>OZ024814.1:9075235-11475235 GCA_964017055.1 Chloromyia formosa
GGTATAGGCAAGTGGGGTATCGTAAGAAAGGTACCGTCGAGTACATTCTATTTCTGGAATTTTTTTCAAATTTGAAGAAACGGGAAAAGAGGGAGAGGGGAAAATATGTCATCCGAGTTTGTCCCCCCCCCCTTGCATTTCGAAACCGTTACACTTAGAAATATGAAAATTTACAGAAAAGCGGCATTTCACTAGCATAGAAGACTATAAATAATAGAATTCCAAAATCTCATCAAAAAAGGTTAATAATAGTACATTTCTATTGTTTCAGTTAGCACACCCCTGCACCCCTTAGACACACCCGGGGTCAAAAATATTGATGGCCAATGATAATCAACACCATAGGCAATAATGTCTTTAAGTTTCATTACAATCATGTTATATTTAATAATAGTACATTCACTTAAAGTTAGGCATTTTTACACTATTCATACAAAAAATACACCTACCGGCTTCGAAGGTGCGAGTACTACTTGCATGTTGTTTTTCGTAGTGCGACTTGCAGTTATTGTTACATATTATGGTTAATTACATTCATGAAAGGGTAAAGATTGGTAGGGGGCGATGTGTTGTAGTTGGCCAACTATAACGGGCAGGGGAGGGGGGTGGGGCGAAATTAAGGTCAAATTTTGTTTATCGACTGGTATAGGCAAGTCGGGTGTTGTGAGAGAGGTAATGTTGAGTACATTTTATTTTTGACATTTACTTTAAATTTGAAGAAAGCGGAAAAAATGAGGGAGGAGAAAATATTAGATCGTAATTTGTCCCCCCTTGCATTTCGAGACCGTTACACTTTGAAAAATGAAAACTTTCAGGAAGGTGAGTTCCGAATAGCATATAAAACGGGAAATAATGGAATTTGTATATCTCCTCAAAATAGGTCAATAATAGCTTATTTCCATAGTTACAGTTAGCGCACCCCTGCATCTCTTAAACACGACCGATATCAAAAGTACTGATGTCCAAGGATAACCAACACCATAGACAATTGTTCTAAGTTTCATTACAATCACGTAATATGAATGGGCATTTAAGATACTACAGGATGGGTCAGACATTTTTATTATCATTTTTTTATCCATTTAAGTGGTACCAAGAAGAGCAAGGAACCGATACTTACATACCAAAATAAGTGCTTGCTACAAAACCCTCGGATTGCGGGCGTAGCCCTCTATATTCCGGTTTCATTTCTCATTATTGTCAAGGAAAAGTGCTAAAATACCCCAAGTAAAATTCATAGAGCACAAAGAATCCTACATATTGCATATCCGGGCTAGGAGTATTCCAATGGTTGCTGGAGGACATATTGGGAGAATCGCAAGAAGAAATTTGAAGATTTTCAGGAAAAAAGGTTTACGACTCGGAAAGAAAAAAAATGTTTTTAAATCTACCCGCGTGTCGTTCTAGGGATTTTAGATCAGAGCTAAAAGCGCCCGACCGATGGAAGGTAAGGTGGATGCTATTGAAAAGGTGCCTTTTAAAGATTAAACATTAGAAAGATACCCTACTTCATACAAATTAAGGATTTAAGCTACCCCTCGTGGTGCCTATAATTCAAATGTAAATCGCCTTGTGAGAGATAGAGACAGTAACACTTCAGTAATGGCAACTGCCTATAAAGTTTCAATGTGTGAGTAACATGCTTGTTAGTTGGCATTACCCCTTCGTGTACGCATATGAGAACCAACACGTATGCAACTACTAGTCAGTCGCGTTAATTTGTATGAAGTAGGGTATCTTCCTTATGGTTAATCTTTGGTAGGGTATCTTTGGTATTAGTATTTAACACATAACAGGCCTGTGCATTTTTTGAATGGATGATATCAAAATGTTCAAATTTAAGTGAATGTACTATTATTAAATATTACGTGATTATTACGAAACTTAGAGATATTATTTCCTATAGTGTTCATTATCGTTGGCCATCAACATTTTTTACCTCGGATGTGTTTGAGGGATGCAAGAGTGTGGTAACTGTAACTATAGAAATATACTATTATTAACCTATTTTGAGAAGATATAAAAATTCCATTATTTTTAATTTTCCATGCTAGTTGGAAGCCGCCTTCCTGTGAGTTTTCATATTTCTAAGTGTGACAGTCTCGAAATGCAAAGGGGGGTGGGACAAATTATGATCTCATATTTTTCCCTCTACCCCTTTTACCCTTTTTTAGGGTTTTGTAGTAAAACAAAACCCTTATGAAATCGGTCAAATGTCTGTCTGTCCGTCTGTCCGTCTGTCCATGGAATATCTCACGAACGGCTGAAGCTACATACATGAAATTTTGTAGGAATGTGTAGAATTACTATAATTCGCCGGAGAAATATCGTCGTAATAGGTCAACTTTAAGGGGAGGTCCTCATAGAGGGGAAATGAAGGTCGAAATTTTTTTTTCGTTTAGTACAGGCAAGCGGGGTATCATAAGAAAGGTACCGTCGAGTACATTCCATTTTTTTTTTAAATTTGAAGAAACGGGAAAAGAGGGAAAGGGGAAAATATGCCATCCGAGTTTGTCCCCCCCCCCCCCTTGCATTTCGAGACCGTTATACTTAGAAATATGAAAATTTACAGAAAAGCGCCATTTTACTAGTGTAGAGAACCTAGATTTCTAGAATTTTGAAATTTCATCAGAAAAGGTTAATAATAGTACATTTCTATAGTTTCAGTTAGCACAACCCTGCACCCCTTACACGTACCCGAGGTCAAAAATATTGATGGCCAATGATAACCAACATCATAGGCAATAATATCTCTAAGTTTCGTTATAATCACATAGTATTTAATAATAGTACATTCATTTAAATTTCGGCATTTTGACACTATCCACACAAAAAATACACCTACCGGCCTCATAGGTGTGAGTACTACTATACTTTCATGTTGTTTTTCGTAGTGCGAATTGCAGTTATTTAATTAATCATTTTTGAAAGGGTAAAGATTTGTTGGGCGCGCTGTGTCTTAATTGGCCAACTTTACCGGGTGGAAGGGGGGGGGGGGGGGTCCACATAGAGGCGAAATTAAGGTCAAATTTTTTTATCGACTGGTATAAGCAAATGAGGTGTCGTGAGAAAGGTAATGATGAGTACATTCCATTTTTTCGCATTTTCTCGAAATTTATAGAAAGGGGAACTGTGGGGGAGGAGAAAATATCAGTTCGTAATTTGACCCCCCCCCCCCTTGCATTTTGAGACCGTTATACTTAGAATTATGAAAACTTACAGGAAGTGGGTTTCGAAAAATATATAAAATGGAAAATAGTGGAATTTGTATATCTTCTCAGAATAGGTCAATAATAGTTTATTTGTATAGTTACAGTTAGCACACCCTTGCACGCCTTAAACACGTTCGAGGTCAAAAGTACTGATGGCCAACCATAACCAACACCTTAAGCAATAAAATGTTCTAAGTTTCGTTACAATCACGTAATATGAATTGGCTTGTAAAATGTAAGTGGGTAAGACATTTTAATTACGTTTTTTCTATCCATCTGAGTGATATCAAGAAGAGCAAGGAGCCGATATTTATATACCAAAATAAGCGCTTGCTACAAAACCCTCGGATTGCGGGCGTAGCCCTCTATATTCCGGTTTCATTTTAAATTTTCTGAAAATGTCAAACATGGAATGTACTCGATAGTACCTTTCTCATGATACCCCACTTGTCTATACCAGGCGAAATTTTTCGTTTGACTTTCCCCTCTATGGGGACCTCCCCTTAAAGTTAGCCTATAACGACGTATCGCTTTTTCCCGTGAATTATGATAATTCTACACATTCTCACAACATTTCATATATGTAGCTGCAGCCGTTCGCGAGATGTTCTATGGACAGGCGGACAGACAGATATTTGACCGATTTCGTAAGGGTTTTGTTTTTACTACAAAGCCCTAAAAAAGAATAAAATTGTTTGAAAAGTGATAATAGTGGCATACTGGTGTATTGTGGTTTTGTATTTGGGTGTAATCCAACCCAAAATTTCAAAGTGCATAATTATGCACAATGGATCTTAAACGTCAAATAAAGCGATCATATGTCAATTTTTGAGCAATTAGATTTCTTAGACTTTCGAGTTCAAGTCGCGAATGTTTGTGTAAAGTCGGGAAAGGTTTGTGCAAAAAAGGGATGTCCAAAAACCAATTTCGTTCAAACGAAAAAAAATTCTAATCGCTAGAAATAAATTGGGGCTGAAGGGATTAATGCAGAATCGTTGGAACTTGACACTAATTTTGACAATTGGTGTTAAGTTCCGACAAACATACCAACAGGTGCGTATTTTGGTACAATTGAACAATCTATCAAGTGCAGGTTAGCCACCCTCCTGATCCGTGCAGGTTTAAGTTGTTGTTGTAATGCATGGAGATACTCTAACCTGCACCGGATAGTTAGTTAGAAAAAACACACCTAGTCAATTACACGGAATGCTATGACAATTGTAGTGCCAGCAACTGCTGGTCGCTCCGACGGGACGGCAACAATCCATCGACATGTGATTAAAAAAATACGTAGTTTTTTTTACAAACCTTTTACCTTTTTTATTTCCATGTAATACATTTCCTGGTATTCTGTTCTATCAGCTTAAATGTCTACACTATTATGACACAAATTGTAAATATGAAGTAATCCTTAATGAACGTCTCCCAAATTTCATTATGTACTCTCAAGTCAATATACTACTGTGTACGAGTATAAATACGAGTATAACCCGCAATTTTTAATTGAAACTAGTACTAGCTCCATCGTATTATTTCGAGTATATTCGCATCTGACAGAAGTGACTACCATTTACCGGCGATGTCCGCTTGCTTTTAAAATGTATGAGTTCACCAACATTCCATGTCCTTGGTGTCTCTTTAGATGCAGCAGTATTGTTTTAAAGAAGGACTAGGATGAAGTCTGCAGAATGTACGGATATGAATATATTCCCTGGTTGCTTAAAACTTTTTCTAAAAATATGTGCGTACTCGTATCTACGATTACATACAAAAATGTACAATACGTGCACCTGAGAAATAGAAAAATCTTTTTTGTTATCTAATGAGATGCACAGGTAACGTAAAATGTACTGGTGAAATGCTTGCAGGCGAATAAAAGTTTTCAAGTTTTACTAACTGAGATTTGTTGTCCCAACTCGATGCATATGAATATGAAAATTTGAATCCCTGAATGCAGAACTTGGATACATTGTTGCATTTTCGCTCAGTGACAATGAAAAAGTAGCATGGATGAAAGGACGAAAAATATACTCGTAGATAACAGATGTAGGACATTAGTTTGTTGGACTTAATTTGCATCAACTTGAGATTAAATGTTCATTTCACCTAAATGTGATGTTTTAATTTGCAACTGAATTGAGTGGATGCTCTTGAATTTAAACTGCCAATGCCAAATGATGATTGGTTGGTAGAATAAAAGTGTTTGTTTAATCAGAAATAAAGTTTCAGATACACCTGTCCAGCTGCGTAACCGGAATGAATTTTTACCAATGTATCTGAAACTTGGCCATGGAAAGTAAAACGTCGCACAATTCAATGCAATGGATACAAAGATACTTTGAATCTCTGGCGATAAGATCGGTTTTCAGTTGTGCATCCGTTTGCCTCTCCGGCCGCCTCAAGGCGGCCATACACGATTCGGAATTTCTCAAGGCCGGACCTGATAAGGTTTTCCGGCAGGAATTCCCGATGGTGTATGCTATATTCAGACAAACCGGAAAGCCAGGCCTCATCAGATTTTCAGGACAGGAATTTCGGATGGTGTATGGCCGGCTTAAGTTGCCAGGTTAGTCGTAGAGACAGATGCGTACCTTTGCCCAGAACCGAGTACAGTGGCGAGCAGGCGTAGGTGATGTCTACATCTCAACTCGTACAGTCGCTCATCACATTGGTTGCAAAATTTGTCTCTGTCGTCACGAAAATCACGCACATTTTGCATTCACTTTGCTTTCTATTTCGAAACCACTAATCTTACCTTCACTCCCATGCTGACAGAGGATCCCTAAAAGCTCTTAAAGGACTTCATCCCTTAAACGACCAATAAAATCTCAGCTTTTCATCATTCCCGCTGTACTTCTGCGGGATTCAATTCAAAAATATAGACTTATTTTTTCCCCCCAGCTTTCGACATTTTTTTTTTCCTTTTCATAATTCTCATGCCCGAAAGAGGAGCGCAACTATTTCATTTTAAAGACGTGGTTTCGCCTGACTTCAAAGAATGAATGAACCCAAAGAATTCACTTTTCAGATTTTCCTGCTTCGGGTGGATCAACATATACACCCTTGTTTTCTTTTGTAGTATCCTTGTGTGAAAAAGGTTCGGGGGAAACGGACGTTCATAGCTGCCAAGCTATTGTGTTTCTTTTTCTTATCAGAAAAATTGGTTTCTTTTGCATGAAAACTGAGAATTTAATTTTTGAAGAGTATTTCACGGGACAGTAGGACGGCGAAAGTGTAATAAATGAAAATTATAAGAACATACAGTCAGGAATTCTTGAAAAACGGAAATTGAAAAAAATCTATTCACTGGAAGTCTAATAAATCAAAATTGGTTTGGAATTTTGTATTGTTTTTGTTTTCATATCCTATGCTATTCAAGAAAGCGTTCCAATGACCACCGCCACTGACGTCTATCGATTTTGTTTTTCATCATTTTTGATTGTATTCGCAAGACTAAAAATATTGGAACATATTAGGAAAAGATATCTACGATATGTTTATTAATTTCGTGTCAAAAATTTTCAACGTAAATTCATTAAACAACGTAAATTCAGGGTGACATTCACACACTTATTTTACTTTCCGTTAAACTAGATATCAAATCCCATCCACGACGACGTTCGTGGCCATGGATGTGCAGGAGGTGCATGCTGGCAACTGCATTCTCCGAAACCAGTTTATGCCAACGAAACGTCAACTGGGCCACATGGAACAGTTGACGCGCTATGCTCCACAAGGGGTTAGGGCAATTGAGTATATCCTCTTTTCGAATGACACAAAAAGAGCGGGGCCACATGGAACAGTTGACGCGCTATGCCCCACAAGGGGTTAGGGCAATTGAGTATATCCTCTTTTCGAATGACACAAAAAGAGCGGGGCCACATGGAACAGTTGACGCGCTATGCCCCACAAGGGCTTAGGGCAATTGAGTATATCCTCTTTTCGAATGACACAAAAAGAGCGATTATGTTCATTGGAACTTTAGGCCCGTCCCACCCAAAAACATTTTAATTTTGATCCGTTTGCCTTCCATTTTTCTATGATTTGATTTGAAAAATGTTGTCCTTATCACCCTGATTCAGGGGACACCTTTATGTACCAGGTTGAATGGAAGAATGTTCGTTTCCTGACCAAAGGACTTAAAACATCATCAACAGTAATTTTATTCATTCACCGTATCTTTGCTGTCCTTTCTCAGATTCAGAGAGATCGTTTCCAGATATCTACATTAAAGAAGAGCAGCTGAAGTCCTGTACAAGGTTCAAATACCTGGGCTCGATGGTCAACAAGGAAGCTACCTGCGATGACGACATCAAACATCGCATCAGTGTCGGTTGAAAGGGGCGAGAAAATACTGGAGTTTTCTGCGACAGCCGAGGCAGCTTGCTTGTTGAGCAACCGACCATTGAGAAGCTCAAAAATCGTCGTATGAATAGCTATTGCCATGTTCTAATGCGTCCACCTGAGAACCCAGTCATGCAGGCACTATCAATTAATGTTCTATTTGATGGACCCAAACCCCGAGACAGACGGTAACACACGTGGATCGATCAGAAGAAGAAGCAAAAACAACGCATTAATCTCGGCGATGATACGATCCAGGACCGAGCTGCCTGCAGAAGGAAGCTGAGATTACACCGCCAGAATGGGCGAAGTGCCAACACCACAGGCAGAGCAACGCGAAGCCGCAGAATGGTGGCAATGGCAAGGAAGAAGGAAGGTATTTTCGTGTTGTTTTTGTTAAAAAATATATAAAAAAATATTGAAAAATGGAGAAACAATGCTTTTTGTTTTGAATCGGCCATAAACAACAATAATTTTACAATTTTAGCCCTTTTAGATTGGCTGGAATTTAGCCGAAAGCACTTACGCGAGAGGGTGTGCTAGCCTGATGACGCGGAGTGTATATAGAAGCCGAATAAGTTTTTTGACGCAGTTTTCAATAATGGAGGAAGTGCTCGTTATTTTGAAAAATAAGCGCATACTATGAGTGTCCTGTTTTTTGGGGTAAAACAAAATTTTACTAGTGTCCCCATTCAAGTGGCGCAATTTTGTACGTAAAATATCACGACCTGATCTGACTCAACCCTCCCACGGTCTTCTTAAGAGTTGGAGGCAGGTTCTAGATTCGAAGCAACGTCACTTCAATTGTAGTTTGATGTTCGTCATTATCCAAATTTTCAAAGAGATGGACCCCAGGCTTACAATAACTTCGATTCTATTTTTGCAGACATAAATAGCACTGTTGTGTAAACTTTCATTTAAAAAATTCTTCAAATTTTATCTAAAGAGTCCAAACATAAATCCTCTTCCAGTGACTTAAAATTCAACACCTTATTTTGGTCTAGTCCTTTACTTAGATATTGTTATAAAAAGAAACAATAACACAATCTTCTTCACTATAAGAAACACTTCAAAGCAAACATAAAGCAAACAAAGAGAAGATAATTGACCAGCATATTTACTCAGAGACAAAAAAGAAAAAAAGATTTTCCTCTTATTCTTCGTAGATTCTGCGTTCAGAATACCGAGAAAGTATGAACCATTATTATGGTGAAAAAAAAATGTATTCCTCGAACATTGGGTTTGAGCATGCAATTCAATCTGTGGTTCGTTCTTGTAAACATCATCAATTTGGGTTGTGAAAAAAAAAGCTGAAATTGATGTGCCTCACTCAGACGCATCCAAGTCCTTGACGGACTGTCCATGTTTGATGCCGCTCGTATTCCGACAAAACGAAACTTGATCCTATCAAAAGTTCCATTCGGGAAGGACACTTACTGCATGCTTTTCGTAGAACGCAAAAATCTATAATTGCCAACAGTGAGGTACAGATGGTCTTTGCAGAATGTTTATACAGATCCCTAGTTTAAACGTTTCGGCTTGCCTCTGAAAAAGTGAATTCCTTTTATGTTCAGGCCGAACGTAAACTGAAAGCGTGGCCCTGCGAAATAGGACATTGTATACGATGTTTTTATTTTGGCGGTTATCAGTCAGATGTACAAACAAAAAGGATTTTCATTATGAGTATCCCAGGCAACATGAATTTGCGATAGTATTCGCCGCTGCCGCAACGCCAGCCGTGACGGTTGTGGGAATTTCAATAAAGTGGAGAATCGATTGCCAGGACTCAGGACTCGCCTTCCTAGAGGCTAGGATCAAATACGGCAGCTTGGCGGCAATGAGAGAGTCGTATTTTACGTGCATCGTCAATGTTTTGTGGCTTGGTGGAATACAGTTTCAATACAAAAGTTTATGTTTTTGCAGTGTTTGTTTTTTTTTTGTTTTGTTCATTGTACTCTGAAGTTATCGAGTATCGCGGTGCAGCAGCTTAGCGGAACAAACAAGGAGCTGGTATTCAAATTGTACTGGCTGCAGAGGAACAGTCGAGAAAAACTCTAGTATTCAGACTATTGCAGAGTTGATTGCCTATTGAATGGGGGACTTGCGTTTTCGGCCATGAATGGAAAGAACGCTCGTTTCCGAGTTTTGAAGGGCTGTGTTCAAGTGGTTTGATATGAAAAGCTAAATATAAAGCAAAGGGATGTTTTTCCTAGGTTCATTGACGAGATACTTTTTATTTTCTGATTTGGGATATAGTCTAAGCATAAGCACAGAAAAAGGTAAATAATGAAACACTTACACCTTACTGGCATTTCATTTTAACTAAAAATTCTGTACCGTCCATTTTTGAACTATTTTATAATTTATAATTTTAGCCTACCGATATACCCACCTAATGTAGGCATTCGGACTTTTTAGTTAGCTTTCAAATGCAACTGTCATAAATCCAGCTTATTGATTTCGAATATTTTTTTAATAATATAATAATAATTCTTATCTCTCAATTGCCCTAACCCCTTGTGGAGGGCATAGCGCGTCAACTGTTCCATGTGCCCCAGTTGACGGCATAAACTGGTTTTGGAGAATGCATTGTCAGCATGCACCTCCTGCATATCCATGGCCACGAACGTCGTCGTGGACGGGACTCGAACCCGAAACGCCGGTAGTCAAACATGAGACTGATGCCCCAATACACTGTGCTACCGGTCGCAGAGTCAATAGGGTCTGATTTGGCGTTGATCGGTGGTTGGCGGTGCTCGTATTAACCAATATTTTGTATCGTTGCAACCTATCACTCGTGGACTTATTTGACTCGTTCGATGGGTGACATCGAGCGAATATATTTTGTATCGCGAGGTAGATTAGATTAGATTAAGGACTACCAAATGCTGCGAGTCGAAGGTCTGTCATACTACACCTTGGTGTCTAGTCAGATTAGGGATTAGTTGTCGAGACCAGTTTTAACGCGGCAATCGTTTGCTCTTCAGGGAATACGTCACCGAAGCATTTCAAGTGGCGGAGCTGAAGTGCGTCACAATCACAAGAATGTGCTCAATTGTTTCATCCTCACCCTCACAGAAGCAGCAGATTGGGTCAGATGATCTGTATAGATGATCCCTCAAATTAACATGACCCGTAACGACCCCGCAGATAATTCTTTACCGGTTTTTGCGAAATCTTATCAACTCAAGGGTACGATTGCGCGAGTGACCAAACAGTTTGGCCAGTGTGCAATTGCTATTAAGTGCTCCCATTCCCTGATGTGCTGGTTTGCACTACAAACGGGGAGTCTAGAGTATCGCTCAGAGCCGACGAGAGGTGTTGGAGACGCCTTCCTCGCTAACTCATCGGTTGTCTTGTTTTCTGGGATGCCGACGTGTCCGGGGACCAAAAAGACTGTTACTGCAACCTTGTCTACGGAGCCTAATCTTTGCAGGGCTTCACAACAACTCAGATACAATTTTCGACGAAATTTTGAAATTGCTCAGTGCTTTGATGGCCACCTGGCTGTCTGTGAAAATTGCGACGTTTCTGCCTCGGTATCCGGCTGCTAATCAAGTGTTCGCGCGGGTCTCGATTGCAAGTACTGTAGGGTAATTTTATACTCTCCTGGAAAAATAGGATCGATCAATAGGAAACTAACGGTACTTTTCGTTAAAAGAGCCGCGTACTACCCTACTTTTCATGTTTTTTGTCTATAACTCTTGAACCAATTGACGTAGACACCTGATTTCTGGCATGTTACCTTCAAACGATAAGGTGCTTCAGTTTTAGTGATGATGGGCATAATCAGACCAAAGGAACACCTACTTCCCCTACAAATTTCAAAAAACTAAATATTCCTTTAACTATGATAACTTTCGATAGAATGACACTAGCGAGTTGAAAACTTGGTAGTGTTGGTAGTAAAATCTAGTTAGTTGGTATTGAAAATAGGCAAGATCCGATAAAAGCAGCTCCTACCTCCTCTACAAATAATACTTCGAATAGGCGATAACTTTCGATGAAATAAATCTAGCCGGCTGAAATTTTGGCCAAATGTTTTTAAAAGAGTCCAGTTGGCAGGTTTTGAAAATCGTAATGATCGGGCCAAAAGAACGCTTTTCTCCCCTACAAATGATATCGAAGTGAAGCTATGGACTGGTTAAGTTTCACGTGCATTACATCGCGAAAAAAGGAAATCATCGTGAAATCAAGTCCATCACGTTTCGCATGGAAGTTTAAACATGTGAACTTGAAACACGTAAAACCCGCCCTTAAAGAAAATTCAGGATCCACCACTGTCTGGCATGCTTTCTGGCGGGCTACAGCTGCTTTTGCCTCTACCTTCGGGTAAATGTGGAGGGGCGGGATGTTGAATGGCGCATCAATAGCTGGAGTGGGGCAGCTGCTAATAGACCCTGTTACAGTGATACATGCTAGTCTATGAATCTTACGCCAACTTTGGTGGTTTCCACCAGACAGCAGCTCCGTATTCAATGATAGGTCTCACAATCGCCTTATAGATCCATATGGATTATACAAAGGTTTGTTCTCCAGGTCTTACCCACAAACCGCCTGCAAATCCACACAGCTTTAACGGCTTTGTCAGTTACAGTCCGAGGAAGCTGCGACCAGAGTAATTTTCTGTCTAGAGTAACACCGAGGTATTTGGGCGTTAACCCGTAGGCCGTTGTCATTGCACCATTTTCGTACTGTGTCGATTGGAGAATTTCCATTAGGACTGCGTCAAACTTTTCCCTAATAGTTATAACCAGGTCATCGGCATATCCCTGAGTTGAATATCACATTGTAATAACGTTCCGCAATAAGTTGTCTACTGCGAAGCACCACAAGGGGAAAAATAGTACCCCTCCTTGCGGCCTTCCTCCAGTGACGTTTGCTCTTGAAGTGCAGTCCGCTATCTCCGTATTATCTGCTCCCTTTGCTCTGAGTGCAGACTCGATGGGAGAGATAGATGTGTTATCAAAAGCTCCTTTGATATCCAGAATGGCACGTACCGCTTCCTTTGCTGCCAAGGTTTAAGCAATTTCTCCTACTAGACAGTGGAGAGCAGTTTCAGTCGATTTAAATAACTGGTATGTAAACTACAGCGGGAATTCCTTGAGGAGTGTGGATCTGATGTGCGCATGAAGGATTTTCCCCATAGCTGTAAGCATGAAGGAAGTTAAACTGATTGGCCTATGACGTTAAGGATCATCTATGGGATGATTGTTCATATTTGGGATGCAGGCTACTTTAACCAAACTCCAGGAATCTGGGATATACCCAAGAGAAAAGCTACTTCTGAATATATTTAAGCACCCGCGCAAAAGGCAAACTTTTTAATTCGCAGAGAAACTAAATAGTTTAGTCAGAAAAATAGAACACACGGCGGTTTATGAGACCGCATGACAGCAGACTAAACTATTTAGTTAACGCTGTTGGCGCGGCCTCAGAAACCACCGTGTGTTCTATTTTTCTGATAGTGATCTTGTAACTAGAGTAAAAGTCTACAAGAGTGATGGTATCATAATAATGGTGCTATGAGAGCTAGTTTGAATCTTGTTACAAAAGTTACGTTATGAGAGTGGCGGAGAGTCGTACTAGAGTCTACTTGAGTAATAATATCATATGCTTAACTCTCAAGAGTTTGTTAGTTGGGCTGAGCGATACTGAAAAAAGTACCCGAAATACCAGAAAACCTCTTGTAATATAGGTACTCAGAAAAACCGAAAACCCGCACCGAACAGGCCTAGGATTTTTTCGATCGTTGCAAATTATAAGAAATGAATTTCTTGTTTATAAGCAAGCTTTAATTTGAGGATGTCATTGTGTATTAACAATAAAATCGATGCATTTGCAATGTACTCTATTATTGCTCACAAGCGAAATGTAAATTTTTTTCCATAACTATGTAACTACAAACTTTTGATTATCTAAATAAACAAAAATATATTTCAGGTGTTTGTAGAGGTTTAACGTGACGTATTATCCTGTTGATCTTCAGATTCCTTCAAAGTTATCCGTTTTCGGAGCTGTAATTTTTTAGTGAGCTTCACGTTTAACAGCTCATCTTTTCACGATATATACGATCAAAAGGGATAACTATATCATCCCTAATCCTGTTTCTATCTCTTTACTCAAAAATATCTGACTTAGGATCAAAAACTTTCTCCACAAAATCAATTCACTTTTCAACAAAAACTTTAGCGTCTCCGAGTCGCAAAACTTTTCTAAACAATGTGCATAAAGGTGCAACGTAGCATGAGAAAACTATTCATAGCCACGTCCAATTCTCATATGTGGACAAGAAGATGGAACCGTCGACTATTGGAACGGAAACGGATAAGGAGCAGGAAGCATTGTGTCTGCCAACTAAATTATTTATTACGCTTCACGAAACATACTCGTAGATACTTGCATTGACGTTATTTCGTACCGAAGTTGGACAAGTATGAGGAACTTTCCAATTATCAAGAATATGACTTTGAATTCCTAAGCTCCTTATGCTGAAGCTATTATTTAGGCAAGAGATTTTGAATATATCACTTCACGTGGAATGAAGGTGCACATCAAGTAGAAATAGGGATGTAATACCCAACTTCAGACTTCCGTCCGACGAGACCATCCAGCAGCAACTAAAAGCCATTGAAGGTGTGAAATCGCTAGCGAACGCTGTCGTCAAGGCATCATCTAATTGAATATTCAGTAGAAATGTGGAGGAAGACGTTTCCTTTTTTGTGGGCGAACTTATGAGTTTTCTTTGCCACTTTACACTCTCGTCATGTCTCTTGTCGCTTTTTGCTGACATCACAAAGGGAGCGCAATGTCCTTGGCTCCATGCCAGACAGTTTTTTTTCCTTCGTAAAGCTTTCATCAATTATACACCATTTAAAGTTCGCCAGAAAAAGGCTCGTTGTGAATCCTTCTCTTTCTTGCCCTCTAGGGTGCTCCAATCCACACATAATTTTTGTAAATGCACGAATTGAGCATATCCCACTCGAGATTTGTGGATTCCCTGAGGATGAAATACCAATGCAGAAGCACGATATGCCTGGGTGCGAGTATATGAGTTTTGGAGGAAAATCAGGATTTAAAGGATATGTGAGTGTTTTTTCACAACAAGAAATTCGATATTTTGGTTGGTGAAAATGGAATGCTATCTGCGTTGGTATGCTCGTATGTCAGACAATGTCGTCCTTCGATTGAAACAACGGAATGTACTCGTAGAATATGAAATTTCAAGGAGGATGCTGAGGAACCGAGGCATGTATGGTTTGAATTTCCCACCGAAAGCTCACATGCAATAAGGTTAATTTGAGGTTTTGATCTTTCTTGTTTTTGTATTACTTATGATGCCAAATTGGATCGATTGATTCGGAGAGAAAACATCGTCGTGGAGACGAGCTTCGAATCAATGTTTCTAGAATAAAGTGTCGTCGTATGTGGCGTGTTTGATTTCGATGGGAAAATGTCAATTTATCAAATCAAATCTAATGGACGTTTGTGTATCTTTCATTTTTTGTCGAAAGTAAATGGTGGATTCAATTTGAAATGAAATCAAATATTAGGACACTTAAGGACAATAATCTTAGAGCGAAATTAATATTGAAGTATGGGTCGTTTTGTTGTAGAGGTTTAGGTTCATAAAAGTCGATTGTTCCAGACTCTAGAGGACAGTTTCCATAGTTAGCTAATAAGGCATTATTTAGTTCCTTTTTTTGTCTCCAAATCGAATCACATGGTTTTGTTACAAGTTATAAGTAAAAATCAATGTTGCGTAGAAATATTAGGTGTACAACTTTGCTTCGGTGAGGACTGGTCAAAATACGTAGTTCAAAAGTGTCACAAAATGAGATTGGACATCTGTGAACGTATCGGCATCCCCGCATTAGTAAAAGTTGTTCGCATTTTTAATAAGATTCGCGATTGAAAATGTCTGTTTTCGAGCCAAGTTTTCGTCATTTGCGGGAAGTATCGATCTTCTGCTTCCATTTGAAAAAAGAAACTGCAGCTGAGGCTCATCGAATGCTCTCAGATACTTACGATGAGGTTGCTCTGAGTGACAGAACATGTCGTGAGTGGTTTTAACGTTTTCAAAGTGGCGATTTTAATGTCCACGACAAGCATGGTTGGGAGAGAAAAAAATTTCGAAGACGACGAATTGGAAGCACTGCTCGATGGAGATTCGACCTAAACGCAAGAAGAATTAGCTGAGCCACTGGGAGTGACTCAGCAAGCCATCTCGAAACGTCTCAAGGCCATGGGCATGATTCAAAAACAGAGAAATTGGGCTCCGTACGAGTTAAAACCGAGAGATATTGAACGGCGATTATTTGCATGCGAACAACTGTTTCAACGGCAGAATCGGAAGGAATTTCTACATCGCATCGTAACCGGCGACGAAAAATGTGTCCGTTACGATAATCCCAAGCGCAGAAAGTCGGTCGTCGGTCTTAATTATTTTTTCATGAGTGGTCAGGGCAGGAACCCCTCACTTCGTGAGTGAGAGTCAACTCTTAACGCAAAGACCTTCAGCAACTGACGGTTTAGAAAGAAATTGACTTTAGCCCTTATATTCAAATTGGTTATCTAGACTAACTGTAGCTAAAAACAAGCTAGCCGAAGGTATGATATCCATTTCTTGTGTCATGGTACATTTGCCTCTTTGAAATTAGTAGTAAAATTGGTTCCGATTTTACTGTTCCTATGAGACGTATATGAACTATGAACGATGAGCTGGAAAAAAAATTGGATTACGCGGTCTTCTGACCGAGATTATTGGAGGAAATTGATCCAGGCGGCTAAAGCCCGACGTCGGATGATGATTACTATCAAAACTTTGTTTGTTTTTGAACTTGTAAAACCATAATTATCCCATCTTCATTTAATGAATCACAAACATCAAAAATGACTAAAGTTACCTGATCCATTTATTAAAAGGTTCTGTCTTCCACCAAACCCACGTACTTCGATCGATTCCCTAGGATAATCGAAAACCCAAAAAAAAAACTTTACAATCACAATCGACCAATTTTACTATATTTCCCTATCGGCTTTCTATTCCCAAAGATTACGGAAAATTGCGGTCCAGTCCGTTTTGTCCTCTTCCGCACGGGGGCGAACTGAATAGGACCGGCCGTTACACTTGTTTGATCCGAGCAAAATGCAAAATCCAATTTCCTCTGAACAATTTTCCAAGAAGTAACCTAATCCTCGAAAATGGTCGAATCCTCTGGTTTGATAATGGTCCCCGAAAGATTCACGGAGCAGATTAATTCCATGCTATGAATCGCATGTATGTGTTTTTTGTTTATATAGTAGGAAAGGATCCGAGCACTTCAGATGTTTGGCATTTATAGCTTCTATGGTCCTTCAAAAGTACTGAATTAAATATAATTTATTTGATGTTGAAACTGAGACCCAGGATTGACGATGTGTGGATGGATGGATGAATGTGTGACAGAAAATTACTGGATAACTGTCGGCTCTAAATTTATATATGTAAGTAAGAAAAAGCGAAATTGAATTGATGGCTGTTGGAATTTAACGAGAAAGTTTTCCAAGTTCCTTAACGGACGACTGAACCAAGTCTATTGTTTCAGGGCACCTGTTACAGCCACACCAACGCTGAAAGCTCTGGTGTTGTTGTCCTAAGCTGACCCAAATAAAGAGATTTTCCGGGAAAAATTGTAGCCCTTATACATATATACTCGTATGTTTGGTCACTCGTCTTCTGCAGAAGAAGACAGTGAATTGTGCGGACGGTGAACGATGTTCGTGGGGATGTTTGATGGTATTTGCTTGTAGCAAACATTTATTCTCAGTTGAAACGATTCGCTGATAGTTTCATGAGAGGGTGTCCTTTGGTAGTTTTAACTAGTTAAAAGGTTTGAATTAAACATTTTATTATTATTTGTATTAGATGTACATGAAATATACAATTAAATTCTTTTGAATTAAATTGAACAATAGCCTTAACAACAAACGGATACGATACAAAACATTGTGTATTGGAAACTGTTTGCTCGACCACTTCTTTAGGCATCATTGTTGCATTAAAAGGAAGTTAAATTGACATAATGTTCTAGAACTTTTGAGAAATATGTCCTGGCTTCTTAACCATCAAAGGCCACACACTCTCTCTCTCTCTCTTATTGCCTTGGCCCCTCCAGGGGCATGGACGCGTCAACATCTTTAGCATTTCTATGCCTTGTTGACATTTCAATAGCATATCTACTTTTCGGAAGTGCAGTTGCTAGCATGCACCTCCTATTCATCATCATCGTGGCGCGACAGCCCGACGTCGGGCCTTGGCCGCCTGGATCATTGTCCTCCAATTATCTCGGTCACGTGACCGCGTCCTCCAATTTTGGGAGCCCAGCAGCTGCGCGGCGTCCACACCTACTGAGCTCTCCCAACGAGATCTCGGTCGTCCTCGCAGTCACCTCCTATTCGCGTCATCTTTATACTGACAAGCTCGGGGCACTGTGAGAGTTCTATTAGTACTCACAGGCAGTTTTTGATCGCGCCGAGATTTGATCTCCGAGCTCTAGATTAGTATCGTAGAGCGGTGACAGAACGATCACGGCCACCGTGCGCGTTCCGCTAAAGCAGGGCAAGTGCACAGAAAGTGATGGAAGCTTTGCTTCTCCTCCTCGCCCCTACAGCTCCTACAGTCATCATTGTGCGGGAGTCGAAGTCTTCTATCATGCTCCCCGATTAAACAGTGTCCAGTGATAAGCCCCACCACATTTTCAAATGCCTTTTGTCCAGCTTCAGCAACCCGTAGAACCAGCTGGTATCCAGCTCAGGCCACATTTGCCTAGTTGCATGACATGTATATCCACTACTCTATCTGACGCTGGCTCTAGCATACGCCACATTCAGAGTAATAATCACTGTAGCCCGCTATCCAACACAGGGATATGTTGAAAAAACTTCCTATCAGCATGAGAGAGGTGCGACAGTCCAGTGCTGTCTTTGATGTAACCAGGACAGAACTAAGCAATTTAGTTGCCGGTTGACTATCCGTATAGATTACAATGTCCCTAGTAGATATAACATTATGCGCAAGCCAGACTAGCGCCTTGGAAATGGCTGCTACCCCCGTCTGAAAAATGCTACTGCATTCCGGAAGGAGGAGCGACAAATCAATATTCAATTTCTCCCAATATACCCCAGCTTCAACCTGTTCCTCAGTCTTGGAGCCGTCAGTGGAAAGGCTAATGACATCAGATCACATAAGAGCGTTCTCTGACCACTCATTCCTCGATGGGATCAGGCTTGTAAAGTATTGTACTTGTCGTACAGGTACTTCGGAGAGATGTAGTCCGTTACACCGGGAATATCAATGTTTCGCAGTACTACCGAGTTGCTTACGATTGACTCGGTTCACTTACCGCCCATTGTGTCCACTGATCGGCCCTTCGAGTAGGCGTGCTGGGAGGTGGATAGGATAGAGGGTGCGATAATGCACCGCAAGTGTGTGTCGATCAAACGTTCCAACACCTTCAGCAATGTTGACGATTGGCTGATGCGTCAAAGGTATTTCGGAGGTGCATGAAAACTTTAACCCGCTTTTGGGATAGAGACCACTTTTAAGTTCCACCCATATACGAGGAATATATACTAATTTTAGACAGGCTTTGTAGATCGATTCAATCCACTAAGTCCAGCATATGTTGTAGGTTCGCCGGAATGATACCATCAGGACCAGCAGATTCGAAAAGTCCAAAACTTGTTATAGTCCATATAATCGTTTCCTTTGCAAGAATTGAACCGGAATCACATGGTGACGGGAGTTGTTCGGGAGATTTAACGGAAGGGCAGCCAGGAAAATGAGTAGATAGAATCTTCTGGAGGCATCACTGCGACTATCAATGCTGTCACAAAAAAAAACCTCCACGAGCTATATTTGGAACATTTTTGGCGCATTTTTTTAAACAGCCATGCAGTGAGACCACACATTTACACTAACAATTTGATCTGAGCGGCTCTGGATAGAAGGTAAGTGCAGGTGGCGCAGGTGTCGAAGATTTCAGACATTTTATAGTTTGGGAAGCACATAACATTCATTCATTTCCTGTAAATTCAACGCTTGTTTTGTGGAATTATATGGAATAGTGAACATACATACAAAACGATTTTGCTGCCTAAAGGAAATTTGTCCGATTGTATCTGTACTGTGGATTTAAGTTTCCTCTTGAAGTTTGAGTTGACGTTTGAATGCCAAACTAAACCAAGACACACTCCCAGCAAAGCCATGCCCCGTTTTCGTCTTCGCTACTCTAATCTGTTCTATAGTGTTTACTTTTGCCGCTTAACCTGCTCTACTCTGCTATTTACAAAACAAAAAAAATGCACCTTTTGCGTTGAGATACCTATAAAGCTTAACTTGTCTGGCTTCTTTAAGAACAACATTCGGTCATAATAATAAATCATATTCTGTCCACGATACCACCGGTACCTACTTTCATCTTTCATTTCGAACATAAAGTACAATACGATCCTTATCGAAAGGCAGCCATTCCTATTCATCCACGTAAAATATTCTGGGACTCTGTTGGTGCACACACGTTTTCCATACTGAAAATAGTGAAGCCATCCTTTCAACATTCCTTCTGGCTACAGAAAACATATCCTGTAAGTGATGCATGCATATCCGTGTACGTATACTACACTATTTTTGCATAACAAATGATTTACGGTATGCAATTTTCAATTTTTACCGGCAGTAAGTCGTCAGTCATGGGTTATGGGAGTTCAGAAGGACGCATCTACTCTCGAAATAAATTCCCTTACAATGCAACTTTTCCCTGCCAATATCCTTGCTAGACCCCCAGAACTATGGATGTTTGTATGCTGTAATGATTCGTTGCCCTGTTGTGCGAAGTAGGTCGATGGAAAAATAGAACATGTAGTGGAATGTGTAAAAGGTACAGAATGATTTGCTACTTCCGTAATAATTGTAGTTAGGATAAAATGTGTACCTAGGCAAAAAGTAGTCGAAGGATCGTGATAGAAGATAGGCAACCTAGCCGACAACGAACTCGAATAACGTGTTGCTTATGCGGCGCTTCTAAGGTCATATTCTACATTTGGGTTTAGTACGAGTAGCTACAAAGCCTACCCACAATTTCCTATAGAACAATTTTATGTAGGGTCTATACTATAGACAATGTTTATTTTTTCTGATATGCATCTACTATAATGGCATGTTAACGGAACTTTTCCGAATGGAAGAACGAACAGGCAAGTTGTAGTGTTCTAGAACTATTTCCTGTTGAGAAATTGAAATGACATTCACTTTAGATACTTTTTCGACTTGTAGAACTAGTCGTGAAAAGTTGTAGAAATTCGAATTTTAATTGTATTTTCTATTGATCGACTTTCGGTCGACAAATAAAAAGTTGTCGAAAAGTTGAGCTACGTATTTGGAAATCTAATCAGTTCTGGGTTGTTGGTTGAGAATTTGAATACAAGACGATAAACTAATTGAATTTATTCCAAATTTCGATCAGGAAAGGGCATTTATTTAATTCGGAGAAAACATAACAATTGAATTTATCGCCTTTTTTGGGGGAAAATTGACGAAATTGTTGCGAAAATCGACGAATATTTGACTTTCCTGTCGAATTTTCCAAGTCGCTAGCTTCATTCCATCGAAAGTTATCGCTTATTTGAAGTCTCACATATAGGGGAGGTAGACGTTTCCTTTGTCGGATCTTGTGCATTTTTAGTAACAACCAACTAGATCCTAGTACAAACATTTGACCTAAATTTCAAGTCACTAGCTTCATTTTGTCGAAAGTTATCTCTTATTTAAATTTCATTTGTAGGGGAGGCAGGGATTTCTTGGGCCGGATCTGATCCATCTTTAATACCAACTAACTGAATTTCACTTCAAACATTTGACCAAAATTTCAACTTGCTGGCTTCATTCTAATATACCAAAAGTTATCTCTTATTTGAAGTTTCATTTGTAGGGGAGGTAGGGGTTCCTCGGATTGGATCTTGCCGATTTTTACTACCAACTAACTAGATCTCACTAATAATATTCTACTAAATTTCCAACTTGCTAGCTTCATTCTGTCGAAAGTTATCGTAATTAAAAGAACAATTAATTTTTTTAAATTTGTAGGGGAGGTAGGCGTCCCTTTGATTTGATTATGCCCAACTCATTTATACTCAAGCAGCTTCTTGCCTCGGGGTTATATGCTAAAAATCGGGTGCCAACGTCAAATAAAAATAAATGTCAAAAAAGGATTCCTCGACCCCAAAACCCCCCGCATACACATTTGGCTAGAGAAAAAATAAGGTTTTTAGGGTTTTGTAGTAAATACAAAACCCTTATGAAATCGGTCAAATGTCTGTCTGTCCGTCTGTCCATGGAATATCTCACGAACGGCTGAAGCTACATACATGAAATTTTGTAGGAATGTGTAGAATTACTATAATTCGCCGGAGAAAGCGAATCGTCGTAATAGGTCAACTTTAAGGGGAGGTCCCCATAGAGGGGAAATGAAGGTCGAAATTTTTTTTTCGTTTGGTACAGGCAAGTGGGGTATCATAAGAAAGGTACCGTCGAATACATTCCATTTTTGGAATTTTTTTTCAAATTCGAAGAAACGGGAAAAGAGGGAGAGGGGAAAATATGTCATCCGAGTTTGTCCCCCCCCCCCTTGCATTTCGAGACCGTTATACTTAGAAATATGAAAATTTGCAGAAAAGCGCCATTTTATTAGCGTAGAAAACCTAGATTTCTAGAATTTTGAAATTTTATCAGAAAAGGTTAATAATAGTACATTTCTATAGTTGCAGTTAGCACACCCCTGCACCCCTTACGCGCATCCGAGGTCAAAAATATTGATGGCCAATGATAACCAATATCATAGGCAATAATACCTCTAAGTTTCATAACAATCACATAATATTTAATAATAGTACATTCATTTAAATTTTGAGATTTTGATGCCATTCATACAAAAAATGCACATAACATACTCGTACGAGTACTATTACTGTATACTTGAATATTGTTTATTGTTTTTCGTAAAGTGAATTGGAGTTAACCTTTTCTGAAAGGGTGGAGATTGGTGGTATAGGAGTGGTAGGAGAGAGAAGTTTAAGAGGGGAGATAGGTGCGTTGCTGCTTTAAGGGAGGTTCCCATAGAGGGGAATTTAAGGTCAACACTTTTTTTCATCTGATATGGGCAAGTGGGGTGTCATGAGAAAGGTACTACAGAGTACATTCCATTTTTGGCGACTTCATCAAATTCGAAGAAAGGGGAAAAGAGGCAAAGGGGAAAATATGAGATCATATTGTAATTTGTCCCACCCCCTTTACCATTTCGAGACCGTTACACTTAGAAATATGAAAACCTACAGGAAGATGGCTTTCAACTAGCACAGAAAACAAAAAAATATGGAATTTTGATATCTTCTCACAATAGGTTAATAATAATATATTTCTATAGTTACAGTTAGCACACCCCTGCATTTCTCAAATTCATCCGAGGTCGAAAATATTGATGGCCGACGATAATCAACACCATGTGCAATAATATCTCCAAATTTCGTAATAATCACGTAATATTTAATAGTAGTATATTCATTTAGATTTGGTCATTTTGATATCATCCATACAAAAAATGTACATAACAGGTCTCTTGTACTACATACTAGTACTACGAGTACAACATACTTGCATATTGTTTTCCGTAGAGCGAATTGGAGTTAACCATTTTCAAAAGGGTAATGATTGGTAGGAGAGGGGGGAGGAGGGGAAGGGGGGAAGGAGGGAGGGGGGTATGCTCGTCGCTGACTCTATTCTCTATAATTATTCAAACAATTTATTTTCAATATTTTTTATGCAAACTTACAATTTGCAATATTGTCTTAACATGAATGGTTAAGCATCTCCAAAAGTATAGGACAGTTCATCTCCTATTGGCATGGGACACTACGAAACCCTCGGATTGCGGTCGTAGCCCTCTATTTTCCGGTTTCATTTTTTTGTCTTTTCAATGCAACATCTAACTCGATTTTTGAATATTTTGGAAAAACCTATTTTGAAATTTTGGGCGGCTCGAAATTGATTTTAGACCTATGATTTCTTCGGCAAAGTTTCTTGGAACGACCCATAGAAGCAAAATCGCGATGTGCCTTTGAGGCAAAAAAATTTGACCCACCCTAATATGTATACGTACTACTACGAATGCCTTAGTGGGGCATGCGCCCGTTAACATGTCAAACAATGACTTGTTGAGGTTTCGTTCGCATATAAACTTCGGATGCTGTAGTTTCTAACATACACCTCCTATCCGTATAGCCTACTTTTTCTGACAAGCTTGGAACGCTGTATAGTACCAACAGGTGGTATTTTATTTATTTTATTTTTGACGCGCCGGAGAAATGATCCCCTCAACCAGTGTAGTCGATTTGAAAGAAGGAGCAGAGGTGTATTTGTTAATTGCCTTGACCCCTCCGGGGCATGGACGCGTTTCGATAGCATTCTCTTTCGGATGGTGCAGCTGCTAGCATGCAACTCCTGTCCGAGCCGTTTTTAACTGATAAACTCGAGACGCTGTGGGAGCTCTAGTAGTACCCACAGTTAGTTTTTGGCCCGTCTCATATAAACTTCCCGTATTTTGATCTTAACTAGATTACGTAGTACGTAGGTTTCTTGTGTAACACTGAGCACAAGTCCCTGGGACCACAATTCTGTTGTGTTAAAAATAGTCTAACAATAAGTCTTTTCAAAAATCGCTCCTCCAGGTATTTTCCGTAGTCACATTTCAGTCAAAGTTGGTACATAGCTTCCTTGGATTATTATAAGTACCACACTATGGTCCTACAGGTGTGCGTCAGGATAGAAGCACTATCTTGATCATAAAATGAAACAGAAACCAAACTTGGCAGATATGGGTATCGCCTAACGTATAAAAGGAAAAATGCATGTGAGTATGGTAATTTTACGTTTATAACTTTAAATTTTAGTACAAAAATCATTTCGAAAAAAAAATGTTCCGAGAAACAGCTCTTTCCCCCAAATATTAAAAATCGTCATCTCGGTGTTGTGTACCCAACAAAGTGGTGCTCTTTCGAAATGAGTCATCAGATAAGTTTGTAGGTAATATGATCAGCTTTAGTTAATTAATTTAATTAATCTGGGACGTCAGTACCGTCCATAGTTACGGAGAAAATGATAAAACCGCATTTTGGAACAATTTGCTAAGATATACTTACAAATTGTTTGAAGTCAATCGGCGTCTTCCCAACAATGTGTATTGAACACAAATGTTTCAATGTATTCCAATTAAGACAATTATTTATTTAAGACACGATGTTACATGACACGATGTTTACAGTTTGAGACGCGGACCTCGACTGACTAGAATTTGAATTGCTTATTAAAGACAGCATGTTACATGACACGATGTTTACAGTTTGAGACGCGGATCTCGACTGACTGGAATTTGAATCGATGGTGAAATTCCAAGTGGCGCTCCTTGTTAGCAATGCCAACGCCACGGTGTTGAGTTACGGAGACTCGGGCGTTGACAGCTCATCGCTACAAGCTACAAACCGACTGACAGCTTCGATAGTTTCAGCCGAGGTCCAAACGCCATTGTAACAGCATATACATTTTTTCCAATGTTAAGTGTAGTTGATAAAAATAAAATAATCATGTTGTCACAATGGCATTCGGACCTCAACTGACTGTCAGTTGGCTTGTAGCAATTCAATTCTTTGTGCCGTTCGACGCGCCGCGGTCTCCCGGTCGAAATAAACTTTATCCAAAACCGGAGGGGGGGCAAAGACCTTTTCCATAGTCCTCCGCGTGGGCGCCTCCTGGTAACGGCAGTGTATCAAATCGCTGACGGCGAATGTCTTAGTGATAAGACAGTTTGGAAAAGGCAGATAGCTGTAGCCTGAATGGCTGACGAACACCTAAGCATCTCGGGTTTAGTAGGATGGAATGACTTGCGTAGTTGGACCAGCAACATAGTTGTGTGAACTCCAGCACGTTTATTAAACCATCTGAAGCAGCTATCTTCCGAGGCCATCCCCTGAATGGGGTTAAGCGACGTGCTGACAGCTCGTCCTTGCAAGAACCACTCCATGTCAAGAAACCTGTGTTTCCAGACGGCCAAGGCCCGACGTCGGGTTGTCGCGCCACGATGATGATGAAAACCGGATCCAATAAATTTTGCTAAATGCGGAAATCGGTTGCCTTTGTTGTATCCATAGCGAGCCGAACGAGCGTTCTATTGTTATATTGTGAGGGTAGCAACTATTTAAGTGCGGAGATTGTCTAGCAAGCGGAGCCCACATACTGTTACTGTTGATTCACAATATTCTCTCGTATGTGTTTGGAAGATTTACTCCCAGCAAACAATTTCTATCTTCCGCGATAAGAATGCGATTCGCCTTGGAAGATAAATTTATAGACGGGGATATCGCCATCTTATCGCGGGAGTCACCCCCTTCGGGAGAAAATAGTTACCGAAAGCGAAACTTCCTGGAGAAACTTTGGCGAAACGAGTTGGCAACAAGAAAGCGAATCGCGGCGGGGATAAATTTATGAATTAACAAAATGACGCCATGAGAGTCAACTAAAACAAAAATTATCACTTTTTTTATTAGATTAATATCTTCATGCTTTTTTATCTTACATATTCTTTGACGCTCATAATTCATATTTCATCCTTTTTCACAATTGATATTTGTAGGATTCGAACCACGTTCCCATTTTTGCAAGTCCATAGTGCTAACCGTTGCGCTATCTAGATACAAACAATGAGAATGACACAATCGTCGTTTCGTATTTATTGTGAATTGGCGAAATATCATTTTGGCGATAAATTGGCGAATTGAAATCCTATCGCCATTCTTTCGCCTGAGGGATATCCCCTAATTATTGAAAAAGCGATAAATAATCTATGAATTTATCGTAAGGAAGAATCGCCATCGTATTGCGATTCTTTCGGCTGAGGGATATCCCCTAATTATTGAAAAGGCGACAAATAATAAATTTATCGCATGGAAGAATCGCCATCGTATTATCTGGGCAATTTATCTTCCAAATGAAACGAAATTGTTTGCTAGGTTAGGTATGAATAATGACATAGCGAAATAGTTTCTGTACTAGCGGCAACCCAATTGCTAGAATCACCTAAATGGTGACAAGTATATATACAAATAGTCCTCTTTAAAAGCGTAAAAAGGACGAAGCGGAAGCTAATAGCGCGTCACGGAGAAAAATTAAAAATAGTCCCGTTGTAGAGGTAGAAGGAGATATCCAAGAACATTATAGAATAATAAATTTTATTGTTGTTTTTCAAATTGTTATTTTTGAAGTCCCTTGTGCGTGATAGCTGAAAATCTACTGGACCCATCGTTTTGAAATTTTTCGCAGTAGTTCTTCACATAATTCTCCAGCGATCTCTGGTTGCTTGTTTTTTAATTATTAATTTTACAATAACAAATTAGCCGATTTCTTTTAGCGAAAATCGGTTTTTGGCTTTCAAGTACTATGAAAAGTTGAAAAATCGAATAAAAACAAAAATCCTCCCTGGGTTACCTCGAGAAACACCTTTCTTAACAAATGCGTTTTGATTTTTTTTTGTTTCAGATGATTCTGCTGCTAGTTATGATCAACACTGCAGAACAACTTTTTTTTCGAGGCGCCTCCAGAGATTCACTGTCACTCACTTTTAATAGGTCATTGGACGCACAATTTATTAGGAAGAGTATGGCAGCTATTATCGTATACATTACATATCTATCTAAAGTGCAGCTTCTCGTTTTAAAAATTATTATTTTGTGAGGTGACAGTTGGAGTCTTTTTTTATGAATTGGCATGTAAGATACTATATCGTGGGTAAGATATTTTAATTATGGTGTTTTTATCCATCTGAGTGGTACCAAGAAGAGCAAGGAGCCGATATTTACATATATACCAAAATAAGCACTTGCTACAAAACCTTCGGATTGTGGGCGGAGTTGCAATTGAAACCAATAGAAATATCTTTTCTTTTCTTCTAAACCCATTGTATTCAGTGCGCCGGTATTTGTGGGCGATTTTAAATCGCAGCAAATTTGAAATTGTGCACGTCGGTTATTTTTGCCCGATTATTGGATTTCGAAAGTAGTACCGGATAAAAAAAACTGGCAAAAATAATACCGCAAATAGCAGTTTTAAAAATGGAAAATATCGGTTGTCGGAATAATCGGTAGGTATTTTCCATTGCTAGTATCTACGCGCGTGTCTTTTTTATAAAATATACCGTCAAAAACTTTTTTCACAATGTTGGAAAATGTTCAGTAGAGTTTCATCTTCTATTAATTCCTTTCATGTTAAATGTAAATAAATTTCAATATCCTTGGAAAGCTATCTTCACATTCTTTTACAATAAAAATATCTACATGAGTTTCAATCAATCTATTCACGAAACCATCTAGCAACAAAGAAGCCAATCGCTCCGCATTCAGTCCAAAATATTTATAAAAAAAAAACACTTTTTCTACGAAAATGCTGAAACGATTGGCATCCTTTCAAAATCATCTGTAATCTCTTCACTTGTGTATCGTATCCTTGATATGTAATCTTAAAATGCACCAGCGTAAGAGCTATTGAATTCGAACTCATGGTTTGCCCATTGGAAAGGCAACTTGGCTTCGAACGGTGGTGCTTGTAAAAATCGAGGATGACGGCGATGATGTCGAGTATTGCATAGAATCCTTTTTGGTAAATACCTATATACTCGTATATTCGCCTTTATACTGATTTCATTCATACTGGAAGCGTATTTTTCATTGATGTTTATGTAAAGTTTGAGCAGTACTTTTTATAATGATGGCGCATCGTAAAAAAAAAACGAAAATTGATACGAGCATCGAATTGGTGAAGGCAATTTCATGGTTCATAAAATTGGAAATTCCGGCTTTCCTGGATGAAAACCTGATATGTATTTTTCATTTCCCATCTACTGAATGGTCTGTTGCTTCTCCTTCCGTTTGTGTTTTGGCGATTTCATTCAATTTGGTCAATGCAGTATGTCTATGCTTTGGATGTAGAATAGGAGAGAAATGGAGTGTAGCTGGATTGACTTCATTCGCGTGTCAATGGATACACGGAGTTAAAGTTTATAATTTTTTAGTAATTTCCGGGTTTATTGATTTAGACTAGGGCAAACTCTAGCCTACCTAGAATTTTTATTCGACCCGCGAGATAATAACTTTTTGAGAATAAAAGTGGAGTATGTCATTGCTAACTTAGTCAGTCTGCCAGCAATAAACTCCAGTCAAAAAATGACTCGGCTTACTAGCCAATACCACTTGCACTAGTCGAGCTATCTCCCAGATTGATTAAAGTAGCTCCTAATGAGTATAATCAATCATGTGGACGAAACTTGTATTGGCTAGTAAGTCGAGTAATTTTTTGAGTGGAGTTTATTGCTGGCTTAGTCAGATAGGTTAAGTTAACAATGACATACTCCACTTTTATTCTCAATAAATTCGAAATACCTTCCCTATTTACACGCCAATGTGTAAACCGATATACTGGGGGCGGGGGGTACGATTTTTTGCTGGGTTAGCTTGACAAAGCGTCATGCATTTTCGTTGCCACTCAAAACACTGCCGGTCTGAGGCTCACGCTCCCCACGAGACACATTTTTTTATTCTCGAATTCCCTCTATTTAATTTCTCCGAGCTTAATGGCTCCTTACAGATAGAGGCACTCTTCAGGTCTTGCGTCTTAGGAGCTATCTCTGTGCAGGACGACCATGGATGTGTGACGTCCTGTTTACGGGGATATTTTCTGTTTTTTTTTATGTTCGCTTATGTGTTAGCATTTTTATCAAAAAAAATATTCATAATGCCCTGCCCAAATCCAAATATTTAAAATGTTCTGTCCAACCAAACAGTTGGATGTCTTTTTTCATCTTTTTAGTAAAAATTGGCATTAACAAACGATGGGCCTCTTATTTTGAAGAGTTTCTGAACCTACCATCTAACATCCCCACACAAGAAGCTCTCGACGATATTGTTGATCCAGGCCCACCCATACAACCCCCGACAGTAGAGGAAGTTGATCTCGCGTTGCGGTCACTAAAACGAAATAAAGCGCCGGGCGCTGACGAGATTCCAGCTGAACTGCTAAAATTCGGTGAAACGGGTCTAGTTAATGTCATTACTCCTGCGAGAGTGGAAGGACGAGACGATTGGCGCAGAAGCATCATCTGTCCAATTCACAGAAGGGAGATAAACTGAGAATTACAGCGGCATATCACTAGTCTGTACGTCCTATAAAATTTTGATGAAAATTTTGGAAAATACAATTAAACCGTACGCAGAACGAATCATTGGCAAATATCAAGGTGGCTTCAGACCTGATCGCTCCACATCCGATCAGTTCTTTACGGTCAAACTGGGCAACCTTTTAGTTTCCGGAAAAAGATATCTTTAAAAATAAAAAAGTTTTTCTCACAAAGACGAATTTTGGACTGGTCGTTCCTATGGCAGCTATATAACATAGTGGTCCGATTTCAACCAAATTCAGGAATGTGATTAAGCTAAAGATACTATTCATTAGTGTGAAATCTAAAAAAGATATCTTCAGAAATAAAAAAGTTTTTCTCACAAAGACGAATTTTTGGACCGGTCGTGCCTATGGCAGCTATATGACGTAGTGGTCCGATTCCATTGGTTCCGACATATATACTGCCTGCAATAGAAAGAAGGCTCTCTAAAAAATTTCAGCTTGATAGCTTTAAAACTGAGGGACTAGTTTGCATAGAAACAGACGGACAGACGGACAAAGCTTAATCGACTCGACTCATCATACTGACCAAGAATATTATACAGGGTGTTACATGTACTGAGGCTCAAACGAAAATGGGAGATAGAGGAACTTGTCTTGAGTGGAAAATCGTTCCACACTTACTTCCGTTTTTGCACCGTTAAGGAGATAGGGCGATTTTAAGGACGAAGGATTTTCATCGTACCTGTGATCACTGTTTGATCTCTAACTTCTGCTGTACTTAGCGTAACGTAATAATTCTGGGCTCGTTGGAAAGGACACAAATTGTTCTTTCTAATTGCTATCAACTGTGTCGATCAGTGTTATACTTTTTGAGAAAAATTAATTTAAATGACACAAAAATAGTAAAAAAATAGAAAAAAATTGAAAAAAGTCCTGTTTTCTTCAAAAAGGACCTGATTAACCACCAAATTTTATTACATTTTCGGAAAGCCCATAAAGTTTCACTCTAAGTTTGCAAACAGAATTTCTTCATAGGTTGAATTGTAAAGGAGCGGGGCTAACAGTTATCAAGCACGTTCCCTTCAAGTAAATCTGGTTTGACACCCGTCATTCGCCGAAGGAGTATGATTAATAATAGTGAGGACGAAATAAAAGAGTTGAAGTATGTTTATTACGTTTATTTAGTTTATTACGTTTACAAATAATTTTAATCGGTCCGGTATTTCTTCCCCCATTTCTCAATTCCACCAATTATGCCGAAATTTTGGAGGAAACTTTTTCCAGACCTCATAGAGGATATACCACTCCGTGTACTGGTCAGATTTTGGTATCAGCACGATGGAGCGCCAGCGCATTATGCTGCTAATGTCCGTCGGTAGCTCGACGCGAATTTTCGGGATCGATGGATTGGTCGTGACGGTCCCATTGCGTGGCCTCCACGATCTCCCGACTTAACTTCCATGGACTTTTATGTCTGGTGGTATTTGAAAAGCATCGTCTACGCAGAGGAAATTCATACACGAGAACAGCTCATTTCCCGTATCACCGAAGCATGCGATCAGTTACGAGCCCAACTACTGCGTGTGAACCCCACCAATGCCATTCATCGGCGATACCACTTGTGCTTGCTCCACAACGGCAGACATGTTGAGATTATTTGTAAACGTAATAAACTAAATAAACGTAATAAACATACTTCAACTCTTTTATTTCGTCCTCACTATTATTAATCATACTCTTTCGGCGAATGACGGGTGTCAAACCAGATTTACTTGAAGGGAACGTGCTTGATAACTGTTAGCCCCGCTCCTTTACAATTCAACCTATGAAGAAATTCTGTTTGCAAACTTATAGTGAAATTTTATGGGCTTTCCGAAAATGTAATAAAATTTGGTGGTTAATCAGGTCCTTTTTGGAGAAAACAGGACTTTTTTGAATTTTTTTTTCTATTTTTTTACTATTTTTGTGTCATTTAAATTAATTTTTCTCAAAAAGTATAACACTGATCGACACAGTTGATAGCAATTAGAAAGAACAATTTGTGTCCTTTCCAACGAGCCCAGAATTATTACGTTACGCTAAGTACAGCAGAAGTTAGAGATCAAACAGTGATCACAGGTACGATGAAAATCCTTCGTCCTTAAAATCGCCCTATCTCCTTAACGGTGCAAAAACGGAAGTATAAGTGTGGAACGATTTTCCACTCAAGACAAGTTCCTCTATCTCCCATTTTCGTTTGAGCCTCAGTACATGTAACACCCTGTATAGTTTATATGGTCGGAGATGCTTCCTTCTGTGCGTTGCAAACTTCATGACAAAGTTCACATCCGTATCAGAGATCTTTCAGAGTGTCAACAGTGTGGTAAAATTGTTTTTCTTTTTGTTTTCGCGTTAATATTTTGCAGTGTTCGTAATTTCCGCCGCGCGACGACCGCACGACGACAGTCGTGTACCGAAACGGCAAAACGGGCAGAGGCGGCGCCAGGCTTGCCAACCCTAGCCAAAAGTAAGTAGATCTACTTACTTTTCCGCATTTTTGCGTTTTTCTACTTACCTACTTACTAGTCACCCGATTCTACTTACTATTTATAAAAAATCTGATAATCACATTTGGATAATTGTTTCCTTTTTAAACGGAACCTACTGTACACAAATTCAAACAGAACCGATTCCAAAATAAGACACTGTAAACATAACACAACTGGCTTGTATACGCCGTGCCGCAGGTCATACTGCTAGTTATGCCGTGCTGTGTCATTTTTGTCGTCCACTAAACCACTGCCTCTGTCACCCCAAGTACAAAAGGAGGATCATATGCTTATTGCAAAATTTACTTTGCCGACCTTTTTGTTGCAAAAATGGGTCAGACAGCTTTACGAAAGCAAGAAAAAACCCAGCAACATAGTTCACATACTTCTGTTTTATGGCGTCAGCCTAGTATGCTTGAAAGCCTTTCTAAGTCTAAATCAACGGCAACCAAAATTTCGGAAGCAGAACTCCGATCTGTTCTTTTCTTAGCTGAACATAACCTTGCGTTTAATTTAATGGAACATTTTCGACGAATGATCCAAGCAATGTGTATCAATTCAGAAATTGCTAAACAAGTTAAATGTGGACGCACAAAATCGGTTTAGATTTTAACGAATGTCATTGGGGCAACTTATATGGAACTGATAAGTAGTGTTTTGAATGAAACTAAATTTTGCCTAATTGTAGATGATTTATCCGACATTTCATTCAAAAAAGTTCTTTGTTTAGTTGTCAGAGTATATTGGAAAAATAAAGTTCAAGATTTATTTTATGATATATTGTCTGTTGCAAAGGCTGACGCATTAAGTTTATATTCCTCTATTAAGACCTCATTCACAGATAACGGCATTAATTATAAGAAGAACCTGATAGGTTTTGCAGCAGATGGTGCAAATGTAATGAGGGAAAAAAATCACTCAGTAGCAACTCTGCTACAAAATGACATTCCGAATATATTTATTCTAAAATGTATATGCCACTCATTTCATCTTTGTGCGTCTTACGCATGTGAACAACTGCCGGGTGAAACAGAAAGTCTAGCTAGAGATATATATAATTACTTACGAAGTTCAAGGTGTTTAAATGATTTGAACTCGTTACAAACTTTTTTTTGAAATTAAACCCTTAAAATTCTTTTGCCTTCACTAACCCGTTGGTTGTCTCTGCAAATGGTTATATCGAGGTTACTCAACCAACTTAAAATATTAACTGCTTTCTTTTCAATTGAAGCGAAGGATACAAATCTCCCCACCGCCGTAAGAATATATAAAATGCTGTGTGACCCAATAAACAAACTTTATTTATTATTCTTAAATTATATTTTGCCATTTTTCAACAATTTGAATAAATTATTCCAATCGGAGAATCCACAATTACATAATCTTTTTGGGTCTGTTAAATCTTTAGTTTTAACATTCTTAGAAAACTATATGAAATAGGAATATTTAAGATCGGTAGACATTGCAAAAATTGAAGTGGACAAGACAAGCGAATTCGAGGAGCTTGATAATATATATTGTGGTGTATATGTACATCAGTTTATTTTGGGCCGTGAATTAGATCCTATTTGCTTAAAACTATTTAAATTAAATTGCCAAAAATTTTATGTCGAAAGCGCCAAACAAATTTTCCAAAGATTCGAATTTAATTCTAAATTTTTGAAATGTATTGACATAATTAACCCAAAGAATCTTCTCCAGAACAAATTCATTTCTGTTATTGAACTAGTAGATACGGTGAAATATTTAATTGAGGACCACAATTACCAAAAAATCGATGATGAATTCAGACTATTAAACAATTATTTACAAAAAAAAATCCGATGTTAAAGAAGATATAGTAGAGTTTTGGCAGGATGTTTCCACTATTCAGAAAGGCGATCAGAGAGCTTTTGTAGCGTTATGCAATTTTGTATTTAATATCTTGTCTTTTCCACACTCGTCTGCAAATGTTGATCGTGTATTTTCACAATTTAACCTTATCAAAACCAAAGCCAGAAACTTAATTGGAATTACGTCAATCAAAGGATGCTTACAAGCCAAGGCACTTCTTAAAATATCAGAATCTAATTTTTTAATTATAAAATATCATCCGAAATGAGAAAATTCAATCAATATATGTATGTATAATTTCAAAACAAACCTATTGATTCTAATTTTGTGTCGTTTAAGGTTTAACATACATAGGTCCGTTTTCTGAATCTCACGATTACGCTAACCGAGAGTTTAATTTATCAAATTGATAAACTAAAACGGCTGAAATGAATTAGTCAGCTAGAGTTTTTTACGTTTATAGATTCAAATGGGTTAATTAATCAATTATTAGCTCATTTCAATGTACAAACGTTAAAAAATTCGACCTAATGAATTCGTATCAGCCGATTTAGTTTATCGATTCGATAATTTAAACTCCCCGTTAGCGTTATCGTGAGATTCAGAAAACGGGCCATGGATTGTTATACGGGGTGTGTCACTTTGACTGAATCAGCAATATCTGACGTGATTCCAAGCAAACGAATTTATTAATAATAATTTTTCGAGGACCACCCAGTAAAAATGGTTTACACCTTCTTAACAGACTTTGTGTAACTTTGTATTGTATGAAATACTTTGATTTTTTTAAGTTGATCGTTTTGTTTTTTCATAATGCAACTTATAAAGTCGACATTATGTTGACCGACTTTGTAATTCTGTGCAATTTTACATGTTCAAAATGTTTATTTACTTTAACTTAATAAAATTATTTTGTGTTAATATTTAAAACAATGGACAACTTTCATTTTACTGGCATTTGATTGTGAGTACATATACAAACTGAATTAAAATAATGTTTTATATTCAATCTACTTAAAATACTTTTTTGCTGTTCTACTTACTTTTTCAATCAAAATCTGCTTACTTAACTAATATATAAGTTGGCAACACTGGGCGGCGCGGACGACGACCGAGCTCCATTTCGGCCCAATGTGCTTTTGCAGTGAAGTGAGTGCGCAGTTACTGTGGCGACTGACGACCGTGGAGCCGTCGAATCGTTTTCTGGTGCTTGAAGCGCGTCCGTTGTGTGAAAGCTTCCGTCAACGCATCGATCTGCCGCCATTTGGACAAAGACGGTTCGCGAGTGCAATTGCGAGTGATAATTTCGCGAATCGGACGCGCGATTGCCGAATCGTGTGTAGACACAAGTTCTAATTAGTGAGTGCCAGTTCCGGGCGAGCGAGCGCTCCCCCGTCCTTTTTGTGTGTGCAATTTACGTGAGCCCCCGACAGACATTTATTTAATTTACGCCTAGCGCACTGGAGTTGTCTGATCGGAGTAGCGCATTTCGGCCGCCGCAGACCACACGAGCGCAAGCATGAGAGGAAATCGCCCATTAGTGGAATTACGTTTTCATGGATACGTCGTCGGTGAGTTAGTTGGCCTTTTTTTTCATTTCAATGGGTTCGTTCGTGTTAGGTCGTCGGTCGTCCCACTCGGTTCATTCCCGATGAATTTTCCTGCAGCTTTATGGGAAGCAATCGGCTTCGGTCGGCTGTTGTTTCGGTCGCGTTTCGGACAGTTGAAAGACCCGAAGATTAACACGCACATGAATGAATTAGGAGCCGTCGTTGAATGAAGTACGGGCTAGGGGAGAGCCGTCGTGGCTAGAATGAAGTAGTCGATTGGCTGAGTGAACTGCAAAGCGGGAATTTGCGAGTGAGGTTATGGATTTGTTTTGATCGTAGGCGAGTGAAAATACGCGCCAAAGGTTTTTTTTAGTTGCAGGTGGACGAATACTGTTGGTAATGTTCATTTTGGATATAGCCAGTTTGTTTGCCTACAGAACACTCCATATTTAAGTAAAACAACGCGCCTAGTGTTGATCATTGAGATTGAAGTGTCGGGTCGCTGAGTTCAAAGGTCCTCGTCGCAACTGCGAACTATATGTTTAAGAGCCAACGTCCAAAGAAGCCAAGTAATTTGCTAACAGTTCTAATATGTACATATCATCGAAAAGTACTTGATTAGATGTATGAGAAAAAGTTAGTTTGCCTACCGGAGCGTGTTGCTAATAAGCCCATCAGATATGCAATATTTTGTACAAAAATTAATCGTCGAATTTTTGTACAAAATAAAATTTGCCCGTTTAAGAGCAATTATTGTTCAATAAAATCATCATCATCGTGGCGCGACAGCCCGACGCCGGACCTTGGCCGCCTGGATCGCTGTCCTCCAATTATCTCAGTCACGTGAACGCTTCCTCCAATTTTGGAAGCCGAGTAGCTGCTCGGCGTCCACATACTTCAGCTCTCCCAACGAGATCTCGGTCGTCTAGGCTAGGCAGTCTCGCTCCGTCCACTCGTTTTGCATTCATCACTCTCTTTGGCATGCGATCATCGTCCATTTGTTGGACATGCCCTGTCATTGAAGTCGTAGTTTGACGATTTTCGAAACTTCCAGCTCATCGTACAGTTCATACAACTCATGGTTGTACCGGATGCGCCATCCATCTCGATCGCAAACTGCCCCGAAAATTCGCCGCAGAACCTTAGTGGATGTTCACACTGCGTGCGATGCCGAGCCGAGCCGAGCCGGGTCGAGCGATGCGATGTGGTGGGTGTTCACATTGCACGCCGTGCGATGCCGAGCCGAACGATGGCTTGCGATGCAAAGATGATCCGAGCGATGGCTTGCGATGCAAAGATGATCCGGGATGTTCACTGCACGCAATGATGGAGAGTAGAGACCAATTTAGTTCAAGGAATAGAATCTGTTCGACATCATGTCGTTTGTATGCTTGACCCAGTAAATTTATTTCTGTTTGAAAACAGTGCTCTAAAAATGGAAGGGCGTCGCCATTGGGTGCATCCCATTAATGAAGAAAGGCCCAGTGTTGGTGAATTTCATCATCTCTTCCGCGACCTCAGACGAGAGGTTTCACAAGCGGATTGAGCAGCGGCGCACCGCTGTGTATAAACGCAAAAATCGGCAGCCGCGGCGGCTTTAGGACGATGAATGTATAAACCACTCGACTTGCCGTTGCGGCCACCGCCGCGGTTTGTGGAGCGGCTTGTGGAGCGGCGAGATTGCAATGGAATGGAATGCAATGAAACCACGCCTTCTAAACGCGACCTTATTGTGATAATAACCTTTCATTTGAGCCATACTGAATCAAAACCGGAGTCCAAAGCGTATATACCCTAGACTTGTACAGACCTATAGTTGTGATACCAAAACTTCCAACTGGCAACGGCCATATGCATTAAAAGTGAATTTCCCATATGGTCAGTTTGAGCTGTGGGCGTGGATCCAATGAAAAGTTTCATCGTTCATCCATTCGAATTTTGGATATTTACATTGTACTAACGTTTATAGCGAAGGTTGCGTTCATTCAATAGGGTCATGCCCATTCTCAAAATCAACTAACCAACCAACACTACAAATATTTGTCGTATTTTGCAAGTCGCTATCATCATTGTATCGAAGGTTATCGCTCATTTGAAGTTTCATTTGTAGGGGACGTAGGGGTTGCTTGGGACGGAGCTTGGCCATTTCCAATACCAACCAACTAAATCTAAATCCAAATATTTGAACCAAATTTCAAGTCGCTAGCTTCATTCTATCGAAAGTTATCGCTCATTTGAAATTTCATCTGTAGGGGTTCCTTCGGTCGGATCTTGCCTATTTTCAATACCAACCAACTAGATCATGCTACAAACATTTGACCAAAATTTCAAGTTTCTAACTTCATTCTATCGAAAGTTATCGTGCAAACGAACAGACAGACAGACAGATATGGCTAAATCGAATCAGGAGATGACCCTCATAATTTCCATGTATACACTGCCACACCGCCGCGCCTAAAAGTCTAGGGTTTTATACCCTAGCAGACATACATGCATTTTTTTCAGTGTGATCTTACATCAAATATTACTTTACAGCTCGTACTTGCACCATACTGGCTCCAAAAAGCTTCACATCGCAAAGCATCGCAAAGCCCATAAACTCCATCGCAAAGCCCATTAAATTCCATCGCAAAAAATCAGCAGCCGGTACTCGCACGAAAAAGCAAAGAAGTTTGTGAAAACATCGGGCCATCGCTCGGCTCATCATTGCATCGCGCGCAGTGTGTACACTCAAAGCGTGATTCCATTTAAAATTGAAGACTTTTCATTTTCTTGCTTTAAAAGCTTGCAATCGCATTGCATCGCTCGACCCGGCTCGGCTCGGCATCGCACGCAGTGTGAACATCCACTTACGTTCAAATGTGTCTTGCATGTTTCCGGAGGCTTGAGTTAAGCTCTCCACAAACCAGCGCGGTACGGTACAGCGGTACTCAGCGGTAGCAGCATACCGCGTCCCCATTCAAACCACCGCGTTACAAGCATGGTACCATCGATAGTGCCGTCTGCAGTACATCGCGATCAATAGTGCCGGCTGCGATACAAAAGTTCAGTACCGTAGCTTGGCCGCGGTACACAAAAATGTATCGTTGCAATATCCCAGTGAAAGTTCGCATATACCGCCATATAAATTTGTACCGCTGTACCGTACCGCTACCGCGTACCGCGCTGGTTTGTGGAGAGCTTTAGGGTCCATGCTTCACAGCCATAGCATAGCACTGGTCGTAAAATGGTTTTGTACACGCAGAGCTTCGTGTTGGAAAAGTATTTCTTAGGATTTTTTTTTTAAATTTAGGGTGGGTAGTGATATTGGGGGGCACTTCTGATAGGCTAAAAACTTGACACCTTATTGGCCTTTTTTAACTACCCTCTTCATACAATTCCGTGCCCTCCATGCAGGGGCTATAATTTTAAATTTTCGCCTACCGATAAACCTGCAAAGACCTTTTCCATAGTCCTCCGCGTGGGCGCCCCCTGGTAACGGCAGTGTATCAATTCGCTGACGGCCAATGTCTTAGCGATAAGACAGTTTGGAAAAGGCAGATAGCTGTAGCCTGAATGGCTGACAAACACCTAAGCGTCTCAGGTCTAGTAGGATGGAATGACTTGCGTAGTTGGACCTGCTACATAGTTGTGTGGGCTCCAGCACGTTTATTAAACCATCTGAAGCAACTATCTCCGAGGCCATCCCCCGAATGGGGTTAAGCGACGTGCTGACAACTCGTCCTTGTAAAAACCACTCCATGTCAAGAAACCTGGAACAAAAGCCTCGGATTGGACGGATCAACAACGACGACCACGCAAACGAATAAAGGATTATTCTTTCGGATCCTGGAATGTACGCTCCCTGAACAAACCGGGGGCCGAGAAGGCCCTCCTTCAACAGGTCGAAAAGTACAAACTGAGCATTACTGCAGTCCAGGAAACAAATTGGCTTGGCAGCGAGATTAATGACAAGAAATCGCACACAATTTTCACAAGTGGCAAACCATCGGGCCGCAAGAAGTTTGGAGTAGCATTTATAGTGGACAATCACCTCAAACCGCATATTACTGACTTCAAACCCATAAATGAACGGCTGTGTGCGATTCGCATCAAGACTCGATTCTTCAATCTCTGGCTCATCAATGTGCATGCCCCCACTGAAGTTAAAGAAGACGCAGTAAAAGACGAGTTCTACGTCCGCCTTGAAACTCTCTTCGACTCACTTCCAACAAACGACGTCAAATTGCTGCTGGGAGACTTTAACGCGAAAGTCGGGAATGAAAGTTGGCATCGGGGGACCTCTGGAGGCCACAGCCTCCATGAAGAATGTAACGATAACGGCCAGCGACTTATCGACTTCGCCTGCAGCAGGAATCTAGTCGTAAGCTCTACGTGTTTCCCGCATCGACGCATTCACAAGCAGACCTGGAAGTCTCCAGACGCACATACCGTCAACCAAATTGTCCACGTCCTCATTTGCAGGAGATGGGCGTCTAGTGTCATGGATGTCCGCTCCTTACGAGGAGCAAACTGCGACTCAGATCATCACTTGGTGAAGACGACCTACAGATGTAGAATCTCCTCAGTGCACCAGTCAAGAATCAGCCATCCCAAAATCTTTGCGGTTGATAAGCTCTTGAGTGATGCTACAGCGGTGGCGTATACTACCGCCCTTGAGGAAAAACTATCACCTATGCTACACAACATCAGCAACACAGGCGTCCATGGGTTCTGGGAAGAACTCAAGGGTACCATCAAGGATGTCGCAGAGAAGCTCGTGGGATATAAAGCCCGGCGAGCGCGAAATGACTGGTTCGACGAAGAATGCAAAAATTCACTTGACGCGAAAAACGAGGCCTACAGACAATGGATTCAACGAGGAACCAGAGCCAGAAGAGAAAAATATGACGAGCTACGGCGAATATCGAATAGAATAATTAGACGTAAGAAACGTAAATACTTTGACGAGCAGTTGCTGAACATAAACGAAAACTTAGCTAATAGGAACACCAGACAAGCGTACAAACTAGTAAATACAATTAAGAACGGCTACCAACCCAGGACCAGCCTTTGTAAGGACAAGGATGGAAACATCATCAGCGACACCGATGGTATTAACAAGCGATGGGCCTCTTATTTTGAAGAGCTTCTAAACCGACCATCTAACATCCCCACACAGGAAGCTCTCGATGATATTGTTGATCTAGGCCCACCCATTCAACCCCCGACAGTAGAGGAAGTTGATCTCGCGTTGCGGTCACTAAAACGAAATAAAGCGCCGGGCGCTGACGAGATCCCAGCTGAACTGCTAAGATTCGGTGGAACGAGTCTAGTTGATGCCATACATCAATTACTCCTGCGAGTATGGGAGAACGAGGAGATCCCAGACGATTGGCGCAGAAGCATCATCCGTCCAATCCATAAAAAGGGGGATAAATTGCGGTGTGAGAATTACAGGGGCATCTCACTAGTTTGTACGTCCTATAAAATTTTGACGAAAATTCTGGAAAATAGAATAAAACCGTACGCAGAACGAGTCATTGGCGAATATCAAAGCGGTTTCAGACCTGGGCGCTCCACAACCGATCAGCTCCTCTCAGTCAAACTGATACTCCAGAGGTGCTGGGAATACAACGTAAACGTATACCAAATCTTTGTCGACTTCAAGCAGGCATACGACAGTATCGATCGTGGAGTACTGTACAACATCATGCTGCAATTTGGTATACCGGCCAAATTAGTGCGACTGACAAAGATGACGATGACCAACTCCGTCTCACAGGTCAGGATCCAGAATAGACTTACTGATCTATTTGAAACACGCACTGGTTTGGAACAGGGCGATGGACTGGCACCGACGCTCTTCAACCTAGCACTGGAATACGTTATTCGGGCCATGAATATGGACAACAGCAAGACGCTGCTCATCAAGTCGACACAATTAGCAGCGTACGCCGACGACATCAACATCATGTCCCGAAGATTGGCTGACGCAGAAGAACTTCTGCATACGCTCGATACCGCTGCAAAGGAAGTTGGATTACGTATTAACGAGGGTAAAACTAAAATAATGATGCAATCGGTGACAAGGACACCTGCACAACCGAGCATCAACGTGGGGGACCTCAACATCGAGTTCGTGAACAACTTCATCTACCTGGGTTGCAACCTGTCAAGGGACGCCAACGAAACTGACGAAATCAAGCGACGGATACAGTTAGCTAATAAAACTTTTTTCTCGGTTCTCCCCATAATGAAATCGAAACATGTGCACAGAAACACGAAGCTCCGCGTGTACAAAACCATTATACGACCAGTGCTATGCTATGGCTGCGAAGCATGGACCCTAACTCAAGCCTCCGAAAACATGCTAGACACTTTCGAACGTAAGGTTCTACGGCGAATTTTCGGGGCTGTTTGCGATCGAGATGGATGGCGCATCCGGTACAACCATGAGTTGTATGAAATGTACGATGAGCTGCAAGTCTCGAAAATCGTCAAACTACAACGACTTCAATGGGCAGGGCATGTACAAAGAATGGACGATGATCGCATGCCTAAGAGAGTAATGAATGCGGAACGAGTCGACGGAGCGAGACTGCAAGGACGACCGAGATCTCGTTGGGAGAGCTCAGTAGGTGTGGACGCCGCGCAGCTGCTGGGCTCCCAAAATTGGAGGACGCGGTCACGTGACCGAGATAATTGGAGGACAATGATCCAGGCGGCCAAGGCCCGACGCCGGGCTGTCGCGCCACGATGATGATGATGATAAACCTGCCCTATATAGGCACTCGGGTATTTTGCTGGGACACTACAGACACATACTAAGTTAATGTGCAGAATGAAACCAAGTCAACCAAATTTCCAATTTTCCTTGAAATATATGTAATATAATTTCTGAATACTGAATTCTTTTGTTTCAGCAAACTTCCAGCATCTTCCCAATATGTAAGATCTCCTTTACAAAAGAGCTTCAGCAAGGACTATTATGTCCTCAGGACACTGTTTAATGAATCACGTGAAGGATATAAATTTCACCAAATGTTTTACTCATATAATTTACCGCCTGTAGAGAACTCTGTCCAGCTCAAATAAATGTGGTCAGAAAGTGGTGGCCACTTACACCTTGTGCTCCACTGGGTCCAGTCGCATTCAGTATAATGTCAATGGGAGAAATGAAAAGAAAGATTCATTTGGCCAGGGTCTTCCCCCAAGGAATCGATTTAATATCCTATCCCAAACTTCACAAAGAACGTATTGGCCTTGTCTCTGGGGATGGATACAGGAAAAATGGATAGTGATGGGCTATCGTTTTAAGTTTTATCGAAATAAATGAGATTTTCTTTTCGTCGATGGGGTTTGTATATCTTCTGATTGAATGGCACCTGGAGAAAAGGTTAAAGCTTCAAAAGTAACTGCAGGCTTTTTGCTCATTTTGAAATTTGATGGCATGGCGAAATATGTCGCAGTATCAAGAGTTTTGTTCTAATTTGCAGATGTGGATACTCAGAAATTCAAGAGCGAAACATGTAGTCCGGATGGGTTAAAGGTTAGCAGGTTCGCCCGTGGTTTGAATCCAATTGAAGGTAGTAATAGTAGTTTTTCATCGCCCATTATGAATCGCTTCAAAAATGGATCGATTTCATTACGTTTCAGCAGCAAATCGCAAACGTTAATTCGTTTGGTGAGGTGATTTTCCTTCAATCCGTTTGGAACCCAAATATCGAGTTTGCTAACGTATCCCAGCTTCTGTAAATGTTCGTGAACGGTTGATTTGGATAAGTTGAGTTTTTCCGCTATCTGCCGTGTCGTACTGCGCCGGTTAGCTTCGATCATTGCCTTTATTTTGTCGTCATCGGCAGCTATTGGACGACCAGAGCGTGGTGCATCATTGATATCAAAATTTCCGGAACGAAAACGAGCGAACCAATACTGGCACTAGCGTTCTGATAATGAGTCTTTACCATAAACATCACATCACATCGGTTGTTCCGCGCTTGCACTGTGTTTTTGCCTTTTGGGTAGTAAAAAAGTAAAATATGTCGAAAATATTCACTTTTGTTTTCCATTTTCAAGTCGATGCCAAATAAAAAAAAAACAAAGGACCATCAATTTGTGACTGATTATAGCTTGAAATGTCAGCTGTCAAATGGCAAAAAAAAAATCTTGATTAACGCCACCATAATTATACCCTAGACTTAAACCAATATACCCTATATTGGTTTTTGTCACGACGAAAATATGTAACACCTTAAAGGAGGCTCCGGTATAGCAATGCATATATATAAATGACCAGGGTCACCTCCTGATTCGATTTAGCCATGTCTGTCTGTCTGTCTGTGTCTGTCTGTCTGTCCGTTCGCACGATAACTTTCGATAGAATGAAGCTAGAGCCTTGACATTTTGGTCAAATGTTGGTAGTATGATCTAGTTGGATGGTATTGAAATTGGGCATGATCAGGCCAAGAGAACGCCTACCTCCCCTACATATGTAAAATAATTAAATGTATCTATAACTCCCGATTAAAAAATCATGAAAAGCTCTAGCTTTGGTATATTGCTAGTGAGGGTAATCTTATACTCTCCTGGGAAAATAAAATCGATCAGTTGAAAACTAACGGTAATTTTCTTACATTTTCTACCCTACTTTTCAGGTTTTTTGTCTATAACTCGAACCAATCGACGTAGACACCTGATTTTTGGCATGTAACCCTGAGGGCAGAAGCTGCTTAAGGTTCTGTAAGTTGGGCATAATCAGATCAAAGGAACACCTACCTCCCCTACAAATTTCAAAAAATTAAATATTACTTTAATTACGATAACTTTCGAAAAAATTATACTAGCAAGTTGAAAATTTGACAGAATGTTGCTAGTAAGACCTTGACTTTTAGTATAGGGTATATTGTTTTTGTCACGACGGAAATATGTAACACCTTAAAGGAGGCTCCGGAGGTATAGCAATGTGTATATATAAATGATCAGGGTCACCTCCTGATTCGATTTAGCCATGTCTGTCTGTCTGTCCGTTCGCACGATAACTTTCGATAGAATGAAGCTAGAGCCTTGAAATTTTGGTCAGTTGTTGGAAGTATGATCTAGTTGGTTGGTATTGAAAACGGGCATGATCAGGCCAAGAGAACGCCTACCTCCCCTATATATGTAAAATACTTAAATGTATCCATAACTCCCGATTAAATAAACATGAAAAGCTCTAGCTTTGGTAGATTGCTCGTGAGGGTAATCTTATACTCTCTTGGAAAAATAAAATCGATCAGTTGAAAACTATCGGCAATTTTCTTACAAAGAGCCCCGTACTACCCTACTTTTCAGGTTTTTTGTCCATAACTCTTGAACAAATTGACGTAGACATCTGATTTTTGGTATGTAACCCTGAGGTGAGAAGCTGCTTGGGTTTTAGTAAGTTGGGCATAATCAGATCAAAGGAACGCCTACCTCCCCTACAAAATTTAAAAAATTAAATATTTCTTTAATTACGATAACTTTCGATAGAATGACACTAGCGAGTTGAAAATTTGGCAGAACGTTGGTAGTAACATCCTGTTAGTTGGTGTTGAAAATGGGCAAGATCCGACCGAAGGAATCCCTACCTCCCCTACAACTTTTGATAGAATGAAGCCAGCGACTTGAAATTTTGGCCGAATGTTTGAAGTGAGATTGGGTTAGTTGGCATTAAGGATGGGTTAGATTCGACCTAAGGAACCCCTACCTCCCCTAGAAATGAAATTTTAAATAAGCGATAACTTACGACAAAATAAAGCTAGCGACTTGAAATTTTGGTCAAATATTTGTAGTAGGATCCAGTTGGCTAAAACTGAAAATACGTAAAATCCGACCAATGAAACCCCTGCTTCCCCTATAAATGAAACTTCAAATAAGCGATAACTTCCGATAGAGTAAAGCTAGACACCTGACATCTTTTTTTTTATGTTTGTAGGGTGATCTAATTGGTTGGTGGCTATGATGGGCAAGATCCGATCCAAGGAACTTCTACCACCCCTACAAGTGAGACTTCAAATAAGCAATAACTTTCGATAGAATGAAGCTAGCGACTTGAAAAATTCGTCAAATATTTGTAGAATGGGTTAGTTAATTGATTTTTAGAATGGCCAAGATCCTCATGAATGTATGCCAACCTCCCCTATAAACTGGCCATATAGGAAACTCACTTTTAATGCATATGGTCGTTGCCAATTTGTACTTTTGGTATCACCACTAGGTCTGTACAAGTCTAGGGTATATACTCTTCGGACACCGTATTGAAAATGGGCAAGATCCGACCCAATTAACCCCCACCTCCCCTACAACCTGGTACAAATTTTCTCTGACACACACACACACTTCACATAGGTGTAAAGAAAACCGGTCCACTTGTACTAGGTTCGTGTTCGAGTTCGACAGTGTATGGCGACACTAAGAAGGGAACATGTACTTAATGCCTAATAGCACTTATTTTTTTTACCTTTAAATTAAATCTCTTATTCGCGACCATAGAGAACTTTTACTTTTTCTACAATAATATATTTCACAATCGACGAATCCAATTAAATGTTTGATATTGTAAAAACTCTGTAGATGGCGCGCCTGTATGTTTTGAAGGTTGCGGGTTGAGTATGTGATAGCTGGGTCCCTTACAAATAGTGTGGCATAGTTTTCGTCGCGAACGCACGTTTCACGCACGTGCTTCGACCATGAGGGAACATCAAGTGCCGACCGCCGTTGCGCAACGTATTGTCATTCGTTTTTTGGTGTGGGAAGGCGTTAAAAACACGGAAATTCTTCGGCGTTCGCGAAATCAGTTCGGTAGTGAGTGCCTGAGTAGGTCTGCTGTGTTTAAATGAGCCAAAGCGTTCAAAGATGGCCGCGAAACCGTCGAGAATGAGCCGCATGATCGTCGACCGCGAACCAGCATCACACCAGACAACATTCGCCGCGTAGAACAACTCATTTTGGAGCACCGTAGGATGAATGTTCGAAATATTTCGGCTGAAGTCGGCATTAGTATTGGTAGTGTAGAGTCTATCATCCACGAACACTTTCAATATCGCAAAATAACGGCGCGATGGGTTCCCAAACTGTTGAACTTGGAGCTAAAATTCATGCGGTTGGAAGTTTGTCGCCGCTTGCTGACGCGATACGAGGCGGAGGGGGGCGGTTTTTTGACGAGAATCTTCACTACAGACGAGACATGGGTACACTATTACACTCCCGAAAGCAAGGTGTCGTCTAAAGAGGAAGAATGAGGAAGGGGCGCCAGTCAAAGCGAAGACAACCAGGTCCGCGGATAAGGTTATGTGTACTGTATTCTGGGACCGGCGGGGAATGCTGTACGTTGACTTCCTACACACCCAACGCTCCATCAATGCTGCATACTACTCTAACCTTCTGAAAACACACGTGAAACCCGCTTATCGCTCGAAACGGAGGAACATTCCAGCGCGAAGTGCTATTCTTCTCCAGGATAACGCGCGCCCTGATACCGCGCATCTCACGCTCGATACAATATTAGAATTGGGATGGGAGGTACTATAATCCCCCCCCCTTACAGTCCGGATTTATCACCCTGCGACTACCACATGTTTGGACCACTGAAAGAAGCCCTCGGAGGTCAAAGATTCTACACCGACGACGAGGTAGAGGAGTTCGTGCGCACATGGCTGTCCAAGTTGCCCAAGGAATTCTTCGATAACGGCATAAAAAAACTTCCGGAGAGGTGGAAAAAATGTGTAACTAGTGAGGGGAATTACCTAGAAAAACTGTAAATTTTTCTAAATATTGTCGATAATAAATAAATGTGTCAGAGCGTTTGTCTCGATCATATTTGAACCGCCCTCGTACATTATGAAATGCAGTACACTTCATCTGCTGAAGGTATCTGAGCAAAAAACTAAAAAAACTATCTTCCACTCTTGGCTGGAACTGGAATTTTTTCTAAATACATCTTCTCTTTACCTATCTAAATTAAATTAAACACATTCAAAACTTACTTCTAACTATGCATAAAACAATAATCAACCAATTCCATTAATTCGTAGTTATTAAAGTCAATTAAAGGATATACTCGTAAATACAAGTACATGAGGCACTACCATTTTGAAGTGAGAATATTGTGTATTGACTTACCCAACATTGTATTCTTGTGTGTCAGGGCCTGCATTCGAAATGTTCCAAGTGTTTGTATTCTCTAAGTAAGCAGTAGATCAAAATAAATAGAACTTATGAGTACATATGTCTATTTATCTATCCTATTTCCTATTCCCTTGATAGTAGTTTCTGCTCCAACGAAGGATTCTGCAAAATAGGCAACATCCCGCTTTACTCTGGGTCTTAAATCCAGTGTTGCGGTTACAGACAGATGGAGAGTTCCTCCAAGAGGCTCGAGCAGATAAAATGAAAGATAGCACAACGGCAGAGAACGAGCAGTTCTTCGAAGTGGCGTGTAATTTGCAGTCGTTGTTAGAAACATGCTTTCTCATTTATTTGTAATAATGAAAGTAGGATTATGTGTGACAGTAGCACTGAGACTTGATACTCTATTGCTCTATTTATGGCCATCATGGGACAAATGATGGTGACATGAACAAGAAACGTGTCGGTCGTATGCATTTTGCATAAAGTTATGAGAAACTTGCTACCATATTTACATTTGAGGGTGCAATTGAAGCTATTGTATAGGAGATCGAACAAGGATCAACACGCAATCATTTATTTTGTTGCCAGATACTTATACGAGACTTTAAAACTTTTATACGAGCTACGAATATATGAAGAAAATTGGCATGGGGAGCAAAAAAAAAAAAAAATTCCTACTGATACATATATAGTAAATTCGATTAGTAACCACTTTTTGATATATTTCAGATATCAGAATTTTTGCTGTAGTCCCACCGAGGTGAGAAAAAAGAAAGTGGAAAGTGGTGGAAAGCAGAGATGATTTTTGATTTATGAATCGGAATCGAATCGACTCATGAGAAAATGTTATACGACGCCCTAGCATAACATGTTTTCGAGTAGTTTTTTCCTCTAGAATTAGTTTTCAGGTTTCCTTATTTTCTAATTTCGCCCCTCTCTCTTTTATTGTTAAACAATTAATTTGCTTTAAGTTGAGATAAGTGAGAGGCCCGTGGAAAAAAAAAAGTTATTTTTAAAGTTGCAGAATCAAATTTCTTTCAAAATTGACTTCGAGAAGGAACATGTCGGTGTGATATCGAATGTATGACGGAAATTTATCATTGACCTCGTTAGTCCAGTGCCAGTGGCGGATCCAGAGGGAAGCATGGGGAACCGGGACCCCTCCAAAATGTTTGGTATTGTATATAGAACTTGATCTTGGAATATTCAAGGAAATATTCGAAAATGACTTATGAAAATAATAACGAAAACAAGAAACACTTGACAAGGGTCGGTTTCTACGCGCTACACACTCCTCTTCGATTTTACTTCACGGAGCTCATGTCCGGGTGCATCGCCTGAACGAAGTGAGTGCTCTCTACATTTTTCTGGAATTTGGTTGTACACAGAATGCTTTGAAAGCTGAAACTGTTGGGCTGCAAGGTGTGTTCTTATACTGATAACATTGCTATTGTCACATTTTGCAAATTTCCTGTTCTTAGTGATGTATTGCAGAATGCCCTCTCACAACAAACTATCTACGTGATTTGACGCGATGCATTATTATAATTTTAAGATATTTAATACGCTTAAAATGATTTGGGCTGATAACTATTGGGTTTAGTTTAATTCAAACAAAACATGGCCTGTTCTCTTCATAAGGCAGTACAGGATACCTCCAGCAGAGCCCTCACTAGTGTATGGGTCGAGCGAAACTTTTATGTACTCATGTTTACGGCAGTTGTCTGGTGGACTGCTCTGACCAGGACGCTGCTGGGCTGTTAAACAAAAGAACACATAGGATTAAATGCAGGTCTTCCCAAGATAGGTTGCAATTCGTCCATAGAAAACACTAAACCGCGAGTCAGAAAAACGGCTCTGAATGTGAGTAAATCGGGTGAAGGAAAGCGCACGAAAATACAATATTATTAAGTGTAGACGAGATTACTTTATTGTGAGCACAGATGAACGCTCAGTTTGAGGTTTAAGGGTGATAGCCTTAACTATGTGTAAGTGCACGCATTGCTTGTGCCGAAAAATTAAAATTATTCACATGGAATTGTTGATATGCAAGCGAATTCAGTCTATTCAACCAAACAACATGTTTGTGATTTCACGCTTGTTTTCCATACACAGCAGACTTTTTTTTGTATAGGCTTGAGTATAATTACGCCAGCCTTCTTCAAACCTATTGCAAGCAGAAGATTCATTCCAACCATATTTCACCCGCGTAAATGCAATTATGGTCATATTCTCGGTATTCACATCTACATCTCACTTAATCCTTTCAAATTACCGGGTCCTTTGCGAATGAAACCCCAGACCCACAATTACATGCATAAATATTCACAACCCTTTTCACCGACACACTATACGTCGTCCTGGTTATATACTCATACATAGCACTGATAATTGATTTGGGTTCTTAAATCAAATTATCCGAATCCAACATCAGACAAAATGGAAACTTTTCCCTAGCAAAACACCCCGAGAACTAAGGTTCTGAGCTACATAATAGGTGCTTGTAACAAACAACACAAACCTGATAATCCATTGAATTTCCATATCCCATGTGATTACACGAGCATGAACAATGTTTGATATGATCCTCTAGTTCATGGTCAATAACATCCGTCTTGGAGGCTCCGCTGTTGCCGGTCGAGTTGATACAAACGCCAACACGTTGCTTGTTACATTTGGACTTCTTGGTTGTGAGGTGTCGTGACGTGATGCTGGGATTACGACTCAACATATCATTTCCATCATCGCTGGCTGTATCCGATTTCCCCGTGCACAGCAGACTACTGGCCGTGCCGCCAACGGTTGGACTAACCACCTCGGGAGGTGCGGTCGATGATAGGAACATCATCATTGTCATCATGTCTCTGGAATTTTTGGTCCTGTCGACAACAGATGTGGTCTCCGCCCCGTATCCTAGACCGACCACTAAACTGCCTGTACTGCCACTCTCACCACTAAGGATACTATCGATGGCACTATCGATAGCCTCTGTACTGGATGCTAATGGGGTTGAACCTTTGCCGTCCGCTAAGGCGGCAAATTGATGAACACGACGCTGATGACTTTTGCGATGACTTCGGATGCTGCCCTCACGTGAAAGGGATGATGATAGGGACGATGAAGGCGGGCAACTATTGCTTATAACACTTGCGGCACCACAAAAGCTGGATAGTTTGAGCGGCTTATTGAGGCTCGGCGGCAAGGGCAACAATGGCGATTCCGGTGGTGATTCGAGCCCACCACAGAACTCTTCGATTGTTGGAAGTTTGGAGAGGGCAGGCGGTGGTGGTATTTGAGTACGTGCCGGCTCAACGATTGCTTCAAATTGGGCTTGTTCCTCTTCTTCGAGTGCCTTTAAAGCACGTAAATCCCATTCGCCGGATGTCATGAACTTGGAAGACCAAACAAATGCTTCCAATAATCATATGTATGCGATTTCCCGCCGAAACACGGAACTACTATACGAGTACTATTCAACAACGATTGAGTCGTGCATTGTGCACACGATTGCGCTTAGGCAAGTCACCTTCTTAGGAGAACGTTAATCCACTAGGTAACTCAGACTATAGGGCATTCCCGTTAATCGTTCTTGGAATCCTTTTTCGACGATTCGCTTATCACACGATTTGCTCGAATGGATTCGCGGTCCGTATAATACTGAACCAGAAACCTTATCAGCGCTGGTATTTTGTAAACAAACTCCTTGTTTTGCGATTCTAGGCGGAAGCTTTGCGTTCCACAAACGTAGCCAACGAAAGAAACTTACATTCTACAGTAAAGAGCGCATGCTTCGGCAAACGAAATACCATCTCTAGCTTTCTTTTCCCGGCTGTGAAGAAGTTGTGATGCCCAAAAAGTCAGTAGTAGTCATATAGAAGGATGTTCACGTATCACCGTAGGATCTCATGGGGAGAACTCTCCCACATGAAACTGACCTTTAGAGAGAACATGCATAGTATCTTACATTTATTTGGCGCCTTCACCTCCTTCTGACAGATAATTACCTTTATGTGTACATGCCAACGGAAGGGTTTTCACTACTCCGTTTAGTTAATTTTCTTGCTCGCATTGTAACATCCTTTGACCTTTCGTTGAAAACCGTCGGTGGTTTGGTCGTCGTTAAGATACGATACGAGATAAAAGAGCTGAAAATGTAGCCTCTATGATTGGATTTCAGTTTCGAATGAAGTGAACAAGGGAAGAAAAAGCGTAACTTAATGAACGGAGGAGGAAAATACTTTTAAGGTTATGTTTTAGACATTACGGAAAATTATACCTTATTTCTATTTGAGAAGTATCTTCGTCTGAATTAAATAACATAGTTTTTGGATTATCGTTCTCCTGACTTTTTTTTTAAAAATACGACGGAGCTTGAGAGGTCTCTTTTGGTTTATTTAGATAAACAAGTGACTATTCTTCGCCTGGGAGGAGTGGAGCTGAAGTTAATCGTTGGTTACCTCACTTGCCACCACTGGGTGGGATATCAGTTAAACAAAATGGGTGAGTCCACCAACTACCTTCTCTGCGAATGCCCGGAGATCGTTCGCTCCATGTTTACGTTTCTTGGAGTTTCAAAAGCGAGCTCCGCTGTCATTAAGAATGCTCCTACAAAATACCTATTGGCCTTAAACAGATCGGTTGATAGTCTTTTGGATTAGTGGAGGCTATTGCACAATCGATCTCTTGGTTGCAGTGCCTACCAGATGGGTATATTAGCTTGCCCTTATTTATTACACGGGAGAACAATTTTGACACTTTTTTCTGTTTTTTTTTTTGAATTTTGCACCTAATTTATAGTAAAACGGCCTCGCTGATTCCAAAAATGCAGTCCTTTTTTCCCCTATACGTCAGGTTTTCGAGATATCGTTTGTTTTTTAATTTTACGGAAAATTACAAAAGGCCCCCTTAAAAAACAACTTTTTTTAAAAGCTACGGGGCTGCATCCTTGTGCAGGACCTTCTAGTACCTGTATACAATAAAATTAAAAGCAATAAAAAAAAGTAATTTCTCGCTACCTGGATTGTTTGTTAAAAGTTGTGAAATTCTTCGGCCATTTTTAAGGCTCTTTTATGTAAAAAAATGTATTTAAAAGCCTCTGTTCCAGTATATTACTCTATTATTGTGCTCTTAACTTGTGTAACGGAAGCCTCTACTATCCCTCGTCGAAAGTGTCTCAACGCTCCGGACTCATTTTGCTATATATGTGGCAGTTATACATTTCTAAGTCAGAGGACAAAAATAGGCCCCTTTGTTCACCAGGCATATCTTGCCTACTTTAAAACTCCAATTTGCAATCAGGATAAATGGTGGGTCCCTCATAAAGTGTGCAGGTGCTGTGTCACACATTTGAGGTCCTGGACGAAAGCAGAACGACTTCAGTTGCCATTTGGTGTGCCAATGATATGGCGAGAGCCCTCAAACCACACAAGTGATTGTTACTTTTGTTGTACTAAGACAACAGGGTACACACACAAAAACAAAAATAAGATACAGTATCCCAATTTAGAATCGGCGAAAAGACCAGTTGCTCATTCTCCTGAGTTCCAGTGCCAGTATTTCAAGTATCTCCTTCGCCTTCTTTGGACGTGGACGTAAATATGCTTTTAAGTCCGTCGACATCATCACTCTCCGAACTCAGCGCTAGGAACCAACCTAAAGGATTTAAACAGAACGAGCTGAACGATCTAGTGCGCGATCTGGGGCTTTCTAAAAAAGCTTCAGAACTGTTAGCGTCTAGGCTACAGGAAAAACATCTCCTGGAACCAGAAGCCAAAGTATCCTTCTATCAATGCAATATGAGCATCAAAGTCCACTTTTTACACAGTCATCTAGATGAATTTCCGGAAAATCTTGGAGCTGTGAGTGATGAGCAGGGAGAGCGATTTCATCAAGATTTAAAAATCATGGAAACTCGATATCAAGGCAGATGGGATGCGAATATGATGGCGGACTATTGTTGGAGCATAAAACGGGACTGTCCTGAAATTGAACACTCCAGGAAAAGCTACAAACGAAAATTTTTTTGCCATAATTTTTTTTAGTTCTTAGGTAATATTGTTAAGATGTAAAATCAAAATTTATAAATAAAAAAATTGTAACGAGTTTCGTTTGTTTTGATTTCAATGAAGGGAAGGTTTGTATGGGGGCCAAAATTTGAGCCCCCTGTATCTCAAAAACTGGACGTATAGGAGAAAAACGGTTAGCATTTCCGGACTCTACGACCAAAAATTAGCTAGAAATGAATATCAAATCGAAATAAACAAAATGCTGTTCCCCCGTGTTATTATTATTATTCTCCGAATCCTTGAAAACGCTCAAAAGTGCAATCATAACTTTTTCATGGGCGGGTAGCAGCTGGCTTTTGGTACTCGCAGAGGATATACTGAGCTGGGAGGTATTATTATCGCCCTCGTCGAATGAATTACTGGAATTACAGTATCCATACTGTACAGGCGATTCCTCCGGGTCGAGAGCTCTGAAAGAAGCCCGCGAATAATTTTCACCATATTTCTGCGCAAGCTCAGCAGTTTCTGAGTTCGCTTGCGTGAGTGACCTGATATTAGCAATTTTGATTGTTTCGGGTCAGTACAGTCTCTGTATGCACCGTTCTGAAATATGATGCTTAACTTTACGTAGAGGATAGCAAATGTGGTTTCAGTGCCCATGAGTCGGATTGCAGAAGCTGTCCTGGCCAACTCATTAGCAATTTCGTTACCCAAAATATGAACATGTCTAGGAAACCACCAAGGGCCAGCGCCCACAGCAAACTTTTTATTTTAGTTCGCAGAACAACTAAATATTTTAGTCAGAAAAATAGAACACACGGCGGTTGATGAGACCACGCACGCAGCAAACTAAACTATATGGTAATCGCTGTGTGCGCGGTCTCATAAAACACCGTGTGTTCTATTTTTCTGACTAAACTATTTAGTTGTACTGCAAACTAAAAAGTCTGCCGGTCGGAACGAGCGCTAAATAGTGATTTTTTTGAAAGATCTAATTTTTTTGCAAAGCTTCATAGCAATTAAGCAACTGGGTTCGACGAAATAGAGGGATTGCTTGAGTTTTGGTAGTCGCTTGACTGTCAGTGAGGATAACAGTATTTCTAGCATGGTATCCCACTTCTTCTTTCTATGACTCGCTCGGTAGCCGTGAGTTTTCGGTCGTCATTCTACGATCCTTCATCTAGAGAATCATAGGTTCAATTCTCAGCGCGTCAAAAAAACTACTATTTGTGGGTACTACTAGAGCTCCCACAGCGTTCCAAGCTTGTCAGTGAAAGACGGCTTGGATAGGAGACATTACTAGCAACTACACCATCCAAAAAATATGCTATCGAAACATCCACTAGGCACAGATATGCAAGAGAAGTTGATGCGCTCATGACCCTCGAGGGGTCAAGGTAATTAACAATATCTAACTATTACACAGGAGTAGTTCGCCCAAATCCCAATTGAATTAATTTCAGCTTTGAATACTATTATATACTTCCCCATAGGAATAGATAACCTCAGTTGGGAGCCTGTGATACTTGCTCCTGTACCTTCTTCAGTTCTTGAGCCAGTGAACTTGACAGTGTTCGGAGAGAGAGGCCAATACCTCATATTTCATTCGTCTCTATTTGAGATTGCTGTTGAAAAGTGCCGGTTGAAATGTAATTTTTTGGTTAATTGATCTGATTACAAAAGTGTTTTAACCCATTCTTTCATACAGCCAGAGTTCCTCCTCTGAGTTTAATTTGGGGGAGATCCGATGAGCTCCGATTTTCGCTACAGCTAATTTCAACAACAGTACAAACATCCATGGCCACGGAGGAATTCCGAGAACCTGCCAAAAGCCGACATAATGAGACATTTGACTGACGCCTTAACGCACCGACCAGCCGGTCTTCGCCCTATGGTGTGGGCGTAAGGATAAGCCGCAACCCAACTTTTCGCAAAGTGTGGCTTAATGTACAGGAGGTGTATGCTAGCAACATGTATCGTTCGAGTCTAGTTATATGCTAAAGAAACTTCAACTAAGCTGCTTAGGATTCGTTGGCGCCCTTATGGCTCACTAGGTGTTTGGGCAAATAGTACTGCTAATTAGTCTCCACCCTTAGATGAATGTGTAGCGACTGCGATGCACCATCTTGCATCGCTTTAAAAGCTGCGATCCAGGCGACCAAGGCCCGACGTCGGGCTGTCGCGCCACGACGATGAGAAGCTGCTGTGGGGTAGATGCGTGCTGGACACGCCTGTCTCTTTATTGTAACGAACGGTTTGGTGGGCATCCGAAGATGCCCGTGGGGACGGAGCCTAACGTAGCATATTACCGTGAAGGTCGGGCCGTGCCATCTGCCGAAGAAAAAAACCCTCAACGAGCTAAGCAATGCCCTATGCTTGCTGTAGCTCAGTTCGGGAGATGTGGGCGGGGTTTTCGCCGCTCGTTGCCCCTGCCCTTTACCTATTAACAAAAATTCATAGGCTTGGGGAAGAAAACACAAACAGGGGAGGTAAAAATGGGGAATGAAAAGAATTGTCGATAAGGATGGAATGGTTGGCGGACGGATCAGACGCCCACCCGGTCGCACCTGGGTGCAGGTGTAATGGGACCCTCGGCCTCTGGTTTCGTACCACCAACAGATCACTACTCATCAGGAGCTGCTTCGATCTGCCGGTGCGAGCAGCACTACCAGACCATAATATGGTTCGTTACATTATTTTGCCTAATAAAGTTTCATTAACAGCAACTCCCGAATGTCTGCATTTTTCCACCAAATTTCAAATTCAGGTCTGATCCATTGGACTATTCGAGGATCTTCCCTACAAACAGGCTACAGGTTCATTTCGTTTTTATTTCTTATTCCCAACACATAAGTGTCAGTCCTCGTGCCACCCCGCAAACTGTCTAATATCTATCGACAGGATATTGGTATCCTTCGGCTCGAAAATGCTAAAACTACACGTTAAGGCATCAGAACAACTTATCGTTACACCTTACCTTATCACCTAAAAATAGGTCGATTGACCTATAAATTGTCGGAAAAATGTCAACATACACTTTCGCAAAGTGCAAATGAAACTTTTTGTACGAGTGAGCTGAAATAAATGACATTTTCCTCGGCCTGTAAAAGCAATAGCTCTCACTGATTCAACAGATATTCCACTGAAAGATACAAAGTACACAGGACACCATCGGAAGTGGAACATCATCAGTTACCTAAGCATGCGAATAGAGAAAAAGTAAACTGTGCTCACAATAATATGCAGTGCTTGCCAGGTGATTTCTGTAGTACTTGCCCTCCGGGCTGATTGAAGGCTGTGTTTTCTATTCAAAAGCTTGCCGCTTAGAAGACCAACCGTGAAGAGCATCATCATGTGTGATACTGTGACTCAACGAAATGTAGGCTACTAAAAGTAGAGTATCCTGAATGCTAAAAATGTTTGGAACCAAGAATTTTTGCACGGGTTGATGCAGCAGTTATAACCGTACAGGGTGTACAAGAGCTAGAAGAACAGTTCTTCGACCTGCGGAGCGTCCCAGGCCCGTGACTTTAAAGGGGCTCAGAAATTTGAAACTTAAAAAAAAGTTAGTTTTGTAAATAAAAAAACATGAACTATGAGTACATGTCCTACGCCTGCTTTGGAGGCGATTACTGGATTTACCCCACTGCACATCTTCATTAAAGAAACAGCTGGTCTAAATGCTCTTAGGATACAACTATCTTCTGAAGTTTGTATTAGTGACAATGGTCACATGAGCATTCTGAATCAAATTCCTGGCATGCATATCTGTCTAAGATCAGATTTTATGACCACGGAGTTATGTTTCGGCAATAAATTCTTAGCCCCCTCATACCAGCCCGCAAAGTATGGGATAATGGCAGTCTCTTCGCAGACTCTTTATGTATCATGTGGTATACTGATGAGTCTAAGACTGTGCAGGGAGTTGGTGCTGGCGCCTGTGGGCTCAACACCAAGATTTCAATCGCTATGGGAGCCTGGCCAAGCGTTTTTCAAGCCGAGATCCATGCCATAGAGATCTGCGCCAGGATTATTCTAGAGAGAAAGCTTAGAGGCGCTCACATTGCTATCTGCACAGATAGCCAGGCAGCCATATAGGCTCTCTCTTCGCACAAGCTATATTCCAGGCTGGTGAAAGATTGTTGTGAACTTCTTCAATGTCTGGCGACTGACAACCAAGTCCTTTTATATTGGGTGTCAGGTCATCAAGGATTTGAAGGCAATGAATCGGCGGATGAACTTGCCAGGCAATGCTCAACGTCTAACTTTATCGGACCGGAACCATATTGTGGCCTTGGCCTGGCTTCAGCCAGGACTATCATAAAGGAATGCTCTGATAGGCTACGACAGCACTATTGGGATGACTTTCCGGGGCTGCGGCAATCTAAGAAGATAATGAGACCCTTCGACTATTAGGATACTACCCACATGAGTAGAGCTGATCTAAGGTTAATTGTTGGCTACCTATCGGGCCATCGCTGGATCAGATCTCATTTAAATAAGATGGGCTTATCCAGATAGAAGGAGTGTCGTCTTTTTTCGGAGGACATTGAGACCACATATCACCTTTTGTGTGAATGACCAGCGATTGCGCGGGCTAAGTTAGCGCTACTCGAGCGGATCGTCACAAATTCTGCTGATATCAGGAAATCTCCTGCAAAAGACTTACTAGCCTTCATAAGAGTGGTGGAAGGTCTCTTGCGATAATATTAAGGGCTATGGCACAATAGACCTCCTATGGTCGTAGTGCCCACCATGAGGGTGAGTAGCCGCATCTCTTTTTCTGTTCTATTCTAAAAAAAACATACGAATAACAGGTTTCTAGAGAATAATAATTCTTGTGAACATATGTAAAAACCGAGAGGTGCGTAACATTGAGCATGAAAATTTCGATACTATTTTTCCCTTTCCTACTTTTAGTCGCACCAAGCTCAGGATCTTCGAAACCAATGTAAAATCGGTGTTTCTATATGGCGAACGCAAACGTATAAGAGTGCCAAAAAATACTGATCGTGTTAAGTACGAGACATATTTATTGGAACAAGTCGAGGATATTCAAGACGGAATACCTCGGAATACGGTCGAGATAGAGCGAACAGTGGAACAACTGAACTCCGCTATTAATCGCGCCTTCGAACACGCTTGTCCCTCCACAGTAGTGGACGAAAAGGACCCAACACCATGGTGGAGTAGGGAACTGGAGTCTATGAAAAAAGAGACAAGGAAAGCCTTTAACCGTTACATGAGGGAGAGAGACTCTCACTCTTGGGAACTATACAAGGATAAAAAGAGGGAGCTGAAAAGAACCTTACGTCTTCGGAAACGAAATACGTGGAGGGAATTCTGCTCTAGCATGAAGGATACGTCGGAAGTATGCAGATTACAGAAGATGATATCGAAAGACACTGCTTCGAAAATGGGGCTGATACGCAAAGTTGATGGCTCCATGACAGAAACAGTGGAAGAAACGTTGCAGGCCCTGATGGAGGTACATTTTCCTGGAAGTTTCAAGTCAGACCAACCATGGCCTCAAACTAACATGGGAGCTGGTGGGGTAAGTCAACAAGAAGCTGAGAGGATAATAACTTCAAATGGAGTCAAAAGTGCTACAAACTCTTTTGCTCCATTTAAAACGGCTGGAATGGACGGAATATTCCCGGCACTATTACAGTGGGGCATGAGCGCTCTACTAGATAGGATCCGGAATATATTCGTCGCCGAGAGAGAGATTAACAATGGCGGGATCGCTATGTCTACTTTTATGGATATAGAGGGTGCTTTTGATAAAATCTCCTTTACCAAACTAAGGAACGCCCTGATTGAGCGGGGGGTTAATTACATTATAATTAAGTGGATCGACTCTATGCTTAAGCAGAGGGCGGTAAATCTTAGCAGTGGATGTGACAGAATACGGGGTAAGGTAGTCCGAGGATGCCCACAAGGAGGTGTTCTTTCGCCTCTACTGTGGAACATCACCGTGGACAGTCTTCTCTGGAAGCTGGACTCGATGGGCGTACACACTGTAGGATACACCGATGACTTGGCACTCACGGTCAGTGGAAAGTTCATGGACACAATTCTAGGTTGCATGGGACAAGCTCTCAAAGTAACCGAAGAATGGTGTAATGAGCAAGAGCTAACCATAAACGCTAGTAAATCAAACACTATGATTTTTACTCGTAAGAGGAAATACATAGAGATAACTCCCTTACGGCTTTTTGGTTCGGAAATCAAGGTGTCCAAGGAAGTGAAGCATCTAGGAGTTACCTTAGATGCGAAACTAACTTGGAATGTTCACGTTGATGAAAAGATCCAAAAAGCGAAAAGGATTTTGCATCAATGTAAGAGAGTGTGTGCTCGTAGGTGGGGAATTTCACCTAAAGCGACACACTGGATTTACACAATGATGGTAAGACCTATTCTAGTCTATGCATCAGTGGTATGGTGGCCAAAAGCCATGCAGAATACCACAAAGCAGAAGCTAGATGGGGTATAAAGGATAGCTTGCGTAAGCATATGTGGTGCAATGCGCACCACACCAACGCGAGCAATGGAGGCATTGCTGGGACTGCCGCCGTTGGACTTATTTATAAAGAAAACGGCGGCGCTTTCGGCAATACGCATGGAAAGGGATGCCATGTGGCATCGCTTTGGAACTAGCAGCGGTCATAAGAGCATCCTAGACATTATTCATGATGAGGTCAGGGAGACTCTAATGCCGGTAGAAGGCATGAGTAGACGTAGGGTAGTTGAAAGACTACACAAGACTCACATTGCAGATGGAAACATACACAATGAGTGTATGTACAATGACATCAGCATTTTTACTGATGGCTCTTTAATGGACGGTAAAGCGGGGGCGGGGGTTTTCTCTGAAGAGCTAAACCTAGCATGTGCGCTTAGTCTAGGAGAGTATGTGTCCGTATACCAGGCAGAGATGCTTGGCTTGTTGCATGCGATGGACCACTTGCTTGAAGGTCAGGTGCGGGGGAAGAAAATCCTTATTGCACTGGACAACCAATCGGTGATCAGACGCATGCAGCAGACGAACATAAACTCTAAACTGGTACTAGAGTGTGTCCGGAAGCTCAACACGTGTGCCTCAGAAAATGAGGTTACGCTGATGTGGGTAAAAGGACACATAGGTACAACAGGAAATGAGGCAGCGGATGCCCTAGCAAAACAGGGATCTGCGGCAACTTTCATTGGCCCAGAACCCAGAGTTGCTCTGGGGAACGGCATGATTGGAGCGAAGGTTGGGAAGTGGATGGACTCCATGCATCAACAAAGATGGCAGGAGCTAGGCAGGGAAGCGAGAAAGGTACTTAGTTATAAACGGAGTACCCTAAGCTGGATAACTGCCTTGGTCACAGGGCATGGTAATTTTAAGGCTCATCTGGCCAAGATGAAAATCGGGGAAGATGACGTTTGCAGGCTATGCCTGGAGGAGGCCGAGACGGCAGCACACATTGTGTGCGAATGTCCAGCACTGGCTAGCACGAGGTTGAGGATCACAGGCAGGCACACGATAAGTGTAGAAGCCATGAGTGAACTCAGCTTCAAACAAATGCTAGCAATAACACGGGACTCAGTGATGAAGAAAGAGGTCGACAACTATCAGTCGACATCTGGAAGCCACTGATGACCGGGAGGGGGCGAAAAGGGACCCAAACGTTAGTGGTCTGCTTCGGTTATCCCCCAGAGTATATAATATGGCTGTTCAACTTGGAAGGTGACCAATAAAATAACAACTACAATAGATTGCAAACTTCTGTGAACCAGTGTCTACGGTGCATCCTACATATACGCTGGCCGGACGTCATTTCTGACGACGACCTCCTTACTATGACTGGTCAGGAGAGAATAGACTCTTCCAATGAAAGGCGAAAGTGGCAATGGATAGGTCACACTCACCGAAAAGGACCGAACAACATGGCTCAATAGGCCCTCGACTGGAATCCGCAAGGGAACCAACGCAAGTCGCCGTGTTGGACAACCTAGTAACACCTGGAGAAGATTAGCTAAGAGAGAGGGTGCCTCAATAGGCAAGTCGTGAAGTGAGCTGAAAGTGGTGGCGATGAACAGGACGAGGTGGAAAGTAGGCGTGGTTAATGCCCTATGCCCCACAAGAGGTTAACAGAACCCGAGAGAGAGAGAATCCTTTTTTCAGCTGATGATTTTTCTGAGGCGGGAGCTTTTTACACAAGGGGTGTTTTTGGGACACACACATTACGACAGAATGCACGCATGTACGTATAAAAAAAAAGAAAAAAAAGACAGTTACAAATCTTTTTTACATTTATCGATTCTCGCTTCTCGTAGAGATGGTTGGGAGTTGGTTTAAGACCTATATCAGTCTTAAAACAACCGCCAACCATCTCTACGTGAGTTCGCTCATCTTTCAGTTTTCCGGACAACGTGGGATGAAAACAGAGTATATCAGTCAATCTAATTTTTTGGACTTGACTGGATTTCGATGTTTATTGTAAAGTTATATTTTGCGTTTTTTTTTTGTGTTACCACAGTTTTAGTAATCCGAAGAGTTGGCTTTTTTTTTGTTTCAAAAATTTAAACTCCTGTAGCAGCTAAATGGGTAATAAATGGAAAATATAATTTAAATCGCATTTGTTGCTTTAGAACTGCGCAAGATATCGCGAGGCGGATAATTTATCCACTACATTTGGTTCACCCTGTACACAATGATCTCGTTCACTACGTAGCTGCTCTGCTGTCAGTCCTGAATAAAGCGAAATTGCTTTCAGTTAAAGCAATATGTCAGCATGTGTGACAAACAAGAAGAAAAAAATTTATTCGGAATGTGAACATGCTTTTCACTCGTTCGGCTATTGCAAGGGCGTCTTCCGATGGACCCACCGGACTATAATAAACATGGCAACTTTACTATCGCCACCACTATTTATTTTGTACTATGACGAGTATAAAAAGAGACAATGGAACGTTTCTTCCACTCAAGAGCACAATAAGTTGACATGAATGTCGGTTGGGGAATTGAAACAAATGTCCTCGCTTAAAAACCATTGTCCTCATGTGGCTTGTACTGATGACGTTCATTCGATGCAGTATTCTACCGTAAGGCTGCTAGTTGAATGATTACCCTACTCCAGATAGCACGGGTCAAATCCTAACGAACATTATAATGTTCGTACTATAGTACGTATAATAATGTATCCTTCATCTAAAGCGGTTACATGGTTCACTTGTAACTATGACAGGTTTAGGCTCGAATGACATGTTGGAATGCCGTTGGGCAGCTGCAGTGAAAAAGATTTCTGAATTCAAAGAGTAATTAGGAGAAACGTGGAAAAATTAAAATTAATGCGGATCCAGCCTTAATGGGTACAGGTCAGGTTCTGCAGTAAAATAATTCGGTATAAATCGGAGTCGTGTTGGTAAAATGGATTTTGTTTGTCGAATCTGGGGAATATTGAAGTTGTTATGGTGCCACTTTTCTCCCGCATACCTGTGTGTGAAATTGGTATCATGGAAATCATCATGAATTTTAAAATCACAAAATGCAGAGTTTTTGATAAAAATCACATCATTTGAAGTAGCTTCAATATTCTCAAATCCTTCTAAATACATTCTAAGTAAAATCATAGCCGTTAAAAATAAATCACAAAGGATTCCTGTGATGACACCGCTGGCTAATGCGATGACAAGATTGAATAAAGATATTCGTGTCAGCAACAGATGTTCATATATATTTTTTTTTAATCTTTCATCATCATTGCAATCACGTGGAGGCTTTGTTGCTCTTATCCTGCTCCTGTTTTCCAATTCTTTTCCTCTCTGAAGACATCCAAATGCCGGAAGCTAATTGGAAAATTTCCATTGCAAATTTCGAAGTCAGTCAAAGACTACAAAGCCCGATCTGATTGAGAGCATACCAGGCTTTGTAGTTCGCTATCATATTACTCGTATTGCTTGTGAGGAATTATATGCTTCAGAATGGCTGATAGCCTTATGCCGGCGGCACGAGGAACACGATACTAGGTCACAGGACGTACAGAAGAACTTACGTAAGCGTCTAGTTCAAGTTACAATGACCAAGCAATCGTGACAATAGACCATAGGATTGAGTGGAACGCACATAGGCAAGTATCTGATAAATCAAATTATCGACTCACGTCGGAACCAAACAAATCTGCCGGAATTAATGGCAGATGGAATGGTTTTGTTCATTTATCCTTCACACTTTGTACTACAGCCCATAGAATTTCCGAATTATTCGATTCTCTTGATCGGATTCACTGGAAAACAACCTCTTGAAGTTGGATAGCTTCCTGTTTGGTTGCGGTTGGCACAGGTTACATGGATGGTTATAGGAGAAGTCTATAAATTTGCTTTGGAACTAGAGACATGGGTATAATTTCAAATTTATGGATATTTTGGATTATGTTTAGTAGCACGTGACCAAAAAGCAGTAGCACCCAAGCCGTATCAAAATAATAAGAATAGCGCACATTCTTTTCTTGTATAAATTTATTGAATTCATCGGTTCTATTTGACTTCTCGTGCAATCAAAAGCTTTAGGATTATTGTATACGAGACGCGTAAGCCCGTTGGGTGCGTCGAATCTACGATCCCCGTGTAAACATCAAACGGATGTGGGACAACGGGGAACTTGTTAGCTGACGACGGGTCCCGACGGGTACTCATCCACCGTTGATGAGTCGATGAATCCAACAGCAAACATATGAAAAAAGATGATTTCGGTAATCGCACACATGCTGTCGAATCGTAATGCACCTCGTGTAAACATAACGAGGTTTGCATTATTTCCGCTTCTGTAAAACACTTCGAAACACGTTTTTGATGTTTTGTTCGCGTAAACCCGACTTACGTGTAAACACTAGTCACGTTTATGCGACTCGGGTAAAAATCACGCGATCGCGTATACGCGTTCCGTGTATAAGAACCTTTAAGGTTCTAATACACGTGACAGGTAAACCCGTCGGTAGTTTACGACAACGCGTAACTTGCTAGCTGACGAAGCGTACCAAAGCGTAAATACGCTTCATACTACTCAATTGCCCTAACCCCTTGTGGGGCATAGCGCGTCAACTGTTCCATGTGGTCCAGTTGACGTTTCCACGGCATAAATTGGTTTCGGAGAATGCAGTTGCCAGCATGCACCTCCTGCACATCCATGGCCACGAACGTTGTCGTGGACGGGACTCGAACCCGAAACGCCGGTAGTCAAACATGAGACTGACGCCTCAACACATTGCGCTACCGGTCGCCCCGCGTAAATACCAATCGGGCTTACGAGTCCAACGCGTGAACGCTTTCAAACCTGTTGGAATCGTACGATCGGGTAAAATCGATCAAGTAAAATCTTTATTATACAGGTAGGCTTGAGCATGTGTTGTAGGTGGTTGCAAACAGCTAAGGTAGATGTTATGCAGTGGTGGATCCAGAGGAGGCCTTGCGGGCCCGTCCCCCCTTCAAAATGTTTCATATGTAGACCTTGAGTTTTGTATATTATTGGAAATACTCGAAAATCTATATACGAGTATATAAATTAATTCGTCTTTTTGTGAGTACCGAAATGGTGCCTAAACTGCTGGGCCGATTTAGATGAAAATTTCCCAGTTTTTTGGAATTAGCTGTCTGCAGGTTTTGATCGTGGTTTGCGAAAAATCCAAAAAGGATAATATACTACAAGTAAAACCCAACATTTAATGGCCCATGAAAAACGATCTTATCAGTTCATTTCAATACTTCGAACAGAATGCATAGATGAATTGTGGGTTTTATGTCAAGTGGTTCACAGTGAAAGCCATCCAGTATGCATAATTGAGTAGGAATGAACGGTTGGTGTTGTTTATGTAAAGTGGTTCGCTATCCATGTCAGCCCGAATGCATAGTTGAAGGAGCGTATTGATCTTAGGTATGTACATGTTGATGGTCGTCAAGTAAGGGTATATTTTCGGGTCGAGCTGGGTATTAGGCGGCTTTCACATCGAACGCACGATACACGATATTCTAGCAGAAAGCACCAGTGACGAGCTTCGGCTATTAATTTATAAAAGTGACAGCGAGTACAAAAGGCACCAGTCCCAAATATTCCGGCAGCGACTAACTATGCCTCAATTAAATATGCGCATGAAAAGCATTTTATCATAGCCTGATAAAATCACGCAGTTAATAGGTCTCTCTAAATACTGCCAATTTTTCCAAATCAAGGTTACGGCGATTGCAGAAACTCTGACCTGCCTCGAGTGTCAAGTGATATGAGTTAGAGATATTGTAACTTTCAAAGACAGCTAAAATGTAATTAAATCTCTCGAGCCAGGTCTGAAATCTGACTAATTCACAAATTCGTCGAACCTATACACTTATCCCTATATCCAAAGTAACGACTAGCAACTCTGGATGGATAAATGGTAAAATAAGACTTTGAACAAAGCCGTTGGGGCCGGGATCATTTTTTTTTGTATCGCTGTTGCTGTAAAGGCAAATGTCAGAGCTGCAGTGGGACACATAACTGGACCGAAGTTGGGGAGCACGCTATGATGCTTCGCATCCCCTTTAATGACTGCTTTAGAAGCTACGGTGACGAGAAAAATTAGGGGAGAAGTGTATTTGTTATTTCTCTGCACCTTTTCTACTCTGGCAAGAAGGAAGAAGACATTTCATGGATCCTATTTCTTCACTGAACTGGATGACTTAACTAATCATAATGGTGCCAAACTCCATCATTTTATTGGAAGTTCTCTCTGGTTCAATAATTATGATTATCAACCCTCTTGCTGTGCTAAGCACTGCAACACGTATACCTAACCTGGTTCATGGTTTTGTACATTAATTATTGCCATCCTCTCGAATAAAGAATGCGTGTGCACATTCAATAGAAATATGCGTCTGGAGAACCAAATTTTGAATAAGTATGAACATACCCTTAGCTATCAAACAAAGTCGAGCCCCTCTGAACTCGATTTCTAGATCCGCGCCTGATGTTATGGGCTGTTCCCGGATTTTGGATGTCGAGTTATTTTTGGTGAAGGGATTTCTACTCAATTTGGATCGATCGGGAATGTCTCAGCCGATCTCGTCACAAATTTAATCAGATTTATCTGCAAGTTTAAAGCGTAATCGAATAGTATTTTCGCTGATTTGGAGATCACTAGATGCAGCCTGTGGCGTAGGGTGTAAGAATATTGCCACAGCCTTTCCCGCCTTATCGTAGACTGACAGGACAGGATATGTATGCCAGCAACTTCATCTGAAATTTTGATTATACTAAGTGTCACCATACACTGTCGAACTCGAACACGAACCTAGTGCACAACGTGGTAAGCAGTAACGTTTTCGTGAAAAATTGAGACGGTAGGAATCGGGTGAGCGGAGATGAACAAAGAATAGAACTAGGTAAATCTGGTCAACCAGTAAGTGGATAATTTGGATCTGAACGTGTTGTCATTGCCACTGATTTTGGGTCAGATGCATCGTCGTTTTCCTTATAAGTTAACAATTTGAGTGTTATATTTTTTGTCAGACTTGGTTAAGTCAAAAACAAATCCAAAACGTTCTGAAAACCCGTTAAATTTGGGTTCGATGTAAGTAAGTGCTATGTCAACGATCTGAAGAAAATATTCAGTCCTACACTTTTTCTCCTTCATGGCCTAATAATTGGGGGCATGAGCCCTGACCTTATTTCCCATGAACAGAGCTACCGACGAGCAAAATAATACGTGCTTCCTTGGGTCCGGCTCGATCTTAAATAAAACGCTGTTCGCTGTAGTGTCAGACTTTCTAAGGACCAGTGCCACTGCCATAAGACGGTAGTCGAAGAATATCGAAGATCATTGATTTTGCCTAGTCTGGTTACGTCAGTTTTCGGTGTGGGGGTTCAGCTAAGCCTTACGGCTACTGAGTTCATAGCATAATCTACTACAAGCCTTTTTATCGTATTTCTTAATAGTTGCAGGTCTGAATAACAACTCCCATCCCACCTTCAAGTCAAGAAGGTAATGAACCAAATATGATAAAGCCTCTCGTTTTCTTTATTGCCAGATGACAATTGAGCCCCACGTCTATTGAATTTTATAAATCGCCGCCAATTTTCAATTCAAGTTTCCTTTTTCACAATGACATGAAAGTTTTGACCTTTAAGAAACCCCAATATAAATAGAAAATATTCGGCTTGCTTTAAAAAAAATTCTTGAGTTCATCTTTTACCACATCATTCAAGGCAAAGTCCTTTCTCAGAAAAAAAAAACATATCCTACATGTAGGTTATAAAACGATTACTGCCTTAGCCACGCTGGAATAAGCTTCACCAAGGATTCTACTGGCATTCGTTCACTAGTACACACAAAGGACGTGTATTACTCGCTCAATGATGACCAACGGAGACATGATAATGGACAATACTGCCCACGACAATATTATTTGAAATTTACCGAAAAAAAAATCGAGCAGACGGCTGGACTCCTGTTTTTTGTGGACTTTTCAATTTATTCATGGAAAATTAAGCAATCAATTGACAGAATCTTTGCGTCCTAGGCCATATCGCTTTTTCCATTAAAGGCGTCTCTCTCCCAGCCGAGCCGCTAGGAGTTTATCCGATAATTCGGAATGCCCCGACCACAACATCCAGTCCAGAGCAGGAAAAAATAATGACAGAATAAAAAAGAGACGACTGCTAAGACGTCGTTGACGAGAAGATTTCGATCTTCGGGGGAAAATTATGACGTAGTATTTAGTGATAAGTTTCGATGGCGTGGAAACCATTCTCGGGGCTTTATCGTCCTTCTGTTTATTTTCGTCTTCCGATATATTGTCTTGGATTCATCCTTTCGTCGTGGGATAATAAATAATACGAGGGATTTAACGTTACTTTGTTTCTTGTGGCGTATCATGTCGTGGATCTGGGGATATTGATGGTAAAGCCATGATAAATTAGAAATTTGCTGAATAAGGATGTGTGAACGTTGAAGACATTTCAGAGTACTTTAGGGACTATTCGGTAGACGGTTAAAAGTTTTTGTCTCTGCGGGCATTTGGTTGGCAAATAGTTGACGATCATAAACTGAATGGTTGAGCAGGGGTAGTAAAATAATTTTAGTTGTTTTTTACGTTATCCAAAATAGACTAGAAAGTGTTTACAAACAAATAACTGGAGGAAATCGATTTGAAAACAAGGAAAAAACATCCAAAATTACGACAGTATATGAAACCGAATGTAAAATTTATAAAATGTAGTTTACGAAATTGTAAAGCTACGTTTACACACGAAAGAGAACCGTGAACTTTGTAATTATACCCTATAATCACTAAACTACAGGGTGGGCGAAAAGTCCCTTTCCCATTTATATCTGTAATAACTTTTAAATAATCATCATAATCGTGGCGCGAAAGCCCGGCGTCGGGCCTTGGCCGCCTGGATCGTTGTCCTCCAATTATTTCGGTCACGTGACCGCATCCTTCAATTTTGGAAGCCCAGTAGCTGCGCGGCGTCCACACCTATTGAGCTCTCCCAACGAGATCTCAGTCGTCTAGGCTGTCTCGCTCCGTCGACTCGTTTTGCATTCATTACTCTCTTTGGCATACGATCATCGTCCATTCTTTGTACATGCCCTGCCCATTGAAGTCGTTGTAGTTTGACGATTTTCGAAATCTGCAGCTCATCGAACAGTTCATACAACTCATGGTTGTACCGGATGCGCCATCCATCTCGATCGCAAACAGCCCCGAAAATTCGTCGTAGAACCTTACGTTCAAATGTGTCTAGCATGTTTTCGGAGGCTTGTGTTATGGTCCATTCTTCGCAGCCGTAGCATAGCACTGGTCGTATAATGGTTTTGTACACGCGGAGCTTCGTTTTTCTGTGTACATGCTTCGATTTCATAATGGGGAGAACCGAGAAAAAAGTCTTATTAGCTAACTGTATCCGTCGCTTGATTTCGTCAGTTTCGTTGGCGTCCCTTGACAAGTTGAAACCCAGGTATATGAAGTCGTTCACGAGCTCGATGTTGAGGTCCCCCACATTGATGCTCGATTGTGTAGGTGTCCTTGTCGTTGATTGAATCATTATTTTAGTTTTACCCTCGTTGATACGTAGTCCAACTCTTTTGCAGCGGTATCGAGCGTATACAAAAGTTGTTCTGCCTCGGCCAATCTTCGGGATATGATGTTGATGTCGTCGGCGTACGCTGCTAATTATGTCGACTTGATTAGTAGCGTCTTGCTGTTGTCCATATTCACAGCCCGAATAACGTAATCCAGTGCTAGGTTGAAGAGCGTCGGTGCCAGTCCATCGCCCTGTTTAGACCAGTGCGTGTTTCAAATAGATCAGCAAGTCTGTTATGGATCCTGACCTGTGAGACGGAGTTGGTCATCGCCATCTGTGTCAGTCGCACTAATTTGGCCGGTACACCAAATTGCAGCATGATGTTGTACAGTACTCCACGATCGATACTGTCGCATGCCTGCTTACAGTCGACAAAGATTTGGTATACGTTTACATTGTATTTCCAGCACCTCTGGAGTATCAGTTTGACCGTAAAGAGCTGGTCGGTTGTGGAACGACCAGGTCTGAAACCGCTTTGATATTCGCCAATGATTCGTTCCGCGTACGGTTTTATTCTATTTTCCAGAATTTTTGTAAAAATTTTATAGGACGTACCCACACCGCAGTTTATCTCCTTTTTTTGTGAATTGGACAGATGATGCCCTTGTGCCCATCATCTGGGATCTCCTCGTACTCCCATACTCGCAGGAGTAATTGATGTCTGGCATTAGCTAGACCCGTTCCACCGAATTTTAGCAGTTCAGCTGGAATCTCGTCAGCACCCGGCGCTTTATTTCGTTTTAGTGCCCGTAACGTGAGATCAACTTCCTCTACTGTTGGGGGTTGTGTGGGTGGGCCTGAATCAGCAATATGGTGGAGAGCTTCTTGTGTGGGGATGTTAGATGGTAGGTTCAGAAGCTCTTCAAAATAAGAGGCCCATCGTTTGTTAATGCTATCGGTGTCGCTGATGATGTTTCCATCCTTGTCCTTATAAAGGCTAGTCCTGGGTTGGTAGCCGTTCTTAATTGTATTTACTAGTTTGTACGCTTGTCTGGTGCTCGTTTATATTCAGCAACTGTCCTGGTGTTGGTGAAAATTATATTTTATACGTTAAATAAATACATTATCCTTTCCTGACACTCTTCATTCGTTTCATCCTTTGATTGCAGCGGTATAAATGCTACAAACAAAGGATTAGGAGACTACTGCCTCTTGAAATTTTCTAAACCAAAGTGACCGAAGTCACAAACCAACAACTGACATCTTTCATATTTAGTACCACTCCGTATGGTCGGTATAAACACACTACGAACAAGAACTAGCACTAAAATTATTTAGTTAAAACGCCTTTTAGTTCCACGGTACAAACGTGGCCAATGCCACGGCGCGGCGCTGCTGGTCCGATTCCCCAATACAGAGTGACTTGATTGGTGACCGCCATGTACTGGGTGCCTCAAAGTACTCTTTCATCATAAAATAGGTACTATAGATTTTCTTACTACAAAAATATTTATTTCAACTAAGTATATACGTATTTTGAGAGCTACTTACTTCCTTCTTCAGTACTTTATCTACTAAATCATTGGTAAGGTTACAAGTGTTTAAATGAAAAGTTGGTACAAAATTAAAAGATACATATACAGGTTAGATTTTCCCCCAAAGCGGCCCGAGTCTCGTCAGACGCCTCCGCATCATTCTTGGCATTAGTGCGAGAGGCGTGACCGGGAACGACCAAGCCAGTGTTGTTTTGCCTTATAAAGGCCAGAAAACACAACATAACTACTACGCCTTAACCCCTAGTGGGACATAGCGCAACATATATAGTTGACGTTTCGTTGGCATATAGAAGATTTCGGATAGTGAAATCTGCTGGCATACATATCTTGTCCTTTGTTTGTCGGTTTCTTCGACAAGCCGGCAAATAGAAAGGCCGTGGTATTATTCTTACGCCCCACACCACAGGAGGAATGTTTACATCAAACCAAATCATCGCACCGCCATAACTTCCGGCTTTACTTGGTTAGCAATGGTCAACAACCACTGCCGTTCCAGGGGGCGCCCACGAGGAGGATTATGTATTAGAATTTTCGCACCCCTCGCCCTCCCCCCCCCCCCCCCCCCCATGCTAATGTAGAGCTCTACCAAAAAATGCTTTGCAGAGTTTATGTAGAGAGAATTTATGGTTGAGACACTCTCGTGTAAACGTCTCTGGTAGAGCAAAGTTTCTTTTTGGTTGAGCTCTACCACTTCTTCTTTCTTGTCTCAACATACCTCTAGAAAATCAAGGCTTTAACTTGGTAAACGATAGCCAATTAAAAATAAAACACATTTCCATTTAAAGCATAGCTTAACTCCTGATTACAGGTGGATAATCAAAATTACTTTATGGAGTTGATAGAATGAACAAAATTCAACTCCTGCTGACATGGTAGCATAGACATATGTCAGATCCAGCTTTCCTATTGAAAGTCTCTGACTTTGAAATTTTCGTTCTTTGAACAAGAACAAGAGAATTTGTCGGTAGATCCTAATTGCAGCAAATTTCCTCTTGCAATTTCTATCCCATAAAACATTTCACCAGATAACAATTAGAGCCAGAATACATGCATCTATATGCTCCCGTTTAGCTCGAGGGAATCTTCGGGATCGCCTGATGATGCGAAGCCCGATGGAATCCTAAGCAAATCAACGTTCAATGAAATTTAATCAAAATTGATTACTCCCCCGTATACGAGTAAATCTCGTTCGTTCTCATAAATGTGATAATTAAATATGTTGGGGAAGGATTTCCTGTAACAGTCGTCGGATTACGCAAGAGAAAGCCGGTTACGTATAGGTCTAGCACGAATAATGCCCAGGATGTGCGGGTACAGGTTAAGCACTAACTAATAGACTTCGCCGTATTCAATGTACGACGGAATAATGGAGCACCGAAGATGAATGGCGGCGGCAGGTGAGGCTTGACTCAATGTAGGTCACCTGTTCATTTCTTTCCCCATGCGTCTTGGCTAATGTGAGTGATTTATGAGTATTTTATGATGAATATGAATCATCCCTGATGAGAAGATGTGTCTATGATGTTGAGGGCAATGAGTAGGCAAAATGTTATGAAATGATGAACGGGTAATTTAATACATTGATAACACTTTAGATTATGTGGGTTATAATGTGAGTACGAGGATGTTACGTGGATTTTTTTTTATTATGTCGCAAGAGCCATGACTTTTTTTGGAGACCGCGATGATGATTTCGTAATATCCGTGAAGAGTACAATAAAATGTTTTTTTTTTAATGCCTCTCAATATAAAGATGATAGGTTGATCCGATTAAACCAACAACAATTCGAATATCATCTATATGTACAAAATACGTAAGTTGGAATCAATTCCATATTTGCACCCTTAAATCACGACTTGATATTTCTGGTTGATCAAACGTGAATTGAATTTCGTTTTTGATAAGTGGTAATACAACATATGTATATGCGTATATCTGCAAATTAAGTTATCAAATCGGGTCGAAATTTCTGCAGTTATCTTTAACATGTGCTCAAAATTTTATTAGAATCGACTCACTTAATCTCAAGATATTCATTTTTATCTACTTGTCATTTGATTCTGGGGCCTGCATAGTGCTAAACGGGACTAGGTTCGTTTGCTGGTAATGCAAGACTCTTGGGACTTACTCTGCATAAGAAACTAGGATGAAGGCCTAATACAAAAGGACGAGTGAATAGCGCTACTGTCACACTTTATTCCTGCAAGGGAACTATACACGGAAAATGGGGTATCTGCAGTCGAAAGTCCTCCACTGACTTTTTGTAGCTTTTCCGCGTCCCATTCTAATGTAGGTAGTTGTGTGATGATCTAAGGACAGAGGCTAACTGTAATTTGCTAGATAAGATGCAAAGATTAGCCAGTGCTGACTTTTATGGGGTTCTTAGAACCAATCCAGCTGCTGCTTTGGACATGCTGCTCGAACTTTTTCCTCTGAACACCAACTTAAAACAGATGGCTGCAAACAGAGGCGCCAACTCTTAAAAGAGAAATAAATAATGACCGTCGTATTGACTCATCGTGTAATCTTTTTACGATGGTATTCTCACAATAAATCGATTCTTTCTTGAAGGAAAAAACAATTAATATATACGACAAGGGTGGCGTCATGTTAAGAGGCATATAAGTTGGCTGCACCCGAACAAATATCTGCGTATAGGTGCCTCTGGCCAGGATCACTATCCTTAAGCTCAATATCAATGGTAGCTTTTTTAATATACCCATGTAGCTTTGGTCGACTTATACTCGTATAACGCAAAACAACATTGGCCAAGTCGTTCCCGGTCACGCCTCGCACTAATCTGAGGCCCGATACGGAGACGTCTGATGAGACATACCTCGAACCCTACTTAACCAGCGAATATTTTTCGGGTCCCCAAATCTCTTTCACTTAAGGCGATCCTTACACCGACGCGAAAAAAACGCGGCGAATTCGCGATGTATTCGCGACGGGAATTCGCGCCAATTTCTAAATGTTCACACCAGGGCGACAAAAAATGATACAAAGTATCTACACTGCATGCAGATACATCGAAACATGGATATGTCTTATGCCTACCGAAAGCGTGGGATGTGTTTTGCCGAATGATTTCATCCAGTATAACTATACTGGGATCTTTATAAAACTTACGTCGATATCTTTAACACAACAGGTTACACGCAGCACGTAGCCAAAGACATATCCATGTTTCGATGTATCTGCATGCAGTGTAGATACTTTGTATCATTTCCCACCAAAAGCCAATAACCTGTCTCCCAAGAACCAATTCCCGATAAACCCGCCCCAAATCAAACTTAATACCCCCTTTAAGAGACAGAGAGACATACCCCATTGAAAACTAACGTCCCCATATGAACCGGATACACCCATTCTAATGAGATTGAACACCCAATCACATGAGACAGATAGACACGCCCTATTGAAAGTCAACATTTATGCTGCTAATACATCGTACCGTATGTGGAGCTTTTGTTCTATGTTTATAGGACGTAGTATAAATCCGCCATTTTGTTCTATATGTTTATTGCACGTGTGGTGGGGGCCCACATTGTGAACCAGTCAGACCTCAAATCGCCGCCATTGCAAATGCACAACCACAGTCGCTGGATCACCCGATTTGGCTCGAATTAACTTCATCCGCTCTCGCTCATCTTCGGGGGGCGGGAACTATGTACACTCTCTCAAATTGCGTCTGCGTATGTCCAAGTGTTAGTCGAACTGACTACTTGCTACTTTTTCTGGGATCCTAGTGATTCAGATAGTATAATGGGTGCTATTTTAAATCGTCCACTACATTCATTCTTGCCGTCCACAACGTCAATCAACGTTGAGATGTACACACAAGATCCCCGCAAGTGCGCCGCCCGCGCGGATCCACAAGCAACAGCCATGCACAATGACCACTTCACTCAAACGACATGCACAACCAGAATAGAAAAATTTTCAATGGGCTTGTTTCCTCTTCTGACCCCCGAGTAGAAAAACAGACATTTCGTGTGACGGACAGATTTTTAGGATGACTCCCAGCTATAACACATATCCATGTCAAAAAATCGCAGCGGAACAAATCGCATTCAGTGTTCCTTGTGTATTTTGTTGTGCAACTTGGCCTGCAGCGAATTTTGACGCCACGCCGCCACGGCAAAATTCGCAATAGGAAACGTCACCATGTATTCGTAAGAAGTAGACGCTGTTTTCCTTGTAGCAGTGGCTGAGGATATTGAAAGTCAAAGGTAAATTTAATTCCTTTAACAATAGATGACGGAACGTTTATAAACGCCGTGACGTAAAATTGTGCCTTCTTAGGGAAAAAAGATTATGAGTGCATGGTACTGAGAGTATGGAACATGAAGAGAGGTTATTACCATATACAGGTCTGATTATCAGCCTCACAAAAGCGGCGGCTTGAATTTGTACAATACGCATGGTTTTAAGATGACCCCTCAGATGTGAGTGTCCCTGAATCTGATTTTGCTCAATCGTAGCAATGAGTGCGTGATTATCCCGAGGTATGTTAAATAGATCGAATTGTCCCAGGCCCGGAAGTGCTAGGGGTTAAGGCAAATAAGTAGGTATTACGTCACTAGGACGGCGCACAACTGCTATACACAATCGACCACTACCGATATGATAATGGTATCTTCCTATTTTAATATAGGCGCCCCACTTATTTTACAGGTCCAAAAACGACTAACGTTATTAATAACTGAACTGAACCCCATAAGGAAGAACCTAATTAAGTTTCCGCCACCTTGCTAGCATCCTATCATCAATTCCACATCAATTTTCCGAAATCAGCTATTTTGAAATTAACTTAAAATTTTCAGCTACACTAAATCTACTCCCAAAATAGTCCGCAATTTTACGGAATATTAGGCTAATAAATCCCTCGCCCGTTGGCAAAGTCAGAAACTATTACTAACGACTTTTGAGCATTAACAAACATCTTCAGTGAATTCGCCTAATTTGAACGATTACAATAGAATTTCTAATTCACTAAAATAATTGAAAAGCATAAGACAAGTTAAGAGAGTCAGCATACGATTTCCATTTGGCAGTTTTCCGAAAACCCCTTGAGCGCCTTTAAATCGTCTCTCGAATTTCAAACCAAACACAAACAGAAGTGCACACCATTCGGCGCGCAGTTAAAACGGAACATCCACTAAAAAAGATGAAAATTTAGGAAACAAACGAAAGAATACTTTTTTCACTTAACCAGGTTCCGGAAAATCTCAACGTCCGTCGTCGGTATTCTTGTGAAAACTTCCCATCGCCCACGTTGTGCTATTGTTTCCGTCAGCACGATTCTAAAGGATGATTTCGCCTCTACCGAATAATGCTGAAGTTAAAATTTACTTTCTGTTTGTACTCACCCCACCTCCCGCCTTTAGGAGAGGGGACTAGAGGACGACTAAGGACCAAAAACTGGAGCGGTGTTATATTCCAAATTTATACATAGATGAACGGCTACTAGAGGACCATCATGGGCTTCTGCTTCTACCAGGAAAACTTTCCCATGCATACCAGTAACCACATAGAGCAGTTTGATCTAACTCGGAGCAACAACGTCAGAAGTGTTGAATAATCTGATTCAATGTAATACGTTGAAATTTTTCTGATAGCCAATTCAATTAGGGCGGCTTTGAAGTTAGAATGGCGTCGAAAGAATATGCCGAGTTGTCAACTTATTACATTTTGCTGGTGACATTAGATTTCTGGATGAAACTTCTGGTAAAGTTAGATGGAATCCTGTATATTTATTTGGTAAACCTCAGAGAAAATGAAAAAAGGAAAACAGATTGAATCTACTCTATGCAGAAGTTTGCGTCAGATGTTGTATGGTTGTGGAAAGAATGGACAAAGAAATGTGTTCCATTTGTGAAAATTTGACGTTAAAGTGATGATGTTGTTTGTTGTAACAGCTTTATAAATTTGTGTCGTATCAGGGACGTGGGAGAAAATAAAATCATAAATATTTGTGAATTGTCCTTTTGTTGAGTTGGAATTTATCGACTCAGCTTTTCAGAGAGAGAGACTATGAATGCTGAATAAATATTATTCATTTTCCCCGATTTGGCGTAGTCTCGGCCATAATGGCCGGTGTTATACCCGCAATTGATGAATTCAACAAGTTCGTGGGTATGCATGAATTGGGCAGGTGTTAAGCTGGCATCCTGCACAGATTAGGTTAGGTTAGGTTAAAGGGCTGCTGTGCCTAATACAGCACACATGGACTGCAGCAGGGTCCGTTGTGTTACCACCGGGGATTCAACACCCGACCATCCTAATCATTAAACCAGCCAGAACTGTAAATGAGGCAGGTCTAATTTGGTGAGGGCAGTCATAAGTTCTTTAAGTATACTACCGGTAGCCAACAATATTACAGGCACTACTCGCACATTACCAAGATGTCATAGATATTTGATTTCTTGGGTCAGCGCAATATAGTTTACCTTTTCTCCCCATACTTATTCTCGAAGTTGCTATTATGGGGGATAGCGACATCGAATTTGTATGCGGAGCGACTCGTCTTGTCGACTAACAATAAGAGTACATCGGTTTTGTTGTGGGCGTCCGAGTCCGGGCTGTGGACCTGGCGATTCCAGTACCCAGTACATTGTAAAGCGAGTGCTATCTTACTTTTGAGATGTGTGTCGCTTCCCGAGTATAATTTGATGTCATGCAAGTATGTACATCAGGTGACTCAGCTCGAATTTGGAAAACATTCGAACAATGCCATGCTTTATGAGTAAGCCGCACGGTCTAGGCGAATTTAAAAGGGATGAAAGGGGTAGCGTGTAATGAACCACCTGTAACGAACCATATTATGGTCTGGTAGTGCCGCTCCCACCAGCAGATCGAAGCAGCACCTGATGAGTAGTGATCTGTTGGTGGTACGAAACCAGAGGCCGAGGGTCCCATTACACCCGGACCCAGGTGCGACCGTGTGGGCGTCTGATCCGTCCGTCAACCATTCCATCCTTATCGACTATTTTTTTTATTTCCCATTTTTACCTCCCCTGTTTGTGTTGTCTTCCCCAGGTCTATGAACTTTTGTTAATATGTAAAGGACAGGGGTAACAAGCGGCAAAAACCCCGCTCCCGAACTAAGCTACAGCAAGCATAGGCCGCTGCTTAGCTCGTTGAGGAGCCTTTTTCTTCGCCAGATGGCACAGCCCGACCTTCACGGTCAATTATGCTACCTTAGGCTCCGTCCCCACGGACATCTTCGGATGCCCACCAAACCGTCCGTTACAAGCGCCATGCAGAACTAGAAAGTACTCAATGAGTCCCCTTGGAATATGTCTCTTCGGGTGTGTACCGATTGAAAGAGCAAATAGTAATAGTGCTGTGCGTCAACATTCCATCATTTAGGAGAGGATCCACGTGGTACCTATGGAGGACCTCGATTATCCGGCTATGGGGGATGCTGTCAAAAGCTTTGACGTAATCGATATAGCAGCAATTCGGATTCCTGTAATTGCGCGTAGCTTGTCCTCCCACAATCGATTCGATCGTTAGTTGTTCCTTGTAACCCCTAGATCCGACTCGGTAGCCCCTTTGCTCCTCGGCAAATATATTTCTAAGTAGCACAAATTAATTTGCCATATCTCTCTCTCTGGATCCCGTCAACCCCTTCTGGGGCATAGGGCATTAACCACGCCGACTTTCCACCTCGTCCTGTTCGCCGCCATCGCCTTCAACTGTCTCCACGATTTGCCTAATGACTTACTCTCGACCTCAACTGATCGTCTCCAGGTGTTTCTAGGTCGTCCAACGCGGCGACTTGCATCGGTTCCCTGTCGGTTCCAATCGAGGGCCTGTTTAGCGATGTTTTCCGGCCCCTTTCGGAGTGTGTGACCTATCCATTGCCACTTTCGCCTTTTATAGAGGTGCCTATCCTGTCCTGGCCAGTAATGAACCATATAAAATGTCATAATAGCGTTTTTTAAACGTTTGCCAAACGGTAAATTTACCGTTTTTGCCATGCTTATGACCATATGGTTATAAACAATTTAGGTTTTGGTAATGAACAAGTCAGGTTTTGACTGGTTTAGAACCATATGGTTGTAAACCATTTAAAAACGGTAAATTTACCGTTTAACAAACATTTAAACAACTCAATTAAGGCTTTTTGAACGACAAATTCAATTGTAGGCCAGTAAAATTAAGCCAATTTGGGGGCTTTTTTGTAAAAATTAGGGAAAGATCGAGAAATAATTTTAATCATTTCTTTAGATACTGTATACACAGAAACTGAGTTTGCACGGAGCAAGTGAGCTTACTTTTGGTGGGCGAATATCGGAGAAATTTGAGCCCTTTTTAAAATATTATCCCTATAACTCCTAAACGGTGCCTCAGATCGAAAAAACTTTCATTTATAAGTTAAAGGCCTTTAAATTTCGTGTTCAATGCACTGTTCAAAGTTGAAATTCGATTCAGCAGCGTAGTCAAAATAAAAAAAAAATTAGATAACTGGCGCAACAGTTCAATTTGAATCATGGCCTCGAGATGAGTTAGCATCATCTCATTTTCTAGATCGTGACGGTCTTGTCTATTCTATTATTGCCTTGACTCCTCCAGAGGCAATGGCGCGTCAACATCTCTAGCATTTCTATGCCTTGTTGACGTTTCAATAACATATCTACTTTTCGGAAGTGCAGTTGCCAGCATGCACCTCCTATGCGCGCCGTCTTTATACTGACAAGCTCGGAGCACTGTGAAAGTTCTATAAGTACTCACAGGCAGTTTTTTTGATAGCGCCGAGATTTGATCTCCGAGCTCTAGATTAGTATCGTAGAGCGGTGACCGAACGATCACGGCCACCGAGCGGGATGCAGAGGTGTGTGATCAGCAGCACGCTCAACCGTGTTATTTACCCCATAAATAGGTACTCTTTTGACGGCCGAGTGGGTTCATATTCCGACACGTAAATCCCCTTTTTTATCGAAAACTACCGCATTCAGTAGGAATCGAACCCGGGGCCTAGTGCGTAGAAGGCGAACGTGCTAACCGCTACGCCATCCGGACTACATAGTAGTCAAAATAGATAGTCAAAAAACAAAAAATTTCGAGGCTTCTGAGAAAAATTACACTTTATCGCTATTCAAGCTCACAGATCTTTGAAACGGATGCTCCAATGGAAAAACTTTTATGTAAAAGTTGAAGATAATCGCAATTGATTGCAAGCCTAACGTGGCTATTACTTCCCGATGCGGCCCATTTTTAGAGTAGTTATGAGCAAAAATTAAAAAATGCTCAGCGATTTATGACTTAAAAGCTCTACCTCGGTAAGTACTATAGCAGTTAGAAGTTTTATGAGTGCTCAATGCCAAACTCTGTCAAAAGCTTTGGAAATATCAAGAGCAATGACTTCGGCCTCACCGTATTTATGGATATAGTACAGTGATTCCAGCGTTCAGTGAGAAATATCCGGTAGAGCGAGCAGATCGAAGTCCGTACTGTCGATGGCTTATAAGATGGTGTGAATCTAGACAATTTATTAATTAAGAATAAGCAAGTGTTTCGAAAACTTTTAACAAGATCGATGTGAGTGCAACTGGCTGGTAGGGATCACTGGCATCACTCTTTTTTGGGAATTGGTTGTATATTAGCAATTTTTCACTCACATGGGAACATACCTGTGAAGTAGGGTAAGTGGAATATCTTACGAAGAAGTTTTGCTAACGAGGATGCGCAATGTTTGAGAACTATTGGTGATATACCATCAGGTCCCGCGAATTTGGAGATGTCGAGTCTTGAAAGAATTTTAAATACCTGTCTTGTTCGAAAATGCAAGGGCTTTTGCCTTGAGTCACACAATGGAATGCATTGTGATTTTTGAGCTGTTGGCGGGAGGCACGAGTTTGCGGCAAAGATTTCCGGTTATGAGACGCCGTATATCGTTAATCCAGTCGATGATCTAAATTGCGGTCTGCGATTTGTGCTGAAAGCGAAACGATGAACCTACATATCAGATTTGGTTAAGAGCAGAAGACGGACAAACGAACAAATGTACAGCATGCAACGGACTATATACCCGGCCATTATATTTTTATATGGGACTGGCCAAAAATCAGTTTCCAGAAAGGTTGACAATGGATGATAACTTGTTCGGAGAATTGAAATTCGAATACGATCGAAAAGAAATGATAAGGATATATACGAGAGATAAGACGGTTGGCACAGAAGGAAATATTCAACGACTTAATTTATCCATTTTTTTCACTATACTAAATCCCCTCCGAGGACCCAATCTATCACAAATATTATCCTCACAAATAATCAACCCGACACATCCACGGATTTCGGCAAGTAAATCAAATTTGAATTTATAGTCGGGCATTAAGGAATCCAATAATCATGCATCAAAGTTCCCATAAAATTCAGTATTAGTACTATAAAAAGAGTATCCGCGTGTCGGGAACAGATGTTTCGACTATGGGAATCTCTCTGAATCGATATATGTATAGCTCCAATGTGCTCTATTGCGAGCCAGTGCCGGAACAGTCAGACTCGCCTTATCATCACTAGGAAGGATATTGAACACAGTGGTCGTCGTACACTGCTCCCGATGCTCCCCATCTTGATAGTCCTGTTGATGTTTCACTTCTTCTCTTTACGGCCAATAAGTCTTCAAAACTTTCGGGCTACTTATTTTTTTGATGTTACAGCAGAAAACGTTTTATCAATGAAGAAATCGAACCCGAAAGATATACGATAAGGTTCGAGGCGTGGATGGGGTCAAACGAAATGGAATGGTCGTCCCAGATGAGTGCTGGGAAATATACGGCAATAAAGTGGCCGAAATATGAATGCAAAAGAAAACTAATAACCAAACTTTTATGATAGGCTAACAATGGAATTTATTTCCTGTTTCGTGGGGATTGACGCGGAATTCGAAAGATTTCAAGATAGGCAGCCATGTGTTCAGTTTCAAAGTGAAGACTATTATTTGGTGAAATCTTTACTTCGAATTTCATGATTTGGTTTTCTAGTGACGAGTGTACTTTAGTTTAATGTTAATATTGGGTTTTTATTTCAACAGTGAACCCTTTTCATGACTCAATACTTTCCCTCCAAACAATATGACAACCGTCAGTTAATTTTCTTTTAATCAAATTTTATTACGAAATACAAATTAGACCGTGTAACATAAGTGGTTCCTTTAGAGGGCACCACCGATTTATAACTTGACTCTTAATCCACTCTCCTTTTGTAGCCTATATAAATTCATAATTCAAATGTCTTAAATTTAAGGTCCTTGTTCCAAATTTCTCAAAAGTCTGCTAGCATTTTGCAATCTAATATGTCTCCGGAATCATATAGGGTGGTTATTTGTGTTTAATGTTCAAGAACACACATATGTACCGTCATAGGAGAAAGTGCCAACTAAGTTTTCCTGACCTCATTTTACCTGTCGAGTATAATTTACTGACGGCACTCGTCGTACTGCATGCCACGCTCATCCACAATTTCGTGAATATGCCAGTGGATGTTTGCATGTTTTTTGCCGCACCGAACCAAAGGATATCTATACCCCAAGTAGGAATCTTCTGTCGTATATAATTCCATCAAAAATGTTGACATGAAACTGTACAAATTTAGGATAATCAAGAGACATAAATGAGGCACCCTTTCGCTCGTAGAAGACGTTGGCCCTCCATCGTGTGGCCCTATTTTAACAGGAGCATGAAAATGTTGAAAATTGTTAATCCTCTACTAACAAACCGAAATTCACTTATGAGATAGATGGTAGATGTCAGCCCACGGATATGAGCCGGCGATGTGGTTACGCTTACGGAAAAGGTGAGGGATGGCAAGGATATATTACGCAGTCTTATATAAGGGCGGATTTTTGGCAAAAGGGTTTAGGGCACGTACATTATATCAACAAGTGGCATATCATGTTTGCCTTCATCAGCGGAAGTTGTTCCCAATTATCGTAGGTGAAGGTAAGTCAGATTTCATTAGAGAGAGAGAGAGGGGCATGATATCCGCAATGGTTTGTTTGTACGTTTGAACATTTTTAAAGCGAATCAAATTGATCAGTTTGAGATGTCCGTGGACGAAGTCTGTGTAATTCTTGGGCATGTGTGCCAAGCGGATTTAAATTCCCCGTCCTACTTTAACCAAACCTGAACACAACATTCAATGCGACAGTACACTGAACAAATACCAAACAAACATTCAATCATTTCCAGTTCCACTATTATGTCGTTGGTTGCGAGCTCTTTATCGTCCCCTAATCAAAATCTATGTCCTTTGGCATGATGCACTGCTAAGCCCGTCCGCTACAAATTGCTTTTCCAGTTGAATCAACCATTTTCAAACTCATCGATTTTCATCGACGAGACATCCAACAAAATTCAATATAAATAATTTGGCTACGATTGCGAGTGCTAAGCGTTGTCGCTCTGACGACAGTGATGTGTTGCACGAGATCCTTGGTAAGGACACAAGCATCACTTCAAAATGTCATTTACAAAAAACAGCACAGACCTGTGCTTGGCCTGTAAGCAACAAGCTGTGACAGGCTCTGTGAAGTATCTGGACGGAAGCCAAAGCCCGTTTCGAGTGACTGTCTGGGAGGGCAGGTTGAAAAATTGGCGCAAAATGCCATTCAGGATCAGGATACAGAAATGTTCTCATGTCTTTCAGAGTATTTCACAGACGAATGCTGCTGAATGTTGCATTAATAATTCCATTTAGTTCTGGGAATGCCAATCAACGTGTCTCTTTTGTATCCGTTGTTGTTGCGAATAATTCGTTAAAAGGATTCAGGGTGTAAATGTTTTCGCAGCAGTGTGGTGGGTTTTTATGAAATTCGATCGAATTGACAAGGGCCCCTTGTCTTATCATTGTTTGCGGAATTCTATTCGGGATGGTTGACATTTTGTTCGGGAGATTGTAACTATCCGAATGTTCGGTAAATTGACAAATTAAGAGAATTAATTTGACAATTAAGGGAAATGAAATGGAAGTGAATTTAGTTAAAATTTCCGTTCATGTGCTATACAATCTTCTGGTTTTAGTCGGTGACACTAGCGAGTTCTGGAAATGGAGTTCTTTATGTATATTTGGGTAGTCCGGTTGGCGCAACGGTTAGCACGTTCGTCTTCTATGCACTGGGCTCCCGTTCGATTCCTACTGAATGCAGTTAGCTTCGAAAAGAAAGGGGATTTACTTGTAAGGCCTATTCGATTATTCAAAATAATCGATTATGGAAAATAATCGATTATTTTCGATTAATCGACTATTTTCAATTTATTGATTATTTTGTTATTTCAAATAGCGGGAAGAACAAAAAAAAAGAAACGGTTTTATGCGAGTAGTTTCATAAATCGAGAAATTTTCCATGCAAAGCTGGATTTTCAGCATGTCGTATTTTGTTGCAGTACCACAAATTAATGTATCATAATAAAACGGAAGCGGAAAGTAGAAGGCTTCGCCTGCAATCCGAGGGGTTTGTTGCGTACGATGCCAATAGGAGACGAGCTGTCTTACACCAAAACCCCGCCTTTCCCCAAACTATCTTGTTAAATGAGTACCCATATTGTGCGGTAAACAGCTCAGTCGAGCGTGCTGCTGATACTGATAATACACCTCCGCACAAAACACTCCGTCAAGTTCTAGTGAAAGAGACAATGTTAGCTTTGGCTTTAGTCCAAAATTGAACACATACAGTAAAACCCCGCTTAACCGAAACCAAAACTGCGGCGTCATTTTGGATAAAGAAATTTCTCATAAGTACTTTTGGAATAAGAACGGGTAGGGAAATAAAACGGTTCCGACTCCAAAAAAGAGGGGCGACATTTAAGAAAATTAGATTTTTAGCAGATACTTTCGGGAGACCGTGGAGGAAAAGGTTATTCGTGACTCCACAATGATACCGTTAAACCAAATCACAGAGTGTGGCGTCATTTGGGACAACGAAATTTGAAACGAGTGTATTTGGGATAGCGGAGATGCCCCTCGAACATCTGTAGCAATGCCTTGTTGACTTTTTGTTAGCATTTGAATTCCGGATGGTGCAGTTGCTAGCACACACGTCCCATCCGTATAGCCGTCTTTTACTAAGAAGCTTAGAACGCTGTGGGAGTTCTAATAGGACCTATTGGTACGTTTTTAATAGTATTAACGCGCCTGCGAAATTAACCCCTGATCTTTCGATACAAGCATCGTCGACTGGCGACCGTCGTTCCTGCGGCAGCCGGTTTTTCGTACCGGAACGACCCGTTTTTCAACGGCCAAGAGCTGCCCCTCGATGCAAGAAGAACTGCAGTATTCGACGCATCGCTACCACAACAACAACTGGCGACCGTAACCTCTCGGCTACCGATCGCGTTGCTTATTGTATGCTAGAATTTGATTTACTTCTGATATTTTTGCAATCATTCAATTCATTTAGTCATTGATTCAAGTACTTGTTAAAAATAAACTTTGTGTGATAAATATGGAATAATTGCAACCTTGAAAAGAATGGCAAATTTAGACTACGAACTAGATCAATCTTGTTAAACCCCCGCTATAGCAGCTTTATATGGTTTCAGATGACGCCAGTTCTACTCAATATCAATCTGTTTGGTTTGGGGAGTCCTTGACATTTTCTTCCCCCAAAAGAAATTTTTCCACTTGATTTAATATTTTCATTTTTTCCCCCGCTTCAAGTACTTCCACTTCTTTTTTTTTTTTGCTGATTCGACAAACCAATCTATGTGTTTCAACACGTCCAATAAAAGTCATGTCGTGACAAAGACATCAATATCCTTTCGATGAAAATCTTGTTTTCCGCCTACTTCAATCAGCTCTCCAATTAATTTCAAGAGTCATCATTGACTTTATCCGCGATGACTTGCAGGCGCAAAATAAAAGAGAAATAAAGAGTTTATCCTATTTGCTCGGATGTCCTGACATGACTCCTTAGTCCTTGCTACTAAGTCTTGAATGTTCGGGGACAACGTCAATGGGACATTGACGTCAATGTAATAAGATGAAAAAGAATGATGTCGCAACACGGGCACTTGAATTCTTAGGAAGCCGATTTGGAGTGAAGACTGGAGATATCCTTTTAATAGACAGCAACAGCAACAAGTGGAAAGAAACTTGAAGCGACAGCTCACTCTATGGAGCAAGATGTGATGTTCGTATTAAGTCGTGCAGTTAAGCGGAAACCATGAAAAATGTATTCTGCTCTCGGCACCACGCCAACAAAGCTCAAATATCGGGTACTCATGACTCTTTGAATTTTAAACGTTCGGTAAATGGTGGATGGTTTTCGTTATTTTTGGAGGGAGAATGAATATTCTCTGATGTTTTGACTCGCACGAAGGCGGTGAATCGGCTTTTTAACAAGTACAAGGACCCAGAATCTATTATCGGACCTGGGACACACTTCTCTTTCATCGGCTGTCTAATTGTTATTCCTGAGATATGACTTTTGTCAGCTCGCAGACAGAATTTTCCAGAAAAATCAAAGCGTCAGTTAAACAATAAGGAAACTCCAATTGCCCTATTTGTTCAGTACACTACTCTGACAATAGCTTTGTGTAACGTTTACTTTCAAAGCTGATGATTAGGCCAATCACAAGGCTTAAAACAGCTCAAATTGGCATTTTTCGGCTACGTTATACCACTGACTGTTGTCTGCCGTTATGTTGTCGCCAGGAGATTTTTTTTTTAAATCGCGAATTTTTTCTTTGTTGTCGCATTCTTGGCAGAAGAAACGAATGCGAAATGACTTATGATGAATGAAAGAAGAAAACAAATTAGCAGTAGACGAACATAGACAAAGTGGCTTCTGTAGATAGAAAGCAACCAGGAAAATGAGGCCAACAGCAGATTGAAGTGCTTTTAAGCGGCTTTTCGCTCTCTTCTTCTTTCTGAACCAGCTGTTGAAAATGTTTCGTTTCGTATTTTAAGGACCAAGAAGAGTAAGAAACAATAAAGCTTTTGTCCTTGTATTTAGTTCTGTAAATCGAAAACCAGAGACATCCTAGTCAGTCGGTGGAGTGGATTTTAATGAGCTGGCAGTTGATATTGAAAATAGGTTTTTAGGGTTTTGTAGTAAAACAAAACCCTTATGAAATCGGTCAAATGTCTGTCTGTCCGTCTGTCCGTCTGTCCGTCTGTCCATGGAATATCTCACGAACGGCTGAAGCTACATACATGAAATTTTGTAGGAATGTGTAGAATTACTATAATTCGCCGGAGAAAGCGAATCGTCGTAATAGGTCAACTTTAAGGGGAGGTCCCCATAGAGGGGAAATGAAGGTCGAAATTTTTTTTTCGTTTGGTACAGGCAAGTGGGGTATCATAAGAAAGGTACCGTCGAGTACATTCCATTTTTGAATTTTTTTTCAAATTTGAAGAAACGGGAAAAGAGGGAGAGGGGAAAATATGTCATCCGAGTTTGTCCCCCCCCCCCTTGCATTTCGAGACCGTTATACTTAGAAATATGAAAATTTACAGAAAAGCGCCATTTTACTAGTGTAGAAAACCTAGATTTCTAGAATTTTGAAATTTCATCAGAAAAGGTTAATAATAGTACATTTCTATAGTTTCAGTTAGCACAACCCTGCACCCCTTACGCGTAGCCGAGGTCAAAAATATTGATGGCCAATGATAACCATCATCATAGGCAATAATATCTCTAAGTTTCATTATAATCACATAATATTTAATAATAGTACATTCATTTAAAGTTAGGCATTTTGACACTATTCACACAAAAAATACACCTACCGGCCTCATATGTGTGAGTACTATGTACTTTCATGTTGTTTTTCGTAGTGCGAATTGCAGTTATTTAATTAATCATTTTTGAAAGGGTAAAGATTGGCTGACTAATACAACTTAACCGGGTGGAGGGGGGGGGGGGGGAGGGCGGTGTCCAGAGGCGAAATTAAGTTTAATTTTTTTTGTTTGACTGGTATAGGCAAGTGAGGTGTCGTGAGAAAGGTAATGTTGAGTACATTCCATTTTTTTTGCATTTTCTTGAAATTTGTAGAAAGGGGAACATTGGGGGAGGAGAAAATATTAGTTCGTAACTTGTTCCCTTCCCCTTGTAGTTCGAGACCGTTATACTTATTGTAGAATTATGAAAACCTACAGGAAGGTGGGATCCGAAAAAAATGGAAAATAATGGAATCCGTATATCTTCTCAGAATAGGTCAATAATAGTTTATTTGTATAGTTAGAGATAGCACACCCTTCCACGCCTTAAACACGTTCGAGTTCAAAAGTACTGATGGCCAACGATAACCAACACCTTAAGCAATAATATGTTCTAAGTTTCGTTACAATCACGTAATATGAATTAGCATGTAAAATTTAAGTGGGTAAGACATTTTAATTACGTTTTTTCTATCCATCTGAGTGATATCAAGAAGAGCAAGGAGCCGATATTTATATACCAAAATAAGCGCTTGCTACAAAACCCTCGGATTGCGGGCGTAGCCCTCTATATTCCGGTTTCATTTTCTTATTGTACATTCCTGGAAACTTCTAGTACGTTGTAACATTACTCGTAATTTTGTTGAATTTATCATCGTTGCGCTACAACTCCATGTCGGGCTTTACCTGCCTGGATCACTCCAATTATTTCGGTCAAGTGACGGCGCGGTGTTCTCCACTTTTTGAAGAACAGCAGTTGTTTGGCGTCAGCATCTACTGAGTCTAATGCCGGCACCACATTATGCGGGATTCGCCGAATCACGAGCAAAAGTTCGCCAATTGGCGAGCGTCTTGTACCTAACCACACTACTCGGCAAATCCCATGAAAATGATCGTACAAGATGCTCGCCAATTGGCGAACTTTTGCTCGTGATTCGGCGAATCCCGCATAATGTGGTGCCGGCATAACGGCCTCTTGGTCTTCCCCGTAGCCTTCCTTCGCTGATGCGTCCTTTCAATATTTTCTCAGGCATTCGGTTATCCATTCGTCCATTCGTTGTACCTGCCCTGCCCAGACGTTGTATTTTGACAATTCTCGAAACTTCCAGCCCATCGTAAAGTTCGTACAGCTCATGGTTGTACCGGATGCGCCATAAATTTCACTCGCAAAAGGATTTTTCGTTTGAATGTGTTTTCGGAGGTTTGATTTAGGGTCCACGTTTCGCAGCCATAGCAGAGCACAGGTCGTATGTGGTTGTGTATATGCGGAGCTTTGTTCTTCTGTGCACATGCTTCAGTTATACGTTATTGAGATGACCGAGAAAAAGTCTTTATTGCTAGCTGTTTCCGTCGCGTGATTTCCTCAAATTTGCTGGCGCCCTTTGACAGTGCAACTTGCTGGCATACATATGTCATTTGTTTATCGGTTTCTACGACAGGCCAAGGGAACGGCCGTGGTATTATTCTTAAGTCCCACACCACAAAGGGAATGTTTACCCTAACCAAATCATCGCACCGCCAATACTGGCGGCTTGGCTTGGTCAGCAATTGTCCAGTGAGCGCCCACGAAGAGGACTATGGAAGACGATGTTTGCCCTTCTAAAATTATGAATTATCGTGTTCGAACGAACGAAGCTTTTCGATCGGGTAAATACGTGCCTGAGATCGACAGTAATAAAGGACAGACTAGTCAGAATCGGATTTTTGAAACCGGCGCTTGTTCATCTCGGCTTCGGCACTGACAAGAGACCAACTTTGAACCGGTGTGCCGCTTTTAGGAACAGGCCTAGCTCAGTAGTGGTTTGATTAGTCAAATCTCTCCTAGCCGGCGCAGCTGTTCATAAAGTGTGATACTGCCGTGAATAATGTAAATTCTTTAAAATTGGGATTGGTATGCAAGCGGGAGGAGGACGATCGAATTTGCTGTGCCGCTGCAAGTCTAAATCCTGCAAAATAGTTTGGAGAAACCTTGTTACAGCCAGGCTGCGTGGTAAGCTTAACCTCAACCCATTCAAAAAGGGTAATACAGGTGAAATTAGATAAGGTTTATTTGTTGCGCTCAAAAGGATTATAGTCATGCAAAACAGGAGCACTCAATAACGGCTCTGGAGGAACCGACCGCTAGAGTAGACATGAGCAATAGGGCTTCTTGGGAAATTTCGTGCAGATACGTACATTAACGCCATCACAGGTCGACCACTATTCAGGATCCAAGCTGGCCATTCCTTCTGATTTGTAATGATTTGAAGAATTCAATATAGCTGTAATTTGAGTAGCTTTTCCGTTTGCTACTAGGAGCTTCTTAACTAAGCTGTCCAATTTCGTCTTCAACGAACTCATCTTCGAGTTTCACATGCGCTTAGCTTACCATCGGACGCAGTAATATCGACTTCCAGCTGGGTAACATCAGTGTCATGATCGTCTTCATCATAGCTTCCCTCATCTAAATTCCATTCGCCCTTTCTCCCAGTTATTCGCTGGTAATGTTTACTGTTAAGAAGTGTTCAAAATCAGTTCTTCAGCCGGTAGTCAGATACTGAGCACCTGTCTTCCCTCTGCAAAAAAAATCCAGGAAGGTCCCTCCGCACCTTGTTGGAAATCTATCCGCAAAATTCGTGAGAACCTTTATAAGTGCGAAAGACGTCTCGTATCCCTTCGAAATTTGTTGAGCATGCTTTCCTTAGAATACATGGTAATAGCACAGTTCTAAAACAGGCGAGGAAATAGTTGAGAATGAACAAAAATCAAAAAAGTCCTTCTCTGTTCTGACTTTTCTAAACAGGGTCGAGGAGAATGTCAGACTTTAAATACGTCTTCGATTCTCTATAAATCAACTAAATCTATTCGATCATAAATGAAACCGAATTAACCACTCGAGGCAAGTGTGGCAAATTTCTGAATCCCATTGTAATTTGCAGTCATTCATTCAAATTATTCGTAGCATATGTAAAACGGTTTTTGCTTTCGCCGCCAACACATGTTTGTTGAAAATGATTTGGTATTTCACAGTCAGCCAAGCAGTCAGGCGTGTGCATAATATCATCCCACCGCCAGGCAATATCCACAAATAAAATATGTTGTTGAAATTTCCTAATTTCAATTTCATGCTACGTTAAGCCGGCTATATACGTTCAGGTATACCATGATGTATACCTGCACAGGTTTTCCGTTTCGCTGTACAGGCGTCCAGACGTGCACAGGCGTCCAGACCTGCACAGGCGTCCAGACGTGCACAGGCGTCCAGACCTGCACAGGCGTCCAGACCTGCACAGGCGTCCAGACCTGCACAGGCGTCCAGACCTGCACAGGCGTCCAGACCTGCACAGGCGTCCAGACCTGCACAGGCGTCCAGACCTGCACAGGCGTCCAGACCTGCACAGGCGTCCAGACCTGCACAGGCGTCCAGACCTGCACAGGCGTCCAGACCTGCACAGGCGTCCAGACCTGCACAGGCGTCCAGACCTGCACAGGCGTCCAGACCTGCACAGGCGTCCAGACCTGCACAGGCGTCCAGACCTGCACAGGCGTCCAGACCTGCACAGGCGTCCAGACCTGCACAGGCGTCCAGACCTGCACAGGCGTCCAGACCTGCACAGGCGTCCAGACCTGCACAGGCGTCCAGACCTGCACAGGCGTCCAGACCTGCACAGGCGTCCAGACCTGCACAGGCGTCCAGACCTGCACAGGCGTCCAGACCTGCACAGGCGTCCAGACCTGCACAGGCGTCCAGACCTGCACAGGCGTCCAGACCTGCACAGGCGTCCAGACCTGCACAGGCGTCCAGACCTGCACAGGCGTCCAGACCTGCACAGGCGTCCAGACCTGCACAGGCGTCCAGACCTGCACAGGCGTCCAGACCTGCACAGGCGTCCAGACCTGCACAGGCGTCCAGACCTGCACAGGCGTCCAGACCTGCACAGGCGTCCAGACCTGCACAGGCGTCCAGACCTGCACAGTTGTACTTGTCAGGTATAACTCAAGGTATACCTGATCGTTTATGGCCGGCCTTATTCCCAAATATGGGTACAGGCGGGTTACACGCTGTAAGCCCTTTGATTTTCCGCTGAAACCATACAATGTGAATCTGCGTCACGTTGCTCGGCAGCCATAAATTCGGCACTTCTATACCCACTTGGTATAGCGAGAGAGAACCAACTCATAATTAGTCCGAAGTGATGAATAGCATGTCGAAACAAATTACATCCACGCAGCTCAATCAAGGTTGCATTAGGTCAAACGAAAGGATCGTTTAAATTCCAAAGGATACGTGGTGAGTGCGCCACCGTTCCACTCCGCGCCTCCCATGAACTAAACTATGCTTTTCGAGGCGTTATTTATTATATTTTGAAAGTATCTCAGCCAACACACTCTTGGACCTTTCGCCAAAATATTTCAAGGACTTTCGTGGAAAAGTTTATTTTCCATATAATACTCAGGAGAAAAGGCATAATTCTTTAGCTGTTCATGCTGGCATTAGCAAAAAGTTGTATTTTCGACAGAAAATGCGGCCAAGCGATGAAGAATTGGGGGGTTTATAATTTGAATAAATTTCAGGATGACATAATATCTGTATACTAATTCGATCGGTGGCAAAGGCCAGCATCGCGAATTGACAGACTTTGCTCCTTACCTTCAGCCTGTCTGGCTACTCCTCATATTGCAATAATCGTTCTACAGTTAGCATTCAAGGATAATGGAGAGACGAAGTTTAACGATTAGAACCTGCTTGAAATTCATTGCGAACTTTTAGCGTTGTAATTAGACTATAGGGCTCGTACGTGCGACAATTTTCCAATTACGAAAATATGAACGGTCATTTGCAAATACGAACGTACATAGTCGGGATGGCATGAGGACTTTGAAAAGCATTTTTGGAAAGTTACGACTTGGACAGAGCAATCGAACTCCAATTAATGTTGGAACTGAAGCACGAACTCAAGCTGTGCTGTAGTGGTGCAACCAAAGAATAGAGATTGTTAACAAGAAATGGGACTCCATACGAGTTTTCGATTCCAACAGTCCACGAAGGGGTAAGGCGGAATAACAAGCATGTTGCTTATATAATGAAACGTGATAGGCAGTTGTCGTTTGATGAGCTTTATAAAGTGTTGTCGTCTCTATCCCTCTAAAGGCAACTTTCATTTCAATTATTTGCGTCTCAATCGGCACCACGCCTTTGCCTAAATCGTATGTAATTGAATCTCTAGTAGTAGTTACTCTATGGTAGAACTATGGACATTCATATTTTATTTTATAATACGAGTATTCGATCGGATTGTTTCATGCTTACTACTAAATTAAAACTCAATTTGTTAAGTTCATTTAAAGTTCATTTAAAATATATCATTGTGAGATAGATACGTGTGAAGGAAAAACGAATTGTTGAACGGCATAAGCGGCAATGAAGTTCTGCAGCACCACCCGGCCAATGCTCCATTAACGAGTTGAGCAGCGGTACGACTTATTTCGGGAGGTGTGGGTAGATTTTGTTTTGCCCTCTCCTTCAGTGGCGGATCCAGAGGGGGCCATGAAGGCCTGGGCCTGCGCCCTCCAAAATATTTTGTATCTATGTATATATATACGTATATGTTGGACGACCTAGTAACACCTGAAGAAGATCGGTTAAGGGAGAGGGTGTCTCAATAGGCAAGTCGTGGAGTGAGCTGAAGGCGATGAACAGGACGAGGTGCGAAGTGGGCGGGGATAATGCCGTATTCCCCACAAGGAGTTAACCAAAGTTAACCAAAGAGAGAGAGAGAGAGAGAGAAATAAAGAAATATTCGAAAATGATTTATATGTGCAAAGATTGCCCGACAGTGCTTTTTCAATATTTTTTGTATGTCGGTTTCGCTGCTAACTGTAGAGCCGCCAGGCAGGGTACAACCAGTGATGTGGCATTAATTCGTCGAAAAATGTATATGTACCTTTTGCTGCTTGTAAATAGCTCTAAAATTTTAAGCGATTAGCAGGATTAACCGACCAACTCTAGATGGATGAATAATAAAATATACCTTCCAATAAAGCTGCGACCCAAATTAGATTTGTCGCTGAAGAGGCGAGAAATCAGAGCTCTTGTGGGAGTCATCACTGGGTCCGCCCTGAGATTTCATACCCCCGTTAATGACTGCTGTAGAAGCTGCGGTGACGAAGACAATGAGAAGTGTATTTTTTTATCTTCGCTGCACTTTTCCTGCTTTGACAGAAGGATGAGGGAGATATTTCTGGGATCCAACTCCTTTCATGAAGTTGATGACTTAACTACCTATAATAATGGTGGTGGCATAATCAATATTTTTATTGGAAGTTCCGTCCAATTCAATGATTAGTATTGTCGGGTTATGAGTGGCAACAGAATGAACCCCATTAGAGTTCATGTGGACCACGTTTAGGCAATCCTTATACCTTACTTTGATTCATGATATTATACGTTGACCTTTGTACCCAAACATATCTGACATTTTGGATGTACGGATAGAATATATTTTTCTCTACTGCACGGATTGGAGCAAATGATAGCCTATGACTTTATGAAAAGGTTAGCAAAAAATTTGCAAATGGCTATTATAGTTTATTTGGTTTTTACTTATCATTGATATCGACATAAAAGCGATGGCCCTCAAAAGCAGCCAAATAGTACGATTTATCGTATTTCTTACGATTTTCAATTTCAAATACGATTTTTCTCGAGGCCTAGAACAAATTTTATGATTTTGAAAAATTGAGGACACGATTTTTATGAATTTTTGGTTAATTTATACATATTACAAACTCCGCCGAAGCCTGTCCCAAGCCAACGTTGTGAAAGGAGGATGGATGAATAGCTGTAGTCTGCCTGGCTGAGTTACACCTAAGCGTCTTAGTAGGGAGACCTGCAACATACTTGTGTGAACTATGACACGTTCTGAACCAATTGGAGCAGCTAGCCCCTGAGTAGGGTTAAGCGATGGGCTGACAACCCATCGTCGTAAAGACTACTCCATGTCATGAAACCTGGATCGACGACCACGCGAACGTTTATTGGATTATTCTTTCGGATCTCGGAATGTACGCTCCCTGTACAAACCGGGGGCTATGAAGGCCCTACTGGAACAGGTGGAACGATACAAGCTGAGCATAACTGCAGTCCAGGAAACAAAATGGACTTGTAACGAAATTAACGATATTAAATCGCATACATGCTCAACGACTCTGTAAGACAAAGATGGAAACATTATCAGTGACACCCCTATTTGGAGAGCTTCTTAACCCCCCAAGCAGCATTCCCGAACAAGATGCCATAATCGATGATGCCATTATCGACGCAACATCAAGCATTCAGCCCCCAACAGTAGAATAAGTTTATCTCGCTATAAAATCGCTTAAACCGAACAAAGCGCCGGGCGCAGACTAAAATCTGGTAGAGCGAGCTTTTCGAACGCCATTCATCAACTGCTTCTGGGAATCTGGCAGGAAGAAGTTATTCCGGAAGATTGGCACAGTAGCATAGCCTGCCCCATACACAAGAAGGGGGACGGCAGACGGCTGCATCGGTGAGGGCTGGTCAAAATAGTGAGTTTGAACGTCTGTGAACGTATCGACATCCCCGCATTATTGAAAGTTGTTCGCATTTTTAATAAGATTCGCGATTCAAAATGTCTGTTTTCGAGCCACGTTCTCGTCATTTGCGGGAAGTTATGATCTTCTGCTTCCTTCGTTATTATTACGCCCCGTACTACTGGGGTAAGACAACACAAACATCCATGACCACGAATGCCGTGGACGGGGCTTGAACCAGTAACGACCGTAGTCAGATATTATTGTAGATTAGACTGACGCCTCTACGAACTGAGTTATCGGTCGACTCAATATTATATATATATCTCGGCAGGCAGATGTGTCGTAAGGCAACGTACGTATGCATGGATGTGCTTATCAGACATATTTTACCAAGGAGAGACTCGGTAAATGTCGATAAATAAATTGAAGGTAATTGATTACTTCTGGTCGGTGGATATCCTTTTATCTTGGTCACGCAAAGTCGTTCTACATAATGAACCATCCACTTCAATCAGAAATTGCACCGAATATTCGGCAAAATCTTCCATTCTGATAATTTGCAGCATTTTTTCGATGGTACATAAGTATGTGTTCAGGACCCGGTCGTACTAAAGGTATTTTTATTGACTTATATCTAAGCGAAATCAATTAACAAATGGAGAATAAACGGAGATAAACAAAACAAAAGCTACTTTATTTAAATATCCGCCTCAATTTCTGAATGCATGTTAGTCAACAAAAAACCCTAACAAAATAAAAAAACAATTTCTCACTCCTAAAAGAAATATGAAGACATAAAATATCACCAGATGCAATGAATAAGAGAAAATTCGATGAAAACTTAAATTTATTATTCTACTTCGCGAAATATTCCTGAATTGTTTTGCCAAAACAAAAGCTAGAATTAATTCATGAAAACGGTTGGAGTCGTACTCCCACGAAATTTATTGTAGCAATGAATGTCCTGCGGAGGAGGGTTGCTCTTGGCTGGGCGGACAAAAATTAATAAGTTTCGAATGACTGACACTTTGCTCATTTAAATTGAAATAAATCATTTTGTGTGAATTATAAATTTAAAAATATACCACCATGGCCAGAGAACGTCCACCAGGCTCCATATAAGTGCATCGTATATAAAAGTGTTCGATAGCCATTGTTGTATAGAACAGGATCCGCTGTATTTTTGCTTTTTATTTTAAGAGTCATTTATCACAACGTTAAGTGATGGTCAATGGGTTTTAAGTAGCTTGTGGAAGCTGTCTCATTGTTCTCGAATAATTAAATAATGTCACGTTGTGGAATTCGTTTTAATTATTTTTTTAATTGTGACTTGAATCCGGGCGGTGCTCTGGTTAGCACACGTGTTCTCGTGGCGTCTGAACACGGGTCAATTAGTAAAATAAATTGACTCTACAGATAAGCATTGTTAGTTGGGTAGTGAAGGAAGCCAACATCATAATATGGAGCTGACTCTTTCATTAAGTTAAAAGGAAGAGCATAAAAGCATGTACATTTATACTCTTTAAGAGTATATCACCAGTTTCAGTAATATTTGGGGGTTAAAAAAAAGTCCTGAAGAGTGGGGATGGAAAACAACAAATTATGGCCTTGAGCCTGTGACCACTCTACTACCATTGCTCCCCCTGCCTTGCTGAATCAGGATACATGATTGCAAATACTCAAAAAACTGTCAACGATATTATGGCTGCAAGAATTATTATTATACTCCAATATGTGTCCCAACTATGAGGGGAACTTCAACATCATCGCAGTTGTGAGTCAAAACGAGTAGGACGAGTTGTTCCTCGAAACCGGTTTGGAGATGGATAACCCTCGCATTGAACCTATAGACCCAATAATATAATAAATATTTACCATTAATGACACAAAACCGCCCATCTCTTGCAAACATCTACACATAATCGATGTGCTAAGAGCCGTTACCGGGTGGTGCTTACGGTCACCCAAGGAAGCTACGTACAAATTTATCTTTTTGTCCTTTTCACCCATGACATCGTTTATGACCGTTCCATCCACAGCATAAGTATCATCAGACCGATTCCATAAATATGGCATGGTTTGGCCTCAAATGCGAGTGCAGAAACATCGCGGTCGTGAGTAAGGACTTGGTAGACAAATTACTCCTTGAAACCGTACTGGAGATGTTTAATGGGAATCAAACACAAAGACGCAATAGAAGAGGAACAAGCTGTGCTTCAAGATATAGTAGTATAAAATATTTACCATTAATGAATAACAGAAAATCGTTCCGTCATATAGCAGGACTCTTTTGGATGAAGTTCAACGACAGTCACTGTTGCTCTCAAAACAACACCAACCGCAGCCTTTGGTGAGCTGCTAAATTTGCTGCCGCCGGACATCTTAGCTGGGCAGTTGGAATAACGGTCATCCCCGTTCGTGATGTAGGGCAGGGGACAGGGTCTACCACTAGCCATTTGTTTACGCTGGACATCCTTGTTATTCCAGGAGAGACGGATTACACTTCGCCGGTGTATTTCCTCGGCAACGGCTATACTAAGCTCATTCCCTCGTGACAGGAGTGGGGCGTGAATTATTTTCTGGAGTCCTCTACCTATACATGTGTGTGTTACTGATATTTCAAAAATAGGAACGGTTGTTGGCGCTGGTCTACTCAGAGAAGCTGGGTATGTACTTGTCATTCCGTGCTCCGAATTTTCGTAACATCTTTCATTCATACTATGCCTCTTAGGTGTAGTTGGCGCGCTATGCCTTGCAAGGGGCTTAGGCAAATAGTATAATCGCTTCATTAGCAATTCCAGCTGTCTGTGTGTGCTGTGATTTGGCCAGCGGCTTATGCAATGTTCAGACTGAGTCTATTCACGTGATTTCGGCACGCTTTCGTGATTTCATGCACCTCCCAAATCATCTCGTTTACCATACAATCTGATGGGTCGAAATCATCTCGTAATGCCCTAATTTGTACAAAGTCAAGATCAAAATCACTTCAAAAATGTGCTAAATGAACTGTTGAATGAACAGTATGGAAATTGACGAGATATGTCAGTCGGCGTCCCAACAGTTTACGCTTAAGGAGCATGTTTTTAGGGTTTTGTATTAAAAACAAAACCCTTATGAAATCGGTCATGCGTCCGTCTGTCTGTCTGTCTGTCTGTCTGTCTGTCTGTCTGTCCATGAAATATCTCACGAACCGCTGAAGCTACACGCATGAAATTTAGTGAAAATATGTAGAAGTACTATAATTCTCTGGAGAAAGTGATACGTCGTAATAGGTCAACTTTAAGGGGGGGTCCCCATAGAGGGGAAATGAAGGTCGAAATTTTTTTTTCGTCTGGTATATACAAGTGGGGTATCGTCAGAAAGGTACCGTCAAGTACATTCCATTTCTGGATTTTTTTTTCAAATTTGAAGAAATGGGAAAAGAGGGAGAGGGGAAAATATGTGATCCGAGTTTGTCCCCCCCCCCTTGCATTTCGAAACCGTTACACTTAGAAATATGAAAATTTACAGAAAAGCGGCATTTCACTAACATAGAAAACTAAAAATATTAGAATTTTGAAATCTCATCAAAAAAGGTTAATAATAGTACATTTCTATTGTTTCAGTTAGCACACCCCTGCACCCCTTAGACACACCCGGGGTCAAAAATATTGATGGCCAATGATAATCAACACCATAGGCAATAATGTCTCTAAGTTTCATTACAATCATGTTATATTTAATAATAGTACATTCACTTAAAGTTAGGCATTTTTACACTATTCATACAAAAAATACACCTACTGGCTTCGAAGGTGCGAGTACTACTTGCATGTTGTTTTTCGTAGTGCGAATTGCAGTTATTGTTACATATTGTGGTTAATTACATTCATGAAAGGGTAAAGATTGGTAGGGGGCAATGTGTTGTAGCTGGCCAACTATAACGGGCAGGGGAGGGGGTGGGGCGAAATTAAGGTCAAATTTTGTTTATCGACTGGTATAGGCAAGTCGGGTGTTGTGAGAGAGGTAATGTTGAGTACATTTTATTTTTGGCATTTACTTTAAATTTGAAGAAAGCGGAAAAAATGAGGGAGGAGAAAATATTAGATCGTAATTTGTCCCCCCTTGCATTTCGAGACCCTTACACTTTGAAAAATGAAAACTTTCAGGAAGGTGGGTTCCGAATAGCATATAAAACGGGAAACAATGGAATTTGTATATCTCCTCAAAATAGGTTAATAATAGCTTATTTCCATAGTTACAGTTAGCGCACCCCTGCATCTCTTAAACACGACCGATATCAAAAGTACTGACGTCCAAGGATAACCAACACCATAGACAATAATATGTTCTAAGTTTCATTACAATCACGTAATATGAATGGGCATTTAAGATACTACAGGATGGGTCAGACATTTTTATTATCATTTTTTTTATCCATTTAAGTGGTACCAAGAAGAGCAAGGAACCGATACTTACATACCAAAATAAGTGCTTGCTACAAAACCCTCGAATTGCGGGCGTAGCCCTCTATATTCCGGTTTCATTTATTGTCTAAAATTACAAAGAAATAAGGTGCGACTGGATAGCCACCTGTAACGGCAGGAGGAGCGGAAGTTAACGTTGCGACGAAGGGCTGTCAGATATTAAAATATCGAAACTTCCTCCAAAGTTGGTCAATCGATGCGTGCTGGCAGGCTTGCACAGTGACAGGAGTTATATTGTGGGCTTACAACCAACTCAGGCCCTACCCGTTACCGCTCTAAGTGTCAAGCGTCTGATCCAAACAATACAACACACGGACCAAAAAAATAAAAAATAAAATAAAAGAAAAAAGCATGCAGGACGAAATGTTACAGTAGAAAACCTTACAAATGAGAATACCAAGAGGGTTGTCGATCATCACCTCTCTCTAAAATTGGGAAGTCAAAATGTTGTATCTCTTGTGCTCGCTTCTCTTCCAACCATACATTGGGAGCGCCTCGGGTTCCTGGACCCCTAAAGAGAGAGGGGAGATGTTCCTCATTAGGAGCTTTGGGATCACAGCGGTAACTATTTTATTTGTTCATATTTTTAGCTGAAATGTAATCAAACCAAAAACCGAGGAAAAATAAAATTTTTTTTTACATAAAACGACACTAAAAAGTATTTAACTCATTGGTCGGGCTTCTTTTTCTCTGGTCTGCCTGAAGACCGTCGTGCTGCTGGAGCCCCTTCCAAGTATACACGCAAGCCTCACACTCGCTCACTCCCTCACACACTATTTTTCCCTCACTTCTATTAACACTTATAAAGGTCTAGACACACAGTGTCCGTACCAGGGCAGCGCCGTAGTCGCCCGTATATCGGGCACATGACCGTACATTGCAAGCGAAACCACACAGTACCCGTACCGAGACCAACCGTGTGTTTCCCATGTGTCCCCGATTCCCGCGATTCTTCCTAGCGCCTTTAATTGCATGCAATGCAAACGTGTGTCTAGCTATTCAACATTGTACATTTTCTTCGCCGTATGATGGCTACACAACAACCCACCCGGCGGCGGCTGCTCCGTGTTCGGCTATGTGTGTATCCAATTTCTTTCCGTACCTCACCGTGAGCGAGAAAAATTAAACCAAACTAAACGGGCACGGTCCGCCCCGTGACGTGCAGGTGACGGTCTGTTGTCCGTGTGGTTAGTGTGAACCAGTAGACTTTTTTATATGGTACAATTCGCTTACCGTAGATCGCCAGTATACGGGCGACTACGGCGCTGCCCTGGTACGGACACTGTGTGTCTAGACCTTAATTCGTTTCGGACTCGCTGTCAAATTTCATTTCAAACCCAAACCGGTAAAATGCCGTATCTCGTTTTATCTCGATTATCCGTTACGAAAATATTACACCAAAGCACCGGTTTTATTTTCATTTGATTTCGGTGTCAAAATAGATCATTCACATAAGGCGCGTTTTCCTGAGTGCCGTTCGACACACAAACCGTGCTCGGAACCGCCAGCGACTCAAACTTTCAAATCCGATTAAGTGAACCTTATTGCACTGGACAACCAATCGGTGATCAGACGCATGCAGCAGACGAACATAAACTCTAAACTGGTACTAAGCTCAACACGTGTGCCTCAGAAAATGAGGTTACGCTGATGTGGGTAAAAGGACACATAGGTACAACAGGAAATGAGGCGGCGGATGCCCTAGCAAAACAGGGATCTGCGGCAACTTTCATTGGCCCAGAACCCAGAGTTGCTCTGGGGAACGGCATGATTGGAGCGAAGGTTGGGAAGTGGATGGACTCCATGCATCAACAAAGATGGCAGGAGCTAGTCACTTGCAAACAAGCTCGGAATGCAATGACCAGCCCGTTAGGCAGGGAAGCGAGAAAGGTACTTAGTTATAAACGGAGTACCCTAAGCTGGATAACTGCCTTGGTCACAGGGCATGGTAATTTTAAGGCTCATCTGGCCAAGATGAAAATCGGGGAAGATGACGTTTGCAGGCTATGCCTGGAGGAGGCCGAGACGGCAGCACACATTGTGTGCGAATGTCCAGCACTGGCTAGCACGAGGTTGAGGATCACAGGCAGGCACACGATAAGTGTAGAAGCCATGAGTGAACTCAGCTTCAAACAAATGCTAGCAATAACACGGGACTCAGTGATGAAGAAAGAGGTCGACAATTATCAGTCGACATCTGGAAGTCACTGATGACCGGGAGGGGGCGAAAAGGGACCCAAGCGTTAGTGGTCTGCTTCGGCTATCCCCCAGAGTATATAATAATAAAAGTGAACTTTCACAAGTGTCCCCGCGAAAAAAACAATGGACAGCTGATCAGCCGATGATGGTTTTATACAATCGCGAGAGAAAATATGTCCGCAAAATAAATAGTGACACACCACGGCACCAGGCACTACGGTTGCAATTCAACCCTTGACTGTCACGTGAGCCGCACAATGGGACAACTTTCACTAAAGCCAAATAGTCTCCCAACTCCGTCGCCGTGTCAAATCTCACTTCTCGCTTCCTCCATTTCACCGTTATACACCAACCTCTCGTTCGCCACTCGACCCTCTCAAAAAAAAAAATAAACCCAAACAGAAACTATCTTCCCGGTTCCCGCCAAAAACACCTGTCAAAATTTCTGCATGAAAATCGAACGACAGAAGGCTGCGTTCGGTTTAAGGCCGGTTGACACGTTCAAAGTACACTTTGACAAAGTACGTTGACAACCTACTTTGAGGTTACTTTGAACGTGTCAACCCCCTTTCAAAGTGCTTTGAAGTCTCTAGCGTCCCATCAAAGCAAAGTAGGATGGTGCTCAACTTTCCATCAAAGAATTAATTGTAAATCGACAAGTTCACAGAAAAAAGTTGTTGGGGCGGGAAATAGTGAGTTGTTGATGGTTTTTATTCAATTTACGGTGGTCTGAAAAATGTGTTTTGGTATAAATTCCCTAGAAATGCTAAATCCAGTGTTTTTTGCAAGTGGCAAAGTGGTAATTCACAATGGTGGATATTCTTTCCAAGTCATACTTTGACAAAGTGTGCTTTGAGCATGTCAACCGGCCTTTACTCACAAACTGGTTCAGACACCATGGACTAGTGCATACGGAAATAATCCATTCATGCACAGTTTCACCAAGGAATATTTCGGTGCTCCGCCGGTTCAAATCTTAGGCACATCTGACATTTTGAAATTTGACAACAGGACGACATGCACATTTATATCGAAACAATTCAAATTAAATGAATTATTTTGATTCATGTTAAAAATGAATTCACTTGTGAAATTCATTATGACACATGCAGAAATATCAGGCATGTGTCAGACTAGGTTTATTAGACACCATCGAGCAATAGGCTAATCTAGCTGATTTTTTCAGCAAAGATAGATACAAAATTTGGAGGTTAGTGAAGGTGGTATTTTTGTGAAATCACAGTGCAGTGCAGCGTGACCGTTCTTCGGTGATTTCCGAAAATTACCCGTCGAAATCGCCTCATTTGCGCCGATTAAACCAAATCTGAGAATGGCTGCGTTACTAAAAGAACAGCCATGAGAAGCGATTAGTGCTGCATGGTGATTTGCCCTAGAGACGCTTGTGTTGAGCTTACCGCTTTCACTTTCAGGCAGCATACAATTTTCTCGCTTTTCTGGCTCAGTGCAATAAGTGACATTTGCGACAATAGTCAATTTGCAAAATGACAAATGCCTGTTCCGTCAAACTTCGATTCTAACCTCGGTTTGTTTGTGTTTTTAGCGTGATTGCCATGTCTATATGATTTTCATTGTCCTCAATGTTATATTATCTTTTGAATTGAAATCATTGAGCAGGCTTAATTGAATATCCGAACATCATGAATAAATGTGGCAGAAAGACCTTACCAGTGGCTGATTTTCTAACAGCTCTTCATGTACCCTTCAAACGCTTTCAATTGCTGACTTCCAAAATCGATGCCCATGGGGCCGACTTGCCAGATGATTTACGTCAAACAGGTCGGATGTATCAGTAAAGTATCTCCTGGTCAACACTACGATAGACTGCTCGATGAGAAGCATTCTATTAGCATTTTCCAACAAGCATGAATACTTCCGAAAGATCAAATAAAGGGCTCTTAAACCGGTTGCAGCCTTTTGCACTCCCTCTTCAAAATCGTCCTCAGATGAAAAGCTTGATAGGCAATCCTACCTCGAATTGCAAATGATAAATTCATTGAGGCTGTCTACACCAGGCACAATTGTTCCAGGCACAAAACCGGTTATGTGCCTGTCTACACGAAGCACATCGAAACGAGAACAACTTGTATACATGTAGGGCTTTTTCAATGTATTGATTTGATTCTATATTGTGGAAGGATGCGAAAAGTGCGTGTATTGGTTGGGAACAATTGTTGTGCTTGAAATTTTCGAGCACAAGTTTTGTTCCCTTCCTATACCTTTCCCTTCATGCATCTCGCCTACAAAAACCGGTTTTGTGCCGGAACAATTGTGCCTCGTGTAGACACCCTCATTGGAATGAACGTATGCCTAAATCACCAAATAATCACCGCAACCAAGGCAGGCGTGGGGATTGAATTTTCTCTAAATTTATGGCCACCAGAGCACCAGACAGACGTTTCTGGTTAAATCCGTAAGATAAATATTTGTTGAAAACATTTTGCTTGCGGAAAACGATACAGTACAATGCATGCAAGACGTAAGACCGTAAAACTTTGCATATATGATATCGTAAATCTGAATCGGCTTAGGGCATGAGTAAAGGCCAGGACACTCGAAGACGAAGCGAAAGGTTCGTACGGCCGTACAGACAGGTGGAAAAGTTTACACTGTTACATAGCTGAACATACATCCTTGTACCTTAGGCATGCTTTCAATTTTCTCCTGGTCTAGCTATACAAACTCGTATATCTCATTTACCGATATGTGTTAAATGGAGCAGTTAATCGTCTGTAAAGTTAGTAATAGAGAATCCTGCCTTAGAGCCTAATGATATTGTGTGGCTAAGGTGGAATTGTACGTTTAGAATTACATATAATTGCATTAAAATTGAATTTTCGATAGAATCGAGGAGTACTTAAGTCGTCATTGATGAGATGGTATCAGTGTCTGTTGAAATGTGTATGAGTACATATAGTATTTCGATTGCCTGCCCAATTAACAACTGCAACCTTAAATTATTTCTCAATAATGTTCGGATAATATCGTTCATTATTTTAACTTTAGAAACTATTAACCAAAACTCTTCTGTGCAAGCGTCTATTTTGACATTTACGTATACCTTATAAATACTAACACAAATTTATCTTTCTCTGATTCTCATCTTTCATAATACTTCATATTTTTCCCCGCCCACAAAGGCCATTCTCGTGTTGAAAGCCACTTCCACGGCACTACTGAAACTTTCAGCAACGCCATTATATCGTTTCATTAATTTTTTTTCGTAATTCATGGTTTTTGGTGCACCACTCCACTCAGGCGTGAAGCAAAGCTTGTTGAGGAGTCTAATTAGATGTCCCTCCATACCCCATTATTCTTTGGAACAGAATTCACGGTATATTATAATAAGATGTAATTAGCGCAACGAGTAGATCAACCGAGTTTTTTTTTCTGTTTTCTGCCTTTTGCCAGAAATTCAGAGCTTGCTCCCTTGCTGGTTTTCGTCCTCTTTTTCATGCCTTTATATCCAAAATTGTTCATTAGCACAGTTGAATGACACAATAGAAAGGGGGAGACGAAACAGTCAGATAATCTGCAAGAGTCTCGCCGAGAAACCAAGAATGCCATGTACTCGTAATTAGTTAATTTCAGACAATAGCATGGTGGCTCTTGCTTCCGATGTTGCCTTTTTTTATTTGGATGAAGTGAAGTTTTATTGCTGCGGATAAAAGAAGTACTCGTAGAAGTACAACAGGAGTACTTGACTTTTGTGTTGGCTTGATAAACATGGTAATTTCTGCCAGTTTGGTGGATTACAATTATGTCTCTCACATTTAGGGATGGTGAAAGCTATTAGGGTCTTTTTTATTGCCTTGACCCCTCTAGGGGCATGGGCGCGACAACTTCTTTTGCACTTCTATGCCTTTTTGGCGTTTCGGTAGCGTATCTTCAGTTTGGACTTGCTAGCATGCACCTCGTATTCGCGCCCTCTTTATTTATTTATTTACAACAAGCGCGGAGTTTAGTGGGAGTGCTATTAGTAGGTACCCACAGGTAGTTTTTTCGTTCGCGCCAAGGATCGAACCTCCATTCTCTAGATCAGGGGTCGGCAAACTCCGGCCCGCGGGCCAAATCGAGCCAGTCTCACGTTTAAATCCGGCCCGCGAGGCAATATGATTTTTGACATAAAAAAAATCAACTTATGCAAATAGTTTTCAAGCGATTTTTTTTTATCACAACTTAATTTGTCTGAGTGGAATTTAAATCAATTTATTTGCTACGTTAGAAACTTAATTGGTATAACAAGTCAATCAAATGGCAATCCCTGCCCAGATCATACATGTATAATATGGTACAAACTGAACAGAGGGTCTGTGGTGGGGTCGATAGCCTGAAAATCAGGATCTCAAACGCAATGGATACGGACGTCTGGTCGAACGTATATTAAATCTCTATATCCATGCCATTGAGGACTGCGCCAGGAAGACTTAAGTTCAGAAGCATATTGGCGCTCATTCAGGAGGATGTTGATCATTCTCAAAATCGATTAACTAACCCATTCTTCAAATATTTGCCGAATTTTTCAAGCTGCTAGCTTCATTCTATCTAAAGTTATTGCTTATTTGAAGTCTCACTTGTAGGGGAGATAGAGGTTTCTTTTGCCGAATCCTGCGCATTTTTAATAACTACCAACTAGATCCCAGTATAAACATTTGACCAAAATTTCAAATCATTAGCTTCATTTTATCGAAAGTTGTCGTTTCATTTGTAGGGGAGCTAGGGGTTTCTTGGGTCAGATCTTGCGCATCATTGTCACCAACCAATTAGATCATGCTATGAATATTTAAGCAAAATTTCAATTCTCTAGCTTGATTCTATCGAAAGTTATCGCTTATTTGAAGTTTAATTTGTAGGGGAAGTAATGGTTTGGTTGGTAGAATTTTACGTATTTTCAATATCAGCCAGCTGAATCCTACTACAAACATGTAACCAAAATTTCAAGTCGCTAGCTTTATTTTATCGTAAGTTATCGCTTATTTTAAGTTCCATTTGCAGGGGAGGTAGGAGTTGTTTGGGTCGAATCTGCCCTATCTTTAATACCAACCAACTTAATCTTACTTTAAACATTTGACCAAAATTTCAAGTTGCTGGCTTCATTCTATCAAAAGTTATCAGCATATTTGAAGTTTCATTTGTAGGGGAGGTAGGTGTTTCTTGGGTCGGATCTTGCCCATTTTCAATATCAACTGAGTAGATCTAGCTGGCGATATTCTACCAGATTTTCAAGTTGGTAGTGTCATTCTATCTATCTATTGGGGGCGACCGGTAGCGCAGTGTGTTGAGGCATCAGTCTCATGTTTGACTACCGGCGTTTCGGATTCGAATCCCGTCCACGACGATGTTCGTGGCCATGGATGTGCAGGAGGTGCATGCTGGCAACTGCATTCTCCGAAACCAGTTTATGCCGAGAAACGTCAACTGGGCCACATGGAACAGTTGACGCGCTATGCCCCACAAGGGGTTAGGGCAATTGAGAGAGAGAGTGTCATTCTATCGAAAGTTATCGCAATTAAAGCAATATTTAATTTTTTTTTAAATTTGTAGAGGAGGTAGGCATTCCTTTGATCTGATTATGCCCAACTTACTAAAACCTAAGCAGCTTCTCACCTTAGGGTTACATGCCAAAAATCAGATGTCTACGTCAATTGATTCAAGAGTTATAGACAAAAAACTTGAAAAGTAGGGTAGTACGGGGATCTTTGTAAGAAAATTACCGTTAGTTTTCAACTGATCGATTTTATTTTTCCAGACTAGTATAAGATTATCCTCGCAAACAATCTACCAAAGCTAGAGCTTTTCATGTTTCTTTAATCGGGAGTTATAAATACATTTAAGTATTTTACATATGTAAGGGAGGTAGGCGTTTTCTTGGCCTGATTATGCCGATTTTCAATACCAACCAACTAAATTATATTGCCAACGTTTGACTAAAATTTCAAGGCTCCAGTTTCATTCTATCGAAAGTTATCGTGCGAACGGACAGACAGACAGACAGACATGGCTAAATCGAATCAGGAGGTGACCCTGATCATTTATATATATACATTGCTATACCTCCGGAGCCTCCTTTAAGGTGTTACATATTTTCGTCGTGACAAAGACGATATACCCTATACTGTAAGTCTAGGGTATAAAAAGATGTTTGTTCGGCACAAAAAAAAAACTATTTTTTTTACTTTACCGAGCTGTAACAATTAAACTGTTTATCTTATTTATTGGTGGAACAAAGCATTATCGGTGATTAGCTTTTTTTTTTGTGTTCTAGCTATCGAAGTTGTTCAGATATTGTGTTTTTAGTAAACTGAGATAGGCAAATTTCTGATAAAATGAAAATGGCTTTAGCAGCTCGCGGCCTGTTTCATTAGCATATTTAGAATGTAATAGAATATATATATAAGCGTGCGTTTACACGTGAACATCTCGCCGAATTTGAATGTGAATACAATAACAATAGCATTATATTCGCCGAACGGAACAGGCAATGTTCCCATCTATCCATTTCCCGAGAATTTTTTCGCCGAATATTGCTGCGCGTCTTAAGGAAAAAGCATTAAGACGACAAAAGGTGCATTCGGCGAATATGTTCAGAGCTGTTCCCATGAGGAATGGGAACGGGCGAAAATATTCACTGAATTTAATGGAAATGTACCTTTTCATATGGAGGAATGTTTCCAAACGAGGGTCAATCATTGAGAGAAAATGTATATGCTACGAATCTATTTCAATCGTCTTGCGTTTCACACAAATTGCCGATAGACGATGGGTAATTTGAGTTGAGTTGTTGTTTGTTGGGTTTTTTTGGTTTGTTTTCGATTTTATGACACCAGGTCAGAAAATAATGAAATAAGGACAAATGGATATTTTTTTGTGAGGTGTTAGATCGAAACGCAATCAGATGTAAGTCTGATTGATTAAAATGTAACTGTTTGAACTATGTAGGTATATTAGATAGATATATTAGTATAAAGAAGTAGGTATATTACAATATTTAACCCATATTTTCGTATAATTTGCTTATCGATGTATACCTATACATTTAGGTAGGCAGTTTATTCTAAAACGTAAAATTGTACTACAAAAAAGATCTTATTAATCTCTGCCGTATGATCAATATTTTCAATGGGTGCGTTCCGTGAAAACCCTAAACGTTCCAAGTTGCTTTGAACTCAGTTCAATTTCAGGTGGAGATGGCATGTAAAATACAAACTAGTGAAATGAATCAGAAAATTGTTCTGGTTGATTTCCCTTTTTATCGTTTGACATGCATTTGCTAAATACTTGAAACGTAATTGCAACGTTGAGAATCATGAACCTAGGCAATGTATGGCATGTACCCGAAACGTACAATTGGTGTAATTATTCATTTTGCAGTCATTTTGATTTCGGTGTCAGATGGAAAAAAACGACACGGATCTGCGACGAGCGAACTTAAACAGCCATCATATAGACACTTCGCCGCATGGGGCCGAATTACGGGCTCAGTATAGAAAGGTTTAGAGGCGGATGGCGGAGAAAGAAGTTTATTTCAGCTAATTCACTTTCAACTCTGATCCAGATGTGATCCTATACAAGACCTGGATCAAAACTGGTCTCTGATTTTCTATCTACTGATTAACAGAAACAGTATCTACAAAGAACAGATACAGGACCAACTGACCAACAGATACAGTATCTACTGAGCGACAGATGCAATATATATTGGCTAACAGACACAGTATACTCGTATACTGAGCAACAGACTCATTATCTATTGACCAAAAGATACAGCCCCTATTGAGCAACAGATAAAGTATCTATTGAGAAACAGGTAGATACAGAGACTCAAAATGCCTTCAACAGTAGTCTATTTCATTTGTCTCAACACTGAACAAACAACATGCATCGCACTTTATTCCCGTCTAATCTAATTTTATATGGGACGGGCTATAAACACGAAGTTTTCCCCACTACACAAAAATGTGGATGTATGTAAAATACGTACCTAAAATATAATTCTAGGCTGCATAGAATGTATTCCTTCACTGATACTTGCGGTAGAAAAATGCATACCCGATATCTACTGATCTCAAAATGTCAAATGTCTCATAACTAAAACAACAACAATACGAATCAACAATACGCATATTATTACCAAATGACAACAAACAGACGAAGGGTAATTTTCTGTTTACGGATCCATGGGCAAATATGTATTTTTCTAGCAACCCATCATTCTTCATGCCTTTAAATTTACTTGGTAGTTGTTGGTATATTAGTCCTAATGTTCAAGAACATTACCGCGGTAATGTTCAAATTCGGCGAGATGTTCACGTGTAAACGCACGCTAATAGAAACAAAGTCATTTGCTCGGCAGCTCCCTTTAGTATTTTTCTGGCCCAGTACAACTCATTTTCTGCGGCCCAGTGAAGCTAAAAGATTGAACACTCCGGATCTTGATTATATAAACAATATGAAATCCCAAAGGTGTTTTTGATATTCATTTATATTTATTATTTTCGTGCATGACCGCATTGAATGGAGCTTATCGCGAATATGTCGGACTCATCAGCGCGTAATTAAAGCCTCATTAATTTAAACGAACACCAGTTGTCCTTCTGTGAACTGGAGGATGTCAATGTGGGGCATCATTTAAACTTTTCCATTAAACGGAACAGCAGTTAATATGCACAATAAATGGCGTTTTATCACACCTTTCACATTTTCTGATTTTCATTTCACACCACCGAAAATTAATTGATGTTTCTGTATTTGTACCTACATACGAGTACTCGCTAACTCATTGTCCGCTCTACTCACCATTTTCCAGGCATCCGGTTTTAATCAACTATGAATGATTGAAGCCGATTTACAAAGTGTGCTACTGCAAAAATTAAATCAATACAATTTCTCTGGGAAAATGGAAAAACAGTATTGTGTCATTTAATACCCCGGGTGACGAAAAGGGAACATTCCTAGTTCACCCGGGTTCGTTGTTCGCATCTTTGACCAACGGGGGGTTTTAAATTGAGATGATTCGCACTCCCCTTGGTCTAAAGTTTGAAGCAGGACCGATTTTAGAAGAATAAATGGTAAAATATACGTTTCCACAAAGCCGTTGCTAAAAAAGGCAATACATCATCCATCTCCTGTAAGGAGTAGCGTAGAAGCGGTAACGTGGAAAAGGAGGCTCATTTTTATCTTCTCTGCTCGTGTCATACATTGTAAGAAGGTGGAAAACATTTGCTGAATCCTACTTTTTCACTATTCATGCTGGTAAACTAAATCGTTTTATAGGAAGTTCTGAATAGTTCAATGGTTAGGATTATTGGATGATGAGGTAACTGAACGAACCCTATAGCAATCCGTGTGTGTCCTTCCGGCTTTTGTACGTTCATCACTGCATACTTCACTCCAAAGAGGAAAGTGTCCGCGCTTTCAATAGATACATGCCTCTTTAAAACCGAAATTTATTATATGTGGACATAACCCTAGCTCTTCTGGTAATAAACCAAGTCGGCCGCCTCCGAACTCTATTTGTAGATCCGCCACTGATTCTGTTAAATGTTAGTTTATTTGCAGGAAAAAAAGTACATGAAAAATTTTATCACCATTTTTTTCAGCATGTATCTTAAACGGTTTTCGAGATAATCTCACTTGGAAACACTCTTTGCGAATTGCTCATTTATTAGCACAAAGTGGAAAAATCATCGTTTTTGTAATGTATTTCTTTAAATATTGGGAAAAATAGTAGTTCCCACGAGGAAAATGCTCCGAATCGATTTTTCATATAACTAAATAAATTTTAATTTGAGACTAAACCTCATTTCTCACAAAATTGATGTTCGTTCCCTTTTACTAGGTAACATTCATACCTACGGGCATCTGACTTATCTCAAATTAAAGCGGATTTAGTTATACCTAAAAATCCATCCGTCGCATTTCCTTGCGGGACTAGTATTTTACCCCATATTTGAAGAAATACATTAAAAAAACGACGATTTTTCCATTTTGTGCTAATAAACGAGCAATTAGCAAAGAGTGTTTCCAAGTGAGATTATTTCAAAAAAAATTTCAGATTAATACAGAAAAAATGTTTATACAATTTTTCATGTATTTTTTTTTTTTGCTCATTAACATTGTCTTAAGGACCGTTTCGATTTAGCGAAATCACTCGCGAAACTAATGCGCGAGGCAAAACTGCGCCTAGGTGTTCCCCACCCGAAACTGTCAGACTGGCCACTAGTGAATTTCGGGTGAGTTTCTTCGCGCATCAATTTTGCGAGTGGTTTCGCTAAATTTAAACGCACCGTAAACTTTTTTTCTAACGGCGAACATACACCATCCGGAATTCCGGACAGGCCGTTTATTTCAATAGACGAATGTATCAGGTGTACCACTTTGCTTCCGCCGTTTTCTGACAGACAGCTGTGTCGGAAAACGGCGGAAGCAAAGTTGTATACCAAATACATTCGTCTATTGAAATAAACGGCCTATCCGGCGGCCTGTCCGGATGGTGTATGTTCGCCTTAAGATTAATAGTTATCGACATAAACGCCAGATATTAAAAAAAACTCTCTGCTGAAACCCTCTCCCGCGAGCTCATACCGTGCTGTGAGGAGTATTAGTATAATATACTCTCAGTGCCAAGCAACAAATTGCGCCAAGTTTTAAAACTCCTTCAATTTTTTCCCTCGTGACCAAATATTGGAACTCGTCACCTGGGGTATAATGAAGGTTACCAGGGAAATAATCTCGCTTGTTTAAAAACTCATGGGATGGACATCTACTTATGCACGAGTACTATGTGATGTGGGAATGAAAACGCTTTGTCGAAAGTTTATACGGGCAAAACCATATCCATTGTACTACATCGGAAAATTAGGATAAGGACGATAGCACCATGGAGAGTTGTTCAGCGAATTTCCATAACAAGTTTCGTCTTTTTCACTTCATTGAACATTTTCCGAAATGTAATTGCGCCAGAACGTAACATGTTCATTTCATTTTGTTGGATTTTTTTTCTTCTTTTTCTTTTAAAGTATTTACAACGACAAAACCCCCGGATACATGGTGGTGGTTTTGCGCTAAAGCTAGCAACGGCCACCTTGACTAGCAGACTATTGTAGCTGGTGTGGTAGGATGAGTAGGGCCTTGAAAATCAATGAAAATTTTTGGCGTCCACACACAGGATTGGCTTGCGTCATGAAATTTTGGTAAAGAGAATAGTGAAGTTTAAAGCAAGAAGTGAAACGAAGTTTGGTCCTTGTAACTTGACAAACGAGTGAGTGAACCGAAATTTTTCTAATGACGGTCAAAATGGATAATATGTATTAAAATACATTTCAAAGTGTCGGATTTTCTGAAAGTTCCTTTGATTGATAAAGCATGTAATTGCCCAGTAATTCAGTAAATTTATACACTTGCGAGCAAAAATACTGAATCAAACCGAAAGCACGTGTATTTGTATGCATATTTTGACAAGTACATTATGTATCCCTACAAATCGTATATCATTTGAAAACTTGAAATCTTAGCTTTACATTAATACCATTTTTAACAATATTTGAAGATAGATTTTAAAAGAGTGGGGCTTGAAATCAAAAAGTAGGAAAAATGGGGATGTTAGAAAATGGAGTGTGGTCAGGTTTTTGTTAAATAAAAAAAAATAAAAAAAATATTTATTTATTAATATCTGATATTACCACATCTTGCTCTAATGACAGCTTGTAACCGATTTTTAATTGACATTATTAATTTTTTAATGGTATCTTGAGGAATTTCGCTCCATTCGTCCATTAAGGCCTCCTTCAATTCGTCGATAGTCGAAGGCGCGGGATCTCTGTGTCGAACTCTTTTGAGCTCGTCCCACAAGTGCTCAATGGGATTTAAGTCTGGACTGCGTGCAGGCTAGTCAATTGCCGCAATATTAGCTTCATTCAGGTACTGCTGTGCTTGACGCGATGTGTGACATCGTGCATTGTCGTACATTAAAGCAAAGTTGTCGCCAAAAAGTGCTGCGTAGTAGTGATGTGTAACACAGTAACGAGTCGCTCTTTTTGAACGACTCAACAGGATGAGCGAAAGATTCGGCACAACGACATAGCCTTCGAGTCGTTCAATTTATGAATGACTCACTGTAAAATTAATTCCCAAACTAGCCCATCGCATAAATATTATCCAACGCATAACCAATCCACGCTCATTTCTCAATACATATAATGTACTACAATACATTCATTCACTCACATCCCATCCCATTATCTATCTAAAAGCAAAACCACAATCATTTATCTAACAATCACGCTCATTTCTCAATACATATAATGTACTACAATACATTCATTCACTCATATCCCATCCCAGTATCTATCTAAAAGCAAAACCACCATCATTAACTACCAAAGCAATCCCATCTAAATCCATTCATATTCATCTCTATGCAGTATGCAATGCACGCATTGTGTATACTTCTAAATATATACGTAACAACCCATGCTGACTGCAAATGCAAACATATCAAAAATAATTTACTTACGTCGCGTCCCACCGCACAACCAAGTTTCTCCAAATACAGAAAACAATCCCAACATTCTAAAACAAAAGTATTCGTCTTACGTATCATCATCTCAAGCTCAACTTTAGATGAAACCAAACAAAAACCCATAGCGTCCACTTCCACTACAGCTACAGTGTAAAGCAGCGTTCTGACGGGGCCAATACATGACATCGTGGCACGCTTTCGATCTCATGCTTGTATCGAGCGTGGACTGGAAAGTGAACTGCTTTTGCCTTGGGTTGTGGACCGTTCACACGACCACTATTTAGTTTATCCCATAAATCATTCTGTTTCAAGCAATTACACCACTACTATACCCTAGTTTTAAATAAACTGTTTTGTGGCCATAACTTCTAAAATAGTATAAGGAATTTCGCATTTTTGACACCATTTTGACCCCCCTTTAGATCCCCCATCCGGGCTGAGGAGCATCCATCCCCACTATTTGGATGCTCCTCAGCCCTCTCCCTCCCTATCCCCTTCTCCCTTCTCTATGTAAAATTCGTTCAAAAAGAGCGATACAAAATCGTACCGCACAATAAGATTCGTTCAAAAAGAGCGACACGTTCAAAAAGAGTCAAAAGAGTCAATTGTGCGGTTCGATTTTGTATTGCTCTTTTTGAACGAATTTTTTTGTGCGGTTCGATTTTGTATCTCTCTTTTTGAACGAATCTTTTTGTGCGAGTTGATTTTGTATGCCCGCCCCAGATTGGCTGCCCCGTTTTCATGGGGAATAGTGGTCCGATCGGGCTGGCTCGAACTAAAGGGTATTGGGGGGTCGCTTAGTCCGAATCTGGGGTCGAAAAAGTGAAAAAAAATTGGGGTCGCCCATCCTAAGCTGGCAGCCCCTTTTCATGGGAAATAGTGGTCCGATCGGGCTGGCTCCAACTAAAGGGTATTGGGGGGTCGCTAAGTCCGAATCTGGGGTCAAAAAAGAGAAAAAAAATTAGGGTCGCCCATCCTAGGCTGGCAGCCCCTTTTCAAGGGAAATAGTGGTCCGGTCGGCCTGGCTCGAACTAACGGGTATTGGGTGGTCGCTAAGTCCGAATCAGGGGTCAAAAAAGAGAAAAAAAATTGGGGTCGTCCATCCTAGGCTGGCGGCCCCCTTTTCATGGGAAATAGTGGTCCGATCGGGCCGGCTCGAACTAAAGGGCATTGGGGGGAGGGGGGTCGCCAACTCCGAATCTGGGGTCAAAAAAGAGAAAAAAAAGTTGGGGTCGCACATCTACGACTTTTATTGAATATGTTATTACCCAAGTTTCAGACTCTTTGCATGACTCTTTTTGAACGACTCATTGGAAAGAGTCAGAGCTTATGTGCTGGCACAGTGAAAAGAGTCATTATGCCCATCACTACTGCGTAGGGAACAACATGGCCACGTAGAATACCGGTAATATACCGTTCGGCTGCCAGTCCTCCTCCTCGGCCTCCAGAGGGCTCGAATACAATTTCCGTTTTTGAATCCACAGAGATACCAGCCTTCACCATACATGAATCGCCCCCGTATGCTACCGTTTCTGTGATACAGCATTGCGCAAATCGCTCACCTGGACGCTTGTATATCCGACCTCTTCTGTCACTGCCATGTAGACACACTCTGGTCTCGTCGGTGAACAATACGGACCGCCATTGCTCGAGGGTCCAATTCAAGTGATTCCTGGCAAACGTGAGTCGCGCTTGTCGGTGATGTGGGGTCAATTTTGGGCCTGTGGCGGGCCGTCTTGGAGTCAAATTCCCTTCCTTTAGTCGTCTCCTCACTGTCCACTTGCTTACAGCTACTCCGCGAACGTCCCTCACGTGCTGCACGTCAACTCCCGTGAGGTGCCGATTTCGTAGCATACTTGTCAAAATAAAACGATCGTCTCTATCGGAAGTGCACCTAGAGCGGCCGGGTCGGGGTCTCTGATTGTAGCTACCATCCTTTTGAAACCTGTTATACACTCTTGACACAATTCATTCCGTGCTGACGAGCGACTATTCTCTGAGTAAGCCCTTCCGATAATAGGGCGACAACTTGAGCCGCTTGCTGAGGCGTGGTACTCATAAATGACAAAATTGTGACTTTTATTGCGTTAAACTTATTCAATCAACCTTCCAGATTCAACTGACCATTGAAAACCCTTTGCAGATGCATTTATAGGGTTAGTTTGCCTTGTAATAACCCATTCATAAATGTCCAATTTTCCGACTTTTTAGCTCCAGGTAGCGTTCATTCATAAAACACTCATTAAGTGGAGATAAAAAAGGTATCATTGTAAAGCTAAGATCTCAAACTTTCAAATGACGTACGATTTGTAGGGATACATAACGTACTTTTAAAAATATACATACAAATACTTCTACATGCTTTCGGTTTGATTCAGTATTTTTTGCTCGCAAGTGTACATCGCACCTGTTACTAATTATAAATACAACTTATTATCATAGCGCCTGAAAGCTTTTTTCGCTTTTCGCACGCTCACTTGGTATTCTCATTTAAATTTGTTTTAATATTAATAATTGCAACAGCAGCATCATTAATCCTTAATCATCCTCCATCACCATCAACATCATATACCATTTTATAGTTTGTTTCCATTAAATTTCTGTCTACATTCCTCTACCGCGCACCTGATTCCCTTCCCATTTTCCAGGCAAGACTAACTTGCCTTGCATCCACCATAGGAATTGAGGGAAATCATACGTTAACGTGTTATGTGTGGCCATTAGTAGGAGCGTAACAAAGTTTCCCTATTAAAACACAATGCATAATGTAGAACGGCCCGGGCCGCAATGATATAAATTTTAGTATAAGGACTAAAAGTTTAAGGTTATTTCACTATTTACGCTGGCGAAACATGTTCAAGGCAGAATAATAAATGAAAATTACTTAAGAGCCTCATGTCCTGGGGAGAAATTTGGTTTAGTCGTTTGGCAAGTGTTTATGGTCTAACAAAGAAATTTCATGGCAGACTAGTTTTTGTGGAATTTGAATTATTCGAATTTTTGCGTATTATGAGATTTACTCACTATATAACCCTGCACATATTTCGCTTTGTCCATAGTGTATATTCCTACCAAGTTTCATATCTTTCGTTGAATATTTAACGAAATTACAGGCTATAGCAATTTCTAGCATTTTTTATCTATTTCGCTATTTCCGTTGTGATTATTTCAAATTGGGAAAAAGTCCGACCCATTTTTTTTGTTGATTGATTGATTTTTTTTTATCTTTCGACCATTACAGATTAAGAAAAATAGGCCTTATGCTTCGTTTACACGTGACAATTTAGCGAAACACTGAACATTGGAAAGTTGCACTGAAAAGCACCAACAACAAAAAGATACCTTACTGTTCTTACATGGAAAATATGAATTCATGAGCATTTGAGTCGTTCTTATCTCTCTCAATGAAAAGTTGTCGAGTTACGATTGACTTTCGGAGAGCATACCGCCCTCCTACGCAATTCCGATGATTTTTAGGACCGGCACAATGTCTACTCTCATAAGCTCCCTAAACAAGAATCAATGGAGATATTTCGGTTCGAAGATTCTGAATTCCCCACTTTACTCAATTTATGTGAAGTATATTTGTATTTTTGAATCAGAACTAGAAAATCTTAAATGGTATTTTTAAAAATCGTAAAATTTTGTTCTAGAGTTCTTCGAAAATCTTATTAGAACCCGAAGCTACTAAAGCCCAGCCGAAATGGTGAAATAACGACATTGGGGTGTCTCATTGTAAAGTGCGGGAGCTTTTTAGTATTGCTAAAAATACAGAGAAGGAACAAGATTGAAGTAGTTTTCGAGGCTCCCTTAAATCCTTCTAGAAATAACTGAGAGCAGCTGAACGGAAAATTTTGCAAGATTTCTGCAGGAAAATAGAAAGCACATCGGAAGCACCAAGGCTTAGGAAGGCCAGTTGGTGGGTCCATGAGTCCGACTTACGGGCAGATCGTGTGAAAACTTCCATTTAAATCCATGAGCCGATGAGTCCATGAGCCGGCGAGCGACTCACGGACCCACGCGTTTAGAAACTCTTATTTAACTCTGTACTTTTGGTGAGTTCGGGTGCTATTCTAAAAGCATTGTGGACTCATCAACTCACAAATTCCATGTGAAAGCTGTCTAAAATTTTTAGAGTGCTGATGTTGTGTGCTGAGATTTTAGCAACGTTTGAGGGTGCTTCCTGTAAGAAGCCTCCACAACTCCCACTATGCCTAATAAAATACATAAGGGTCTGGCCAGAACCATTAGTTATGCATATGATGTGCAAACCAAAATGTCTTTATAATTTCTCTGGAAATATTTTTTTTTAACTCTTTTTGCGGGGGTTGCTAACCAATTTTTTAGGAAAAGTCATGAAAGGACATGGCACTAACTGGAATGTGTTTTTTTTACAGCAAAATAAAAATGAAAAAGGCCAAACCCATCGGTCCATCCGAGGCTTAGGCCCGTATTTATGAACGTTCCTCGAGCCCTTCCTTAACTTAACTTGAAGGATACCTTAGCTAAGGAGGCCTTTATTTCCAAGGCATCCTTGAAAAAAATTCATATTTATGAACGTTCCTCGACTTGAGTCAAGGTTTCCTTTACCGAGTACGATTTCAAGTGAAGGTCGAGGAAATCCGTTATTATTAACAGTTTAACATCGCATTTAGAGGAAATTTTTTTATCCGTTTGTTGTTTATTGTTGAGAATGGAGAAAAAGCATGTCGTTTTCTCGTCAAGCGAGAAAATTTATCTGAAAGAACTGATACTGAAATATCAAAAAGTGACAACAAGAAGACCGACGGATCGTCCCTCAAAGATAAACAAAAGGCTTGGGAACGCGTTGTAACCGAATTTAATGCGCACCCTCAAAATAAACCAGGCCGAAGCGTAAATACCCTAGACTTGTACACACCTAGTGGTGACACCAAAAGTAATAATTGGCAACGACCATATGCATTAAAACTGGGTCTCCTATATGGTCAGTTCACAGGGGAGGTTGGCACTCATTCAGTGGGATCTTGACCATTCTCAAATTCAATTAACTAACCCATTCTACAAATATTTGTCGAATTTTTCAAGTCGCTAGCTTCATTCTATCGAAAATTAACGCTTATTTGAAGTTTCACTTGTAGGGGAGGTAGGGGTTCCTTGAGTCGGATCTAGCCCAGCATTTCCATCAACCAATTAGATCCCCCTACAAACATTTAAACAAAATTTCAAGTCTCTAGCTTCACTCTATCGAAAGTTATCGCTTATTGGAAGTTTCATTTCTAGGGGAAGTAGGGGTTTCGTTGGTAGGGGTTTCGTTTCAAGTCGCTAGCTTTATTTTGTCGTAAGTTATCGCTTATTTTAAGTTTCATTTCTAGGGGAGGTAGGGGTTCCTTAGGTCGGATCTTACCCATCTTTAATGCCAACTAACTCAATCTCACTTTCAACATTTGACCAAAATTTCAAGTTGCTGGCTTAATTCCATCAAAAGTTATCGCTTATTTGAAGTTTCATTTGTAGGGGAGGTGGGGGTTCCTTGAGTCGGATCTTGCCCATTTTCAATACCAACAAAGTAGGTCTTATTAGCAACATTCTTTCAAATTTTCAAGTTGCTAGTATCATTTTTTCGAAAGTTATCGTAATTAAAGTAATATTTAATTTTTTGAAATTTGTAGGGGAGGTAGGCGTTCCTTTGATCTGATTATACCCAACTTAAAAAACCAAAAAGCAGCTTCTCACTTCAAGGTTACATGCCAAAAATCAGGTGTCTACGTCAATTGGTTCAGGAGTTATAGACAAAAAACGTGAAAAGTAGGGTAGTACGGGGTTCTTTGTAAGAAAATTACCTTTAGTTTTCAACTGATCAGTTTTATTTTCCCAGGAGAGGCTGAGATTGCTCTCATGAGTAATCTGTCAAAGCTAGAGCTTTTCATGTTTCTTTAATCGGGAGTTATAGATACATTTAGTTATTTTACATATGTAGGGGAGGTAGGCGTTCTCTTCGCCTGATCATGCCCATTTTCAATATCATCCAATTAGATCACACTTTCAAACATTTGACCAAAATTTCAAGGCTCTAGCTTAATTTTATCGAAAGTTATCGTGCGAACGGACAGACGGGCAGACAGACAGACAGACATGGCTAAATCGAATCAGGAGGTGACCCTGATCATTTATATAACATTGCTATACCTCCGGAGCCTCCTTTAAGGTGTTACATATTTCCGTCGTGACAAAAACAATATACCCTATACTATAAGTCTAGGGTATAAAAAGTGAGTACCTACCTAAATATCTTACATTTTGTACTTATACTTTCTACCAAAAACGTGATAAAGAAATACCGTTAGAAAAGTATTGCTACATACAACTATTTTGTTTTAATGTGTGCTTTTTCAATGCCTTGTTGAAGTTTACTTGTTTATCTTTTAGCGAAACCTAAAACAACTAAAAAAATTATGGGATAATTTAAAAACGGAAAGAAAAAGAGAATTGGCCACCCATAAAATGGATGTTATTGGGAGTGGTGGGGGCCCTGGAATGAAAGCGTCTTTGGACGATCCGACCGATTCCCTACTTAACTCTTTCGCAACAGAAATTCCTGAAGCGATTGACAGCGACACTGTTGCTTTCGCCATTATAAGCCAGGGTGAGTACGTTATCCAGGATGACATGCTGGTTCTACAAAGAGAAAACCAAGATGTTGGAGATACAGAGGAACCGGGTACTATAAGAAACGGTAATTTTTTTTTTACGAATTATTGCAACGTTTTCAGTATAAATAAATATTAGTTTCAGATTCTCATCCTACGCAAATAGCACAGGCATCCAAATCGACGTCGGTACATCCTCGACGAGTATCTTCATTCCAGTCAAGAGCGAACTTGACGGAGGGAAAGGAACGAGTAAGGAGAGTGCAGGGACTGATGGATCATGACAAAGAGCTTCATTATTTAATAATGGAAGAGCAGAAATATAAAGTAAAATTGGCCAAAATAAAATTAAAGGCTGAGGAGGAAGAGTTAGAATTTAAGAGAAAGAAGTGGAAGCTGGAGTTGCAGGCTCTAATGAGGTAAACCAGTTAATTATTAATTTCTATTTTTTTTACATACTTTTACAGTTGATTCATTTGTTTAATAGTTTTTGGTTTAAGGTTTTTTTTCGTTTAGTTTGATTAAAGTGAACACAAAAAGTGTGAGGTCATCAATGTCCTCTTCAGTTTCCAATTCTGGGGGCTGTCGTTCATTTGAGTGTACAGCAATATTGTGCAGAACGGCACACGCTGATATTATATGAAGGGTTGTTGTAACATTGTTGGCCAATTTTCTCTTTAAGCATGAAAACCTTCTCTTCAAAACGCCAAATAATCGCTCAACAATGCACCTGGTTGCTATATGGACTCTGTTATACCTTTCCTCAGTACCCCCTTCTGGATTCAAAAATGGTGTGTATAGGTAATGGGTTTGCGCATATCCGCTGTTTCCCAGCAAGATGCCTTTTACACTTGTTATACTCTAGATGAAATCTGAGAGTATTATAAGTTTGCCACAAAGTTTGTAACGCTAAGAAATAAGGCTCGCAGAAAAAAATGAATGATACAGAAGTTCATATTATCACTCGAATATCTCAAAACCGGATGTCCGTCTGTCCGTCTGTCCGTCCGTCCGTCCGTGACCTCTCTAGCTCGAGAACGCATTGAGCTATGAAGTTCAAATTTTGCACACGTTATTTTTGACAAAAAATGAAGGCTAAGTTCGTGAACGGGCTAAATCGCTCCACCCCTTCTACCCCCTCCCATACAAAATGGCACATTTTTTAAAATTTACAATAATCAGATTTTCTCAGAAACTATAAAACATATTGCTTTGAAATTTTGAATATATCACTTTTATGATAATTGTAACCTATGTTATAAAACTTATTGTAATCCTCACCCTCCTTCTACCCCCTCCCATACAAACTGCACTATTTCATGAAATACGTTAAGCCAATTTACTCAGTACGTATACAATTTATCTGGCTGAAATTTTGTACTTAACACTTAATTAACAATATCAGTTAGATTGAAAAAAATTAATCGATTACCCTTACTCCGTCTACCCCCTCCCATACAAAATGACACATTTTTGATAATTTACAATAATCAGATTTTCTCAGAAACTATAAAACATCTTGCTTTGAAATTTTGAATATATCACTTTTATGATAATTGTAACCTACATTATAAAATTTATTGTAATCCTCACCCTCCTTCTACCCCCTCCCATACAAACTGCACTATTTCATGAAATACGTCTTAACGTCTTAACGACTTACGTCTTACGTCTTAACGATGCATCCGAGATTGCAACCAAAATTATTTATTGGCTTTAACCAGGTTCAAATTCATCTAGAGTATTGCATGATTGGGGTTTACCCCAATCGTAGTTCTTTTATGTTTTTTGATCAAATTTTGATTTGATACTACTATTATTAAATATGCGTGAATCGTGGGCAGAGCCGGGCCAACGTGCCACGATGTCAGGTATCTCCAAATTTGGTCCAGCAATAACTTGGAACGTTAATACTAAATTGGCCTTCCTGTTTCTGTAGTTCTCACCGCCAATCCTAGCTGGGTTCTGGATGGGTATATGGGTGCAGTCAATGCAACCCACAACTCCTGGAAAACGGGCAACCTCATAAAACTGTCTTCGAATGGCTGCAATTTCTCCAGGAGAAGGAAACTTCACAAATTTAGGCAGATCAGATGCCAAGACCCAAGACATTTTGGGAACAAGCTGGCAGATTGTCGATTGACTCACACCATGTAGATCACCAGTGTCTATCTGAAAAACGAACCAAATATAAGCCGAACACTGAAAATCGTTTTTGAACGAGCCAAATTTACCTGGTAGTTTCCAGTGGCGTAGAATCGTAGCACAGCAAGTGCTTTAACAACAGCCAGCTTAGGAAGTCCTCTTAATGTAAATGAAACGATACAAGTCGAACGATATGTTCTTCTTTTATTTGAATTTATGCAATGAATGATAAATATACAAACCTGTATCTATTGAAAAGCTGCTCTCCATCATATATCTCCAAAGGGTTTCCAACATCCTTTATTGTTCTTTTGGGGACTCTTGCACTATCGAACAGGTGGGTTAAATATTCTACATAATCATCATCGTTGTTGTCAATCATTGCCATCAATATCAATAAATGAGAGTGATGGTGAGAAATATTCGAAAATTGAGTTGGAAATTCCAATTCTAAAGGCTGACGAAAATAAACACACCTCCAAGGGAAAACTCAAGGTAGCTAGTAAGCTACCTTGACTCAGGGGGAGACTCAATGAAACAGTTTGAAAGCTTCGTTAACTTCAAGTGATCATCGGGTTTCAAGGGAGGTTCATAAATATGAATCAACGTCAAGGAAGGCTTTTAAGGTCGCCTTGACTTGAGGCTGCCTCAAGGAACGTTCATAAATACGGGCCTTAATGGTTATTTTCCGGAACAATGTTTTTGTTTTGATCACACTCCTGATATAACAAGCTTTCAAGCTTTGAAAGCGTTCCGCGGAAAAATTTGTCAAGGTTTTGGTATACAATATGGTCAATAAGATTGAGAACCAGCAATGCGCATTTGCTCTACTTGTCTGTCTTTCCATATTTGTATGTTATTTGTTTAAAATTCATCTCAGCCCGACTTCCTTTTACCTTGTGTAGCTAAAACATTCTATTCATGAAACTGCAAACAATTCAGCAAATGGATCCATAAAGAGGACACCTTGATTCCCAAGGTATATTTTCCAACATTCACCTGGGCTTGTCTCTGGATCAATTCCATTCTCCATTCGAAGTTACAAACCTTGTTTTACGTATGTACTCCAGTCAATAAGATAAACTGACATACCCAAATATATATCCTTTCAACACAACTTACTGTCCTCATTGAATCAATTCAACACGATATCTGAATATCTTTCCACCGTCAACACCACACATTGAACTCGAAAATGCTTTTTGGAGCTGTCGAATCTTCAAAGTGCTTTAAATATGGCCTTCATGCTACAAAAGGATGCCATTTCAGCGCTCCTTGAACACTTGTCATCCCCCATACTCATTTTCACACAAACTTCACGAGGACGGATATCGTGAAACCATTTCTCATATCTGCCTTTGCCTCGGCTCGATCCAAATACGTTTCGTTCGTCGTTTGAAAGAAGCTCTGTCTTGGGGAAAAAACCTATGAAAATTTAGTAACGTTCTTTGCAATTTAGTTTTAGACAACGAGAACGATGGTTACAGGGCGAAGCTGGAACATCTTTCCGACAGAGAAAGATACGAGTATACCCAGTATGAATGTATGAATGTTTGCAAAGTCCTGTTTGAGCACAGAACATCTGAGGCAACATATGACAATGTTGATTTTCATAAGTTGCTGGAGAGTCGTTGCGGAATGCTCATATTTAAGACGATATTGCCATTGCCGTGAACGGGTATAAAATGTGAACGAATGCCAGCATAAGTATTTGCCTTTCAGAAATTCATTTCACATTATGGGTTTTCTCGGTGTCTTTAAGATACCATTCCACGAAATTCAATTTGTTCAGAAGTACGGTCTCAGCTTTCAATACAGAGTCGACCGTGTACACTCGTAGTTGTCTCTTGCGAGTCGCAAATATGTAAGTATGAAAGAATCCATCCCCAGCACTGTACCCGGGTGTTGTTGCGGAAAGGAAGCTCGTCAAGGAAACACGAAAGATCGGATGTTGGGTTCCTTCCGCTATCTAAAACCCACTTTATTGTCAGTTTTTCAAGACGATTCCTCAGGGTAATGTGTGATATTTTTGTAGTTAAACAAAAACAAAATGCGAGTTGAAACGTAACGAAAACAACAGCTTATGGTCCCCGTGGCATTTATAACGTTGCAGAAGTGATTCGGCAGCTAGATGTTCTGTAGTATGTTGACATGTGAGCACACCACAAGGTTTTTCAATTAAGTTGTCAACAATCGGAATGTACATATGACAACGGGTTGTGTATGATGATTATGTATAACATATTGGGATTGCTTTCGTTATGTCTCCGCTAATATGTACAAGGATAATGTGGAAGAATATAGCATACGTACGTAGCAAGGACACACATACTTTTAGCTTACATTTTTTCGTTGTGTTACATTCGTATTCTGTTTCTATCGACACTAGTGCATATGAAGTTGGTTTTGAATAAAAGAGAGAACACTAAATCGGCAAAAAATTATCTTTAACTGCATGTAGGAAAGCGTTTTGGGGGGATGGGAGGGAGGGTTTAATAGTTGTAATCACACCTGAGCAGATTCTGCCGAAAATGCATTTTAATGAATTAAAAAATGGAGTGGCACCCATATTTATTTTGTTGGCTTGCATGGTGGCCAATATACGCGCTTCACGCGTTTCACTTTCACGCTTCACTGCAGGAGCTCAAACGCTCACTTTAATTAGAAAGATGCTATCAAAGTCAAACGCGTCGACAAGATGAAAGATAACGATTTAATTGACCTCTCGATTACGCCAACCGATGATTTCATATTCCCATCTTGGTAAACAGAAAATATATTTTCATTTTGTTGACCCTCATCCCTGCTGGTTGAATCTCTAGCTTGTAGGATATAGCCCGGCAAATTTGAATTATAACAGACCATTGATTTAAAATTGCTCACTGAATATTCAGAGAGAGAGAGAGAGAGAAAAAAACATAAAGGATGCGTCAAGCTGTTAGCTGCGCCTAGCCACCGATTTGGATATGGCAAATTTTAGCAATCCAATCATCCAACACGAGCGTATAAATCTCATTACGTATTATATCTTTTATCCGTGCTCATTTCAGAATAATATTGAACAGCTGAATGAGTTTATGATTGGCTAAATGGATGCCAATTTTAATCGGTATCCACGGGAGTGTGAGCTGCAAGGCTATGATGTGATTTTAGGATGCCAAATTAAGTTTCATTGGCCATAAAATTTACCGAATTCATTATGAGGACTAAAGGGTATCGAGCGCAACTATGTCAAGTGGTAAATTGCCAATGAACTGGGCTCTAAGTTCAAATAAATTAAAGTAATTGTAGATTCACAAAGTAAATTGTTTTTTGCGGAAAATATTAGATTGTGCCTGGTTGGTGGTGGTGGTTAAGGTATAATGTTATACAGAAAGAATATTTGCAATAGCGCTTCAGACGAACATAAAATTCGTTAAGAATAAAGTTTAGTGGGTCATTGTCAAAAGTCAAAGGACTCAACCTCGCTATCTACTTCCACACAAAAATAATCAGCTGGAAGCCAATTAATCCGGTCGCTTGGTTTCGTCCACACCATGAATTTCACTCATCAGGAGCTGCTTTAATCAATGAGGAAAGCAGCTCGACCAAGGCAGGTTTGTACTCTGACCTAAGTTGGAATTCGTCCCTGAGTGCAATGCGTACGCTATATATGGTTTCCGTTACATTATATACAGTGTGGAATGATCCATCCCACTTTATTCTTAACAACTTGAATATGCAATGCGCTTATGCGTGAATAAACACAGTCGAAATTTCATTGGATGAATATAAAATTCGTATTATCACTCATTAAATTTAGATTAGCATTAAATCTCTTTCCGCTTTAAGATATTGAATAACTTACATTTTATCGAATCGGCAAGAGCAGAATCGAAATGTCTCTGATGTATAAAAATAGGGAAATTCCGAAAATATCTGCACTTGATTTTAATGCCCCACTGTGTACTAGAGCCATTTGAATTCAGAACATTTCACGCCTCAAAATACATTTTCAGACATTTTCCATGAATTTCCCATTACATGGAAATTTAGGCAAACTCAATGTTTTCCAGTGCGCCATTGAATAGAGACATTCACCTATTAACTTCTGTGAAAAGCTCCAACCATTAGCATAATATCCAATCCCATCGAAGTACGGGGCAACCATTGGGAAGTATCCCGATACGTACACAATGCGATATTGAACAAGGCTCGTTAAACAGTTTCGACGTGTTGCCTTTTTCATGTTTCTCGTTTTTAAAATCGCCTGATCAAAAATCGTCCTTGAAATGATTTTCCGAATAGAAGTGTTATTTCGGATATTTAAGGTTGTAAAAAGAAGTACCCCCGCGCCATCCTGTGCGATTAGAAATTCGACATCAAATATTATGGGAAACTAATGTCTAGGGGGTTTTACACGTTAGACCACGCATTAGTTCCGGTACACATGCGCCACAAAAGTAATCGAAACACTGCGTCATTTTCATTCGGATAGGATGAAATAAGTTGGAAATATAGGGGCAGTGCACAAGGGACGCCGATGCCTATCGGATTCCCTCGGCATCGATAGGTTTTGGGACTGCCGATGGTTCCTGCCCACATCTGCATCATTTTCAAGCTCAAGCGTTTATCTAGAACAAAGTGCACATGTGCCGCTGCGTCCGCAGGAAAGTCTTGATTAAGCCCGGCCACACACACTTGAACTCGAACACGACCATGGTCAAATGTGAAGTTTCATGGGCCATTCGCTTGAGGATCACCTTTCCTCACGTTAAGACTTCTTTCGAATGGTTCAAGATACTTCACACAAAGTTCGAGTTCGTGTTTGTGTGGCCGGACTAATACAATACAATACAGACTGACGCTACGTCCTATCACCACATGTGCACTGAAACGCCGATTGGTATCAAAGGGATAGGAATGAAACGTACTTTAGACGCGCATGTGCACTGGCATTTAGACAACTTATTAGACCAGCCATTAGACCATGCACTAGACCACGCATAAAACCACGAATTAGCGCAACTTAATAGGGTGTCTGATGTGACCTTAATCGTGGTCTAATAGCTGTTCTGATAGGTGGTCTAATGCGTGGTCTAATTGCTGGCCCTATGCGTGGTCTAATGCGAGTAGTTGGTCTAACGTGTAAAAGGCCACTTAACGATATCTTTTCGTATGAAATTTGCGAGCACTTTAGTAATATTTGAAATCCTGTTTGAGGGCTCAAATGAGAAAAAGAAAATTGGGAATTAAATTTGACACTTATTACTTTCTTTTGCGTTCGAGATATATAATATTAAAGATTATCGTTGTTCCCTTCATTTAAAATAATATGCGGGCAATAAGCACGTCTTTGACATAAATGAGTTCACGTTTCCCTGAATTTTGAAAGAGATATTTAGAAATAGATTAGAGTTAAATGTTATAAGGGCTAATGGAAAATGAACTGAAGTTCCGGCGCCACAAAAGATACGACCAAGACTAAGTTTAGAGTGGAAGCTGGAAGTTAAATCTCCCAAAAACAACTCTGTTGTAAAAAATTCCCCGCCAAGAAAAACCTCTCAACCGCAAAAAGGGTTGATATGAATACAATACCGCCAAAGTACTCGTAGCTTCGCGCCCCACTCTAGGGTTGGCATATTGAACGCTGATTGAATTAGTAAATTTCTTTCAAAGCTGATTGGCGGGGAGCTTCCACTAAACAAAATAAGTTGAACAATCTGAAGAAAAACGGGGAAGAAAATGGTCTATTAATCACTTCTGGCCTGAAGTGCATTTTTAGTCTTTTGTAAGGCGGAAGATTTATAACGAGATCCGGGCGAGAAGCCAATAATACTTGGCATAAGAGCCTAAAGCATGATCCGCACGCAACTACATAACCATCATTTTATCAGAACGACATCGTTGTCATTATCACTGTAATTTTGTCTATGGCTATGAAGCTCCCCGCCAATCAGCTTTGAAAGAAATTTACTAATTCAATCAGCGTTCAATATGCCAATCCTAGAGTGGGGCGCGAAGCTACGAGTACTTTGGCGGTATTGTATTCATATCAACCCTTTTTGCGGTTGAGAGGTTTTTCTTGGCGGGGAATTTTTTACAACAGAGTTGTTTTTGGGAGATATCATATCTTTTTGCATAGTAGTAGAAGTAATACAGATGGCGCAACGGTAAGCACGTTCGCCTTCTATACATTGGGCTCCGGTTTGATTGCTACTAAATGCGGTAGTCTTCGATAAAAAGGGGATTTACGTGCCGGACTATGAGTCCACTCAGGTTACCCATTTGGGGTAAATAGTTTTCTTGCCAAGAATATCATTTTTCTAGTTCAAAGGACTCAAAGTGCCTTTAACAGTAGTTTAGTGCATTCGCCTCATCACCCCCAGTCGTATAATACTCATCTTGCCTAGAAATCGCTTCCTTGCCAAAAACACCCTTTCTCCTGCCCAAAGGACTCAAAATACCTTTAACAGTCTACTGCATTCGCCTCACCACCTCCAGTCATGTGATACTCATCTTGCCTAAACATCGCTTCCCATCTTCCACACATTGGAAAAAATCATCTTACATCATAATTCATATACAATAAATGAAACTACCTCAATCATATACCACACACACAGAGCCATATAGAAGGAGATGAAACCCCCATTTACTGTGCGCAAAATTCTGGACGTAATTCCACCACATACAAACTAGTGAAAAGTAAACAGAGAGACACACGCCGTAAACTGCGCAACACCCGCGCAGTCTATATAGAAGCACATAAAGCAAATGAAATGTCATCCCCTCTCCTACTTCTCCTATTGGAACAATAACATTCCAGTCTGTCTCTCTGCCGCGGAACACCCGCCCGACCATATAGAAGCAAAAGAGATGTCAAATTTCCATCCCCCTTCCTACTTCCTCACTTGTGCTGAATTGCTTCGTTTCTCTCGCTCTTTTTCATTTTCTCTGATTCTCTCTTCAAAGACCATGTTTACGGATAGGTGATTCTACCTATACGGTCTTAATTTCGTTAATATCGGTGGCACATAAACCATGATATTTCGTTGTTCGACAATTGAGTATTAGTGGTACTTGAACCACAACACTTCGAAGATTCGTTGTTTTACTGTTGCTGGCACTTGAACCACAACAGCAGATGATGTTCGATGGTATAACTATTAATGGCACTTAAACCATAATAGCTTAAATTCGTATATCCTTAGTATATTGGCACTTTAATCAAATACTTGAATAAGATGTGACACTTTTATGTTAAGGTGTGAGAATGTAAATTTTATTGATGGTTCATTCTTAAATACTAAACTTAATGCTTAGGTTGCAAATGCATGTGAACTACATTCGGCATATGTCACATTTTCGTGCGCGTGATGGAGTTCACATGCACCTGCAATCAATCAATACAAACACATATCAAATTTCTAGGTGCAAGTGCAATGCAATGCTCATGTCAGCATAACTCATCCGCCACCATTGTCTGGTCATTGCGCGTGTTAATTATGCTGACACCAACATGCATGCGTATTATTGACATTGGAATTTAATTGAATTTATGTATGTTGTTGTTTACTTTTGTTTGAAATGAATATTGAATATTGTTGGGTTCTAACAGACCACACAGCATGTTTTTTTTTCTTTCCGGACATCCTAAGATGCAGCCATAAACATTCAGTTTCAATTTTTTCATCTAACACTTTTCATTCATGCACTTGCCACAAGCCACGCCCACAGCCATTACCTCGTATGGTTCTCCTCACCCGACGAGCGCACGCACCTTTGCATCCGTCGTCGTCACTACTCACATAATCAAGTGTTTGCGTCTCTCCCCGTCGGCATGCGATCTCTGCGAGTGATTTCCTGTGTCGCATTCAAATTATCAAAAAGACTTAAGCGAGAAACTCTACTATAAAATTTCACATTTTTGGATGTATCTTTGTATCTACTGCACGGATCAGAGCAAATTATAGCCTATACACACCCTTGGGACACAGGCAATCCGTGAGAAAAGAAAGCAGACCTGGTTACGCTCCCTACGAGGCTGTAGCCCTGTCAAAGAACAACGAGAACAACAAGAACAAGAAAAATTTGAAAAATAGCCAAATTTTATATATCTCGGGTGTTTTTCCTTGTATCGGAATCAAATTTTCTGCACTTCGTAAGATGACCGGAGACAATGACCATACCAAATTTGAGCCCGAACAAGCATCCGGGGCCGGAGCTACAAAGGTCCGAAAACCCGTACTTGTTGTGTCGCGTAAACATAGTCTTGGTCGCTTTTCAATTTTTTTTTTTCGTTTTTCTTTGGCGGGGCGGGACGCTCCCGCGTCCCTAGATGTAAATACGAGAAAGATCTATATGCATACAACATCGGCTCGGCTTTGCCCTTACTCTGTCATGAACGCGTGATTTTGTATGGAAAATATGAGAAGAATTTTCCCGTATTCACAATCTTTACGCTCAGCTCAATTTCTCGATCGGCTTCTCGCCTCCACTTTAAACGCAACCAAGTTCCCTGGAAAAAATTTAATTCCTCATTTTTCACCAAGTCTGTCACTAAAGGTGCTGAAAATGCGCTCGAATAAATTTAGAATAATTTGCGAGCTCCTAGGTGTCATTCAGTTCAGTACTGAGACGGCATATAAAAAAATGGAAATTATTTTGGAGAAAGTTGTTGTTTCTGCCAATGAAACGTAATCGACGAATTCTTCTGGAATCGGAAACATTAGATCAGCAATGCATATACAGTGTGGCGCAAAAGTACTCACCCTATCGGAACATACTATAATTTTTGCAAATTGCGGGAAATGTCAGTTCTGCTTTGACATTTGCCAAGTAAACTGATGCAAAATACACATCACCTTGGAATGCTATACTCCTCAAGAACGCGGAATAATTGTTTAAATTTTTTAATTCATCTGTGGTATTGACACAGCGCGAATTTCTTCGACACCAAACAGTGCGGCGTTTAGCCGCTCGCCTTGAAGAGACTGGGACAACACGAGATGCTGCCGTGCGTGGCCTGCCCCGGAGCAACCGTTTTGCTGAGAATATCGCCACTGTAGTCGTAGATGTTGAAGAGGACTTGAATTTGCACGCCTACAAAGTTCAACTGACTGACGCCAGATGGATACATGAACAAACAATAGCGGATGGCAACTTTACAAAGAAAATCATTGTCGTACCTGGGCTGATGAGAACCCAAGGGTTATTATGGAGAAACCTATGCATCCAGGAAAAGTTACTGTTTTGTGCGGTTTTTGGAGCGACGGAAAGATTGGACCGACTTCTTCGAAAACGAAGCCGGTGAAGCTGTTACTGTGAATGGCATGCGCTATGCTAACGGATTTGTTATGGCCCTGATTGGAAGCTATGGACGTGGACAATATGTGGTTCCAATAGAATGGTGCCACTTGCCACACAGTCGGCGAAACAACCACTCTGTTACGGCAAAAGTCCCATGGTTGAATTTAGATAGAGTTTTTACTTGGGTAGTAGCCGCATGACGATGCCTGTCTGATATCCTATCCTACTAGGAATACAGCAGGTGATGCTATTGTTAACGGTGGTAATCGGTTGCTCCAGTACAGGCGACATACATATGTACATATGACAAAATCCTGTCTCGACCTAAGAAAAAAAAAACAAAAGAAAAGCATCATCGTTATTGAACGGGTTAAATACTTCAGTCAGGATGCTGGTTAGCGAATGATCTGCGTGGGAGAGACTGCAACACCTACCAGGGCTGCGAAAAAAAAACAATTCCTTCAGTCTTAACAATGCTAGCCTGGATGGTAGAGCCGACTTGAGACTAATCGTGGGGTCCTTCTCAGGATACTGGCGATCGATATATCGCTTTAACAAAATAGGTCTGTGCAATAAGACGGACTGAGAGTTTTATTTCGAAGGCATCGATACTACTTGGTCTAGTAAAATTTTCCTGAGAGAAGGAATCGTGAGCTCCACTATGATCAGGAGTACTCTTTCAAAAGGACCCACTAACCTTTATTATGCCTTCTTCAATTAAAGTGTCAAAATAGCCAGTGTTATTATCTTACATCCTTCATTTTTTAGCCAACATAAAAATCACTATTAAAAGTTACATATCAGGAAAGCCTTGTAAGAAGTTTATAGCTTACCACTACTTGATCGGGCCTCCGTTTGTACTGAGAATTTCTTTAACTAGAGCGATAATTTTCAAACACAAACATAGTAAACTACAGTATAACTGACAATTGTAACTGATCCTATTTACCTATTAAGACGGAATCTTAAATTAATCTTATTTTCCCCAGATAAACTCTACTTCAATACACGTCATAGAATTAAAGCCTTCCGTGATGGAACAGAATTACCTTTTCATCAACTTCCTATCGTTTTATCATTTATTTGACGTAACTAAAGTAATTATCCAAGCAACATAAGAGTACATGTCAAGACGGCAACTGTTAATACTCCAGGTGAAAAGTAATGAGAAAACGTGTCAAATGAAAGTTTCCCTACTTCAAAAGTTCCTTGATATGGCATGAATATTTAAAATGAGCAGCTGCAATTTGCAGATTGGTCTTGTGCAACACGAATATGTCGAAATGTAGGAAAGTAAACGTGAAATAATAAAAGTTGAAAACTTTCCCATACAAAGAACTAGCTGGAAACTACATAAAATACATATATTCTTCCGAAACCATGGATGGCGAGCAAATACTTCTCAACACGTACTACACCCTTGTAAACACATACTCGCTCAGATATCAATTGATATAGCCAGGTATATATAGTCCTTGTAAAAGTCCATCATCCACTTGTACACCTGCTTCTCAGGCGATCGCTGAAACTTTGCCAGAACACTTGGCAAACTCTTGGCTCAAGGGTTGGATTAAATTATATCAAGTTACCTCTCTATCGGTTTCACCGCACACGCTTCACACAAAAACATGTGTTTTACTTGGTTTTCACATTCAAAAAAACTTGGAAACTTTTCCCATAGCTTCGGGAATGAAATTTTGTCGACATTTTAACACTAGTTTTCACAGAAGCATCCCCAACCACACTATCAGCCCGGGTATGACCCTTTTTAATCCATACTAAACCGCCTTACCTCGCCACGGATATGTAGACCGGGGGGAGACAAACTCACAAACTTTCGAAAATCCTTTAAAGCCACACTCTAATCCGGTGTGGCTTGTAGGCACATTTTGATTATATATATTTCACAATGTGCCACTTTCACTCCGTGTATGTGTATTAGCGGTCCGAACAACCCAGTTTCAAAAAAGGATTCGTGCCAAAACTTGTTTGTATTCAAGCATTCCGTATGCTTAGCAAGTCATTCAACCGTCAGTCGTCATCCTTTTTAAGCGTCCATCGAAAAAAAGCGGAAAACTAGTCGTTGAAGTGTGGGAGCGAACACGACCGTCAAACATTAATTCAAGTGGTCATACAGAAAAGTGCACTTCGGGAACGTGGGAATGAGACGCCATCAGACTCGTTGGAAACATAATTTGATGTCCTCGATTTGGTTCTTATCTCATTCGTGGGTGAAAATGTTCACATAAAAGGAATCTGTTGTGTTGGCGATAAGGAAACGAATATGTATGTTGGAATGAGTCAGTAGATTGTGCTGAGATGGATTTAGCCATTTCTTTATAGCGGAATGCAATGGAAGGAACTTAAAAAGTTGAGAGTACATTGACCCTTACTGTACACATATAGTACGTACTAGCTTCTAGTTAAAGTCTGTTTATTTGATCTTGTTCGTCTGAGAAGAAGCGATACAATTCAATTTATTCTGGGAATAATAATTTTAGTATTATGTCGAATGTTCACTGCGCCTGACCGTGAGTTTCTGGACTCAAATCCAAATTGGAAGTTTGGTTGACTCGGTCTCATTGAGTAGTCTGTAGCTTAGCTCAGGAGTCGGCAAACTACGGCTCGCGTGCCAAATTCGGTCTGCCGAAAGTTTTTATTCGGCCCGATCCAACTCGACCCAGCCTAAGCCGGCTCGACCCAGTCCGGCCCGACCCAACCCGAACAATAAGCAAGGTCACTCTGATCAAATAGGTGAAAAAATATTGAATGATTTTGGTAAAACCAGATTTGTCCAGGAACATGGAATCTTTAGGTCAAGTCATATCATAGAACGGTGGAAATTGGGAGAATTTTTTTTTCCACACGTTCTATGAAATTGATGGTTCGATGGAAGTTTGGTCGTGGTTGTGCTCGTCCATGGGTGGCGACCTTTAGGGTCCTGAACACAAACCCGCGGATTGTCAATAACAAACTGTTGCTGGGAAACATTTTCCTTGACCAAAATAACGGATTTTTCCGAACTTTTGGGCAGTTTTATTTACATTTACATAACAACTTTTATTATTCTGAAGAGAATATGCTTTTGTTGCTATATGGCATTTGTTGGGTTGAACACGAATCCGTGGTTTCTCAAAAAAAAACTTTTAACTTAGGAACACTTTTTGACCAAAATAACCGAATAAACTTTTTAAGTTTTGATCCTGCCATTTTTTTTTGCACTTTTTTTTAGGGTTTTCCACAGTTTATCCCAAAGTGTAGGTACTTCCTACAGAACGGAGAAAAACTAAAGATTAAATTTATTGAAATTTTTTTTTATTCTTATTGCGAGGTAAGTGAAATGGCCATGGGGTCATAAATTTCTGAAAATAAATATGTTCTTCGGAAAGAAACAAATGGTGACATCCAGTGGCGGATCAGAAACTTGAGTTTGCAGGGGGCCCGACTTTGTATGTTATCTGGAGACTTATTCAGCCTTCGGTCCTTAAGAGGCATGCGTCTGTTGAAAGCGTAGACGGGTTCCTTATTGGAGGGAAGCATGCGATAATGAACGTCCAAAACTATGGACCATGTTAAGGTTAGGTTTAAGGGCTGCTGTGCTTAACACAGCATACATGGACTGCAAGAGGATTCGTTCTGTTACCCTCAGGGCCTCATCACTCGGTAATCCTAATCATTGAACCAGAGAGAGTTTCCAAAAAAAAGATGGAGCTTGCCACCATCAGCATTAGCTAAGCCATCCAGTTCAGTGAGAAGGTTTGATCACTGAAATTTGTTCCTTTATCTTGTGGGAGCAGGTCAAATGAAGAGAAGATAAAAAATACACTCGTTCTTGTTTTCGTCACCGCAGCTTCTACAACTGTCATTATAGGGGATGCCAAACCTCATAGAGTGCTTCCCAACTTTGCACTAACCAATGATGGCTGCCACAACAGCTCTGATATGTTGCCTTTTCAGTGACTACAGTAAAGCGGCGCGACTAGAGTCCAATCTGTGCCGACGAATTTTTGTAGCATTGCTTGTTGTACCCTGTCTGGCGAGCTCGTCTGATCTGCAGTTATCAGCCAAACCACTGTAACCCGGAATCCAACACAATAAATTCTAAACAAATTCGCATTCATTTCCGTTAATATTGAGCGACATTCCGCCACTGTCATTTACGTAGTAATACCCTGTTCGAGGGATTTAGTTACAGTTTGGCCTTTGGTGAGAATCACAATGGATGCGTTCAATGCAAGTGCTTCACAATTACTGAGCAGCAAATTGTGATTATTTTGAGTTTTAGGGACGACATGCTGTCTCATTTGTCAAATGCAATGTTTAGTTTGGCAAGTGAGACTGGTGGACATCCAGCGGGGTATGGAAATATCACAGAATTCGAGCATACTAAACGTTATCATTGGTTTCCGCGGTGGACCAAAGGCGCGACCGGTGGAATCGGTCAAATACGCGCTAAGTCAAAATTTAATTATTAAAAAAAAGTCATTAAAACCCTAGAACTATCGCCGCACCCCCTCGAGAACTCTAGAACTATTGCTAATAAGCAGGGCACTCTTAAAAAAATTTCAAATTTTCCAAACTTAGGGTGTTAACTTCCGGGAGGTCTACATTACTTATACGCTTTCAGTCGTACTTTATCCTACTTCCAAAGTAAAAGCTATAAAAATCGGATAATTATTTCTTTTCCACTATTTTTTATTTTAAGTTTCATCGGACGACAAAATAAAATGTGGGTTCGTCAAGTAGACCCCTAGATTTAGATTAGAGTTTACAGTTTTTGAAAATAGTGTGCGATTTCTTGTGGTTGATCTCGGTGCCAAGCCAATTTGTTTCCTGGACTGCGGTGATGTTACGTGTGTATTTCTCGACCTGTTGTGGGGGGGGGGGGGGGGGGCTTTTTAGCCCCTGGTTTGAGCAGGGAGTGTATTTTCCAAGATCCGAAAGAATAATTAGTTAAACTTTTGCGTGGTCGTCGTTATTGATCCGTCCAATTTCAGCCTTTTTTACGGATTTCTTTACAAGGTGCAGTTTTTACAAGGATCTGATGTCGGCTCGTCGCTGAACTCTGTTCAGGGAGGCCTTGGCCTTCATAACGTGGCAGAGCTCACACAAATATATTCCAGGTCAGGACTGCATGACTCAACCCACTCTAATAACCTGAGACGTAACTAAAGCAATCAGGCTACAGCTACCCTTCCCTCCTGCTTTTACAACACTGGCTTGGGACAGGGTTTTTGTTGTTGTAGCAACGCGTTGAGCTTGAGGATTAACATACTTTCCTTCGGGCGTTGACGGCCGTTTTGATGAACGGGTCGCTCCGGTGCGTAGAACTGGCTGAAGTAGGAACGTGGGACTGGCTTCGACGGAGTTTCCTATTTCATTTAGTTACACACATTTCATTCAGAGGAAACAAACTGTATGTTGTACCTAAACTGTAAAAAATTTCGCTTTAAGAACAAGTTTCATGCAACAGCTCTTTAAAGCTCTTGGTTCAAACTATCAGGATCGTGAAAGAGTCAGATACATACATACATACATACATATATACGGTCGACAGTCGTTGCCATCAATTAAGTTTTAATTTGATCGGTTATTTTTTGGCATCTTGTGGGACCTTTTTTAACCTTTGTACTATACATGTTTTGACTCCTGACACAAGAATCTTGTTTAATTCGTAATTGTTTGGGCTACGATATCGAAAGAACCGACATCATCTCCCGATACTGATGTACATCAAACTCGTACAGTTGCTCATCGCCTGGTGGTGCTATTTGACCTTGATGGTTGCCTGCTTATTATCAGTCCTTACGAAAATCTTTGGATACCCGCAGCACACGTCCATTTAACATTTTGCATTTACTTTGCTTTCTACCTTACCTTCATCTCCCACGTAAACTGCCAAGAACAATACTCGAATCCCTAAACGCTCTTAGAAGGCTTCATCTTTTAAACGACCAACAAAATCTGAACACTTCATCACTCCCGGTGAAGAACAGAATTCAAAAGTATACACTTATTTTTTTCCACAGCTTTGGACACAATGGGTTTTTCTCATTCTCATAATTCCTGCGCCCGAAAGAGGAGCGCAACCATTTCAATTTAAATACGTGGTTTGACTGACTTCAAAGAGTGAATGAACTCAAAGAATTCACTTTTCGGATTTTTCTGGTGGATCAACATCACAAGCGTATTGTGTTTTTTGCTGCATCCTTGTACGAAAAAGGTTCGGGGAAAATGAATGTTCGTAGCTGCCAAGCTATTGTGCCTCCTGTTCTTGTCAGAAAAGTTGGTTTCTTTTGCATGAAAACTGAGAATTTAATTTTCGAAGAGTATTTTACGGGACAGGAGGAGGGTGGAAGTGTAATAAATGAAAATTAGAAGGACATACAGTCGGGAATTTTCGGAAAAAGTAAATTGAAAAGACTCTTTTCACTCAATGAGAACTGAAAGTTCAATTAATGAAAATTGGTTCGGAATGGTCCTGGTCGTTGAATTAAAATTTGGAATCTCACTGCGTATAGTGCTATACTCTTTAAATGCCAAAGTCTTTTGAATGTAGGAAACCAGGGAATAGTAAGGAGGCTGGTCCATTTCGTTCAATGAAATGCTAAGAACAAGTCGACTTATTATTCCCAAAGATTTTGGGAAATATATTGAAGTCTTTAAGTTGACAGGGGGTCGCGTCGAGAGTTAAAAATACTTTATTTTGAGAATCCGAAAAGGTTCCCGTCCAAGCCCAAAACAAAGAGTAAATATTACTTTCTGAACCTGTATATTTGAATTCGTTTGTGTCAAATATGATTTCGGCTGCTGAACCGACCTGCTAAGATTTGATCCTCAAGAGTTTTCTTTGAAACCACACTAGGAGACACATCGCGCCATTTTAAGAGGTAGTAAAAAAAAAATTAATAAAAATAAATAACTGGCGCAACAGTCCAATTTGAACCACGGCCTCGAGATGAGTTAGCATCATCTCATTTTCTAGATCGTGACGGTTTTTGTGCAGAGGTATGTGATCAGCAACACCCTCAACCGAGTTATTTACCCCATAATGGGTACTCATTTAACAGCTGAGTGGGCTCATAGTCCGACGCGTAAATCCCCGGAATCGAACCGGGGCCCAGTGCGTTGAAGGCAAACGTGCTAACCGTTGCGCCATCCGGACTACAAAAAAAATTAATACTAATGTATTTGTACCCAATTACCCAAATTTAATTCCGATAATGGGGTTTAATGAAAAGTTAATAGTAAGCGACATTAACATAGATTAATTTGGATTAATACATTCCCTGAACTCTCACCGTCTAAGTTAAACAATCCTCTGCTTGCGCCTGACTGAACACTAACACTATTTCCAGGGGTTAATAACGAATTAACACCCTTGGGGTTGTTCTATTGTTCCAACTCCATATTAACTCATTCATAATCCAGGCTCAGTGCAGGGAATATGTAAGTTCATCGTCGCTATAGAGCCCGAGTATAATAAACTACATCTGCAAGCATTGTATTAGTTGACAATGAGTTCATCCCGAAGTAATTATCTTTCTGTTTCGTTGAGCCTTGGAGCACTTACAAAACAATTTTTGATGCATGAACGTAACAATAGATACTCAAAATAACAATACAAGCAGCGAGTTAAATTTCATAATGTCAAAGTCACCGATCAAAGATAACAAACGGATTGTATCCCTACTAAAGTCTACTAACGAAACTCCCATTTCTCCCCGGTTCATTTATGCATTAAAAAGGATTCGCTTTACCCACAAACAAAATACGTAGATACGTTTTTGGGGAAGCCTGGCAGAATGTTATCTAAAGTTCGGCACCTAAACTGTCAGAAGGACTAAGTTCGGGTCTGGGTATTAATTAGGGTAAAAGCCGCATAACATTGAGGGTTTCAACAGTATGTTAAGAATCCGATGAGCGAAACATATTGCAGATACATTGAGAAGACAATTAATCACCTTTGAAGTTTGTTCGACTGGAAATTGATACTGTTGTTCAGGTATCATCAGGGTTTTGATGGACAACCAATTAAATAGACAAATGGATGGTGTTTTGGCTATATACATTTTTGATGTTTTTTGCACAAATGCTTTGGAGTGTAAAATATTTGTGTTTTAGGATTAATTGAATTTTAAAGTAATCGATTACGAAATGTTATCTTGGTGAAAGAAAGTTAGATGGTCAGAGAGTTCATAATGGTGAATCCTCGTATTTTTGGAACCACATACATCTGTACTCTTATATATCATTTAACAATTTACAATTTGCGTCTGATGCGTCATTTCAATAATTTCTTGGGCATGCGGTTATCGTCCATAGCGCAATTGACTTAGCCTGGCATTACACTTTGCGTTTTTCTGCAGGAAGAGCAATCCCGCAAAAAAACGCATTGTCGTACAAGAAGAGGACCCTATAATTACACATTGCGTTTTTCTGCAGGAAAAGCTTGGAAAGCAGCAGAATTATTTTTGTTTTGTCCTCGTTAATTCATAGTCCAACTTCTTTTGTAGCCATGTCAAGATTATGCAGAAGTTCTTCTGCGTCGGTCAAGTTCCGAGATATCCGTATGATGTTGATATCGTCTGCGTACGCTATCAATTGTGTGTGTCAACTTGACGGTTATCGTGGCGCTAGTGTGCCAGGTTGAAGAACGTCGGCGAAAGTCTATCGCCTTGATTCAATCTAGTACGTGTTTGAATGGGATATCGTTCGTTAATGCTATCGGTGTCACTGATGATGTTTCCATCCTTGTCCTTACAGAGGCTAGTCCTGGTTCAGTAGCCATTCTTAAGGTCTAGACACACAGTGCCCGTACCAGGGCAGCGCCGTAGTCGCCCGTATATCGGGCACATGACCGTACATTGCAAGCGAAACCACACAGTATCCGTACCGAGACCAACCGTGTGTTTCCCATGTGTCCCCGATTCCCGCGATTCTTCCTAGCGACTTTAATTGCATGCAATGCAAACGTGTGTCTAGCTATTCAACATTGTACATTTTCTTCGCCGTATGATGGCTACACAACAACCCACCCGGCGGCGGCTGCTCCGTGTTCGGCTATGTGTGTATCCAATTTCTTTCCGTACCGAACCGTGAGCGAGAAAAATTAAACCAAACTAAACGGGCACGGTCCGCCCCGTGACGTGCAGGTGACGGTCTGCTGTCCGTGTGTGTAGTGTGGACCAGCAGACTGTTTTATATGGTACAATTCGCTTACCGTAGATCGCCAGTATACGGGCGACTACGGCGCTGCCCTGGTACGGACACTGTGTGTCTAGACCTTTAATCGTGTTTACTAGTCCGTATGCTTGTCTGGTGTTTCTAGTAGCTAGGTTATTATTAATGTTCAGCAACTGCTCGTCAAAAATTTTCGATTCTAACGTCTTAATTATTCTATTTGATAATCGCGGTAGCTCGTCATATTTTTCTCTTTTGGCTCTAGTTGGACGTTGGATACATTGTCTGCAAGCTTCGTTCTATGCGTCTAAAGATTTATGTCATTCTTCTTCGAACCATCCATTTCGCGCTCATCCGACTTTATGTCTCACGACATTCTCTGTGACTTCATTGATGGTATTTTGAGTTCTTCCCAAAATTTTTGGAAACCCGCATTGCCGATGTTATGAAGCATAGGCGACAGTTTTTTCTTGAGAATGGCTGTATATGCCTGCGCCGTGCCATCGCTTGAGGTTTTGTCGACCACAAAAACCTTGGGAAGGCATATTCTCGACTGGTGCATCGAAGAGCGAAGAAATTGTACACCGACAGGTTATTTTGCCAAGTGATGGTCAGAATCGCAATTTGCTCCTCGAGGATGCACTCCTGCCGAATTTCGCTGCGAGTCTTAGAACCCCCGGCACCTTACCTTTATGCAGAACGCGACACTTCTCGCCATCATAGGTTGACTTAATAATAGCCACAAGCTTCCCAGGGATGCCTCTCTTGTGCAAGGCCGCCCATATTGAATCCCGGTTCACACTATCGAAAACCTTATCGAAATCGATGAAAAGCAAGTGAAGCGGAGAATCGCACTCAGGGCATTGCTCGATGATGATTCGTAAGGAGTTAATGCGATCGACACAGGAAAATCCGAATCAAAACCCAGCATGCTCTTCATCAATTATGCATTCTAGGTGAGCCTTCAGTGTATCCAGGATATTTACAGATATTATCTTGGCAACGGCAGGAAGCACACAAATGCTTCTCCAATTATTACAGCCTGTGAGGCTACTGCTTCTCGGATGATGATCAATCCTTCCTTCCACTGAGTGGGAACGGTCTCTGTATTAGACGCTTTTCTACAAGTGAGTGCATCAACTCGGCACTTACGCTTGGCGCTGCTTGCTTAAGTTCGGCAGGAATACCTTCGCGTCTGGCGGCCTTTCCTCGTTTTAGTGCAATAATTGCGGCGACTAATTCCCCTTCAGTAGGGGCAGTGGACCGTATAAGCATATTTTGGTGCAAAGCTAAATTATCTACATAGGGGGGAAATTCACCAGAGGTTACACGGTTCAAGACTGCGTCGAAGAGTTCTTTCCACTGCCTCGTTTAATCTTCCTCAAAGATAAGTAGCTTTCCATCACTATCAATCATCGGATGTTGGCAGGAGTTACCGCCACCTGTAAACTCCTTGATGACACCGTATACGGCTTTTAAGGTTTTTACTTTTTGCGGCTTCTTCTGCTGAGGTTAGAAGAGATTTCGCAAAATCTCTTTAATCGCGTCACACACTACCTTGGACTTCTTGAGGTTTCTGATGGTAAAGGAGTTCGATGCTGCTTCAATTGTCTTCTGATGCTGCAGTTAAATGAACCTTCGCTCTTTCTTTCAACAATCCGCTTCCATGAAGCGTTGGACATCTGGGGCTTATTCCGGCAAACCCGGTTTGGGCCAAGTGATCGTTAAATTGTTGTTAGAGCGTTGGATTTTTTAGTCGAGCGGTGTTGAATTTGCGGCGCCTGAATATTTCATCGCGAGGACCGTACACAGCTGAAATACGAACATTAGCAATCATATGTAATGGTGTGTTTTCATCCAAATTATGTCGCCCTTCATATTTCGAACGTCCAGGAAGCAGCTCTTAAATCTTTTACTAAAAGCAAAGTGGTCGCTCTAATTTTTTTTGTTCTGCGCCGATCAACAGAAGGCCAACTGATTCTGTGGTAGTCCTTATGCTCAAACATAGTATCACCGATGAAGGGACTGTGACTCTACATATCTTTCACCGTTGTCGTTACGATCCTCAAAACCGTGCCTCCCCATCACATATCTGAGTTATACCTATAGTTATCAGCGCCAACTTTTGCATGTAGATCCCCGACAACCATAGAGGTGTTCTGCTCTGGACGGGGTTTAGTTGTTCGTAGAAGGAGTGTTTCGCCAAGACATTGTCGGGTTCAGTTGGAGCATAGCATTGCATTATTGAAATGTTCCTCATTTTGGTCCGGAACCTGGCGGTCAGGATTCTGTCAGAAGCTGGATCCCAGGATAAGTGACATTTTTGTTGAGTTAGTATATATCCGAGGCATAGTTGACGTTTCGTTAGCATATGGAAAATTTCGTATAGTGCAAGTTGCTGGCATACACGTCCTGTCCTTGTTTGTCGGATTCTACTCTTCTTATATTCTACTCCACGGGGGGAATATTTACCTCAGCCAAATCATCGCACCGCCATTACTAGCGGCTGAGTTGGTTGGCAATGGTCCACGACCACTGCCGTTCTAGGAGGCGCCCGCAAGGAGAACTATGGAAGAGGATTTTTGCCCCCTAAAAAAATTTAAACGATGTCTCGTAAGTATGTTGCAGCCAGAGCAAGCGTAGCGAGCGCATATGTTTGTGCAATAATAAGGGTTGTGTTCCCTTAAGCGCGAAGCGTGCATAGCGAGGGGAGGCGGACACAAGAGACTGTTGATTCACAATATTCTCTTGTGTGGGCTCCGCTCGCTCCACGGTTAAGAAATCGCAGCCCTCAGTATTGCACAAACATGAAAGCTCGCTTCGCTCGTTCTGGGTGCATCATATTTATGATGAAAATTGCAAATTCTTTACCCGATGATGTCATTTGCATTGAACGCAATAGTCTAACACAAGTGTTTCCACATTGAGTGCGTTCAGAAGGTGGCAAAAGAGCAGAAACCGCTCGCGAGCAGCTCCGCAACTGCTCGCGAGCAGCTCCGGAGCAGCTCGGTTTGGAGTCTGCACCTGCTGAACGCTACTTCACCAGCTGAAAGCTGACGATGACAATTTTAGACGTCAAGTGCCGAAAAGTGGAAAATACATGAATCCCACGCTGTCCATGATGAAAATCCCAAAAAAACGAGAAAACAAAACAGAAACGGCAAAAACACCAAGAAAACACAACCTAAACACAACAAACCCAATTTGACAACTGCCAAAAGTCGAAACTCGCAACATGAGCGTGAGGTTGAAAAGAAGAAGAAGAACCTGAGCACTGAGCACTGATCAGTGAGCAGAAATACACACAATGTGTGCGTTCAGAAGGAACTGAGCAACTTCCGCTCGGCGAACATGTTCAGAACGAGCGGGTTCAGAAGTGACTGAGCAACTTCCGCTCAGGTGAGCATGATCAAATTTCACCGAGCAAGAAATATTTCTGCTCACTGATCAGTGCTCAGTGCTCAGGTTCTTCTTCTTCTTTTTCAACCTCACGCTCATGTTGCGAGTTTCCGAGTTTTGACAATCATCAAATTGGTTGTTGTGTTTTCGCCGTTTTCGGCTTCAAGTTCTTTGGTTTTCGGGTGGTTTTGAATTTGTTTTCTCGTTGTGCGTGCATTTTTGTAATGGAAAGCGTGGGATTCATGTATTTTTCACTTTTCGGCACTTGACGTCTAAAATTGTCATCGTCAGCTTTCAGCTGGTCGATTTGTCAGCTGGTGAAGTAGCGTTCAGCAGGTGCAGACTCCAAAGCGAGCTACTCCGGAGCTGCTCGCGAGCAGTTGCGGAGCAGCTCGCGAGCGGTTTCTGCTCTTTTGCCACCTTCTGAACGCACTCATTGTCTATATGGAAAAACTGTGTGGTGAAATGGTTTCCGCGCGCAATAAGTACATATACATATGTATAGGTATATTTTCTTGATCAGCATCATCAGGAGAACAATATAAAAAAATTCCAGTCGGTGATGTAGTTTATCTGCATTAATATCGAAAAATGTTTAGGGCTGCCATTGGGAAACTTAAACTTTTATTTTGCACTCCAAGAGAAAAAACGAAAACAGGTTTAAATTTGAAAAATATACGATTATCCATGCAAACGAGTCAAATTTTAAATAACATTGTTTTCCAAAAACAAAGCATTCAAACGAAATAACATAGTATCCCTCCAATTCCAAGTGAAAACTCATGTTTGCTACATTTCCATCCTGCACTCTACCAATTTAATTCAAGCACTTAGCTATCATTATACAGCGCTAACTTTTTAACTCACTTCCCAGAAATTAGTTTCCAAAAAACTACCATTTCGTTCGCGGCAACAGCAGCATAGCTCAGTAGCAAACAGCAAATTGGTGCAGCTAAGGACCAACTTGAAATAAACCCTAAATGAGGACTCGGTTATCCGTTTGAGTTTCAAATGCGAAGTATCATCTGCTTGTGTACACTCACATACACAAATCCAACTGGAGTGCGGCTCTTCCAGTCCTTTGAGCCGGCAACTTGTTTAAACATACTTACGCAATGTTTTACATTTTCAAAGAGCTAACTATCGAATTTCATACGGTGGCTGTTCGTTTGACGAAGTATTCCAAACCTCTCGGCTGGCTGGTTGCTTTGAAACCACCCCGCCCCGAATTGCATATTACGGCTTCTCGCCAGAAATTGCTCTGTACAAAATATGGTGCATGCCTTTTTGGTCGTGTCGCCGTGCCAACGAAATGTAAATTTATTGTTAAAGTTTTTCAACTTGGTCCAGATTGCACCACCGAAGTTTGCTCACCAAAAAACTTGGTTTCGTTCATACATGGGCAGTGTCAACCATTACCGCCCCGAATGTTTAGCATATTGCGTTCGAAACTAGTGTTGACTGTTTGTGCAACCGTACCACCCCTCCCCAATGGAGCTACTTATATATATATATGTCATTCCGGGAGCATATTTAACAGCGGGTGCAAACAGCCCCTGTGAAAGATAAATTTTCCAAAATACAGCCAATAATACGTCCCCGCATGTAGGACACAAGTAAATACTGAAGTTTCATTATTCATAACATTCTCACGGTAATTATCTGCACTGAGAGCGATATCAGCTTTCCAGAGATAAATTCATTTAGTTTCCGGGACGATAGGTATTTCAGCATAAAATTTCTCATGTTCTAATTCAAGCTCTTGGCACCGACCCCCTTGGTAGGAATATATCCTTTAAAACTTTTAATTACTGCATATAAACGGGAATAATAGCATCATACTTGCTCACATGGGCCTGGCGTGGTGTTGGTCGAAATGGCAAGGGTTAATCCTGTTTTGCTGTAACAGGCTTCATACTAAATGTATTGGGGGTTGACATTAACAGCCGTTTTGTCGGCTCTTGTAAATATTTGATTGCAAATGTCAGGACTCGGTTTAATTTTCCTGTCAATTTTGATTGGATTAGTTGAATTGAAACGAGGACAGAGATGAAACGAATTAAATATGCCGACGACTAATTAAATGGGATCTGTAGTGGACCTTACGTATTATCGTTATCAAATTAGCATTAGGTGAAAACCATATTGTGACATTTGTTGTTATGAATGTAATCCAGTGACGTTAAGCGGCCCAAATTGAGGTCCAGTAGAGTAATTACTGTCGGTTAAATCGAGGGATATCGATTTTGTCAGTGTAATTAAAATGTTTACGATTTCATTAATTTTTAAATGGATTATGGTTGGTTGGTTAGAGTGGTTGTTTGCTACCCATTAGAAAAACACAAGTAGCGCTAGGTTAGGTAAATGGGCTGCCATGCTACCGCACAGCACACATATAGCTGGGTCTATGGGTCGGTTGTGATAACGCCAAAGTCACCTAATTAAACCTAGGCGTCACACCAGCCTGTGCTAGCAATAAGGCGATTGAGCTGTATTACACTCGTATCATTAAAGTCCTTCAGTTCCCGAAAAAAAACACGAGCCCAGAAATTGCCTCCGCCAGCCAAGGTCGGACAGTGACAAAGAAGATAGAGAACGCTCTCCTCCACATCCACGTCGTCGTAGTTCCTGCAATAGCCATTCTGAGGAATTCGAAGCCTCCAGGCAAGCTTTCCTATAGGCCAGTGCCCCTACAACTCAGCAATGTGTTTCGTGTTCAGTGAAAGCAGTGTGGCAAAGCAGCTAAGTGTGCGTTGTTTTGATGTCACACGCCACCTAGGAAGAATAAACCGTTGTTATCGAAGTCATTCAGAAGTATTCATCCTCAGATCCTTCTTGCGCAGTTGATAAAATACATATTGTCTCCCCGATACCCTTCCAAGAGATCTCATATATATCTTGGAAGAAGCACTACCCAATTCTTGATGCCTGATTGTTGCAAGACCCGGGCATCTGCACAAGAAATAGATCAAAATTTCTTTCTCTTCCTCATTCCTGCAGCTCCGGCAGAATATGTTGTAAGGTATATACAATCTGGTCGCGTGCGCTCCCACTAGCCAATGTCCCGTCGTAACCGCTGTAACTCATATCATAACATCCGCCGGGGTTTTCTTCAAAAGAGCATTTGTTCTACCTGCGTCGTGGCCATAGTTTCCTACACGTGGCACACGTTGTCAGTGCACCCCATCTTTCACTAGCCCCGGTCGTAAAATGTAAATGAATCTGCCTCTTTACGGCATTTAACGGCAGGTGGACAATCACCGCACAGGACTGGTGCAGTGCGGAGTACTGTCTCGCCAAATAATCGGCCCTCTTGTTCCCTTCTATATTTCTATGGACTGGAACCTATAGACGAGAAACTAGAAAAAGTTTGGCCAGTCCAGCAAGCTCCCGGTGGCATTGTTTAACTAATTTCGAACAGATTGCCATTAATTCCAAATCCTTAATCGCGGCCTGGAAATCTGTGAAGATGGCGGCTCTTCTAGTCGTTCCTGTGCTGCGCTTCAGCACCAGACACGCCTCACTTATTACCAGCACTTCAGCTTGAATATCCTATACTATAAGTCTAGGGTATAAACATGACATTTAGCGACAGATCATGGCAGCTAACAAAACGTTTTACGCAAGCCTGTCCATAAGGAAGTCGAAACTGGTCCACAAAAACAACAAGCTGCGCATCTATAAAATATTAATACCACCTGTGCTACTCTATGGATGCAAAACGTGGACGCTAACACAAGCGTCAGAAAAGTCGATAGAAAAATCCTGTGAAAGATATTTGGACCAGTCATGGAAAGAGACGTATGGTGAATCTGAGACAACTATGAATTGTACGAACTGTTTCACGATCTATACGCTCCAAAATTTGCAAGTTCCGGAAACAGGAATAGGCTGGCCATGCCGAACGAATGCACAATGATAGAATCCCGAAACGTGTGCTAATGTGCACACCCAAAGAAAGCCGACCGGGAGGAAAACCTCGTGTACTATGGGGGGGCTCAATGCACACAGATTCGAGCTGGAGGACGTGATCGCTTGATCGCGATAGGTGGAGGAACCGCGTCCAAGAGGCCAATGTCCGACACGGGCTAGAGTGCCGATTATAATGATGTACAAAAAAACTAGGATTTTTAAAGAATAAGGGTTTTTGACGTTTGTCCAAGGATCCCGTTATAAAGTCAAGGCTCCCCGACTTTTATATAAGTTTCAGAACCCAACAAATATATTAAAAAAAGTCATTTCTCGCAAAAGCCGCTTAACTAAGGTTTAACTTTCTTCACAATAATGGTTTGGATAACGGCTTTAAACAAACCCAAACTTTCGAATTCTTTATTGTGAATTGCAACCATTGGAATGGATTAGAGTTTTTGAATTCACACTCTAATAAAAAGGACATAGTACCTCCTCCTGTAGAAATAAATCGTCTACTAAATAATATTTTATGATAATTTATTCAATTTCTTTCGTTATTTCCTCTTTTGTACGATCAGGATTCGCATCGACCATCCTAGTATCATTCAGAAACTTTAGCACTGTATTAAAGCGTCTTCAGGCTAAATCCTTAATCCACCTTTAATCGGATTTAATCCAAGCTTCTTCTATATTCCTCCCTTGTATACGACCCTAACAATTTGGTATGCATCACAGTGAAATTGTATCTTAATTTGCCCCATCGTTTTAACGAAACTCCTCGAGTCCTTTAGTCAGAGACAAGTTATCATATCTGTCGCTCAAATGCGAGCACTAAATGACAAATGATGAACGATTTTTTTTTCTTTTTCCTCTCTCCATCGACGACGTCATCATTGTGTGCTTCTATCCCAACGGAAAAATTAAGAAATTGACTTAATGCTATACCGTACATCTCGTTCCATCATTTTTCGTCCATTACGACAGCAATACTTCAGCAGAGCAGAATGACAAATGGATAAATGATATCATCATATTTCCATTCCATGGCCCCGAGTTCTAAACAATATTTCCTCACTCAGTTGCTCGATTCGTGCAAACCAACTCAACGCTGGTGAGAAGTCCTTGCTTTGCTCCGTCGCGTTGATATTTCGTCGAAAATGAATTGAATACGAGCAAGAAGGACTAAATGACAAGATAAATTGTCTCTGACTACAACAAGTTACTTTGGCCAACATTTGAATATGTAGAGGGAGTGTGGGCCGGGAATGCTTTCTTGTGGCCTACAATGGAAATCCGTTTTCCAGGCCCTAATCTCATTTACACGCTTGTCATTTTTGCTCTTTTATTCCATTTTCGGGCCATTTCCATGTGACTTTTTCTCGGTTCGAAGCCATTGTCTAGCTGCATTCGCTACACGATTCGGCTCTTAAAATGTGAAAATTCAATTTCCGTCTCATACAGCTCATAAACTGAGCATGTAGTCTCTCTCGCGTATCGCCCCAAATGCCTTGCCCGAATTTCCGTTGTGTCGACTCTTCCCCGCGCCACAATAGGGAAATCTTTTGCAACACTCATCCTAAAAATTTATTCATATCCTGCCAACGAATTTATCAGGCGCTTTCATCAACTTTCACCCGGTCGTCGGCTGCTCTTTTTCTCATCTTGCAATCTTTTTTCCTGCACGCCATCCTCACTTTGGCAGGATGCGAAAAGCCATTCGTTCCCGACACACTCGTATAAAGGTTGCCGACAGGATCATCTTTCAATCTTCTTGACTAAGTTGAGTTGTCGAACGACTAAAGGGAAGATTCGATTGAGTGACGAAAGTGATTGGAATTCAACACGAAAGCTTTCTTAAGGAAAGTCAGAATTTACGTGGAAGATGTCGACTTCAATTCTGTATTCGAACGTATATGCGAAAAGACCAAGTAGAAATGCATTGTGACATCGGATAGGACTTAGGTTGTCGCAGGGTTATATTTTGAAATTCATTTTGTCAAGTGGTTGAATGGTGGGAACCCGAGCAGCAGAACAAAGTGGTGCTTTTCTCAGTGTTTAACCAATTGACAGGTAGTTTGGTTATTGGGGTGCTAAGAAGTCAATATGGTGTCGAAATGTCGGTCGCCTTGACTGATTTGACATGTAGCTTACAGGATTATATGACGATATAAATCCAAGGAGTTATTGCTGAACAGGTTGCAGGAAATAAGAAAATAGGTTCCGGATAAGGTAATGTATACCAAGTAGTCAAGGGATAGCCTAGGAAAAAACATTAAGACGAAACCGTCATAGACATACTTTCTTACACTTTAGAATAAACTCGTTGGTTGATTTTTCCTAAAAGTATGTTTTACTAGACGCGGCTTAGCGACGATCGTTGGCGACAAGCGATCAGGCGACCATCACGGTGCATTATTCGTGTATACACGGAGATGTTTTGCTACAAGCTACTGTGGCTAGCGACCGCATCGAACGATCGCATGCCATGAGCAGCCGCATGGCAAGAGGAATATTATCGCACTTTCAGTGAATATTGTTTGGGCCTCCATGTTATTAAAAAAAATGACGCGACGCACAACGGCTCTGCAACTTTTTGGAAAAATCACCAAAAGAGCAGAGAACGAAGAAACAAAATGCGTCTCTTGAATGGGCCACAATTTCACAAGAACGAACTGATAATCCTAAAAGGGGCAGATCTGCAGGCGAATCGCAAGCAGATACGAAAAGACAGAAAACCTGCGATACTGACTATATGCAGCTTGTCTGATTACTTCCTGCGCCTATTAGAGGAGAATCCCGGGTCTGCTCAAGTTTGAGTGGTTCTAAGGGCACAACAAAATCACGCAGTTTGCAGGGGGAAAGTTGGAGGTTATCACTACGGATGAAATTCCTTTTCGGTCAAGAGCCCGCATCTGGCTTCCCGCCAAACCCTCCAAAACGGTAGACATCTAGCTTTTAGCGGCGGGAGGCGATTTGCCATCGGCAATATATTTTTTTGTGGTCGGGGAAGGTTTCAGACCCCTCACTGATCCAGGCGGCAAAGGCCCGACGTCGGGCTGTCGCGGCACAAGTAGTTGATGAAATACTCGAAGAGTGTCATTAACAAAGTCACCTGGAGGTTTGAAGTGAAATCCTTAAGGTAAGGTCTAAAAAGGTTTCGGTTTTTATTTGCTCGTGAATAACGGTACTTTGCACCAATTCGATTGTCCATTCCGGTTTCATTGACTAGATAAAATTATGCTGACCCCACGTTGAGCGCCGAATACTTTTCGATTATTTTCTACAGTAAATTCGTCATGAAAACAAAGGCCAACATTTATCAATATTTTTTTTTTTTCGTAAACACACCGTCCAACTACTTAAAATCTTACTGGGAAGTGAAAATAAGCGTCGGAGGGCTAAAGTGGCATTTATATAGAAGCTGATATCGCCTGCTTCGAGGTTGAGTAAAATGTAACACGATGCAGATTGATTAGCTAAATTTGCCCATGATTAAAGGCACGTACCAAGTATGGTACGCTATGCATCTGTAGCCTATACGAGGCTTCAAAAATCACCCTAGCCAGAGAATTACTTCGAGCACTGCTGAGATGGGTCAAAGGTTAATATTGAATCAGTTCTGGAAATTTGCTTAACTAAAATGACACCTCATCCATACATACATTTACATTCTGATGAAACTGAAAGATACCACAAATAACCTGAACCGAAATGCGAATACCAGAGTTTATCGCCAGTTATTATCGGTTTATCAACTAATCAGTGGTATTAAATAAACACTTATATTTTAAAACCCAAACAATTAGTCGGCAATTAATGGATTCCATTTAAATGAATGTTTTCATTTATCACACGGACAAGTCTGGCCAATATTTATACTCGTTCTATTGTAGTTTGCATTTACGTAAAAAGCTCAACAAGTGCCCATTAAAAACACAGGCTAGCAACAAAGAGCCCCCATTCTGCAATATCTACGAGTATAGTACTCTAAATTCAAGAAGTGGTGCTTAAAATATGGACCACTAGACCTGTTTCTGTAGAGAAATTTATGATTACATTATTCTTTTCCTGAGCTCAGCTCTGTAGGAGAGTATTACTTAGCAATTTTAAGCTGGCAATATGGCATCCCCATTATCGATGCTATTAACGTAAAGTAAGAGGAACTTAAAGTGCTTGATGCTTTTTAGCCGTGGTCTGGATTTAAGTGGAGAAGTGAAAAGCTACACCTCCGGACTAGGCATAACCTCCGGATATACTATGTCCCCATATCCTAGTCCAGCTCTCTCAGCAAACACAATATACAAATATTGAATATTATGCAACCGCTTCTCTTGTTGAAATTTCATTAAACTTTGCAGATAATAAAGTTTAAAGGACTTCGTGTTGCGCTAGCTGAGCTCAAGTCCGGGGAAGGACGTCTAAAGATAGCAAAACACAGGATAGCACTTACGGATCTACAATACTGTAGACTTCGTCTTGTACAACATTTACAAACTTTTCACAAAGTTGAATGTGACGATGGCATTGTCGACGATGACGACTACGGCCATTATGGTGGTCCCGGACGAAAGAAAAACTTTCCTGAAACACACCTTTCATTTTCATATTATGCCAGGCGATGAAAGTTTATCGGAAAAAGAGTCACCTATTTTCTTTTCGCCCGGAACAGATTACGCCCATTTGTTCATTTGCATCCCGAACATTCTTATCGGGGAAACATTTATAATGTTATCATATTCGTATTTCCTGTTGCGAAATAGCTGGCGGGGATGCTTATCGCAAATTCCAGCGAATTTTAAAATTTGCTCCAACCACGTCGTACAGTATGAGTCGTCAGGATGCAGAAGGCGTTATGTGAGCTCCTGAGTTCGAGCAGGTGACATTGTATCCTGCGAAATAATATGTGAGCTTCATAAGCATTCATGTCACACACGAGCGGATAATAAAATACGACTGTGATTTTTCTGTAGAGTGACAGTTTTCTCGGCATCATGGTAACATTAGGCCTTTATATGCCTAGCATACTGACTCGGAAGTTCTAGGTCTGTGCATGGTCGCATTTTTTTCCGTTCTGGAAATGTTTAGCGAAAATATTCGCAATGACATTTTAACGAAGGTGCCGTGGAATGGAAGGCGTTAAATTCTATGAATTTTACATACGAGAGCACAATGTCAAGGATACGTACCCGTCGAGAATGTGGGCCCATGTGTATGACTTGAATTGATAAAATGTTCGGATTTTCGTATACCTATATCAAACATCAAATTTCTGGAATACTCTTAAGGTACATTTATACACGAGAGAAAAATGGTAGAGTGAATAGAAAACTCGCGGTAGAGACTTGTATAGATGTGTAAACTTCGCGTAGAGCTGCAGCGTAGAACCCTATGCTATCTCTACGAAAGAGTGTTTTGAAGTAGGACCTTTGAACATTTCGTAGACAAGTGTGCTCTACATCTGCTCTACAACTGATAAATAGAGAAGCATAAGCTGGTAGAGCTAGCTCTGTGAAGCTGGCACCGTCACATTCGATTTTTTAAATTTAAATTGTGCAGTTCGTTTGCCCATGGTAGGCTCACATTTCCCCAGGAAAATTTTCGTTCCCCCACCCTTACAAAAAAAGTTATTAACAAAATACATTTTTTCAAAATGAAAAAAAAACCACGAATTTTTATTTTCAAAATTGTTAATTTTTTTTTCGCTATTTCGTTTGCCCAACGTTAGCCCATCATTGCCCACCCAAAATTCGCATTTTTCCACCCCTCAATTTTTTTTATTCAAAAAATAAATATTTTGATCCCACATTGGGCGCCACATTATACACCCTCAACGATAATATTTAATTTAAAATGCCTAGCCTTTTAGCACAATATAAGCCCTTGTTTGCCCAGTAAAAATTTCCGGTTGTCCACCCTCGCAGTAAAAGTTATTAGCAGACTGATTTTTTTTAGGTTGGGAATACTTATATCGTTTATTTGGCTCTTTAAAGGATAATTTGGTAGTGCAAACTGAGCAGTTCGATTGCCCATCGTGAATTTTCGTTTGCTCAGCAAAAAGTTTCGTTTGCCCATCCCTTCAACTTTTTTTTAAAAGTAAGTATTTTGATCCCACTTGGGCGGCACTTTCCACATTTTTGCACTTTAATGGATAATTTGTGGTCGCAAGCTGGGCAGTTTTTGCTCATGGTGGAACGTGGTTTGCTCGGAAAAAGTTTCGTTTGCCCCGTTTGTTATTAGCAGACTAAATTTTTCTAGGTTGGGAATACTTATATCGTTAATTTGCACTACACAAGTATCCTTTAAGTAGCCAAGTTAACGGTATAAGTCTTTCTAACCTAAAAAAAATAGTCTCCTAACACCTTTTTTTTTGCAAGTGTGGGCAAACGATAAACGACGATGGTGAAACTAACTGCCCAGCCTGCACTACCAAATTATCCTATAAGGAGCCAAATTAAGGATATAAGTATTCCCAACCAAAAAATTAAAAATTAGTCTGAACTTTTTCTGCGAGGGTGGACAATCGGAAATGTTTGCTGGGCAAACAAGGGCTTATACTGTGCTAACGGGCTAGGCATTTTAAATTAAATATTATTGTTGAGTGAGTGTGTAATGTGGCGCCCAATGTGTGATCAAAATTAGTATTTTTTTTAATAAAAAAAATTGAAGGGTGGGCAAACGAAAATTTTGGGTGGACAATCCTGTTGGGCAAACGAAATAGCGAAAAAAAAATTCCCAATTTTAGAAAAAAAAAAGTTTCGTGTTCGTTCGTTCAAATCTCGGCGCGATCAAAAACTGCCTGTGAGTACTAATAGAACTCTCACAGTGCTCCGAGCTTGTCAGTATAAAATACGGCGCGGATAGGAGGTGCATCCTAGCAACTGCACCTCCGAAAAGTAGAAACGCTATCGAAACCTCAACAAGGCATAGAAATGCTACAGATGTTGACGCACCCATACCCTCTCCAGGGCAATTAACAACGGCGTTCGTGGCCATGGATGTTTGTGATGACTTCCCCCTGTGGTGCGGGTCGTAATAATAAGCCACAACGTCTCCCGACGTGTCCCAGGTAGGTGGCCAAATGAGAGCAGGAGGTGCATGCCATCGAAACGTTAGGCGCATTCTTTTGCTTTTCTTAACCTGTATTGGTTAGTGAAATAGCACGCACTACAACAAGATTGCTACCCGATATGGGTTTGCGCTTAGTGATTATCGAGGGCCGACTCTGAAGTAAAACTTTTATTTAGGACGCATCTACCGATTTTTAGAAGAAGTTTTGTCGAAATATTAGGAAACTACTCGGAATCAATTAGTTTCTTCTTTCACAGTTGCATTTTGATAGGTTCAATGCTTGCTCTTGATGTAATAGAATGAAGTTTTTTTTTTAAATATTTTTCAAAGAATCCAAACTTTAGCTGAGACAAAATCCATTTCATGTCAAATACATGCTTTTAGCCTGTATGGGTCAGATATATCGTTTTTTGCACAAAAGCTCGGGTTAACTACCCTGGATAGCTGCAGAAGAGCGCGCCTGTTAGCTAAGCCACATGGAATAGCTGGCGCACTATGCCCCATTAAGGGTTAGGGCAATGAGTGTTTTTTGGCGGAGCTCTTCCACTTTTTCTCTCTTGTCTAGGTTAGGTTAAAGGGGCTGCCGTGATACCCACAGCACACATAGACCACCACTGGGTCCTTTGTGATACCACCATCGACTCCACACTTCTCTCTTGTCTAAACGTAGCTTTAGATGAGACTACCGTACCGACTGATTGACGAAATCAGAATTCAAATTTCCAGAATACTTTTTGGTGTTAATTAGTTTCAATTGGAAAAGTTACAAAACATGGGATGTATGTTGGATACTAAAATTCATATTCAAGAATTTCCGAGAATTCTAGAGAGTATGAAATTTATTTAGGGTGCGTGGCATCATACGAGTCTACAGTTAATTGTAAATTCAAAAATATTCCTAGAATCTAGGGAATTCATCAAAAGAAACATATTTCAAAACCCACGGACACTGTGATGTTAATCAAAGTTAGGTAATCATCGACAAAGTGGCAATCACTTTCCATAAATCCGATTGACGCTGGCATGCATGATAGCATCGGTAGATTTGCCTTGAATAACGCGTTGGCATAACTCCAATAATAGTTCCCAACTGTTCAACAAAGCTTGAGGCATGATTACCCTTTTCTGGAAACCCTTATTGTTTAAATAAGCTAAGCTAATTTATTTATTATGAAACAGCTTGTCTGGCACTTTCCTTTGACTTTCCGCTTAATCATTGCCTCTGAGTGATGCCAGTGTCGCGCACTGACGTTTAGCCCAGGATCACACGAGCGTACAGCTTCTGATACACGAAACGCGTAAACGCGTCGCGCGTGACAAATCCACGATACCCGTCCCGTGTAAACAGCAAACGGGTACACGATGGCTCTGAACATTTTTGACGACGACCGCTACCGAAATATAAATGCGCTTACCCGACTGTTGTGTAAACAGTATTCGCGTTTACGCTACACGGGTGAAAATTACGCGATCGCGTATACGCGTCCCGTGTATCCGAAACTTTAAAAGTGCGTTTGTTGCAACGGACGTTCTTTTGTATTAACGTTGATGAGGAGTTTACACGAGCGCATACTACTAGTCCGTCGTTGTATGACTCACATCTGGGAAATTAAATATATAAATAAAATAACTGGCGCAACAGTCCAATTTGAACCACGGCCTCGAGATGAGTTAGCATCATCTCATTTTCTAGATCGTGACGGTTTTTGTGCAGAGGTATGTGATCAGCAATACGCTCAACCGAGTTATTTACCCCATAATGGGTACTCATTTAACAGCTGAGTGGGCTCATAGTCCGACACGTAAATCCCCGGAATCGAACCGGGGCCCAGTGCGTTGAAGGCGAACGTGCTAATCGTTGCGCCATCCGGACTACAAAGAAGGTGCTTTTGTTTTTTGAGACACATGTTGGTGGGATGATCCAGAGTGACGCGGATTTTGTGACACAAGTACGGACTTTCACAGGGTCATGTCACGCAGAAACTTCACCTCACATTCGAATTTTTGTCGATGCATTTATTCCTTTCATAGCAATTCGCCTCGCGTTAACTCACCAACCTGCGTCCTAGCTTTCGCCTAGCCATAGGTTTTGCTGATTTTAATGTCCGTTGTAGAAAAAGTACATTTAAGAAAATTCAGTCCTTAGTCGATTTTTACGCGCGTACTCAATGTGAACTCTCCTATCAAAGTCAATGTATAATATAGTAGTTCTACAACGGGCATTGAAAATCACGCAGCAACTGACATTCCTTTTTTTTGCTCGTGTGGCCGTGGGCTTAATCCCTAAACGCTATAAGTATCGATGGCCGTAAAAACTTTACGCCTTCATGTTAATATTAACCGCACTTGGCCCTCTGAAATCCATTCACTCAGCCCTCCCTACTCCGTACAACCTTCTGGAGTGCACCATTAAATTCATCGCCGGCAGTCGCAGTCGGGTCGACAAGGACTATATCGCATTTGCAACAAAGTTACCATGACTCTTCCAACTCGTCTAACTTTTGCACAAAGTGTAAATGCAATTAAACTTTAACTTATTGATTTCCTGCAAATCGGCTGTTAGCTGTTGGGTTTCAGGTGAGGAAACGATTTCGTTCCGCCATTCTGTTTGGATGTGTTTGCCGTGCTGCTGCAGTTGGAGTTCGAAAATGCGAAATTCCTTTGGGAGAAAGTTATTTGATGTGGTTTTCTGGATACATATGCCGGTGCGGTTTGGATACACCAATCTGTTTAAGTTGCATAATTGAATTTTCTTTTGATTTATGGCTGGAGAGTTGGGAAAGGAAGAAAATGAGTCCTTGGTCGATTTAGATGTTTAGAGGAATGTGAATTGAGAGTGAAGTTGCACGGTGGGAAATGTAAGTGAAATGCATAAGGATATGCTTTTGAGTAGGTGCAATTGAACGGAACGGAAACAATTTGTGAGTAAGTAAGTATTAAGTACGACCACCGCCATCTTGAATACCAGGCCGTCTTGTACATTGGGGTAGGTCGACGCAAAAATCTAAATTTGCAATTTATACCATTTTCAAAGCAAACTCGTATATTTTCGAGAAAAATTCATATTTTTTCCAATCAAATGCATTTTTATTTTTCACGGATGTGATAGGGTATATTAACTTTGTCATGAAGTTTGCAACGCACAGAAGGAAACATCTCCGACCATATAAACTATTGTATATATATTCTTGGTCAGTATGATGAGAGGAGTCGATTAAGCTTTGTCCGTCTGTCCGTCTGGTTCTATGCAAACTAGTCCCTCAGTTTTAAAGCTATCGAGCTGAAATCTTGTAAAAAGCCTTCTTTCTATTGCACGCGGTAAATATGTCGGAACCAACGGAATAGGACCACTACGTCATATAGGAACGAACGGTCTAAAAATTCGTCTTTGTGAGAAAAACTTTTTTATTTCTAAAGATGTCTTTTTCAAATTTGACACTTATCAATAGTATCTTTAGTTAAATTACATTCCTGAATTTGGTTGAAATCGGACTATTCTATCATATAGCTGTCGTATAGGAACGGCCGTTCCAAAAGCAAGTTTTTGTTTGAAAAACTATTTTGTTTCTGAAGATATCTTTACGGAATTTCATATTATTCAATCATGTTGACTCCCAAATCACGTTCCTAAATTTGGTTGAAATTAGCCTACAATTTCATATGCCTCTCATAGGAACAGTGAAATCGGAACAAGTTTTACTACTAATTTCAAAGTGGGAAATGCACCAGAAGTCAGAAGCTTCATGTGAAGGGTGTCATACCTTCGGAAAGCTAGCCGTTTATGGCACAGCGGCATCATCGGACCTTATTTCTTTCGAAATGAGGAAGGAGACACCATTACCGGCAATGGTACTCGGTATAGAACGATGTTAACCGACTTTCTGTGGCCAGAGCTCGACAACTTCAATATATCCGAGCTGTGGTTCCGACAAGACAGCGTTATAGCGCATTTTGAAGTCTGTTTGGGATATGTCACACCCCAGTATGTCAGATTGAGGATAAAATTGGATGTGTGTCATTCCAAGGCTAAAAGAAGATAGCGTTTAGGCGTACGAATGCCTGATCCTCGGTCGGTAGGGAGGGTGTTACTCAAATATTCAAAAAAGGGGTTGAGTTGCATGAAACGTCTACAGTAAGTATATGATTGAGAACTCGCTACATCTTATCGAGAACTGCAAAATATACCCGACATCGATGAAAATGTGGTGATGGTGTCGTTGGACATTCCCAATATCTCCTAATATGCCGATAAAATATGTGATCTTCGAGTTTGAATGTTGGCTGAGGAAGATTCATACTACGCCGGAATGGAGGATGAAAGTTTATGCAAAGATCGCTTGGCATTGTATTCGTGAAAACTACAAACAAATTTTGTTGCGGGTGATGGCCACCGATACCATACAACGTGTATGGTACATGGTACATATTGTATTCGTAGCCAAATATATGGCGATGCAACACCCGACTTGGATTGTTCCGGATTACGCCTCTCCCACTGAGGCATCTGATGAGACGCATTTCGCACCAGCTGTCAAAACCGGCGAACGCGATTTTTTGGCCCCCTTCGAGGGAAATTCATTCTAAACATTTTTATATTAATGATAATTAGTTCACATTCCAGTATGATTACTATAAAACTCCGAAGTGGCAATTAGCAACCCGCTCTCCTCAGAGATGTTCATGCAAACGATTGAAGACGCAAGTGAAGCCAAAAAGTAATGCCTTGACTTTGGTGTTGGTATTGGGAAAGCATGGAAACCATCGAGAACAGGCAGCGAGGGGCCCTGATCTAAATGAATGAATCGAAAACGGTCGCAAGAGTGGGCTCGGGCGTTTGATCGTGAACTAGTGCTATAAACTGTCGGACCGAACGACCGTATTTCAGTTAGAATTGCATATCGCTGCCACTGACGGAACCTTATAGAAGAAGTCAACGAATTGCGTCGACAGTAAGGTGGCCATTCTAGCGTTAATATCCGATTCCGATCCCCAGCCAGAAAGACATGACCATGTCAATAGAAAATACTCTCGCCTTTTTGTACACCGACTCCGATCCCCAGCCAGAAAGACATAACCATCTCAATAAAAAATACTCTCGCCTTTTTGTACAGGAATGACTGGTGCGGAAATGGAGCAGCAGAAACTTCATTTACACCAAAAATCGGATTATAAGTTAAAGAATAAATACAGAAAATAATTCCCCGGAATTGAAAAAATTCATAATCCCGAAAATGATTCATCGACCGTTAACTGTTTACTGCTTTCCAGGAATGAGCAAAAATGTCTGGTAGCCAGAATTTTATTAAACCACATCAATTTATTTAATAAAACCTCAGGGATTCATTGAATACACAATGCCGAGTTATTGAAATTATTGAATTACTATCGGGCTACCGTTTACAGTCCAATGATTTTCTCTGCCATTTTCAGTACTTTTTCCGCTTACAAAAAGCAACCCACCAAGCTGTTAGTAGCAATATCAGAAGAGTTATTACCCACAATCAAGTCGTTTATAATTTGCCAATTACTCATTCCACGCATTCCACTCCCTTCCCATTACGGATATTGCATCCTGTCGGGAAGGCAAAAGTATGTCCATTTGTTAATATCTTAAGAATCTTTAAGGGAAAAATTTACGACACCAATTACTCAATTGCTGTCATCGAACATTGGACACGAACAAGGACACACAGACCTGTTGTAGCTCCGCTTGAATAGCATCACGTCATCGAAACCACAAACACGAGCTGTTGGTTGCCGTGTCCTTCATTGATTGACAAATAAATCCATTCTCCCCCTTGTGATTTTATGTTTATGGCTCGTTAGTGGCAACATCAATTTCACCCTGCATAGCTGGCCCGATTTCATGACCTTCCTAGATAGGCAATTCTCTCAAGAAAGTGAAAATGAAATGGAACATGTCGAGAGCCCCCCAATAGGATCCAGTTTTACGAAATGATATCAACTCATTAAATATAAAATGAAGTCCTTATGTTGTACAGGGAGTATCCCCAGAGGATGTAGAAAACCAAGAAAACGACCTTGCTTAATTAAGTTTACAGTGACTTTTGAAACTTTCTAATGTGTACTTGAAGCTTTTCCGTTGTCTTTTTCTCGGTATACTCTCAGACACTTTATCCAACGTACAAGGGTATCATTAGCTGTGAAGAAGAGCACAGTATCTAAAAGGTAGCATGGAGAAACAAAAAAAAAAAAGTCGCTTTGTTAAAAATTACGTAATAGTTGAGCAGCTTTTTCGTTTACGGAGCGTTGTTGAATTTGCCAAGAAAGCTAATGCCAAGATACATTTTAGTCACGCCACTCACTTCCTAATTTAAGAGACAATACCCTGTGGCTGTGACTGTCCCATACTGTAGCAGTGTTCTAGATGCCATCAGGACACAGAAACTAGACGAATTAGCTAAAGTGATTCGGTTAGAGATTCCCTCTCTTTCCAGTTGAATATGGTGGTCTTTTTCTTGTTAGAAATGCTCACTGTGCTCATTTCAGTATCGTTATATTGTACATTTTTCTATTGTAGATGCGATTTGAAAGTTTTAGCAGCAAGCGACAAGTTAAGTGCTTCGTTTTGTAGTCATTGTCCTTAGTGTGAAAATTTAAGCAGTTTTGTTTCTCTTAAGCGATACTTCGTCGCTGTAGGTAATTCGAGTATATCCTTGCTAGACAATTTCGCAGAAAGTGGATGTTTGGCTTCAGTAAACGTACACGAAAATTTTTAAAATGTCTTTTCAATCTTTACTGAATTCAATAAAGCGGACACTAATTGAAAGAGGAGTGATTTGAAAATAAGGCTTTTATTATCAATTAATGCATTAGTAAACTGGTTTGAAAACGGACCCGTAAACGTATGGAAAAAAAATCACCAAATAAATAAGTAGCTTAATTAATTAGATTTTGGTGGTGAGGACCACCAGAAGCTTATTTCATTGCTTACAGCCCGCGCAGACGGTAAACGGTAGTTCTCAGAAAAACTAAATAACAGAAAAATAGAACACACGGCGGTTCGGCTTTTAAGGCATAAATCGATGAGCAGGCATTTTTGAATGTTTGCTCATAACCAGGGCCGTCGAGAGGGGGGGGGGGGCGAAACGCCCCGGGCCCGTTTTTTCTCGGGGGGGCAGAAAATTTGAAAAATTGAAAAAAAAAGAAAAAAAAAACCTATCTACGCACTGAACTTTTTTTTTGCTCCTTGCCCGTTCATACCACTCTGACGCACTGAGCTACCGGTCGCCATACAAAAGTTGAGTACCGGGCCCCGATTTTCTCTCGACGGCCCTGCTCATAACTACTCTACAAATGGTTCGAATTGCAAAATATTGACCACGTTAGGCTTACAATCAAAATATCCTCAACTTTTACAGATAAGCTTTTCCATTTGGTGCATCCGTTGCAAAGATCTGTGAGCTTGAAAACCGATAAAGTGTGATTTTTCTCCGAAGCCTCGAAAATTGTCGGTTTTTAGGGTTTTGTATAAATTCAAAACCCTTATGAAATCGGTCATGCGTCCGTCTGTCCGTCTGTCCATGAAATATCTCACGAACCGCTGAAGCTACATGCATGAAATTTGGTGGAAATATGTAGAAATACTATAATTCTCTGGAGAAAGCGATGCGTCGTAATAGGTCAACTTTAAGGGGGGGTCGCCATAGAGGGGAAATGAAGGTCGAAATTTTTTTTTCGTTTGGTATAGGCAAGTGGGGTATCGTAAAAAAGGTACCGTTGAGTACATTCCATTTTTGGAATTTTTTTCAAATTTGAAGAAAGGGGAAAAGAGGGAGAGGGGAAAATATGTGGTCCGAGTTTGTCCCCCCCCCCTTGCATTTCGAGACCGTTATAGCTAGACATATGAAAATTTACAGAAAAGCGGCATTTCACTAGCATAGAAAACCGAAAATAATAGAATTTTTAAATCTCATCCAAAAAGGTTAATAATAGTACATTTCTATAGTTGCGGTTAGCACACCCCAGCACCCCTCAAGCACACCCTAGGTCAAAAATATTGATGGCTAATGATAACCAACATCATAGGCAATAATACCTCTAAGTTTCATTACAATGACATGATATTTAATAATAGTACATTGACTTAAAGTTATGCATTTTGACACTATCCATACAAAAAATACACCTACCGGCCTCACGCATAGATATGCGTGTACTACTTGCATGTTGTTTTTCGTAGTGCGAATTGCAGTTATTTAATGAACCAACTTTGGAAGGGTGAAGATTGGTGATTGATGATCCTAACAATAACTATTCACACAGTTAATTTTTTAAGGGTTTTGTGTCTTAGATCTTACAAAATCGGTCAAATACCTGTCTCTCCGTCTGTTCATAGAATATCTTACGGACGGCTGAAGCTGCACACATAATTCGGCGAGAATGTGTAGAAATGCTATAATTTGCTGGAGGTAGCGTTGTGTTGTAATTGGCCAACTTTAAGAGGGGGGGGGGGGGGGGGGGGGGGTCCACATAGAGGCGAAATTAAGGTAAATTTTTTTTATCCACTGGTATAGCCAAGTGGGGTGTCGTGAGAAAGGTAATGTTGAGTACATTTTCTTGAGATTTGTAGAAAGGGGAACAGTGGAGGAGGAAAAAATATTAGACCGTAATTTGTCCCAGCCGCCCTGAATTTCGAAGCCGTTACACAAGTTTGCAATTTGCAATGTCGTCTTAATATGAATGGTTAAGCATCTCGAAGAGTGGGACAGTTTATCTCGTATACATACATATCTATCTACAGCTTCTCGTATTAAAACTATTACTTTGAGAGGTGACAGATGCAGTCTTTTTGTGAATTGGCATGTAAGATACTATATCATGGGTAAAACATTTAATTATGGTGTTTTTATTCAGCTGAGGGGTACCAAGAAGAACAGGGAGCCAGTATTTACATGCCAAAATAAGCGCCTGCTACAAAACCCTCGAATTGCGGGCGTAGCCCTCTATATTCTGGTTTCATTAACAATTGATTTTGACTACGCTACAAGCAAGCTCACAGATCTTTGCAACGAATGCTCCAAATGGAAAAGCTTATTTGTAAAAGTTGAGGATAATTTGATTGTATGTAAGTCTAACGTGGTCAATATTTTGCAATTCGGGCCATTTTTAGAGTAGTTATGAGCAAACATTCAAAAATGCCTGCTCAACGCCTGATAACGAGCGATTCTGAGGGCTTTGATCTCTTAAGGGGGGGAACCACATTAGGAGGTTAAAAAAAAAAAATATTTTTTTATTGTAGATATTGTTAGCTTAACAATTCAAGAATACGCTGCCAAAGCGAAATTCACATTCGTTTAGATTTTATGAGCATAGAATCGAGCGCTCATCGGGTATAGTCTACAGACTCGAGCACACTCTAGGGGGTAGGACGGAGCACTACCTCAGTCGCCTTATGTACTTACATAGCCTTGTAGCGGAACCCCATTTTTTAATCTTTGTTTTCAAATAACAGTATAGAGTGTACTAGAAGCATCAACAAAATTGATTATGTCGGTTATATCCTGTTTTTCAAACGCGTTTTTCTCAAAATGACTTTTCATATTTGCGGGAAGTTTAACTCGAAAAGTGATGAATCGATCATTATGAAAGTTAAAAGTATGATTCTTTTTAAAATTACGAAGAATATGAACTAAGATTTGAGATGATACCATAATTTTAAGGGTGTTTTTTTAGGCATAATTAATGGAGAACATTTTTGAAAATTTAAATAATTTTCTCCAACACCTGCAAAATTTTTAATTTCGATTATTCTCACCTGCATTGAGGTTCATATTCTTAGAAAATAAGTTAATAATGTAAAATTGAAACCTTTTTGATTTCGGATAAATATTGGAATCGCTACACGTCCCGCAAAAGGAGAACTCTTGTTACGGCCTTCGGCGGACATCGGTGCGTAAATTTGATATTTTTTATGTAATAACAAAAAAGAATTCCCTAAAGTTGTTCGAAATATGAATAAAATTATGCCAAAATTTGATTAATTAGTTAATTCTTCCCACCAAAAAAAAAATGAATGAAAATGAGCCTCTTAATGTGGTTCTCCCCCTTAAACGCGGAGCGAGAATAGCGAACGGAACCCACGCAATTTTTGCACCCAGGGCGAGCGAAACGAGCGTTCATGTTTGTGTACCAACCTTCAGAATTGCACAAACATAAAAGCTCACCTCGCTGGCTCTGGGGGCAACGGCGGCAACCCGAACCAGCAAATTAGCATGCATGCATACATTCGGTTTCAATTCAAACCGAAAATGTACGTAAATGCACAGTTTCTCTATGTTTTATTTCATGGTAGCGTCGCAAACAAATCCGTTGCCAATATGGATTCCGCTAACCTACACCAGACTTATGGTCACCCTGGCTAAAGTCGATGGGTCGATTAATCGATATGTCGATGAGTTTGTAAATCGCCGATCTTCTAAAAAAAGTTTATTGGCTTCGTAGGCAACTGTGCTTTGAATAATCCATACAAATTATTGAACTTGCGGGAATATATAAACGATATATATATAATTAAAGCTGTGACCATCGTATTTAGATTTTGCGTTGTGTAACTTTATTCTTTAAATGTAATATGTATAGATGATGGTCTTTCTCAAACTTTCTGTGTATGAATTCCCGAAAACTAATCAGACTTTATGTTAACAAGTTTTTCAAAACATTGTTTATTTAAAATTCAATTAAGCTAGAATCTTGTTCGTTAAATTATAAGCCGACAAGGACATTTAATAAGTCAAAGTAATTTGGAGAATCTAAAATATTCGGTTATACCCAGTGGTCATTGGATATTCTTCACTAGGAGGAAAACAGAATGTTTCTAGGCTATAACAAATGGACATACATTCAAGAATGAGCAACGTTGGCGCACCACACACTATATTTTATGTCTTAACTGACTACTTCCAGACTCTCTCAAATGATTACATTCAATTCCTATCCTCATTCGGGCCAGGAATTCGGTCACCTTTTTGTTGTCGGCTAGTTCTTCCAAGAAAACCTTAACATTGGCGTCAATTTATTCCAGAATGTTAAGTCCCTGTCACATTGGATATAGGCTCATGGAAGTTGAAGGCGAGTACAAATTGATGAGGATTTTTGTACGTAATGGCCTACGTGTTGATTTGAGAAGGGAAAATGGGAAATTTAATGCTTTTTTGTTTTAAAATTACCTCTATAAATGCGTTTATAGCATTGGGTGCGTTTTCAAAGCAAAACAGTGTCGACACTGTTGCGCGACTCTCTCACTCACGGGTGCACAATACTTTACATCTCTTTCACACATGCAACAGTGTCCACACTGTTTTGCTTTGAAAACACACCCATTATTAATTTCTTAAAGTATAAAATGGTTGACTCTTGCGATAGTTGATTTTGTAACGGACGGTTTGGTGGGCATCCAAAGATGCCCGTGAGGACGGAGCCTAAGGTAGCATATGACCGTGAAGGTCGGGCCGTGCCATCTGGCGAAGAAAAAGGCCCCTCAACGAGCTAAGCAGCGGCCTATGCTTGCTGTAGCTCAGTTCGGGAGACGTGGGCGGGGTTTTCGCCGCTCGTTGCCCCTGTCCTTTACGTATTACCAAAAATTCATAGGCCTGGGGAAGACAATACAAACAGGGGAGGTAAAAATGGGGAATAAAAAAAAATAGTCGATAAGGATGGAATAGTTGACGAACGGATCAGACGCCGACACGGTCGCACCTGGGTCCGGGTGTAATGGGACCCTCGGCCTCTGGTTTCGTACCACCAACAGATCACTACTCATCAGGTGCTGCTTCGATCTGCTGGTGGGAGCAGCACTACCAGACCATAATATGGTTCGTTACAGGTGGTTCGTTACAATTTTTCTCAGTTATAAGCCTGATCCTATGATAATGATGCAATCATGCCTTTTGGTTGCACTTGTATATATGATTATCACCCCCCCCCCCCCCTTTAATGAATATCCGTATAACGAAGTAAGTTCGCAGACGAAGCCATAAGCTTAAGCTTCAATTAATTTTTCTTTAGACCCCATCCCATATCTGATCCACATCTGCTACTTTTGCAAAAGCCACATGCCAATTCAGCTTCATAAAGAACACACACGCTCCTCTAAAACTTATTAAAAATTCAGCAAATATTTCATTTAGCGCAGCTATTGCAGACAGTTAAAAAGTAATCACTTTCCGGAGATATTTTATGTGACAGATGTTGAATAATTGCAGTGGAGGCTCTGAACAAATTTCATACCTTCCTTTCACCATCCTCTTTGAAACGAACGCGACTAAGCCCCACAACTATACTGTATATGCATATCCAGTTCCACATCAGCTTACATATAGAGTTCTCTTTGGATTTTGAAAATTCTTCCATTTTCTCTGGGAAAATTTAATTCGCACTCATATCAGGCAATTTTCCAAGTTATTTCACTTGTGACGAATTACAATGGCGACAGAAAGAACGATGCCTAATACGAAATAGGCTTCAGAATAAATGGAAGCAACTCAATTTAGAATGCTGAGTAATTTTGGTAATTAACGAGGAATGCTGCGTCTAAACGAGTAACGTTTGACTGGTCGTACAAGAAGAAGGATATATAATTTAGGAGATTTTGTCGCAAACTAATTGGGCCATAATGCTAAATGCAATTAACAACGGAAATCACAATGTGTCAGACTCTTTATTTTCTGATAATTTCGGAGAAGTCAACCTTCTGAAAAAGTATGTGAGGGGACGTTTTTCGTTCTGATTAGTAGGATGTAAGGAATTTCGCTTGCAATTACATCATTCCACTCATCTGACAGACTATTGTAAAACAAAAGACTTCCATACAATTAAGCGGAACGGAAAGAAAGAACAACAAGAACACTGGCATGAGGACAAGGAGGATTCGACTTAACCATAAATTTTACTGTCGTCCCGGTATACGAGTATGTATCTCTATCTTTCGTTCCACTACAAATGAAGCATTTTTTTGTTGTGTGGTTAAAGTGGACATTCAGAGCTTTAATACTACATCGCTATTGTTGCTGAGCTGCTGGAATAGCTTGAGGGTGATAATATCAGGTCCTGCATTTTATTCTCGGCAACGGATGCAGTAGTTAGGCTCAGGTGGTTTTCCGTATCCTTTATTTTAAGGTAAAATCGTATTCATAGGGCCGTTTTCTCTCTCTCTCTTTCTTTTCTCTTCTCTGCAACAATCAAAATAATGCGGTATAAAATCAGCTGATTTTCTTCTATTCTATTCTACGTCTGTACCGTCTCTCAGCACAAGTTTGGGGCTGAACTGGTTTCAAATCCTTTCCCATAGAACGAATTTCCAGAACTCCGTTCTTTTGGACCAATTTAATTGTCTCATTTGAATTTGCAAACGTAAACAGTTCTATCAATCAAAATCTTAGCAGCCCGTATCTCTCTCTAATTGCCTTTACCCCGCCAGGGGCATGGGCGCGTCAACATCTCTAGCAAGCATTTCTATGCCTTGTTGACGTTTAAATAGCATATCTACTTTTCGGAAGTGCAGTTGCTAGCATGCACCTCCTATCCGCGCCAACTTTATACTGACAAGCTCGGAGCACTGTGAGAGTTCTGTTAGTACTCCCAGGCAATTTTTGAACGCACCGATATTTGATCTACGAGCTCTAGATTAGTATCGTAGAGCGGTGACCGAACGATCACGGCAGCCGAGCAGCCCGTATCAGCTGTTTCAAATTATCGTCCGATAAATTTTTAATTGGATGGAGGGTGGGTGCGTTTAGAGTTTACCGATAGGATAAACTTTAAGCAGACATAGAGTGAAGAATAGAGCTATGATTGATTAATTTCTAAAAATGTTTCCTTTCCTGTAACTCTGTAGGTTTTATCAATTGAAGGTTCTGATGCGGTAGGTGAGGTTTCGGTCGTTATTCTACGATGCTTGAATTTAGAGTTCAGGGATTTATTACTCCGGTGTACGTAAAACATTTTCTGCGGGAGAAATTAGAACACCCACAGCGTTCCAAGCTTGTCAGTAAAAGACGATTATACGGATAGGAGGTGTATACTAACAATTTTCCACAAATGAAGAGAGCAGTGAACTATGCATCGACTTTAAAAAGTGCAGACATTTGGTAGTAGAATATCCTGCACATGGGGTGTAGATCCCCCTTAACCGCCTCTCTTATTTACGCCACTGGGGCTTACGGTACTTTCTGTTGTGTTCAAATCAGAGTTACTTGCCTAAGTCTTTTTTTTTTTGTGCTGCAACTTTTTCTAGTTAGTTTTTTTTCTTGCTGCCATAGTAAAAATTGCTCTGCGCTTAGTGCACAATTCGGATATATAGGTCTTATCATTAAAATTCGGACCAGGTTTGCCTATTGTCCTTTTTTCTGGGTATCAAAATACGGGAATTGTCAAAGACTACGGCGGATACATAAAATCATATGTTCATGTAATTTGAATTTAATGCAGAAGGTGAAATAATGGAATTACCAAATCGCCGTCAAACTTGATTCTTACATCGGTTGTTGGAATAACAATCATCATATAATACGCGACACTTGAAGCGTGGTGATTTCGTCCCCCAAAAATCCCCATAAACTGGTTTTCCTCAACATTTCACCCGGCTTTGAAATTTTTCCCATTTTGGCGGCAAACTTCCCAACCTGGCAGCCCTGTCATCACCTAAACTCTAAACTGGACCTTCTAAAAGTTTTGAAATACCGCCGCCACCCATCGGAAAGGAAGTCAAAAATAACTAAAATGTTCCGATCATCTTTCTCAGCTAAAACTTTAATTCAAAGCAAACAAGTTGAATATTTGAGATTACATTTAGGTCGAATTAACTTTTAACAGGACTCGCAGATCCGCTACTGACTCGAGAAGAGGAAATTAAAAAGAGCATTGCTTTGAGCGTGATTACATAAACTTGCCTTTCAGCAAGCACGCATCTAGTATAAATGTTTGAAACTTTGTCCGTTTTTCAACAAAATCCTTGGCAGCCGCCCATTAAAATTTAATCACAAAGTTAGCATGGGTATTTCACTCTATTTGCCGCGCTATATTCTCTTTTACCGAAGAAGCGGAAACTTAATTAGCAGATATCAAAAATTATATTTTCTCGATTTGGAGAGCGGAAAATTCATAATTTACGAATTATATACACAAAAACTTTTCCAGCAAACACACGGCCTCTTGTTAAAAATTATGCATAGGGTGGATGATGAAAATGGGAAATTTACTTTAAGGTACAGCCTCCCATGTTAATCATGAAGAATAGGAAATATAATATTTTTTAAATTCTTTTGAGAATTTCATATTAACCGAATATAAAGAGGCCGCCGCGTCGCGCTTTAAGTAGCTTTCCATAATCCTAGATACTTCGTAGAACTCCTTAAAAAGTTTTCAAAAAAATTGTCTATTTTTTATCGATTTTTCACACAGCTGGGTTTGGGCTTAGCAGATTTTCAAAAGTCCATGCGACGTCAAGGATGCCATGGTTATGGCTGTGTCTTGAAAATCCGATAATGCCTGTGTAAGTAGTACTACACGACGCGGACACACGCCGAAAAGACTAAGGTCATTGGTGAAAGTTTCATTTTATTTATTTGTATTTGTTTTGTTAAATATTTGAAGTAACTTTTTTGATTTTTATAGTAAGGCGGGATGCATATTTGAAACTGGGGAGAGTTTTAGTCTTTTTTCTTCTTCATATTTTTATTCGACTCTTTCATTTCAAGAATTATAGAAGTATCCAGCGCGAATAATATGACTCAATGAGAATATTGCCACAAGAATGTCATCTGATTTTCCTGTGAAGGAAATGCTAGCATCAGAGAACACTGACAAGACAATTACGCCAATCTTCCCCCTCGCAACATTATGTGGTTCGCGGATGGCACGAAAATCAATAAAGGTACTGGGAGAGGTATTGTGTGGCAACAAACATCATATTTGCATACCTATGGACAATTTTGCTACTGTCTTTCAGGCGGAAGTTTGTACATACCGTTGAGGCTTTATCACATTTCGGGTTCAACCTGTAACAGAAATAGTATTGATTAATTAATTATAAAATACAATGGGCGGCATAGAGAAAGAGTCGGCACTTAGGCAGGTTACTTACGTTGTTAGGGACATCCTCCATCCTGTTGACAACACCACAACGACGTAAGATGACTGGGCTGCCGAAGAATGAAACGTATTTTCAATGGGAAGAACACCCAAAGTACCACGAATTTCTTGTTAGAAGAATAAATAAATTATCGGATTCCAACTATCGCTATTCGGACCGGAGCTGGACGGAGGATTCGACACGATCGACTCCATGGCCAAACAGAATTCATAGTAAGTTGAGCCAAACGTAAACAAACAATGGCCCATTGGAACTAGTAGCTTGATCTTCGATAGTCTTGATAAAGCCCAATTGATAGCTTAGCACTTTCAGGCGTCACACAATGCAAGTGCTCATCTGGGCAACTCGCTAATAGAACAAGTCGTTGAAGACTCCATTCGCAAGATCTCCAACATTACAACGGAACCACTGGACACACTTCTCTGTACCCCTAGGGAAATCAATAAAAATATAAAAAGTATAAACTTTGGCTTTGGCTCATACCTTCGTTGTGACTTGTGGTGCATTTGCCACTTTGAAATCAGTTGTAAATCTTGTTCCGATTTCACTGCTGCTATGAAAGGTATATGAAATAGTGCGCCGATTTGAACCAAATTTAGAAACGTGATTTTACAGTCAAATGATTGAATAATATGCAGTTTGGTAAAGATATCTTGAGTAATACAAAAGTTTTTCTAACAAAAAATTGCTTTTGGAACGGTCGTTCCTATGACTATATGATAGAGTAGTTCACTTTCAACTAAATTCAGGAATTTGATATGACTAAGAATACTATTGATTAGTGTGAAATTTGAAAAAGATATCTTTAGAAATAAAAAAGTTTTTCTCACAAAGACGAATTTTTGGACCGGACGTTACTATTAGATTAGATTAGATGGAGGGCAGTTGTCCCAGAGGGCCAACAAGCACTGCGACCCGGAAGTCTATTGTGCTACACCCTGAAGTCTACGCAGATTAGTGATCTGACTAATTCGCGAGACCAATCATCCCAACAAATCTGCTCAGCTGTTCGAATGTTAGTGAGGCAATCGTTTCCGCTTCAGGGAATGCATCGCCGAAGCACTTCAAGCGTCGGAGATGAAGTGCATCACAGTCACAGAGAATGTGCTGGGAAGTCTCATCTTCGCTCTCACAGAAGCGACAGCTTGGGTCAGAGACAATTCCCATTCTATGCAGATGACCCCTCAGGGTAAAGTGACCCGTAAGGAGCCCACAAATAGTTCTAACCCGGTTTCTGCGTAGTCTCAGCAGTTCGTGGGTACGGTTGCGTGAGTGGCCAGCTATAAATAGCTTGGCCTGTCTAAGACCAGGGGTATTATCCCAGTGCGCGATGGTTACTGAGTGTTCCCATTCCCTGATGTGCCGTCTTGCACTATACAAGGGAATTCCACAGTATGGCTCCGGACCGACGAGTGGGGTTGCAGATGCTCCCCTGGCCAACTCGTCCGCTGTTTCGTTTCCTGGGATACCAGCGTGTCCGGGGACCCAGTAAATGGTAACCTTATTTACGGAACCTAATCTCTGCAGGGCTTCACGACCACTAAGCACCACTTTCGACGAGACGGAGAAGTTACTTAGTGCTTTGATCGCCGCCTGGCTGTCAGTGAAGATTGCAATATTCCTGCCTTGGTATCCAGCTGCTAAGCATGTGTTCGCACAAGTCTCGATTGCGTGAACTTCCGCCTGAAATACCGTGGCGTACTTTCCCATTGGAATGGATATCTTGTGAGACGGACCTACGACGCCCGCCCCTGTACCATCTTCGGTTTTAGATCCATCTGTGTACCACGTAACAACGTTTGAGGGGAGAGTGTCGAGCTTCAGATTCCAATCCTCTCTGGTCCATATTTCGGTTGAGAATGGAATTTTAAAGCAAAGCTCCCTAGCCAAATGGTCTGATGGCATACTGAGTACATGGTCCTCATTTACCCAGTTGGTCTGCTCAGGGTTTACTTTGAGGAAATTCTGGCAAGCTTTTAGTCTTGCTACTGCTATTTTTGCCTCCGCCTTTATATGAATGTGAAGCGGCGGAAGGTCCCCGTGGCTGTGAGACATGCTAGTCTCTGAATCTTACCCAGTTTGGTTTTGCCATCTTTGGTGGTTGATTTTTTCCACCAAACAACAGCTCCATATTCAACAATTGGTCTGACAATCGCCTTATAGATCCAAAGGATTATGCGAGGGCTTGTTCCCCAAGTCTTACCCGCAAACTGCCTACAAACCCATAGGGCTTTAATGGCTTTGTCCGATATTGTCTGTAGGTGTTCCGACCAGAGTAATTTCCTGTCTAGAGTGACACCGAGGTATTTGGCGGAATCCGCCAGGAGCACTGGAGAGTTGTATATTGTACGACATCTCATTTGTCTGGGATTTCTTTTCTTCGAAAAGGGGACAACAACTGCCTTAGCCGGATTGACTCGAAGGCCGTTGTCATTGCACCATTTTTGTACTGTGTTTAATGCCGATTGAAGAATTTCCGTTAGGACTTCTTCAAACTTTCCTCTAACAGTTGTGACCAGGTCATCGGCATATCCCTGAGTTGAATATCCCATCTTTGTAAGCTTCCACAGTAAGCTGTCTACTACGATGCACCACAAGAGAGGAGATAGTACCCCTCCTTGCGGGCATCCTCGAGTGACGTTTGCTGTTAAAGTGCAGTCTCCTATCTCTGTGATGACCTTTCTGGATGATAGCATCCTTTTTATCCATAGTGCCGTCGTTTCATCCGCTCCCTTTGCTCTAAGCGCAGAGTCAATGGAAGAGAAAGATGTGTTGTCGAAAGCACCTTCGATATCCAAAAAGGCACAAACTGCCGTCTCCTTTACTGCCAGGGTGGCCTCAATTTCTCCAACTAAACAGTGTAGAGCAGTTTCAGTCGACTTACCTGACTGGTAAGCAAACTGTTTACAGTGTAGCGGGAGGACGTTACTATGGCAGCTATATGACGTATTATTCTGATTCCATTGGTTCCGACATATTTACAGCGCGCAATAGAAAGAAGGCTTTGTACAAAATTTCAGCCCGATAGCTTTAGAACTTAAGGACTTTGAAACTCCCTGTTCAGCAGCTCAAAATAATGAAAAAGTGAATTTAACCCTCAGCGCAAAAACTGTGTCAATGCCAGAATTGGAAGATGGTCCTTCGAATTTGCATTAAAATCTATTATTAACTGCAAAAAAAATGTTCAGGTGAGGCAAACAAATGAATATGCAATACAACGAATCTTTAAAATTGTCTCTATAGGCACTCAAAATGAATCGTTAGAGATCCTATAAAATATTTTCCCCTTGCCCAAGATTTCTGAATCACTTCGTAAAGAAAAAACAAAGAGGAGGGAAAGAGGTTGCGGTGAGCAAACTGACACCTCAGAGAGAAAAAAAATACGTCCACAACTTCTTGCTGTAAAGCGAGAATTCTTTAATTGCATTCACTGTGATGACACTGGGAATATTCATTGAAAATTTTGATCTCATGTCCTGAGCAATAATAATTTTGAAATTAAGTTATGGAATCTGTAATGAACCACCTGTAATGAACCATATTATGGTCTGGTAGTGCTGCTCCCACCGGCAGATCGAAGCAGCACCTGATGAGTAGTGATATGTTGGTGGTACGAAACCAGAGGCCGAGGGTCCCATTACACCCGGACCTAGATGCGACCGCGTGGGCGTCTGATCCGTCTGCCAACCATTCCATCCTAATCGACTATTTTTTTTATTCCCCATTTTTACCTCCCCTGTGTTGTCTTCCCCAGACCTATGAATTTATGTTAATACGTAAAGGACAGGGGCAACGAGCGGCGAAAACCCCGCCCACATCTCCCGAACTGAGTTACAGCAAGCATAGGCCGCTGCTTAACTCGTTGAGGGGCCTTTTTCTTTGCCAGATGGCACGGCCCGCCCTTCACGGTCATTATGCTACCTAAGGCTCTGTCCCCACAGGCATCTCCAGATGCCCACCAATCCGTCCGTTATAAATCTTACGGAAAATAAGTTCTTATTTTACACTCATTTATTTTGGAGGATACTTTATATTTTACGTTTTCTTTAAAAATGTGAAATGTTATTTACTTCGTTACAAGTGAACCACATTATGTTACCACTGTCCCTTAAATTGAGACAGTTGAAACACGAGAAGAAGTGCAAGGAATGTGGATTCAAATGTTTTGTATCATAGTGTGCGACTTTCTGAGTTCTTAATTGGAAAACATTGTTTCAGATGACATAAGGGTGTCTTTCCTACATCGACGAAAATGCCATAGCGGACTAGAGAGCTAAAAAATGAAGCTATCCTTTACACAAAATTTACGAGTATATAGATAAATGAATGACAAACGTTCATTAATCTAGGTATGTACATATAGGTACATAGATAAAGCAAAAATATAAAAAAAAAGTGTGATACGTAGTCCATTACTATTCTCCCATAACAGGCACGGTTTTCAGGGTGCAGATATTTGTAATACAATAAGTCTGTAGCTTGCGACTATTATATTGCAAATACTATAAGTTAAAATTAATTGAAAATCCGCACGACTAACCATCACTTCTACTCACGTCAAATCCATCCACTGCCATCTATCTTTCGAAACAGGCTCATAGAGTAGCGTTCCGTTTCCATCGTGCCACTCATCTACCACCGTTTTGCAAAATCCAAAGAAAAATTCCTAATTGTCGAGTCTGCGCACTGCCATCTTGAACCAGTCCAGGCCGCAATGTGATGTTATCAGAAATAATATGACATCACACAAAACAATTTATTGTCATTTGTAAACGTTGATTTGTAGTGTATTTTGTATTACATATTTTGAATCAAACAATGCGAGTATGTATCTGAATAAAAATGTTGATTCTGGCTTGTAGTATACGAGTATGTAAATGCAAGCAAAGAAGGCATCTACACAAAATTGTGGATTTAACTAAGAAAGTGGGAGAAAGTATTTATTTTGTGCCAGTTAATGGGACTGAATTTTCATAATAAAGAAGTTAAAAAACTTTTCACAGTTACTGTACATATTGGGTTCCACAAAATCTCTGGACAACTACCATTTATTCATTTGTAGCATACTTTCCGGCACTTCATTTAAATTACATCCATTGATTTTACAACCAATTTATCTTTCAAGTTGTTCACTGTCTCATAATAATAGTAAATAGAAATAACGACAGGTAAGACAATCTAAAAAAAAACGTGGAATCAGGTGTTCTAAATATGTTGCGGAGCAATACAAAAATGAACAGTGAACTCAAACCCCGGTAAATTCTGGATGAAAATACATTTTTAAAAATGGAGTGGAATGGGTCATTGCCAGCCCAATTCATAAATGGCTGTGTGCAGTACACGCGGACAGAGATCCAGATTGAATCGAATGAGAGGATCCGAAAATATAGATACTCGGCCAAGGGGGGAGGGGGCTCAGTATACAAACATATAGAGGCGAATAGCCGAAAAACTGTTTGACGTTCAACCAATTCATTTACAACTCCGATGCGATGTGATCCCATACAAGACTTGGATCAACAACTGGTCAGTCGTTTTGTATGGGAATGAATCTTTATTCGGGTGAATCAAATACGGCTTTACGTTAGGTAGGCTACTTTGACCAAAAGAATAATTATCGAAGCACACATAGACCATCACCATTATACGCCCAGGTACATCAACCCGAGCCTAACTCGGTCATCAAACCAGCTAGAGCTGACAATGCAGGAATGAAACCGATCAACCTTAACCGCCTTTAAATCATTCGGATCAGTAAAAAAGTAGGACACAGGGATATATAGTGTTGCCATTGTATCCAGGGGCGTATTCCGATTTAGTTCGGAATACTGGCCGAGTAGGTTCCCCGATGTGATTAAGGCTGCTCTTGAAGCGTACAATCCATCGTGTGGACGAAACCAGGGACAGTGGAAGAGTTGGCTTCATGCTGATCATTTTTGTGGTAGTAAATAGCTAAACCAAGTCATAACGACTTAGAATTCACTCCACTTTATTCTCAACCCTCGTCAAGCGGCACGGGTACAGCTGTACCTCTTGCGTTTTTAAATTGTGGTAACTTTTTTTCTAGAAGCCGTAGAGCTCTGCAATTTCTTGACATCTCTACATTTTTAGTCAAGATTATGTAGGTGAAATTTGAAAGAAATATCTCCACGAAATAGGGGGTCGAATTCTTTTTGCACCCTTATCAGGCGGCGTAGTTACAGGTGTAGCTTCATATAGGTACATTTTGTATGAATAAAAAATGCCAGAAGAAAAAAAGTGATAGGTTTTTTTTTAACAATAATCTGTATTTATTGTAAAAAAAATGTCTTTTGTCATAATATAAAATATATAATTTGCTATTCATTATCTTTGCAATTTATAAAAGATGTTTTTGGTTAGGAGTGTTCGTCGCAAACAGATGTCTCGCAAAACAACCAAAACTTTCTAGTCTTTCCATGTTTTCGCTTCAGTCCACGCCATTTGCATTGCCTAATTAGCGCGGCAACGTCATTTTGTGCAGTACTGACGTTTCTTTGGGTTGTGAGTTTGATAGAACTTTGCGGCCTAGCCCCGTGGCGTGAAAGCATGTTTCAACTCGTTTTGCTCAACTGCAAAAATCGTGAAGATTATTTAAAGCCTTAGTCCGCGGCATCTACTTGAGGCAATTGTTTTTCGCAGCTACAATACGCAACTGCTCATTATTCCATTATGGATAATCGTCTTTCTTCAAGTTCAGTAGAATCACGACGCTCATCATCATTAATCATCGTAGCTCGTTCCGGGAGAGGGGGTTTCGCCGCTCGCTTCCCATGCCCTTTACGTATTAACAAAAATTCATATGCCTGGGGAAGACCACGCAAACAGGGGAAGCAAGCGGCGAAAACCCCGCTCACGTCTCCCGAACTGAGCTGTAGCAAGCATAGACCGCTACTTAGCTTGTTGAGGGGCCTTTTCCTTCGCTAGATGGCACGGTCCGGCCTTCACGGTCACCATGCTACCTTAGGTTCCGTCCCCACGACCGTCTTCAGATGCTCATTGACTGGTCCATTACATATTTAGCGTTCAACATGGGGCGAGATATATGTTATTTGTGTGATGGCTGGGGCATTGACTGGGCAAAAACTCCGTCGACATATTCCAAATTGAGCTGGAACAAGCATATGTGCCGGCGCTCAGCTCGTTGTGGAGCATTCGCTTCTACCGCCGCCAGATTTTTCGGCAAACTTTCAGCTGCGTCCCCAAAACACCATCTAGTGAACAACAAATTAAATTTCCTAAAGTCGTTACATCTACTCCCTAAAAGACTGTAAATGTCTGAAATTATGACATCCGGCTGAAATGATGTTAACACAATTTGATCACAATAAAACACAGATTTTGTTTTTGAAAGACAATAACTATGATGTGTATACTCGAGAAAAATGAGTCAGAAAATTCCAATATTTTTCCTCACAGAACTATTCCTTTTAAATTTTTATTATCACGGACGAATTTTAGCGTTAAATATTAGCTGCGACTTCTAATATGTCTGTATTGAGTTAAGGAATCGAAAAAAAATACTAGTTTTTGTTTTTGCTTAGAATTGTATGAAGAATCGCGGGATGAAGTCCGAGTCCACTAATTTTAGGCCAGCTGTATTCTGCATAGAGGTAGAAAATTCTCTCCTTCTAACCAGGGCCGCGTCCGAGGTAAACCCAGCACCGATGCAATAATTCTTCACAAGTATGTTTTATATTAAAGGCTAATATATTTGCGAACAATAATTATTGTAATTAATTATTTCGCCACTTCACATATTCCCATAGAGTAGAACATTCAAGAAGCGACAAGTTTCAAACATTCACTCCTTCTAGAATCTTTTATATCGTATAACTGGTATTCGCTTCACACTACCATTTTCATGTCAGCCATTCATTACAGTCATCAAATATCTAATTGTTGTAGTTCCTTTCTGGGGATGATATGAGATCTTTATTATATTAACATCTTTCAATTAGCTTATAAGAGAATGGGTACATTGAATTTTTATAACCATGTATAAGTGCATTTTCTTACAGAAAATATTATAGGTCTAGGTCGCTAAGGTGATTTATTTTTACACTGGTGTTCCGTGCTGTAAATAAGATTATGAAGTCCTATTCCTTGCTTTTAATTAATAACTAATTAATAACTATCTTAAGACAAACAATACCTTAAAAAATGAGAAAGTATAAATTTCGCGAATGTCAGTAAAATTATCAATTAGTGCCTCATACAATTTAATTCGTAGCTTACCCAAATATAGCATTGGAGAAAATATTCGGCCACAAAAAAACATTTATTTTGAAAGTTCAATGACTCTGAATGCGTTTTACTTATATGGAATATTACGTTTAATGTTGTAACTTTTATAATAATGTTGAAGATGACTTATTTTGTTAAAATTAGTTTGATACCGTATTTGTTATGTCCATTTACATTTTTTTTGTTTAATACCGGAGACAAATATTAAAAGTTTAAAGGCTGGATTATAGTGTGCGTAATGAACACGGCATCCGATGTCAAATAAAGTTAAACCAAAATATTTCAGATAGCGATAAGTATACTCTGCGCGAATAATATGTCGCGAAAATTTAGATGAATTCAACTTTGCCGGAATTAACGCGTCGCGAAGTGTCAATTCTCATAATGCTAGTGTTTTAGCACTGTGGGCGATTATATGTTTTGTTCCAAGTTACCTTCATGCTTTTGTTAGTGCATATTTATACAATATTTTTAATTTGAAAAAATGTCGCTAGTTTGTTAGAAAGTAGTTTTTCCAAAGTTCGAATGTGTCAAATGAGCGCGAACAAGAGATTTAACTACAACAGGCTGAACAGTTTATTTTCGTTGATTGCAACTTGTGGACGTTTTTCCGCGCACAATGTAACTAAGCGGTATGGGAGCTGTTCAGCTAATTTCCGTGTTTACATGGGAAGGTTATCCATTTTCTCGAAGGTCTTGTAAATTTTGTAAACCCGCTAAACTTACCTCGTCTGAAAGTTCGCACATATGACATCTAGAAACCCCTGAAAATCTATTGTGTACGAACGTTCGTTTGACGAAATATCAAAGCGGTTGGCAGTTTAAACCTGGTACACAAATCATCTTGGCATGAAAAGTGCCGTGAAATTCACACAAATTCACAACATTTTTCCACCGGTGAAAACGATCGCGAAATGGTGTGTAATATATCTCACTTCAGCACCAGCACCAATGTTGTACACATTCACAGATAAAATTTCCCTCCGTGGAGAATTTTCCGAAAGGGGGGGGGGGGGAGGAATTTAGATTTTTCAATTTTTTTCAAGATGACGGTAGTTGAACGATCAGCTGGTGGCATTTCACTAGTACCCACTTCTGAAAAAAGTTGGAAAAATTTCATATTCCACACAATTTTTTCACAAGCCATTTCGCAGCTGAAAAATGTAGAGATTTGGCTGGTGATTTTTTTTTTATTTCACACGATCTGTGTACTATGCTTTATTGAAGGTACTTTTCTCTAAATTTTGAGGCATATATCCGTACTACAGGTTGTAAAACGTTGTAGAACTTCAAAGCTCGACACACACAAGCATTTTGGTCGCGAGCATGCGTCGAATCATGTCAAAATGAATAGAACAGTGGTAATGAGGAGTTGTTTTTCTATTAACTTCGAAGTGGTTCGATGCAAGCTCGCGACCAAAATGCTTGTTGTGTATTTCGAGCATTACACAACCTCAGCAAACTGTCAGTTTTGAGGAAAACCCCTTAGTTTATTTTTGATCCATTAATCTAATTATTAAAAGAAACTTCAATGCATAAAATTAATGAATACTAAAATCCAATTTTGAATGTGTACTGTTCCTTGACGGAATAAAGTCTGCATTTAATATTTGATTATGAATTATGCTGCCGTTTGATAGTATGTATTTTTATATTGTACAATATTTACTCGTTGCATTTGAAGTTTAAATAACAATAATAAGATCTTCAATCATTCATTGTTCATGCTTACAAACTATAATTTCGCGAGGTGTGCATTACTAAAAATTGTTGTATAGTATGTTAATTCGTTGCATAATTAAGTGTAATACCCAATAAGTTGATCTAAATTGAATATTCATTATTGAATTTTCTCTCGTGATGCCGAGAAATTTAATTTCCTTCTTCCGCAAAGCTCGAGTATTAGAATCGTCTTAAGTTGTGATATGTATGTCTTAAATTGACTGAATTTCACAGGAGTTAGTGTTGATAGTTAGATGACTGACAAAGTGGCAGAGAAATAGCAGTGGTGGCGTAACTGAGAGAGAGAGAGAGTGCAGCGGAGACAGCTGCACTCCAACATTTTGGTTGGAGGGATAAGTAGTACATCTAATATTTTGTATTCACCGATAGATCAAAACAGTTTATAGGCAGTGTAGTACACATAATCGTACATACGTAAATATTAAAATACTAGCTACGCTCACATTGCTCGCTTCACTCACAATTTGACACTAATTTCGGCTATGAACATACTATACTCTATAAGTCGCGTCAAATAGTCAGGCACACCTATCCTCCGCAAAGATAAATGAATGCATTTCCAGTTTGCCGAATTAAAAGTATTTTTGACGTCCAGTGTCACAACTGCGCAACATTTGCCATCACGAAGTGCCTGTTTCCCTAGATCTTGTCAAGATGTCATCGGCAGTGGAGCTCGTCCTTCGGAAACCAAATTGTCGGTCCAACAGTGCTCCTTTTTCCTCTACGACGGCAGCTAGTCTGCTAAAAATTATTCGTTCCAGCACCTTCCCCGCGGTGTCTAGCAGGCAAATTGGACGGTATGAATTTGGTTTTTTTCTTTCCATACAGCAGGTAAAATTCGCTCTTGTAAACAGGATTCAAAAATACTGACGAACTTCCCGGGAACCGTGTCAACTGCTACTTTCAACACTCCGTTGGGAATGCCATCAGGGCCTGGTGCTTTATTCTCACCTATTCTGGAAACGATCTGCAAAATCTCCCTGTCAGTTACTGCCGGTATCTGCTCTTCATGGACCATTTCCTGTTTTTCAACGTTTTCTAACGCATGCTGGGGGAAGAGAACTGAGTCTATCCGATTTAGTAGAAGAGGGCACTTCCATTGAAGTGTTTGGTAACAGCTCAACTTTTTCATAACTACCCTATAGGCCGTGCCCCAGGGATTAATATCTGCGTCCTCGCAGAGTACCTTGAAACAGTTTCTTTTGTTCTTTTTTATTGCGTGCTTTAGTTTTCCGGGTTAAGTCCTGTATTCTTGCGCCAAGTAGTCGTAGTCTGGTGTCTCTCTTAATCGCTGATGCAATCGAAGTGCTCTCAGGCACCTGCGCCTCAGGCTTGCAATTTCTTCATTCCACCAGAAGTGGAAAACATGCTAACCATATTCGAACTGAAAAGCCCTTTGACGAATTTTCGGAGCAGTTTGCTAACGAGATGGATGGCGCATTCGATACAGCCATAAGTTATGTGAACTGTACGATGAGCTCGAAGTTTCGAAAATCGTCAAACTACAACGTCCTGAATGGACAGGGCATGTACACCGAAGTAACGAGGAATCCATGCCTAAATAAAGTAATGAACGGACGACAAGCCGACGGATAAAGACTGCCAAGAGGACCGATATCTCGTTGGGAGAGCTCAGTGTATGCTAACGCCGAGCAGCTACTGGCTTTCAAAATTGGAGGACGCGGTCACGTGACCGAGATAATTAGAGGACAACGGTCCAAGCGGCCAGAGCCCGACGTCAGGCTGTTGCGCTACGATGGTTATGATGAGATTGATGGTATATTCTGTTTCGGCCAAACCAAAATTGCTTGCCAAACTCTTTTCAAAGATGATTACTACATGCGCTTCCCGTGGTTCGTGGATTTATGAAACAGAAATGAAACCTGATAGATATGTGTATATCCTAAATTGGGGCAATAAGGCAATGAAGTGCAGTAGGTACCGGTGGATGAATTGTGAGTCCTTTGGTCAGGACAAGAGACAACTTTCGCCATACCAGCCTCATACTCTTCTCAATATACAAATTTAGCTTTCCCTTTCGAGTGCACCTTATTACCCTGTAAAGTAAATATGTAAGCCTCTTATTAAGCTTTGATGAATTCAGAAGTACGAGTAAATCCGATTCACTTTTGTATTGAAATAATTTTCGCCCCATAAGCTTGGCTTATTGCAAAATTTATGTATGTATCTACCTTAAAAATTTAGATCACGTCGATATCGACCTTTCGTAAAAATCTATCAGCACATGCACATATTCATTGGCTCATGCCATCTGCATTCAAATGACACATTTTTATTCTGGCCATCATCGTGTAAATTTGCAAGTTTTTATTTCCGTACACAATTATTTCGCGGATGCTTTCAACGACAGTCACAAGTGTCAAGTTATCATGCAATCGGCAAGTATGCGGATTTGACATTCTTTTTGTGCTGGGACATCTTCAAGGACGCGTTCGGTGGCAGTGTTCGTTTGGTGACCGTGTTCGTTCGGTCACCACTCTACGATCTACAGAATGGAGGTTCGATCCTCGGCGCTAACAAAAACTGCCTGTGGGTACTAACAGAGCTCACACTGGACTCCAAGCTTGTTAGTATAAAGAAAGTGCGAATAGTAGGTGCATGCTACCAACTGCACGTCCAAAAAGTATATACACTATCGAAAAGTCAACAAGGCTTAGAAATGCTATTATTAAGGCAACCTATGACGGCGCGAAATGTCGCGTTCTGCATAAAGGTAAGGTGTCGGGTTACTTTGAGATTCGCAGTGGAGTTCGGCAGGAGTGCATCCTCTCACTGATCCTATTCTTCATTGTGATTGGCGACGTGTTGCATGCAGCCCTATCCAGACTCGACAGAGGAATTCAATGGACTTTGACATCTTATCTACAACATCTTGACTACGCTGACGACATATGCCTACTCTCCCACAAAATCATGGATCTGTCCGCAATGGCGTTAGATCTCGAGAGGGAGGCAAGCAAGGTTGGGCTAAAGATTAATACCAACAAGACCAAGGTTCTTAGCCCGCCATTGCGAAAAACAAATCCGACAATTATTGCCATCAATATTAATAGGCAGCCTGTGGAGGAGGTGGACATCTTCGTCTACCTGGGTAGCACTGTTGCCGAAAATGGTTGTACGGAGCAGGACATCGCTCGTCGTATCAACCAGGCTAAACGCGCATACGGTATGCTGTCCAAAATCTGGCAGAGCAGTTATCTCAGCATCAAGACCAAGCTGGGCCTGTTTCGCTCCCTGGTACTATCAGTGCTTTTGTATGGGAGCAGTACATGGAAAGTTTCCGTAGGAGTTACCAGAAAGCTGCAAGTTTTCGTCAACTCATGTCTTCGTCGAATTTTAAGAATTTTCTGGCCCGAAACAATATCAAATGAAGAGCTAAGTCGGCGTACGGGTCAGATGCCAATCGACGAATTGATACGCAGGCGAAAATGGCAGTGGATAGGTCACACATTGCGGAAGAGTGATAACTGCATTGCTATGCATGCCATGAAATGGAACCCCATTTCCAACCAAGGCCGACCAAGAGGGGGTCCTCGAATCACATGGCGTCGACCTGTGACAAAGGAGTGTCAGGCACTGGATAAGTCTTTTGGGGAGTTGCGCCCCATTGCCCAGAACAGAGTACGATGGCGCGCAGGAGTAGTTGACGCGCAATGCCTTACTAGGGGTTAAGGCAAAGTAGTATGACTCTAAAATCATTCGCCCCCATTTAAATCGATTAGATGGACTTTCAGCTTCCTGAACTCTTAACATCTATTCTGAATCAGACATGAGAAACCAAAATTGAGCTGCTTATACACTAAACACTGCATTTGTTTACTCTACTGGCAAAATCTTTTCATTCAGTAATAGCTATAGGAGCACAAAAATCTCTAGAGCTCAACTATACAAATATCCAATTAACATCACGAAATATTGACATTGATTAAACTTTAAACTCAATGCGACGGGTCATAACGATCTCCGAATGAATGGCTCCATAACAAAAGTCGGCATCTCTTTGTAGCCGGTATGTCACTCCGGGAAGCAACAACCTATAATTAGCTTCAATTACAGAGGACCGTTCCCAACTATTAGACAACAGGTAATCGAGGTGTCAGCACGTTATCGCTTGCTTCGTCTACCACATCGTACACCTGACCGAATCTCGATTCTTATGGAAGAACTGACCAACTGACTTGACGTGGAAAAGCCACGGAATCCGCCTAACGAAGTCAATTAAGATTGGCTACACAAGGTCACAACTATTTATAAATTCCACACCACTAGCCCATAAAAAGACTCGCACTGCAATGGAGAATCGCGGAACACGTAAGATGCATCCAAATGATGGCTCATTGATGGCGCTTTAATGGTTTTTCGCTTTCATTGGCCAATGCTTCAGGCGAGGTTGGTTCTGTGGGCCTCGGCGACTCTTGAGACTGTGTCATCGTGTATGCCAACGGTGGAAAAATAAAGAAAAGATGAAAGAAACACAAACAACAAAGTGCCACATAGGGAGTTGCAAATAGTCTAGAAAGTTGGGTGGGTGTTGGTTACATCTGACCTTTCCAAGAGGTTTACATGAAGACACACAAGTACTTGTGAAGTCTAGTTCCAGAAAGACTAGTACAAATTATTATTTATAAAATTTATTTACATCTTTACAAAAATATAAATTACAATACCAAGCGTTCAAACTCTTCTCCTAATGCACCCTTACCTATCCTAATTTGTTAAAAGTTGAAAGTGGTGGATGGCACTTTGTATTTGTAACCGTCTGGGCCCAGTGTGTGAGCTGGTTCGGGTTCCTTTTGTGGGCCTGAGGGGAAGGACGGTTGTTGTGCTCCTGGTCCGGAAGGCTGTGTTCCTGATGGTTGGAAGGATCCTGGTCTTGAAGGTTGTGGTCCAGGTCCGGATGGTTGGAATGATCCTGGTCCTTGTGCTCCAGGTCCTTGTGGTCGTGGGCCTTGTGATCCAGGTCCTTGTGGTTGGTATGAACCTGGTCCAGTGGGTTGCGATCCTGGTCTTCCTGTTTGAGGTCCTGGTCCTGATGGTTGATATGAGCCTGGTCCTTGCGATCCAGGTCCTTGTGGTTGGTATGAACCTGGTCCAGTTGGCTGCGATCCCGGTACCGATGGTTTATATGATCCTGGTCCTCCAGTTTGTGGTCCCGGTCCTGATGGTTGATATGAGCCTGGTCCTTGAGGTCCTGGTCCTTGTGGTCCAGGTCCTTGTGGTTGGTATGAACCTGGCCCAGCTGGTTGCGCTCCTGGTCCTGCTGGTTTATACGGCCCTGGTCCTCCTGCTTGTGGTCCGGGTCCTGATGGTTGATATGAACCTGGTCCTGTTGGTTGAGATCCTGGTGCAGATGGTTTATAAGATCCTGGTACTTGTGCTCCAGGTCCTTGTGGTCGGTATGAGCCTGGTCCAGCTGGCTGCGATCCTGGTCCTTCTGATTGCGGTCCGGGTGCTTGCGATCCAGGTCCTGAAGGTTTGTATGACCCCGGGCCGGTTGGGCGTGAGCCTGGTCCTGGTGCGGGAGGAATGTATTGATTTCCGCCTGATGGTTTCAAAGGTGACGGAAAACCTGGCTGAGATGGGAATCCAGCTCGATCCGGTTGAGGTTGACCTGGACCGGAAGGTTGATATTGACCTGGACGCGAGGGTTGTGGGAATCCTGGTGAAGATGGAGTGGATGGTTGATATTGTCCTGGTCCGGTTGGCTTCTCAACACCTGGAGCGGAAGGTTGGAGTGGTCCCGGGCCTGATGGTTGATATTGACCTGGACGCGAGGGTTGTGGGAATCCTGGTGCAGATGGAGTGGATGGTTGATATTGTCCCGGTCCGGTTGGCTTCTGAGCGCCTGGAGTGGATGTTTGTTGAGGTTGGCTACATCCAGGGCCAGATCCAAATTGGCAGCCTGGCTGTTGTGCTCCTGGACCCGATGGTTGGTATTGACCTGGACGTGATGGTTGTCCGGGACCCGATGGTTGAGGGAAACCTGGACGCGAGGGTTGCGGGAATCCTGGTGTAGATGGAATCGATGGCTGATATTGTCCTGGTCCGGTTGGTTTCTCAGCACCTGGTGCGGTTGGTTTGTATTGTCCTGGGCCGGATGGTTGTTGTGCCCCAGGGCCAGAAGGAAATCCAGGACGCGAGGGTTGTGGGAATCCTGGTGCAGATGGTTGACTACAACCTGGTCCAGAGGCAAAAGGTCCATTACAATTATCGGGCACTTGTCCGGGTTGTTTACCAGGCTTAGTTCCTGGCGGTGGCAAGTATTCGGGCTTCAAGCCAGGACGTTGAGGACTAGGTCCAGGTTGACCTGGTCGACCTAGACATTGAGGACTATTATCGAAGGGTCCGTCACAGCTGCCAGGATGTGTTGGTCTGGTTCCAGGGAACTCGGGAATTTGAGTTTTTTGGCATTCTGGTCCAGAAGCGAATGGACTGCTGCAGTCTGGAGAAGCTGGTTTTTGGGATCCAGGACCTTGTGGTCTAAAACCAGGTGTTTGCGGAATTTGTCCTTGGGCTCCTGGTCCTGGTTGCTGAGATCCAGGACCCTGTGGACCTTGTCCTGGGAATCCAGGTTTCTGTTGGCCAGGTCCTTGTGGATATTGTCCTGGGAATCCAGGTCCTTGAGGAACTTGTCCTGGGAATCCGGGTCCTTGAGGGACTTGTCCTGGGAATCCATTTCCTTGTGGACCTTGTCCTGGGAATCCAGGTCCTTGTGGACTTTGTCCTGGGAACGCAGGTCCTTGTGGACCTTGTCCTGGGAATCCAGGTCCTTGTGGACCTTGTCCTGGGAATCCAGGTCTCTGTGGTCCAACTCCTGGTTTTTGTCCTCCACCGGGTGGCAAATACTGTGGTGTTAAACCTGGTTTAGATGATGGTCCCTGTGGTCCTGTCGGGAATCCTGGTCTTTGACAAGCTGATCCAGGTCCGAATGGTCCATCGCAACTATCTGGGCCCTGAGGAGTTGGTTGTGGTGCTGGGAATCCTGGTCGTTGAGAACCTGGTGCTTGTGGTCCTGGTCCGAATGGTCTAGACGAATCTGATCCCGGCCCGAATGGCTTGGATGGTTGACTTCCTGGTCCAAATGGACCAGGGGGCTGTGACCCCGGCTGCTGTGAGCCAGGGGCAGTCGGAAAAACGCCTGGAGCAAATGGTTTTCCAGGAGAAGATCCAGAGCCTGTAGGTGGGACATATTGTTGACCAGGTCCTGGGCGTGTACCAAATGATCCTTGTGATTCAACACCTGGTTTTTGACAGCCGGGTCCAGATGCAAATGGACCTTCGCATGATTCGGGTCCTTCACTGGGTGTACCTGGCGCTTGGGGACCTTGGCCGAAAGATGGTTTTGAAGGAGTTGGTGAATGGATAAGTGGACGAGATCCTGGTCTTTGTTGGTCGGGTGTTTGTGCACCTGGCCCGTATGAGGGTCCAGTTGGCTGAAATGTTGGACCTTGTGATCCTGGCCCTTGAGCACCTGGTCCTGTAAACTGAAATCCTGGTCCTTGAGCACCTGGTCTTTGAGCACCTGGTCCTTGAGCACCCGGTCCTTGAGCACCTGGTCCTTGATATTCTGGGCCTTGTTGTCCTGGTACTTGAGCACCTGGTCCAGTGAACTGAGGTCCTGGTCCGAATGATCCTGGGGTCTGTTGGCCAGGTACTCCTGGGCCTTGTTGTCCTGGCCCAAATGTTGGCCCTTGTGAACCAGGTCCTTGTGGTCCAAATCCAAAACCTGGTTTTTGTGCACCGGGTTTGAATCCAGGACCTTGTGGTCCGCCGCCAGGCGTTTGTGTACTTGGACCAAATCCGGATCCTGTTGGCTTACTTCCGAAAAATGGTTTCTTCGTGGGTCCACGTCCATCATCAATTTCATTTATTCCAGGAAAGGGTATAGATGGCTGGTTGTAATGGTAGCCATCTTCCTGAAGGGTTTGATCTAAATGTGAGACATCAGCATTCACAGCGACGAAAGTCGCTATAGCAAGTAGATACAATTTCTGAAAGTGAAAGATGAAAAGGACACCGTTAAACAGATTCGGGTAAATTAATTGTCAATAATTTTTAGGTTTAAGTTCAACAGGAGATGGTTTTGCATTTATTCACATTGAAAAAGAGATGGGTTTCGTTCACTTTTCACAAAAGCCTTTAACATAATCCTTTTGAAGTCTGGCTACGTATATCAGTCACTTTTTTAACAATTTTGTTATTGGTCCTTAGCAGATTTCGATGAGGTCCGTATATACTTCATATTAGCACAAAACCACTATCACAAGAGACACTTTGAACCGAATTGTTGTCGATTGTGCCTTAAAGTCTTTTGCACTTCACTTTGTCTCCTAAACTGCGATATTTCGGATGCATTGCACGTAAGAGGCGAGTACTCACCATTTCCACGCTGTGAATTGCAGAAGTTTACTGATCTAAGCTCACTCTTCGAATGGTGACCATTTCATCCAGCATCCATATTTATACATTACAATGCAAGAGATGCTTCGATGGGTGGATGGGAGCCGTACTCATATGTGATGCGTTAGTGTCAGCGTCAGCTCTAATGTGTGGCCCAGCTTGTTGCAGAGAATAGAATATAATTCACGTAGGACTGTTGAATCTTGATGAATGCTGCTTGTGGTTAAAAGACATCGTCACATGCTTCACGGGGCCTTCGAAATCTAATGGCAATTTTTGACCATTTCGGTGGATTCTTCGTCGTCGCCCAGCCAAGCAAGTACAAGTACGTATACAGGTCTTTGGTAATGACTTCAATTAATTTTCCGGCACAGCGCTTCGTCTATTGTTGGTGTCTGAATTAATTGCTTGCTTAAGTGACAAGAAGGGCCAACGATTTGGTTTCAATAGCTAATTATTCGCTTGACACATGGTGCGGACCAACCACTGACTATGTCCATGGCATTGGCATTATGACAAAAGTACCACATCCGAAATTTGGAGGATGCGACAAGATATTTCTTTTTCTCTTAACGATTTACGGGCCTTGCCTTTTTGTATTTTGTTTTCGTCGGAAGAATCATTAAACGGTGATCTTTTCTGAGATGCAGAAGCATTAAGTAAGCGATTGCTAATCGTCGTAACCAGTTGATCGCTTAAGGGGTTTATAGTTCAAATATTCTATATTGCACTTGAACCATCGTTGCCGGTCTTTGATGCAAATATCATTGTACTATTGCTTCGGCAATGTGCCGCTTCTTTGCGCTTCAATGAAACGTTTCTTAAGTTCATTATGAAAGAAACATGAAGTGCTTTACCACCGGTGGCCTAACCTGTGCAAAAACATGCCGAGTACCTTTGAGTAGCAACATACATCGTGGCTTTGTAAAGGTTTGGCACGAGTGTTGCCGTTGGTAAAATTGATGGTCGGTGAAGTGCCTAGGTTATCCGCGGAAGTTAAGGACATTTGGTTAAAGACTAATCACAATATTTTTGGTGCTTAGTAAAAAATATCTAGGCATCTTTTCAAGAGACAAATAACAAAAAATGTAACTACCAAATTTTTCACCTTAGAAATAATGTCGGCATATAGTAAACGAATCACAATTGTATAATTGACTAATTGAGTTATTATTTTTTACTTTTATTTATTTATTTGTATACCCTTCACGAAGTAGAGTATATTAAATTTGTCTTGAAGCTTGGATCTTACAGAAGGAAGCATCTCCGACCATATACGAGTAAAGTAAGTCGTTCTCGAAATACATGTATGTAGAGGGTTACTGGTAACTCGACGTATTTCTTGTAACACATTATAGTACAGTCACAATGCAAAAAGATAAAGTCACCAATGTTCTACCGATTTTCAGTGTCTAATGAGATATTTGAATTTTTAAGTTTCTTTTAATAACCACTGACCATTTATAATAAGAATTTAAAAAAAAAATCTTAGTTAATGGGTTGAAACCTATTTTTTTCTCACAGCCAACACTGTGATTTCCAAAAATACTTCACATCTCGAAATTTTTAATCAAAAGTATTGTATTAAAAATAGTCTTTACTTGATTTAAATGTAGTATTACTCAAAAAAATTGCATGACACACAGGGTTCAAACCATTAGAAAAATATATCCGTCTTGTCAGCTTTCTAAAAAGGTATAAATGTCAATACAAACCCTTCAAATAATTCAAGGAGCTTGCTTTAACTTTTTCGGGGAATCATTATTCGGTTTGAGAAAATATAAAACATATCCATAAATTTGTTCAAGTTTATTTATTATCAAATATTAATTAATTAATTTATTATCAAACATTTGCTGCAAACCACGGCTTTGTCGAACCACCGTCACTGCAACAAAATTATTTCTGGCTAGGATGCTTTTGGCTTGGTGGCACAGATCCCGGCTAGACCAGCGGAGGTCATGGATTTTGAGAGCCAAAGCATCATCATCGCCTTCAAAAACGACATAAAAAGAACGAGGGAAAGATCAGGAGGAGGGAAGGGAAAAAATTAGTTATTCACTTTTTCTTATGTGTAATTGCCAAATAACAATCCAGATAAAGAAAAGAAAAACTGGCCCAAGGTAAATACTAATTCAGAAAGGATGAAACTTCAGCCCAAATTTAAAGTAAATAATATAATATGAATTATTAATTCAATTAATAAACGAAAAGGGAATAGTGAAATAAAATTTGATATAGAAAAAAGCAAGGAAATGACTTACGGTATATAGTATTGTCCACCAATGAACGATCGATTGGGTCGACCGGTAGCGCAGTGTGTTGAGGCATCAGTCTCATGTTTGACTACCCGTCCGCGACGACGTTCGTGGCTATGGATGTGCAGGAGGTGCATGCTGGCAACTGCATTCTCCGAAACCAGTTTATGCCGAGAAACGTCAGCTGGGCCACATGGAACAGTTGACGCGCTATGCCTCACAAGGGGTTAGGGCAATTGAGTAGATACATATAATTTGGTTGAAATCGGCCCACTATTTCATAAACCTCCCGTAGGAACAATGGAACTAGAACAAGTTTTACTACTAATTTCGATGTGGCAAATGCAGAATGGATCATTATTATCGCAGACACGCTTCACGTGAAGTGCATCACACCTTCGGCGCACTTATTTTGAAAATGGCACAATTTAGCAATTGTGAACAGTATTTGGTGAATGAACATGTGTTCATTAAAGTTCACCTTGTTTGTAGTGTTATAATGCATTTAAGACTCTCATCAAACTTTGTGTCTCGAATTATATTTTGTCTGTAAATTTCGATTAATGTTCAATCATATTTATTCGAGCCCACTACCACGCTCCTTAAAAATAATTCAAAGTGGTTTTCCTAATACGGCTCTAGACTGCATATAATAAGAAGATTGCACTCAATATTTGCTCTATACATATGAAAAAATACTCGCTGAATGGGGTCGAGTGGTAGCCACACATACTGGGAGAATTCTGTTTCATTTCGTACAACACTCCAAATTTTCTACTCAGCTTACAGCAAGTTGTGTCCAGTCATTTTGTCACGAAATTTGTTAAATTTCTTACAAGAAGTGAAACACTAATTCTCTGAAATCTCCGTTGGGAGAGGGGGTATTTTTGATAGGGTATTTTTCTAAAATTTCAAAACTACACAATTTGTTTCACCGTTATTATATCGACGTCTACACTAAAAATAAAAAGAAATATTTAAGAAAAGCCTCCTATCAACGGAAAAGCAAGCAAGCAAAGGAAGATGATGACACCTTGATATTGAACACTGCTTTAATCCTAGCCCCATCAAATGAGACGGTGGTTGAAGTTGAGGAGGATATAGACCTACTGGTTATACTGACAGATATCAGCAGAGCTAAAAGTGTGCACTTTTTAAACCCAGGAAAGGGTACTATTTCTCCAGCGACATCCACTCTAATTGATACCGTGAGTTCAACGGTTTATCACCAAATTCCGTAATGGTTCGGGGTTGAGAAAAGTCCTAAAGGATGTGGATGGAAAACAACAAATTATGGGCCTGGGACCACTCCCCTACCCCCTGCTCCAGCTGTTGTTGAATCTTTTTTCCTGCAAATGCACAAAGATCAGCCAATGAAATTGTGGAAGCAAGAGGGCAGGGCTTCATTTCTCTAATATTTGCCTTAGCTTTGGGGAGAGCTGCAACAACATCGCAGTTATTTGCCAAATGAGGAAGGCGAATTAGTCCTCGAAACCAAGCTGAATATGAATAACCCAACCATTGAACATATAGACCCAATTGGTATTTAATTTTCATAAGCCTGACATCAAAAACTTACATTAAGTGTAAGTCTAAGTGGGGTGTCAATGCACCCCAAATATGTTACATGATAACAAATTTTAATTTAATATTTTTAAAAATCATCTAGAGATAAAACCGAAATTAAGAAACCATGATATTCTTAGTGTAAATTTAACTATCAACAAAATTACAAACGGTTCTGATTTTTGTGTCAGGTACTGCTTGCCTTGAAAACTTCGACATTACCTAACGGTGACTCGTTGCAGTATATAGCAACTGATTTCAAACTTTTTATACGATAAAAGAAGTAGATTTAAGAAACATATCTCGAGGAAATTTAATGAGACATATATAATAAACTATTTACCATTAACGAATGAAAGAAAACCATCCCGCCAAATGCAAATACTTACACATAATCGATTTGCAAAAAGCCATCACCAAGTGATGCTTACGATCTCCTCTTTTGACAATGATGTTCACCCTTTCCAGAGAATTAGTCTCATCACAACCATTCCGAAAATGTCCGTATGGACTAAGTTTTTCGCGACACTACCGCGGCTGGATCGTTTAACAGAGAAAAAATGTCTATTCGTAGAATGTAGGAAATTTCACCCTCTTTAATTTCATGATATCCATCTTTTACGTAAGATTCATAGTTTCCTATGTAGTTATATTGAAAAAAAGAAATCTAAAAAAATCCGATATTTTGTACCTTTTTTTTTGCAAAAAAACAAACGTATTTTCCGGGAAAATTTTGGTTGGAAAGCCTCAGATTCTTGTTCAGCGACCCCAAAAACAAATCAAAGCTTCACCGAAACCTTCCTTTATTTTATACTTAGTTCTTCATCATCATCGTGGCGCGACAGCCCGACGTCGGGCCTTGGCCGCCTGGATCATTGTCCTCCAATTATCTCGGTCACGTGACCGCGTCCTCCAATTTTGGGAGCCCAGCAGCTGCGCGGCGTCCACACCTACTGAGCTCTACCAACGAGATCTCGGTCGTCCTCGCAGTCTCGCTCCGTCGACTCGTTCTGCATTCATTACTCTCTTAGGCATGCGATCATCGTCCATTCTTTGTACATGCCCTGCCCATTGAAGTCGTTGCAGTTTGACGATTTTCGAGACTTGCAGCTCATCGTACATTTCATACAACTCATGGTTGTACCGGATGCGCCATCCATCTCGATCGCAAACAGCCCCGAAAATTCGCCGTAGAACCTTTCGTTCAAAAGTGTCTAGCATGTTTTCGGAGGCTTGAGTTAGGGTCCATGCTTCGCAGCCATAGCATAGCACTGGTCGTATAATGGTTTTGTATACGCGGAGCTTCGTGTTTCTGTGCACATGTTTCGATTTCATTATGGGGAGAACCGAGAAAAAAGTCTTATTAGCTAACTGTATCCGTCGCTTGATTTCGTCAGTTTCGTTGGCGTCCCTTGACAGGTTGCAACCCAGGTAAATGAAGTTGTTCACGAACTCGATGTTGAGGTCCCCCACATTGATGCACGGTTGTGCAGGTGTCCTTGTCACCGATTGCATCATTATTTTAGTTTTACCCTCGTTAATACGTAATCCAACTTTCTTTGCAGCGGTATCGAGCGTATGCAGAAGTTCTTCTGCGTCAGCCAATCTTCGGGACATGATGTTGATGTCGTCGGCGTACGCTGCTAATTGTGTCGACTTGATGAGTAGCGTCTTGCTGTTGTCCATATTCAGGGCCCGAATAACGTATTCCAGTGCTAGGTTGAAGAGCGTCGGTGCCAGTCCATCGCCCTGTTTCAAACCAGTGCGTGTTTCAAATAGATCAGTAAGTCTATTCTGGATCCTGACTTGTGAGACGGAGTTGGTCATCGTCATCTTTGTCAGTCGCACTAATTTTGCCGGTATCCCAAATTGCAGCATGATGTTGTACAGTACTCCACGATCGATACTGTCGTATGCCTGCTTGAAGTCGACAAAGATTTGGTATACGTTTACGTTGTATTCCCAGCACCTCTGGAGTATCAGTTTGACTGAGAAGAGCTGATCGGTTGTGGAGCACCCAGGTCTGAAACCGCTTTGATATTCGCCAATGACTCGTTCTGCGTACGGTTTTTTTTTATTTTCCAGAATTTTCGTCAAAATTTTATAGGACGTACAAACTAGTGAGATGCCCCTGTAGTTCTCACACCGCAGTTTATCTCCCTTTTTATGAATTTGACAGATGATGCTTCTGCGCCGATCGTCTGGAATCTCCTCGTTCTCCCATACTCGCAGGAGTAATTGATGTATGGCATCAACTAGACTCGTTCCACCGAATTTTAGCAGTTCAGCTGGAATCTCGTCAGCGCCCGGTGCTTTATTTCGTTTTAGTGACAAGGCGAGATCAACTTCCTCTACTATCGGGGGTTGAATGGGTGGGCCTAGATCAACAATATCGTCGAGAGCTTCCTGTGTGGGGATGTTAGATGGTCGGTTTAGAAGCTCTTCAAAATAAGAGGCCCATCGCTTGTTAATACCATCGGTGTCGCTGATGATGTTTCCATCCTTGTCCTTACAAAGGCTAGTCCTGGGTTGGTAGCCGTTCTTAATTGTATTTACCAGTTTGTACGCTTGTCTGGTGTTCCTATTAGCTAAGTTTTCGTTTATGTTCAGCAACTGCTCGTCAAAGTATTTACGTTTCTTACGTCTAATTATTCTATTCGATATTCGCCCTAGCTCGTCATATTTTTCTCTTCTGGCTCTGGTTCCTCTTTGAATCCATTGTCTGTAGGCCTCGTTTTTCGCGTCAAGTGAATTTTTGCATTCTTCGTCGAACCAGTCATTTCGCGCTCGCCGGGCTTTATATCCCACGACCTTCTCTGCGACATCCTTGATGGTACCCTTGAGTTCCTCCCAGAACCCATGGACGCCTGTGTTGCTGATGTTGTGTAGCATAGGTGATAGTTTTTCCTCAAGGGCGGTAGTATACGCCACCGCTGTAGCATCACTCAAGAGCTTATCAACCGCAAAGATTTTGGGAGGGCTGATTCTTGACTGGTGCACTGAGGAAATTCTACATCTGTAGGTCGTCTTCACCAAGTGATGATCTGAGTCGCAGTTTGCTCCTCGATAGGAGCGGACATCCATGACACTAGACGCCCATCTCCTGCAAATGAGGACGTGGTCAATTTGGTTGACGGTATGTGCGTCTGGAGACTTCCAGGTCTGCTTGTGAATGCGTCGATGCGGGAAACACGTAGAGCTTACGACTAGATTCCTGCTGCAGGCGAAGTCGATAAGTCGCTGGCCGTTATCGTTACATTCTTCATGGAGGCTGTGGCCTCCAGAGGTCCCCCGATGCCAACTTTCATTCCCGACATCAGCAATTTGACGTCGTTTGTTGGAAGTGAGTCGAAGAGAGTTTCAAGGCGGGCGTAGAACTCGTCTTTTACTGCGTCTTCTTTAACTTCAGTGGGGGCGTGCACATTGATGAGCCAGAGATTGAAGAATCGAGTCTTGATGCGAATCGCACACAGCCATTCATTTATGGGTTTGAAGTCAGTAATATGCGGTTTGAGGTGATTGTTCACTATAAATGCTACTCCAAACTCCTTGCGGCCCGATGGTTTGCCACTTGTAAAAATTGTGTGCGATTTCTTGTCATTAATCTCGCTGCCAAGCCAATTTGTTTCCTGGACTGCAGTAATGCTCAGTTTGTACTTTTCGACCTGTTGAAGGAGGGCCTTCTCGGCCCCCGGTTTGTTCAGGGAGCGTACATTCCAGGATCCGGAAGAATAATCCTTTATTCGTTTGCGTGGTCGTCGTTGTTGATCCGTCCAATCCGAGGCTTTTGTTCCAGGTTTCTTGACATGGAGTGGTTTTTACAAGGACGAGTTGTCAGCACGTCGCTTAACCCCATTCAGGGGATGGCCTCGGAGATAGCTGCTTCAGATGGTTTAATAAACGAACTTAGTTCTTAGACTAATACAAAAGTTCGAAAGGAAGCTGTTATTAGCATCATGAATGAAGCTAATTCTTTTTATAGGATTTTAGAGAATAAATGTAAAAATATTGGACCGCAATAAATCAATAAAATAATTAAATATTGACCATTTCCGAAGCAAAACAAAAAATATGAAATGGAAAAAAAAATTACATTGAAATTATCGAAAGGTTCGAAACAAATAAATAAAATTGAACGAAATAAGTTTCATTATAAAAAAAATTGCAATTGCAACTCGCGTTTATAGCTAATGGAATGCTCTTTATTTTTAAGACATTATATTGATTTACACTATTTGCAAGAATTAAACGTATTTTTCAAAAAAACTCGATAAGGAAATAGCCTTAGTATATATCGCTAACAGAATATATAATATTTGCCAACACATTTTATTTAGAGGTGAATGTCTGCTATGCTGCTAAGAAAGCCATTCAAAAAAATCATTACCATTCGTTTTTTTTTTCTTTTTTGATAAATCAAAATACAACTATATACCAAGTTTCATACGTTTTGTTTTGTAGCTACTTTAAATATCCTTTTTGTGTGTAGGTTTAGTAAACTGGTCAAACTCTGACAGTGATTGTTCAAACTTGACCCAATTTTTGGTAAGTCCGCAAAATTTAAATGAACTATCGAATTTGTAAAAGTTTTACAAATGTATTCCAAACACGATTCTCAAAACCAGAAATACATACACTTGTATTCAAACAAGTAGATATTTACGGATCCGCTCTTTTCATTTACATTTTACGAAAACAAATTGACACTAAAATCTGTGGCCAACCATACACATGCCATATTGAAATTCATTTCACGAAAAGTGAATCTCGAAAAAAAGGAAAAGTGCCAAATTGAACGTAAGTACATTAAAGGTTTTTTTTTTCTTAGAATTTTGGTAATACAAGTATCTATCATACGAGTACATATGCGAATAGTGACATCAAGTTCACTGAGCGGACATGCAAACATACTCGTATATCATAAAACTTAATGATATAAATGATTATTATGGGCGGCAGAATTGGATACATCGTGTCAGGTTGATATAATTCCGGTGTTACAAAAATTTTGTTTCAAAGCAACATTAGTGCATCCAGAAAATGAGTTCGTGGAATTGTATTTAATTTAGTACTACCCGTACATAAATATGCTAGTTTAAGTCGTAACGGGCGGTTTGGTGGGCATCTGGAGATGCCCGTGGGGACGGAGCCTAAGGTAGCATAGTTGAATGTGAAGGTCGGGCTGTGCCATCTGGCGAAGAAAAAGACTCCTCAGCGGCCTATGCTTGCTGGAGTTCAGTTTGGGAGACGTGGGCGGGGTTTTTGCCACCCGTTGCCCTGTCCTTTGCGTATTAACAAAAATTCATAGGCCTGGAGAAGACAACGAAAACAGGGGATGCAAGAATGGGGAATAAGGATAAGGATGAAATGATTGGCGGACAACTTAGTTGCTCTCGCTCTCGCATTGGGGTCTAGGCGTAATGGGATCCTCGGCCTCTGGTTTCGTACCGCCGACAGATCCTTACTCATCAGGTGCTGCCATACATAGATCTGCCGATGGAAGCAGCACAACCAGACCAGAAGATGGTTCATTGCAAAGTTTATAATTCAATATTTTTTTTCAAAATTTTTCTAAATATAAATGCTTGATTAGTCCAGACTACGAGCGAAAACTCGTGTAGTTTTGAAATTTGGTACAGTTATTAGGGACAATCCCCTGAATATGTGATCAAAAGTCCCCGATGATAGGAGTTCTGGAAGTGTAGAGAAGAGGGGGTCAAAACTCTTTTTTTTTTCAGTTTTCTTGATTATTTTGGAAACTGTGGATTCTACAAAAAAAAATTCTCAAAGCTGAATCAAAGCGCATCAAATTCCCTAAAAAATTCTACCATTTTATGGTCAAGGGTATAATATATACCCTTGGCCATAAAATGTTGAATTATACTCTAGACCAGGGGTCGGTCAACTTTTTCTGAAAACGGCCATATATTCATTTTAAAATTTAGGCTCAGTGGGCGGGGTAGCAAATTCTAAATGCAACCTCTGACTGATGTGGTCAACCTGGGCCAATGAAGGTCAGATGGAAGCTCTTCAATTTTGCTCCTCAGCGGCCGGGTAGCAAATTCGGAATGCAATCTCTAACTGATGTGGTCAACCTGCGCCAATGAAGGTCAGATGGAAGCTCCTCTATTTTGTAGTCAAATAGATTTCGAAATATGGAACTGTTATTCTTCGCAGGAATACATTGTATTTGGGAACTGCGTTTTCGCTAGTATGAGCTTCTAACTTTTTTTTTAGCACAGCAAAAGGTCAAAGAAATTGTATCTTCTTTGTGTTTGAAATGTTTTCAGCAATTTGTTTCAAGTTCAAGCGAAATATTCCCTATAATTTTTTTTTTTAAATTAGCTCATAATCATTTCACACCCATTCATTTTTGAATACGTCTTGAAACTTCTATGAGATCAAAAGATACGAATGTTTCGATTGCTGAGCCATTGATAACGAGCCAAAAAATTCACATCCTTATTTCATCAGTCCATACCTAAGTGATCCTGCACGGCAGCTGCCTGCGTCGTTAGCCATATTTATTACACCCCAAGACGAAATCGATATGTGTTTATGTTGAGGAAATGACCACAACCTGTATCGATTTCGTCAATTCGGAGCAACGAAATAGATATGTTTTTCAATTGCATTTGTGACTTAAAATCGAAATTATATGCAATGCAACCGTTAGTCATATAGAAATTATAGCGAACTCAAGTAATTTACTTCTTTTTAGGGTTTTGTTTAAAAACAAGACCCTTATGAAATCGGTCATGCGTCCGTCCGTCCGTCTGTCTGTCTGTCCATGAAATATCTCACGAACCGCTGAAGTTACATGCATGAAATTTGGTGGAAATATGTAGAAATACTATAATTCTCTGGAGAAAGCGATGCGTCGTAATAAGTCAACATTAAGGGGGGGTTCCCATAGAGGGGAAATGAAGGTCGAAATTTTTTTTTCATTTGGTATAGGCAAGTGGGGTATCGTAAGAAAGGTACCGTCAAGTACATTCCATTTTTGGAATTTTTTTTAAATTTGAAGAAAGGAGAAAATAGGGAGAGGGGAAAATATGTAGTCCGAGTTTGTCCCCCCCCCCCCCCCCTTGCATTTCGAGACCGTTATAGCTAGACATATGAAAATTTACAGAAAAGCGGCATTTCACTAGCATAGAAAACCGAAAATAATAGAATTTCAAAATCTCATCCAAAAAGGTTAATAATAGTACATTTCTATAGTTGCAGTTAGCACACCCCTGCACCCCTCAAGCACACCTGAGGCCAAAAATATTGATAGCTAATGATAACTAACATCATAGGCAATACTTCCTCTAAGTTTCATTACAATGACGTGATATTTAATAATAGTACATTGACTTAAAGTTATGCATTTTGACACTATCCATACAAAAAATACACCTACCGGCCTCACCCATAGATATGCGAGTACTACTTGCATGTTGTTTTTCGTAGTGTGAATTGCAGTTATTAAATGAACCAACTTTGGAAGGGTGAAGATTGGTAATTGGTGATCCTAACAATAACTATTCACACAATTAATTTTTTTTAGGGTTTTGTGTCTTAAATCTTACAAAATCGGTCAAATACCTGTCTGTCCGTCTGTTCATAGAAATGTATATAATTTGCTGGAGAAAGCGTTGTGTTGTAATCAGCCAACTTTAAGAGGGGGGGGGGTCCACATAGAGGCGAAATTAAGGTCAATTTTTTTTTATCCACTGGTATAGCCAAGTGGGGTGTCGTGTTGAGTACATTCCATTTTTGGCATTTTCTTGAGATTTGGAGAAAGGGGAACAGTGGAGGAGGGAAAAATAGTAGACCGTGATTTGTCCCCGCCGCCCTGAAGCCGTTACACAAGTTTGCAATTTGCAATGTCGTCGTAACATGAATGGTTAAGCATCTCGAAGAGTAGGACAGTTTATCTCGTATACATACATATCTATCTACAGCTTCTCGTATTAAAACTATTACTTTGAGAGGTGACAGATGCAGTCTTTTTGTGAATTGGCATGTAAGATACTATATCATGGGTAAGACATTTAATTATGGTGTTTTTATTTAGCTGAGTGGTACCAAGAAGAGCAGGGAGCCAATATTTAGATACCAAGATAAGCGCGTGCTACAAAAACCTCGAATTGCGGGCGTAGCCCTCTATATTCCGGTTTCATTTAATTGTTGTGATTGAGGATAGACTCTGATTTGATTGGACTTGCGCCTTAAGTATATAATATGTACTTAAAGTGCATACCTTATAGCCAAGGCTTGACACCGAAAAATTTTGAATTGTACTGCCTAACGCAGAAATCACTGCCATTGATTATTGTCATTGAAATTGGACCCAATTTCACTGGATAATCTTGCAAAAAAAAAAACGCAGAAAAAAAATTCAACGATCCCACCACTGACTCTCTGTTCGGTTTTTATCAATAATATACATATCTGCACAGGAATTGTCATTTCCCCAGTCCGTGCTGTATGATTATGCTAATTTAGTCTTCAGTGAACCAAATAAATTGATTTAAATTTCACTACAACAAATTATGATACATTGTGATAAAAAAATTGTTTTTTACACTATTTGTTAAAATTTAATTTGTCCATGTTAAAAACAATATTGTCTCGCGGGCCGAATAAAAATCCGAGGCGGGCCGAATTTGGCCCGCGGGGCGGAGTTTGACGACCCTTGTTCTAGACCATCAAACAGTGTGTGGTACATTGATTTACTCACAAGGGAAATAAAATAAATAAATAGCTGGTGCAACAGTCCAATTTTAACCATGGCCTCAAGATGAGCTAGCATCATCTCATTTTCTAGATTGTGACGGTCTTATGCAGAGGTGTGTGATCAGCAACACGCTCAACCGAGCTATTTACCCCATAAATGGGTACTCATTTAACAGCTGCTTAACGGCTCATAGTCCGACACGTAAATCCCCTTTTTTATCGAAAACTACCGCATTCAGTAGGAATCGAACCGGAGCCCAGTGCGTAGAAAGCGAACGTGCTAACCGATGCGCCATCCGGACTACAATTTTCAAGGGAGAACCGCACGATAATTCTTGAAGGACATCTAAAATTGGTAAAATATTCATCGAAATTTGGTAAAATATTCCTACTAATAACTAGTTCGTTTATGCTGGAAATGGGGACGATCAGACCAAAGCTACGCCTACTTCCCCTACAAATACTATTTTTACAAACATGCCGATAATTCAGCACCAAATAAAAGCAGGCAAATCAAATTGATGGTTGATGACTGCCTATGATCTTAGAACACTTCTCTGTGAAAATTAGTTTAATCGGATGAACACCAAGGCTACCTCCCATACAAAAGTGCCCCAAACTACCCTACTTTTTGAAATCTTTTTTAGTTTTAATATCTAACTGAAAATAGGAAAAACAAATTATGAAGCTTTAAAATTTGACACAATTGAGGAGAACAATGCTGTGAATACATGCTCAAAATTTCCCGTTGATAGGGGGTCAGGAAGTGTCAGAGGAAGCTGGTTAAAGGGCCCTTTCTTCAGATTTTCCTTGAATATTTCGGCTTTTTTTTTCTCTAAAGGCTCTGTACACGTCATCGTGAAGGTGAAAATGAAAAAAGATTTTCCTTGAAAATATCTGTGAAAATGATTTTTCACATACGGGGATTATATTGGAATAAATGGAGAATCCGATAAACTAAATTTTGAATATATTTTCAAAATTATACACTGAGATTTTCAATACCTTTTTTTAAATTCCCCGTATATTCCACGATGAATTTTTTTTCACGGTGAAATGAACGGGGAATTTAAAAAAGTATCTGAAATCTTAATATAAAATTGTGAAAATATATTCAAAATGTAGTTGATCGGATTCTCCATTTATTCCAATATAATCTCCGTACATAAAAAGTCATTCTCATAGATATTTTCCAAGAAAACGTTTTTTTTTTTCATTTTCACGTTTACGGTGAAGTGTACAGAGCCCTTAAAATTGAACAAAAAATATGGCAAAAAAAATTACGTAGTTTTGAAACTTGACTTATTTGTGTCAAGTTTCAAAATTACACGATTTTTATTTTTTGTTTGATTTTGTTCTTCGAAAACTTGAAGACAGAGCCTTTGACCTTTCCGACAAATCTGGGCCGCCTATCAACGAGGACTTTAAGCATATAATCAGAGGACTGTACTTATTCATTTTGAAGTTTGAAAACTACACGATAGTTTTTTAAGGTTTGCAATGCTCACATTGTTCGCTTCACTCACAACATTGACACTAATTTCGGTTTTGGAAATTTTTTCACGGTCACGCAAACCGAGTGGAGAAGTGTTTTGGGAGCGCCACCCTTGATCCCAGCGACCCCGAAAACCATTGGTTTAAGACTTATCCCGGTAATTTCGACATTACCCCGGGTTTAGTTGGTATGGAAGTTATTCCAATTTACATATCCTCCTTTCCGCCAATGCGGTTCGAAATAGGCGTACCAATGCATTATCCGCTTGCAAATGTCTTTGCATATCAGTCACAATTCATGATTTGCTCCTGATTTGCTTGCTGTGTTCTTCGTTGCCCATGCAATAAATTTACAGGAACTTGTAATCGGTCGTGGGCGGTCCGTGAAAGAAGTGAGCTCACTTGATGGTATTTCTGACCCTGTACTTTAAATGTTGGCGTGAATCAGTCGCCGTTTACAACTCTCTTTTTGCATCGAATTTGCTGGTGAAAATTTTTGTGACATTCTGAATACCAACTTAGTATGAGTCTGTAGCTTAGCTCGGCAACGTAAAGAACATTTTTTTTATAGTCGGAACACGGTCGTTTGAGGTTGTCTATTTAATTTCTCCAAGCTTAGTGGTTTCGTATGGATAAAATCACTCATCAGGTCCTGCATCTTTGCAGCTATCCGCGTGTAAGACGACCACGAAAGTGTGAGAATTCTGTTAGTGACGTGATTTTTACTTGAAAACTCGACCGTGATGGTCTAGATGGTGTGCAGCACCTTGTTGGTCCCTGGCAATTTTACGATATGTATTGAGTTCATTTGCAATGGATAACTACAATCCGCCTTGAGGACGAAACCAGAGACAGTGGAAGCACTGGCTTAAATGCTCATAAATTTTCGTGGTAGTGGATAGCTACGCCATTATATGTCATTAGACTTAGATTAGCAATGACCCACTCCACGTTCTTCTTTGGTAACATTTCCAATTACATATTGAATTTTTTTTAAAAATAACAATGTAGTTATAATTAACTTATTCTGTGTCCTATGAGTAAGGAAATGTATTTTCAATGATTTAAATACTTATCCTGTCAAAAATAAAAAATGTTTCTGTTTTGAAAAGGAAACGTATAATTTTTAGCAATTATTCTAATTGTTGTTTCAAATCTCAATGCGTCCCCCAATAAATTACAGCACATCATCGGTAGTACAATAATTTAGTCATCTTTTAAATAAATTATAAAGCGTAAAACTCCACAAGATGGCCACAAATCAATTTTAATAAATAGCTGGTTGTCATAACAGATTAGCACTCTATTAACGCCCCGACATAGATATTTTTCATCGCGGATCCGACTCTATAATAGATCGTGATGAATTAAACTGAGGTTGGATTTCCCAGATATTCAAGCGCCGACTGGTAACACTGAGACCGGTTGTTCGATACTATGCAACATACTCGTAGACTGCGTTGCATCGCGTGGGACCCATTCTTCCGATTAGCAAAAAACCATACCGCACTGCATCACTGTTTCGTAATTTCCAGGTGCTTCTTCATTTTCAGCAATTGTTTTTGTTTACAGTATGGCTGATGTTTGTTTTGAATCCACCAGCCAGCCACCGCCAACCACCGCCATCGTGGTCATCTCGTCATCAAGTTGGGAACATTAGAAGAAGCCGCTCACGATTTGCTGGCTGTTCGACGAACTACACACTGGGAATGGAATATAAAAACACACTTCAACCAGATTTGCAGCCTTTCCATAGATACATGTATACCTACAATACATATGCAACAATTTGCCTAAGAACATCATCTCCGGCTTTAAAATCGCAGAACTTGAGGTAGTCCGTATCCGTAATACCTGTACTGCAGAAAAACAGATAAAAAAAATATTCAAGAAATAAGTACGAACGCCCGGATCTTAAAATCCAGTGTGTTTGACTATGAAACTTAGAGCGGACGGATACAACTATGACCTCATCCTCGTAAAGTTTTCCAGTGATAATTGCCCTTGCAAATAAAATTGATTTCCATCAATAATCAAAATCATCCAAAAGACATCGATTGCAGCTTCACCGTCATTCGGTGCTGATCATGAATGAAAACAGAAGAGGTCCATCGTGCCGAGCCGGTGGGCTTTCATGGCTCAATTTGAATCAGTGAAACGTCTCATTTCGCATGATTGAACCTTCTAAAGCGATGCAGTATTTTAAGATGATGTGCTACTGTCACCAAGATAGTTAAGTAGGACTTTAAATGAATCTGTTAATTGAACACAGACTAATAACGTCACGACACTTTTTACTAAAATGCATGATGATAAGTAAGAATACTAATTTCATTCAGATATTGTGAAAATAATTGTACAAATTAAATGGAAAAAATGCGATATTGTTGTAACATAAATTGGTTTTGTTTTATAATAAGCACATGTTTAAGAAAACTGCACAATGATTATGGTTATGTTTGAAGCCCCTTCTCGATGAATAAACATGCGTGCCGTTCCAAGGTTTCGTCGATTGTTCATAATTATTGTCAATTGACACAAAAGACACATTGCCATTGCACGAGTTATAGCACGTGTTTGATTTGAATTTCGGGTATAGATGTATTGAGTATTGTCTGCAAGTCAGCGTTGTTAGTTGTTAATTTGTCCTTTCTATTATCTTTTTTTGAAAATTGTTTTTGCAACTTAGGGAATATGTAGTCCGGATGGCGCAACGGTTAGAACGTTCGCCTTCTACACCCTAGGCCCCGGTTCAATTCCTACTGAATGCGGTAGTTTTCGATAAAAAAAGATTTACGAGACTATGAGCCCCCTCTGCTGTTAAATGAGTAGGGGTAAATAACCCGGTTGAGCGTGTTGTTGATCACACACCTCTGCACAAGACGATCTAGAAAATGAGATGATGTTGACTCATCGCGAGGCCATGGTTCAAATTGGACTATTGCTCCAGTTATTTATTTATTTTTATTTAACTTAGGCAGTATGCACTTTGTTCAGCGTCAAATATCTTGTAATGAACCACCTGTAATGAAACAAATTATGGTCTGGTAGCGCTGCTTCCACCGGTAGATCTATGGCAGCACGTGGTACGAAACTAGAGGCCGAGGGTCCCATTACACCTGGACCCCAAAACGAGCGCGAGGGCAAGCGAGCCATCTGCCAACCATTCCATCCTTATCACCTCATTTTTGTATTCCCCATTTTTACCTCCCTTGTTTGTGTTGTCTTCCCCAGGCCTATGAATTTTTGTTAATACCTAAAGGACAGGGGCAACGAGCGGCGAAAACCCCGCCCACATCTCCCGAACTGAGCTACAGCAAGCATAGGCCGCTGCTTAACTCGTTGAGGGGCCTTTTTCTTCGCCAGATGGCACAGCCCGACCTTCACGGTCATTTATGCTACCTTAGGCTCCGTCCCCACGGGCATCTTTGGATGCCCACCAAACCGTCCGTTACAATCTGCTGCATCTTACCCTTCTCCGCTGATGCATCCTTCCAATATTTGTTTAGTCATGAAGTTATCGTTTAGTTGTTGTGCATGCCCCGCCTATTGAAGTCGTTGTAATTCGACGATTCTCGAAACTTCCAGCTCACCGTACAGTTCGCACTGCTCACAGTTGTACCGAATACGATCACAAACTATTCCGAAAATTTGCCGAAGAACTTTTCGTTCCAATGTGTTTAGCATGTTTTCGGAGGCTTGAGTCAGAGTCGAAGTTTAGTAGATATAGCATAGCACAGGTCGCATGACGGTTTTGTGTATATGGACCTTCGTATTTCTGAGCACATTTGACGGCGCAAGAATAACGTCTTTTTTGTTAACTGTATACGTCAACTGATTTCGTCTGTTTCGCTGGCGTCTTTTGTCAGATTTCTATCAAGTTATATATGTGAAGTCATCTAAAAATTTGATGCTGGGGTCCCGGATGTCGATCTTCAGTTATGCTGACGTCCTTCTTCTTGTTAATTGCCTTGAACCCTCCAGGGGCATGGGCGCGTCAACATCTCTAGCATTTTTATACCTTGATATTTCGATAGCATATCTACTTTTCACTACATGTGAAAGCGTGCTAGCGTGCACCTCCTATCCGCGCCATCTTTATACTGACAAGCTCGGAGCACTGTGGGAGTTCTATTAGTACCCACAGGCAGTTTTTGGTCGCGCCCAGATTTGAACTCCGAGCTCTACATCCGCGTTAAAGTCTCCCAGCAGCAATTTGACGTCGTTCATTGGAAGTGAGTCGAAGAGAGTCTCAAGGCGCGAGTAGAACTTGTCCTTTACTGCGTCTTCTTTAACTTCAGTGGGGGCGTGCACATTGATGAGCCAGAGATTGAAGAATCGAGCCTTAATGCGAATCGCACACAGCCATTCATTTATGGGTTTGAAGTCAGTAATGTGCGGCATGAGGTGATTGTTTACTACAAATGCTACTCCAAACTCCTTGCGGCCCGATATTTGGCCACTTGTAAAAATTGTGTGCGATTTCTTGTCGTTGATCTCGCTGCCAAGCCAATTTGTTTCCTGGACTGCAGTAAAGCTCAGTTTGTACTTTTCGACCTGTGGAAGGAGGGCCTTCTCGGCCCCCGGTTTGTTCAGGGAGCGTACATTCCAGGATCCGAAAGAATAATCCTTTAGTCGTTTGTGTGGCCGTCGTTGTTGATCCGTTGGATCTGAGGCTTTTGTTCCAGGTTTCTTGACGTGAAGTGGTTTTCACAAGGACGAGTTGTCAGCGCATAGCTAAACCCCATTCAGGGGATGGCATCGGCAGATAGCTGCTTCAGATGGTTTAATAAACGTGCTAGAGCTCACACAACAATGTTGAATGTCCAACTACGCAAGTCATTCCATCCTACTAATTGTGAGACGCTTAGGTGTTGGTAAGCCATTCAGACTACAGCTATCTGCCTTTTTCCAAATGTCTTATCGTTAAGACTTGGCCGTCAGCGGTTTGAAACACTGCCGTTACCAGGGGGCGCCCACGTGGAGGACTATGGAAAAAGTCTTTTGCCCCCCAATTTGTTGCACCTGGACACCGAAATTTCCGTTTGGAATGGAACTTCGGTTTGATTTTTGTACGCTGCCACTTGGGTGAGTCCCGGAAAAAATTCTATTCGTTTCAAGAATGCGAAAATGTTTTGGCTTGAGTAATTTTCTTTTGTTAATGATATATGCAGGCAGACTGTACTTCTAATTTTCAAAATTGCTTTTCTGGAGTGGTGTTAGCAACAGAAATGAGGTCTGTTTTCTTGAACTGATACTTCAAGCTTTTTTCAATGTGCGGCCCGCCAGAGGATACTTCTTTTGAATGAGGCCCGCTGTCCTAAAAAGGTTGCCAACACCAGCTTTATTTTATTAAAATGATGATGCCCTGGTGCTAGATCAGGTCGGTGTGTATCCTGATCGTCCCATTTAACATAATGCATTTAAAAGAATTTGCTGGTTCGATGCGACATTACCAGCATTTGCTGGAGAAGTTCTATCTGCTGAGCGAGCCGATTTTATCGCATGCGGAGCGATTGAGTGCGAATTCGCCCTTTTGATGCAGAGTATCTCGATTCGTCGATAATAGGTCGTTGGGAATGATTGTCGCAAGTCTGAATTTCGCCTAACCCATTTAATTCTATTTATTGTCTTGTTTTTTACCAAAAACATAATATATCTGGAAAGCTACGCTAGCTAGAATACTCAAGTAAAAAGTTAATAACAGGCACCAATATGTTGCACTAAAGACTAATTTTTTTGTACGAGCTCACTTTATAACCTTTACCATATATGCTTATAGGGACTGATCTAAAGCAATTTGTGGTGTACAATAGTTCTGATTAATTTTTCATTTTTGTTTTGGAGTGCTGAGGTTTGCCATCAAAATTTTTTTTTCGTGGAATTTGAGTTATTACCAAAAACCTCAAAAAATTCCCTCCGTTTTTTAAGTATCTTCGATATTTTTTGAGATAATTTTACTCGACAAATGCATCAGATAAACGAGCATTTTCCTCTTTTTAGTCTTTTTCAAAGGAGAATATATCAAAATCTATTAAAGATGTGGGAAAGGTGGCGATAATCTTTCTTATTGGATTGGACTACTGAAGATCTTTCCTTTTGAATCAAAAATTTGTTTTGGGTTAACCAATTTCAAAATATTTTTAAAAAACCCAAAAAATATTTTTTTTTGTATTATTTCGGCTTTAAATCAAATTCCACAAAAAAACTTTTGTAGCAAACTCAGATTCGTAATTAGCACCTAAAAATCATAAATGATAAAAGAAAAAATTACACCACAATACGCTTTAGCACAGTTCCTATAAGCATTTTATGACTAAGCTGTTGGGCAAACTACCTAATGACTGGGCTATTTGCTCAATCGAAATTTTTTAGAAAACAATTTGCGTTTAAAAAACCAATAAATTTGCTTCTAATGCGTAGATTACGTACTTAAACAGATTTATCAAACTACGGTAATTACGGTAACCGCCTGTTATGCGAATTATCATGGAAAAATGTTCGCTCCTCTCTTTATCTATCTTATCTTAGAAGGAAATTCAATAATATTCACAATTCAATTCAAAATAGAAATTAGATATTTTCTGTGTCTTAATTAATTTAATTCATTTTTTTTCGCCATCTTCATTCAAAAACGAAACAGCCAAGGTTAATGTAGAGGTAAATAATGTTTATTTGCCAAAATAAGAATTTAAAATTCTTTAGTGTCATTAACATAATGAATAGTACGTTATGTCTTATGCCTATATTACGAATGTATCTATCTGTATGTCCAAATCATGTCATTAAAATCCAGTCAGGAAAGTATCCGTATTTGTCGATGCAATGTACGAGTACTTCAATATCTGCTTCTGCTTTGCAATGTTACAATAGAAAAGGCAATAATTAGCCCACTGGTGGAGTCTTCATACAAGAAAAGACTCCAATGGAGCATATCTGAATGAAAGCCCATGTATCTTTTATGAAGGCGAAAAAACACAATTTCAGTTGATTGATTGAAGACAAAAGTTGAATTAAAGCACAATACATCATAATATGTATGTACATTTAAACTTAGGAATATTTGCACATGCTCATACACTTGAATGTCGAATTGCGAAAATAAAGTATCATGTGAATTTGACATTTGAAGGGAATGAGTGAAGAAGCGTCGATTCAAGGAGACTTGAAGAATCCTATCATGTTATCAAACAAAGAGCTTTTGAAGAAAAATTGTCTTGTCTCCGAGAATGCATGTAATGTGGCGGTAGTATCAGGTTCAAATGCGGAATTTCCGCAAGAAATATAAATGCGGTGCGAATTTAATGTTAGAAGATCTCTTATCAATCTTTAAAGATGTTTAATATTGTAATTTTTATTACTTTAGGATTAAATATTTTAAAAATCTTGTGTGATAGTGCATAATTATTTTTTTTTATAACTTTCGATTCGAGATTAATTACACCATCATACATAAGCTGACCACCTTTTGATAAGCGAATTTCGGTACATGTCCATATTTTTACAACTAAATTTCGGTACATGACCACTTGTTCCGGTACACGATCAGAAATCATAGCACACATAGATTTATAATGAAAGACAAAAATATTTCTTTTACTTTTATAGTTTATGGATACACATTAATTGCATTTTATGTTTTATATACTTTTAGTTTGGTTTTTCCTATTTTTTAAATCCACATTTCTCATCAGAGCCAATTTCTTCTTGCATTTTGTTGGGTCTTTATAAATTCAAAGAATTGCTCGCAAAATTAATATTACATCTTACGTACAAAATACCTCTTAAACGTGCCATACACACCGATCGATCGGCCGATGGATCGGCCTGTGTATGCGTTTATCGTTGACGTTTTTTTTTGACAGTTCCAAATAATTTTGATCAGCTGATTTTTTGTGGCGATCCATCGGCCGATCGATCGGACGACGAGTCACTAGATTTCCGCAGACCGCAAAAATTTCAAACGCGATCAAATGCAATTGTGGCGCTGTAGCTACTGGAAGATATCTTGTAGTCTTCGCCACTGAGAAGCTCTCATTTCGCTCAATTTGAAACTATCGCCGCACAAAGTGTTCTCATAGAGTATTAAACAATGGCATATCACTTTTGAAGTAATTCTATTTTCAAATTAGGGTATATTTTGGAGCATAGCTCAAATTTCGGTATATTTTTGGTGCGAAATTAAATTTCGGTATATTTTGGTGTACCCAAGCTTCCCTTGGGTACACGGTACACAACATCGAAATTTCGGTACTGTACCGGTCATTTCGGTACAGGTGGTCACCTTAATCATACATCATCATTCTATTTGAAATAAAAGTGTTTTGAATAAGCTATAATTTTAGATTCATATCTTTAATTTTCCTTGCGTAATTTTTTAATAGTGCTGATTATAAGAATGAAAACAGTAATCTCAAGTATTGTTACGATTTGTCACGTCAAATATTCAATCGTTGAAATCAGCAAACTAAAATTCAATTACTGTTTACACTTTCAGCAGTAACAAAAATATAATTCAAAGTATACAGAATATTATCTTGCGTACGATAAATTATTATTACTTGAGGCGCTTACCCAAAGGGCATGGCTAGAAAAGTTTCATCAATAGCACCTTAATTGTGATAAACTTTTGAGTAATTACATCTTTTATGCAAAATGAAATATGACTTTAATAGGAATTTTACTACTCTTTATGTTGTTAACTTGAAAAATGTAAAGCAGCCAGACAATGAAATGTTACCTAACATACCCTTGATCGCAAAATAGTGGATGTTACATTTTTGATTATGTAGCGTAAGATTAAAAAAGACAAAATATGAATAAATGGAAAGCCAGCCGCAAAACCGCAATTGATTTTGGAAAAGGCATGTTGCAAAACGATTTCTTTTACTTAGGGATTGTGCATATCATAGCTGAAAAAATTCTATTGAAATAATTAAATAACAATACAACTGAAATATTGTAATCAATAGTGAGGGCAAAAATTCAATTAAAATTAAACTAGAAAGACAAGATAGATATGAAAGTGAAATAAAAGTTGTCAGAAAAAGCAAAAGTTGCCACTTAAAATTAGTGCATTTGAAGAAAGAAGTGTCGAACACAATTAATATCTCAGATCATATGCTGACCTGGGCAAAGTACTCAATCTCAATCCGCATGCTAAATTACGTCCAAATTAAGCGATTAAGCCTTGACTGCTAATATACGACAATAAGTTAGATTTCGGGTACCTTGTCGATTTCAACCAACTTTTTTGAGTGTACAACTTTTCTTCCGCCGTTTTTTCAAAGTACTGTCAATTGCTAGCGACAACTTTCGCCCATCTGTCTGGCAATTTTCAGATTCCATCTCGGAAAAAGGAGGCGTCTTTCGACGCGATCCATGATTGGACCCGTTTTTCTACTTCCTCGTACGAACGAAAATTCTGATCAGCCAGACCGTGCGCCATGGAACGAAACAGATGGTTGTCGGAAGGAGCGATGTCTGGGGAGTACGGCGGGTGGGGCCAGATTTCCCATTTCAGGGTTTTCAAGTATGTCTTGACCACTTTTGTGACGTGTGGCCGAGCATTGTCATGCTGGAGGATGACTTTGTCGTGTCTCTCTTGGTACTGTGCTCATTTTTCCTTTAATGCTCGACTTAAACGCATCAGTTGCGTTCGGTACCGATCTCCTGTGATAGTTTCATTCGATTTTAGTCCAGTCCAACCAAATGCATAGCATAACCTTGGCGCCGTGAATATTCGGTTTTGCCGTCGACGTTGACGCATGTCCGGGCTTTCGCCATGACTTTCTGCGCTTGGGACTATCGTAACGGACCCATTTTTTGTCGCCGGTTACGATGCGATGTAGAAATCCCTTCCGATTCTGCATTTGAAGCAGTTGTTCGCATGCAAATAATCGCCTTTCAATATCTCTCGGTTTTAACTCGTACGGAACCCAATTTCCTTGTTTCTGAATCATGCCCTTGGCCTTGAGGCGTTTTGAGATGGCTTGCTGAGTCACTTTCAGTGATTCAGCTAATTCTTCTTGCGTTTGGCACGAATCTTCATCGAGCAGTGCTTCCAATTCGTCGTCTGAGAAAATTTTTTCTCTCCCACCACCATGCTTGTCTTCGACATTGAAATCGTCACTTTTAAAACGTTGAAACCCCCCACAACATGTTCTGTCACTCAGAGCAACATCACCGTAAGTATCTGAAAGCATTCGATGAGTCTCTGCTGCAGTTTTTTTTTTCAAATGGAAGCAGAAGATCGAAACTTCCCGCAAATGACGAGAACTTGGCTCGAAAACAGACGTTTTGAATCGCGAATCTTATTAAAAATATTGCAAGATTTAGTCCGACAATTCTTCAAAAATTAATATTATGATAAAATCCATAGTAAATCCGGTCATATGCAGCCCGAGCCAAATAAGCTCTGAGCGGCAGTAAAAAAAAACACTGGAACATCTACTTTATGTGACATAATAGCAGCAGTAAGGAATGCGACCGGTAGCTCAGTGCGTAGAGGCATCCATTTCATGTCTGACTTCCGGCGTTTCGGGTTCGAATCCCGTCCACGACAAAGATCGTGGCCATGGATGTTTGTGTTATCTTCCCCCTGTGGCGCGGGGCGTAATAACAAGCCACAGCATCTCCCGAATCTTCGCAGGTAGGCGGCCAAATGGGGGTATAGGAGGTGCATGCTGGCAAAAGCATTCTCTGGAACTAGTTTATGCCAACGAAACGTCAACTGGGCCACATGGAACAGTTGGCACGCTTTGCTCCCGAGGGGTTAGGGCAATTGCTTATGATCGTATTTTTATTTTGTCTTCTGCTAAACACATCAACCATGGATAAAAACAAACCTGAGAATTCAAATAATCGCAAAAAATAAACAATAATGCTAAGTGACATTTGGTGAGTTTTGTCAGCCTAGACTCCAACCTAAATAACATTCTGAGCTTTAATAATATTACAAACATGATTAATGCTAATACTGACCTGCTTTCTTCACAGCCACTGCTCCAATTTTGGCTTGCTTTATGGGACGCCCCCCTGTAGTTTCTAACTTGTCACTGTCTTTTTTTTCTTTTACAGCCGTACTTACTGCCTGAATTTCTGCGGAGTATTAATTTATCGCCTGCCTGGTATCGTGTCCTCTTTATTCAGCGGTTCACATAACATCTTCAAAAATGAAATCAGTACTGCGCAAATTTTATTATTAACAAAAAAAAACTCCACCTATTATTTTGTAACAGTAAAATTTTAGCATCACACGTAAAAACTATAATTTCCCACATTTAAATGAATATCTACATGGAAAAGTAATATTTGCGCTTGCTAACACCTTACGAGCGCTGAGATGATGGTCCGCCGGGAACCATCAAGAACTACGATCGTATCTAATGCTATATTGTTCAATTATAAAATACAATCCTCTTTCGCCCTTCTCCACATCCATCCTCCCAGTAGTTAATTTGAGATTTTGTCACCGCATAAAGAAAACTACAATAAATAGCAGAAGAATAAAGAATACGAAATAACAAATTAATTATATTTCAACAAAAGTTGCAACGCAATTTCTACTTAAACCTTTCATATGCCAATAAAGACAAAGATCTTAATTTATTGCTAAAAATATTATTTAATAAAAATATCAAAATAAGTAAAATAGAAAAATAAAGTATGATTAACTTGCATTCACGATTTCAATAACTTTCAATCTTTTCCAAAGAATGTTCTTAGTTAATTTTTTTTAATAAGCTGTTATTTAATTCGGCTCTTTTGTCTGATTACAAATATCTTGTTTTGTTGTAAAGATCAATCAAGGAATTATCGCATCATCTGCAAATAAAGAAATCCCAGGTCCATTCAGATACTCAATGGGTCACTTCAGAATTTCCAATTTTACTTCCTATTCAAATTATCTGATGTAGCACTTGCATTGATTAGAGTTACCTCTTAGTTTGTACGAGTCACCTATCGCATTAATCTCAACAATAAATTATTGATTACTTCAATAGATGAATTATTTATATTGGTATCGTGAGTGGCGCAAAAAAAAAATATTCAATAAAAAAAACTCAGCAATAGTTTCTCAGTTACCATTTGACTAGGTCCCAACAATTGCTTGTCAGCGACCAAATTATTTTTCGGGTTCTTCTGCTTCTTGCGTTTTGGATGGACCTTGCTTATAAATGCGGATGTACTAAAATGACCACTTCGGCGAAAAATGCCAAAAGACAAGGATCATAAATTCGTAATGTAAGAACCATCATTTTTCGTTATTTCAAAAGTAATGTACTTTTTATTGGAACGACCTATAGTTTCATGAAACGTCTCTGACAGTCAAGAAAAAAAGATAATTTATTGGGTTACTAACCGCTTAGTACTATTATTCACTACTTCCATCTCGTGCGGACCCGTTTCTTCAGCGAAGCGTACTTGCTGAAATTCTAACAAAGATGTTTTCATTGCTTAAATGCCACAATAATATTCACATAATCTTATTAATGCAACGTTTGTGGCGATTCATCTAGAGACGGTTGTGCTATGGACAGAAAAACCTAAACTCTGGTAAAGTTACTCGCTTGAATCTTTTGTTTACAAACATGAAAAGCCGGCTGTGTGGTGCAGATGGGGTTCATATTGTGCGGGAAATTGACTTATTTGAGTGTTAAATCATCAATTTAAGCTTCATATTGCATTCCGGCCAAAGACGCAATAAAGACTATGTATTATACCTGTCAATTATTAAGTGATCATTTTTTTATAGCTGAAGGTATTGTCAATTTTCTTTTTCGAAATATCCAGTCAAGTTTAAAAGTCATGAGAACTTCTCTGGGTTAGTATTGTAATAAAGTTGAAATAGAAGCCAATTTTTTTTTTCAATCAGTAGCTCAGTATTTGATCTCGGTCGAAAATTGTTGGAACTTCTTATTCGTTTCTCTTCTACTATATTCTCATATAGATTAAATTGATATGAATATATTTATTTAATTTTTGATACTTTATTAGCAATTTCAAATGAAAACGAGATTTTTTTCTTCTTAAACATTTTAGATTTAGATTTCAATATAATTTGCACCCCAAAAGAATATTTTTCCAAGTTGATTTTTTTTAATTCTTTTATCGTAGAAAATCAACGGTCATTCACGTAAATCTCTTTTTGAAAAACATCTTCCATATATTTATCGTCGACGAAGTACTGGTTTCTTTCAGGACTGTGAAGAGATGAAATTTCCTCTAAGGACCCCAAAGAATATTCAGCTAGTTTTGAACACTAATTCGTGGCAAGTCTTTTCAGACGCGTGCGCATTGTTCTTCGCAGTAGTGTACGAGTAAGGGGCAATGCCAGATATTGTTTCGGCTTATATAGGCTACCTATCATGACACAGGTGCGAATCATATCTCACTCGAGGCTTATAATAAGCTTAACAATATGATGGTCGTTACTGGATAGTGGCATCGAAATGCAGATACTTGTCCGGGTAACAGTCATCGAACCCATACACAACCTAAATGCAGGAAAATTCGCAACCGAGCCGTCGATCACACGCCATGTTTTGCCTCAAATGAAGTAGCTGCAGGAATTAGAAACGTGAAAACTCTAAAGCCTTGTGACTTGATGGTATCTCAATGGTTACGCTAAAATAAACCTTGAAATGCCAGTAATCGAAAGCCTTACTGCTACATTTAACCTGTCCGTCTCTTTGCTAGGGATGGCAGTTATTGGAAAATCTACCGGTTGTCCGGTTGTTGCGGTTATTTTCGCCATCGGTTTAACCGCTTCGGTTTAACCGACCCAATCTACCGGTTATGGGAAAAACCGGTTATTCGGTTATTTAATAATAGTTAATAAGTTAATAATTGTTGTCAAGCTTGCGTTATTTTGTAGATCCTTTGACGTACATGTGTTTGGGGAGCAACTTATGCCTTCTGTGTAATAGCCGCCATACATTACGCGATCCGTCGTCTGATAAATCGGCCGATGAATCGCTACAAAATATCAGCTGATCAAAATTATATGGAACAGTCAAAAAAATCGTCAACAATAGGCGCATATACAGGCCGATCCATCGGCCGATATTGATATCGGGCGACGGATCGGCCGATCGATCCGTGTGTATGGCACGTTTTAGACTTACAAAGTTAGTAAGAGTTTCACTGAAGAAAAGTTGCTTCCCAAACACATGTATGCCAAAGGGTCTACAAAATAGCGCAAACTCAAAATCTTCCCTTTTCACAAATCAAGCTTTGGGCCAATAGTTGGTATCCAGTCTATTCATAAATACTCTTTCGCTAATATGTTGATCCGTTAGTCGGGTCCTTTCATTAGATACCACCCACATCATTTAAAGTTGATACCAGTCGTTCAGAGGCCACCGAACTGCCGATCAAAGCTAAATATTCTTAAGCAATAAATGACAAATCCGGCATGCAGGCATTGCTCTTCTCCCAAAAATTGAAAGGATCACTCCCCCTATGAAGCAACGGCTGCTGAAGATAGAGTTTCAATTCATTTGGAAATGATTCCACTGGAGCACCCTTGGCTACTTCCTAGTCATGTGATGACCAAAAAGGATTTTAGTTGTTTATGACCTCAGCCCTTTGAGGTAAGGGTGAAAGTTTGCCAATGTCAGCCAAGTGGTGCTTAACTTCTTGGCTAAAATGATGGCTTGGCTGGCAATAATGGGGCTCAAGCATATTTTTGTTGGCTATTTAAAAAAACGGTCCCATTCAATTTGAATCAGAAGGACAAACGGCTGAATTTTGCTTCTTCTCTGGCGTCGAACGATTTGAAAAAAAACAAGTTAGCATTTTCGCATGTCGGTTATTTTTCCCCGGTTATTGGATTTAGAAAGTAGTACCGGTAAAAAACCGGACAAAAATAGTACCGAAGATAACCGGTTATTCGAAATGGAAAATACCGGTTGTCGGAATAACCGGTAGGTATTTCCCATCCCTACTCTTTGCTGATCGTTCCTGATGTCTGTAAGAAAGGAAGATTAATCCCGATTTTAAAGCCAGGCTAAAAAGCGATACTCGACGAATCTTACCGGCCTATTACACTATTATTCCTTTTTGCCAAAACGCTAGAAGCTTTGATACACCCGGTTCTTGTGGACCACACCCAGCAAGAATATCACTAGCATGGCTTTCGGAGGATGCGCAGTACAAGAACTGCGTTGGATGCCATTACGTCTCGCATTCTCGCATGTGAAACATCTGCAGTCCTATTGACCACCTGAAAAAAAGTACAGACACAGCTTGAAATCTAAATAGGCGACGAACGCATTCTCACCACCAATCATTCAAAAATCCTCGGGGTTACTCTGAATAAAATGGCAACCTCATCTGTCCATGCCACAACTACTATACATATATGCAACAGAATGGGTTGCAGGAATAAAATCCATAAAGCCTTGGCTGGTAGCACATGAGGAAAAAACAAGGAAATGCTACTGGTCACCTACAAAGCAGCCGGAAAATCTGTGGGCAACTATGCTGCTCCTGTGTGGTCTCAGAACCTTTGTGACACAACGTGGAAAAACATTCAAACGTTTCAAAATACCGCTCTCTGCGCTGTAAGTGTCACCATACACTGTCGAACTCAAACTCGATCTCGAACGTGGTTCAAGTGGACCGGGTTTCTTCACGTTTATGTGAAGTATGTGTGTGTGGCTTGAGCTTTTCAGAGGACATTTGTACCAGTTTCGTCCTCGAGTTCGAGTTTGACAGAGCATGGTAACATTAACAGGATGTCTCCTGATGTTTCCCTAAGACCACCTACACCAGAAAACAAAGACATTGCCTATCAAGAACCACAACAAGCTCCTTGCGAAGGAATATTTAGTAGGCTGTTGCCGAATTAAACACCCTAACTTCCATCAAGAGAAGACACCGCCACCAAGATATGTTCTACGTGATCCGAGGGACCTTGAATGTGATGTCCAGGGAGAGCACAGAAACCCTTTCGACGACAATGTTTACAAATATGCCATCGCATTACTTCGTCAGCAAGAGGTGTATTCATCAATAACGAGATTAAAACTAATCTAGTACTTTTGGCGCAACCACCATATCACCTGACGAGAAGATGCTTTCCAGAGCCACCAGGACAACACTTGACAAACTTCGATCACGCCTCAACTCATATCTATCCCCTATTGATGAAAACGACCAAAACATCTGTCTAGCCTGCAACGGAACACCTCACGACGTTGACCACATTTTCACGTGATCTGCTGCACCCACACAACTTACTCCTAGGTCGTTGTGGGGAAAACCCCATTGAAACACCCACATTCCTTGGCCTTGACACTGAGGAACTTGAAACGGAATTAAACATGTAACACACCGAAAAACATAATGTCCTCGAAGTAAACTCAAAAGGCGCGTTGTTTTGCAGCTATCCAGGTCTTGGGTAGTTCATCCGAGCTTCGGTATAAAAAAGGATGTACATATCTGACCCATACAGGTTAAAAGCATATATGAAATGGATTTTGTCTCAAATAAAGTTTGGAATTCCACTCTTTGAAAAATGTTAAAAACAAACTTTATTCTATTACATCAAGAGGAAGCATTGGATCTATCAAATGCAACTGTGGTAGAAGAAACTAATTGATTCCGAGTAGTTTCCTAATGTTTCGACAAAAATCACTTTTCCAATTGGAAAAAATGTGGAATTCTATTGAATCTAATTGAGGTGAACTGAGGGAAAATCGTGGAATGAACGAACTTCTTCTACCAACCGCTAGATGCGTTCTAAATAAAAGCTTTACTTGTGCGCTATCCAGGTCAGAATCGGCCCTCGATAAATTACCAGGTTAAGAGCTTACCTATGTAGGGTAGCATTGTTTTTGTTTTGCGTGTTATTTCACTAACCCATACAGGGCAAGAAAAGTAAAAGAACGCGCCTATGGTTATTTTACTTTAAATAAAGAAAAATACCAGAAATGGTATGTACTCGACATCTCCTTTGGTACGATGCTCCAAACCATAAACTGAATATGTTTGTCGGGCGGAAATGTCAGACATGTATACATCGTTTGATGAAATATGGCCTAGACACACGACTGATCAAATTTTTCTAATTATTAATGAAATAAAAATTATTAACATTTCAGCCTTAACACCAAGATCTTGTTCGGTCAACAATGCATTGTTGTCTTTTGTTTGGTCATAGTCAAGGAGCCAAGGCAAAACATCATCGAATCGATAGTTAGTGCATGAAAGTTTGATTGCAGTTTTGAAATGTACTTTTAAAGGTACATATCAAATGGTACCATCTCATGCAACAAAAGATGGCACTTAACCAACTGCTATCGTATCCGTATATGTACAATTTATTTTAGATGATGGTGCGCAAGATGATAAAAATAAATAATAGTGCGCTTTTCAATTGCCATCGTTAAAGCAAACAATTAAAGAATGGTGCGCTCTTTCAATTGCCGTCGTTAGTATCTCTGGGCGCCATTAAAATTTTGAAGATGTCCATATTAGACTATTGCACGTTTCATACCAATGACCTTGGCACAACCTCACTATTGTGGACATCAAGAAAAGCTGGTGCTCACCTTGCGTGAAAAGAGGCGAGCAGCAGGAAATCCATTATTGCACTGACATGACGTGGATACAATTGTAGTGTAATCTGTCAAAGAAGAAGCCACTTAGGCGGTGGTGCTACCGACTCATCATGGTGTTGGGCGCCATTGCTCTCAACAACTATGCTATTGCAGCAAATGTACTCAGTATGTGTGTGGTAATCGCATTTATTGTTTTTACCAAATTTGCTTTCGATTGCGGTAGTCGTTTGGATGTTGATTGAATCGTTAAAAAACGGCCAAACTTGATAGTGACCTTTAAGGTTTTTACTGTCCAGTCTTGCTGGAGGTTAAGGAACCGTAATTTATCGCGATTACCATGTGTGTGGTGACGTGACATATCGCTATTAAAAGACCGCGTAATTACAGCTAATTGGTTTAGCGCTTTGTAATAGATACTGTCTTTTAATTATAACATTCATGAGAATCTAAGTTAAGTATGAGTGGGATTTTTAGTAAGTCGGAAACTTCTTTTGGTGTGGTCATTAGGCGTGGGCGGTGTTTATGTTGGATTTAATTGTGCAATATTTTTGCTTTATAAGTTATGATTACGCATATCATATTACATGTTGTTCTTAATCACTCGACACCGCTAAAAACATAAATTCATGAATATGGGATTTTTAGAAATTCCAAAATTAAGAATCAGTGCCGTTAAGACGATTTTGTTATGAATTATTCTTATTTATAGGCCAGACGAATGATAGTTTCAGAGCGCATGCCAGGCGCTGAGTATTCTTAGAAATGGATACAGGCTTAGTAGCCTAGTCATCAAGTAGTTTTTCTAAAGCAAATTGTGGTGCAGCTTTGATTTTTTTTTTGTTTATGTTTTTTGGGGTGCTGACCTCAGATTCGTGGTTTGCTACCAACATTTTTTTGTGGAATTTGACTTATAGCCAAAAGGAAACAACAACAAAAGCACGTTTTTTTTTTAATTTTGAAAACGGTTGACCGTAGCGAAATCTTTCTGAGGTAAATTAAATGCTCCGGAACAGTTAAAGAAAAAAGATTAGCGCTACTTTTTTTGTATCATCAATAGTTTTCGAGATATTCTCACTTGAAAAAGACTATTTTTCTTGCTTCTATTCTTCATTTTTTATTCCCACAAGTAGAAAAATACCTGATAAAGATCAATACTAACAAGACCAAAGTTCTTAGCCTGGCTGGAAATCTAACTCACCACATTAATATTAATGGACAGCCTGTAGAACAGGTGGACGAATTTGTCTATCTAGGCAGCGTTGTTACCGTTGATGGTGGCACTGAGCAGGATATCGCTCGTCGTATCAACCAGGCTAAATGCGCTTTCGACATGTGTTACACTCGAATTTCTCGGAAGGTCAGCGGCTGGTGCCGGCTCGCTTCGGAGCTAGGGCGTGGGGCGCCACACACTTAAAATTTTCCCCAACCGCAACGCGACTTTCAAATCCGCGCCAAGTGCGAACACACGGACAACGGTTCGCCCTTCCAAATCGTTAACCACTCCGGAGCACACTTCACATAAATAAATAACCCGGCGTTTCGTTCAATCGTTATAAAATTATTATTATTAAATTCCTATCACTTAAAACCTAGCTCTACTTTACCGAATCGGCCGTTCTCAAAATCCAAAATTTAAACTTACACGTAATCACTATCTTATTCACTAATCTTAATTGTATCTACAAACTTTGGGCGGCAGTCCTACTCACGATTTCGACTCCACCAATTCCGTTCCCGATCTCGTTACGCCGCCGAGTCTCTAACAATCTTGTCCCTCGTATTGCTACGCGCCGAATCTCCACCGTCGTCGTCCTCACTGGCGCCACCGTCGATTCGTCTAATAGCTTGTCTCAAGACGGTTGGAATCTCTGCTTCTCCTATTTTCACCACGTTGTATCGTCTTCCTCGTCGAATGAGTTAAACAAAAGAGTGTACGTCAGATAAATTTCTACGAAGTTCGTGATACTTTGTGTGATCTTTCCTTTACTTCCAGCATTCGGCCTGAGGGATATTGTGTGGTGACGAGAATGCCTCTAAGTTCATCGGGAAGCGGAATGGTATGAAAACAGGTAGCTAACTAATCCCTATGCCGCCAACTAACCTATGCCAACCCTCACATAATTAATAAGAACTATTTTTATTACAGGTTGGCTCCGGAATGTAATACATGTTGTCCAAAATCTGGCAAAGCAGTTATCTCAGTTTTAAAACCAAACTGTGCCTGTTCTGCTCCCTGGTTTTCTCTGTGCTGCTGTATGGGATCAGCACACGGAAAGTAACCGCAAGAGTTACCAGAAAATTGCAGGCTTTCGTCAATTCCTGTCTTCGTCGAATCTTAAGAATTTTCTGGCCCGAAACAATTTCAAATGAAGAACTTAGTCAGCGCACGGGTCAGATGCCTATCGACGAATTGATTCGCAGGCGAAAGTGGCAGTGGATTGGTCGCACGTTGCGTAAGGGCTATGGCTATGGAATTGAACCCCTTTTCCCAAAAAGACCGACGAAGGGGTCTTCCTAGAATCTTGTGGCGCAGATCAGTGGACGATGAGTGTAAGTCACTGGGGAAATCTTGTGGTGAGATACATAATATGGCCGGAAACCGAACGCGATGGCACGAAGGTGTAGTTGACGCGCTATGGCCCGCAAGGGGTTAAGGCAGTTTTGAAGTAGTAGTATCTCGGGATCCAACAGAGGGTGATATTAAAGAAGCCACCCATATCTGTGGGGACTGAGCGGCAGTTCTCAATGGTTTTAGATGTCGTCAAGATGGATTCGAGTTACCGAATCGCCGCTTGAATTTTAGTATAAATAATGATGTCCCTCACAGTAAAGACATGAAAATTCAGCCAAGACAGAACTTCAGAGATCGCAGAAACCTCCGCCTGCAGGACACTGCAATAGTTGGGAAGATTGGATGATAGATGCATAACAAGTATCTCCGAGTGGATGAAAATGCCGACGCCTTCCCCGGTCCTAAAGCCATTTGTATAGATGACTACTAGGCTGATCCCATCGAGGAGGAAAATGATATTTTGGAGAAGTGTAGTCCGTCTCCCTAGGGAGATCCAGGTTGTTCAGTAGAGTAGAATGTTCTGTACTCAGCGCACACCACTGTCCCATTCCGCAAAGGTGCAAGGCCGTATTTGCCGCGAGTTGTTTGCCCAAAATATCCAACGGGAAGAAGCCAAATATCATATCTAACCCTGCTGACGGAGTAGTTCTAAAAGCCAAATTGCTCGTAGAAGCTAGCCCTTGAACCTTGCCAAGCAGATCGCAGTAGGCCGCTACTCTAAGTGGTATCCACCGCACATTGATACCATACCCCCACTTTTTACCAATGGCCCTCCTGCACGAATAAAGTGCAACAGTAGCCTTTCATACCCGTTCTTGAAGATTGAGCTTCCACCTTAGCTTCTTGTTGAAGATAAGACCGAGAAATTGAGCATTATCAAACCAATTTACCATCCTCCAGGGTAGGGGGTTCAATTAGAGGGATCGTGTGCCTCCTATTGAAAGCATAAGTTTCGTCTTATTTGGATTAACCTAGATTAAGGCCGCACCACTGCCCACCCATTAGAGTGGATAGGGCACTCTGCAGCACACTTCTTAGGGTATTAGGAAACCTGCCCGTGACTACGATTCTCAACCATCAATAACCGAGATTTGTCGTATTGTATAGGCTTATGAACGTACATCTGTAGGTGGAAAAATCAAAAGATAACGAAATGAATGAACATTGAAAAAGCAAAACAAATCTACAATAATTAGTGTCGTACTGACAATCCAACACTTTCAATTTCATTTCATTGAAAAACAAAATGTAGGTGACGCTCCTCACACTATGTACTAGTACTCGTAAGCCAACGAGCAAACTTAAAAACTTGTTGTTGCTTGAGTGCTCGTTAAATTTTGAGTTATGATAGAAGCTGCAAAGATTTCAGAGGCGTATCGAAGAAATTACGTTGAAAGAAAATAAAACACAATGTTTTACGGTGTCATGAGCAAGTATAAAGAAAGTGCGAACAAACTCATTTCTGATAGTATGAATTGTTTAGAAATATTACGAAGATAAGGTAGAAAGATTAACTTCTTTTTTCAGGAAAGTTAATTATTCGCATTTGTTGTGACTGGTAAGAAATGCTGTATTAATTTCCCATAGATTCTCAGTTGTGAGTGCTATGAATTTGTTCTCTTAATGCATCTTTAGATTCGCTTCCTTGATGCAAATGCATCCGCCTTGAATTGTTAATTGTCTAAAATTGAAAAAGAAGTAAATACATGCCATGTATCATATGTAAATATGTTATGAGCTTTCTGCTGATGTTAAAGTGGAGAGTAATGTGGGAGTTTCATTGCCTGCGGATGCATAGCAGTGGCAGTAGCAGCGGCATCAAATGCGTCTTGGGTATTGTGCTTTCCTGCACCTACCGCACATGAGCAAAAGTTTTATTCAAAAATTAGTCGAAAACTTATCTCATGTCCGGTAGCTGCAGGAAAGCCCATTACCCCAGAAAGACGATGCTACTGCTGCGCCGCCGCTGTTAAGCTTCCACCGGCAATGTGTAGGACCTGTAATAATACAATACATAGGCTCCTTTTTGCAATGTCTGGTTTAACTGCCAATTAGCGATCGGGGACACTAAATTAAGCCTTACCGTATGCAACGCTCAAAATATGATAATGCGGCTGAGTTGGTTTCAACTCCTCTTCCATCGAATGTCTTTCTAAAACTCTGTTCTCTGTGACCAGTTTAACAAATCTCAACAGTCAGTATCACCTGTCGCTGTCTGGTATTATCGCCGTTTAGCCTTTTATCTATAAGATAAACTTTAACCAGACGTAGTGAAAACGGCCCATAATCGGATTAATTAAATGTAGGTATATTGATGGAATAACTTATAACTGATACACAAACTTTAATCCCTATATGTCCACAATACTCACAAAACTAGTGTCACGAAAATTCTCTAAAGGCCGCCATAGACGAGCTTCTATTTGGACGAGGGAGAAAATGTACGCAATCCAAGTTTCCAAGGTCCGAATATGGGGGGCACACACTGCAATCCAATCTATCGTAAGTTTAACCAGGCATTGATAAAACGGGCCAAAATCGGTTGAAATCTGATTATGTTTTGAACTCACTGACTGAACTAATGTCCTAGGCACATGATAGAAATTAATGTATTGTACATTATAAGGAAAGATTTTCAATGAGCTTCCCCTAGTGTCACCCATACTCAAACACAACTATTTTAATTGTTAAGTTCAAACGTCTTCTGCAGTCACTCGTTCGTCATCCACCAAAACACCCAATTATAGATGCTGGCATAATCTTTTCACTACAAAATATTTCACCAACACTACAAAACACTTTGGCCCATTTTCTCAATGTCTCGTTAAGCTGCCCGATATCTAACAGAGAGATGAGCTTATACAAGCGATAAACTGCCCGGTAAATATTTCCATTTTCTCATACGCTCGTTAAGTTACCAAGGTGAACCACACGGACGTTAAATTACCAAGTCAAAAACTATGCAACGCTTCTTGAAATTATGTTGAGTTTTTGTCTTGGATTAAATTTGAATCGAATATGGGGTGTTGAGATTTGTTTTGAATAAAATTTGAATCGAATATGAGGTGTTAGGATTTGTTTTGCATAAAATTTGATTCGATTATAATGCTTTGGCACTTTGTTTTGGATAAGCGATTAAGCGGGGGCTTGTTGAAGGACTTTTCAAACTTCTATTTCCAAGAATATATATCGGTAAACTGCCCGATAGCTAACAGAGACATAAGCGTATGCAAGCGATAAACTGCCCGTTAAATATTTCCATTTTATTATACGTCGTATGGTTCGTGGCCTTGGTAATTGGCGCAGGATTTTTGAAGCTTCTCTTTCCAATAAAATTTAAAAGGTAGATAAGGTTCCCTTTAGCGTTTTCAGTCAGATAAACGCTGAGGAAATGAAATTGGGCGAGCAGACACTTTATTCTTTCGATAAATTTTAATCAGGCATGGAGAAAACAAGCCAGATAAGGTTACTTGAATGCTACCCAGAAAAAGGGAAAACCCATCTATTTAAAAAAAAAAAGGGGGAAGCACAATAGGGAGAGTAACACAAACTTGGATTTGTTACTATTCCACCGACCTAAAATTCAGAAATATCTCAACTTTTGCAACGTAAAAACTCGATGTCTCTTGGATTAACACAACCATTCTTCTAAGTTTGGTTAGGTTAAAGAAGCAGCTGCACACAAACACAGCACACATAGACCACCACTTGGTCCGTTGTGATACCTCATAGGCACAAAACGCCATGTGAGCCGGATCTATTAATGAAATGATGCAAAAGATCAGCATTTACGTCCTTTAGGTCATCGAGCTCAATAAAGTAGAGGGAGCCTAAAATATCCTCTCTTCTACCGGTCAGAGTAGGGCAGGTCAGGTGCACAGGAAGTGATGTATTGTCTCTTTCTCTTCTTCGTACCCACAGCTTCTGCAAAAATTATTGTATGGAAACCAGAGACGCCTAGCATGCTCACCTATCAGGCAATGCCCCGTGATGATCCCCACAACATTTCTGAGGTGCCTTCTCTCCAGCATCAGCAGCCCTGACGAGCGGCCAGGATTGAAGTGCGGCCAAATCCGCCTTGTACAATAACATTGCAGATATTACCGTTTAGCCATCCGATATTAGCACGGCTTATTGCGATTGCCTTAATTAGCTTCTATCATGCTGCTATAGGCATTTTGACATTGCAAAAACATCCCATGTCCATAATAGCAGCACCTGCCCGAGCCAGCTCGTTTCCCTTGAAGTTTCCGGTGAAACCACTGTGCACCGGAATCCAGCAAAAAGTGATGTTGAAGAAGTTGCCAAGCTCCTTAAGAGCGGTGCGACATGACACCACGGTCTCTGAAGTAGTAAGTTTGGCGTTCAGGAACGTAATTGCTACCTGACTATCTGTGTAGATACATAGTAATATTCCTTGCAGATATGATAATACGACCCAGCCAAGTCAGAACTTTGACAATCGCAGTGATCTCCGTCTGCGGAACGCTACAGAAGGCGGGAAACCGAAGTGACAAGCGAATGGCCAGTTTCTCTGAGAGACGCCAACGACCACACACTCTTCCGTTTTCGAGGCGTCAGTAAAGAAGCTTATGGCTTCCAGCTCAGGTGTACTAGCTGCATCCCATTCCTGCCGCGACGGTGTTAGGTTCGTGTACCCGAAAGTGTACACTGGAGAGGTATAGTCCATGTCTTCTGGAATATCCAGATTGGCCAGTATCGCCGAGTGGCCATTAGTAGACTCTTTCCACTGCCCTGTTTCCCTAAGACGGATGGCCGTAATCGCAGCTAACTGCTCAGCCAGGATGTCCAAGGGGAGCAAATTCAGAAGTACACCAAGAGCAGCGGTCGGTGTGGTCTTCAGAGCACCAGTGATAGCAATACAAGAAAATCTTTGAACTTTATCCAATAGATTCCTGTATGATGCTTTATTGAGTGCCGCGCCACTAAACAACTACCCGTACGTATAGTACCACCTTCGGTCGCATACCCCATTTCAGGCCAATAGCCTGTCTGCAAAAGTACAGATCAACCGCTGCCTTAGTGACGCGCAATCGTCTAACTACGCCACTGCAATAAAGTTGAAATTCATGAAAATTCAGTTTTATATCTTTCGTATGAACCTCAAAAACAAGTGACCATGATAGCTTTAGAGATGATTGGTTTTGATGATATCACGTTGATGATGCTTCTTTGGCTCCAAGAATTCTACATGGGAACATTTATGAACATATAGTATTACATAATAGTGATTTCTAACTTTGTGGTTGGTTCTTCAGCTATGTTCAATATATGTATAGGTAAAGCTAGTGAATTTAATTGTTGGATTGAAGCTTCTGCTCTACACCGTCGGACTATGTTATCATATTCGTTATAAAAAAAGCGAAGTAAATACATTAAATACAATACTTTATTGTTAAACTACACAATTTTGTACTTTTATTCCAAAGACCAAGTCATAAACAAGCTTTCTCCTCCAGAAATATTGTGAATTGTGGGCACATTAACAATAACTGTAAAGGTTAAGTCGTTGAAGTCACACAAAGTTGATCTTTTCATTTACTTTGGATGAACCGAACGTTTCATTCATATTAATTACGGCTGATGACTGGTAACCCCTGTAACGCAATCTTTTGGTGACTACAAGTACTAACGTCTACGCAATATCGAAATTAACAATTAATGTGCATATACTCGTATCTCGTAGCCATAGTATTTTAATTATAGAGTCTTTTTAAGCGTGCGTCGTTTCGAATAGTTGCCAGTTAGGTTACGATATCTTAGCGTATATTAGCTTACTGAACATGATCATATATCAGTACGTATTCTAATAGAGTCAATACCGATCGTGACATACAACAACGCAAAATGAATTGATTTAACCTCAACACACGAGTACACAAGGTTACCGTGTCTTTTATAAACATAGATTCTCCGTACTATATAAACTGAAGTTACTTATGTCATATTGGTAATGTGTAAACAGAACCCAAGTTGCTAACTGAACTGGTGTCAAAGCTTAGGCAGACTAAATGTCTGGATTTACGAATAATGCCTGGTTTTGCGCTGCGCGAAACAAAATGCAACGAAAAGTGCATCATCGAAATAAATTTCGCTCCAGCGAAATAAATTCCGCTGTTCGACACCAGTCGGCACAGTAATAGACCAAATGTTTTGTAGACGTCACAAACATACAGTGAGTCACAGTAAAAGTGAACCAACTTATGCTAGAGAAAGAATTACTAAAAAATGACTGAAAAAACATTCATTTTAAAATTGTCAATTTATTGTCTCAACGTATAAGTCTCTTATTTCAGTGTTCTTTATAATTATTTTCTCTTCTTAGTACAGAAAAAAAAATCATATAATCTTCAAATTATTGAAGAATAATAATCACTGTCTAGCAATATATTTAATAAAATATTTATTAAAATACGACGACGTTTCGCATTACAAATACATACATTATCAAGTCTAAAACCAGGCCGAAGCGTATATACCCTAGACTTCTACAGACCTAGTGGAGATACCAAAAGTACCAATTGGCAACGACCATATGCATTAAGAATGGGTCTCCTATATGGCCAGTTCATAGGAGAGGTTGGCACTCATTCATTAGGATCTTGACCATTCTCAAAATCAATTAACTAACTAACCCATTCTACAATATTTGTCGAATTTTTCAAGTCGCTAGCTTCATTCTATCGGAAGGTATTGCTTATTTGAAGTTTCACTTGTAGAGGAGGTAAGGGTTCCTTAGGTCGGATCTTGCTCATCATTGCCACAAACCAATTAGATCACCCTACAACCATTTAAACAAAATTTCAAGTCTCTAACTTCACTCTATCGAAAGTTATCGCTTATTTAAAGTTTCGTTTGTAGGGGAAGTAGGGGTTTCGTTGGTCGGATATTACCCGGCTTTAATGCCAACTAACTCAATCTCACTTCAAACATTTGACCAAAATTTCAAGTCACTGGCTTCATTCCATCAAAAGTTATCGCTTATTTGAAGTTTCATATGTAGGGGAGGTGGGGGTTTCTTGGGTTGGATCTTGCCCATATTCAACACCAACTACGTAGGTCTTACTAGCAACATTCCACCAAATTTTTAACTCGGTAGTATCATTCTATCAAAAGTTATCGCTTATTTGAAGTTTCATTTGTAGGGGAGGTAGGGGTTGCTTGAGTCGGATCTTACCCATTTTCAATACCAACCAAGTAGATCCTACTAACAACATTTTGTCAAATTTTCAACTCGCTAGTGTCATTCTATCGAAAGTTATCGTAATTAAAGGAATATTGAATTTTTTTAAATTTGTAGGGGAGGTAGGCGTTCCTTTGATCCGATTATGCCCAACTTACTAGAACTCAAGCATCTTTTTACCCCAGGGTTACATGCCAAAAATCAGGCGTCTACGTCAATTGGTTCAAGAGTTATAGACAAAAAACCCGAAAAGTAGGGTAGTACGGGGCTCTTTGTAAGAAAATTACCGTTAGTTTTCAACTGATCGATTTTATTTTCCCAGGAGTTTATAAGATTACCCTCACGAGTAATCTACCAAAGCTAGAGCTTTTCATATTTATTTAGTCGGGGGTTACAGATACATTTAAGTATTTTAGATATGTAGGGGAGGTAGGCGTTCTCTTGGCTTGATCATGCCCATTTTCAATACCATCCAACTAGATTACACTACCAACATTTGACCAAAATTTCAAGGCTCTAGCTTCATTCTATCGAAAGTTATCGTGCGAACGGACAGACAGACAGACATGGCTTAATCGAATCAGGAGGTGACCCTGATCATTTATATATACACATTGCTATACCTCCGGAGCCTCCTTTAAGGTGTTACATATTTCCGTCGTGACAAAAACAATATACCCTATACTAAAAGTCTAGGGTATAATAAGTACAAAACAAGCTAGCCGAAGATGTGATACCTTTCACGCAAAGCCTTCGTTGTGACTTATGGAACATTTGCTACTTTGAAATTAGTAGTAAAACGTGTTCCGATTCCACTCTTCCTATGAGAGGTGTGTGAAATAGTAGGCCGATTTCAACCAAATTTAATAACGTGGTTTGGTAGTTAATATGATTGAATAATTTTAAAATTCGTAAAGATATCTTTAGAAATAAAAAAATTTTCTAACAAAAATTTGATTTTGGAACGGTCGTTCCTATGACAGCTATATGATAGAGTAGTCCGATTTCAACCAAACTCAAGAATGTGATTTAGCTAATAATATTATTAATTATTGTGAAATTTGAAAAAGACATCTTTAGAAATGAAAAAGTTTTTTTATTTTACAAAGACTAATTTTTGGACCGGTCGTTCCTATGGCAGCTATATGACGTAGTGATCCGATTCCATTGGCTCCAACATATTTATAGCATGCAATAGAAAGAAGGCTTTATGCAAAATTTGAGATAGATACATATATTTAGAAATAAAAAAGTTTTTCTCACTAAGACGAATTTTTGGACCGGTCGTTCCTATGACAGCTATATGACGTAGTGGTCCGATTCCGTTGGTTCCGACATATTTACAGCGTGCAATAGAAAGAAGGCTTTGTACAAAATTTCAACTCGATAGCTTTAAAACTGAGGGACTAGTTTGCGTAGAGCCAGACGGACAGACAGACAGACGGTCAAAGTTTAATCGACTCGTCTCATCATACTGACCAAGAATATATATGGTTTGTATGGTCGGAGATGCTTCCTTCTGTGCGTTGCAAACTTCATGACAAAATTAATATACCCTATCACATCCGTGAAGGGTATAAATATAATCAACGACATATTTATATAAATCAATAACACAAAAAAAGAAATTACCGATTTCATTTATAAAGATAATATTTCTTTTAAAAACTATCTATATACAATAAAATAACCTACACCTCAGCGTCAAAATGAACCACTTAAATAGAAGTGAAAAGCATCCACAGGGTGCCCCGCTTCAGATGCTAAATATTTTAGTAGTAGATAGAGTAGAGTAGTAGATAAATTTGCCACTGTTCCAATCATTTAATTCAAAATTTGACCCCATTTTTTGAAACTACATAAAATTTCCCGTCAAAATCGATTTTTCGTCAAAAATTCAAATGATATTTTTACTACGGTACTTTCAACAGACAAATCTGCAAATTTGACAGAAGTCAAAGTCGGTATATTCCTCTGATACGTTTGAGTTTGAAATTTTTTGAATGATACGCATTAAAGGCAAAACACATGGCCTGGAGAGACCGACCCGAAATTTTCAAGAAAAACTGTAGAAAAGGATTATGACCCACTTTCCCATAGACTTACGCACCTCCTAGCCAGGGAGAATATATCCAAAGGACTCTCCATATGAATTGTGTCAAATTTCAAAAGTACTCGATCTATTTTTTTTTTTGCTATTTTTCGTTGGTAGCATGGACTACCTGTTAAGTCAAGGTTGAAGTAAATTTGATTCATCTTCACGTCATATTTTCTTCTTTAATGCGTATAATTCGAAAATTTTCAAAGTCAAAAGTATCAAAGAAATATACCATTGGAAAGCGAACATATTGAAGCAACTTTTGTCAAATTTGCATATTTGTCAGTTCAAAGTACCGTTGAAAAATTGTCATTTGAATTTTCGATAAAAAATCGATTTTGATAGTTGAAACAGTTGTATCTTTGAAGTAACGGTGTATTTCGAAATTGGGAAAATAGATAAGTTTTATATAAAATTATATGTAGTTCCAGAAAGTGGGGTCAAGTCTCAGATCAAATGATTGGGAGAGACGCAAATTTTGAGTTTGTTCGGAAAATCAAGCTTTTTGACACAATTTGCAATAAATGCTGTAACGGACGGTTAAAAACAGTGTGTCCAATTCGGTATCAAAAGCGAGGCACCCTGTATTTGCTTTTTATTTTTAAATAAAACAACCAAAATTTAAATGAACCATTTAAATTTTGGTTGTGAGGTGAATTTTTGACCTTTTGAAGTTTATACAATTTTTTCTGTATGAAGAAAAAAAAAGAATATTAAACACACAGAAATAAGAGACTTACATGTTCAGACAATAAATTGACATAAAAACAATTTTAATCTGAATGGTGTTTCAGTCATTTGTAAAGTAAGTTTGATAAAGTAAGTTTCTTATGCATGTGGAGTGGTCAATCTGGACACACGACTGGCAGCAATATCCCGAAGTAAGGTTCTAACATCCACTTAACTGTTTTCGATTTTCTCGTTTCCTATTTAGGAGGAAATTTGGAACAATGTTTATGCTACTTCAAGGAGTCAAGCTTGAGCGAACCTTCAAGCCAATTATGAAAAATTATAAAAAGCGGAAAAATCGGTGAAAATTACAAAAAACATCATCAACATGAAACATCGAACTTTTCTTTCTATATCCTCTGGACTCACAATGTTTCATGATAAATTTCTGAAAACAGCTCTTGTTCAAATACAAAATTATGAAATAATCCATTCACAAATAAATTCATTCATTAAACCAAGGACAATTCAATCACATTTCACACCAATTTATTATTTCACAATTTTTTCTTATATTCAATCACGATGCAATCCACAATATTGCTAAGAGTGTATCTTCGGTAATCATTAAAATAATTGTCAATTAGCATCACTACTGCTCATTAAAAATTTGGGTTCTTGTAATGATATCCATCTTCTTTGAGCGTGTGGGCTGGCTCAACATCGTTGCTGCGTACCGGTGGAATATATTCGTTGGTTGGGCCAGGATGTCGGCCACCAGCGAGTGAACCACCTGTTTGGTATGGCGAGCCAGCAGACGGGCTTGGACCAAATGAACCTGGAGCTTGGTATGATGGAGAGCCACCACCTGGACCGAATGAGCCTGGCGCTTGGTATGATGGAGAACTACCAAATCCAGTTGGACGAGATGGAGAGCCTGGACTGCCCGGACTGCCCGGACCGAATGAACCGGGACCTTGGTGTGATGGGGCGCCACCAGTTGGTCCAAATTGACCCGAACTTGGGAATGAGGGACTTCCGGCAGATGGGGAGAATGGGCTTTGTCCTGGTGCAGATGGTGATCCTCCCGTTGGTGGTAAGTATTCTTGTTGTGGTCCTTGGCCAGTTGGTCCGGAAGGTCCAGGTTGGTTAGCGCCACAAGGACCGCCTGGACTTGCTCCGAATCCACATCCACTTTGTTGTGGTCCAGATCCGGGAGCATTGGGTTGTGGTCTATGAATTAAAGATGGTGTTGTATGCTGTGGTGTTGCTCCAGGTCCTTGAGGACTACCACCAAATGAAGGTTGTCCACTCGGTCCAGGTCCGCCGGGAGTGCCAAACGGTCCAGTTGGACTTGGTCCCCTTGGTGAACCATTTTGATTTGTTGGTGGCAGATATTCTTGCTGTGGCCCTTGTGGCCGTTGTGGCCGTCCGCCACCCAATTGTCCAAAACCTTCGGAGAATGGTCCACTTCCAGGAGCGGGCTGCTTGTAGTGATAGCCATCGGCATCCCGAACAGTATCCAAATGCGATACGTCTGCTGATGCCAAAGCAACTACTGCCAGACCCACAATGAAGGCTTTCTGGAATGAGAAAAAAAAGAATGAAACTTTGAATTGTGCTGAAATTTGTTGTAACAGCCATTTTTTTCTGCAATTTTATTTTTAACCACGTGTTCTGAACTCAGTTCTAATAATAATTAGATTTTTTTTCTGTATGTGAAAATATTCGAATTTCACGGATGTTCTCTAAACTGCTAGTCACTGTTATTGATGATAGACGGAACCGAGTTGTGCTGATTCATTCGAAAAACGCAATAACTTACCATTTTACTAGGAGTTCTAATTTACTTGGGAGAAGTTAACCGGACTCCGATAAAGCTTGGATTGCCGAACAATTTGGCATCCATCGATATTTATATGATTCAACTAGACGTAAAGGACGTTCTCTCAAAGTATCTAGCATTCAACATGACAGTTAATATCCGAATAGGAATATTTGTCTTATTTTCTATGGATTTTTTTTCGTTCGTGCTGTTGTAAGATGCTTTCAATTATTTATTATGTGCGCTCAGTTTTAAGTGGGTACTAAACATCCATTGAAATTGGAGGCCTTTAAATTTTGCGATGGACATTTTTGCACTCATATTATGAGTTAAAATGTTCATTTTCGCATTTGTTTTCCTACTATCGGTCAAATTGGCGTCTCTGTTAATATTGTGATGGATATTAAAAGAGTTGCTAATATTGATTAGGGAAGCAGTTTTGTGGTTAATCACTTTATAAATTGATCATAATTGCATATTGATTGGCAAACAATGGTCCAATTTTTTGTTCTGGTTGTATTAGGATTTCCTGCATTAACTGCATACATTTTGGATATAAGCAATTTGTAATTATACTAAATAATAGAACTTTTTCTAACGTGGCGTATATACTAGTACAAATACCTTTTACTCAGATTGTTTATCGACAGATAAACGGTCGACCTATCAATCGAGAAATTGACGTTTCGAAACTGTTTCCGCTAATATTCCAATTTCTCCATTTCACTAAAGCTAAAAATGTGGGCATCGATTTGACGAAAATAAATGGAGTTACTCTATAAAATGGAATGGGCGAAGAAACTACTTTATTTTATTCAAGTAAATTTCAACTATATACTTCACTCAAATGAGTAATTTCTAAATACCAATATAAATACATGTAATGTTCCAAATGATCGTTATAAGTGTGAAGAAGCTTGAACTTTTCATTGTACAGAATGATAAACAAAAATTGAACTTAAAGAATAATGTGGGAATATTTCATAGACAGTTTTAAGATTATCCTACAAAACCATTTTTTTCATATAGGTACTCGTATGTAGTCGTAGATATCTATATAGTACTATTCCAAATTAGCTTGTGGTGATATAGAATTCTCGATAACACTTAATCAATACCACAATGAATACTTTAAAACCGGATTGGCGATCTTCGGTTCTTGAAAAATCGTGAAAACCCGACTATATTTTCACGATTTATCGGGAACCGAAGATCGCCAATCCGGTTTTAAAGTATTCATTGTGGTATTGATTAAGTGTTATCGAGAATTCTATATCACCACAAGCTAATTGTGGTTGTCTTACATATCATCAACCGGATATAATTACGAGTATCTAAATATCCGTAAATTTCACAGTGTGTTAAGATGAATATGACGCATGGGTTTTAGAATTTCCTAACTTTTTTTTCTGCCAATTTTTTACTTCAAGACGGGAAACGCCCAAAATTGGTACTTTCTCTTATTTTAGAACTCTAAATTCAGATTAAGGGTTTTTGTAACTCAAAAATGTTACTGTCTGTTATGATTTCATTATTTTTGTTTATTTAAATCATTGAATCGATTCTGAGCTTATTGATGCCAAAGTGGCTAAATGATCTGAACTTTGACATTTTCAATTTAATTAATTACCAAATGATACTAAAACTAGGAGGCTTTACTAACTCACAGGAACCTAAATATCCTTAAGTTTATACAGGGAGCTTACGTTCCAAGATCTGCAAGAATAATAATAATAAAATTAACGTTTCTGTGGTTGTTGCTGTTAATTCTACTGATCCAGGCCTATTCAAGTAGTCTACACTTAAAAACTGGTTTGCCAATTGATTATTCGTCTTTTTCGTCTTCAGGAGTAGCCTCGATTATAGCTACTTCCTATCGTTCCTAATACACTAACAGCAACAAAACAACGATGTACTCAAACAAAACGCAACACTCAAATGTTACCCAAATTGTATCATATCAACGAAACCAAAAAAAAACGTTTCTTTCCCAGCCTTTCATTAGCAGTCGTTCCCTATGAGGGGCATCTTTCGTAGCTGTTTCTTCAAAAGTTTCTTTTGTTGTCATTTCTTTCGTAGCAGTTTCTTTTGTAGCTGTTTCTTTCGTAACAGTTTCTTTAATAGCCGTTTCTTTCATAGGCGTTTCTTGTTTTTTTCGTAGTGATGTATCCGTATCGTTGGATCGTATATGTGTAACGGACGGTTTGGTGGGCATCTGAAGATGCCCTTGGGGACGGAGCCTAAGGTAGCATATGACCGTGTAGGTCGGGCTATGCCATCTGGCGAAGAAAAAGGCCCCTCAACGAGCTAAGCAGCGACCTATGCTTGCTGTAGCTCAGTTCGGGAGATGTGGGCGGGGTTTTCGCCGCTCGTTGCCCCGGTCCTTTACGTATTAACAAAAATTCATAGGCCTGGGGAAGACAACGCAAACAGGGAAGGTAAAAATGGGGAATAAAAAAAATAGTCGATAAGGATGGAATGGTTGACGGACGGATCAGACGCCCACACGCTCGCACCTGGGTCCGGGTGTAATGGGACCTTCGGCCTCTGGTTTCGTACCACCAGCAGATCACTACTCATCAGGTGCTGCTTCGATCTGCCGGTGGGAGCAGCACTACCAGACCATAATATGGTTCATTACAGGTGGTTCATTACATATGTTTTGGTTTTGCTACCAATTTTTCTTGGCTGGGAAACCAATTATCAATTTTCAGACTACATTATGTGGAAAATCAAATGATCGTAAATTATATGCAATTTCTTCGAAACGTTTTTTATCGAATAATCGTTACTCGGGCTATTTTAGCCCTTAGTTTAAAAATAGTGTTGGGAGCTAGTTTAATAGTTAAAATTGATAATGCTAATTATGTTTAGCAATATTAACATCCAAACGGACAGATATAAATTGTTATTGCCCATTATGGTATGATTTCGTAAGAGTAATGCCGTAATCTATTTACAGCACATTTAGACCAGAAGAACGTCCCTTGCGTTGCCCTGGAATTCCATCCGTCATCCATTCTTGAACCACCCGAAGCTAATAGCGAGTCGCAAGTGTCGACCGACATCCGCATTAGCTAAGTCACCTAGATCCGCATAGGCAAATTCACCTAGAGTAGACATTCTCCTGTTTGCCAATGCCGGGCAGGTGCAGAGTAGATGAAAGATGCCCCTCATCTACGTCTTCGCGACTTCTAAAGAAGTCATGGTTTGGAACTCGGAGCCTACTCGAGTATTTACCGATAACACAATGACCAGTAATAACTTCCACCACTATCCTGAAGTGGCGCTTACCCATCGGCAGCAATTTAGAAGTAGTTTTTGTTCAAAAAGGGCCATAATAACTTTGCATTTTGGCAGTTACTACGACTTAACCATCTCGAATTAGCCCTGTATATCGCTGTCATACTTAGCTTATGTTTACAACTGGAGATGGGAATGGTGAAACCCCGACCCATCTAAAGAGTTGCACCGTTCCGAGCCAGCTCGTCAGCCCTACGCTTACCAACGAAAGCACTGTGACTTGCCCATTATGAAACAATCAAAATATTAAGGCCGCCATTGACGATCCCGAATTCCTTTTCGGAGAAACTGGTCTTGGGGAATTCCGGGTCGTGTGCCTATGTCGAAATTTGGCCGGTTCAGGCGGCCCCATGGCGGAATGAAGGCGGCCGGAGGCTAAATTTGATCAGGCTTGGCCTTCACCACAGACGTTCCGGAACTCCACTGCGAAAAAAAAACTGATCAGGCCTGGCATTGAGGAATTTTGGATCGTGTATGTCGAAATTGACCGGTTCAGGCGGCCTCAAGGCGGCCGGATGCACAATTGGAAATTTATCCGGAAAAGCTCACCCGATTGAGTTTTTGGAGGAGTTTATTTCAATGTGTGTACCAATCTGAAACTTGCCTATGGCAAGTGAAAAATAGGAATTATTATAAAGTTAAAAGAGAGCAGCGAGTTAAGCCAGTAAATATAAGACTGTAATAGGATCAAAATGGGAAAGATATCGATGTAATTATAACACCTTCTATAGAGAATATCATTATGTAGGGGCGCTAAATCTCCAACCTTATTAAATAATGCGTTACATGTTTTAAATTATAAAGTATAAATATAGGCCATTAAAATTAAGCCAATTAAGGGACTTTTTATTAAAAATTAGAGAAAGATCTGGAAATAATTTTAATGTTTTCTATAGATACTGAATACATGGAAACTGAATTTTTCACGGTAGCAGAAAGTAAGCTTAAGTTTGCGTGCACTAAGCTCCGGCCACTCTGCTATTTTGAATAATCATACATATACGGATTATATCTTTCCTAAGTATATGTTTGGCAAGAATTTTGTGAGCCAGATTCCTCCAAGTTTTTCTGGTCAAATTGAAGGTCATAAAAATATATTTAAAAAATCTGTTAACCACTTTTTTCTATCTTAAATACATCGTTTTCGAAATAATATCATTCAATGGCTCCTCTGTTCCAACAAAGTTGGGAAATCATCGTTTTTGCGATATATGTATTTCATCAAATAAAGAGCAAAATACTAGTCCCACGAGAAAATGTTCAGCATCGTTCTTTTTTTATAACTAAATGAGTTTTAGTTTGGGAGAAGTGATATTTCTGTACATATAATAATTATTTGGGAAAAAGAAAACCATCATTCTTAAAAAATAGACTGTGATTGATTAGTATCATGAGCGAAGAAGTGTTCCGGAATGCTTCATTCCCGTATTTCGATAGCCATCTGCTGATTTGTTGTTGTATCTTTTCCATTTGTCCAGTGAATTTCAAATATGTACGTACTTTTTTATCTTCATCGGCATCCTCACCCGCTACACAAGTTTAAAAGAGTAAAAACAAATATACAAATACAATCCCAATTGCCAATACACCCGTACCTCGCTATACGGCCGCTCTTTATACGGCATTTCGCTATAACGGCCCTCTTCAATTAAGGCACATTTTCGATTTACGGCCTAAAATGTTTCGCTATAACGGCAACAAAAACTTTTTTTCGATGTCGATATATCTACATGTTGCCAATCTTGCGCAAGCGCAATCTCGATGCACTCTTTTCTACAATATTTCCTCTTACTGAATGAAAAACGTTGATTTTTCCCAAGACGGGATTCTATTTTATTTGTAAATGCGCATTTCGGACACCAGTTGTGTCCTTCTTCAGTACAATTCAACTATTCTCCTCAACACAAAGACCTACAACTATATACCATATATTTTGACAGCGTTAATTACTTTACATTACTCTAATTACCATTTAATGACATACAAAATGTTTTGGAAGCAAATAAAAAATAGAAAAACCCAATCGAGAAAAAAAGAAAATTGAGCCACTGGTAAGCATAATGATGAAAACCACCCGTTTCACTTCCTGGGTGATTCCATCGCCAGTAGTTTCAGCAGCCCTGATTGTAGATTCCCGATATCATGGTTCAGCCTTTGGTTTTCCGGTTCCCTTAGAATGGCCAGACTTTCTAGTGCATCCAGTTTCCAGCTGTCTGTACTCGTTTGATGATCTCCACGTTGTCCCATGTTATGTTGTGCCCCTCTCCTGCTATGTATCTCGCTGCCATCGATTTTAGCGACGCGGGGTCCTTGTTGTTTTTTACGCTAGACTCAGCCTCTCTCACGTGCTCACCTCATCGTGTGGAAACTAGCCGCTTCGTTTGCCCGACGTATGTTTTGTCACATTCCGGACATGAGACCTTGTATACGCCGCTTACTTCATGTTTGAGTTTCTTGTCCTTCGTGGACGCTAGCTTGGTCTTGAGCTGTTGCCTTCGGCTTGATGAGACCATTTCGATGTCCATATCCTTCATCACCCGCTTCAATTTCCCGGATGCGTACGAATGTGTGACACCTATCCTTCTCCTAGGTTCTTCCTTGTTATGTTAGAGGGTACTCAATCGTTGTTCTTCTAGCTTTCTGTGTTTCTTGCGGATGAGACATGATATCGCCCTTGGTTCGTACCCATTCTTCAAGCCAGTGCCGAGGATGTACCTCATTTCCCTTTCGAATCGCTCCGTGCTCAATAGAACCGTGGAAAGTCGGTGTATCATCGAGTGGAACGGGGCAAACCTCTGGGAGTACGAATGGTTGGAGCTCGATGGAATCGTTCTTTGTGTGTGGGTTGGTTTCCTAAAGATGTCGAATTCGATGGAGCTCCCGTTCCTTATGATTTTCAAATCCAGGAATGGCAGTTCTCCATGTTCCTCCATTTCCACCGTAAACTTGATGTTCCGGTGGACCGTGTTCAGGTTGGAGAGGATTTCCTCTCCTTCCTCTTTGTTGATGATCGCCAGCACGTCGCCCACATATCTCACCCAGAATTTTGGCAGTGATCCTCTCGCATACAGTTCTTCCTCTATCCTGTTCATAAAGATATCACTAATGAATGGAGATAGTGGGTTACCCATGGCCACCCCCGTGGTTGCCTTGAAGAATCTGCCGCGGAACGTGAGGTAGTTCTCCGTCAGGCATATTGTTGCCAGCATCATGAGAAGATTGACTTCCTTCCTCCAAGCCGTAGATGTGGGCTCCTTTTCGAGTAGCCATTCCTCCAGGTAAAATAGCGCCTCCTTGACCGGGATGCTTGGAAACAGGGCTTTAACGTCGAAAGAGACGACCCGTTCGTCGGACGAGATTGGACCCACGGTCTTCAGTTTGTCGATTAGGTCGTCTCTGTTCTTAAAAGATCTGCACGAGCTGGACCCACCTAAATCGTTGAACCTTCCGAGGAGCCATTTGGCGATGTTTTGTGTGGGGGAGTTGGTGGCTGCTACGATCTCTCGGAATTCGTTCCCAGGCTTGTGAGCTTTGGGCAGCCCCTTCAACCTTCCGAAAAATACAACAGCACTGATCCAACCAATGGATCAGGGTGCAAAACCCACTTTTAAGGCATATTACCTACGTCGAACTTTATTTTATGTACAAATGTATGTACTTGTTATGTATGTATTTTTGATTTAAATGAAATAAAAAGATAAAATGCATTTTTAATGATAAACCATGTTACATATTTAACAAATTTGGAACCGATCCCATTGAATTTGTATGAATTTGTATTAGAATAATTGATTCCTTATACGGCTTTTCGTTTTGCGGCCAAGTTTCGTGGAACATATCTAGGCCGTTAAGCGAGGTATGGGTGTAGTCTAATAGGTGCGTTCTTTCGCGTATCCAGCGGGTGTAGTGTAGGGTAACAATCACACATTACAAAACAAGCGTGTAATGAGTGATCGTTACTCTACTCTACTTTCGATAGATACGCGAAATACCGCGCCTAATATTGACTTCACTTAATTCTCCTTAGAATCATTATTTTCATTAAAAAAAAAGATGAATAAAAAAAGAACAAAACTACATATTTGCAAAGAAAAATAACACTGTCTTAAATATTGTTAATCCGTCCTTTTCATGGTCACATCGTTTGTAAGTCAAATCAAAAGCTACAATTAGCATTCGACACAAGCTTTTTCAAACCAAATTTTACCACTAAAGCGACATTTCCAAAACGGTAACCCAGTTTATCACACCTGAGAGATGTGGTCAAAAGCTACGACAATCTTAAGATACTCTCCGCGATTCATCTCAGGTAACAGTCGACATTCAATTTCTGGGCTGCACGACTCGATTTAGATTTGACGAGCTTTTGCTTCTGAAATCGCTGTTTATTTTCGAGTTATTGTATCAAGTGAAGTAAGTTCAGGAGTTGAGATGAGAAGGCAGTACATAGTAGCTAAGAAAAGATGATAAAAGAAACTGTGGTAGCTGAGTGTAATTGGTGTCTCATTTCGCAAAAGATGTCGGATCGCGTGAATTTGCTCAAGTGTTTCGTGAGTGTGATATGACACGTAAACAAAACGAGAAGTCGTGATAAAGACTTCTTCCTACAACACCAGAAAGTTATAATAACACCTTCTGACCACACAAGAATCGTCAAGTTGACGAATGACATCGCTAGTATTGCAAAATGTAAGTGAATGTGTATTTCCTTTATAATTTTGCATGGAGCATCTTTTACTTGGGACTAATGTTTATTAAATGGTTTGACTGGCATAACCTTTAGTTGTCGACAATGATAATCAGAATTGACTTCCTGTTATTTAAGTTGTGTTAATGTTTTCATATGAATAGTGCCAATTCCAGCTTAAGTTAAATAATATTAAAGACAACCCTTTCGGCGCTATTATCATGTTATAATAATAACACCTATTAGAAAAAAATCTCCCGCCCTATCATAATGTATAATATATAGTATAGTACAACAGATGTAGAGCCAGCTTATTATGGGCAATGACTTAATTGATCTAATTTTTTGAAACATTCCGCATGGCCATAGGAAACTTTTCGTTGGAAATAATTTTTGACAAATCATGTTGAACGACTCTACAAAATGAATGTAAGAGCTAGGACAGTGGGATATTTCTAGTTTCCGGGGCCCGGGGTGAAAAAAAAGACACTTTTTACTCGAAATTTTTGTCACTTTTCGCTCGAGTCAATTTGAAACTGTCAAATTTGCGAAAAAAAATCTTCCTGTCTTTCTTTTTAATTCTCTTTTAATTTTTCTTCTTTTTTTTTCTTTTAATGATTTAGATTTAGTATTTGGTATGTTTAACACTGATCAAAACGCTGTTGCTCGCAGAGTGAACGAAGCGAGCTTTCATGTCTGCGCGATACTGAGGTTTGCGATCCCCTAGCGCCGACCTCCACTGGAGCGTATAAGAGTGGCAATGTGCTTCCGCGAAACAAGCGGCGCCCGAGATAAGCGGCTACGAGCGACAAGGATCGTTCATTGCAGGCGTCTTCGTGCCTCAGTTTACTTAACTCTCTATTGATTGCAAACAAAATCAATCGGAAAACATGTTTCTTTCGAATACATTTCTCGAAGCAGCATCCGGCTATGAGCGGTAACGAGGGAAAACGAGCGGAGAATCCAAATTTGTTTGGATCTAGCGCTCGAGTCGCGGGGCGCACTTAGACGCTCGTAGCCGCTTCGCTCAAATACGCTTGTAGTGAACGCAAGTTCATGAAAATCCTCAAATTTGGATATGGCGCTCATTCCCGGTTGTTGACGCTTGTGTCGCAGGAGCACGTTGCCCAACAAATACGCTTTCAGTGGACGGCCGCACTCAAGCTTTGAGCGAGCCTAGCAAGCGGCGCCCACGCAAGGAGACTTGTGAATATTGTAATTTTCCATGCCTTCAAACATTCAGTACAAATCATAAAAAATAATATATATAATTTTTTTTTCGTAAATTTATTTTCCAGATGGCATTCAGTCTTGCTGGATGGACACGTCTTGTTCAGGTGATATCTGACCAGGCGATGGCCAGGTAAGTACTCCACTGGAAGTCTTAGATAAGTTCTGCTGATTTGAGTATTGCCTTTGTGAATGAAATGCATTATCAGCTCCTTTGATTGACGTAGCCCTGGAAGGTTATTCCAGTACTGATGACGCAATTGTGCAGACCAGTTTATTATTCGCAGTTTGGTCCAGGCCTCCCCAAAGTCATAGTATCATCTGAATCCTCATTCCCCTCAATGCCCTGGTGGCCTGCCACCCAAGAAGAAGACTCCATTTTTGATTTCCAACAGTTGGAGGAGTTCGTAATACTCCCTTACTTTTAAAGAGACCTTATATGAGGCGTCTTTGGTTGTCTGAGTAGATAGCAATGAGAAAGCCGTGAAGTGCCGTTTGCAACATTACCCTGGCGCAGACCTCAAAGGATTGTATTTCAGCTTGAAGAACGCTGAAAGAGACTGCCACAGCGATCGAAATCCAGGCGTTCGGTCCCAAGACACCTGCACCAACAGCCTGTTCTTTTATAGACCCATCGGTGAACAACTTAATGCATATGCGATCTGGACGGGGAGTGCCATTTTGCCATTCGGTACGGTCAGGGATGTGGGCTTTAAATTTTCTTCCGAATGTATTCTGATATCAAGCAAATTTTCACGTCAGGCATTTGATTCAGAATGCCCCAATGTTATGTGTATGCCAGCGACTTAAATTACTACAAGTATATATGAAGTATTTCATGATAATGAAATTCCCACAATGTCCTACGTAGAAGAGTTTACGCGCTTTTCGTTTAAAGTTAAAGAAACATATGTTACGGTAACCTAAATTAAATCTTATTAGTGATGAGCCAATGGGTGGTGCACGCTTTGACATAGGTTCGTCATTAGTACCTAACTCAATGAAAGTGTCGAATCTATGATTCATTCATTGATTCAAAACAATAACCACGAGTGGAGAGATCTGTAAGATTGAACCCCCAACACAAACACCATCAAGTGATTGACGGTTGGTTCAAAGACAGAAGAGGGTTAAGTCATTCCAGGTTTAAGCCCTTTGCATTGAAAACTCTGCTTTTTATTAACATTTTTTTGTTACTAATATTCCAAAATTATTTTAAATAGAAACCCTTTTTTGACTGGGCCAACTGAAATACATATTTAGTTGTGATTCGCTTTTGAATTTGACTGCATTATTGACAAAACACAGACATTAAAATGTTAGTCTAAATACTAATGCACTTGGGCGGAAATTACTTGTATATGTATCTTAACCACGTCATTATTTTTTTTTAAGATTGTAGAACCATAATAGCCTCCAGATGGCAAAAAGAGTGACACAACGCACACGCTTCCTCATATATCTTTACATTTACTGCACTTTGCAACAATTAAGTACATTCATAACATTCAGGAAGCTTTTTGCTAAATTCAATAAATTTATTGGTTGATCAAGGCCTTTCAAATAAATAGAATTAAGATATTTCTTGAAAAACGAAAAAACCGAGAATACTAACCAAACCAGCCGTCAAATCGCCCGGAGTGTTATTGTGTAACTACATACGAGTATTCTCGCATCTCAATCGAGAACGCTGAGAGCACGTTATGAACCTTTAATTGTCCTTGATTGTTGTCATCATCATGACAAAGTATGCATGATAGTTGTACATATTGTAATAATTTACAATGTTATTAAATATTTCAATATCTTTCAGGTATCGTGCGTAGAACACAAGATGGGCATAGGTACAGCAAAACGACCAATTATCTTTGCGGTTGGCATAAAAAAGACTCGAGGAATAAGCAATGGAATTGCATAAGCCCAAGTGTGCCGCTTCATGTGAGTAGACACACTCATTACGATAATGTGTTAATTAAAAATATTTTTTTTGTAGGAACACGGATGATTGACGGGCGGGCTTTGGGAAATGTTAAAAGTTACTTGTCAATTGTAAGATCTAATGTGACCTGAAGTTTTGCGTCAATGTAATAAATCATTGGTGGTAGAAAACAAATGCGTAGAAAATTTAAGAGATTCCTGGAAATCGAGTTTGATTGCACTTGTACGAGTTTTTGAATAACTAAAACATTTTTACTGTACTCTAATCTTAGTTAATTTTAGGACTTTGTGAACTATACCCCAATTAGATTTTGCATGAGACTGGGGTTATTGTTCCAATGTAAAATCACCCCAAATTTGTGGTAATAATTCGTGAAATTGCACCACAAAAATTCATAGATTTATAGTAGAAAATGAATTGTTTTCAATTAATTTTATTGTCAATGTATTTCATGCGAAGTATTGTTTACATTTAATAGGTTTGAACTATTCAAAGCGGATATAGATTTTGAGCCACCCTAAAGTAGATTTTCGCTTTAGGCAGTGCGAGCCTACAATTTTCGGTATGAAGCTATGGTCACGATGCATATACGGTAAGGTTGTACTATCTAAAGTGGACAATCTGGGCCCACCCACAAGTGGAGTTCCGCTTTAGTCGTTACAAATCTGCCATGTTTACATTGATAGCGTGTAATATTGTCAAGTGAAATAATTTAAATTTGACATTATTTTACTTTTAAAAAAGAAGCAAGCTATTTTCATGGTTGTTGTATCCAGAGCGAATGAAGCGAGCGTTAATGTGTGTGCGATACTGAGCATTGTGATCCTTTAAGCGCGGAGCAAATCTAGCGAACGGAGCTAGACTGACAGGAGACTGTTGATTAACAATAGTCTGTATTTGCGTGTTTTTAGAACATTTACTTTGAATAATTATATTCCGGAATATTCCTTTTGATAATAAATATAGTGTGGAATTGTGTCTTGTGTGGCTTCCGCGCGCTATATTCACCCCGCCCTTCAGGGATCACAACCCTCAATATCGCAGAAACAAGGATGCTAGCTTTGCTCGCTCTGGATGTAACGTCGGTTGATATTATTTCCCTTGACATTATTGCATATTGGAACCTTCCTACTAAGTCTAATTTCAATGATATTGGTACATTGTTCACAATCGATTATGTAAACATAAGGGTAAATTATTTAGATGTATTCATTTTTTATAATATCCTTAATTTTCGAAAGTCCTCTGGACTATTAAAAAAAAAGGAATTTTGAAATAAACATTACTCGCTTTCCCACACACTGTGGTGGAAATTTGACTAGGCTCACCCGCAAAAAGTAACATTTCGCGGAAACTGAAATCACGCGAAGAAAAAATTGTTCCGTTGTGAAATATTACTTCACAGCGTGAAGGGTGTCATACCTTCGGCAAGCTAGCCGAATCCTAGCTTGTTTTCTTTATTATTCCCCATTTTTATTAATACGTAATGGACAGGGGCAATGAGTGGGCAAGAACCCCGCCCACATATCCCGAACTGGGCTGGAACAAACATGTGCCGCCGCTCAGCTTGTTGTGGAGCATTCGATTCTAGCGCCGTCGGACCTTCACGGTCACTCATCAAACTTACGGCTCCGTCCATAAAACAACATCTGGTAACCACTTTGCACATTACATATATTTGGCGTGTGAACACCATCTTGACCTCCACGGTCAAGTTTTCAAGTAAAAAATCACGCCTTCACGACTTATACTAACAGAACTCTCACACTTTGGTGGCCGTCTTACACACGGATAGTTGCAGAGATGCAAGACCTTATGAGTGCTTCTATCCGTACGAAACCAAAAAGTTTGCAGAAATTAAACAGAGGGGATTTGAGAATAAAAAGTATTTGGTCCCGGTACGGGGCTTCATCAGTAGACAACCGTGTTTCGAGTAGCGAAAAGTGCCCGGTGCGTTGCCGAGCTAAGCTACAGAAACCAAGGGTCACAAAAACTTCCAATTTTCACTGAAATAATTCGCACTTGTACATTGCGAGAACATTGACTACATAAAATGCAAAATTTTATTTGGTCAAAATCAGACTAGCTGTTAAATTCTTATAAATTTCTAAGGTCAAATTTTTTTTTGGAATTTTTGGATATGTAATATATTTGTCCGGTTTGAAATTTTTTTTTTATTTTATTATGATCAAATCGTGTTTACATCACATAATCCTAATTTTTTAATTTCTGGCAGTTATAGCCCTTTGAATGTTCGAAAACAAGTCTTTTGTGGGTTATAACGTCGTCCAATTCGCCGATTTTACATTACTAAAAACGCAATAAATGGAAAAAACCCATAAAAATCAGAGGAATAGTTTGTTGGCTGTACTTTTATAAAATGCAACCTTTGGTTTTAATTTTTTTTTAAATCTTGCGCTTGTATCACGTTTTCTGAAATTTTCGTACACATAATATAGAAGATTTTTTCAAAAACCCTAATCTCTATTTCCCTATGGTCAAATCGTGCTTAGGCCAAATTATGATAATTTAATAATTTTTGGCAATTGCAGTACAGTTGTACAGTTGGCAGATTTACAGAATTTTCCAACGTAGCCTTGGCGGGTGTTAATAATGAGCTCTTTTGAATGTAGCCTGAATGGCGCATCGGTTGGCACTTTCGCCTTCTACGCACTGGGCCCCGGTTCGATTGGCAGTCTCGCTCCGTCGACTTGTTCTGCATTCATTACTCTCTTTGGCATGCGATCATCGTTCATTCTTTGTACATGCCCATGTGAGGTACCTAAAATATATAAAAACCTAAAAAATAAAATTGTCTTCTATTTTTTATCCAAAATAATTCATTTTTAACACCCGCCAGGGCTGTGTTGGAAAATTCCGTATGTACTTTAATGCAATACAAAATGTTTAATGAAAAACTGTTCTTTTTCAACTTAAACGATTTTCTTTAACAAGCCCGCAACTGCCAGAAATTATGGTGTAATGACCTAAGCACCATTTGACAATATGAAAGTATAGATTTAATTTTTGGAATTTTGAACTTCTACATTATTTAAGCGAAAGTTCAAAAAAAAAATTAAATGAAATGATAAACATGCAAAATTTAAAAAAAAATGCCAAAATTTGCATTTTAAAGAGGTACGACCCACAAACTATTACTCTGATTAACTTGTGCGGTTGGAGAAGCGGCGACTTGGCTGAGCCCTCACGCAATCTCTATCTTGAAAATCACTATATTTACGGATTGTCAGGCTGCAGTAAAATCTCTCGAATCAGGGGTTTGCACGTCGAAAATCTTATCTAAGTGTAGGGCGTGGCTAGCGGAAATGGGTGACATTTTAATATTATGCTGTGCTGGATACCTGGCCGCCATTGCTTTGTTGGTAGTTGCAGGGCTGACGAGCTCGCCCGGAGGGGAGCTACCGATGTGGAAAGGCAGGTTAGTAGCAATATCGCTGTACTGATTTCCCAGGTATAATCCAGACTAAAGTCAGCTGCGGTCAGTGAAACCAACCTTAAATAGATTAGTGGCGTTACATGTTATTGTACAAAGCCAGCTTAACTTACCTAAGTTGAGCATCAGCCGAACTGGCAAACTGTTGTCGTTCACCAAATATCAGATCAGCGTGGTTTTCGGCTTGAATACTGGACACTGCCATATCGGCGACATGCTAGGAAGCTACGGCTTATTTTCAATGATTACCGCTGCTGAAACTGTGGGGAGGAGGAGCAAAAGTATTTCTTATCCGCACTGTAAATTCCCTGCTTTGGTTCGGATATCAACTCTCGGTAAATGTTTTTATAACCTTCTTGGGAAACGGGCAGAGGTCGAAGTGGGACAATTCCTTCGTACCTTGAGTAGCTCCGGCTAGTTCTAATATGCTGTTGGTTTCACAATGGATCTATGTCTTTAGGTATAAGTGTACTGTTACAGCAACTCTACTTCTTAACCTAACCTAATGTACTTTGATTCGGGTTGAAACTTTTTTTGTAGAACTCATAGTCTTCGAAATATTAAAGGAAAACTGGGAAAAGTACTTTTGTTCTGGAGATCATTGTAGCTAGCACAAAAGATCCATTAAGTTTTCACAATATCTTGAGGAATCATAACCAAATTCAACGACGAGTTTTAATACTTCACATGACCATTATGGTCCGGGCCAATACCACGCGGGTTCTCATGACCCGGGGGATTGACGGCTATCAAACCCTGTTAAAGCACAAAATTCAATGAAACAATCATCATGGGCCATATATATGTCTGTAAAAGCTCCTTCCCTATGTGTCTAGCTAAACATGTGTTTGATTGTTTAAACGGAGAAATCGAGTATAAATCGCTTTTCACGATTTATGCCTGAAATATTGGAGGGGCATTGCCCCACCCCCTCTCCCCCAATATTTAGATTAAGGGGCAAAAAATACATTGCCCTCCATAGTCGGCGCCTATGTCTATTAGTAGACACAGACAGTTATTGTTCGCGCCGAGGATCGAACCTCCATTCTCCAGATCGTAGAGCGATAACCGAGTGAACACGGCCACTGATTCCGCCATGTTATAATTGGTTTTGAAGTACTTTGGTAACACCTTTTTTTACAGTCTAGCTATTTAGCTTGTTAAAACGACATTGGAATAGATTAAAACGACGTCTCTTTGGATATAACATAAAAGATGGGCTGTTACATATTATCCCCCGTTTTAGCGTCCCTGACTATAATTTATCTATTGAAGCTGGCTAGGAATGAACCTTATCTTTGAAATAAGCTGAATCCATCTCAATTCATTAGAAATAAATGAAATTAGTATTTCACAAGTAAGCCAGACAAAAGTTGGTCACCACAACGCAAAGTATAGTATAGTTCCAAAAATTATTTCAACCAAACGGATTTCTATTAATGTATTTATGTCATCTAAAACAATAGTTCTAATGGTTCCTATAGATGTAAAATAAAATATTCGAACTGGGAAAATTATTATTTAGCTTCATTGAGTGTAAAGTAGTTGTGTTGACAAATTCTATTATAATTGAATTCAACGATACACATTCGAAGAATACACCTGCCACAGTGTTATCGATTTCAATAATTTCTATGAATGCTCCATTTTCTCGCTATTATTAATTTCCTTATTTAGTCAAAAGAATTGGCGTAATATTTCATAAAATAGATTTGTTTATAAACACCATCAATGCTGAGTGCTGACCTTAATTTTTATTGTATCGTAGAAATTTGTAGAGATGAAACAATAGACGGAATAAGAGTAGAACAAATCGACCTTTCCAATTTTGCGAATGTGTTGGCTCTGCACTCAAATAGCAACTTTTATCAAAACAATAATGACTTTATTAATTTTATAAAATAATAATTAAAGCATTCGTGGTAAATAAAAAACTGATATTAAGATACATACAATGAAACACACATTTCTTAGAATTGATTGGGATTGCGATAGTGATACCCGTCAGCTTCAAAAGAATGTGCCGGAATTGGTTCAGGAATCAAATTGACACTTTGCGGTCCGGTGAAGCTCGCAAAAGGGCGAGTAACAGGCGATGGCAAAGGTGAACTGAATGATACTTGCTGCGGAATAGGTGCTGGTAATGCTGGACGCACTTCAATTTGAAGTGATTGCGGTGCAGGAGGAATGTAAGTAGGAGCAACAGCTGGACGTACGGGTGTTGTAAATGAGGCCTGATATGCTGGTCTGTAAGTCTGTTGCACGGGAGGACCATAAGTGGGTTGAATAGCAGGAGTGTAACTTTGTTGCACGGGAGGAATATATGTTGGTTGAATAGCAGGAGTGTAAGTTTGTTGCACAGGAGGGATATATGTTGGTTGAATAGCAGGTGTGAAAACTTGTGGAGTAATTGGCTGGATTGTTGGAGTTGGAATGGGGGCTACATATTGATAAGAAGGTCTTGATGCAAATCCAGTCGAATATTGTCCTGTAAACTGTGTTTGCACTGCAGGTCCCGTAACTCCAACTCCAGTGCTGAAGCTTTGAATCGGTGCGCCATATGTTGGTGCCGGTGTAGCGACCGGAGGACGATTGTAAATTGGAGCAGGCACATTGTAGGATCCTTGACTTGGAGCTGATGGTGGTGGCAAGTATTGATTTCGTGGCGGCAAGTAGGCACTCGAAGATGATAAGTGCGATACGTCCGCTGAAGCAGCAGCAAATAAAACAAAAACGGCGAAGAATTTCTATAAAAAAAAAGAAATTAGTCTCTCTTAGCATAATATATCCTGGTTCCATAAACTTACCATTTTTGGTTAAGCTGAACTATTTGATAGTGCAAAACCAACTGAAGAAATGATGCTCTATCTGTCCGCGCCCGGTTAATTTATACAACGCAGAAATTATTTGGATTCCACTTTTCTTCAAATTTGCTCTCGGGTTTATTACATACGTACGAGTACATAAGAGTACCTCTCATGACACAAATACTAACACCCCGACTAAACAACCTAAATCATGGATGATCTTAAAGTGTGATGCTTTCTTGTACCATCCGCGTCCATAAACAAATACATGTTTTCAAGATACTGAATTTTCCTATCTTAAATGGGCTGGTTGCTTTTCATAGTCAAATTGTCCATTTTCACACAAACGACGATATTGTTTGTTCAAGTTGTGGTCACCTTCTTTTTATTTGTGAATAGAGTGGTTAGTATGTTTCTTGAATATGCAACTTGCACAATTCGATTAGCAATTTCACATTTTTTTTTTCATGGTTAACTTTGCGAACTTTGTTTCGAATAAGTACTGTTAAATTTACCAGACTAGTTCCTGTGGATTGAAGAGTTCTATTTCGATTATAATTTTCAAGCGTAATATTGTATTATTCAAAATTGTAACAATGGCTTTCTATCATACTTTGCTGAATCATTCTGCAGCAGCTAATGCAGTTTACCTTGCATAAATACACGTACAAGCAAAGTATTTACTTCCTAGAATCATATATCGAATAGAAATGAAAAATGGTGTCTGACTACCGGTGTTTCGGGTTCGAATCCCTTCCAGGACGACGTTCGTGGCCATGGATGTACAGGAGGTGCATGCTGGCAACTGCATGCTCCAAAACCACTTTATGCCGGAGAAACGTCAACTGGGCCACATGGAACAGTTGATGCGCTGTGCCCCACACGGGATAAGGCCAATTGAGCATGTATCCATTGCAAAATCGGGTTTCTCACTTGTGTCTTTTGTTTACATTGGCTGCGTTTTGGCGAGAGGATGAGGAATATGCTTCTCTATATGCTTTTCCAACTGGTAAAATATGTACGGATAACTGTCAATATTTGGATTTGAAAATGTTCCCCTCCGGATCAGAATACTACTCAGATCCGGAGGTCAAGCGGAAGTAGGTTAAGCAGCATATCCTAAGTACTCCTAAGAGCCCTGCAAATAGTCATGCTGACCTTTCCTGGCAAACGGTACTCTTTTCTTCGGTACTCAGAATACCTACTAGAAGTGTGAGACGCAAAACCAGCTACATTGAGTCAATACTTTCGGCTGTAAGCCTCAGTTTTTATCCATAGCTCTCTTGCTGAAGTGGGATGCGATAGTTGCCTTGCTTACTCAATTGCCCTAACCCCTTGTGGGGCATAGTGCGTCAACTATTCCATCAGGCCCAGTTAAAGTTAATTTAAATTAGATTCGGAGAATGCACGTTGCCAGCATGCACCCGCTTCTCCCCCATTTAGCCGCCTACCTGCGAAAAGTCGGGAGATGCTGTGGCTTATTATCACTCCTTACGCTGTGTGGTGCGCACAGCAAGAAGACGACACAAACTTCCATGGCCACAAATATCGCGTTGTCGTGGACGGGATTCGAACTCAAAATGCCAGTAGTCAGACGTGAGACTGATGTCTCTACGCACTGAGCTACCGGTCGCCCCAAAGAAAATAAAACTTAATTTGCAATATAATCTTTGTCTAGAATAAATCCCAGTAATTTTGCCAGTTGGTTAGATTAGTCTGCAAGATGGGCCTTGAATTTCGGAGTGTTCAGAGCGATGAGGCCGGATAGCCTATTCTGCTACGTCTGTGCACGTTAGCAGGTCTAAGCCTACCGATCAACTTTGATCGAGCTTGTAAAAATGCTTATTGTTAAGTCTAGTCTACCTATAGACAGTTTTTGGGTAAAACTTGGGTATTAAATTTTCGTACAATCACCATGGAACGGCGGCTTCCAAGTACACACCCACTCCCACTACTTGATTCATATTAGAGCCAATGATGTAAAAACTGATAGCATTTGGCTCCTGGAAAAATTTTTCCGCCCATTCCTCCCGTGAAGGAAATTGACTTTCCTGGCCAACAAATATTTTGGTGAGTATAATCCGTCCCTGGAGAAATATTTAAGTTGATAAGAATCAAGGAGTGACCCGTGAGTGTTACAGCGAACTGCACAGTCTCCCGAATACGAACGCCTACATTTGCAGCCACCTGCTTAGCAAAAATATCAAAGGAGAGCAAATTCAGCAGCACATCAAGAGCAGCCTCCGGCGTAGTTCTGAAAGCCCCCGTAATGACAAGGCACACCATCCTCTGGAATTTCTCCAATATTCTGAACTAAACCGCGAATTGGCGTTGCACGTCATCACACAGAAATGTTCTAGCGAGAGTAGTATGCTACCTCACTTATAAATAAAAAGTAGCCTTGTCCAATTCAGCATGGGAATGGCAATATCCTTATGTAGTTTCTTGTGAGTAGGACACAGTAGTGAGAGGGCATTCTGCAAAACCTTAGTAAGATTACCACGAAATTTTCCAGATATGGCAATAGCAATGCAATCCGCATAAGCGCATACCTTGCAGCAAATTCCTTCTAAGAGCAGTCTACTGATAACATTTAAAATAAAAGGAGAGAGAACTCCACCCACTGCTAACAAGTCTACGTATGGACGATGCTCTCGTATTAGTGTGTATAACCCTAGGCTAGATAACAACACCAGTCGATTGAGCTTGCAAAGCGAATCGTAAATGTGCAAACTAGAGAGTGCATGTGTGATAGCTTCAGGATAAAATTGTTGAAGGCAGCTTCGATGTCTAGGAAAATGACCATAGTATACTCTGGAGACGATTGCGAATTTGGAATTTGCAGTGTCGACCGACCAGCGCGACATAAAACAGTGCGTTTAAGTTTTTCTTTTGGCATTATTTTTAAATTGAAATTATGCGAGACATTACAAAATATCTTCATATATGTCAATAGGCAGAATGGGATGTCATTACTTCTCATATACAATACATTAATTAAAATATTTGAGCACACGCATAAGTGTTTTTTGTTAATGCATTATTATCCAAATATGAAATGTTATCTCTTACATTATATCTCTCAGAGCAATTTCAATGTGTCTTATTTCATAAAAGCGGCTTAATATCTTCATTCCATAATCAGATAACATAATATATCTTCTTGAAAAAATGAATTATTCCGCTCTCTGTATGTGATACGAGTATTTTATAACCGCGCACAACTAACTTTACTGAAGCGTAAAACCATAATAAAATTAGAGCTTTAACAAGGCTATTTTTATTCAGTGTTAAATTTTAGCACTGCATGTTTCATTGAATGTGTATGCAAAAATACTAATAAAAGTACACATGTTTACTATTCGTTTTAAAGGATCGCTATCCAACAAACACGTTTTATGTTAGTTAGTTGAACTCGTATACTTGAACTTGGATTTCATTTTCTTGAAAATTATACCAATTTGCAAATCTTCTTCTGTTCAAAAGTTACTTCTCATAATTATACCGTGTGAAGATGCTTACTCCAACGCTGAAGACTATGGTGTTGCTAATTTGGTACAGATTTGAAATGTAGACAGCATTCTATGTGATGTTTGAAATGTTGGAGAGAGTCTACCAAAAATACTTGCTTGGGCTGAATAATATCAGGCAAGACATGTACGAGTACATCAGAATCAGTTGCAAGATACACATCGAAGTTTCTATGAATATGAATTGTAGAATTTGAAGAAATATGAATGTACTGTCCGACTACCATTTACTTAACAACTGTAAACAATACTTTGGGGCAATCTACAAGCAATATAACGTTTCAAGTCATTAAAGAGGCATTTCTACAGAAGTCTTGTTTTAGAAGCTGCATTCAAGGCAAGATTTCCGAATGGATGGCATATACAGTCGCCAACGTGGATGTAATTTTGCATGTCCTAAGGACGGAAGACAAGGACCTATCCATCCACGATTGAACTACAAAATTATCCTTTAAGGAGCCAAATTAACGATATAACTATTCCCAACCAAAAAAAAATAGTAATAAATAATTTTTTTACAAGGGTGGGCAAAGGAAACTTTTTCCTGGGCAAACGATAATCCACGATGGTCAAACGAACTGCCTAGGTTGCAATCACAAATTTCCCTTTAAGGAGCCAAAGTGTAGAAAGTGGTGGCCAAGTTTGATAAAAATACTTGGTTTTTTATAAAAAAAAAAGTTGGAGGGATGGGCAACCGTTCTTTTTTTTTGTGGGCAAACAATAATCCACGATGAGCAACCGAACTGCTCAGTTGGCACTACCAAATTATCCTTCAAGCAGCCAAATTAAGAACATAAGTATCACCAACCTAGACATTTGTTTTTGCTAATAACTTTTTCTACAAGGGTGGAGAAACAAAAATTTTTACTAGTGAAACGAGAGCTTATAGTGGGCTAACAGACAAGGTAATTTGAATTAAATATTGTCGTTGTGAGGGTGTATAATGTGGCACCCAAAGCGGGATCAACATTTTTAAGTTTTGAATAAAAAAAATGGAGGGTTGGGCAAACGAAAATTTTGGGTGGGCAATCCTGGGCTAATTTTCGGCAAACGAAATAACGTAAAAAATTCCCAATTTTGAAAAAAAAAATCGTGTTTTTTTTCTATTTCGAAAAAACTACTTTTGTTAATAACTTTTTTGGTAAGGGTGGGCATACGAAAATTTTCCCTGGACAAACGTCAGCCTATGAGTCCGAAGCGTATATACCCTAGACTTGTACAGACCTAGTGGTGACACCAAAAGTAATAATTGGCAACGACCATGCATTAAAAGTGAGTTTCCTATGTAGCCAGTTTATAGGGGAGGTTGGCACTCATTCAGGGAGATCGTGACCATTCTCAAAATGAATTAACTAACCCATTCTACAAATATTTGTTGAATTTTCAAGTCGCTAGCTTCATTCCATCGAAAGTTATTGCTTATTTGAAGTCTCACTTGTAGGGGAGGTAAGGGTTCCTTGGGTCGGATCTTGCCCATCATTGGCACCAACCAAATAGATCACCCTACAAACATACAAACAAAATTTTAAGTCTCTAGCTTCACTCTATCGAAAGATATCGCTAATTTGAAGTTTCGTTTGTAGGGGAAGTAGGGGTTTCGTTGGTCGGATTTTACGCATTTTCAATATTAGCCGACTGGATCCTACTACAAACATTTGGGCAAAATTTCAGGTCGCTAGCTTTATTTTGTCGTAAGCTATCGCTTGTTTTAAGTGTCATTTCTAGGGGAAGTAGGGGTTCCTTAGGTCGGATCTAGCCCGTCTTTAATGCCAACTAACTCAATCTCACTTCAAACATTTGACAAAAATTTCAAGCTGCTGGCTTCATTGTATCAAAAGTAATCGCTTATTCGAAGTATCATTTGAAGGGGAGGTAGGGGTTCCTTGGGTAGGATCTTGCCCATTTTCAGTGCTAACTAATAAGACCTTACTACCAACATTCTACCAAATTTTCAACTTGCTAGTGTCATTCTATCTAAAGTTATCGTAATTAAAATAATATTTAATTTTTTGAATTTTGTAGGGGAGGTAGGCGTTCCTTTGATCTGATTATGCCCAACTTCCCAAAACCTAAGCAGCTTCTCACCCCAGGGTTACATGCCAAAAATCAGATGTCTACGTCAATTGGTTCAAGAGTTATGGACAAAAAACCTGAAAAGTAGGGTAGTACGGGGCTCTTTGTAAGAAAATTACCGTTAGTTTTCAACTGATCGATTTTATTTTTCCAGGGGAGTATAAGATTACCATAACGAGCAATCTACAAAAGCTAGAGCTTTTCAAGTTTATTTAATCGGGAGTTATAAATACATTTAATTATTTTACATACGTAGGGGAGGTAGGCGTTCTCTTGGCCTGATCATGCCCATTTTCAATACCAACCAACTAAATCATACTTCCAACATCTAGTCAAAATTTCAAGGCTCTAGCTTCATTCTATCGAAAGTTATCGTGCGAACGGACAGACGGACAGACAGACAGACAGAAAGACAGACAGACATGGCTTAATCGAATCAGGAGGTGACCCTGATCATTTATATATATACATTGCTATACCTCCGGAGCCTCCTTTAAGGTGTTACATATTTCCGTCGTGACAAAAACAATATACCCTATACTAAAAGTCTAGGGTATAAATATGACGGTGCAGACTTCACAGAGCTGAAATCTTGTCTTAGAAGCTACAATCAAGGCAAGGCTTTCGCCTGGATAGCATATACAGTTGTCAACGTGGATGTAATTTTGTTTATCCTAAGGACTTGGAACAAGGATTTATCCATCGACTATTGAAAAATCGTCAGATAAGCTCAACCTGTGACTTAGGAAGGAACACAGAGCACGGGCCTTAAATTGCATGAAATCAAGATTATTATTTTAAGTTAGTGAAATTTTACTGTTTCCAACGAGGTTGAGCTCTTACCTACGTGCAAATAAATACACTCAAACCTATCACTCTTAAGCTTGGGATTCCTTAGAAAATGCTGCCGACATATAGCGGTGATTGACTTTACTACAACATTTTTTATTCGGTTCGGCTAAATCACCTTATTAAAAAGCTTGGAACCTGAGAGTCAAAATTCAGAAAAATCAGCCTACTTATGATATCACCGCTTTTTTTCATTTTGTACAATTAGTAAGGCACACTTTAGCAGTAGTAGCATACCAGTCACTTTGGTCTACTTCCGGGCTTGCTATACCTATTACTGGCCCAGATAGCACGACCGGGATGCAAACTAGATGCCTGAGCCATTACATCAACGTTCCTTTATGTTGCGCCTGCTTAGGAGGGTGCACTCCGCAATGTTGTCATATGAGAATGTGGCTGTGCTGGTATGACCAAACAATTGGGAGGCAGGGCGTGGCAGGTATCATAGGGTATCATACCTTCTTTGTGACTTAAGGTGTATTTGCCACTTTGAAATTAGTAGTAAAACTTGTTCCGATTTCACTGTTCCTATGAGAGGTATATGAAATAGTGAGTCAATTTCAACCAAATTTAGGAACGTAATTTAGCAGCCAATATGATGGAATAATATGAAATTTCGTAAAGGCATCTTCAGAAATCAAAAAGCTTTCCCAACAAAAACCTGCATTTGTAACGGTCACTCCTATGACAGGTATATGATAGATTAGTCCAAATTCAACCAAATTCGGAAATATAATTTAACTAGAAATTCTATAAATCAGCTTGAAATTTGAAAAAGATAGCTTTGAAAATAAAAAAGTTTTTCTCACAAAGACTAATTTTCTGAACCGGTCGTTCCTATGGCAGCTATATGACGTAGTGGTCTGTTTTCTGTTTTCTGAACCCAACTACAAAAATAGGAACTATCCTTGATAATTAGTAGCTTTCTCAATACGAAGCGTCAAACCTGATACAATAACGCAGTTTTAACGTTTTTTTTTGCAATTTTTAACCCTCTATGGCCGCCAAACCTGCCACACTTCTTATTTTCGTATTCCTGCATTAAAAAGAAACGATCGTGAAAATTCTAATCTTAGTTAGTACTTATAACGTAACCAAACGGCCTCCATCTCCTCAACTAATATTTCTCACTGCCAGAAAAAAATTTAGATTTCGGCCAACTACTTGAGGTGTATGTGACCGCACAATTACAAAAAAAATAGCGTTCACCACGCGTGCGCACTTTTAGAACTAAATAAATGGGCTAACCACACAAAAGAAAACGTTAGAAGATGGATTAACAGCTCTTGTAGTGTAAACATTTGAGGGGAACAATATAATATTCTGCACATACAAAAGACCATTGTTCCCTATTGGGAACAACTTTAAATAAATGACTGTAACTTGGCCAATTATGCCAATTTGTAGCTAATATTTGTAAACTCTAATTAAGACAAATGAAAAACTAGGAAAAAAATACAAAAATTTTAAATTACTGAGAATATATTAAAAAAAAAAGAAAACAGCCAACTTTGTGAAATTTTAAAAAATGATACAATTTTGCATTAGTTCCATTTATTTCTTTTAAGATTTTGTAATGAACTACCTGCAATGGACTATATGGTAGTGCTGCTTTCACCGGCAGATTTATGGCAGCACCTGATGAGTAAGGATCTGTCGGTGGTACGAAACCAGAGGCCGAGGGTCCCATTACACCTGGACCCCAATACGAGCGCGAGGGCAAGCGAGCCATCCGCCAACCATTCCATCCTTATCGCCTCATTTTTTTATTCCCCATTTTTACCTCCCTTGTTTGTGTTGTCTTCCCCAGGCCTATGAATTTTTGTTAATACGTAAAGGACAGGGGCAACGAGCGGCGAAGACCCAGCCCACATCTCCCGAACTGAGCTACAGCAAGCATAGGCCGCTCGTTTAGGGGCCTTTTTCTTCGCCAGATGGCACAGCCCCATCTTCACGGTCATTATGCAACCTAAGGCTCCGTCCTCACAGGCATCTTCGGGTGCCCACCAAACCGTCCGATACATATTTGGCCCCCAACGTGGGTCCCATTTCTGGTCAAGAACACGACTGAAAAGGACCTCATTGGGTTCCTTTCTGGTCCTTCCACCGTTATGCATCCCCACAAAGCACATTAAGGCTACTTGCTCTAAGTCTTAGGACTTAGCCATCTTTACTCCACGTATTGTCCCTTCAAGTAAATCCATTTTGCGGCTGAGAACTTTTTCGTGGCGGGGATTTTTTTTTTACAACAGGGTTGTTTTAGGGAGATAACACATAACTTGACGGTTTATTTCATACCCCTTGGTTCCAACATTGCAACGGGATGAAACCCGAGAAATTCAAATGGTGACTCGAAGCCTCTATATAATATTAGGCAAATATAATGATATCAGATACATCGTTAATTGTCTAATACTCGTACTATATAAATAAAGAAAAATAAATGATTGACGATTAAGAATCGAAAAAAGGTTTGCTTATATTTTTCCTCGCAATTACATGGAAAATTTTCTGGCGCAGCATTTATGTGGTAGTTGAGTGACCCTGCCTAAATGGGATGCCGCCGCTACAGAAACCACGGATCAGCGGTTCTACATCTCGCCGCTCGGACTTTGTGATCTTGCAAAGTAGATGTAGATTAATTTAAAGAGTACTACCCATTTAAAGCCATGTACATACTTAAAAACAGCAACAATTACCGCCGTATTGTTGAGCATTCATAGGGTAATTACCACGTTTTTACTATATCGACCATAACATATTTTCTCGCCTGCATTTAGTAATAAAGTATATACCAGGACGTGATACCTTACCTTACCTTAAATTTTATCTCAAACTTGTATTATTTCTGATATCATCTCGGTCGTATCCATTCTACCGGCATTACAGCCATCCCAGTACCTTCTCACCGTCCATAGAAATTTCTTGAAATATAAATTCTAAACGTGTATCTTGGCCCACGTTTTTTATGGAATGTCACACGCGTAGGTGGTTGAGAGTGTCTAAAATTTCATAAATATATTAGAAAAGCTGCAGAATACAATATCTCTTTGATGTCTGCCTACAAGTTATATGCCAAAAAAAAAACTTATATTTTCAACAAAACAGGTAACATTTGATTCGAACAAAGAACCAAAAACCAAAATGTGAATCATCTGAACAAAAGACAAACCTCTAGACGAAACCTCCAAATATATTCAGAAACTATTGTGCAAATCGTTAAAAGCTCAAGATGGCCACAAAACAGTCTGAGAGCTAAACTTTCGGATAAATCCGACCACTTTAATGAATGAAATTTAAGACGGATCTGGTGTTTGGCCTCGCCGGTTACCTGGCACTATCGTTACGCGAAAGTAATAGGTGCGTTTCCGTCCATCTTTATCGGCTTTTATTTTTAGCCACAGACGCATGAATTTTGAGCAAACCAAATATGTAATTATTGTACCTACCTATATAATGTACACAGATGCATATGATTTGCCAACAAATTAACAGAAGCGCGGCAGCAAATTTTCGTTGCAGCACGTTTGTTTGACAGTCGAGTGTGTGCATAATCGGTATCTGGACATCTAGATAAATACTCACGAGCACAGGTAAACCACTTGTTAACTTTTCGTAACATAAACGGTAATAGAGCAAATATACGTTATTAGAGTACGTACCGTGCGTACGAGTCAATGCATCGGCGATTTGGAAGGTTAAGGCATTGACATGACAATTTATAGTACAAACAAGGTGAAGCTTGAAAGTGAAATTGACGAATCGGGAAAATGATTAGGCGTTGGAAGCATCAGAACGGTTTGTGCAGTTTTGAAGAAGCAATAATGGTGAACGTTTTGATTTATTGTCCGTACTAGTTCAGTACTCGCGTATCAATTAAATCCGGATTCAGGATTTAGAAAATATATAAGCCTTTTTTCTCAATTTTGGTTTATGCGTTTTTGGGTGCTGAATCCGAATTTTAAAGTTTGTCACCTTGAAAAACTAATGCGTTCCGAGAAAACTGCCCGAAATTGATCAAAAAATTATCTTTTTACACACTTTGGTCTATATCTTCGAAAATATAAACTTTTGGAGAAAAAATAATAGGAACGAAAATAAAGTACATTGAATTCCCTACAAGAAAGCCAGGTTTACTTTTTTCGTCAGATGGATGGTTAAGCCGCTGAAGGACGTTTAAGTTGGATTTTTTTTAAATTCGGCAAAAAAAAAATATTTGCGTTTATAACTTGAAAACCAATATTATATCCTTCTCAAACCAAAAACCATAAAAATGAAATACCATTCAAAAGCCAACACAGTTTTCGCAGAATTTGCTAGCTTCTAGATTTCATGAACGTTATAAAACCTGCATTTTCCACTGTTAAATCGAATTTGAAGCGGTATTATTTTGTGCCCTAGAAGAAATCTCACAACCAGGAAAGTATCATTCTATTTGAAATTGCATATAGGTTCAGAAAATATAGATCAAATAATGGTTTCAAAAGTCGAGATTGACGAATGTCGTTCTTGTGGAAAAGCTCAGATTTTTTATAAAAGCACTAGGAAATTTAATAATTCTATAGTGGTTGAACTTAGAGCGATATTTGACGTGTGATTTTTTTTTTAGCATAAATGAAGTTTTCAGTCACTTCAAGTATAGATATTTCGAAGCAATACATATTGTGTTACTAAATAATAACCATCTTTATTTTTAAATTCAATTCTATGTTTGTTTGATTGTATGTTTATTTGTAGGCAGGCCGTAGTATGGCCAGCTCTTGGCATGAAATGCAGTCGTAATCTACCGACCAAAGATCACCAAAGAAGCGCGTGTATCAGAGTTACAGGTGCAATGTGATAATTTCTCGCAAACAGATTGAACATCATCTTACATCTACTCCCCCTAGATCAAAGCCTACGCTGCATGTAGCGCTGTTAGACTTAGGGAGTCTATAAGTTGAACTGCGAAACCATTGGACAGGGCAGCAGGGAAGTAAGATAAGGCGCGCATCTTGGCACCTAATTTAAAATTTCCTAAGTTCTCTCGCAGACTCCACTGCCAATTTTGGGATCTGAAAACTGTTCGGCTCAATTTCTGGGATTATTATATCGTATCGATTTTGACAGTTTACAGATGACGCGCGGTCATCGCTCAAATTTGAATTTTTTGAAGAACGCTGCGTGTGTGTTAAAAAATTTTTTGTGATTGGGAGGTTGGGGCTTGGGAAGGGGGGGGGGGGGGGTAGCTCAGTGCGTTGAGGCGTCAGCCTGACATCTCGCCACGTAGAGGATTCGAGTCCCATCGTAGACTTAGTTATTTGTATTGTCTTCCCACTGAGATGTGGGGTACAAGAATATACTTCAAACTTCCGCAACTTGTTGGAGGAATGCGGCAGGAGATGCATGCTAGCAACACGCATATTGTTCTATTATATTTACTATTTTTGTCACGACGGAGGAACACCTTAAAGGAGCCTCCATAGGTACGGCAATATATATATATTAGTTTGGTACAGATGAAATGTCGGATTTTGCAATGACAGAAATTTGGCTGCGATTTTTATGTATCAAACTGCCACCAGGTGGCACTAATTATATGACATATTGATGTATAAGTACTGCTACCTTGGCTTATTGAGTCATTTCGGTTTTGCACTTCATGGTGATCGGTTACAAAAAAAAAGCGAGTGGAAGCGAGTGAAAAACGACTATTTTTCCTTTACGAATTTAATCTAGAGCACAATGCAGTGGAAGCAACGAGTAATCGACAGCGCATTTGGATCTGATACGGTTAACGAAGAACTACTCAGCGGTGGCTCGAAATATTTCGATGCGGAGATATGAACCTCCGAAGTGAGCCGGGTGGAAACCCAGGACCATCGATCGATAACGACCAGCTGCGTATATTAGTGGAGTCTGACCCCCGCCAAACCATAAGGGATCTTGAGAAATTGGGCGTGAACCGTTCGACAGTTTTCCGCTACTTACAGCAACTCGGAAAAGTGAAAAAGATTGACAAGCAGGTTCCGCATGCTTTTACCGAGCAAAACCTGGCGTGTCGAATGGAGATTCGCAGTTCTCTTCTCTCCCGCAACAGAAACAAACCGTTCTTGAACCGAATTGTAACCTACGATGAAAAGTGGATACTATACAATAATCGTCGCCGATCGGCCCAATGGTTAGATGCCGATGAGGCTCCAAAACACATGCCGAAACCAAGCGTTCATCCAAGAAAATAATGGTGACTATTTGGTGGTCCGTAGCTGGATTTATCCACTATTCGTTCCTGCAACCTGGCAAAATCATCAATGCTGAGAAATACTGCGCTCAACTGGACGAAATGCATCAGAAATTGACAGTTCAACGAACGAGGCTAGTCAACAGGGATGGAGTTATACTGCTTGATGACAACGCACGACCGCATATATCGAAAAGAACGGTCCAAAAATTGAATGAATTGCGCTATGAGATTTCTTCACCCGCCATATTCACCAGACCTCTCGCTAACAGATTAAAATTTCTTTAAACATTTGGATCACTTTTCGACAGGAAAACAGTTTAACGATGAAGCAGTTCTCAAAAATACCTTCGAGGTATTAATTCTAACCAGAAACTCGGATTTCTACGAAACAGGAATAAATGCGCTTGTATCTCGTTGGGAACAGTGTTTTGCATCCGCTGGTACCTATTTCGATTAATAAAATTATCTTTATAAAAAGTTACAGCTGTTCAAAGATTTACTACTGAATCCGACATTTCGTCTGCACCAACCTAATATATAAATGATCAGGGTGACCTCCTGATTCGATCTAGACATGTCTGTCTGTTTGTCCGTTCGCACAATAACTTACGATAGAATAAAGCTAGAAGCTTAAAATTTTCGGCAAATGTTTGCAGTATAATCTAGTTGTTTGATTTTGAAAATGGGCGTGATCCGACTATGGAAGGGCTTGCCTCACCTACATTTTCAAAATAGTTAAATGTATCTATAACTCCTGATTAAATAAACGTGAAAAGCTATAACTATGGCTGGTGACTTAAAAGGGTCATTTTGTACACTTCTGTAAAAATGCGATTGATCAGTTTGAAAATAACAGTACTTTTCTTACAAAGAGCCCCGCATTACCCTACTTTTCAGGGTTTTTGTCTATAACTCTTGAACCAATTGTTGTAGGGAGCTGATTTTTGGTAGGTAAACTTTGGATGAGAAGCTTCTTGAGTTCTAGTAAGATGAAGATGATCAGGCTAAAGGAACGCCTACCTCCCCTACAAATGGCAAAAATTGGAATATTATTGAATTACGATCACTTTCGACAGGACAAAGCTAGCGAGTTGAAAATTTGGTCGGATTTTGATAGTAAGATCTAGTTGATTGCTAGTGAAAATGGGCAAGATCCGGCCCGAGGAAGCCCTACCTGCCCTACAAAAGAATCTTCAAATAAGCGATAACTTTTTATAGAATGAATCCCGCGACTTGAAATTTTGGTCAAATATTTGTACTAGGATCAAGTTGGTTGTTAATGAAAATGCGCAAGATCCGACAAAAGAAGCCTCTACCTTCCCTATGAGTGACTCTTCAGATAAGCGATAACTTTCGATAGAATAAAGCTAGTGACTTGCGAAATTCGACAAATATTTGTAGTGTGGGTTAGATAGTTGATTTTGAGAATGGTCAAGATCCTTCTGAATGAGCGCCAACTTCCCCTATAAACTGGTTATATAGGAAACTCACTCTAAATGCATATCGTCGTTACCAATAGGTACTTTTGGTATCACTAACAGGCCTGTAGAAGTTCAGGGTATACGAGTATACGCTTCGGTCTGGTTTGGAAATAATCCAGTAGATATGTGAAACTTTTTCGCTCATAAAACGCCTTTTAAAAATTTTCTTATGAAAGCGTTATGGAACTACATATTTTTCAATAAAAATTAAGCTCGGCGACTCACGTGCATACCACATTCACCACCTCCGGATCAGTCACTTTAGCTGCAAGCCTGGCTCGACTACTCGCTTTGTGGCCAGAGTGATAGTGTGAAGCTTAGCTAGAGGCGAAAACATTTTCAACTTTAGCTTCAACTTGCACTCTGTGGTCGCTCTAGTCAAAACATATTAAGACTATACTTGAGCCCCACGTTGGGCGCTATTTAAAGTATTCTTGAATATGTGTTACTTTGTGGTTGGAAAGGAACAAAATTAAATAAACTGGTCTTTTTGAACTCTGTAGTTCTATGGGCACAAGCCAGCAACAAAGCCCAACCATATAAAGCCCGAGTGTTCACTACATACGACGTCATACGGTGTATAATAAGAGGCAATGTGATAGTCCACAAAGTTCCGCCTTGAAACAACACCGTAAGAGGAAGTACTGTTTTACTTGAGACGGGTTGCATCTCAGCCGACACACGGCTCAGACTCAGCGCGAAGATGTATGGTTAAATCTGAGTGTGTGAATATTTCTTGATGAATATTAGAAGCTAGCATTACATTTTCTATTTTTCGATTCTCGTTTTCAACTTATCCCACGGACAGCACCTGGACCCCAACGGGGCCATTCTATTTTCCACTTTCGGTTTCCAATTATAAATTTTCCCTTTTCGATTCTCCATTTTCCATTTCCCTGTATGTATTGTTTGACGTCACGCACTAAGCGGGATTACATATGCGTAATATGACGCAAAATATAATTTGACCCCCAGCTAAAAAACAAATACATACATGTCAAAACATGTGTCAGTACACTAGCAATAACATTTTTACATAAAACGTTGGGTTACGTTAATCGAATTGGTGGGTGTTTTGCAAGGATTTAGGCTAATGTACAACGTACAGACTCTCCACATGTAAAAAGGAAATCCTAGTGGTTAGAGGCTTGTTTTTATATAATATTTAAATTTCCAATGACTTACTTTCAACTGATAAATCACAATGTCACTTTTACATGGATACCAACAGACTGTCATACATATTTCTAACCACACCCCCATGTGATTTTCATTCATATTCAGGCTCATATCATATTTGCATACATTCTACTAACTTTCGTTCTTCTTCCAAGCTCATTAATATTATTTGCTCCAGCTTTATCACTTCTTGTAGAGAATCTCGCATTAAGTTTGTTGACATTTCGTTTGAGGTGAAAGCCACATACGAAGATACATGATGAGTAGTAAATGCTAATCATCGCTGTCGAAATGCTCTTAAAATCTTAGATAGAATTTTGTCTTACAACATTATAACTTATCAGATTTTTTTATTGTTAGTTAATATGATTAGTGGAATTTGGAAGAATCATGTTTTTTCACACAGGTCATTGCCAAGAAAATTCCATGCATATTGAACGACTTTACCGGATTTGTTGATATTTCTTTTTGTCGGAGAATACGAAAATTGGTTTGTTTAGTTGTTCAGATAAGTATCTATAAAATGTAATTAGTGATACAAAATTCGTGAAATAGCATTAACACAAACTGCATATTCAAGCGGGCGATTCTAGGAAAGTGAGAAGACACAAGTGGAATATCCTAACAAGTTGGTGGAGATGTTCTGCCAAATACATTTCATATTTGGCTAAAAATCGTTAATCTTAGTGTCGGTCAAACGGAAGAGGTCGCTAACCCGTAGTCCATTGGGTCTGTTAGGCGGCTATTACACTATTAAAGTTCTTTGCCAAGGAAATTTCATGAAAGATCGTTGACAAAAAAAGCTGTTAAAGTACATCGGGCTAACTTTTACAAAAGGTTTACTTTATAAAAGTTATTTTATCTTAGTTATTAATTTATACAATATTTTATGAAATACCCGAACAAATTGGCGGATAATAGTAAATGGGGAAGTAGTGACACTTGCCGAGAGTTTTAAATTCGTTGCCGACAGTTTTAAAATTGAAAGTGAATATTAGAGCTCGCGGCCACAGCAAACTTTTTAATTCGCAGAAAAACTAAATACAATAGTTTAGTCAGAAAAATAGAACACACGTCGGCTTATGAGACCGCGCACACAGCAAACCAAACTATTGTATTTAGTAATCGCTGTATGCGCAGTCTCATAAAACACCGTGTATTCTATTTTTCTGACTAAACTATTTAGTTTTTCTGCGTCTGCCGTGGGCACAAGCGCTTAGCTCAGTTAGCGATTTTTAGGGGTGGGTTTGGTTTTTATTAAATATCTAAATATTTTTAACTTTACGACAAAACTTCCAAAAAGTACGTAATACGCGACTCTGCGTCCATCCGATCAAGAGCCTGCATTGTTTTATAGAATAATATCAACTACATTTGCCTTACAGAGTTCATTACTAGCGGTCTAGTGGCAGTAGCTCCTGGCTCGGCCCGTGGAAGCAATGAGGTCAAAATGGTCATTGCATCTGGCTCCTTTCCTGGAGACTCTGATTTCACTTATTCGGAACTCCGCCGATTCTCCGAATACTTGAGGGGAAAGCACCTACAACTGTTGATCGGCTGCGATGCAAATGCTCACCACACCATTTGGGGAAGTACAGACACAAGCAAGATACGTTAGTACCTTCTTGAACTCATTTTTAACCTCAATTTCATTATTTCCAACAATCCGAGTAACTCAACTCTCGTTACTCGTAATAGGCGAGAGGTACTCGATATTAAAGTAGGGTCCTGCATTATCTCAGATAGGATCCAGAATTGGTAAGTCTCTGACGAGCCACCTCTTTCTGGCCATAGACACATCGGATTCGACATTACAACATTCGAACAAGTCAGCGCTTATAGAAGAATCTCGCAACGTACAGATTGGGACGGATATTCTAGTTTTCTACGGAAAAAGCTTAGTACACTGATCGGGAGGTACGGCAGATGCGTTACCACGCCCGACGTTCAGACTGGAAAACCGCAGCCAACATATTTTCATACGAAAAAGTTAAATGGGCTATTGAATTATTCGAATCCTATAAATCAGCCAGCACTGAAGGAAGAAAAAAAATATCAATAACCGTTCTTCGTTAGTATATTCAGGAACAGCTTTGCTCTTGGTTACATTTTAATTTCCTGGAGACCAGTTAAAGTAGTCTTTATCCCTAAAATGGGCCATCGACCCAAATATGACCCTAACAATAAGTCATACAGACCAATAAGTCTGACTCTGTCTGCATTCGATGGCTATCCAGAAGGCATCGAATTTGCTGGGACAAAATTCGGTGAACTGCACACAGCGCACCGGATTTGAAATTTGACGAATCCTCAGTTTTATCGATTGCTCGGAAAAGAATCCTTATCGAATGACAAAAACAAGGCTCAGTTCGTCGGACTCCTTGTGAAATTTTTCATATAATGTGATATTAAAATTGAGGAAGCATTTACAGAGGCGGGCAAATTAATCGTTGATACGGCAATCGAAAATTCAACCAAATACGAAAGTGTTTTCATCATAGGAGAAGACATGGATTTGCTAGTTCTTCTTACTTGTTTGGGAAATGGCGTTGAAAACGTTTATATGCAAAAGCCCGCAAAAGGAAAGATCGCAGAACGAATTTACTAATCCGATTTTCTGCAGCACAGATCATCATCACAGATCTCTGGCCTTTTTTTGTCGTACATATTTTTACCGGGTGTGTGCACGACTTCTTCTTTTTTCGGTGTCGGAAAAGCCAAACTATACAAGATCATGGAGAAACGTGATGGTCTCCGATCCTATGCAAACACAAACACAAGAATAAAATCGTTATCGAAGAGGCGGGAAAAATTATGTGTGTCGCTCTCTACAAAGGTCCCAAATAGAAGTAATCAGTGTTCGATACAAGTGTTTCCTGAAATCTGCAACGAAAACAAGTTCGTTCGGAGTATTCGCTCGGTGGCCGTGTTCATTCGGTCACCGCTCTAGGATCTAGAGAATGGCGGTTCGATCCTCGGAGCGAACAAAAACTGCCTGTGTGCACTAATAGAACTCCCACTGCGTTCCGAGCTTGTCAGTGTAAAGACAGCGCAGATAGGAGCTGCATGCTCGCAAACTATTTTAGATATACACATTTATTATATTTTTATGTACATAATATGCTCCTACTTATAGCCTATCATTGTACAGGTATAAAACAGCATCAGAAGTGGAGCTGATGGGAGCGGCGTTTATATGCAGCTGATATGACAATAAACTTCTACAAAATATTTTATGTATTGTAATTTAGTATTCTTTTCGAGGTAAATTCTTTTTTTTTTTTTTATAAAAGAAGCTGTAGTAAAAGTTTGATAAAAAACCGTTGACAAAGACTTTTATAGTGTACTACCAAAATGACTCCCATATTAATAATTAAAAATAAACGAAACAAGTTTAGACCGCTTTTTGATGGCAGTCAATTAGATTCAGTCAGAAGTCCAAAAGCAATGTACGGCTTTTATGGTGAAGCCAAAGACTTTTGCCGATGTAAGGTTCGAAATGTTAACACTTCTTTGAATATCCATGTTAAAATGTAGAAATCTGCACTGTAGTTTAGCATACATTAATAAGATAGACAACCTATCATCAGTTGTATCAGTACAAACATCAGGCAACAACTAGTCTAAATCTTTAATGACAATGATAACTTGGCTATTTTTGCGGTTGCGCTAAACGAGTTTAAGCACTTGCAATTTGTATTGTACAAAACTAGCGTACGTGCACGTTTTGCCGCTTTTACTTGACCTCAAAAATGCCTAAACTTTGCCGCAGCTCAAGCGATGAAGATTCTGTTTCCACTTGTTCGATGAACGATCGGAGATTTTGACAGAACATAGTGCACAGCTGGGTGACGGTGACAGTATACGCTAGTACTCCACAAAATGCCGCTGCCACTTATTAGAATCGGCGTTCCCTGACGCAAGATCTCAGCGTAAAGTCGAGAAGCTATCATTGCAATTTAACATTTAGATTGGGAGACAAGATTACGTTAGTCGTTCTTCGAGGGGTTTTTCATTATCTAGGTTCTTCGACTGAATCGTGCAGACGCGTCATTTATCTTTGGTAACCGAGCGAGGTTATACAACCCTGCCAACCCCATTTTCTACAGTTCGGTGAGTTGCTCCTCAAGACCGCTTCTCACTTCAGACAGCTAACTGAGGAGGCACTGGTAGCTTGGATACTATACAGAGTTTTTAAATCAGTCACATTTGCTTTTTCTTTCACCAAAAATGATGGTTTGTCGTCCAATAAATGCTTAAATTCGGAGAGAAGGAAACTGTATTTATTGTTTTTATCGATGGTTGTTACCTCAGATATCGCGCAATTGATTATCTCGCCGATCGATCAGTCTTTTTTTCCTAACATCCACCAAAAGCCCGTATTCAAACAAAAAGTCGGCTCCAATAATCGATGTTGTCACGTCGGCAATTGTAAAATTCCATGTGAAATTTCGTCTAAGTCCAAGTGACAAGTTGAGTACACGCTTTCCATATGTTTGAATAGGAGAGCCGTTTGCTGCATAGAGAAGAGCATGTTCGTCGTCGTTTTTTCGGTTTCGTTGTTGTCGCCAAAACTGCCTCGTTCGAATTGTTGGTTTTAAGACAGAATGGTCGGCGCCGGAGTCGATTAAAAAATCGTGCTCCGTTAATGTGTCGTGAATAAACAGGCGTTTGGATGTGCCGAGTATCGACGCCTGTGTCGATACTCCATTAATTAGTTTTTTTGTTGCGTTTTATATGAGCACGGTTGACGACATTTCTTTGCGTTGTCTCCCATTGTATGATGATACCAACATACTTCGTTCGCAGTGCCGGCCCCTCGCTCGCTTGTTCCTCCGTTCTTCTTGCTGCTATTCGATCGGCCTCGTTGCCGGTGTGGTGTTGAATCACGCCGTGATTGCCGATTTGCTTTCTCCAGTGCACTTAAACGATCCAGAATTGATTGTAGCTGCTGCTGTATGGAGAGCATGGGATTTTCTCTTGGATCCGTTGTATGGATGCTTCTGCTAACACTTGCAATAGCCGATCGGTCCGAGACTTCCCACATCTTGTCCGCCATCGCGGCCAAATCTTCCAACCGGTCTTTGGACGCCGCCAAAACTTGCCTGGTCGTATGCGGGAGACGCTTGAGCCATAGTTTTTTGATAAATTCTTCGCCGATGGTCAAAGATGCCAGAGATTTCATTTTATGTAATGCCACTGACAGTTTCAAGTCGCCCAGCGGTTCGTTCGATATTAATTTTTCGAACTTCTCGGTGGACGATTCCGAAAACAGCGTAATTAAGTGATGCTTAAGTGCATTGTATTTGCCTTCAGTATACGGTGTGCTTAAAAGGTCTTTTACTTGTTGCGCGATGGCACTTGATAAGTGCGCTACCGTGTAGAAATATCTAGATTTGTCGTTCGTTATTTTTCGCGATTCGAATTGACTTTCGATTATATAGAACCACACCTCCGGATCGTTCTCATAGAATGGAGCCAATTTAAGTTCGGTCACGGAATGCAAATCGGTTGAATTCACTGGCACGTTACTAACGGATCTAGCGGCACTACTTGCGGTTGTCGCAGTTTCCGCTAACTTTCGCTTTAACTCCTCAACTTCTTTTTGCAAATCCTCCATTTCTAACGTCGGGGTCCCCAATTTGGGCGTTAAGTCCAATTTGAAATAAAAAAGGCACGATTCAACACACAAGATTGTCTATTAATATAAAAGAAATGTAAATGATATAATGTACAAGGGTAAATGACGATTGAACGATGCGTTGCGCGTCGGTGGCGTTGAGAGACTGTCGGCTCGCAAACAATGTGAGTGTCAATGTCCACAGCGAGTGAAACATCGTCGCACAGCGTTTCCGATAGGATTCATGTTGACGTGAGATGGTGTGTGGCTCGACTCGCCACAAAGTCATCCTTATCAACGCTTGCATTTGCAACAAATGAGCAGCCCATTTAATACGAGATAATTAATTGTTTGTAAAAAAAAATACAACCCGTATTAGTAGAGTATCATTAGATGCGTTTTTTTGCATCTATCCAGTGCATCTTAGGATAACGAGCACTGCTCTGGAAAAATGCACAAAAAGCATATATTATAATGTATTTATTCAAAATCTGGAATAAATTCTCAATTTAGCATCCCGAGTATAATAAGTTAGGTACCTAAATGACTTCGTTTTAAACAATGGCTAGCCTTGAGAAATTTCTCTGCATTTCATTTTCTGTATTAAATTGAATTTCGTAGCCGCGATAATGTCCATTTTTTTCTTCTTTTTCACATCAGCTCCAAATCTAAATTATCAAATCAGAAAAATGATTATATTATTAATAGTCGACTGGTTCTGCATAAACAAAAAAAAAAGTTTAAATTTATGTTCTTCATATTTTATTCTTTTGTCCATTTGTTGCTCCGGGGGCTAGTGAATTAGATTACATATAAGTCAAATTCTAGAAATAATCTTCAATATATTTTATTTATATATTTTAGACAACATCTTGGGGAAATAATATATGCACTGTGATTTAGAGAGACCGGATAAATAATAATAGAGAATTTAATTTTTCTTTTAATTCAGAAGGAATGGAAGTGAAATATATTTAATGTATCGTGAAAACTATTTCGTTCAAAGATAACATCATTTGAAATTTATTATTTTAATTGATATGGATTAAATTAAACATCATTTTTTGAGTTTGCAAAATATTTATTAGAGCCGAAATCTCTGCATGCATTTCCGGCAGTCTTCCGTCCATCATCAGCAACCCGACTGAAAATGCTAGCTTTCTTTGTGCGGAACGTATATCGTCGTAGTTTTGTTCTATTACAATTTTAAGTAAAGGGTAACATTTAAAGTACGGAAATGTAAAGAAATAAATAAGTACTTATACAATTAATTCAACAATAAAATTAAAAATCAAACAATTAAAATAAATTAACATTAAGTCAAAAAAATTAAACTAGAGTCAAGAATTGAAATGGATTAACCTTAAAAAATTAAATGTCAAATAAATAAATTAGCATTAAATAAAAAGTTAAGTCAGACATCAACAAATAAAATAAAACAGTATGCTTCGTTTACAAGTGAAAAGGGAAAAAATTTAAAAACTAAAACAAACATTTTCATTTCATGGAGGTACAACCAAGAAACTTTTACTTTACATTTTATGAAATTAATTTCGAAAGTAGGGGAAAAGTATTAGCTGGGATCAGGTTTTTATTTAAGACTTCTAGCTTGCGTATCTCTCGACCCATTGTGTTTTTAGCAATGTCAAATTGACGTAGTGTTCAACTTTCCAACGTACAAAAGGCCTGTTTTCCAGCTTCCAAAGGTCTATAACTTTCAGAAATTAAAAACAGGATAAAATAATGTTAAAACAGTTTGATTACCATAAAATAAGGAACTTATTTTTAAAACCGGACAAGTACATTATGCATGGAAAAGTGTAGGAAAAAGGTGATAAAAAAAAATATTTTTTGGAGCAAAACTAAGATTTCGACTTCAAAATATTTTAATAATTAAACCATTTATCTGATTTTTACCAAGTAAATTTTATATTTTAGAGCAACATACTGGCTACGTTCACCATTTCATTTGAGTGTTTCGGTTATCGTAGTTTCCGAGATACATATTGAATTTTTAGTTGTGTGAGGCGGGAAATTTTCAAGAAAAATATAAATGCCTGCTGCGGCTAAAGGGTTAAGAATTCGAATAAATGTGCCTTAATGTTTTTTTACTGAAAATTGCATGCAGAATTACGCGGCAGTGTGTTTATCCGGTAGTATCCGGACACTCTGTATACCCTAGACCTGTACAGACCTAGTGGTGATACAAAAAGTACAAACTGGCAACGACCATAAGCATTCAAAGTGAGTTTTCTATATATGGTCAGTTTGAACTGAGTGTGTAGATCCAATGAGAAATTTCATCGTTCATCGATTCGGATGTTATTTATATATATTTGAACTAACGTTTATAGGGGAGGGTGGCGTTTATTCAGTAGGATCTTGCGATTTTCAAAATCAACAAACTATTGTAGATTCTACTAAAAATATTTGACCAAAATTTCTTGCTCATTTTCAAATAGTAACGAACTAGATCCAACTTCAAATATAGACCTTAATTTCAAGTAGCTAGTTTCATTCTATTGGAAATCATCACTTATTTTAAGATTCATTTGTAGGGGAGTAGGGGTTCCTTGGGTCAGATCTTGCACATTATATATCATAATACCAACCAACAAGATTCTACTACAAATATTTGACCAAAATTTCAAGTCGCTAGCTTCATTCTATCGAAAGTTATCGCACATTTGAAGTTTCATTTGAAGGGGAGGTAAGGAATTCTTGGATTGGTTCTTTTCCATTTCAAGTACTAACCAACTAGATCCTACTGCAAACATTTAAACATAATTTCAAATAGCTAGCTTGATTCTATCGGGAGTTTTCGTGCGAACGGTCAGACAGACTGACAGACAAACAGACGGACAGACAAACAGACGGACAGACAGACAGACATGGCTAAATCGAATCAGAAGGTGACCCTGATCATTTATATATATATATACATTTCCATACCTACGGTGCCTCCTTTAAAGAGTTAAATATTTTCGTTGTGACGAAAATAATATACCTAATACTTTATAAAGGCTATGGTATAAAGCCCACAAGATGCGGAACATGACTGGCATTGGGAGGACCAACATCTTAGTAAAAGTGTCCCTGGCGTTACAAAAGCGGATCAAGACGACGACGAAGTGGAAAATCCATCGAACCACCCTCAATGTACAACTTAAAAAAGACGAAACATTTTATCATTCGATCTATTATTTTGTTAATAAATAAGTTACAGCTACACATACTCGATTTATTTATTTATTTTTACATCAAACGGATATTCACAGAATTTAACATGAAAGGCAAAACTTGAGTTTCCATTTAAATTCCGGAAATAGCTTTCTTCCTTTAATTGCCGAAAACTAAGAAAAAATTTTCTATATTCGTTTTTTTTTCAGTAAAATCGAAACAAAAGTTACATCACTGGAATCTCAACTACATCCGGAGGCGGCCGCTATCGTTCGTTTACTACAGGGGTTATATGACTACAAATACCTAACCTTTGAGGCTGGTGACACTTACGATGTCGGAACGGCTGTTCGGGTTATGCTTATGGTGGCGGAGCACCAGCAGCCGACAATCGATGATGAAGCTTAGGGTGTCGGAGCATCTGTTATGGAGGTGCTATTGGTGGCGGAGCGTCTGCCTATTGATTGCCCAGGTGGCTTGGCCAGAGGACAAAGCGGAGCACCTGTATGATGCAATATCAGGTCAGCGGAGTGGCTGATGTTTCGGTTTCCTTTTCTCGTTAAATATATATAAAGGTACTTCAGCACAAGAAAAGAAAGAAGCAAATTTGTGCAATGGCTCGGGCAAGGAGCGGGTAAACACCCCGCCCACATCTTCGAAACTGAGCTGTATCAAGCATGTGCCGCCGCTCAGCTCGTTGTGAAGTTTTCGCTTGAACCTTCATGGTCACTTTCGGCGAACTTTCTTCTAGTGACCACCTTGTACATTTCGCAATTGAAAAAGACTAACAAGAGACAAATCTTTCTGAAATTTTTCTAATGTATTCTCCAAGTGAAAGAATCTCGAAAACTAGACTTTTTTTTGTTGTTGTTTTTGGTTATAACTCAAATCCCACAAAAAATTTTGGGGGCAGAAACCTCAGATTCGTAATCAACACCCTAAAAACCATAAATAGAAAAAAATCAAAACTACACCACAATTTGTCTTAGAACAATTCCTATAAGCACTTAGTGACTATGCTATATCAACTGAATGGAAGGGACATGAGAATAAATGGTAAAAATACATTGATACATACTTGACTTTGATAATATCCATAAATACATAATACTACGTTATATACGAGTGTGTTACGCACGTCATGAATTTTCCAAATTGAATCCGTATCTAGAAAATGTAGGTCAATTACACAGAAATCATATAAAATGTTTCGCCTTGTTTACCTTTACGAATACCTACTACTATCAAAACGTGTAGTTGACAAGTTTTTCTCTTTTCAATACATATTGTACGAATATGATAAGCGGACGTACGAGTACGCAGGAACATCATGACCCAAATAACCAGATTGATATTGTTATTTCAATTTAATACGTGAAACCAAAAAGTATCTTCATTAATTTTATTGGCCGAGTAATAAAAACATTTTGTGTAAGAATAAGTGTCGATCGTTATGAATCTTACAGGCAATAAACAAAGCCACCAAGGAAGATTTTTTAACGACACAGTATTCATATCAATTTCAACCTCCCAAATGGATATTTTACAAGCAAAAAAGAACCCAGTCATAGTGAAGGTGTTAAATTGCTACAGAACTTATATTGTAGGTAATATCTAAATCACGCCCAGCAGAATATGTCGTCTTCATTTCATAACACAGCGTTCTATTGAAAGTTTGGAACAGCAAAAGCACACAAAAATTTGTGTATACATATTTATTTAAATAAATCGCTTTTTGATTTATAACCATATTCCTATTCATATGCAAAATACAAAATTTTATGTTAATCGCCTCCGCATTATAGTTAAAGCCGCTCCAATGCGAAAACTATGGAACCATTTAGATGGGAATTAATGTTCCAAGAAAATGGAAAAAAGTATGCATGGCATGAGCCTAAAAGTCGTGTGGACAAATCTCTGGAGCAGTAACCTTATTAAATTTCGAGAGCAAAGGGTGAAATGGCGAAGAGATGGTTGATAGCAGATCAGGGCAGCAATTCCAATGGAAATTTCTTATTTCGCTGACCGGTCATTGATACAGTTGTGCGAATCGATTATAAGACGATTTGCGGATGGCGGAGAAAGAAGAACCGGTTACATCTGGCGATTTTCTCCCAAGACCGAAGAAATGAGCTGTCGGATGAAGAAGATTCTGAAAAAGTGGAAGATTCTTTTCGTATCAAAAGATCTTATTTATTTGTTTAGCATCGTCATATAAATATGGCAACCTGTTCTTTTCGGATATCATTTTGTAAATTATCACTCAACTGGATACATCGCAAGAACGAAATGGTTAGGTTCTAATTAAGAATTAAGTTGAATGGGAGATTTTAAATAATCTTTTTTTCGTTTTATTATTTCATTTTCAGAAATACTTCATATTAATTGCATTTGCCAGTGCAGTATTAGCTGATGTGACGGAATTGACGAGTCCATCGCCCCCTTCACCTTCAAACGAATATTTGCCGGCCTTCAAACCAGACGAATCGCCCGGATATAAATACCCCGAACCAACATTGGAGACGCCTCAATACTATCCCGGTTTTGCCCCAACTAAGGATATTTACATCCCACCAGTTAGATTGCCACTGGCCAATGAAGTGTACGAGCCGATTGCGAATGTACATCCGGGTTTACGTCCCATCAATCAATCGCCAATTGTGAATTCGGCCAATTTCCCACCGTACTTCCAGACCACATCACAAGATCTCATCTATCCCTCGGATCCCAAACATCCCGCTTATAACGCACACCTGGCCGGAACCAACTATTATCAACAGCAAACTGAATCACACTATCATCCCGCTGTTCCGAATCCCAATCCATCTCGCTACCCGCCTGTTCAGTACCCTCCATCGGGATCTATTTACAAGCCGGGCAAGTTCGGCGCTCATGCCACTCAGGATAATCAACTCTTTCGACCGCATAAGACTCCTTCGGCATTCAGACCATCCGCAATTCCGGCTTTCGCTAAACCACCAGTTGCACCAACCTTCCCCGCTCCCACCTACAAGCCGTTGGTATTTCGAGATCCTGCTTTCGGTGTTCCAACTCGTCCCAGTCTTTTATCGCAACGATATCCGTAATCTGAAAATTCGTTTAGATTTAGATTTTTGATATGAATGCAGAATGTGTGTGTGTGTGTTTGTGTGAAACAAAAAAGAATTTTGTGTATATTTTTAAAAATAAAATGCTAATTTGAAAAGATAGAAATTGTGTTGTTGTGGTTTGACAAGTTCAAGGATTAATCGGGTTTTGTGAATAATATCAGTGGTGAGTGGAATTTTATGGAAGCCACTAAGTGTCGGGAAAAAAAACAAAAGCGATCAGGAAAGTATAAAATTGATTAGATAAAAAAAATTTGCTGAAGAATGCGATTCCATATTAATAATTAAAAAAATCATAATTGCATTGTAAAAAAAAAAACACAAAGTACTATAGAAGTGTAATTTTGTGAAATGTTTAGAATTTCAATAAGAAGCTATATCACATTTCGTCCTAAAAATCCTACGGCCAGCTACTATGGTCTGAATACGAGTACAAAAATAATTTTAATTTTAATTTTCCCTTTTTTTCATAATGAATCGGGCGACCGGAAGCGCAGTGTGTTGAGGCATCAGTCTCATGTTAGACTACCGGCGTTTTCGGGTTCGAATCCCGTCCACGACGATGTTCGTGGCCATGGATGTGGAGGAGGTGCATGCTGGCAACTGCATTCTCCGAAACCAGTTTATGCCAACGAAACGTCAACTGGGCCACATGGAACAGTTGACGCGCTATGCCCCACAAGGGGTTAGGGCACTTGAGTATATAGACTGATTTAGCAGCAAGAGCGTTATTTCAATACCTCCACCGCTAATACACAAACAAAGCCGGAGTGCAGAGTGCTACGCAATACGAGGGTTTTGTAGTGTGTTGTTGGAAAATGTCGAGATGCTTATTTAAAAAATTCTCTGCTTAAGAGGAGTCGTTTAGGGTGGATTTATTAAAAGTAAAACCTTTCCTGAAAATAATACAACACTTTTTCATATTTCATCTTCTCGGAAGCCGTGAAGTCTCAGTCACTACTCTACGATTATGCATCTAAAAAGCATGGGTTCGATCCCCGACGAGTTAACAGAAACTGCCTGTGGGTATTATTGGAACTCAACACTCCAAGCCTGTAAAAGACGGGTAGGAGATGCATGTTAGGAGCTGCACTATCCGAAATTTATATGCTGTCGCATACCGATGTTGGCATGCCCATGCCCCTGGAAAAGTCAAGGCGTTTCGCTTCATTATTGACCCCGCTTGGGGTCACGTGGTCGTTAGAACGCCACTTTTGCCCGGGCTGTTTTGGTACTAATTATCGTAGATAATGAGTGCATTCTGGGAAAACCTTAAACGTTGCAAGTTGCATTCAACTCAATTCAATTTCATTTGCAGGTTGCATGTAAAACATGAACTGGGGAAACAAAACAGAAAATTTCTCTGATTTTCCACCTCTTTCAGTTTGACATGGATCTGAAGGGCTGAATACTTGCAACGTTTATGCAACGTTTAAGATCCAAATCATACTCAATAACCACAACAGACGATCGAACCAAACGGATTGCGACCACGCGCAACCACGTTAACTTCATAGAATGTGCATACAAAATTCTACTCATTTCCACCGCGTTTCGCGAACCATTTTGTTCGACATATGTGTCAATATCAAAGTGAAGCCTAATGGTCGCTACACACAATCACGCCCAACCACGACCGAATGTCCATCTAAGGACCGATTTAAAATAATGGTGAAAATGAGGACAATTTTTTCTGCACATTCTATGAAACTGATGGTTCGATTTAAGTTGGATCGTGGTTGTGTGCAATAATCTGTGATGCATTTTCCTAGGTACCACTCTGTGTCGATCGCAGGCGACAATGGAAAAGATACACACAAATAGTGCTCCGTGTTCAGTGAATTGACCGGTAATCGTGAATAATGTGCGACGATCGTGTGCCTAGCAAAATTCACATTGAGGTTCGAAATTGAATCGGTCACGCGTGTAAATTTAAACTGTAGGAATCACTTTCGATCGGATAAACCGCGAATTGTTTATAACTAACATTCAGCATTAAATTGTCAAAATGCACCCTCAAGCATGGCTTTCCTCTTGGCGCCCTTTCGGCGCCCTTTCAGAATCGGCACAGCAGGCGACCGCCTGTTTCGCCTCAGCCTTTGACCGGCCCTGCTTTTGGTAATATAAATAAAAGAAGTAAATAAACCGGATCTTTTTTTTAAGTTAATAGTGCTGTAAAAAAAATTTAAACATTAAAAGAATATGTGAACAAATATTTTAATTTTTTAATTGCTGTGAAATATTACATTTTTCAAAAATTCTTCCAAGTCAACCTGTTTTTCATTTTTTTTCTGTATAAAATAATGGATAATAAATCGAAAATTATTATGCGGTTCTTGAGAAAAAGTTTCATGAGCAAAGCTTACTTTTAGAAAAAATATTCCGGGTGTTCAGCACTCTTTGACTCAGCGAAATTAATATTATATTATTTGGAAAAGTCTCCTGAATCAAACATTACCTTACCTATAAATTATAGTGACGCGATTATCACACCAGAGAAATAGTGGAAGGAAACACAACAGCAGAACACACTCGACTGTTGAGTTTGAGCAGCACCCCTTTCTTGCACGTATCAGATGATGACCACAAGTCTCTGACTACCCTGCAGTCCGTTTTGTTTGTCAATGTCGGATTGTACAATAATTTAGTTCACAAGGCTTCAACTATTTGGTTTGTGATATCCGCAAGTGATCGTGACATAGGACGTAGGATCATCACACGGGAATCTAGAATTCCTCGAGTGTGGGCTCAGAGTGTATTTCGGCTTTAGGTGGGACCACTCTGCAGAGTGGGGTGGCTTCGCACAATAGATCGAGCTAGTACATGTTTGCGGTCATCGGCCTCAAATCAAATTTTTGTATTTCATCAAGATTTTTTTTTTCTATTTATTTTTTATATTGTCCTCAAAAAAATGTATGAATTATTTATTTTTAGCATATTCTTAATGTTTTTTTTTAATGAAAAATTGAAGGCATTGAAAGGACCCAGAGTAGATTACGTCGCAATAGCCCATCGTCGTTATTAACGTCGTATTGCTTATAACGACCAAGGTCGTAATACCCAATTCAGGTTGTGTATAACGACCGCGGTCGTTATATTTAATTCAGGTTGTGTATAAGGGCCTCGGTCGTTATGTGCATTTAAGACAGGTATACAAAAAATTTGGGCAAAATCGGCTGGAAAAAATACTTCCTTTAACAAAATGTTAGGTTTTTTTTAAAACAGGGTATTCGCGAGCAAATTTCTATCTGTCCTCGCCAAATTGTATTGTTTTGCTGTTTTTTCGTTATTCAGCCGAACAACTATTAGGCTCTCCATCATATCGTTGAACTTTTCTTCAGAGCATTGTTATTCTTTTCGAAATTTTCAAGGCACATATTAATTTGGAACCTCTTCGATGTGGGCTTGTCTAAGACAAAATTATGATTTCACTTGTTTAGTAGGGCGCGGGAGCCACATACGAGTATACTCATAAAATAAAAATTTAAGATAATTCGATTTCAAGTCTAATATCTTGGATATACGTTGCGTCAATGATAAATTACAGGCAATGGCGAATTGGACGTACACACACATTAATGTCAACGTCTTCCAAAGGCAAAGTACAATAGTAGTTGTAGCACCCTCGAAATGCAAATCTTCAGATGTGTCGATAATTGATCCCCTGTCGATTATAGGTGCATTCACCAAATCAAATATCGAAAAATTGATAACCTGAAAATGTGGAAAACATGTCAAATGCGAATAATCGAACATACATAAAATGGTAAAAAAGGAGGAGTCCTTAAGCGACCTAAATTGAACGCAGTGGCAGCGACCGCGGCAAAAGAAGGTCTGCCTGTTATGGTTGTTGTTACTGCAGCTGCTTTCTGCGCTCAATCTGGTTCGGGCAGCATTCTAAAGTTGGATGGCCATAGACAACGTCGTGCATTCACTAACTGCGCTCAAAGGCATAACGCGCGTCCTTTGTGGAATTGATTTCCATCAGAAATTGAATTAAAATCGCCGAGCAGAGCCACGCTGATCTTCAAATAACAATATTTTTATCACACAAAACACCCACTCAAAAGGAAACAATTAAATTGCTTTTTATAGTTTAATTAATCACACTTTCAGTTAGATACAATTATTCTACAAATTTAAAATACACTAGTTCCTTTTCAGCTCCAAACCCGTCTCAGAAAGATGGTGATTTGTATTTGTAACCGTCAGCTCCGAAAGTATGACCTGAAGCACCATTAGCAAAATTATTTTGACCTTGACCTCCGAATGGAGCCAAATATTGGTTCGATGGCTTTGATCCACCGCCAGCATGTCCACCAAATTGTTGTTGTTGTTGGTGTCCTCCGAATTGTCCATTACGTTGATGAGGAGCCAAGTATTGATTGGATGGTTTTTGGCTCTGTCCGCCAAATCCGTCAAAATTACCGCCAGCTCCAGCATGTCCATTGCCTGCTCCACCACCATGTCCTCCAGCATGAGGAGCCAAATATTGATTTGATGGTCCTTGATGTCCAGCCGGGCCTCCTAAATGTCCCTGTCCCAAATGTCCGACCCCATTTTGACCATTATGGGGAGCGAGATATTCACGGTTCGGTTGACCACCTGGTCCTCCTCCAAATGAACCTCCGAACGAACCGCCTTGGTTCGGTGGCAAATATTGTTTCTGTGGTCCTCCCAAGAGGGATACGTCAGCAGCAACGGCGGCAACAAGGACTGCAACAACGAACAATTTCTGCAAAACGGAAAGTGAAAAAGAATAATTTACATCGTATTCAATGCCAACGATTGTAGTTATGATTTACCATTTTGAATAAGTGCTTGTAATGCTTTTTGGAACTCGCAATAGAAGATGTTGATCGAATGATGACTTTGGAGATGTATTGACGGTATTTATGTGATTTGAGTTACTTGTCGGGGCTCTTCTAAAACTGACTGGATGCAATCTTGAATAAGAGCCATTAACAATGTTCGTAGACCTTCCTTCCTAAAGAACGTTAACCTAATTAAGTGTTGCCTTCATTTGAAGTAACTTTCAAACATAGTTACTCTTTTATTATTATTAATGGTTATGACTGTAATTGTCTTTCGACTCGATTTAAAAAAAAAGTCGTGGGATGCTATTAGCAATTATTTTATTGATTAGAATTATTGTAAAGACGAAATATTACAATTAAGTTTAGGAAGACTTAGAAGCAGCTGAATACTTGATTGAATGACTGTGAATTGAAATATGTATTATTTATTTGAGAATCACATATATAAAACGAGAAATAAACAAATGGCGCAACATTCCAATCTGAACCATGGCCTCGAGATGGATTAACATCAGCATCAACATCAGCAACATGTTCCACCAAGTTACGAGTATCTACCTCATAAATGGGCACCTATTTAACAGATGAGTGGGCTTATAGTCCGACACGTAAATTCCCTTTTTTATCGAAAATTACTGCTTTCAGCAGGAATCGTTTTGGAGTTCAGTGCACTGAAGGCGAACGTGCTATCCGCTGCGCCAACCAGACTACTGATTACGCTAAATATGTTTTTGTAAAATTCCTATATATTTCCTTCACAGACAAAAAAATTAATACACTTCAAATCCTCCAAATCAAGGAAAAATATGCTTCGATCCAGAAATACCAAAACATTTTATGAACGGAATTCTCAGTATACATATCTACTCAATTTAATGTCCCTTGCACACTAGAGGAGATTTGGAAAAATCTCGAGCCCAAATCTCCAAGATTTACCTTACATTTATTAATCTAGATTTCGATCGAGATTTAAAACAAATCTTGTTGAAATGTTCTTTTTTCGCCCGAATATATGCTTTCCACATTTTACCACACTCTAAGTGGTATGTCCTAGTCAAAGGAAATGTACATGTAGAGTACTTAATCTTGGTATCCGAAGAAGAACCGATGGTGTGCATGGGTTACAGGATTTGCAAATCTATCAAGATTTAGGTGCCTGGTGGACATATACTCTAAGTTGAGAACACTGTGGCGTTAAACTATACAGCATCCATTCCAGTTTTAGTACTATCTTTAATCAAACTTTATTATACTAAACAATGCAAACTATTATAATTTTCTTAATTAGCATTTGTGATATTTCTCGCAACATTTAAATTTTAATGCCACTCGTTAATTCTACAGAGTTGACAGTGGTGAAAACTTCGAGCTTATTTGCATGTCTGGAAACAACTACAATAATATTTCATTTTTGTTTATGTTGGGATAATCCAACTCTGTTTTGGAGATTCCTTCTCCTGGTCGGGGAGAGATACATCCGGGCTGAGTGTCAATTATTGCGCATTACTACCGGATCCGGGAGGATCAATGTCAAGGTCACAATAATCCGTTTTAAATGTCCTAAAATCAAACTCCTTTTGATATTAAAAAATTATTCAAATTAATAGCCCCTATTCGCGCTTTATTAAAAAAAATAACTGGAATTTTACGAGAATCAAGTGCTGATCAAGGAATAAAAAAACACATCAGAGTCGGAGGAATAGAGAATGTATTTATATAACAAAAAAATTTGTCGTTTTTAGAAAACCGCATTGCTGACTAATTTCTATTTACATATTAGAAGCAGAACTTTTAGATTGATATTTAAACAAAAGGTCATCGAACACATCATTCATTTGTTTTTTAGAAAAAGAGAGTGGATATAGACATTATATTAATTTTATATACAGAATTGATAATTTTAACGATGTATCATAGTTGTAGTTGACTATTTTCTGTTTGCCAAAGAAACATTTCCCATATGTTTTTTCAGAACTTTGGTTAATTTCCTGATTGTTTGCATCTTTATTTATAAAAAGAAAAGAATTTTTTACTTTCCAATAAGCTCAAAGCCATCGATCTCTTCCAACTAAGACAGGTTTCAACACACTTCCACTCTTATTTTTATCGAAACGAGTTAAGCACTGACAGTAACGTAACTATATCAGCGTCCATGCGAGCCTCACGCAGACAAGCGCTATCGCAAAAATTGTAACTGATGCATCACCCAATTTGTTGTAACCGAAAACCGCAATTCTGCATCGGCCCTAAGGCTCACAGTAATTCAAGATGGTGTTCTAGCAAGTACAACTCGCGTTTGTCCTAATGCAAACTCCCATTTGTTACACAATCAACAATCGAAGAATCAGCAGCACTTGGGCAGTATCGGTAATCTCCGTCGACTCGTCAAGAACTAAAAAAAAGACCAATAAATTTTTCGCAAAAGTCTTATTGATCAGAGCAGTCCTAAGTAGTCTCCAAGCATCGATTTCCCAGACCATCTAGTTAAGTTGATATCTCACCCATTAATGTCTTGATTATTATATGTACATATTAAATTGCGATTCCGACCATTACTTTGTAAAGACATTCTATCGGTTTAGGATCTCTTCAGTGTACCAATCAAGAATCAGCCCTCCCAAAATCTTTACGGCTGACAAACTCTTAAAAGATGTTTCGGCACAGGCATATTCAGCCGCCCTTGAAGAAAAACGGATACTTATGCGACACAACATCGGCAACATACTTGCACATGAGTTTGGAAAGAACTAAAAAGCTCTACCAAGGAGGCCACAACTACTTCTTAGCCCGCACTTCCCTGGGTGTAAGATTTTAAATCGACAAGTACCCGAATCTAGTGGGCCACACAGTGCCAGCCCATCCGGCTGGAGAGCGGTGACATATATTTTTACTTACGACAAGGTCAAATGGGCTATTGGATTTTTCAAACCATATACGTCATCTAGCATGGGCGATATACATATAGTATTTCCCGCCCTTCTTCAGATATGGCCAGAAGTACTGACACTATACCTCATTAACATATTCAGGGAAAGCTTCGCTCTTGGTCACATTCCTGAAGCCTGGATAGTGGCGAAAATAGTATTTATTCCCAAAATTAGCATTCGCCCCAAGGAGGACCCTAAATTATATAGGCCCATTAGCTTAACATTATTTATGTTGAAATCAATGGAAAAACCGTTCACCTGCATGTGCGGCAAACATTACTTAAGAGGAGTCCCCTATTTGATAGACAATTCGCCTACCAGTCTGCAGAATCAACTGAGACTACTCTTCACAATCTGGTGAGTGAAACTCTGTCGACTGTGGAGGTAAAAGAAAACGCTTTATGTACATTTCTCAATATTGAAGGTGCCTTCGGCAATACCATAGATAGATCATTAAGATCCAAGGGAGCGGACCCCATCACCGTGAAGTAGGTGACTCAAATGCTTTCATCGAGAAAAGGGTCATTATCAATATTGGAAAATGTACTCTTTCAGCGAGTGTCACCCATGAATGTCCTCAGGGAGGAGTTTTACCCCCCCTTCCCTGGTGTACAGTTGTGGACAGTTTATTGTGGAAACTCACTTCGCGGGGCTTCTACACACAGGGTTATGCACATGACCTGGTAATCACTGTCAAGGGTAAATTTGAAGAGGTTTTGACGGATATCCTCCAATCAATCGTAGCCCCATTCACAAGGAAAAAGAAGACTAGACAAAGCAGATGCCCAAGTATGTATAACACTTCAATTCTTCCGGCAAACAACGCCAAATACCTGGACATAATTCTTGTCAGTAAATTAGTTTGGTCAGAGCAACACAGAGCAGTCTCAGTCATGACCACCAAAGCTCTGTGGATATACCGACAATGTGTAAGGAATATTATGGGGACCAAACCCCCTACCGCCCACTAGGTCTGTAAGCCCATCGTCGAACCCATTTTAGAATACGGCGCGGTAGTTTGGTGGAAGAGAGCCTTTACCGCAGGTGGGAAAGCCACTCTGGCCAAAATTCAGAGGCTTGCCTGACTTATGGTAACAGGAGTCATTGGCTCTTGCCACGATTCCAAACTCCCACCAGACACCATCAAGTGTTTCACTGATGAAGGAACTGGGGCAGGAATTATGTGTCCACTGCATCAAGCTACAGTTCCTATGGGTAGGTTCCATGCTATCTCCCAGGCAGAGATATATGCGATTGATGTATATGCAGAGTTTTGCTTGGAGCCAGGCATTGCTGGGAATGAATGAATGAATGAATGAGTTGACCAGGATGGCCTCGGCCACCCCTTTCTAAGGCCCGGAGCCTTTTTGTGGAATCTCACTATGCGCTGCTAAAAAACGTTTGAGAGACTGGGAGTGTAATGAAGCCGCAGCCATCTGGCATAGTCTCCCGGGACTGAGGCAGGCGAAGATGTTCATTTCGGGGTACTCAAGTAGCTGATTTTCTGAACTGCTACAGTTAAACCGTAAAGACGTTTCTTTCTACGTGTCATCTGAAAACTATGGGCTTAATGGAGGACAGCAGCTGTAGACTCTGTGAGGGTCAGGACGGAACGTCAACCACATTCTCTGCCATTATGAAGCGTTAGCATATGTCGTCGAACCGATAGTCTTGGTATCGCATTCCCCGACCCAAATCACATAGCCTTGTTTTCACTTAAGCTTCTGAGTAACTTCATCAATGCGATCAAGCTTGATCGGCAGGCTGAGTTTCTGATATTAAATATTCGGGCTATAAAACAGTTTTTTTTTTAAGTACACCTCAAATCTAGGTGAGTTTTACTGAAGGAGGACACAATTCACATCCGAAAAGTGTTTTTACTAATTTAAAAAAAAAAACTATCCTCTCTTAGGAATCACTTTCTGTTACATACATTAGTTATCTTCGTTTTCAAATCGTAGTTTCTTTCTGATTCAATTGCTTCCGGCTAAGAAAATAGAAATAAAAATCGTAACTAAGAAAATTACTCGACACTACTGAAATATTTCTATCATGATATTTCGGTTCATTTCCGTTGATATTTCGGTAGTGTACCGCAAATTTTAGCACAGTTGTTCACCCAACTCATAACTATTGTTCAGGCTATCTTCTGCAACCTGTCTAGTTGAAGATTTTAATAGACGCAGGGGTTGATAATGGGACGTTTATGTAAACTCCTTTCACATTTAGCAGCTTTCCGCGAAATATCCTAAACACAACTCTTCATGGATAACTATTCTTAACAACTGTTCAGTTCTACCATGCTTAGAGTAAATTCCATACTAAAAATAACTCATGCCAGTGGGTCAGTGAGAAACACTTCTATCATCTTTTTACTTCCAATATTGACAAAATGTGGTTATCATCATACGAAATTCAAAAGACTTTGTCCTTGATCAGCAACTTCAAATCGCTTTAGTTACGCCTATTGTTTTGTATAGAAATAATGAACAAGGAAATTAATCATTTGATAAACATTCTAGTGCCTAAAGTGTGTGTGCACGTATTGTAGAAGATATTTTTGCTATCAAAGCAACATCAGTCTGAAGAGTTTCTTGCTCGAATTCATTGTTATCGGATGATCACAATTGAGCGGTAGTAGGTGCGCGTTACTCATTACGCGCAACGTCCTTGGGGCATCAAATTAAAATGTTGAGAGCTGATGGAACAATCATCATATTATGAGAAAATAGATTTGCTATCATTATCAATGCTTCACTTTTGATTTACTTTTTGTGCAGATATTTTTGAACCGAGCTAAGGGTCGAGCAATCGGTTTTTAAGTCGCAATATCGATAATGAATTATACACTTCATGTTGATACCATTGAATTACTACTGATCTAATAACAATTGGCTTATATCCTTATCTAATTCGCGGTACTAAATGCTTCTCGCACGTCATTTTTCCTTAGGTTTTCGCCAAATTGTGAGATTTTGTCGTTGCAATATTCAAATTGTTTTCGTCGACAGTTTCTCCGCATATCGTTTAAGCTGGCGGTAATATTCTCTGCTTTGGCGCGTGTTGGTCTTTCCACAAATAGTCGGTAAGTCGTTTTGGCAGCTGTTTTCTGGATGCCCTCCTTAATATTTAGCCGCATTTGTGGGCCTTTTTGTTCAGGCTCAGAACGAACCCAATTCAACTCAGTCCATTAAATATTTCGGTTTATTCAGCTCGTTGTTTTATCGATCTTTCGTGATATAATGTCTATCCCTGAAAACATGCATATTTCATCATGTCGATATTGAAAAGAAATAACTATTATCAGTAGCAAAAACAACTGACTATCAAATGAAGGCAATACGCAATTAGGCTAATGTTGATGTTCTTTCGGAAGGGATACAAACATTTCTGTATTCTATCATAAAAACTCCATTCATGTAGATGATCCAACACAAGTAGCTCATATCACATAAATACCCTCAGAACTTCTCGGAAATCACCATTCGTTCAACATCTTCCTTATCGAGTTTCAAGAAGCATTACAAGCGCCTAGTCAAGATGGTAAGACCATAACACTACAATCAGGGACTTTGAATCCCAAGTGAAGTGTAATTTGTCCTTTTTCCTATTTTGCAGAAGTTGTTTGTTGTCGCAGTCCTTGTTGCCGCTGTTGCTGCCGACGTATCCCATTTGGGAGCACCATCGAGAACTTATTTGCCACCTGGCCAAGGTGGCTCGTTTGGAGGCGGTTCATTCGGTGGCGGTTCTTTCGGCGGCGGTTCTTTCGGCGGCGGTTCATTTGGTGGCAGTAGTGGTCAGTATGGAGCTGGACAATACGGACAAGGACAATTCGGAGGTTCAGTAGGACATCGACCATCAAATCAATATTTGGCCCCTCATGCTGGAGGATTTAGTGGTGGAGCGGGCAGTGGACATTTTGGAGCTGGCGGTAATGCTGGTGGATTCGGGGGTGGTTTTGGAGGCGGTTTTGGAGGCCGTGGACCATCCAGCCAATATTCGTCTCCACACCAACAGCAATTCGGCGGACATCAATCCTCCCGCTATGCCGGCTCTCAAGGTGGATTCCAGTCATCAAATCAATATTCGGCTCCATTCGGTGGTCGAGGACAAAATCAGTTCGGTGATGTTGCCCCAGGTCACACCTTCGGAGATGATGGCTACAGATACAAGTCACCATCTTATTAAGACGCTTTCGAACTAATGAAATGTCGAAGAATAATTATTGTAATTATATCTAACAGGAAATATAATGTAAAAAAAAAACTAAAATTTACCGAATGTTAATTGGTTTTAGTGGTGCTAAGTTAAGAGTGATAATTCGATATGGATAATTGGCTGAAAAATTCGTTTAAAGTTGAATGTTAATTTGATTAATTAACTGATTGATTTTCTTTCCGGGTCATTACTAGGCATGCCTAACTAATTTTAACGGATATGTTAATCGCACAAAATAAGTAATGTTCATCGGCACTTTAGACCCGTCCCAGGTAAGTGCGTTTTCATGTTGACCCATTCGCTTTGAAGTTGTCTATGATTTGCTGTGAAAAATGTTGTCCCCAATGAACTAATTATTTTGGTGAGCATCCTTGAGTAAATGTGCCTTTGCCACGACTTTGAGTTGCCTTCGGGAACATTATGTCCTTCCGGTCCTTTGTGTAAGTTAAGTCGTTTATATCTTATAGGTATATCCCTTATGTCTAAAGGGATTGCTTCATCATCTCACTCCGATCCAGAAATAACCGATATTTGCTAAGTTTGGTTTCTGTTTCAATTCATGCCCAGGCAGGTGTTGTTTTCCTGACCAAAGGACTCAAAATGTAATGTGTCTACGTCTAGTGCATTCGCCTCAATACCACCCGTCATATAATATCCATCTTGCCTACATATCATTCCATTACCAAAAAGAAGGTCCTGTTGTCCTGACGCTCACCTGGACTAGCACAAAAGTGCCATCGGGTGGGGTTTAGAATCAACCAAAGAAGCTATGTATCAAATTTGGTTGGTATCGGACCACTGGAAATGCCCGAGGAAAGAAATTAGAAAAAAAAACTTAGACGGGAAATTCCGCAATTAATGACTTTTCTGAAGGCCTATTCGGATTGTCAATTGTAAAATATTTCTCTTAAAATATTTGTCTTATATCAATTCGAATTCGCCATGAGGAAATTTCACGAACGACAACGATGCTCACCCGTCGCTTCAGCATCAACGTCAAGTTCAATGCGAACGGAGAATTCCGTTTCATAGAGCTTGATTAGTGAGAAAATTGTAGAGCTTTTTCTTCACCAGATGACACGGTCCAACTTTCACAGTCACCATGCAACCTTAGACTCCGTCCCCACGGACATCTTTCGATTCCCACCAACCCGCCCGTTGCATTTAATATAAATATTTACACCACCCATTGGAGTAATAACTAATTTTTGCTTTTTGTTAACTATTTTTTGTAACCATATTACCTTTCACACCAGGTCAAAGTGCTTCTTAAATACTTAACATGCGGTGTATTCCAGGAGTATTAATTCACAGAATAGATAGAACTGACGGCGCTGAACGTCTATGAACTTTCAAAATCGTTGTCACAACATGCTCAACAAAGTAAGCAGAAATACTTTCCGCTCAGTGAAACGGCAGTAATGCAGACATTTTTTCCTAAAGCGCTCCAAATGAACCAAAATACATCCTAATTGAAATGCACCTTCGCGTCATGCTAACGATTTAGTCAAACTCTCTGAGTACGTAGCGATTTTATTTATTTTAATTTATTTATTTCTTTTCAGTGATGGTTTACCTTGAGTTTCACGTGTATTCAAATTTCAAGGTTTTGCGAATCATACTTAAAATATTAATACTACTTACTTATATAAAATATTAATAGCATACTCCAGGCGAAGCGTCGTGAAAAGGGGCTTCAAAGTGTATACCAGACACTGTCTGGGTTTCTGTTCAAGAAATCAATAGAGTGTCAGCAGTGGCGTAGAAAAAGGGGGATTAAGGGGACTCCAATTAAATAAACTCATAAAGATTTCAATACAAAACACACACTCAAATAGATACGACAAACGGAAATATAAAATGCGAACAAGCTTCACCAATCATCCTGGAACTATTACTCTCGCAAGCAGAGGAATGTTCTCCTTCGAATTGCGTCTGCATTTTTAAATCGACCCTTAATTTGCCGTACAAAATTGGCGATTCATCTTCATACAACCACAACCATCTGTCACAACAGAAAACTTATGAAATAGATGGACCTTGTAAGAAAACTAAAAATTTTCCAGGCTTTGTGATGTTGAAACCAAAACTAATAACAAAAATTGGCGAATTGCTGTTTTTAACTTAACACACAAAATGATTAGAAACTAAAATACAAAATATAGATACAAAAGGTTGCGGCTAATTTTAACAACTTATACCAAGGGGAAAAGTAACCTGCTTAACGCCAGAAAATATTCGACGCAGAATGTGAGATCGTTGTGATTTGATCTAGTCAATTAAATCGAAATGGACAAACTAGTTGGTTCGTGATATCGAATCCTATTTTTGAGCGTACCTCTACGCTACCTTAATTTACTTTAAGATTACCATAACCAACATTAAGGTTGTTAATGTCTTTTTATCCTCGGTCAGTGAAAATTTATGGTAGAAAATAATTTGAAATCTAGAAAGTATTCGGCGCTCAACGTGGGGTCAGTGTGATTTTCTCTAGTCAAAGAAACCGGAATGGAAAATCGAATTGGCTCATGGTACCATTATTCACAAGTCACAAAAACAGAAACCTTTTTACAACTTACCTTAAGGATACTACCACGAACCTCCTGATGACTTCGTTGATGACTTTCTTCGAGTATTTCATTAACTACTCGTTCTTAATATATTGGAAAAAGTTGTCAGCAAACTCACTGAGAATGGTTTGATATTTACTCAATTTTCTTCTAAACGGACAGTTGTAGCAGGTACCCCAGGTGGTGCTAGGAGTATATTTTACTAAAAGTCCCCGCCTGTGAGGTATGAGCCCGCGCAGCGAGCGGGGGTAAAATGGGACTTCTTTTGTTTTTTTCTCCGTAACTGTCCATCTTAGCAAAAAAAAACCTTTTGAGACAACATTAAAGATCGCAAAAAAATACTTCAAAATTGTTCAACCACTTTTTCTGTATCTTAAATAGTTTTCGAGATAATTGCACTTGAAAAAACTCATTGTCAATTGCTCTTTTGTTCCCAGAAAGTTATATGATTTTACCAATTTTCTGGTTTTCGTGATGCATCTCACTCAATAACGGGTAAAATACGCACGAGGAAATGATAAGAATTGAATTTTTTATAACTCAATGAATTTTCATTTGGACTAATTCAGATATCCGTAGATATGATAGATACTAAGAAAAGGAAAAAAATGGAAACGATTTTGGAGACAGAAATATGAACATCGCTTTTTAACTACTAAACCATTATTCCTGGTCAAAAATTATTCACAACAATTTGAAAGAGAACTAAATTTCAAAAAGCTACTCCGTACGTGCAAACCTTCTGTAAAAAAAAAAACTTTCCAAACCTTGAGCATACTTTCCTAAAAATGATAAAAATGGATGCGTTTTTCCTTTTGCAAAGTATAATAGCTGTCATTCCTACGCGCATTTGTCAAATATCAAATTAAAGTTTCAAAAGAAATCAATCCTCTTCATTTTCGTCTTGCGACTATTATTTTACCCGCTATTTGATGAAATACATCCCAAAAACGATAATTTTATCACTTTCTGGGAACGAAAAACAATTGACAAATAGTGTTCTTCAAGTCCGATTATCTCGAAAACTATTTTAGATACATAAAAAGTGGTTGTTAAATTGTTTATGCATTTTTTTATGATCTTTAACGTTGTCTCAAAAAGTTTGTTTTTGTTAAGATCGATAATTACAGAGAAAAAAGCAAAAAACTCTCTTTTAACGCCCGCCCCCCAACCGTGCTCAAACCCCACAGGCGGGGACTTTTAATATAAAATACTTCTAGTATCAACCAACAAATCGCACCAAATTTTAAATCTCCGTTATTTTTTCCCTCGATTTTTCCTCGCCACCGGGGTAAGGTCTATGTCATGAAAGTTAATTTTCACTCAAGTTGTGAGAGGTCCGACTCCTTCCCCTAGCACAAAAATATAGTGCCGATGGCATATCTCAACCCCCGCTAAAAGCCATCTACGCCACTGAGTGTCAGTCAGAAAGCTTAAATCCGAATCTCCACCACCGAAAAAATTACCTAATCGTAAGTGTACTTATGTGTTTTGTTTTTTAACAATTGACTAAAAAAAATTCTTTACGATAGCTTTAGTTAAATTTTAAACGAATAATTGAAAATGAATTTTTTTCTTATTATAAATTAATTACTTAAACCCAGACAGTGCTTATGGAATGTTCTTGTAAACTACGGTTCGCCTGAAATAACAATTAAAAATTTCATTTTTAATAATATATAATATAGTATAACATAAAAAAAGTGATTAATTTTAATAAAAATAGCAGATGCCAGTTATTTTTGTAATAATTACTACTTTATACCTGCGTATTATACGCGTCTTTCATTCTTCAATCTTAAATGATCTGAAGTGCAGTCTACCTGTTATATAGAGTCTCCCACTCAAGTCTTCACTAAAATCTGCAATTATTTGTGGAATAATAAAAACAAAACAAAAAAACAATCCTTTGCCTCATCATACTTAAAAAATAATAATTGGCAAAATGCAACACTACAGTGCATTTCCTGATAAAAAAAAAAACACTCTTGCCGCAAATAGTGCTCATATCTATTAATAATTAAAAAGCACAATTCTAGTGGGCAACAACTTTAAATTTAACTTTGTCTAGTGGCAGTACCAAGAAAACGAAAAAAAAATATTTGGCATGAGCAAAAACGCAAGGTCAGCTTATACTGAAATGTGCGCTTGAATGTGTCATTCATCTTCTTTTTTTTCTGTTGATTTTTTCTTTGAGCCCATGCTGACTAGACAGCCGGCCGTTTTCATTTTTTTCAAGTGCATTCACCTTTTTGGTGTTTGAGTCATTAATCTTTGCATAAAATAATATATCGAGGAGGAATATCTTTGAATTGATTAATTGCAATGAAAAGAAAAGTTGAACTTTACTCATTACAGAGGCCTTTTGTTTCGTCATAACCGCCTTTGGGCCTTAGGGACTGTTAGTGAAACAAAAGCCTATTAAAGTCAATTGTTTGCTTTCTCATCGTAAGTATAAATCTTAGCAAAAATTTTGAGTATCATACAAGGAAACTGTTTGAAGCATTTGCGTATTTATTTTTAATTTATTATTATTTTGAGAATATATGCATTTTTGGTACGTACTTATTGTGTAGCCTTTGATTGTAATTCAAAGAAAAACAAGCTCTGTTCCTGTAGTTCTTTTCACTAATTGAAATTATTATCATGTGCATCTGATATCAGTCAGCAGAAAGATAATTAATTTTAAACGTTACCAGTGAAAAAACAAAAGAGTTAAGTCAGTAACCTCATTTATGTGGTTCACTTATCAAACAAAATGTTGAAAAATGTGAAAGAAACATCGGTTTTAGAGATTCGAAACGATTTATTGTTTACTAAGACCGTCAGTGTGTTGCCTGCCTCGTTTATTTTTAGTGAATGAAATTTTGTCTAATTGGCAACGGGTTAGCGACCGCGATCTTGTCAAACAACAGGTGATCATTATAAAAGCTGAAAGTCAAAACATAAATAATATTTGAAATGGGGAGATGATTTGCGAAAAGCCATATCCCACTATAGGTAAATGCCGGACAAAAACGCATGTTGATTCTGTGGCTCGAAATGTGGTTTGGCAGTGTTGTTGGAATAAAGGCAACATGTCATTTAAGAAGTCAGTGTCCAGATACAATTCGGACAAGATTCTTGCGGGAGTACTGCAGTTTATTATGGTAGAAAACCAAGCAAATTTGTATGGGTTCAATTTTTTTACAGCATTTAGAATAAGATAAGAAAATGTGTCTACTGTCTATAAACCCAACGCACAGTGTCGCGAAATGGACAAAAATCTTAAAAAAATCTCCTTTATTTTTTATTTAGCTGAAAAGTATACTCTCCTTTAAAGAACAGATTAGAGCTCCCAAAATGTTTTTAAAGTTGCTAATATTTTTTTGACGTGGATATGTCTTATAGCTGGGGGTCATCCTAAAAATCTGTCCGTCACACGAAATGTCTGTTTTTCTACTCGGGGGTCAGAAGAGTAAACAAGCCCATTGAAAATTTTTCCGAGTTCTATGAATGTAGTGGCCGATCCTCAGTCAATCCGAGTCAGTCATCAAAGGGAACTCACGAAAATCGAAAAACTTCGCATCATGAACTGACTAAACAACCAGGCACCCATAAAACAAGTCAACATCATTCAACTGCCATCCCCTCGTGATTCAAATCTGCTCACAACACCAGCCACATCCAGACAACCTGTCTCCCTCACTCGTGCACAGCGCTATGGCTCCTCCTTCACAGCAATCTTTTTGTTTTCATCAATTAGTCACTAACCTGACTCAGTAAGAAAATCGTTGGGGTAGGTCGGGAAATAGCTTCAACTTCACACACACACACACACATACACACACACACATACACACACACTCGTATGCAGGCAATGGAGAGACGGTTGAGTCGAAGAAGTTCGATGGATGGGCGTTGCTTCGTCATCGGCGACAGTGCGAAAGAGATGCTTGCTCCACGGACCTTGGACTACACTTCCGCGGCGGATCTACCCCTTTCTTGTGATGGCCAATCCCATCCAGCCGACTGAAATCAGTGTCACCAAGGTCACCAACGTGTTTTTCCCGTGGATGTAAGGAACTTACGACCGTACTTGTATCGCGCATACCGCGTACTATCCCGATCGATGATATATCAACTAACAGTGCACAATTCTGATTTAGTGAGGAGAATAGTGCAGATGATGCAGTTTGTGCAGCGCGGATAACGTAAACGTTAGTGCAATAAAATTGGGTTGTCGCGCTTACCGTCTTTAGACTTAGACGAGTACTATCTAAGTATCTAATAGTAAGTGTGTTTAGCTAGACCGCGGCTTGACCCGATCGATCGCGGATTGATGTACTAACGAAGCACAGGCGCATATAAATATGTAGAGTGTATGATCGCTTGATCCACACACGGGGCAACGGTTGGGTTAATTTGTATTCTCCTGTACACTATGCGGGACGGTATGTCTTGAAAATGATACAAAGTATCTACACTGCATGCAGATACATCGGTACATCTTATGCCTACCGAAAGCGTGGGACGTGTTTTGTCGAATGAATTCATCCAGTATAACTATACTGGGATCTTTATAAAACTTACGTCGATATCTTCAACACAACAGGTTCCACGCAGTCGGTAGCCAAAGACATATCCATGTTCCGATGTATCTGCATGCAGTGTAGATACTTCGTATCATTTTTTAATAATATTATGGGCCAAAGTTTACAAATGGGATTATCGGAATTGTTGAAAAAGCAACGTATGAGTTGCGATTTGCCTGTAGGTCCTAACGTAAGTGCTGTATACCCGATGTTACATTTTTCGGGTAGACGGATACTAAGCTTTTCATTTGATATGAGTATATTTGGAAGACCCTTCTTGATAAGAGCATTTATCCCATCCATTCTGCGGTGGTGACGTCCGCTCCCTAGTACGCCTCCACTAGCGATTCAATTTAACTCACCGAATGATGTAGAGTAGTCTCAGTGGACTTTCCCGATTGGTAGGCAATTTGTCTATCGTGTATTGGATCCCTCTTGAAAAGGGCATGATGAGTATGTTCATCGAGGATCTTTTCCACCGCTTTCAGTATGGACGAAGTTAGGTTAGGTTAGGTAAAGGGGCTGCCGCGTGCTCACCCAGCACACTTAGTCCATCATTTGGACCGTTGTGTTACCACCAAAGTAACCTGTTATAACCTAGGCGTTAAACCAGCCTGAGCTGGTGATAATGCGGTACAGCTGTATGACACTCGTGTTTTTAATGTCATCCAGGTCCAGGAAAAACCCAGAGCCAAGGAATTTCTTCCGCCTCGCAGCCAAGGCCGGACAGTGACAGAGAAGATGCAGAACGCTTCCCTCCTCATCCACATCCTCACAGCTCCTGCAATAGTCGTTATGAGGAATACGGAGCCTCCAGGCGAGCTCACCAATGGGACAGTGCCCTGTAATAACCCCCACAACCATGCCAATGTGCTTCCTATTCAATGAAAGCATTGCGGCAGAGCGGTCAGGGTCAAGTTTCGGCCAAAGTTAAGCTGATTGGACGAAGTTAAGCTGATTGGCCATGGCCAGTGCGATTTGGGGCCATCCTTTGACCATAGTTGGAATGAAGACTACCTTCGTTTCCAAACGACAGGAACGCATCAAATTTCGCAGCTAGCCGTGAATATATTTATGAGGTATTGGGTCAGTGCTTTCTGCCCCTTTTGGGGAAAGGTGAATTTCATTTTATCTTAGCAAAATATCGTATGATAGTATTTTAAAAATGATGCATCATTTCTGATACTAAAATGGTGAGATGAATAGTTTTGCAGATATTTTGCAAATTAGATAAAAAAAAAATATTGAAGATAAATATATGTTTTATTTTAATTCTTAATTTTCCCTGTACGTGTATTCTAAAAATGCTTCCTATTCAAGGTATAAAAAAAACCGTCCGTTGCAGAACCAGCATCGCACCGCGAGCTTTCAACGCATTGGCAAATTCAATTGTGTGTAACCAGCACTTCATCAGAATGCGTCACGTTTTTCAACTTATCATTGAAACTCTTCAGTATCGGCCTTCATGGGCATTGTACTGTTCACATGCTAGTGCGAGTACTTGCAAAATCGTTTAACAAAACTGCGTATAAATATTCAAAAATCGACATGCACTTCATCATTCAATACGTTTAGCTCTTCTCGAACACACAGCAACAGCGCAATCGAATCATGGTATGTAATTAAGAGACAGAAATTAACCAATTACTACTGCATCAGTTGGTTTCGATCCAAGTATTTCTAATCTGCAATCTATCGTTCTGCATCTATTTTTAGAAATTCGTCATTGTTCTTGTCGCCCTTTTTGCACTAGCTTATGCCGCTGACTCAGATGAGCCACCTAAAAAGTATCTTCCCGCAAATCAGGCTGGCGGCGCCGCTGGACCCGTTGGACCCGATGGTAATCAAGATGTACAAGGCCCGATTGGGGCTGGTGGTATCAACGTAGAAGCAGGCAAGGATGGCAGTGATCAACTTCAAAGTGGAGCTAATCGTGGACCTGGAGGTAGCGATTCTGCACCAGCTCATAGCTTCGGAGATGATGGCTACCGTTACAAGGAACCAACTTTCTAAACTTTCTACAGACTACATGGAAAGAGAATGTAAATAATAATTTAAAGCTGTGAAATAAATAATTTATTGCTCAATTAACAATATGAAATTATTAGTTTTAATTTAGTTATTTTTTTTAAACCAATTAACAATGGCTCGTTTAATAAAATACAGCCGCTTGACAAACTATGAGTAGGAAAGAGAGACGTAAAATATGACAGAGAGGGAGAAAAAAAGTCAATCGTTGCTCAGCAGTATTGATTTATGAACCTGCCCAATCGGATAAATGAGACCCAATTAGGTGCGTTTATATTTGGCAGTCGAGGGCTGAGTTTGACTTCAAGTTTTCAGGGTTTTTCGCAGTTTTTCGTCCAGAATGGCATTTTCTGTTTTTAGGGGAAAATTTAAGCTGCATTTAAAGGTAAAATTCAACTCTCTAGCTGCCGTGGTTTTCGAGTTCAAGTTAGAGCCATTTGAAAAAGTGCAAGTTGGACCCTCTAGCTGCTCTAACGGCGGAGTCAAGGGGTCACTTTGCCTAGAAATTTTCAGGATTTTCGCAGTTTTTCGTTCAGAATGGTATTTTCTATAATATTTTTGGGGGAAAGTTGAAGCTGCATTTTAAGATAAAATTCAACTCTTTAGCTGCCGTGGTTTTCAAGTTAAAGCCATTTGAAGAAATGCAAGTTTGGATCGTCTAGCTGCTCTAATAAAGGAGAAAAACGCACTTTTGTATTTGACAGTCGAGGGGTCACTGCCTCAAAATTTTCGGGACTTTTCGCTGATTTTCGTCCGAAATGTAATTTTTTTTATTTTTTTTTTAAAAAGTTTCAAGCTGCATTTTAAGGCAAAATTTAACTCTCTAGCTGCCGTAGTTGGAAATTGTTCCTTCGTGTTCTTTGTCGGAAGGGCGAGCCTGTATAAAAGTAAGATCTCCTTCTTCAAATTTCTTCAAGTGTGGGAACAGATGGAAGTCTGAGGGTACCAAATCAGGAGGATAGGGAGGATGGTCGAGCAAATCGTACCCCAAATCCCAGTTTTCCCATCGCCAACGCACACTTGTGTACAGGTGCGTTGTCCTGGTGAAAGATGATTTTTTTATTCTTCAAGCCAGGCCTCTTCTCACAAATTTTGGCATCCAGCTTGTCACGAAGTTTGGAATAATACTGTTATTGTTCTGCCTTTTCAAGGTAATCAATTAATAGGATCCCTTTTGCATCCCAAAACACGCTGGCCATGACCATTCCGGCAGATGCGATCCATGACCACCGGCTTCCAACCACTGCCTCGACTGCTGTTTCGTTCCTATCGTGTAGTGGTGGATCCAAGTCTCATCCATGGTGACAAATTGTCGCACAAAATCGGTCGGATCCCGATTGAATCGGTGCAAAGATTGCTGGGATTACGATTCGATTCGTTTACGCATTTGATTTTGACCGGCATTTAGCAAATGCGGTACCTATCTTGCGCAGAGCTTTCACATCTCTAATTCTATGTGCAAGATGTTTCGCACCCTTTCTTCCGATATCTCCACAGCCTCAGCAATATCACTCACTTTCATTTGCCTATCGTCCAACACGATATCAAGCACGACCACTTTTAAATTCATCCGCTCATTTTTAGGGTTTTGTATTAAAAACAAAACCCTTATGAAATCGGTCAAATGTCTGTCCGTCTGTCCGTCTGTCCATGAAATATCTCACGAACGGCTGAAGCTACATACATGAAATTTTGTGGGAGTATGTAGAATTATTATAATTCGCCGGAGAAAGCGATTCGTTGTAATAGGTTGACTTTAAGGGGATGTCCCCATAGAGGGGAAATGAAGGTCAAAATTTTTTTTTCATCTGGTATAAGCAAGTGGGGTATCATGAGAAAGGTAACATTGAGTACATTTCATTTGAAAAAAGGGGAAAAGAGATAGAGGGGAAAATATGTGATCCGAGTTTGTCCCCCCCCCCCCCTGGCATTTCGATACCGTTATACTTAGAAATATGAAAATTTGCAGAAAGGCGGCATTTTACTAGTGTAGAAAACCGAAAATCGTAGAATTTTGATATCTCAACAAAAAAGGTTAATAATAGTACATTTAATACATATTTAATAATAGTACATTGATTTAAAGTTAGGCATTTTGACACTATCCACACAAAAATTACACCTACCGGCCTCATATGTAGGTGTGAGTACTACGATACTTTCATGTTGTTTTTCGTAGTGCGAATTGCAGTTATTTAATTAATCATTTTTGAAAGGGTGAAGATTAGTTGGGGGCGCTGCGTCGTAATTGGCAAACTTTATCGAGTGGAAGAGGTCCACATAGAGGCGAAATTAAGCTCAGATTTTTTTTAGCGACTGGTATAGGCAAGTGAGGTGTCGTGAGAAAGGTATTGTTGAGTACATTCCATTTTTTCGCATTTTCTTGAAATTTGTAGAAAGGGGAATAGTGAGGGGGGGAATATTAGTTCGTAATTTGCCCCCCCCCCCCCCGGCATCTCGAGACTGTTAGAATTATGAAAACTTACAGGAAGGTGGGTTCCGAATAGCATATAAAATGGAAAATAATGGAATCTGTATATCTTCTCAGAATAGGTAAGTAATAGTTTATTTCTGTAGTTACAGTTAGCACACCTCTGCATGCCTTAAACACGTTCGAGGTCAAAAGTACTGATGGCGAACGATAACCAACACCTTAGGCAATATTATGTTCTAAGTTTCGTTACAATCACGTAATATGAATTGGCATGTAAAATGTAAGTGGGTAAGACATTTTAATTATGTTTTTTTTTTATCCATCTCAGTGGTATCAAGAAGAGCAACGAGCCGATATTTATATACCAAAATAAGCGCTTGCTACAAAACCCTCGGATTGCGGGCGTAGCCCTCTATATTCCGGTTTCATTAATGGTTGACATCGAAGGAACAGAGTCCCCGTCAACTTTTGTTACCTTCAGATGAATTTTCATCCAAAACGAAGAATTTTATAACCGCACGATATTCAAGTTTCTCCATTTTAACGAAAAACACGTAAAACGTCTACTGCGAAAATTCGTGCAAAACTACTTGGGAGAACAAGTTGATACTTGTCATACGAACTAATGACACGTGCACCCAGGCAGGAAACATACATTTTTGCTGATTGTAACGGTATTTCCCTGTCAGGCCGAGAACTTTTCACCGTACCCTCGTATTTCCGGATGAAATAGAATTTTATTCCGAAAACAAACATTATTTTTCGCACCAGCGCCGGCGCAGCAGGCCCGCAAGACCTCCGACCACCACACAAGTTAGCCGGGCAATCCGACCCAAAAAAAAATCCTGATACCGGATTCCTTTACCCAATTTTCCAATTGAATTCAAATGCGTTAAACTAAATAAAAAAATGAATTAAATCAAATCTTAATTGATTTATTCATGTATACTCGTGAACAATTTGCACTATCTGAAGAGTACTCAGCATAATTGGTTGTCACTTAACTTTTGCAATTAAGGTAGCGATTAGTCTGATGATAAAATGCGAGGAGCACCATTGATGTTTTGGGCCAATACGTCACTTGACGCACTTGAAACAGTACATTTTAAGTGCATCCTCAAATTGTTACCATACTATCGATTTAAGAGCTATTCCAAATATGTTTCTGTGACGTACTCGCATCTGATATACGTCACACGCTTCGAGTCATATTATACTTATAAAAATAGATACTTCAATTGTGAGCAAACCATTCGATAGTGCAGTGTCCAGCTGTAAGTTTCTGAAAACCAATCGCATTCAAAATGGTAAGAGATACACCACATATAGACCGCACGACTTAATTCGGATTGAGTCTTTTTTGTACGAATTATGACGCAAGTCCATGGCCTTATCCCGAATTATGTCGTGGAACCAAAATGCAGTGATGGAGTATTAAAAACCATTCTAAAATACTAATGGAATCCTTTCTACAGAAATTCTTCATTACATTCTTCGCTCTCATTCTGGCTGTCTACGCCGATGTTTCTCATTTGCAAACAACCACTACAACTACTGAGCCTTCTTCACAAGATACGTCAGAGCAACCAGCAGATCTTTCACCAGCAGCTTCCAGTAATTTCCTTGCAGGAGTTAATAGGGACTATTTGCCACCACAAGCTCGCTCATTAGAACCCGAACCTGCACATACGTTTGGACCTGACGGATATAGATACAGGGAACCCTTCGTCAGATTCTTTTATTAAAGTACAAATATCAAAATATATATATGAATAAATAAAAATGTCTAAAGCTTAATTTAATTTGTTTTCATTTTGAATGTACTCGTACATATATTCTTGAAAATTTTCAAAAATCTTTTGGTTGACGGAACCTGATCGGTTTAAAATTTTGCCTGTTTTTCATATATGTATGTCGACATCATATGAAACGTTAGTACTCGTATAATCTCGACTCGTATAACTAACCTTGCCTACCTACCGTTGCGTTGGACTGATTTAGCGATTACTTTCGACTAGAATATGTTTAGGTTAGAACATAATTTCTGTTTCAAATACAATTCATCCAATGGAAACCACACTGGCGGTCATGAGGCGAATACACTAGACTACTGCTGATTGCCCTTTGAATCCTTTAGAGAAGAGAAAGGGACATTATTTTCAATGAAGCGATGATACCTAGCTAAGATGGGTATCATATGGCTGAGGATGTTGAGATGAATTCACTAGACTAAGGTATTTTGAGTCCTTTGGTGTAGAAAAGAGGGCATTCCTGACAAAAAAGGACATTCTTTCTATTGAGCGATGACTAGGCAAGATGGGTATCATATGAATGGTGGTCATAAGGCGAATGTACTAGACTACTGTTGATTATCTTTCTAGTCCTATCGTAAGGAAAAGAAAGTGTCAAAATACCCAAATATAAGTGAATGTATTATTACTAAATATTATGTGATTGTTACAAAACTTTTTAGGATTATTGCCTATACATAGTGTTGATTATCGTCGGCCGTCAATATGTTTGTCCTGTTTAGGGGATGCAGGAGTGCGTTAACTGCAAGTTCATAAATGTACTATGATATGTACCATTCTCACGATACTTTACTTGCCTATACCATACCATCTAGTAAAAGAGTAACTCATCCCAAGGCCTTGGTTCAAACTGGACTGTTGTGCGAGTTATTTATTTATTTTTTTATTTTATACCTATAGTGCGTTGTATTGAATTTTTCGTTAAAAAAAATATTTATAATAATTTATTTGTTTATTTTCTAATATCAGGAATTGCAACTGTTACCTCCTTCGACTTATAACCCTCAGCGCCAAAGGATTGAGCAAGTTCTGGATCTGATGCTTTGGTTTCAGAAGGCAGGTCAACGCTGTTTTCAGTCGCAGCAACGTTCGGATCGAATGAATGAATGCTTCCTGATGGTGATAAACAATCCACTCCACTTTCCTGCATTTCATAAAATGACGAATCATCAGTAGTATCTTCGGAATGGTAAACATTAGTGAAGAGAACTAGGATGAGACCAACTAATGCGATGATGTGTTTCTGTAAGAGGGAAGATTTCCAAAAGTGAAAACGGTTTCATGAATCGTTTCAAAGTATTTGCTACCATTTTCATTGGATGATATACACACAGAAACTTATGTCCAAAAGTATACTTCCGAATGAATAAAGTGGAATAATTGCAGCTTTATATACCAACTAAAACATATGAAGGATTTTAAATACGAGGCACACTTTAGCAACATTGAAATTAGATTTGAATCGTTTTTGAGGAGGCATTCTCGAGTGCGCATTTTCAATGGTATTTGATATAATCTTCAACAAAATTGAGCAATTAAGAAGAAAATACAGCAATTGAGAATTCAAAGATCAACATTAACATTTAACAGATTTTTCTTATATCAATGCCAAGTCAGGCCAGGTCGACATTATTACTTATAATATCTATATCAACAAATGTCCCCATATTTATGCGTATTATTTTACTTTAAGCGAGGAAATATGGAGCAGTACGAAACGTCGACTTTTAAAATCTTAAATTACCAAAGTCGAAATTTTTTTTATGAAAAAATATTTAAAAATCTCGACTACAAAATATCTCAACTGATATTTTGTATTCGAAATTTTCTCAAATCGAGATTTTGAAATATATTCTCCAATAAAACAAAATCTCGGCTTGGATAATCGAGATTTTAAAAGTCGATGTTTCGTACCGCTCCCGTGCTTATTTCCCACTAGGGGTTACGGCAAACAATAAGTCTGTACCACTTGTAACAATGTTTAGCTTATTCAACTATCCTTTGAGTTCTAGCAAAGCAGACACATCGTCCACCTCATCGTTCCATAAACTATGCGTTTGGTGAGCCCAAGTCGAGTTGCCAAGCAAAACTTGGGGGTGTCGATAATTATCTTCCCGTGAACCCACGAGGTCCACTTCCTTCTGTCAAAATACTACTTTGAGACGCGTGTCTGGTAACATGGATGTTAACACTTTTCATATGCATCGTCTTCATGGGGGTTTTGGGTAATAACTAACTTTCATTAGACTGCTAGCTGCATCTGCCCTGTTCTTGCTGGTAGAAGCAAATCCAGCCATAGATTTTATTACCTCATAGATCTTGACGATCTGAAAGAGTTGAGTGTTGGTCAGATTCATTGGCTCCTTGTTCGCTCCGGATGGGTCGCGGATAAAATTTTGGTCAGTATGTCCTCCCGTTGAATCCATATTAGCGGTATCACAACGGAGCCAGTGGTGGTATATATGTGCTCCGTATGTCGGAGCAGCCCCTATAACCTAACCTAACCCACACGATTTGTGGAAACTACAGTCCTTTAAACAGACAAAAATAGGCCTTTTAAATGGAATTTGGCATGAAAAGCGTATTTTTGCTGCTTATGCCACATATTTAGAAGCTTATAAACTGCTCCAAATTGAGAAAACAAGATAAAATTGTGTAAACACAATTAGACAACAATAAAACATAGAAAATGATACAATATGTAGGTGAAAATTTGAGGAAAATTAAATTAAATTTAAAAATTTTTAGAAGTTTATAAAAAATAAATTTTAAGAACTACTCGTATATCTAGAAATTGCATTGTCTTTTTATATTGGCTAAGTTTCTTATTTTAGGAAAAGATAGTAGCTACAATACAGTATATACATAGGTATATTGCAATGTGTTAAGTGCCTTTTTGCACTATTGCATTAATGGTATTGTGAGTTCGACGATTTCCTTTAATGCTTAAAATGTCTCGAAGACGGACAGCTAGACTCAGTAGACTAAGTAGTTGCTGACGCTGAACAACTTCTGGGCTTCCGAAATTGAAGGACGTGGTCACTCAAACAAGATAATTGGAAGACACTGATCCAGGTGGCCAAGGGTCGACATCGGGCTGTAGCGCCACAATGATTAGCAAAATATCTGCAAAATCCTGAATACTTTTCGCTTAGAATTGCATAGGGAATGGGGGCGTATCGAACGGATTATGCGACCGAATTTAGACACCTTGTTTATTGTTTTGAACTGTGAATAGGATTTATTAAATAAAATCAAAGCAAGGTTAGGTTAGGTTAAGTTGGGTCACAGCCTAACGGCTCCGCTTGGGTTCATAGTGATACCACGTGTTTCCGCTATCGATTAGGTTCCGGTGTTATAGTCCCCATATACATTACGTTCTGTCGTCAGATCGATCTGACGATATTTTTATCGTTAGATCGATCGCACATATGCGCCTATCGATGGCAATTTTTTTTTGACCAAATGATCTTTCTTGGGATCGAAGAATCCTGACTCATTAGCGAAGCTCCAAAGACTTCTCAGGCTGAGACTGGCAACTCGTTCTATATCTTTTAAAAGGTACTCACCCAGACATTTTAATCTTCTCCTAGCGAACACTGGACAGTCGTACAGAAGGTGCCTTAGAGTTTCCTCTGTATTTGAGAGCTTGCCATTCCTGCATCCACTACCAGTGCACAGTTTTTTTTAACAAGCAGTACCCCGTGAGTACGCCCACTAGCAATACGCGCTGTCGTCTTGGTAGTTCCAAGAGGCCCCTGCCATAGGAGTTTCAGAATATTTTCGTTATTCTAGAGTTTGTAGGTATTATTCTAGTTTGCGTTGGCCAGCCCATGTATCCTATTAGAATCGCATCGAGCGACCAGTGTTTGGGCATGAACCTTAGTTACTGCTCCGATCGATGAAATTCTCAACATGTAAAATAATGCTATGCACATAAGTATTATGCCCTTTTAGGGTGATTATTTTCAATGTCATATATCCTATCGTCCGGTTTCTTCTTGCATTTCTGTATGCATCGGCAGCTCTTCGGCTGTCCCTCGGTCAAAACCGGCCCTTGTTCAGCTGTGATTTCGTCCCCTTGAAACCCTGATGTGTGTGTTCTGGCGGTCCCTAACATTTGGAGGGCTGTTAGACAGTTATGTACCCCCTTCGACTTGATGCTAACGGACTAGAGCTCTTTTAGCACGGCCTGACTGTCCAAATGTATAACGATTCTACCCATCTTCCGAGACGATATATTCGCTTCGGCTGCCTTTTGAATTACAAGCACCTCCTTCTAGAATATGCTGCACTCATCCGGCAGCCTGAAGGACAGATTGCATGGAAGCTTTGGCGAATAGCAGGTGCAGCAATCTGCACCAACTCCAGGTTCTATCTCAAAGCCGTCTGTAAAAAGGATCAGAGTCTATCCACGTCTACGCTCAACTATACTGTACTATAAGTCAAAGCAAATTTGAAGTAGACAAGAATTTATTTAATTTTTTTCCTTTCTTTTAAAGGGAAGAAAATATATCTAATAGAAGAATCGCAGGGATGGTTTCTTATATCTGTAGCCGTCAGCGTCAAGAGTATGTGCAGGTTCCGGCTCAGAAGCATGTCCTTGTGGTGGTAAATATTCCCGATTAACAGCTGGAATGGCATTACTTGATGCTGCTTGGATCAAATCCGCTCCTTGTTCCTGCATCATTCCAGCAGCCGCCTCGGTAGTTGTTGTTGTTGCCAAATGAGAAACATCTGCAGAAACTGCTAGGATAAGGGCTAAGAATGCGATGAAGAATTTCTGTAAATATATAATTCGATTTGGTAAATTCACTTTCTTTAAGGAGTAAATTGTTGCTTTCTTACCATTTTAGATAATACTGATTAGAAGAAGTTTACAGTTGACTAATGTACTGTCGAATGAATTATACACAAATTGTTTACCTATTTATATGTTATAGCACATACGTCTATAAAGTCGAACTTATTTATCCAGTTCATGATTACCTACGAAAAGGTAACGCTGAATTAAATTTTGAATATGTTGAGTATTAAAATTACATACTATGACATAAATGTACGTCATTGTTTTTACCAAAAAAAGATAAGATACTAATATCAACATTTTTTTTATTATACATTTTCTTAATCACTACATAGTTATTCTAAATCATTGGTAATAAATAACAAGGGCTCTTGAAAGACCGCCAATGTGCGTGAGATGGCTTTATATGATACATTTGATGTACGTAAGAAGCACATAGACTTCACGTAAACTAAACAAGTATTAGCAAACATTGAATATTTTTAGAACACTTTAAGTTCGGATTATTGTATTTACGTGAAGCCTTTGCAGATATTCTGCACAAAACCTGAAGATGCGAGTATATGCTTGAAATCTTTCAGATGTCTATACTGATCCACCAAAGTTACAAGTCACTTCAAGAAAATTGAGAGTTGTTCAGATTTCTACGCAAAATCACATAGTGGTACTATACATCAAATTCGGGAAACCGTACGTCAACATTTAGTCGAATAAATCCAGCTTACTGCTACTCTGAATGGCTTGCACTGCTCTGAAGAGCACTCATTGTATTGTAATTTGTTTGGGTGTCTTTGAAGAGTCGCTAAATATTGAGAATACTGATTGTTATATGGCGTTTATATCAATCGATGATTTTTTTGAACATCATTTCATATAAATGTTTTCGAAACGTATGACGTCTTGCCCGTACTATTTAAAATACTTAGTTGTCTCATTTATTGTTGTTTTTGATCCGAAAATAAAATTACGTTCTACTCATCTTTTGTATAAAAAGCTACAAAGTTAGTAAGTTATTATTACCAATTACCATGCACTAGTCCATTGCAAGTAGTCAGGCAACATGACAGTCACTAGACGAGTTCACGTTCTGCCTTGCTTGTGGATAAATCCGACACTGTAGCAACAAGCGGGTCTGCTTGTAATGCGGATGGTAGGATCACCACTGGAAAGAGGTTCAGTGTTGTCTCGCCTCCAGCATTCTGAATTTGTTAGCTGCGCATCAAATATTTGGCGTCCAATGTGGATAGGCTTGATTTGATCAAGTCAATGAAACTGAAATGGACAATCAAAATAGGCGCATGGTACGGTTAGTCACAAGACACAAAAATCGAAACCTTTTTGAACGTTAACATTAGGCTACCTTAATCTGCCATAAGGTTATTTTAGGCTACCTTAAAGTTACCTCAGCGTTTTTTTAATTCTACGTCAGTAAAAATCGGCAGTGGGAAATAGTCGAGAATTGAACGAAAAGGCTTGAAAATGTTCAGCGCCCTACGTGGGGTCCGTGTGATTTTACGTTCTCAATAAAATCGATGTGAACAATCCAATAAGCCCATGATACCGTTCGTTTTTAATGTGTAGCGTATTGTTCAATTAGGAAGGACATTTCTTGCCCCTTATTGTGACACCCTCTTTAAATATTCATATGCATTCATGTTTTCAATGAATGCTGCGAAGATATATTCGAAAATGCCATCAGCTAATTCATTTTTGGATGTTTTGATATATTTACACAATTTTCATCCAAGGGACAGTTGTGGTAGGTATTTGTGGCAATTTTCACTCAAAATTTGAAGGGTTCAAATTCTGCCCCAATTAATTAAATATTAAATGAAAATTAGTGCCGACAACATATCCCCTCCCCCGATGAAAGCTATGTAAGCCACTGGTAATCCACACTCGGCCGGGGTCCCCATTTCTTACCAACAGTCTTCTTGCAAGAGTACAATGCAACCGTTGCTTTTGTCACTTGGAATCCCAACTTAAGAACAAACTATTAACCGTTAAATTCCACAAGAGAGGAGAAAGAACTCCGCCTTGGTGCGTGCCCCTGCTTACATGCCTGCGAACAAATGATGTGCCTAGACTAGTTGAAAATCACACGAGATGTGAGCATCAGGTGCACAAGCTTACAGAGCGATTCATCTCCGCACAGGATTAAGAGCGCATCAGTGTCAGCCTTCATTTTAACTTTGTTTAAAGTACCCTCGATATCCATAAAGGCAACCAACGTACACTCCTTGCAGGCTAGGAGCTTTTCAATGTGTCCTATGAGAGAGTGTAAAGCAGTGTCTACAGATCGGCTCTTCAAGTAAACGTGCTGGAAGGCGGATAGAAGATGGATTAGAACAACACTCCGTAAATATAAGTCGATCAAACGCACCAGCATCTTTAGTATAGTCAGTAATAAGGTGATGGGTCGAAGGCCCTTTGGGCATGCGTGAGAGCTATTGCCCCCTTTCTGCAGAAGTTGTGGGAAAGAAGAAGAAAAAGAGAGTCCATTCCATCTTCTCGATAGATGTCCGGGCTTGGCAAGTCTGAGCAGGTCAATTCTTGAACATTACTTCTTTGCCGAGCTAAGGAGCTTCGTAACGCTGATGTTGTTCAGCCCCAACGTTAAATCATTTTCTTAGGCTGATTCGAGGATCGCCGGGATAATATACACCGTGTGGTATCACAACAGACCCATACACTGTCCATGTATGCCGTGATTATCATGTCAGCTCTTTACCTTAACTTAGCCTTTGGGATTGGTAATGCATTCCCATCATTTTTGGAAATTTCTTCCCTAAATTGGAGTAATCAGCGATTGTGATGACCGCAGAAAACCCCCGATACTGCAAGCGAATATTCGGTATTCAGGTACTCTCTTAACTTTCGTTCCGTTGCTGCTTAACAACAAAAGGTTTAGATTGCATCCTTCATTGATTGGGAATCGTTAAAAAAAAATTCTGAATTCCCACCTGCAATTCCACTTATGATTCCTTGTCTATTTTTATTTATAAAACCGCTGCCTTTCATCATTCGCACTCCTTTTGATAATAATATCTGATTTGTTATGATTTAAACTTCGCAAATTTATTTTACAGAATCGACACATCCAGCGAATTCCGGGTATCAACTTTACAGATGCTTAAGCCAAGTGGCTGAAACTAAAGACGAATATGTACTTCAATTGTCAGGTCTTCTCATCAGCTAATGTTAATTCAAGGAGTTGTAAACTATGCCATGTAAATGACATTGAGTGACAACTAAGCTGCTTCAAACTTACTTCATAGTCGATCAAACCTACTTCAATTCATGGTGAAGTGGATTCATGCGCCTCTCAATAAGCCAAACTGAAACTGTTTAGTCCAAAAATGTTAGGATAGGTAATATAATATTATAATTACATTTGTTTCATTTTTGCTATAAATATTGACCGAATATTATTGAAAAATCATTCGATAGTACAGTGTCAACCTGTAAGTTTCCAATCAAATTCAAAATGGTATGTAACAAATTGGGTTTGATTGTAGGAATAATTTAATATTCTATTTTTATGGATTTTCAGAAATTCGTCATTTTCTTCCTTGTCGTGGTTGCTGTTGTCTCAGCAGACGTATCCCATCTTGAGTCACCAATAACTCCTGATGCCACCGCTCAAGATATGCCCACTCATCAACAACAAAATGGAGAATCAGCAGCCAGTACAAATTTCAATTCAATCTCGGTTAATCGAGAATACCTGCCACCACATGATTCTGAAGCTTCAGATCCAGCTCCTGCTCATACACTAGGTCCTGATGGTTACAAATATAAAATTCCACAACGAAGATTTTTCTACTAGAAATGGCCATAATGTACTACAAAATGTTTAAATGAAATATAATGTCTATATACAATTGCAAAATCTGTTTTTTTTTTTTTATGGAAATTAAGAATCGAAATGATTAGTAAAAAAAATTTATGAGATAACGGCTCCTTTATGCAGAACTCGAAGAAAAAATCAACTGTGACAGCCTTGCACAATCTTGCGAGGACAATTGAGAAATCGCTTAATGATAAGGGAATTTCGTTGACATACAGGGAACTTTTGATAGCACCGACTGTATACCCCGATCACTGGAACTACTAAGGGTATCTCCGCTACTACTCTCACTTGGATAGAGGCTAGGTACGGGATTGTTGGGAGATTGCTGTAATAAATCGGTGAAAATTTTCACCTGTGCTCTCTCGTATTATGATAAATGTCATTAACCAACATGGGTCAACATGTGTAAAAATTAACTAACTTTAGGGAGTATAGGTGGACAATGACCAGCCAATATAGGGAAATATGCTCAAATTGCCCATCCCGATAGGGGGTTAGGCTTATCGCGCTGCTTAACCCAAGTTTGGGGTAGGAGTGCGCGGTGCCCCAGTGCGTTCATCATCCGCGCTAGTTTCGTGGACACATTTCGGGTTTCGTGTCGACCACCTTACGTTTGTTTATCATCATGCAGGGACTTCCCGTTTTGTTTCAGTACTCCGGCCGAGTTTTTTTTTAACGATATTCAAGGCATTTTGTGACCAATTAACACCTCACCTACACTTCAGATAGCTCGAGCTGGCTATCTAGCGTGCGTCATACCAGGTCACTGCTGAGGAGGTTTTAACACATAAGTGTATGACATGGTCTGAACAACCGAAACCTCTACCTCCGTCGTCACTTGAGACCACTCAATCAACATTTCCGTTACACACGGCACGAATGAAGACAATATTTTAGAGTAGGTTCTTCTAGGCAATGATTTAAAAACTCCACATCCGGGATGAAAAAAAAAACAGAACGAAAATCAGAAGAAATCAAAGATCATTCCATCCATTTTATTAGTGAATCAATAAGCCGGAGAATTACTATTCAGTAAACAGTAGTAAAGCAAAAGGATTGATTTTGATTCTGGTTACTCCATCAAACTAAAAATAACACTTCCAGTTAGAATCATATCTCTTCAACATCAACAAAAATATCCAAAACATATTCAATATCCAAAAACTCAATAAAAATAATTTTGGAGATAAGTTACCAATTGGCACTTTTCTGCCTACGGCTTTAGATAAAAAAAAACATATTCTACTATCTAAAAGATACGAAACGCAATCATTAAAAGGAAACTAAGAATACAGAAAAGAACCGACGCTCATATAAATTGATACTTATGATTTTATAGCCGATGTAGCTACCTAAACAAGGGTCTCAATTCCGTTATTTCGAATACGAAAAGAAAAGTTTGCCAATAATCTTTCCACCAAAACAAACGATCCTTTCGACAACAATACATGCTTTTATAATAGAATCTATTAAGAGTCATTGAACCAACGCAACGGCTGAATCGCGGAAATTTTTAAATGAATCTATTGTATCAATTTATCTTAATTCACTTTGGGCTCTGATATACAAAATATGTTGATGTCGAGATAAAAGCTGAAAGACATTTATTGCATCAATAAAACTCGGAACCATTATCAATTTGAAATCAGGCTTGATACTCGTATTTAGCTTTTCAGCCGGGTGTGTGTCTTGTAATGGTTTTAGATGAATGGATATCTATCCACACTGCCATTTTATATGGAAGATCATTAAAATTGAACTTAATTTTATGTTTTTGTTGAGGCACCATTCCATCAGCGCCATCAGTTAGAAAACATTTGAAGTAGAAAATGTTAGTTGTTCGATGTTTATTTTGCCTATTTCTAGACAAAATTAATAGGAGAGAATTAGTTGGTGATTTACATTACTAACCCTCCAATACAATGGTTGAAATGTAGCTAAAAATAAGACTTGGTGGATTTTATCACCACATAATTGTATTCTGGACCATATAATCATTCATATAATATTTAAAATATATTTTAAGGCTATTGTCCGCTATTTTGCGTATTTAATAGGACAACAAGCACACGCAACACAAGCAACATTGTTCCTATATTTCTCGATGAAAATATTGTAACAAATGCCTCGGTTGAGGTAAACCTCAAATGAGGACGTACTATAGGTCGAGGCATGGTCGTTGAGACCGTCAGCGACACCTTAATGTCGAAACCACCTCCGCCAAGGAAATGCTTCATTTTCCCCTAAACTCGCCTTTCCCTATTCTGCTCGGTATCGTGTTTTTTTTCTAACTAAATAGATCCGATAATCACTAAGCAGCCTTCTGGACTATAAGATTAAATGTATCTTCCTGTTATTGACCTGAAAAGGGCAACCAAAAATCGGTTTGATTTTGAAGAAAAAAATTTTACCATTAAAAACGAAAGATTTAAGCAAGTAACCCGATTTTACTATATGGATGATACTTTGGCTAATGCAATTGCTATGATTTTTTCTTGGGGGAACTATGTCCCCATCGCATTGGATGTTATGTGATTGATACTAGTTAAAAGCACCAAAGAAGAGGCTAAGGGGTCGTTTGCGTTTGTTATAAGCTTCACGAATGTGATAATAATTTTTTTTAAATTTTGTCATGAAGTTTGCAACACACAGAAGGATGCATCTCCGACCAGATAAACTATCTATATTCTTGGTCTGTATGATGAAATGAGTTGATTAAGCTTTGTCCGTCTGTCTGTCTGTCCGTCTGTTTCGATGCAAACTAGTCTCTGTGTTTTGAAGCATTTAAGCTGAAAGTTTTACATCGGAAAAACTTTTACTGCTAATTTCAAAGTGGTAAATGCTGAATGGATCAAATTGATAGCAACACAAACTGCTGAAGGTGTAAGCTTCGGCAAGCTAGCGGAATGCTTGCTTGTTGTTCAATAGACGTTCACCATGTAGAGAACAGGGTATGAATGGATCTTTGTTAGAGCGAGCATTTACCAGTTCAGTTATTGCTTTAAAATCTACGTAAATCGCTTTTTGGTCCATCCCATTTTGAAAATATAATGGAGAGGCATGTAAGCCGATGCATTTTGTACGTTTGTTCGTTTGTTTGTGACCAAATTTGGCATGAAACTTTGTTGTATGACCCTGAAACTACATTTTGTTGCGAACCACTAGTTAGCCGAATTATCATGCAGCTTTCGCTTTGCACAAGAGTATGTTGCATGGTTATTTCGCTGAACTGACCAGCAATTATGTGTGTTACTAGTTGTTGACAACGCACTGTTTACGGCCACATAGCATGACGGTTTTAACTGCATAGAGGAAGCGATGACCGTGCAGCATCTATGCTGATGTTGTTGCTACGATTTGAGCCGGGAGCGTATGGATTTCGTTGTTGATGACAATGACTGCGTTCCTGCAAACGAATCAGAGTTTGACATTTCTGGAATCTTCTCCATATACCCTCCCCTACGGTAAAATTTATACCGACAACTGTCAATTGTAGGATCTGAAAAGGTTCCCCTCCGGATCGGAATACTTTTCAGATCAGAAGGGGAAATTTGGAGAAGAAATCGAGAAATGTCAAATCCTGGTTCGTTTGCAGGAACGGAGCCATTGTCATCGATGGGTGGATTGATTTGGGTCTCGATCAATATCACCCAGCGAGATTCTTTTTGATATGCATTTTGGATGTGATATTCAGTCGAATTTCAATTTGGTATGGGAGTTTTCATGGTTACATTTTTGAAAGAAAGATAAACTGATGTATTGATCTGGAATTTCATTTGAAACGATTGACAAAAGTTGTGAACGAAATAAAGAACGTTCTGGCAACAAGAGAAAAAAAATTATGTCGCTGGAGGACGTCGTTTTGTTGGTGGTGTTGAGATAAAAAAGAAAAAAGTCGAGACTCTATTTTCAATTTCTTTAAGATGGGTGTTTTTTGTTTATTTGGACTGAATAACAAGAATTTGTGGGTGACTTATTAGCGTCTATGTCGACGGCAAACAGCCGTGCAAAACTTACGTTTTCGATATTTACGCTGGAAATTCGTGTTTATTATAATATGCAAGAGAGCCGCCGTTGATTTATATAATAAACTAAACAAATCATAAGCGTGAAGTGAAACAACATAAAGTATCTTGAAAATATAATAGTAGTCATTGAAGAACTTGAAGAATTTGTTGTGAATTATGGTCCCGTCCACGACGACGTCTGTGGCCATGGATGTGCAGGTGGTGCATGCCGGCAACTGCATTCTCCGAAACCAGTTTATGCCAACGAAACGTCAACTGGTCCACATGGAACAGTTGACGCGCTATGCCCCACAAGGGGTTAGGGCAATTGAGTATGGTGCATTTGCTACTTTGAAATTAGTAGTAAAATTTGTTCCGATTTCACTGTTCCTATGAGAGGTAAATGAAATAGTTGGGTGATTTCAACTAAACTTAGGAATATGGTTTGGCAGTCAATATGATTAAATAATATGAAATTTGGTAAAGATATCTTCAGAAATAAAAAAGTTTTTCTAAAAAAAACTTGCTTTCGGAACGGTCGTTCCTATGACAGCTATACGATAGAGTAGTCCAATTTCAACCAAATTCGGGAATGTGATTTGGCTAAAAATACTATTTATAACTGTGAAATTTAAAAAAGATATCTTTGAAAATAAAAAAGTTTTTCTCATAAATATGAATTTTTGAACCGGTCGTTCCTATGGCAGCTATATGACGTAGTAGTTCGATTCCATTGGTTCCTTAGAACATACAGTACGTGGAATGAGCATATCTCGTTTATCACTGGCTCCAATATCTGGTGAATAAGTCGACAGTCAGCCTACTCAGTTGGCGTTTAATACTGACAAATGTTGACTGTTGTGTAGAATTGTGCATAAACAAATGTCAATTTTCGTCAAATTATCGACAATCAGCCTACTCAGTTGGCGTTTCGATATTGACATAATGTTGACCACAATGTCGAATTGTGCATAAACAAACGTCAATTATTGTCAATATTTGAATTTCGTAAGTCTACTGAGTTAGCTGACTGTCGACTTAGTACCCAGATTTTGGAGCCACTGTTTCTATGGAGACATACAGGACAAGCTCATTCCATGGCTAAATATTCAAAGATTGGTTCCGACATATATACAGCGTGCAATAGGAGAAGGCTTTGTACTAAATTTGAGCTCGATAGCTTTAAAACTGAGGGACTAGTTTGCATAGAAACAGACGGACAGACGGACAAAGCTTAATCGACTCGTCTCATCATACTGACCAAGAATATATATAGTTTATATGGTCGGTGATGCTTCCTTCTGTGCGTTGCAAACTTCATGACAAAGTTAATATACCCTATCACATCCGTGAAGGGTTTAAAAAATCAAAATTATCACTGCTAGGAACCGGACCGTCGGTGGATATATTATTCTAAGCTAACATTGCAATAATAAGAAGAAATGCATAATTTTATTTTCTAAGTAGCTTAAATTCATTACTAATTAACGACCTGTAGCACTAAGGTCATTTTTAGTCCTTGTACCCAAAAGCTATTAATTCTACTATCCATTCTACTACCCGTGCTGTTATCCTACTCAAAACTTACAGAAGGCGGATGGAGAATAGAATAGAACTGATTATAAATCGGAGAGAAAATTTCTTTTTTAATAACTGCTTTTTATTGTCTTCTCAAGAATTACCTTTGCTAAGTCAAGTGTTTAACATGTGGGAGACATGTATTTGACGATGAATAAAACATTAAAATAGATAAATTATACAATAATGTAATGTACTTGTTGCATGTTTTTCAATATTTATTTTTTATTCAATTTGTACTACAGTCCTTATATAGTAGCCGTATCATATTATCATTCGAATTAAAACCGAAATCTATTGGTAGGTGCTTTGTACCTATAACCATCAGCGTCGAGAGTGTGAGCTGGTTCTGGTTCAGAAGCATCCTTCGGGAATGGAGGAAGATATTCTCGATTAACCGACGGAGAGGCTTGTTCGCCACCCCGGAATGGAGGCAAATATTCACGATTCACTGATGCCGACGAAGAATCGGAATATTCACTTGAGCCTGATCTCAAATGCGAAACATCGGCAGCAACAATTGCGACTAAGGCAAAGACAACAGCTACGGTGAATTTCTGCAAAATTAATTACGATTAGCGACTAGCAAATCCTTAACTGAATCAATTCGTAACTTACCATATTATTATTTTATCAGGAGAGATGACACTTACAACGAAGAATTGCACTGTCGAATGTCTTTGGAAAATAATGTTCAGCTTTTATATAGTAGTCCGGATGGCGCAACGGTTAGCATGTTCGCCTTCAACGCACTGGGCCCCGGTTCGATTCCGGGGATTTACGTGTCGGACTATGAGCCCACTCAGCTGTTAAATGAGTACCCATTATGGGGTAAATAACTCGGTTGAGCGTGTTGCTGATCACATACCTCTGCACAAAAAACCGTCACGATCTAGAAAATGAGATGATGCTAACTCATCTCGAGGCCGTGGTTCAAATTGGACTGTTGCGCCAGTTATTTATTTTTTATTTATATAGTCACAGTCGAAATCCTATTTTGTATTCCATTTTATTTGCTGATGGCATGAATAACTCACTGTTCCAAATCGAGAACCCATTCTCGTTCTGGAGTGCACTTCAGATGGCCTACAAGTAGCAATTATGTAAAAATCAATGGACGGATAGTGAATAGATCACGATTCATCCAACTGCCTTAAACGATCCGTTAATAAAAAGAAAATCTGTTGTATTTTTCAGTTCTTTGATAGAATCTCGAGAAACTACGAATGATTTATTTCGAATTAGCTAAATCTTTGAGATTTTTGGGGATTAATACAGAGATGAATTTCTGTTTTGTTCTAATTCTAAATGCATAAATCTAGAAACCATATCAATAGTGGATTAGGTCTAAATGTCAACCATATTTCTTTTATAATCACATTGTAGATTATGATAGTTAAGATTTGATAATGCTGGTATTCCATTAATCTGTTTATTAACTGTTCTACTCTGAATTTCATGTCGAGATGCGAAAGATATTTCCGCATCTCGACACGAAATCTGTTATAATTAATTTCAAATCATGGCAGTAATATGAGGACAAACACAGATCCCATTAATTTGTTTTCGCATGTTTTTAAAATATCAAACATTTCTTATAAAATGTTAATTTGTGTCACTGATTCAGCGATTGAAAGATGCGGCCAAAAAGTAAAGGTGATATGTACTATATAAGTTGCTCCGCTATACGGAAAAGCCATGCAAATTGTTTGGGCTAAAGACAAGGAATTTACTGGTGCGTTTGCATATCCATTTTTATGTATTTATTATTAACATTTATTAAACAATTGATAGAAGCACTTTAAATGCATTTCTACTCGGAAGAAGATTTGCAAACGTCATTTCCATAAGACCCTTATATTTTGTACGGGGGGAACAGTACAGCTCATAACTTATGAAACGATTCGGAAACTGGCGCCAAACTGAGTCTCAAAATCATTATTGTTGACGGTGTGAGATTTTTCATACCTTAGAAACGAATCTCTGTCTGCAAAACATCAAATGCTCATTATGGTTAGGCCTAATACGACAACAGAGAAGCGGGATTTTAAAATTTTGAATAGTGGATCAGTCTTAAAACTTGTCTCTGTAGCATAAACGTTTCCAGGAATAAAAAACTTAAGGAATTAGTTCATGGTTTACGAGGAACAGTGCACAAATTACGTATTAATATTTTTTTATAAAAATTAATATTAGTTGTTAAACACCGAAATCTAAATTTCGGTTCGTACAGCTCCTGGTTGTGCTATCCAGTTAGGTCGCAAACTGCGCCATAGGAACGACCGGTCCAAAAATCTGTTTTTGCTATTCTGAAGATATCTTAACCAAATTTTACGAAACAACTCACTCTGTACTGTAAATATTTCGCAAAGAAATATTTTAGCCCTCGAAAAACTAAGAATATTTTGTCGTCTTTTAGAAGTAACTGAACGCAATCCAATTACACTAAGGAACCTTTCTTAAAAATAGAAGCTTGGCTCAACAAAACTTTAGAATAGTCCATATGTACAGTTCCTTCAACCATTGAAAGAAATCAAGGTTACACCTAAGTGTGCCTCTCGGAAAGGCAAAAGAAATGCGTAGGGTTGGAGGGTTGATTTATGTTGCATAAAGTATTGATCTAGGTATGGTGAGAATATTGTATAATAGAAAATGCTGTTCTCCCAATTTAAAATTTTTTGAAAGAGGCTCAAGAAGCTTTAAATAAAGTGAGGCAATCAAAAAACCAGGATGTACAGTGGCGGACAAAAGTCTACGGCAACACCTTATATTGAGGTTCTGGTTAATTGGAAGCTTTAATCAAAAATCCATTGATGCACATTTTTTCAGTAACGTAAATACATTTATAAAAAACAAAAACAAAAACTTTTCAAAACAAACTTAAAGAGAAATTCATAAAAACATAAAAAATTGAATGGACAAAAGTCTACGGCAGTCAGTGCTGGCTGACTTATACAATAAAAATTTCCAACTAAACGTTTCGGAATTTTTAAAATTATTTGCTGGCTTAATACTTGGTTGGACCCCCTTTAGCATCAATTACTGCTTGCAGTCTTCGGGGCATAGATCCGACTAAATTACCAGTTACTGCGGATGTAACTTTCTCCCATTCTGTAATGAGCGCTTCCTTCAACAAATTTTTATTTTTTATGCAACATTTCCGAATTTTCTGCTCCAGAAGCTCCCATACATGTTCTATTGGGTTTAAATCCGAACTTTTGGGAGGCGTCTTCAGCTGCCTGGGAGCGTAGTACAACAACCAGTTCTTGACGAAAAGTGCTGTGTGCTTCGGATCATTGTCCTCCCTCCAAGGCATAACTTCTCAATTGATGCCCTTAAATGTTATTCCAACAGGTTCTTTTAAACATAGCGGTCCATAGTAGTTTCAACAAAAGCCAATCTGCCGACCTCAGATGCAGCTATGGCTCCCCAAACCATACCATTACCTCCACCATGCTTGACAGTAGGAATCAAATTTTTGGTCTCTAATGCACGTATTCTTTTTTCTCCATATTTTAATGCGACCATCACACCCGAACATGTTGTATTTAAACTCATCGGTAAAAATTACTCGATTCCAAAAATCATTGTCCTTGTTGATATGGGCCTTGGCGAACTCTAGCCGCAGAACTCGGTTTTTTGCGGATATTAATGGTTTTTTTACGTGAAGTTCTGCTTTGGAACCCATTAAAATTTAATGCTCTCGAGATTGTTCTTGCATGGACATCCTTTTTCCTTACCGCAGCTACTTGTTTCGCCAAATCTGGAGCACTTATTTTTGGATTTTTGTTCACTTCTTTTCAAATTGAACTAATGTCTCTGCGTGAAAGCTTTTTCGGTCGGCCAGTTCGCGGCTTATTTTCAATGGAACCACTGCTTTAAAATTTTTTGATAAAGGTATAAACAGAACTTCGTTTTAGTTTCAGTTATTTCGCAATTTCCGAGCAGTTTTTTATACTGGACGACCAAATTTCGGACATCACTAGAAATTTCTTTTCGCGATGACGTTTTGCGGCCCTTACAGTTCGAAACTAGCGATAAACCTATAGTAGAGTTGCAGCCGCACATGTACTGAATGGCAGTAAGATCAAATAAACACATTTCGAAGAAATACAGTTAGGTTTAGTTGGAAATTTTTTGTGTATAAGTCAGCCAGCACTGACTGCCGTAGACTTTTGTCCATTCAATTTTTTATGTTTTTATGGATTTCTCTTTAAGTTTGTTATAAAAAGTTTTTGTTTTCGTTTTTTTATTAATATATTTACGTTACTGAAAAAATGTGCATCAACGGATTTTTGATTAAAGCTTCCAATTAACCAAAACCTCAATATAAGGTGCTGCCGTAGACTTTTGTCCGCCACTGTACTCAATAATCTCCTGGCTAGCGTAATGTCCAGCTAGCCCCTCCATTTAAAATAATCAATTCGAACGATTCGATTAAATTTTTGAGTGGAGCTCCTAATTAGCACCAAATTAGGACGTAATTATGCGATATGTCTCATCTCGGTTGTTTTTAAGGGGGAAGCAAGCGTGACGTGAAGCTTACACTCCATATAAGATACTCAGTTGTGGTGATTCGACTGGAGCACTAAATTTTTAAGTTGAGCATCTAATTAGTACCTAATTATGCAATATGTCATATCTCGATTTTTAGGCTCAAGCTTAAGGGACGTGAATCTGACAGAGAACACGAAGGCAATTAAGTAAGTAAACTTCAGAAATCGTAGCCCTTTAGTTTTCAAAAATACAATTATGTCAATTAATTATTTATTGGCCAATACATATATATTGTGTTTAAGTAGGTAAGTACGTCAATCGATTTTATCTTAAATACTCATAGATAGACTTGTATCCATAAAAAGCGTCCCAATTATCCGCGTATACCATCGGCTAATTTGCTGTAAATAGTTTTAATTCCTCATTTGCCATTTTCAAAATATTTACTGATGTAGTGAAAAAATCAACGGATCCAATGTTTAACTCTTCATTGTCGCTAAAAGATCGTAGTGTTTCTAAAGTATCTTTTCATCTGTGAAGTGCCGCTTGTAGACATTTTGAAGTGCACTTCAGAACAAGAATAGAATTGGATCCGTTTCATCCATGTCTGACGCAAATAATTCATTGTCGGTCTATGTATATATAAACGGAAAATTAATTTTAGAAAACATTCGAAACCACAATTCTTCAGTGTAGGCATCTTCTTACTGTACAAGAAAAATGGTAAGTTAAAGATTCTCAAATTTTATTGAATAGTTGCTAATGTCATTTCTATTGCTCAGAAATTCACTGTAGCTATCGTCCTTGCGCTTGTCGCAGTTGTTGCTGCTGACGTTTCACATTTGGGATCGGCTGCCAATCATTTATCAGAATCTGCTTCCGCTTCCGTTAATCGTGAGTATTTGCCACCATTCCAAGGCGGTCAACAGAGAAGTGCATCCGTCAATCGGGAATATTTGCCACCCTTCCAAAATGATGCATCTGATCCAGTTCCGGCTCATACTCTAGGTGACGATGGCTACAAATACAAAACTCCAACAAACAGCTTCCGGTTTTAGTAAATTTGAATGGCGACAATGATTATGGTTACGAAACAAGGATTATAAGCGAATTGTTGATAATTAGTACAAACACAATAAACAATTAATAATTATGCATTAAAAAATTATTTATTTATTGGGATTTAAAGTGCTGGTATTTGTTTTTTTTTAGTGATCCTCCTTCCTTTCCTCTCGATTGCTGTGCTGTTGATCAAACCGTTTGTGAAATCGCGCCCTCTAAATGCAGTCAAATGAGCGTTTTGCTAGACATCGCTCTGCGTCGATCGCAGGTGACAGTAAAAAAGATACATACAAATAGTGCTCCGTGCTATTTGGATCGCTAATCGCGAACAATATGCGACGATCGTGTGTCTAGCAAAACGCACCTTTCGCATGCATTACATTCTCGTGCCTTGCGATTCCTCGTGCTACCGCGCGAAAATATAAACGGGCTATTATATTGTATATCTCCATAGCATATCTTTGTCAACTTAAATAACGTACAGGGTTCACTCCCAGTTTTAATTAAATAGTTAATCGCAATTAAAAATGAAATAGGTGGATTTGTCTTTAAAGGTTCACCAAGGTATTTTCAACAAAGTTGTTGAAAAGTAGTTAGTCACACTTTATCAAATTTTACTGTTAAAGGAATCGTTCAACGATCTTACAATTCCACTTAAAATTATTTTTTTAAACTGAGCGCTTCTCAAATGCCTGAATCTTTTCATTTCACTCCTGTCACAAACTACTCAATGTACATTGAGGAAACTTCGCTCGAACTTCGGTCCCGTCCACGGTGTTCATGGCTATGGATGTTTGTGTTGTCTTTCTCCTGTGGTGCGGGGCGTAATAATAAACCACAACATCCCCCGACTTGTCGCCAATAGGCGGCTAAATGGGAGCAGGAGGTGCATGCTAGCAACGTACATGGTCTGAAATTGGCTTATCCCAACGAAACGTCAGTTAAGCCACATGGAATAGTTGAAGCGCTTCATCGAAAATTATTGGGGCCAATGTTGTTAGAACATAGTGGGAAAATTGGGCCAACAATTTTTTGGAAAAGGGTTCATATTTCTAGCTTTTACAGTCACAAAAACAGGGGTAGCTAAAAATATTTGCTTATTTTCCCCGTTAGGAAAATATATGCAGTGAAACCTCTGCTAACGGGCACCTCTCTCCAACGGACACCCATCATTATGAACTATTTTGAAAAGTCTCGGGCGTATGGTATAGGAAACCAATGCAGATAAACTACCCCTGGAAAGGACACCACGGAAAGCCTAAATTTCAACACCAAGAAATAAATTTACCTTTCCTGAACGGACACCGAAAAGACTAGGACAATGCCGGTCAAAGAAAATATTGATAGGTGGAGACTAATTTATCCGGCTAGAAGCCTTCAAAAATCATGAAAGCACGTCCCTTACTGCCAAAAATGACCATGATTTCGATTCAAGCTTTTAATAATCGGTCGAGGTAATGCTGCTTATTTTGCAAATGTCCGGTCGCTATTGACGACAATCCACAAGGTACCAAATTCCCGACAAGAGTTTACAGGGGAGCTGCTTCCCATGCCTTGATTCATCTGCCGTCAAATGCCAATGTTTATTGAAGCGCACAGGTGAAGAAGGTCCTCATCTAGTTTCTCATATGCGAATGATGTTTTTTTTTTTGAAAAATGTTTCCTGGGAATTTGGAGCCTTGTGAGCAATAACGGTAACTTTACTACACATCTGGAAAATAGGCAATCATACCTCAACCTTTTACGAATGGTTTGAGTTCAAATCATGGTACCTGCTGTGCGTCTGTATTATATTTTTCAATCCGTGATTTATTGGATATGTACCACGAGACAGGACGATTCATGAAAAGACCAGGGCAATGCCGGACAAAAGAACATCAACAGGTGGGAACCAATTTATGTAGCTATAGGCCATCAAAAATCATGAGATCGTTTATCTCAAAAAAATGACGTCACGATTTCGGAGGGCCTATGGCCATATGAATTGCCCCACCTGCTGATGTTCCACTTGACCGGTATTGCCCTGGTATTTTCATGAATAGTCTTGTCTCCTGGTACATATCCTATATCCTATAAGTCAACAGCCGGCTCGAGTACTGCATGGTACTCCGCTTTTAAGTCTACCACCCTATGTTGCCTTATTTTCGGGGAAATACAGCCCAATATCTTACAGGAAGTCCTCTTCTAGCTATACAATAGCTAACGTCTTAAAAACAGCGCGCCATACCTTTAATGGTGATGCGGTTGGGAATTTTTGATCGACACTCACAATTTTAATTTTCAAAATGTTTCTTCGTTTTCACCCTTCATACACTAAGCAAAAACAGCAGTTTTGCCTTCCTTGCTCTGTTCAGTAGGAAGAATAGTGGGTGCCTTACTTTTTTTGGGGCAATGTTTAAGTTTTTGATTAAATGTTTTCGTCCACTTCTCCATAGCGGACACCCCTCTGCAACGTACAGTTTTGTTAACATCGTGTCTGTCCGTTGTAGAGAGGTTTCACTGTACTTGAAAACGAATGTGCTCATCGTCTCATGAATTTAGTGCTACTTAGAAAATGACAAAAAAAATTTCTTAAGAAAATGTACTTCGGAAAAGAATCTGAAGACAGTGTCTTCAGAGTTTAAAAAAAAATCAGTAGCAGTGCTGAGCAAAAACACGATTGCGTTGATTTACGAAATTTTCCTGCGAATATTTGTAATTGAAAGAATTACGGAATTTATTCTTGTCACAAACACTTCGTAATTCTCTGTTTGAGGTAATTTAACTGTCAGTCCGCTATTTCACTTTGGCCGCGCTTTTCAAATTTCAGTCTTCATTAAACTTTCTTTTATACCAAAAATATTCAATTTTATCACTTATTAGTAAACGTGTGCAATTAAGCCTCTGATATACAATAAATAGTAATAAAATAAAATTCAGTAATCATTGTTTTTAATTAAAAAAAAAATACTTTATGTCGTCGTATCTATATTGTTGACGTAGATACATAATTGCTTCATTTTAAGAGCCATTCATAGTTACGGAAAACGCTTCATTCGGACAATATTCAGATAAACATCTTATTCGGCAAGTACCTGTACAGAGGCAAGATATTTTTACATTTTGCTTTGTCATGATTCTTGATTTCACGCAGAAACACTTCCAAATTTGCAGGTGCGTGGACCGCGAAGGCTTTTCTTTTAATCTACCATTAATCGGCCATTGCGAAAATCTATCTTTTGATGACTGGTCATCTCGAACATATTTAAAATAATATCAAATCTATCAAACAGAAATTAATAAATGCGTCATCACTGGAAACCTGGCAAAAAAAAAATTCCTTTCATCGACCGAATTTAAGTGTTTCGTTTTTTGCTGAATTCTCGATTCGGACTATTTGGCATATTAGTATCATAATTATCCAATTATTGCGTGAATATGAGTAAGAAGGTGTGATTTGAGAACTGTTTGGATTAAATAGTATAGAGATGTGGATTCTAATAGAATTTTGAAGTATAAATACTTCGGGTTCCGTATTGAAAATGGCAGTGCACTTTGGAAGCAAACAATCTTCACAGCAAAATTTCCAAAATGGTAAGCAAAGGCATGAAATACAAAAATTTTAAATATGTATATAACATAAGATTTTCTATTTTCCAGTTTTTCGTTATTCCCTTCATTGCCATTCTCGCCTTGGCTTCAGCTGATGTCTCGCATTTAAGACAGCATCCATCCAATCAATACCTTCCTCCGTCCCAACATCATGATCAATTACAAGGATTCGCTCCGTCCAATGAATATCTTCCTCCATTTCAACAAAATGCACAACTTGGAGAAGGAACTTTCGCACGCCATTTTCAAGGTAGCCAGCATATTCCACAGCAGCCACCAGTTCCATTTGGCGTTGATTCTATTCAACCAGCTCCAGGCCATACTTTGAACGATGATGGCTATCGCTACAAAGTACCAGAAAGCAATGCCTTAAGATTTTAAGATTAATGTAAAGCTTCGTCTTGCTAGACACGACTCTTGCGTCGATCGCAGACAACGATCAAAAAAATACACACATATAGTGATCCGTCCCCTGTGGCTTGATCACTAATCGCCAACAATGTGCGACGATCGTGTGTCTAACAAGACGATGCCTAAAGCACAAATGTAGCTTAATTAATAGATCGAATTGAATGATGTGATTTACAATTAAAAGATGAAAATGTTATAAGAAATACTTTCTATGGAATTTTGTTAGGTTCGGCGGTAACGTCTTGTTGTAACGTTTGGCTATAACATTTTGTGTAGCTCGAATATGTAACGTTTGCTACGCGATTATGAAGCGTTTAGCTTGAATATCTTCTAGAGGATGCCCCGGTGTTGGGCGCCCCTTTTTCTCTTCCTCTAAGCTTGACAATGTATCATCATGTTGGCCCGACCAGGGAAAATTTGACTTAGGACCGTCCGTGAATGTCCAGCATTATAGATTTCTTATGAGGGACATTTACGGATGGCCCAAAGCCAAAATTTCCCTATGGTCGAAGCCAAAATTTCCCTGTCAAATCGATACATCGACCGGGGAAATTTTGGATTTGGACTGTCCGTGAATGTCCAGTATTAGAGAGACGGATTGACGTGAATCGTCGATCGGACTAAATTTTTTCTTCATCGTATCGGTTTATAAATAAATATTTGCATCACGATCATAACGTAACGCTTAGATTCCTCTAGATAAAACAATGCATAACGGGCTGGTAAATGAACCGAAGACGATCCATCGAAAACTGAGAAATTGATTAGTCCCGGCAATAACAACTTGGGTGAAAATAAATTTCGATGAGCCAACAATCCATTTATTTTATTTATAATTTGCCAAAAAAAAGACCTACGCATAATCCAACTTTTTTTCAAAAAGAGAAAGTTTCTGTGTTTTATTTTCACCTAGAGCGTGAGGTAAGGTTGTGTATTGGCTTTACGGCTTATGTTGTATATGGGGGATTGCAAGCCAACATGCCCTACGCACCGAAGTAAATCTCAATTCCCTAGCTAAAGTGCAGAGAGCAGCAAACGTGGAAATCAGCAGGGCTCTCCATCTGCGGCGCAGAATATGATACTCGGCCTGCTTCCAATGGACATTCTAGAAAAGCAAATGACCCTACCGTTAGGATTAGGGAGAGCAGTCGATGCAGAACCTTGACGACCGATCATTCAACGATTTGAACAATGTCTTCCCTCAAGTCTATTATAAAGTCGGTTGCGGTGAGTAAGGCCATCTTAAGATGACCCGCTGGCGTTAAGCGACGATGACATTTACAAAACGTCAGTCTACACTATATAATACAGAGTGTAGGCATTGTACCTAGGGCCGTATTCCGATTTAGGTCGGAATACAAGCTGGTCTTGTCGAGTTGCTTCGCCGATAGACCAAGGCAGCTCCTGATGAGTACAGTCTATCACGTGGACGAACCCAGGACAGTTGAAGAATTGGCTTTATGCTGATTAATTTTTCGTGGTAGTGGATAGCTAAGCCAAGTCTTTGTTGAATTGGAGTAGCAATGACCCACTCCACTCTATTCTTGAAAAGTAGATGCGCTCATGCGAGACTAATGTCCGATTCCCATTATTCCAGTAACCAATCCAGTCCAGTAATCCAGTCCAGCGCTGGATTGCTACTGGAATAATGTGAACCGGCACTGGACAGCAATCCAATCCAGCAGTCTAGTGACTGGAGTGTCGGTCTACTTTTTCATTCCAGCTCGCCCAGAAATCATTGTCACTTCAGTTACCGAAACAACAACACACTCGCCGGACCCCTGGACTGGAATCATGTAGACGATATGATCCAGTCCAGCACTGGACTGGATTGCTAGACTGGATTACTGGACTGGAATAATGTGAACCGGGAATAATACGGGAAAATTTTCATTAAAAAATTTCAGAATTATTTTTCTTTTAAAATGTACAAAATTAAATTCGTGAAATATTGTTGCGTATACAAAAAAACTAAACTAAAAAGCTCATCAAATTCTTTTATTTTCAATATTATGAAACATCGATAAAAGGTAATTTTTATTTTTTGTTTTTATTCGACATTGTTTATCTAGAAAAGATTCAGCACAGCAGAGCCGACGATAGTGAAACCTGCATTTTTTTAAATCAAGATCATCTGAAATTAAAATCCCAAGAACACATATAAAGTCCTTTCTTTTCAATTGTACAAGAAGCATTTAATTGTTAAGCTAAGACAATAATATTTTTATCCTAGCACAGTTTTTTCACATTCTTAAAACTTTACTTTAAATACGCTTAATAAATTACGTTCTTACTCACTTAAAAAATTCAACATAATTTTATAGTTTTATATATTTTACAATACACTGACAGTATTCCACTCCGATAATAACATCGAACTCTTTTGTTTCATTATCAACAGAAATGTATAAATCAAACAACAATTGGACTATATTTACAGACTGAATATTACAAGCTAAAATGCACTAAAGACGAATAAGATAATCATTTATCCTTTCTTCTTAACATTGCTTATCTAATATCAAATCTTAAACTAATAATCGCAGACTAATCGCCAACAAACTGATCACACCCACGAACTCAACTGTTGGTCTTCCTGTTGATGAGTTGGATTCAACTGATCTGCGGGCATTAAGGATAACTTGAGGATCCACATAAGGACGATATGACCAGTCGATTTTGTTTGTTCTAGCTATACGGGAAAACACTTTAGCTGATGCCTTTGCAGTTCGCGTCCTGTTCGGATGAGTGAAATCGACGTGGTAAAGGCCGAATTTTTCGCTAAAAAAATAATAAAAATATATTTAAGAATACAATGTAAAATATGAAGTATAAATATTAAATATAATACATGCGTACATGCAATTTAGGGGGAAAAATAATAAAGTTAAAATAGATTTGCTAACTTCAGTTTGAAAATAATAACAAAGTATCTGAGATTCCCTCTAAGCCAGGCCACGCACTTGTTTGGTCCGTCCAAAGAAAAGCAGAATATAAATAGTAGAAAGAAAGAAACATACAGAGCACATCCAGAACAAGAAGTGTCATAAGTGTGTTCTCAATATGTGAGAAAGCAATACAAAAGTCGACAGTAAACAGAAGCCCCGGTGTATTATGAATGCAAATATATTCTGACAGTTACAACTGAGGTAGTAGAATTAGCGCATGTTTGCACCATTTATCACAATTACAAAAATAAATAATTATAGATCTGGAAGTTGGCAAAATCTTTTCAACTATGTTAATTGCTTTGACCCCTCCAGGATCATAAGCGGTATCAACATCTCAAGCATTTCTATGCCTTGTTTACTTTTCGATAGCATATCTACTTTTCGGAAGTCCAGTTGCTAGCATGCACCTCCTATCCGCGCCGTCTTTAAGCTGACAAGCTCGGAGCACTGTGAGAGTTCTATTAGTACCCACAGGCATATTTTGATCGCGCCGAGATTTGAACTCCGAGCTCTAGACTAGTACGTAGAGCGGTGACCAAACGGCCACGGGCACCGAGCGCAATACTATGAAGCTATGAAACATATTAAAGGGAACAATTATTCCTGATCCAGAACTCCATCCAGAACAATTTATTAGTGTAACACGGGCAAATGTTCCAAAAGAATGCACAAATAAATGCGCCAACTGTCGAACACGAACTCGAATACGAACATGGTCTCAGTGGACAATTTTCTTCAGATTTGTGTGAAGTGCCTTGAGCAGTTCGGAGTAAATATTAACGCATCGCATGAGGAATGGTGATCCTCAAGCAAATGGCTCAAGACACACTTCACACAAATCTGAAGAAAATTGTCCATTGACACAATGCTCGTGTTCGAAAGTGTTTGACCGGGCTAAGATAAACCCCTTTTTACAAATACATCGTTTCTACTTACGTATAACCGACTATCCATTCAAAACTGTCCATCAAGCTCCATGCAATATAACCCTTAATGTTACAACCATCTTCGATAGCATCCAATACGGCTGTTAAATATCCATTGAAGTAGTCAATCCGATTCACATCATTCAGTCCGCCCTTGTCACTAACACCATTCTCAGTAATGATTACGGGAGGGTTGTTGTATTCTTTCCTGACCCATGTCAAAAGTTTGTACATGCCAAATGGCACGACCTGAAAAAAATAAGTTTAGTAATTTTAACATTAGTAAGAATTTAAAGTTGCTATTAAACTAATGTTTAGCCTGTAATTAATTATGTCCTTGTGATGAGAGTCTATAGGATCTCCTAGAGCCCATGAAATGTAATCAATAAGAATAATTTAGGCTTCATTTCAAAACGAAATCGAAGGAAAGCGCATATACGAGTATCCTAGATTAATGCATACCTAGTAGTGGGATCAAAACTCCAAATAGACATAGGTATAGGGTGTGTGTGTTTCCTACATGGTCAGTTAGAATAGAAGTTAGCAGATGAAGCAACGATAAAGGAACCTTTGTAGAGAAGGTAGGCGCCATTTTGAGACAAGTGAGGTTCTTTTACCACAACTTCAACTTTCAACCGATCGATTTTATTTTTTCAGCAAAGTATAAGATTATCCTCGCGAGCAATCTACCAAAGCTAGAGCTTTTCATGTTTATTTAATCAAGAGTTATAGATACATTTAATTATTTTACATATGTATGGGAGGTAGGCGTTCTCTTGGCCTGATCACGCCCATTATACTACCCCACTAGATAATACTTCCAATATTTGACTAAAATTTCAAGGATCTAGCTTCATTCTATCGGAAGTTATCGTGCGAACGGACAGACAGACAGTCAGACGGGCAGACAGACAGACAGACGGGCAGACAGACAGACAAGACTAAATCGAATCAGGAGATGAGCCTGATCATTTATATAATATACACTTGCCATACCTCCGGAGCCTCCTTTAAATAAAAAATAAACAACTGGCGCCACAGTCCAATTTGAACCATGGCCTCGAGATGACTTAGCATCACCTCATTTTCTAGATCGTGACGGTCTTGTACAGAGGTGTGTGGTCAGCAACACGCTCAACCGAGTTATTTACCCCATAAATGGGTACTCATTTCAACAGCTGAGTGGGCTCATAGTCCGACACGTAAATCCCCTTTTTTATCGAAAACTATCGCATTCAGTAGGAATCGAACCGGGGCCCAGTGCGTAGAAGGCGAACGTGCCAACCATTGCGCCATCCGGACTACTACTACTCGTCAATATAAACTTGTTGATCTCAGCGCCAAAATTGTCTGTCACATTGTTCACATCTTGGACCCTGGACGTGAAACAACAGATACTACTGATATAGTAGGACGCCAACCCATTTGTAATGAGCTATATTTTGGTTGTGTTACTTCCACCGACAGACCGAAGGCGGCACCTCATTTTTGCCTCCCCGGTTTGTGTAGTCTTCCCCAGGCCTATGAATTTTTATTAATAGGTAAAGGACAGGGACAACGAGTGGTCAAAAATCCCGCCCACGTCTCCCGAAATGAGCTACAGCAAGCATACGCCGCCGCTTACCTCGTTGAGGGGCCTTTTTTCCCCCAGATGGCACGGCGCATTTTCGGATGCCCACCGACCGGTCCGTTACACATTCCCAGTGTTAACTTGAATAGTATGGCACTATCATCTACCCATTCATTTCCAATGTTTGACTTTCATTTACCCCCTACTGCGAAACATCCATTAAAATAGCGATCAATGATGATATTGCAACGATTTTAACAATTCTGTGGAAATCCACTAATAAAAATATGTTCTACGATAAATAAACAAAACTTAATTTAAGTTTTGAACGTCGTTTTGTCCCCCAAAAAATACCTTCAAATTCGTTTTTCCCAAAATGTTAATTCATTTAAATTCAACTGGCACAAATTTAACTAATCTATATATAAATAAAACAAACGATTAGATCTCCCTTTATGCTATCTGCGAAAGTACAATAAACTCTTTAAAATTTTCCCAGTTTACGGGACAAAATTTCCTAACCTGGGAGCCCGGCTTACTATGCACTCCGATTGAGCGTGACTCACCGCTCTGGGTGTGATACAATAAAATATTAAAAACAAGATTCAACTTTGTCTATAACTTATTAAATATGTTCTTTTGAGTGAACCTATTCAAATTCCCCCTGTATGTAAACATTTATCTAGATAACACGATCTTAACGCAACCATTTCGGAATTTATGATAATCACGAATAAGCTGTTATGATATTTCTAATTTTAATATTCCTCTGATCAATTTATTGCCAATGCTGCTTATGAATTCCCGTATAGATTTAATTATTATAACTATTTATTATAGACAAAAAATAAGTAGTCAATAAATGACGAATCAATGACATTTTGCCAACTCGTGTTTGAAATAAAAATCTTATTTCTGAAAGAATATTTTTTGAATAAAATCAGATTTTTTGTAGCACAATAACAACATTCAACTACGTTAATATAGCGAGTGTCGGAGACCGCATCCCAGGATAAGAGATAGTTTCGTGCGGCTCTGATTAAGAGGAATCCCGTACATGACTCACTACCACTGCTGGTATCTCCACCGGAGAGATAAATTTTCCGCTGTTCCACAACCTTATCTCGCTAACTCCAAAGATATTTAATTTATACCACAGAAATTCTCTTTCTAATTGAAGAAATCGTGCGTTCTGGGGACCTTCTGATCCATTGTCCATTGAGAGTACGCACATTCCATAATCCAATCTTTGTCATTGTACGATAGCCAAAAGTCGTGACCGTTGACAAAGTCCTTATCCGAGGCATAATTCACGTTTCGTTAGCATATAAAAGTTTTCGGATAGTGCCAAGTTGCTTGTATACACATCCTGTCCTTTGTTTGTCGGTACGATAGGCCGGCAAAGTAAAAAAAGCCGTGGTTTTATTCTTACGCCCCACAACACAACAGGAATGTTTATATCAACCAAATCATCGCACTGCCAATACTGGCGGTTTAACTTGGTTAGCAATGGTCAGCGACCATTGCCGTTCCATGGGGCGCCCACAAGAAGGAATATAGAAGAAGATTTTTACCCCCCAATATAACTGGCATTTCCCTCCCAGAAAACATCTTCATGTAAAAAAAAAAAAATAAGTTTCAACAAATACCGATTTTTATCAATAGTTTTAATATAACAAGAACAACATCTGGTTAATTAGAAATCCTTTTACTATGAATTAATTAAACAATTGGACTGTAGGCCATGGCACGCCTTCATCAAACAATATAAGCTGGTAATTGTAATTTTAATAATTTCTTGTTAAATTTATGCTAAACAGAAGTTAAACCCATGTGTCAGACATTAACAAAGTCTATAATTACTGGAGGTGATGCAATCTGACTTTGATTTATCCGATAAGGTTAATACTAACATAATGCAGTGTGGAATTATACGTTATAAGTACCAATCTTTCTCAGTTTTAATCGATGCAAGGAGAAGGCGTGTCAATTGCTTACCGCGCATTAACGTTATCGACAATTGTTCACCAAATCCCCGCAGCCTTTACACGAGTACATTGAGCGTGAATGAGCTTGTTTCAATCCAACAGTTCTACATCCGTTCTTAAGTATGTAAATCTAATGAATGAGTAGTACTCGTAAACAAAACTAATTATAATATATGTATACCCTGAATAACGAGTTAATTGATTCATGTTATCTGAAAAAAAATTTAATTACACATCTAGAACTGATCTCCTATTAAGATTGTGCACAAGAGTAATTAGTGATAAATAGAGATAATACAAATTTTATTTGCTTTTCAAGGTTGAGTTGATTAAGCAAAAAAATCTTTAATTTCTTTATTGACTACGTACCAGTATAACGTACGTACAATTTTCAAATTATGTATTTAATGTAATAATTTTTCGTATTATTTTCTGACAACAAAAAATAGCTAGGATAGTACAATGCTCATTAAATATTTATTTATTTTGGTAAAATATTATAAGTATATGCTTTTATCATAGAGCGAGTCTTTAAAAGATCGTACATTTGATAACAATCGTATCAAAATATAAAGTCCTCTTTTGTCGATCAGTCATCGTATTTGACTCAAGATCAATCTCTAAATCGATAGGCCTCAGTCAATGATTTTAACAGGTATATTGTGAATGAAATTGAAGGTAAAAGGGAGCAGCTAGCTCCAAATTTGAGATAACAGCCTGATGACAGTTTATACAGTCGAAAATCTTAAACAAACCGCCCACACGCACAGTTCGACTGCAGCCTATAGCCTGACAGAATAGTTTTTGTTTGAAAAGCATCAGGCCATGACCGCTCTAAAGTGAGCACAATTTTATTGTCAAAAACTGTATGTAAGCTGAATTAATGGCCGTTCTATGCATGTCAATAAAAATTTCTAGCAATCTCAGTCGATGTTATTGATATTATTCTTATTGATTTAGTGTAAGGGCCACAGAAATAATATTTGGGACTATAATCAACTTAGGGAACATGTTTTTAACAGCAGTCCTCCGGACTGACGGAGGATGGACGATAACAAACTATGAGCGTGTTCATTTTTACTGTTGTGAAAAAATTAACACCCGTGGGCTCTTTAAACAAGAAAATTTAAAATCTGAAATAGTCCTTGTTTACTCGTATATGTATACGTATCCTATCTTTGTGGCGAATTAATAATAGTAAAGAAAAATCTCTATCCAATTCCTCATTATGCAAAATTTTTAAAATAAAAACAAAATCTACTTACATGCAACCATACCGATCCGGATCCCGGCATTTCCGTGTAGAATTCCTCCACAACGCCCATATCATGGGAGAAGGATGGAACTGGAAACGATGCACTATTATTGTGATCATTCTTATATACTTTATTGGTAGTGTATGAGTTGATTCCGAAGAAATCAGATGTGCCACGAATACGCTTAATTTCATCGTGGGTGAATTTCGGTAGTCGTGATTTCGTAAATCCTTGTTCCTTGCTAAGCGCTGCGATTCTGTCAATCATAACACGTGGATAGTCACCGTGTTTTGAAAAAATCGGATGTCCAAACCAACCAACCTACAATGAAAGATAGAAAAATTCATAATTTTCGAGTTCTAGAAAAATGGTAATGTTTCAAATACATACATAAAATTGCAAAGCCACTTCCGTTGCTTCCTTATCGTCGTCACTGTCCGTTTTATGATGTGGATAAGTGGTGTCTAATGTGATGCCAATTTTGCCTGAAATTTAAAAAAATATATGTATACTCAACTACATATTATACATAATATTATTTTTTGATAATAACTCGTGGTGCCCCGTAACCGTCAGATAACCTATTCAGCACAAAGAAAAAAATATTATGGCCCGTTTTTTTAATGTCTAGTTAAACTGCCCGATAGTCAACAGAGACATAAGCCTATGCAAGCGATAAACTTCCCGATAAATATTGTTATATGAATGGAGTACGTCACACTTATGACACAGACTGTACTAAGCTCTATCAGAGTCTCGAACCATCGATGACAAGTCACAATAAAACGAGTACTATCGAAGTATCAAACCATCTGAACCTTCGATGACAAGTCACAATAGAACGAGCTCTATCAGAGTCTCGGACCATCTGAGACCTTCGTTAACTAGTCACACAAGACTAGGTGATACCCAAATCTTCTCGGTAACACTTTCGGAAAGAAATAGTGCCATCTAAATTATTCTAGAATCAGAGATCAGATGTATAAAGCTGGATGTCATCAACAACAGGAAGTCAATCGTTATAGAGTCGTTATCCACTCGGAAACGAATAGGAGTACAATCGTTATAAGTTTATGCAACGCATCTTTAAAATGTGTTTTGAATGAATGTTCAAACGGAGACATAGTGTTGGCTTTCTATTTTAGATAGATTTCAACTGGAGACATGGTGTTGGGATTTGGTTTTGGTTAAACTTTAAATCGAATATGAGGTGTTGGGATTTGGTTTTGGTTAAGATTAGGTTAGGTATAGATAGGCTGCTGTGACAAATCACAGCTCACATACACCTCATATAGGTCCGTTGTGATACCACTAATATACATCCTCTCTCAATTTTTCTCATAGTTAGAACCATCCAGAGCCAACAATTAAACGCTGGAGTTTTCCAACATCCGCGCTTTCTAGGACCTCCAAGTCAGTGAAGAAGCCGGACACGAGCAAAAAAGGTGGCAGCTACTTTCCTCTTCGTTCGCATCCCCACAGCTCCTGCAAAAGTCATTGTAGGGAAACTTAAGTCTCCTAGCATGTTCCGCAATGAAACAATGCCCAGTGAAAACACCCACCGCCGAGCTATTATGCCTTCTATTTAGCGACAGTAGATTTTCAGATCGGGTAACGCCCAGTATAGGCCATAGCGATCTAGTTGTACGGCAGGTATTGCCATCAATCCATCTCGCATTAGTTCACGGTCACCTCGGAAATCTTCGGCCGAATAAATAATTACACTGTCTTTAAACACTTGTAATTTACATCATTTAAATGCAAGTGACACGTCTCGAGTATGCCACGCCTGTAACAGAAGACATCAAAATTAACTTATGGATATTTACCTTTTTGTTTTGGTTGAAAGACATTTCTGTATAAATGCACTGCTTCGGCATGTGCTTTCAATAAATTATGTCCACACAGATACGATGGAATTCCTCCGTATGCATATGCTGGCGCCATATAGTCAACACCGTATCCTTGTTCGCAAACATGCCATGGCTCATTAATTGTGGTCCATAACTGAAAAAAATCGTAAAGCGATGAATATTAAAATGTTCATACTACCACACTGTCTTCTTCACAGGCCGACTTGACACGTGACCAAAACGGTTAATGAGGTCATTTTAAGGAGTAGAATTGCATTTGTGTACGACTTTGTTGTTTCCAACAATCTGACCTATAATCAAGGAGACGATGGTACTACATTAAATACTAACTAGTAAATAAATGCTCATAAGGATGGTCTATACAAAATGTCCCCGGATCTAAGAAGTGTGAAAAGAAGGGAGAGAGGGAGAAGGTGCGATTTTTTGGGGTTTCGCTTATATCTCGAAAACGGTTGATCGTAATTTCAAAATGACTCAAAAAGAGCGATGATGTTTATCGGCACTTTCGGCCCGTCCCATGCAAATACGTTTTACTTTTAATCGATTTACTCTCAAGTTGTCTATGATTTACTTCGGAAAACTTTGTTCTTATCGCCCCTATTTTGGAGATATCAATATGATTCTGGAGATACCGGCGAATCAACAATCAATAGTCTAGTGCATTCCACTCATGACCCCCAATCATAAAATACCCATTTGGCTAGATATCACTTCATTGCCAAGGATGCGCTTTTCCTCACCAAAGAACTGAAAATGGCATCAGTCCTGACCAAAGGACCCAAAATGCCTTCAACAGTACTGCGGTGCATTGTTCTCATGACCTCGAATCAGGAGTACCCATATCAACAGGATTTAGTTTCTGTTTTATTTCATGATTAAAAGAGTCCTTTTGTCCCGACACATACCTGTAGCTCGAACGAAAGGGCATACATCATTCATCGGACTATATTCTCGTCCATTATTTTTTTTTTCCGGGCCAATTGCGTAGGACAAACTTGAAGAGCATCAAGTTTTATACAGGACGTACAGGTACTTTGGTGATTTATAATCTATTGACGCCACTATGTACGCCACTTGGCCGCTGGGCGAAGTCAAATAGTGGCACCGAAACACTCTTTGTGAAGCTATCACACCGTCATCATTTTGGTAATACGCTTTCACGACAACCGAACACTTCGGACCGCTCAACTGCTCCATTGCAACTAAATGTCCGTTACTAATCGACAGTTTAGCATTTACTCACACAGGGCTGCCTACGTCAACTTCAAATTTTTCCGTTTCTCTGCGCCACCCTGAATAAGTCAATGCGGTCGTGGGTGTGATAACTGAACACTTCATAATCGGCTTCAGCTTCCCTTTAATGACTTCTGCAGGAGATGTTGCGATAAGGTGAATGGCCCTTTCCTCTGCTCTGTTAGTGACCGGCTTTAGCATATTTGTGGATGACAGTGCTTGTGGCACATTCTTTTATCTACTTAAGAGATTTGGTGACTGTGAAAGTTGGTCACCTAAATCGGTTTGTTGTTAGCTCTGGCTGACTTAGTGGGTAGGGTATTGTACACGGACGGTTTCCACTCCAGTGTGGTATCACAATGGATCCACTCGTAGTCTGTGTGTTTCCTGGAGTTATCACGAAATCCCGTAAACCTAGCCTAACGTATGTAAATACTTCTACTTAAATTAATTATTAATCTGAATTATTTCATATTTCATTTTTAACTGAATTTGAATTACATATTTAGTTTTCTTGATGCGGATTCATAAATATTGATATCACTTCACAGTGAGCAACTTACTTAGCATAATTATAAAGTAGATACATATAATTAAATATTATCAACAGGTGTGCATTTAATAAACCTATTAAGTGGCAACAATGTAATCTATCATGCATTCCAACACCTTATAAATACTTGCATGATATGTACAAGTACATTCAAATAGCAATTGATTGCGCTCATCTTTAAACTAATGATCTTATACTGCCATCATATCGTCGCTGTTAAATCAAACCGGCATATGTCCAGAAATATGTATTCTGCAGATATGCCGGTTTGATTTCACAGCGACGATGTCAGTTCCCTTTAAACACACTACTGTGTTTCCGTGTGACACGCCCCTCTTGGGACAAATACTTTTTAATTTTCAGATTTTCTGCAACTTCAGTCGTTTCATACAGACAAAGGCAGTTTCCAGGTCTTGCATGTTAGCAGTTGTCTATGTGCAAAACGATTACGAATGTGTGAGAATAGTATAAGCCGTGAAGGCGACAATAAATTGCAGAAAACTTGAAAATAAATAGTGAAGCTGCCTGGGACCAAATATCTCCACTTATCACCCTCTCTTCAACCCTCTAATGCGTTAATAAGTTGCTTCACACCATCGACACCTCAAAAGTCGAGTTCTCAAATGTAATCACGCCAATTTCCTCAAAACTCTTGAATAGTTTACCGAGACAAATGTAAAAATGAATTCCCCTGGAGATGTTCAAAAAAGCGAAACTTGTCAGGAATAGATAAATAAAAATAATTACAATAAATAACAGTCGCAACAGTCCAATTTGAACCATAGCCTCTCGAGATGAGTTATCATAATCTCATTTTCTGTATCGTGACGGTGTGTTTTTTGCAGAGGTGTGTGATCAGCAACACTCTCAACCGAGCTATTTACCCCATAAGTGGGTACTCAACAGCTGAGTGGACAGCTGAGTCCGACCCATAAATCCCCTTTTTTGTCGAAAAACTACCGCATTTAGTAGGAAACGAACCGGGGTCCAGTGCGTAGAAGACGAACATGCTAACCTTTGCGCCATTGCGCTTTCCGGACTATAGATGAAATAGATAGTTAAATCAAAATTAAGTTGGGTATTATCAGTGTTTTATTCATAAAAAAAATAAAGGACCTTCGGAATAATTAAAATATGGGCAAAAATAAAGAAATCCCCAATTTAAATAAAAATCACCAATATGGCCTAAAATGTTGTCCAATTAATTCTACAGATTCTACATTCAAACTCACCTTTACACGATCTCCGAAAGCTTCAAAAACTACTTTCGCGTAATCCATGAACAGTCCTATGATCTCGGGGTTTGTCCAGCCACCCAACTCTTGGAGACGTTGCGGCAGATCCCAGTGGTAAATTGTCACCATCGGTGTAATATTGTACTTCAGCAATTCATTAATGAGATTATCGTAGTAATGAATACCCTTGTAGTTGATAATACTAGTGTAACCTGCCGGTAGAATTCTGGACCATGCTAATGAGAATCGATAAATGTTAACGTTTAGCTCGCGTACCATTTCGACATCACGACGCCACTAGAATGAACATAAAAAAAAAAGAAATGTTGTAATGTAAATTTTGTTTTTATGTATTTTATATCAATTAGTTTAACCCCTCCAAGGGCACAGACGCGTCAAAATCTCTTCCATAGCCATGCCTTGTTAACATCTGGTTATCATATAAATTTCGAAACGTGCAGTTGCTAGCATGCACCTCCAATTCGAACAACTCTTCGCCGAATCAAAACATGGCCCAGAACAACCATACTCCCAACCAGACTCATTGGCTTGGCATTACTGCATGTACATTATGAAATTGATATCTCCGCAGAAGAAGTTATGGAAATATTTTCTATGCAAGGTGGACATTGCATGATTTTGTAAAAAAAAATGTACACGCATTTATATCTTTTATTTCTTAATTTTGCAATAAATATCCACCTTAATCCGAACAAAAATAAGTTATTATTAATACGAGTATAAAAAAGATGATCCTCAAACACATTGACCAATTTTCATAGTCACAACATGAGATTTTATAGTTCTTTATACCTACCCCCCCCCCCCCCCCCCCCCCCCCCCAGGCACCGACTCCAGCTCTAACAACATGCACTAGGTCCAAACAAGACTTGAGAATAGTTTCGATCCATGAGGCAACTATATCCGCCGTATGTTTGTAAATCGGTAGGAATAATGCCGTCAGGTCCAGCGGACTTAAAAGGGTCGAAGCCCGATGTTGCCCACAGCACCTTCTTGTTTGAAACGATGGACTTAGAACCACATGGAGCCACAACATTATCCCACGCATTAATGTTCTGAACAGATACAATTGTTGAACTGTCTTGAAAATGAAAACTAGGCATAGAAAGATTAGTCGAAAGAATTTTCTTCTTGTATACCCCGAGATATTCCTTGCATAAAGCCCAGTCTAATTCCAGTCTGGAGACCTTAGCTTTGTTGAAACCTTTCCTGCAAACAACTTGGTACCTATCTAGTTCTCTAGACCACCATGAAGGTTTTTTTATTCAAGTTCAAATTAGTCCGCATAACTTGCATAAAGAATCAAGTTTTTAGCTTTTGTAGTTTCCGAGAAAAAAATACAGAAATTATATACTTTTTCCATTCAAATGAGACTACTCCAGACTCTCCTTAAAAAAAATATTGACATTAATTAGTAGGTATTTTAACACCTTTCAACAAATTAACAAAACGTCAGCACAGCTATTAATATAGATTAGTTAAAAACCCCTGAGCATTGCCAATATATAGATTGAATCCAACTATTTCAAAGAAATAATTATAGTCGATAAGCTGTCAATGAGTGATCGATTAATTATGATTGATTATTTATAACCATCACGTAGACAGTCATATCATGCGTAAAGACTACTATACGGCGAAAAACGGTCACCTTAATTGACATCTCCGTTTAACAATAAAAATCAGTTTTTCTTTCTTTTTAAAGAACTGTCGTTAATTATCTTAAATAGATAGAAATACATTGCGCTCGGTGGTCGTGGTCGGTCGGTCACCGCTCTACGATACTAATCTAGAGTTCGGAGTTCAAATATCGGCGCGATAAAAAAAAAACTGGGAACATTCCTGTTTCGCGAATATTAGGAGAATTCTCTATATTCAATTTACAGAGAATTCTTAAAATTCGTTCATTGCGGCATTTCCGCTAGAGGTAGTCCATTTCCGCTTTAGATGGTAGGAACCTAGAACCCACGCGGGGGGACTTGTAGGTCCTAAAGCGGAAATTTTTTGAGTTTTGTGAAAGTTCTCTCTAATCAAATAGAGAGAATTCTCCTAATTTTTCCGAAACAGGAATGTTCCAAAAACTGCATGTGGGTACTAATAAAACTCTCACAGTGCTTCGAGCTTGTCAGTATAAAAACGGCGCGGATGGGAAGTGCTTGCTAGCAACTGCACTTCCGAAAGGTGGATATACTATCGAAACGTCAATAAGGCATAGTAATGCTAGAGATGTCGACGCGCCCATGCCCCTGGACGGGTCAAGGCAATTAACACACACTAGAACTTTCAATCAAAATGTTATCAGAAAATTAGACCCTTCATTAATTAAATTTTTTCAATAATTTAGAAATTAAATTCAACACAATTATTTTATGCTATTATGAATAATTTGCATGACAATTAATGCAAAACAGTTAATTGGACTGCTAATTGAACTGAAATCAAGAATTTGTCCATGCCCACCACTTCACTACAACTGTCGCGCTAAAAATACTTTTATATACAACTGCTCAATATGTTAGGTACAAGTGCAGCAGTTGACAAAGTATCTGTATCTATCGAATATCAATTAAACTGCGCAAAGTACGAATGTATTATTTGTTTGAAGGTTAGTAACACGCCCCGTATCTGCTAATAGCTAATGTATCTGCTGCAAGTGTAAAATGTAGTTTATTCGCGACGGTTTGTTATGTGCATACTCGTACTTAGCCTGCAGCCAGATTTAGTTCCCTTTTGTTTTGACCATTTGCTTTTATCAGTATAATAAATATGTGCATATATTGTATACACGAATTACCATAGTTTTAAATAGATTGTTGTGATTAATTGCTGGCTCTACTCGTACAACAGGTGGGCTGATATGGAATGTAAATAATGTTTTTCGGTTTCTGTTGTTTAGGAAGTCAACCGAGCGTAACAAAATCACTACAATTACATCATATTTTGATTTTTCATCATCTCCGAACTTTGGGAAAAAAATGTAGACAGTGATATCGTTAAGTATATATACCCTAGACCTTATAAGATTAGATTAAGTAGAAGGTTTGCCGCTAGCGCAGCTCGAATTAGGCCTCCGATTTGGGCCTATTTGCCACCCTCCGCTAGCTAATTAGAGCTGCCAGGCGACCACTTCGCTAAATTGAATCAGCTGATTAAACGCGACGACACTTGCCACCTCTGCTAGCTCTTCAAAGCTTTACGCACCTAAGATGTTAAGGCGTTTCTAATTTAGAGCTGGACACTCACACAAAGTATGTTCGGCTGTGTTCTCATTTCATCTCGCATCTTCTGCATAAATTACTGAAGGTCAGTCCCAATCTTCTCGCGTGAAATGTGGTAAGACAGTGTCCTGTAGGGACGCCACCGGTATTGATGGCTTCTCTGCTCTCCCAGGTTCTCCTTGAAGGGAGCTTCACTTCGAAGTTCCTTTCGGGATTTGTTTGTTTGGTCATATGATCCGTATCTTCAAGATCAATGCCGTATTGTCTCTAATATGTTGTCTGAACACAAGAGCGGCCTTCTATTGAATCGTGCCACATGCCAGAACTTTTAGCGCGTATTACTGCTAAGCATGCGCTTCCCCAGATGAACAGGCCCAAGGGCATAAGCGCCAGGATCATTTCCATTCCAGCGGTTTGGTGGTTCTCAGGGCACCCGTAATACTTATGCAGAGCAGTCGCTGCAATCTCATTAGTTCCTGGACATTGGTTTTGTTCTCGGTGGCTTTCCACCATACGTATGTAGGTCTCAATACACTGATATACAGAGTCGACTTTTACACAACTCCTACGTATTTCAAAGATGCTAGTAATACATACATACAATACTACAACCGCACATCAATTTTTTTTAGGGGAATCATATAGAAAAAATTCTTCAATTTTTCGTCACTTTAAATATTAATACAAAGCTACGATAAAATCTGTATTGAAAATTTATTTTGTATCAGAATTAACAACTTTAATAGCTTTCACATTTAATTCGTGTTAGATCAGTAGCAGCGACGTGAAAACCTGACAGATAAAGTAATACTATGTATTTATCTTTATTGAGATCTCGTAAAAATTTGGTCAAACATTGTGTTACTTGCTGACGTCCGATTTAAAAATTTAAATACCTTTTATTTGAACTAAGGAACGTGTTCCCCAAGCATCTCATTTCCGTGACTGTTGAAACACAATACGTACGAGTATCATAAAAACAGACAAGTCTACATTTCGCAATAAGCAAAAAAATTGCACAAATCCGGGTGTACTAAACACAATGAAAAAACTTTACATTTTTTATCAGGGGCTAAATTGTAAATTCCAGTATCTTAAAGGTTATAATACACGACACGCATAAACCCGTTGGGCGCGTCAAATCTACGATACCCGTCCCGTGTAAACAGCAAACGAGTTTACGACAACGCGTAACATGTTAGCTAATGACGGATCCCGATGGTTATCCGCCTTTGAGGAATCGATGAACCCAACAACAAACACGAGATGAAGAAAAATATGATTTCAACAATCGCACATATGCTGTCGAATCGTAAACGCACGTGCATTATTTCCGCGTCAGTTAAATTCGCTTCGATGCCCGTTTCTAACGTTCCGTCCGCGTAAGCCCGACTTCCGTTTAAACACTAGTCGCGTTTACGCGACCCGGGTAAAGATCACTCGATCGCTTATACGCGTCCCGTGTATCAGAACCTTAACCCGGGCATGGTTGACGCAATAAGAATAATGTGAAAGGAACAACTACATACAATCACGATTTATCACTGGAGCTTTTATCAATTGTATTATCATTATTGTCTTTATTGAATGTAAAAAATCAAAACCAGTTACTAGTTCAGTTTCAACATACATTTCTATACTCGTATGATATAAATAGATTTTTTTTTATTTCCAATCAATTAATCCAAAGTTCTTGAGTGTCAGTGCTAAAAAAAACATATTACGAGGAAACCGTAGCTAAAGAATGTAGTTGTTTTAATAAAAAAGAATAAACAGCTGACGCAACAGTTCAATCACCATTGAACCATTGCCTCGAGATGAGTTAGCATCATCTCATTTTGTAGATCGTGACGGTGTGTTTTGTGCAGAGGAGTGTGATCAATACAACACGCTCAACCGAGTTTTTTACCCCATAAATGGGTACTCATTTAACAGCTGAGTGGGCTCATAGTCCGACACGTAAATTCCCTTTTTTATCGAAAGCCCGTACCGTTAATTGACCACGTTCTCATTTGCAAGAGGTGGACGTCCAGCTTACCGGATGTCCGATCCTATCGAGGAGCAAACTGCGATTCAGACTATCACTTGGTGAACACAACCTATAGCATTTGATAGCGTGCGTTGACGACATCACCATCAGTCCTGAAACCTGCCCGATGTATGGGAACTTATAAAAAATCTTGACACGTATGCAAAAGACGCTGGACTACGCACTAACAAGGACAGAACAAAAGTAATGATGCAATCAAGAACAAGGACACCAGAACAACCGAACATCAACGTCGGGGACCTCATCATCGAAATCGTAGACGACTTCATATACCTGGGTAGTAACCTGTCAAAGGACGCCAATGAAACTGACGAAATCAAGCGACGGATACAGCTAGTGAATAGGATTTTCTTCTCGATACTCCCTATATTGAAATCGAAGCATGTTCACAGAAATACTAAGCTCCACATATATAAAACCATCATACGACCTGTACTATATAGGTACAATGGCCGCAAAACCTAGACCCTTACTAAAGTCTCCGAAAACATCATAAACACATTTCGGGGAATTTTCGGAGCAGTTTGCGATCGAAATGGATGGCGCATCTGGTATAACCATAAGCTGTACGAACGGTTCGATGAGCTGGAAGTTTCGAGAATCGTTAAACTACAACGTCTACAATGGGCAGGACATACACAACGAATGGACGATGAACGCATGCCTAAGAAAATATCCAATGGGCAACGCGTCGACGGAGCAAGGCTGCGGGGAAGACCGAAAGACTCAGTAGATAAGAACAACTGCTGGGCGTCCGAAGTTGAACGATGCGATTACTTGACCGAGAAAATTGTAGGACGTTGATCCAGGCTAGGGCCCGACGTTTTTGTGTACTTCATTTTGTTCTAAGAACATTTTCACCAGGATTCATAGTTTCAGTGATATAAGCAAAAAAAACTCCTTAAAACATCGCGCCCAAACGTGGGACGCAAATATGTATACTATTTGCCCTAACCCCTAGTGTGGCATAGCGCGTCAAATATTCTCATGAAGCTTAGTTGACGTTTCGTTAGCATAAACTGATTTCGGACGATGCATGTTGCTAGTATGGGCCTCCTGACCATTTACCTCCATTCCTGTGATAAGTTAGGAAATGTTGTGGCTTATTGTTACGCCCCACACCACAGGGGGAAGGCAACACAAACATCCATGGCCACGGACGTCGTCGTGGACGGGATTGGAACCCGAAACGCCGGTAGACATGAGACTGATGGCTCTACGTACTGAGCTGAGCCCCGACGAATTAAGGTTTAAGGCTCTTCTTCACACCATTCAATCCGAAAAGAAGGTCTTGTCATAAAAATAAAGTCAGGTTCACGTACTCAGCAACGTAAGTGAAGTCACGACAAAATGCGAACATTGATTTCGCGCATTTAACAACAGTAGGTGCATCACAATTCAACACATCAATGAAAACGCAGAGCACTTTATCAACACTGTAGGGTTTTTGTGCCAACTGGCCACCGAATTGTACCAATCGCACATCATTTAAGCTAAGTATTCAATCGAGATGGACATACATACATACTCGTATATCATGCCCAAGAAATTATTAATATGTATTCCACTTGGTATAATGATTTATTAAAAATAAAAACACGAAAAACATTGCAATAAGTTTTTGTATTTTGACACGGTTGACTTGGTGCCATGGCCAAAAGTCACACAAATCAATATCAATACTACCTGTACAGGTTTCGCGATTCAAGGTTTGACAAGAAATCCAAGAACTATCTTGTCTACATATATTCAATTGATAAGACCAGTAATTGTGGTTATTTCAAATGAAATGTCCATGTGTTCTGGAATTGAGCACTATCGATGGTGATTTTAGCAGAAAAGATGCCAACTGTCTGACTTAACATACGCACACTGGACATAGATATGTAAATTTTTGTAGTTACCAAGCTTTATTGGTAATTATCAAGTCATAAACATGCCTTGGACGTGCAACCAAAATGTATCATTATAGAAATATTTTAAAATGCTTCTGCAATATGCATCTACATGATTATGTATGTATAGTATGTTAGATGCAAGTTGAATGATCGACGAACCTTATGTAATTTTCAGAGAAGAATTCCGACTTAAACAAAGTTGAAACTACTTTGTTTGAAGTCTCAAACATAAGTGACTGATAAAAGAATGTTTCTGTTATGCCGCATACTGTGTAGAAACATCGATACAGCTATAACTTCTTGAGATATGCGATGCTGCGGTTTTGTGATAAGTTACAACTAATGATGCACTCAACCTTCAAAAACGCTTGCAGTGAATAGCTCGGTGAATATAAATAAGTACGACCGTGACAGCAGCTCATTGATACAGACACCCGAATGATAAATAAATAAAACACGTGGCCCTCAGCAACATGTGGCCATCCTAGCGACATGTTGCACGCTTGTTACTATCCCTTTTTAATGACCAATGTATCGATGACCCCGCTGATATGAGCTGTGAACTATCAAAATCCTTGCAGATCATAATTTGCATAACTATTTCCATATGAAGCAGTACAAACCTACTGAGTAAACATCATAGCAATAGCTTTTAACCTTAAAAACTTGACCATGACACAATTACGACCATTTTACTTCGGGCATATCATCGGTTGCCAACGCAAGGTGGAGAAATGGTAGCACTTGTATGGTTACTAGGCAACTTTGGCGTAGGATCGATCCTAAATGCCCTGCGGAGCTGCAGACGTTGAATAGAAGAAACCTAGGGACTCTTATGGGGGTGATTACAGGGCACTGCCCGATCGGCGAATGCTAGGAGAATGGGGCTTCCACTCAATGACCTTTGTAAGAGCTGCGGGATTGAAGATGGGGGGGAGAGTACTTTTCATCCGCTATGTGGGTGTCATACCCTGGCTAGAAGCAGAAGGATTACCTTGGGGTATTTCTATTTTGGCCATCTGGATGACCTTAAGAATGTTAGCATCAGCTGGCTCCAACGCTTTGTCAATAGCTCAGGCTGGCTCAATGAATAGGTAGAACTCGGCTTGTAGGGTCGATGGTGGTTTCACAAAGGTGTCTATGTATGATGTGCGTATCACGGTAGCCCCTTTAACCAAACCTAACCTACTTCGGACATAAAACCGATTCAAAAAAAATTTAAAATACATCCAATTAAGTTAACTGGAAGCGAAAACTTCCAGAAACCACGTCCAAAAAATATCCTGCAAAAAAAAAATTTAAATAATCAAATCAAAATAATCATTCGCAGCTAACTCGACTGGAACCCGGAAAGACAACAAAACCAGTTGGAATATACTCGTGGCAGGGATTGAACCTGCCACATCTCAGTTGGTAGATTGACGCTCCTCTCATGGAACTACCAGGCGCTGATATCTATTGCACAGAAAAATTGTGTAGAGTTTCTGCGGCCACGAGTCAATGAATAAGTTTGAAATTAAAACCAAATATTCATGACCTCTAGGTGATGCCATATATGTATTTTCGACCCTGGTGCTAGCCCCTACATCAACCGTAATACTTCCTCCAACTTACCTGATGATAACTATCTGCAGATATGTCACCAGTACTGCGATCTTTGATCTTTTCCGGATGATTATGTGTCATAAAATCCCATATAGATTCACTTTTGCCGTCAGCATCCCATCCGCCTTCAATCTGATACGAGGACGAGCCTACGCCCCACTGAAAGTCACTCGGAAATCGTCTACGGGTCGTTCCAGTTCTGTAAATGAAAAAATAACAAAACAAGCTTTAAATCTACTGGAGAAGAAAGTGAAAGGTACTACAAATTACACCTGACAAAATCGGTTCAGTGACGATAATTGATTTATTATTGTTTTGTATTGTTCATGTCTAAACACTGCAAGGCTGTTGAGTATTTGCATCTCAAATGTTTTACAACAGCAAAAAAAAAATCCTCTAGCAACATGTGTTACATTTTGTAACATATAGAGGTTGCGGATTGACAGTGGACGTACTCACTTCCATCGGAAATTCTTATAATGATATATCCATTGTCTACTCGATCACGCACTAACCAATTTTCATTGTCAACGGCACATTAATTCTTAAGTCTAGACATATTGTAGCCTACTGAATGTTAATTAATTTTATCTGGCAAGCTGATAGATTTTAATTTAAGAACATAATTTGCCCGTTATGTTCTTAAATTAATTAATTAAAATGACTTATTGAATAATGTTATCTTAAACTGACTGTAAACAAATGTTTTGAAACTATATTGAAAAATTTGCGAAACATGGTTTCGGAACAATCTGCATGTGTACAATGTTACGCATCCATACTTATTCATCGAGGTGGCCGGTACCTCAGTCCGTTGAAGCGTCAGTCTGATGTCTCATCCAGAGCTAATAGCTATACAAAGAAGTTGACCCACATCCGCATAAACTAAGTCTCCCAGATGAGCATAAAAATAGGACCCCAAAGTAGATCTACTTCGATGTGCCAATGCTCGCGTTCGGTGGCCAAGGTCGTTCGGTCACCGCTCTACGATACTAATTTAGAGCTCTGAGTTCAAATCTCAGCGCGATCAAAAACTGCCTGTGGGTACTAATAGAACTCTCACAGTTCTCCGAGCTTGTCAAAGACGACGCGGATAGGAGGTGCATGCTAGCAACTGCACTTCCGAAAAAGTATATATGCTATCGAAACGTCATGCTAGAGATGATGACGCCCCCATGCCCCTAGAGGGGTCAAGGCAATTAACATTTTCACAGCTTCTATAAAAGTCGTGGTATGGAAGTCATAGCCATCTGGCGTGTTCACCAATGACACAGTGGCCAGTAATGATTCCCACGACAAAACTGATGTGGGATTTCTTCATCGAAAGGAGATTAGTGGATCGTTCTACATCCAGCTTAGGCCGTACAAGTTTCGCTTTATAACACGTATCTCCATTCCGCTATCTCGAGTGGGCTATATTAATAGAGGTTATCTTTATACAATAATAACAAATTTTGAGGGGCATGGCAATGTCTCGACATATCTGCAGGTTCCCATCGGTTCCTTCTAACGAGTTCGTCTGCTCTACAGTTGTAACTAAAATTACTATGGCCTGGTATCCAGCACATGTAATGTTGAAGAAATTTCCCATTTCTATAAGGCATGTTCGACAGTCTGCCACGCTTTTTGGTGACACCAGGACGGATTCCAGGGATCTCACAGCGGCCTAACTGTCCGTGTAAGTCATAATATCTCTCACAGATAAGATATTACGCCCGAGCCATACCGCTGCCTCTTTGATTGCACGGACCTGCGCCTGGAAAACACTACAGTCAATTTTAATTCAATCGAAAATATCCTATATCATTGTAGAGTAAATATATTCAATAGTACAAGTTTCAAGTCAATCGGATAATTGCTTTTTATAATATCAGCAAATTTGAAAAATTTATTTTAATTTCGAGAAAAACTAACGAACTGCATTGAACGACTCCAGAATACCTTTTAAATGGCAACGCTGTTTTCAAATGGCCCTATAGATATATTTCTAGCTTAAATAGTGCCCCCTCTTAATTATGTACCGTTATGATGCCGAAAGATGCGGTTTCGATGAAATATATTAGTCCCGAGGTAGCCAAAAAATGTCATTTGAACAAAACTTTTGGCAGTTTTTATATGACATTTCGCACGAAAAACGGAGGTTGGTACTTATCATAGCTTAAAGAGTAAATTCGCGTAGGTGCCTCTTTAAACGAACATAACGGTTTCTCAATTGTGCATCATTGCAATCATTTAAACAAATTAAATAACCCCCCTCCCCCCACATACACACACACACACTAAAATCGGGATTTTTGAGAATCTTGCTAATTACATATACGAGTATGTATGTACAATATCTCCCAGGAAAACGTTTTTTTTTTATGTGATTGCCAAGACTTTAGAGGATTACCCTTTCATGCAGGCATAGCCTTGGCGGGGAGGAAATTAAGGTAAGGGATTGGGGGCGGTTGAGTGGGTAGGAGGTACCGGTGCACATTCCGCTTAAACTTTTGCAAGTCATAATTATTAGGGAATACAGTAGATGGAAGGCTGTTCCATATTCTTATTGAACGAGTTAAAAAGGAGTCAAAGAATTTAACTGTGCGACAGGACCTGGTCTCAAGAGTATGAGGGTGAGCACGACTGGCAAGCCGGGTGTTACGCGTAGGAACAGCAAGACCAGGGAGTAAATCACTAATTTCATTAGAGCAACGAAGGTTGTAGTAGCGATAAAACAAGGTTAAGCAACCAACATTACTCCTGTGCTCGAGAGAATCAATGCGAGAGGTAATAGAGTGATCACCAATAATTTTAAAAGCCTTCTGTTGAACTTTATCTAGCATGGACAACACAGTGCAATCTGCACCCGCCCAAATATGGGAATTGTATTCTAGCCTAGGTTTTATGTGGCTTTTGTATATTTGTGCTAAGTCAGTTATCCTCCTTTTCCAGTTACGTAAAAAAATAATCAACTCAATCAGTAGTTTTCGAGAAATATAAACGTTTAAATTTTTAAGACGTAATGGAAAATGATTTTTTGACCATCCAAAATGTCGATTTCTCTTAAGACCCTTATAGTAACCAAACGACTAATTCAATCAAAGAAATATTGCAATCAATTTTTGCCTAACAAGAAAAACAGAGTAGTTTAAAATATATGTTAACTGTGAATGTACAAATCTATCCTTGCGAAGTGGAGAAATGTTGGGCGTCGAGCTGTGAATCTATGCTATTATCTAAGAATCGAAAGCTATGCTTTCAAACTATCTGGTACGATGGAACTGCTTTAACGGCCGAACGACTCATTGAATTTTAAATTTAAATGTGAGTTAAGAGAGAAAAACAAAACAAAATAGGTAAACTGTCGCAAAAAGATGAAAAATTAGAATCGATTCCAGTTTTTTATATAAAGAATTTAACCTCCAAGCACGACCCTTTATGTAAACTATTTTATTTTACAAAGGCATCCGTGCGGCATTTTACAGATACATATCTGCTAAGGTATTTTCACGAGTCAATTTTCCGTTCTTATCTTGGAAGATAACGCGATATATTAAAATGATGAATGTTTATTACGAAAAATCTACAGACGTAATGAATTAAAGATTCACGATTACATATAGTATAATTGCATGTATAAGTATTATTGTTGCGTAACATGTTAATTCCCCCTCAATGAAATGGTATCCAACATTTGTTTCATCTTTATGGCAATTGTCGTCAATCAAGAAATTCATGATCAATAGAAAGGAAAATGACTATTAGGAACTAATCAATTCCACGCGGAATACTTAATAAATATACAGTACGTGCCCAATTAAAATAAAAGCATCTATGTCAGATTTAATAAGATAAAATATTCTCAAATTATACCAATTATGATCAGTAGTTATGAACACAGGCTTCAGGCTTTTTTTAGATGATTCTATCTTCCATTACTTTATTAACTTCCAAGAATTATTGCATGGTAATAATAAATAGATTGAATATTTTTGGACTCGGATTTTAGCGAACGGTGATGTAAACGAAGTGGATATTATTTCCGGTCCCCGGAGCCCCTACAAAGAGTTCTTCTATTACCTGGGAGTTAGCTCGAAAATGTCTTTGCTGAGGATACACTACGATAACGGCTTACCACTGTTATTGAGCGAGGGTCTTAAGCTCGCCACACAGGATCAAGCACAAAAACCAATACGCGTGACCAACTAAAACCAACTACAACCACGCACAAACACAGCCGACCATACTGTTCGTGGCCATTACGCGTGACCGACCAAAACCAACTACAACCACGACCAAACCGCCAACTAACCAAAACTTTATGCTATTTTAGTTCAGTGGAAGTTCGGTTGAGGTTGTAGTTGGTCGTGATTATGATTATTATTTAGTATTCAATTTAAGCGCTAAATTTTTTTTTTCGCAAGTCGTTCTCGGCACGGTCGACCTCTCTGTTGGATGATTTCACCGAGAGTCGATGTCGTACAGCGATCGAGCAGAGCCCAAGTCGAGGTCGAGCCGACTGAAGTACGAGTTCATTTACATTGGATACCGAGAAAATATCAATGTCGTGCAAAGGTCGAATCGAGTTATGAGTGAGAGTCCTTATACGTTAAAGTTTGCATTCTTTGAAATTTGAATTTTCTTAGACCGCTTCAGGAATTTTGACCTAACACTATCTAAAGGTTGTAAGGGGTTTGAATTTGACACAGCTCATGTTCTTGAACCGACACAATGGCTTATCATTTTCCACCGACGCGGAACGATAGTGATTCCACTGTGTTTTGTAATGTAATATAACGGGTAGTTTGTCATATCTCGGATTAAATAATTGTAATTGTTTGGCAAGTCAAGCATTTTGATGACAATCAGAAAATTAGTGACAAACCCGTAACGGTTAAAGACTCCAAGAAATTCCCATTGTTTTAGTACCATTTTTCCACAAACATGCTGTACTATACACCCTATGTTGCCAACCCAATGCGGTACACCCTGTATTATGTATATAATATAACGTAAAGTGAACATACAAAAATACTATATATTTTGCCATTTATAAAAAAAAACGACTAAAAAAGGCAAAGTCTATCACCTCATCAGCTGTGTTAGCCTAACACTAACAAGCTGTCCATAGAATAACTGATGGGGAGTCCGGAAAACTGAAACTTAATTCAATAAAGTTGTCTCAAAAGAAAAAAAAAAAACAACTGTTAGAAAAATACGCATTCTAACAGTTGATGACCTTGATTTTAATAAATAAGAATTTTGACATAAGTACTCTGGCTGAAAGCTTATCAATGCCGTTCGGATAAACTTCTTTCACTTAAATTTTAAGTAATTACTACTGAAAGAATTACCGTTATCCGAAATAATCCATATGGAAAGTTACGTTTTAGACCGAAAATGTCCATCGGAAAATAAACGAAATGAGCCACGTAGTATCGAGAGCAAGCAATCCGAGCGTTCATGTTTGCGCGATACTGAGGGTTGTGATCCCTTTAGCGCAGAGCGGCCGTGGCAAGCGGAGCCCTCACAAGAAACTGTTGAACGCAGAGCGAGCGATTATGTTTGCGCGATACTGAGAGTTGTGACCCCTTAAGCGCGGAGCCAACACAAGGGACTGTTGATTCACAATCGGCGCGGCGGAGTCCACACAAGATACTGTTGTGTCCGTAGCGAGCGAGACCCACACAAGGGACTGTTGATTCACAGCCCTCAGTATCCTGTGCATGGACAATTTCGATTTGGAACGAGCTGCGCTAGCTCCGCCCTATGGGGTTGCGATAGAAGCAAGCGCTGCCCTACCATATGCGTTTTTCTTAACATTTGAGCAGAGTGCCATTATGTATACACATTTTGAAAAATCATAAGGTATCAATAAGGTAAGGTCTGAAAAGATCTCAACTTTTGTGACTCGCGACTATCGATACCACATACATACTCGATTGTCCACTTCGATTTCATTGACAACATAAACTCACAATGGCCCCATGTTGGGCGCCGAATATTTTCAAGTTGTTTTGACTACATATTTTCTACCGTAAATATTCACTGATGTAGGATAAAAAAAAGAAACCTGCCGTATCCTTAAGCTAGTTTGTGGTAACCTTAAGTTAGATTAAGTTAGCCTGAAGGCAAGTTCTAGAAAGTTGTGGGCTTTTGAAAACAGTAGCTCTCCTAACAACATTAAATTTTTATTCGAAGTAAATACAAGTATTTCGGGAGCTACTTGCAAATGTACTGAAGAAGGCAGTGAGTAGCTCCCGAAATACTTGAATTTAATTTGAATGAAAATTTATTGTAGTTAGGAGAGTTACTGTTTCACTTAATCAGACTACAAGAATCGGAAGTCAAATAATCATTTGTGGGTTTTTGTTTGTTGTGAGTAACAGTACCACGTGCGTATTTCAGTTTCATTGACGAAATTACACCGACCCCACATTGAGTGACAAATAATTTCAGGTTTCTTCAAAAATTTTCAGCTATTTTTTACTGTAAATTTTTATTGATGTTGAATCGAAAAAAAACTTAAAAGATTTCAGTTTTTGTCTTGTGTGACTTGTATGGCTCTGCCAGTTGACTGCGCATTTCGTGTTATTTGACAAGGTAAAATCACATTGCCTCCAAAATCGGGCGCGGACTATTTCCGGCTATTTTCCGCTGTAAATGTTTGCCTATTATAGATGAAATGGTTAAAACATTGATTCTTTCCATCGCTCCCCATGAATAAATGTCACCGCTAGCCAATGTCAAAAATCAGTATTTGGAAAGAACTCACGGAGGGGGGATCATCCCCTGAATACCCCCTTATCTACACCACTGTGCATGGCCACTTTGGGGTACAGCCGAAACTATTTATTAATGGCTAATTTCATTGTGCTTATCAAAACCCAGCAAACAAAGCACTTTTTCACGTGCCAAGCTCTTATTAAACAATTGAGTTGAAGGACGAAAAGTAATAGGCGCGTTATTTTTCTTCTGTATTTATCAAGTGTAGGGTAGGGTAACGGACACGGATTACACAAACAAAAGTTGCTTGTTGGGTTTTAATATTATTGATCACAGTATAAACCTTTTGAATTTATTTGTATATTTAATTATTTATATTTAAAGTAATTTATATTAAACAAGCGACTTGTTGCTTATGTAATACTCGATAGATACGCAGAAGATCGCACCTATTAGAAGTTTACTTTTTTCTTTGCAAATCAATCTAGTCAATTAAATTAAATTCAAATTTAGTGAAATTGGGTTTATACTTTTAAAGTTCATTGATCGCTGGAGGCCAGACTGGTTTCACCATAAAGTCAACAGTTGAGTTCACGAAATTTGTTTTTATTTCGCATCCATTCGTTCTTGTCAAAATTGTTCTTAAGGCAAATATGCTTAATTTTTGAAATAATTTTCCAATAGATTTGCATCAGAAAATAATTAAAAACGCATCATCTATGGCTAAGACTTTTTTCTGTGCTGTCATAATCGATTAAGACGTTGGTGAAGATCATCGCTGACTAGTTTTTAGTTGTTGTCTTTTTTTTTCTTTATTTATGCAGAATACAAAATTTATTTTAATTTGTTTTCTTTGGTGTGCAAATTTGCAATTTTCAAGACTTGGCCACAAGCTAACTCGTTGATATCTTCATCGAAATGGTTTCCGTTTTAGATAATAATTCTAATTCGCCAGATAAACTAATAAAACTAATATTTATTACTCGCCATACCAATGGTATTTCTCTTGTCTGACTTTGCCGTAACACAGTAACACCCTGGACATACGTTGTGCCCGAACCGAATGATCATTCGGCGAATTATAGATTGCTGGCAACAAAGGTGTGAAAAAAGAACAGGATTGGAGCAAAGCTCGAAAATACATATGGATACAACAACAAAAAGTGGGCCAATTTAGTAGGTAGTTAATTGTCAATGCCTAGTAAAAAGTGGGTTGCTAAATGTCAAATATTGAAAGATTTTCCGATTTTCATCTCGACTAATTGAAATTAAAATTTTTCTTTTAATAGAGTGCCATTTAAATGCAATTTGTCGTGTAAATTACGCGAAACCGTGTCCTAGAAGATAACTCATTAGCTGAAAAACCTTTCATGAAAATTTGCCCCCAAAGTTTTTCTTATGTTTCTGCCCTGATATTCCCTAGTTGCTACTCAATGACAATTTGTCGGATAGGTGACACTGCATACACAAAGAGGATCAACGTTGCTCTGCCAATTGTTATTCGCAAATTACCATTTGAACGATGTTCGAATAATCATTCGAAGGGCTCACTCTTGAAATCGAGTTATAAATTTAAATAAATTAAATTATACATAAATTAATTTTAATCAAGCGTCAAAATAAGTTCAAATACTACTCAAATGATTCTTCACGTTCTTTTTTTATATATTTTTTTAGTGGTTCTCAGGAAACATTATTCCACAAGTAATTAAGAACTAGCTGAAAGAGCTAGCTTCGCTCAAAATTTGACACTAAATTCGACCATTTTGAACATTTTTTCACGGTCACTCTACCCGAGGAACATACTGACATACTTTTTCCTAGTCGACCTTCCGGTCTAGATTGATTACATTAAGGCTGTTATCGCCAAATAGGCATTTTGGCATTTTTGCTCAGAACCCACTAAAAATAGGCTGGAATGAAAATATGGGCCACGTTAGATTTCAAATCAAATTGTCTTCAATTTTTATTTTATGAGTTTTTTTTTATTTGGAACAACCGTTTCTAAGATATGTGAACTTGGCAAGTGAAATAGTGGGATTTACCTCCAAAGCCTAAAAAATTTACGTTTTTCGAGTATATCACTTTTGACTGTACTACTTAACCGAATTTCGACTATTGGCAGTGCATTGGATGCAGAGTTCGATACTCTTTAATCTATTTTACTTTCTATAAAAAATTTCGATCCAAGGCAACCATATAGAAGTTATAAGGAAAAAAAGGGCTCAAATTCTCTGGTTTTTCGTCTGTACAGCCGCTCTGCCGAGGGACCCAAAATGGCTCCGTCTCTTAAAGTGAATATATGGGGCCCACCAACAGTCGTACCAAACTGCATTTTTCTATCATACTACTGATTTTCCTTAACCCCCAGTGGCCCAGTGGACGTTTCGTTGGCATAAACTAGTTTCGGAGAATGCAGTTGCCAACATGCACCTCCAGGACTTACGGGTATAATAGTTTATAGAGAATGTTAAAGATATAAAGGATATGTATTTATAAAGGACATGGTCATGCCACGAAGGTCGGAAAGGATATAGGGGACTTAAAGGGCATAAGGACATAAACGACAAAACGAACAAAAAGACTGAAAGGACATAAAGGAATCGAAGTCGACTCAAAGGCCCATTTACCAAAAAATACGTAGCTTGAAACCTCACGAGCATAAGAACTATAAATGTAAAGCACTTAAGTTTTTCAAGTACGTATTTATGTCAATTTTCTAATAAATCTTTGGACATCCTTGCTTCGTTCAAGTTCAACTTTGTGAACTTAAAATCAATTCTTATTGTTTTTGGAAAAACTGACTAGTATTTCAGGTTATCTATTAGAGCAATTATGTAAATTTTTATCTTTTGTATAACATTATAATTTAATTAGAGATTTAATGTCTTATCTATAGAAACGTGCAAATATACAGGCCCAGACTGATAATATAACGTTACGGAAAAATAAATAAGCAGAAAGTATGACATCGATTTTCGTATATTTTGATAATCAGATCATTTCAATTCAAAACTGTATATTGTACATTTTAGGCGTATTTTTTTAAATTAAACATATTATTCGCATTAGTATGGTGACCAACAAATTTTTCCATTTTTTACCCACACGGTATTGTTAGGTAGAAAGCGGTATAAACTCGTATAGTAGCTGCGGTTCTTTTTTTGCGCAGAGCAGAGTAGAGCAGAATAAGCGGCAAAAAACGATCGAGAGCAAATTAGGGTAGCGAACACGAAAACGGGGCATGTCTTTGCTGGGAGTGTGTCTTGGTTTAGTTAAAATTCAAACGTCAACTCAAATTTAAAGAGGAAACTTAAATCCTTAGTACGTATACAATCGGACATATGCAAAAATCCTCATCCATAGTCCTCCTCGTGGGCGCCCCTGGAACGGCAGTGGTCGCTGACCATTAGTAACCAAGTGAAGCCGTCAGTAATGGCGGAGTCCGAAGCGTATATAGGTATACCCTAGACTTCTACAGACCTAGTGGTGATACCAAAAGTAAACATTTGACCAGAATTTCAAGTCACTAGCTTCATTTTATCGAAAGTTATTGCTTATGTGAAGTTTCATTTGTAGGCGAAGTAGGGGTTTCGTTGGTCGTACTTTATGTACAATATTTTCAATATCAGCCAACTGGATCTTATTACAAACATTTGACCAAAGTTTCAAGTCGCTGGCTTCATTCTAGCAAAAGTGATCGCTTATTTGAAGATTTATTTGTAGGGGAGGTAGGGGTTCCTTGGGTCGGATCTCGACCATTTTCAGTAACTAACTAGATCTTACTGTCAACATCCGACCGAATTTTCAACTCGCTAGCTTTGTCCTGTAGAAAGTGATCGTAGTTCAATTAAATTTCAATTTTTGCCATTTCTATGGGAGGTAGGCCTTTGGCCTGATTATGCTAGAACTCAAGTAACTTTTCACCTGAAGTTTACGTACCAAAAATCAGCTCAATGCGTCAATTGATTCAAGAGTTATAGACAAAAACCCAGAAAAATTGGGTAATGCGGGGCTCTTTGTAAGGAAAGTACCGTTATTTTCAGAATGATAAATCTAATTTTTACAGGAAAGTACAAAATGGCCCTTTCAAATCATCTGCCAAAGTTTCAGCTTTTCACGTATATTCAATCGGGAGTTATAGATACATTTAATTATTGTGAATATGTTGTGGAGGCAGGCGCTCCATTTTCAATGCCAACCAACCAGATCGACGAACATTTTTTGAAAAGCTTAATTCTATCGAAAGTTATCATGCGAACGGACAGACAGACAGGTAGCGCAGTGTGTTGAGGCATCAGTTTTATGTTTGACTACCGGCGTTTCGGGTTCGAATCCCGTCCACGACGATGTTCGTGGCCATGGATGTGCAGGAGGTGCATGCTGGCAACTGCATTCTCCGAAACCAGTTTATGCCGTGGAAACGTCAACTGGGCCACATGGTACAGTTGACGAGCTATGCCCCACAAGGGGTTAGGGCAATTGAGAGAGAGACAGACAGACATGGCTAAATCAAATCAGGAGGTGACCCTGATCATTTATATATATAGGTACACATTGCATTACCTCCGGAGCCTCCTTTAAGGTGTAACATATTTTGATCGTAACAAGAACAATATACCCTCTATACTTATAAAGTCTAGGGTATAATAAGATAAAACAGCAAAATGTTGATTGAGTGCCCATTTGTTATTTTTTTTTTCTTTTTTTTCGGAGGTAAACAATTTATCTGATTTTTACGGGCTATTTTATATTTTTAGGGTATTGATCTTTAATGCAATATTCTACCTGGTGCAGTTTTTCGGTTATTGCGTTTTTATTAAAGTAAGGTCGGCGATTTCGCAAAGCATAATATGATTGTGGTGAATCAGGTTGTTAATAAAGAGCTCACATTTATCGAATTTTCGCCTCCCAAAACTTAAGATCACCTTCTGCAACCGTGCAAACTCAGTTTCCATTTGTATATTAATTTATGACCTACAGAAAAGATTATTATTATTTCCAAATCTGTTCTTAAGAATTCCTATAAAGCCCCAAATTGACTTTTCTTTATTGGCCTAACTTGCCCAAAAAATAAAAATTAATTTATCCATTTTTGAGATAAGTGAAGTATGTTTTCAAAAGAGGACAATGTATCGAATAAAAAGAAAACAATTGATGAAATTCTAAAGTATGATGCACTAGCTCGATCCACTGTGTGGCAGCATGATTCATTTTTAAATAAAATGTGTGATAGCGTATAACTCTTTAGATAATAAATTTACAGAAAAACCAAGTATAAAAAGTTATAGAAAATTTAATGCTCTACATCTACAACAATGTATAGAAATATGTACATCGTTTTTCTCGGAGATGCATTATTAAAGAGATAAGCACAATAAACTAAAAAATTACCATAAATACTTTTGTTTTTGGGGTACCACATGGAATACACAAGGGGTAGGAGGTTAAAAACTTCAATTCTGAACTTTGGGACCTACCTACATAGCATATCAAAAAATTGGAACTACTGAACCTTTTGCAAGGTAATATGTCTCTGTTCACCGGACTAGTATCGATTAAAGTTGAATTAGGATTGCAGTTATTAAATTAGCCATTTGTAAAAAGGTCAATATTGGTGGGGGGAGGGGGGAGGGGTGGTGAATCGATGACTCTACCTACAATAATTCATACCCTCTAGCATTTCAGTTTGCAATTGCAATCTCGTCTTAACATAAATGGTTAAAAAAAATCTCCAGGAGTAGGGCAGCTCATCTCCTATTGAAATCGGAAATAACAAGACCCCCGTATTGCAGGCGACATGTAGTTTTTCCAAGATTTTGCCGAAAATTCGCTTCGTATTCACGAGCACTTTCGGTACAGTCTACCCTGGACCCCACTTCAAAAATTGGAAATAAATAGAACATCTTTCATATTACAAAGCGGCAACCTTCTTAAAATAACGTAATTTTAATGTTTTTTTTTGTGCAAAATTTAATCTTCTACAACCGCCAAACCCATCCTCGGAGGCTTGCCAGACTTCTCATTCTCTTCTCTTATACCTTACAAAAAACCGACTGAAAGTACTAGCCATGGTACTTATTACAACATAACAAACATGTTGCTGGCTCCGTAACTTTTTAGTGTAGCAATGACTCTGCTAACATGTCCAACACTTCCTCTTGAGATGGTGATTGATTTGATGAATAAATTGTTCAAAACAAAAAGATGGATCGCTATAAGGTAGCATCTGCGCGTGTCGTCGAATTTTTGCGCCGAATACCCACAATTCCAGATATATATTTTAATACTAATTGTTAAGCGAGCCTATGAAGCCTCTTATATTAGGCGCGTTTTTTTGTCAACAGTTCATGTCAGAGCAAAAATTGCACGCAGCACACTAACAAAATTGTTCTATACAGAGCAGGTCGTTAGTGTAATGCGTGTGATGATTGTTCTGCTCTTGATCTGAACTGTTGAAAAAAAAAACTCGCCTATTATGTATTGTATTAAACTTTTATTCCGGAACAAAAGCAACATATCTAGCATTGTCTTTGTAGTATATGAATTAAATATGATCAGAATATCACCCACTGTGAAATATCTAATTCAAATTGTCAAATTTATAAATCCTACATCCGAATCAACAGAAATTCCATAAATTATTTTATTTGCATGGAATACGGAACACACTTGAATTGCATGTCAACACTGAACATGTGAAAAATGCTCAAAAGCAAATAAGATACATAGTTGAAAAGCAACATGTCTTTTTGCATGTAGCAGTAAAGATAAAACCATAACTCCATGCTGATATAAGACACTAATCTTATGATATCGTCTTGATTTCGTCGGTCGATGTCACACACATATGGTATCACAATCCCATCCGCGTCACTTTTGTTGTAAATTGAAAGCATTTTTTGTTTGTCTCGTTGTCTGTATGAAATACATATTTCACTTTCACTGTCAGTTAATGTCTCTTGCCTCACCAATCGTCAGAACGCCCCGCAGTACGACGGCGAACAACAATTCACTAAAATTATGACTTTTTAGCATACTTTGCAATTTAGTCACTCATTAACGAGCCGTTTCAATGAATTTTATTTATATTTATATTTTTTTCTGGGGAAATTGTTAAAACAAGTACGCATGCACTTACGCAAAACCTAAAGTGAAACCACCCAGCAAGATTGTAGTGAACAGGAAATGAACATTGCGGCGCCATTCGCGCTTCCTGCAGGAACTCACTTTGGCACTAAACATAACGAACTTTTCACTCCCGGAGCACGGACGTAACGATCGACGAACTAAACTCGCGTGAAAAGCGGATCTGAGATAGCTGCGGCCAACTGAGTGGTAACAATTAAGTCGCCTTCACACCTCAACATTTCTTTATATAGTCGCAGCAGAAATCCCAGCTTCGTCATTCTTTTCGCTCAGCTGTTGATACCTTCCAGCCTGTGCTCTATGACAATAAAAAAAAAATATAAAGTCGGTCGAAAACCTATTAAAGAAACAAATCGGGGAAATATTGATAACTGGTTGCCAAGACACCTGATTTTAAGAAACAGGTTGCTAAATTAAACTATCCACTAATGAGTAGCTAAATAGTCTGTGGTTAGAATATTGTGGAAAGACACTGCGGCCTGACCACGCATGACGCAGACATGAAAATATGCTTCTTTTTAGACCGATTTTGTTTGGAGTATTGCAGCTCGAATGCAATGAAAATATAATTGTTGGATCAGGTCAACTGTTGAAGATTAGAATGCAATAAATACAACCGGTAGTAAAGTGATAGCTAACCTTGAAAGCGGATAAGTTTTTTATCCTTCGCTAATTTAAATCTTCCCAAATTTCAAACCCAAGTGTCTTATAGTTGGGGAAGGACGGTTTGGTTACATTATAAGTACCAAGGCTAGAACTTTCACGACCGTTTCTTTGGTAATGATAAGTCCGAGGGTGGGTTTGGCCAAGGCCGGTCAAAGGCTAAGGCGAAACAGGCGTTAGCCTGGGGCGCCGATTCTAAATAGACGCCGAAAGGGACGGTCAACGTCTAACTTAAGGCACATTCAAGGATATTTTGGCGCCCCCACTTCCCCTCATCACATTTTCTCAAAACAGTTTTCCATATATGATTCATTGCTTCAAATGTGATTTTTATGTATTTAGTATCATTGTTGCATATTTTTTTAAGCGTCACATTTGCCCAAACTGATTTTTTAGGCCCCTCACACTAAACAAAATTTTTGTAAAAAAAATATAGGAGCTCTACTCTTATACAAAAATTTGCGGAAGCGAAAATCAATACCACCAACTGTGCAACCGCAAACATTTTCAAATGACTTTGGAAAATTTTTGCGGATACTTCAAATTGTTGTCGACTATTTCATATTTTTGCGAATGAAGTTCCATATGAGGGCAATCGCACTCATCCATTCAGTCTGTGCGCTATTTTGAGGGGTTCACGGTCAAGCAAATTTCCAAGCCACTGGCAAAGTTCTAAATCACTGCAATGTTTGTGCTAAAATTTGAGCAAATTTTTGCTAGTCTGAGGTGTCTATTAAGCCCCTCACACTTGACAAAAATACAAGAGGTGTACTTTTATACCAAAATTTGCAGAAGCAACAATTTTCAAAGGCATTAAGGCATAATTATGCCAAATTTCATGTACATATGTAGCTTCAGCCGTTCACGAGATATTCTCTGCCCAGACGGGGAGGCATTTGACCGATTGCACAATGGTTTTCTTTTTTCTGAATAAGATGATTTCTGAAGCTTAATCCATTAATTTAATTCTGTAATTATTGTTAAATACATAATACGAGTACATATTATAATTTTGTATGATCTTTTTTTTATCAGTTTGTCGCATTTTATAAGTATACGGAATCTACACAAGAATGCAGATTGAGATCAAGGCTTCCAACTTGTTTAGTTTACAAATAAAACAATTGCCTGTTATGCAGTTTGTCTATAAATTAATAATATTCGTAAATCAAAGGTGAGATCATAAAATTCTATTTATTATATGCACTAAAAACAAATATCCACAACCGATGATAGTGATACATATATGTACATACATACGAGTTATATGCATATCAAAACTAACAAAGTTTAAAGAAAATAGAAACCAGCTTTGGGAATTGGCCAGTGACGTAGTAGGTGTCGTTTATCGTTGCTAAGACACAGTGCCGGCAAAAGATACCGCTGCGACTACAAAGTATGGGTACTGGGGAAATCAAGGACCAGTCTGCAAAATTTCCCGTTTATCGCTTATCGTTACTAAGATATAGTGCCGGCAAAAGATACCACTGCGACTACAAAGTATGGGTACTGGGAAATCAAGGACCAGTCTGCAATAATTCGCGCCAGTGACTAATCCGACTGTCCAATAACCGTGCCTCCACCGAATCGGTAATTTCACATGTTAAAGATAGGTATAGTCACATGCTTCGAATCAGCAGTAAATACGACATTACAGAGAATTTCTTATGAATCTAGTTTGTAGTTCCAAGAGTTGAATCTTTAAATACAATCTAGATGATTTTTCCTGGGGTTGGGGATTTCTGGTAATCCGGAATATGTGAAGGCTTGTTTTCGTATTTGCAAGTGAATGGATGCAAATGAAATGAAATAAAGATAACTCCACATTGACTACGTTACGCATGAATAATTTAATTATGTATGTGAGTGAATAAATTATCCGTTTATTGACTTGACTTTAAGATCGGCCAAAAATAACTCCAATGATTGTAATTAATATTTCAGTTAACCTTCTTCTTTATGTTTGAAAGTTATAATTTATTTATTATGTTGAAAAATTTAAGCTATTATCCGTATAGTTCCGTAGTAAATTTACTTTAATAAATTAATTTAATTTATTAAACTTCACGAGAAACTGTCCTCAACCCCTCAACTACTTAGCAAAACACTGACTCACGATTCTGAAAAAAATTAATTTTTCGGACATACTATACATACGAGTATTTGTGGTACCTACATGTATTTCCGAATTTTATTGAAATTGCAAATACACATATGTATGTCGTCGTAATGATTATTTATAGCCTAGTCATCAAGTAGTTTTCCTAAAGCAAATTCTGGTGTAGTTTTGATTTTTTTCCGTTATGTTTTTTTTGGGGTGCTAATTACGAATCTGAGGTTTGCTACCAAAAATTTTTTGTGGAATTTGAGTTAGAGCCAAAAAAAAACAATATTTTTTGAAAATATTTTGAAAACGGTTGACTTTAGCAAAAAACTTTCTGAGACAAAATGGAAGACGTGGAACAGTTTAAGAAAAAAGACTAGCGTTACATTTTTTGTATCTCCAATAGTGAGATATTCTCACTTGAAAAGGGACTACTTTTCACGCTTCTATTCTTTATCTTTTATTCCCACAAAGAGAAAATACATAGTTTGATGTATTTTTGCGAATACCTATAGGAAAAACTACATATCCTACAAGGAAAATGATCCGGGTTGAATTTGTTGATAGCTTACTCACCTCTCATTTTAAACAAGTGAGATGCGCATTGGAAAAATAGCTACCTAGATATTGGCGAAAACAAATTATAAAAAAAATGAAACCGGAAAATAGTAGTAATTTTTGTAGTACGAGGGTTGCCTTTTATATTTCGGGATTAGAGAACAAAAACAAATATTAATCATTGAAAATCGCTTTATTGTTTTTCAAAATATTCCCCATGAAGATCTATACACTTTTGCATGCGTTTGAACCAATTGTCAAAGCACTTTTGCCACTCTGATTGAGGTGTCTCCTAAACATGCATTCTGAACGCAACAACCGCTTCTTCAGGTGTTGAAAAACGTTGACCTCTCAGTTTGTTTTTTACGTACGGGAATAAAAAGAAGTCATTCGGTGCCAAGTCAGGACTATACGGCGGATGACCCATCAAATCTATGTTTTGAGTGCTCAAAAATGCAGTTGTTTGAGCTGATGTGTGAGAGCTCGCATTGTCGTGGTGAAGAGTGATCCGTCTTCGGCGGTTGGTTTTCCTGATTTCTTGGAAGACAACTGGCAAACAAATGGTTGTGTACCACTGAGAATTGACTGTTCTGCGTTGTTCTAGTGGTACGGTTGCGACATGTCCAGTATTTCCGAAAAAACAGGTGACCATTTGTTTGGAAGTGCTTCGTGCGCGAACAACTTTTGTTGGGTTTGGCTCATCTTGAAACACCCATCCAGTCGACTGCTGTTTACTTTCGGGCTCATACGCGTAAATCCACGATTCATTACCTGTCACGATGTCATAAACGTGTTTCGAAGCACCGCGATCGTATTTTTTGAGTATTTCTTTCGACCAATCGACACGAGCCTTTTTTTGAGCGATTGACAAATTGTGTGGGATCCAACGCGAACAAATTTTTTTTGACAGTCGAATGTTCATGCAATATTGAATGTATGCTGGTCCCACTAATGCCTAAGGTTGTCTCAATCTCACGATAGGTCACATGACGATCTTGCAATATCAGTTCGCGCACAGCATCAATGGTTTCCGGAACAACAACTGATTTTGGACGACCTTCACGAAATTCGTCTTGGAGTGAACTACGACCTCGATTGAATTCACCATACCATCGATAAATACTGGTCCTTGATGGAGCTTCATCGCCAAAAATTGAATTCAGTTCATCCATGCACTGTTGCTGAGTTAATCCACGTTGAAAGTTGTAAAAAATAATCGCACGAAAATGTTCACGATTGAATTCCATTATTTGGCCGAGATTAATCTTTTAAGTTACTGTAAAAAAACACAAATAGCGCTCGTATGTCAAAACGTTCTGAGTACGTATAACCTCAAAAATGTCAAACTTTACGATAGAGCTGTCAGTTGCCAGATTGCAACACTAGGGTTGTCCAATCCCGAAATATAAAAGGCAACCTCCGTATCTCATGCCAGTGAACTGAGATGAACTGACCAACTCTTGGAGATGCTTAACCATTCATGTTAAGACGACATTACAAATTGCAGGCTTGCGTGAAAAATATTAAAAACAAATTGGTTGAATAATTATAGAAAGTAGTGTCAGCGACCAGCCTACTCCCTCTCTCTTCTGTCCCACCAATCTTTACCCTTTCAAAAGTGGTTAACTCATGTACATACGTACTTTGAAAATATTATACCAAATTTAAATTTGATAATTAATATACGACAAAGCCATGTACACATTGTACATTGTATAGTATTTATTGAAACGGCACCCGTGTCAGTCACCATTTTGGGCAAAGTGGTGAAAAGAATGGCACTTCCGGTACGGAATTCAATTTGATAAAATTTTACCAAATTTAAATTTTGTATCCAGTAATCTGTGCTTGAATGTCCAAAATTTCCGAAATAGGGGTTGCCAGCATATAAATAATTTAATGATGTTAAAATTCTCTTATATTGTTGCTTTTAGATGAGAGCATTGTCAGTCGTTATTAAAGGTTTATTGCTTATAAACAGTTGATTGCTATTTGATTTTTGGCATTCTCAGCAAGGAAACTAAAACATCATAAATTATGAAAATTATCATTAAATGTTGGCAGCCCCTATTAGCTGTAATTTTTTGACAGACAACCAATTGGTTCAAAAATTATATTTGGCATATATATTTATATATATATATATATTTATATTTTTTTCAAATTGCATTTCGTTCAGGAAGTGCCATTGTTTTCACCACTCTGCCCAGGATGGTGACTGGCACGATTGCCTTCCCATTAAATACAATGCTTTTACAAAAGCCTTTGACGTATACATCATCCCGCTAACAGATAGTTGCTAATTTTCAGAGCCGGCTCTCCTACTATAATGTAATGAAAATTGAATAAGTAATAAATACTCTCTCATTGGTTGTTTTTGATCTCTTTACAGGCTCGACCCACCAACACTACACGCACCATACGCAGCATCCTGACCCTTCCATATATTTCTGTAGGTGTGCATTATCATAATAAATGGCCATCGTGTAAGAAAAACAAAAAAAAAGATCCCGTCTTTCAAAATCAGTGGAGTGTGGCTAGATTTTTGTCCAGAATTCATTACCTTGAGTGTAGCTTTACATAATGCGTATTTGAACACTTCGCATTTACATTATCAATGCGAAGTGTTCAAATACGCATTATGTAAAGCTACACTCATGGTTAAAATAATAAGTACACCAGGACAATTTACAAGCAATTGGGAAGGGATTTTAACTATATATGAAACGCATTACCCATTTGTCACGCATAAGCGCATGTTTAAATTTTTTTTTTTTTTTTTGAGAATAAAAGCTGTTAAGCAGTCAACAAGACCACTTAGCAATGATCTCCAACCAAAAATTTTCATACACTTAGTGCTTGAGCTGGTTTCGTCACCCGATAGACTTCACTCTTCAGGAGCTACCTTCAGTCTATCGGGGAGGTAGCTCGACCAAGCCCAAAAGTGTGTATTCCAACTTTCGTCAGAATACGTCACTTCGCACAATGCTCATGGTATAAATAGTGTGCATTATATGACGCTATTGTGAATTTTCACTGTGTGAAACGCATTACCCATTTGTCACGCATAAGCACATTTTTATATTTTTTTTTTAAGAATAAAATTGGAATGTACCATTGCTAAGCAAACAACAAGACCACTTAGCAATGATCCCCACCCAAAAAATTTCAGTCTAAGCCAATTAAACTTAGTGCTTGAGCTGGTTTCGTCGCTTGGTCGAGCTACCTCCCCGATAGACTCAAGGTAGCTCTTGAAGAGTAAAGTTTATCGGGTGACGAACCCAGCTCAACCACTAAGTGTAATTGGCTTAGGCTGAAAAAATTTAGGTGGGGATCATTGCTAAGTGGTCTTGTTGACTGCTTAGCAATTACACTCCACTTTTATTCTCAATTTAAATATATATGTACATACATATATTTGTATATAGTATACATGAATTTAATCTTTCTGATCACCAGTGTTTTTGAGAAGATACAACTTTTTCGCGTCCCTTATGACTGTGTTTTTGCTCAATAACTTTTAGCAAAACGAACCTAGAAACTTGAAATCTTGTTCAAATATTTGTAATTTCATGATGAAAATGTGCGCGATCCGACAAAAGGAACGCCTACCTCCAAAAGACATGTCATTAAAAATATATTATATCTTGATTGTAGAAGGATCTAATTTTGGTAAATTGCTGCTTACGAAAACAATCTACTACTCTATACATGTAGTTGACAAATCTAAAATTTATTCGGCATTTCTTGCAAATTGTCTTGGTGTACTTATTATCTTTACCATGAGTGTATATCGTAGCTGCCATGCTTTTAGCATTAGTAGGGTTCAGTTAGTCAGCGGGTCAGTCGGGCTAAAGGGCTAATCATCTTAATACTTCCATTTGAGCCCATGTTAAAGCCATACGTCCTTCAGCCCTTTCAGTCGGTACGCTGTTGATGGGCTGATCGTGTGAAAGCTCTGATTAAACTCTGTACTTCTGGTGAGCTGTCGGACGTACCGACTAACGGGCTGATCATGTGAAAGCAGACTAGGCAAAGTAGTAAGTAAACATACATTTATTTGATTTTATTTACATAAATTCAGTAGAATTTTTTTATAATTTTTGCCAAGAATTATAAATTATCAGAAAGCTTACTAAAATATTTAGTAGCCTGTTTTCCGGTGACCAAGTTGTTTTCTCGTCTGCATTTACGAGAAATATTAATTTGTGATTATGATTATTAATTTCACAGAACGGATCTTCGTTCTGTGAAATTAAAGAAAGAGTTATTGCTGTTTTTAAATTGCCACATTTGAATGGAGGGCTTTTCAATGAGCTTCGAGTACAGAACGGATATGTGTTTACTGGAAATTTTATAAACAACTACGTTCTTTAATATTTGATGTGTTTATCATTGTTTCCATTTTTAAAGAATATTATTACTTATGAAAATATCATTTTTTATGTCGTCAGTCGATTATGGTAATTTGCATCTAATACGCTCGATACCTAGCAGCAAGAAAATACCAATAAAATATATAGTAATTGAATTTTCCGGTAACAGCTGTGGATTACCGGATGGTGTCGAAACTTCGGATTTAACAGACTGGTTGCTCTCTCGCTGATTGGATTGGTACCCTAATAGGGGGTTTTAAATTGAGATGATTTCGTACTCCCTTTGCGAGGGTTTCGCTCGTTACGCGAGCTCCGTGGCTTATGAGATTACAACCCTCCTAGAACGCTCGCTTCGCTCGCTGTATACGCTACAGCGGCACAGCTACTATTATCTAAAACATGAACCGCGATACGTGGCTTGTTGAAATAGGAATATACTATACTATACCTAAAATTTTGGCGTTCAGATTTCGGAATGCTAAAAATATTTACGTACAAAAAGGTCATTTTAGAACATTGCTATATGACCGGGCGACGCATAGTGGTTCGCGTCTTTGACCAATAGTAGATTTTTAATTAAAATGATTTCGGACACGAGCACCGCTGCTTAAGAGGTTGCACACACGACAACCATTTGGTTGCGAACCAATTTCATAGATATAGGAACGTACGGAAGAATCCTTCTATTGTTGTGTATTGCGAACTTTACGGATTCTTTTCTTAATACGATTGATACTAAAAACTCGGTAAAATCAATCGCATTCTTTGTGAAAATCGACATCATATGCTCCTCACTAGGCGTCACGAGCATCGTTTACTAATTGTATAAGAGGAAAAACGTCCTACAAAAAGACGAATAATTTTTTTATACTCGTGGTTTTAGTTTCCCGGTTCTAACTGGTCTTACTCATCGTCATCGCGTATTTTCTATCTTAAAATCTTCCATTCAATTATTTGTTTACGTGCCGTTTGTCATATTCAGAACATGTTAATTCGGCTCGAGCTCTGGCTCTAAGCTGGAATCCAATTACGAGTAATTTGGGTTTCATCGCTTTTATTGTAAAAGGGAAGAAATTATGCATTAAGCGTGAAACACATTAAAAACAGAAGTCAGGCTGCCCACATTGATTTGTGATTTGTTCAGACAAATATACTATATTTATATATATTGTACTTGGCTGTTATCATATCAAAAACTCGTGTTAATTGTTGTGTGTTAAAATAAGGTGAGAAGTATTTGGGGAAAACGACTAAATAGTAGTAATACATCCCGTCCACGATGACGTTCGTGACCATGGATGTTTGTGTTGTCTTTCCCCCTGGTGCGGGGCGTAATAATAAGCCACAGCATCTCCCGACCTCTCCAAGGCAGGCAGCTAAACGAGGGAAGAGGAGGAACATACTGGCAATTCTCCGAAACTAGTTTATGCCAACGAAACGTCAACTGGGCTACATGGAACAGTTGACGCGCTATACCCCACAACGGGTTAAGGTAATTGAGTAATAAGACATATAAGTGGAATTCACGCTCGCTGTTGTATACGTCGTATACTTCGTATTGGTCGTATACTTCGTAAATTTCTTGTCATTTTGCACCAAATACAAGACTATTGTGAAGTAGTGAACGATGTTGTGCCGATGGCACATATCTCCCACCGCTAAATGCTATCTACGCCACGGCGTCCTGCTCTAATCTATTCTGTAAAGAAAGAACGCACCTATTGCAGGAATTTTATTGCCAGTAGAAGCAATCGCGCTAGCAGAGGCAACATCCTACGCTGCTCGGCTGTTAAAAAAATGCGCCTGTTGACTGTTAATGAATTTGTCTTGGCTTCGTGGAGGAGTTTTAAAGCTTTGTTTTTAAGATACTTATAAGCTGCTTTTTTGCTTTCACTAGTTGGGTCGAGTTTATATTTTTTATAAGCAATATTCTACTTATTATTGTATTTGACTCAATTATTTCAGAATTAATCCGTGACAGAGTTTCTTCAGAGTCGTTGATTCAGTTTATGTAGATATAACGATAAGTTTTTAAAGAAGCAGCGAACAAAAAAATTCTCGGGAAATAATCAATAACAAACAATTCAACCGACTTTTCATTTTCTTATTTTTTTCGTTAAAATGACGTCACGATCTCATCCATTCACAATTGTTCACATTTTCTAGTCAGTTGAAGATTCCATTGGAATATTGGAAGTAAACAAAAACATGTGTTCTGTCAAATTCGGTCGACTTGTCAAAGTACATGTGCCTTTAATAAACACGACTAACGCGATAAATAGAACTTAACTTCTACATAAAATGCAATTATTTGCGGTCAACAGGTAAGAAAATCAGTGGCGCTATCCTACCTCAATTCCGAGCTACTACGCCATTTCTCCTTTAGATATGACGCCGAACGCCATGACCCCAACAAGTCGCATGAAGAAGAGAAGCTGGCAAAGTTGCTGAAGAAAGTTGAAAAGCGAAAGCGAAAACTTGAAAAGGAGAACAAACGTGATGTCCAAGCCGCCGACGGAGAAGACGACGATGACAAACCAGGAAAGCAATCACGTCAAAATGAGGACGAATCAGCACAAGAAGAATCGCCGGCAATACAGACATCTGAGCAGGAAGCAAATGAAGAACAGTCCCCGCCACCACCTCCATCCGACAGGCAGGTTGAATTCCAAGTTCTAGGCGACGATGCCTTCGATAAAAAGTCCGAAGCGAAGATGGTGCTGCCCCCGTGGCTTCGCCACCCAACAATTATTCTCAATGAGATTTCCACGAATTCCGCTGACCTGGACGAATTTGCTCCTCTCTTGTCCCCAACCCTTCTGCTAAATCTGAAACTAAAGAAAATTACAAAACTGTTTCCGGTCCAGAAGGAAGTAATTCCGTGGATCCTGGAAGCGCACTCCAAACCGGCACCATTCCGACCACGCGATATCTGCGTGTCGGCTGCAACGGGTAGTGGCAAGACACTCGCCTTCGCGTTACCAATTGTCCAGTTGCTCATGAATCGGGTCGAATGCAAAGTCCGGGCGCTTGTCATTTTGCCGGCAGCCGAATTGGCCCAACAAGTGTTCAACGTTTTCCGGACGCTTGTTAGGAAAACAGATCTTAAAGTCGGTCTGTTGACGATTGCCACCCCTTTCGAGACGGAACAGAAGAACCTTGTAGACAAATTCCAGGGCAAGTTCTATTCAAAACTGGACATTGTCATCAGCACTCCCGGGCGACTGGTCGAACACTTGCATTCCACCGAAGGATTTGATTTGAAATCATTGCGATTCCTCGTGATCGACGAAGCCGATCGCATGATGGAACAAAGCCACCACAATTGGCTCTACCACTTGGACGAGCACATTAAAACGACGTCGGAATCATTCATGGCCGGCCAATCAGTGCCACTGTGCTTGCACCAACTCGAAAATCAGGCAATGAAGCAGCCCTACAAAATGCTTTTCTCGGCCACTCTCACTCAGGATCCCGAAAAATTGCAGAACTTGCGTCTGTTTCAGCCAAAGTTGTTCACATCGATTGTCAAGTCGCCCGAGGAATTCGTCAGTCAGCTGCTGGCAAACGCATCGCAGAAACAAGCAAACGTTGAGGACATGCAGGGCGACTTCATTGGAAAGTATACGACGCCTGCGGAACTTTCAGAGTTCTATGCTGTGACTACACCCCAACTGAAACCGCTCACTCTCTTCAGTCTTATCAAGGAGCAGAATTGGAAACGATTCTTATGCTTTACGAACACTATAAAGGCGGCGAACAGGTAAAGTTGTACTCAGGCTATTGGGCGGAGATTTATTTTGTGATTAATTTCGGTTATTGCAGATTGTCGTTTGTATTGGATAACATGTTGAAGAACAATCGAATTCAGGATTTGTCATCGGCTCTGAAGCCCGGCGAACGTAAAACAGTTCTGGCGAATTTTGCTCGCGGCAAAATTCAGGGGTGCGTACACATTTGATAATAGAGTTTGAGAAGAAAGTTGCTGAAGAGCGGACCGAAAAATAAAAGACCTCTTGTCGGTGGGCGTTGTCATTTGTCTCTAAAAGAAATACATTTCTTTCGTCAAGACTCAGAGAAAACCTCTAGCGCGCCCTTAATATCGACGTCCACATCCTGTTTAATCAAAAAATAATTATTTCCTCTTTCCCCCAAACAGGATCGTTTGCTCCGATGCCCTAGCTCGCGGTATTGATATCGAAAACGTTGACGTTGTCATCTCGTACGAGCTACCACGTCACATTAACACCTACATTCATCGTGTTGGCCGTACCGCTCGTGCCGGAAAGAAGGGTATAGCCGTGACCATCCTGACAGACGGTGAACTGAACAAATTCAATGTAAGATTCCTCACTAGTAGGTCACATCCATTTGTTCTAAGAATATTTTCTCCTTTTTCCAGAAAATTCTTCAACAAGGCGACAAAGATCCATTGCCTGAACTCAAGGTGAAACCGGACACGGAAGAAAAGTTTGCACAAGAATATTCATCGGCTCTTCAGGCGCTGCAGGCACAGATTAAACAAGAAGAGAAGCACAAGCAGCGCGCAAAGAAGTACACAACCAAAATGCGTGAGAGCAGCAGCGGTAATTTGAGCATCATGAATCGCTTGCAAGAAAAGATCGAGGAGAATATCAGTAATTCGAAGGCCGCGTCCCAGATTCCAATGAAACTTGTGGCGAAGGAAAAGATCTTTAATAGGAAAAAGAATAGAGGACAAATGAAATGATTGTGTTTAGAGTAGTGTTGAATAAACATGCATGAAGTTTTATAAAATTTCAATTATTTTTTTAATATTATATTGTGTCACCATACACTGTCGAACGCGATCTCGAACATGGTACAAGTGGATCGGTTCTCTTCACGTTTATGTGAAGCGTGTGTGTGTGTGTGCCTTGAGTTATTGAGAGGACATTTGTACCAGGTTCGAGATCGAGTTCGACAGTGTATGGTGACATTTAGGCGCGTTCCACTGACAAATTGTCCCCGATAGTTCTCACGGAGTTCTGGAGCAGGAACATCGTTTTGGAGTAGTGCACACATTCGCTGGCTCTATAGGTACTACCACAGTTATATTTACCAAAATATATTTTCATCCAGAATACACCGTGGTTTGAGTTTACTGACGATTTTTGTATTACTTCGTGGCATATTGGGAACAGGTCTAGGCTTTTGGTACTTCTTGTTCTGGAACTGTTTTCTATCGTTTCTTTACTGCTTATTCCGTTCTTTTTTATTCTATTGGCCACAGTAACCTCTACAAAAATTGTTCCTCGACCCTTCTAAACTTTATATTTGTTCCCTTTACTAGAAAAGAGGAAACCAAAATCCTACATGCAAATAAAATATTCAACTCTATGGCATTTTCCATGGACGGTTTTTCTATGTATTGTGTTGTTATTGTTGCGCAAAAGCAAAATGCATAGCTAGCTAGGAAAAACCACCTATAGAATTTAACACTAAAACCCGCCGCACACTTGAGTTAATCGAAAAAAAGAAGACTGGCATAGTTTGTTTCCGCCCGGGTTCGAACCGGGGACCTTGTGCGTGTGAAGCACACGTGATAACCACTACACTACGGAAACCTGGTAATTTGGGGCACAGAGTTTGCTAATGAACGTAGCTCAAATTTAGGAAATAAATATTCCCTTCAAGATTAAAATATCCCGATTCTAGCATAGTCAAGAAATCTATATACACACCACAAATCAATTAAAGGACGGTTTTAAAAAACTCCGAAATCTTCTGATTAATACGAATAAGAAAACCAAAACTGTAAATGTTAGTATTATGTATTGTAGAAAGAGTGAGATGTATAAGTCGCCACCCACTAGGGTCCAAAATCCCACGTCCAATCCAAAATTTCCCCGGTCGATGTATGGATTTGACAGAGAAATTTTGGGTTTGGGGAAAATTTGGATTTTGGACTGGACGCAAGTGTGTGTCGGGCTACATATTTTAAAAAGTTTGTTTCCAACATAACGGTAAATTTACCTACTAAACATGTAGAGTTGCTTGTGTTTAATACTACCGTCAGTGTTTACCTGCCCTTTGTGTAGTTTTCAATTAAATTTGGTATTGTTTAACAAGTGATCGCAAGGTGCTAGAAGACATCTCAACGAATTTGAAATGTATAGGGTGTGTGACGTTAAGGCCCTAACCAGATTGAACGCAGAATGCAGCAGCAGCGGCAGAAGCAACAACAACAACACGTAGATCTGTCGCGATGACACAGTGGCGATGACAGATCTACGTGTTGTTGTTGCTTCTGCCGCTGCTGCTGCATTCTGCGTTCAATCTGGTTAGGGCCTAATAGAGGATGGCCATGGCAACGAACATCGAGACTAGAAGGACCACTCAGTACAAGGTGCCCAAAGGTTGTTTTCTATTCCCGTAATTGTCAATGTGTTAAATTTCATTATCCGCACACAATCGCTTTGCGAGAGGATTGCGGAAAATAGACACATATACACCTCTTCATATGATCCCGTGAGTCTGAAAAGGATGTCGAACCCGAAATGCATGAAAAATAGTACACACACCACTGCAATTGCGGGTAAAAGTGATACCAATGCAAATATAAACGAGGGCTGTTTTCTCTCAGGCTACCAATACATTTAAAAACGTGGGAAGCTTCTCATATGAACAGCTGATTATGAAGTGATGCTGTCCTTATCTACCCAATGCATTTTCCCGTTCAGGTTCCTGTCAAAAATGGGTAAACATGTGTGGGGCTGACTATTTGCATCCCGCTTCACAAAAAATAATGTACTGAGTGCCTATTCTATGTGTTCCATGTTCCTTGGCCATGGATTCCGAGAAGTGAGCCGTCGGCTTGGAGTGAATCATTATGTCATCAAAAGAGTCTGGGAAAGGTTCCAGGAGACAGGACAACTCACAAGAAGATGAGGGCAGGGCCGACCAAGAGCAACTATCTTAAGGTCACCACACATTATCGCGCACTACCACAACCGAACTTTCATTGAACCATCAATTTCATAGAACGTGCGGAGAAAAAATTCTCCACATTTCCACCGTTCAATGAAATTGATGGTTCGATTGAAGTTTGGTCGTTGTTGTGCGCGTTCATGTGTGGCGACCTTACAGCGAGAACCATAGAAAATAACCATGGAGGAGCAATCCGCATATACTCAACACTAAACTATTTGAAGCAATTCCAGTCGTAAAAAGTAAACAGAGAGACACACGCCCTCCACTGCGCAACACCCGCGCAGTCTATATAAAAGCACAGGAAGCACGTAAGATGTCATCCCCTCTCCTACTTTTCCTATTGGAACAATAAAATTCCAGTCTGTCTCTCCGCCGCGGAACACCCGCCCGGTCCATATAGAAGCAAAAGAGATGTCAAATTTCCATCCCCCTTCCTACTTCCTCACTTGTGCCGAATTGCTTCGTTTCTCTCGCTCTTTTTCATTTCCTCTGATTCTCTCTCTTCAAACACTACGTTTAGACCGCGGGACTATCTTCGAGATTTAACTAAATCGATCTAACTCTCGACGATATAAACGTATCGATTTAGTTCGTTTTGGACTTGGCTTATCTCTACTTGCGATGCGGAGCTGCACTAAAAAAAATGGGACTATGTCGCTGTCATCGCTAATGTTGACGTTGTTGTCGTTTTTTTGTTCGGTATTTGTTTTGTTTGCAATTTCAGCAAAGCAGTGCGTGATCACGGGCAAGAAAAAGTCTTTTTCTGTCGTAAAATTTATATCCATCAAATTTATCTGTGCTTTCAACGGAGAAAGAAGAAGAAGAAGTACCTCTCCGTATGGTCGGTATAAACACTCCACCAACAAGTGCTAACACTAAAATGATTTAGTTAAATCGACTTTTAGTTCCACGGTCTAAACGTGGCCAAAGGCGAGAACAGATTTATACGTTGTCAAATTTATAGATTCGCGTCTTTGGTTGCAAACCATAGACTCGACCCGTTGACGTAAAACACGTGAACGGGACACGCGAACGTGAGCCTATGTGCGCTCAGCCTTAAGGCGGCTATTACACTATAAAAGTTCTTTTACAAATATCTTTTATAGAAGACATTTTTAAAGGACTTTTATAGTGTAATAACCGCCTGAGGAAAGATTTGCGACATGAATGTTGCTTGTTTCAAGTACTTTTCTTACAAGCTTGCACTCCTTCCCCCTTAGAGCGCGTTGACATGATCAAACTACGATTTGACAAACTAGCATTTGATGAAAAGTTGAGCACCGTCCAACTACGGTTTGACAGAAGCACAAGACATCAAACCAGTTTGACAAGGGGTTGACACGTTCAAGTAGGTGGTTTGTCAAACCGTAGTTTGATCGTGTCAACGCGTTCTTAGGCGGTTAATATCATTCATAAAAGTTCTTTTAAAATATCGTGCGTCACCGATATTTGTAAAAGAACTTTTACAGTGTAATAGCCGCCTAAGTGCCAAATATTGAAAGACCGATTCCTTGTAATAGAGTGCCATCTAAACGCAATTTGTCGGTCTAAATTACGCGAAACCGTGTCCAAAAAAGATATTTATTAGCTGAAACACCTTTAATGCAAAGTTGCCCCAAAAAATCCAATCCTGTTCTTTTTTACATCTTTGACGCAGCCGGTTACACCTGTCGTACCTATAAACCGAACGAAGCCAAAACATTCGAACCAGTTGTCAAAACTCTTCAGAATTACATTCCAGCTGACAGCTGGACAAAATTCAAGTACTTTTATCGACGGGGATTATTCGATAAATCCTCGTAATTGCACGCGGTTGGAAATCTACCATTAGTGAAAAACGTCGACTTACACGCAACATCGCGCGACCGTGAAGCATATCAACTTCATAAACGTTTCAGGTTCTAAAAAACAAGCTTCGCCGATTTCACTGACGTGTCGCATTGATGGAGCAGAACTTGCACGCAGTCATCTAAAAACACCACCAGCAACCATGAATATTCGAAAACGAGCAGAGAATCAGTCCGACCTGGTGGAAATGAACGGTCTCAAGAGCGAAAAAGACCGGCTCATTCATCATGAGGACGAAGGACACGAACCCAGCAATCTGGAGGGCGACCGGATGAACATTGCAGTCCTCTTCTTCCTCTACCTACTTCAAGGCATTCCAATTGGTCTCACGGCCGCGATACCAATGCTCTTGCAGAATCGCGGAGCCAGCTACAAGCAACAGGCGGAATTCAGCTTTGCCGTGTGGCCGTTCAGTTTAAAACTGCTCTGGGCTCCGATTGTCGATTCGCTCTATTCCAATAAAATTGGACGACGGAAGTCCTGGCTTATACCCACACAATACTTGATTGGTATCTTCATGCTGATCCTCTCGTGGCACGTTGACACCTGGCTCGGATCGGAGAAAGAACCTTCAAACATTCAAATCCTCACAACGATATTTTTCGCGCTGAACTTCATGGCAGCAACACAAGACATAGCGGTCGATGGTTGGGCCCTAACTATGCTGAAACGCTGCAACGTGGGTCACGCGTCAACGTGCAACAGTGTAGGTCAGACGGCCGGCTACTTCTTGGGCTACGTCGCATTTGTAGCGCTCGAGTCCAAGGACTTCTGCAACACATATCTGCGTTCGCAACCGTTGGACGAGGGCTTGGTCACACTGCCCGGTTTCCTCTGGTTCTGGGGCATTTGCTTCCTGGTCACCACAACAATGGTTGGCATCTTGAAACGTGAACATGGAGAGCCATCGGATCAGAGATTCGACGAACATCCCGACTTGGATATCAAGCAAACCTACAAGCTGCTGTTTGAAATTGTAAAAATGCGTCCCGTTCAGATCCTTGCCGTTATTTTGCTTACCGTGAAAGTAACATTCGCGGCCTGTGATGCTGTAACGTCGCTCAAACTGATCGATGCCGGAGTTCCTAAGGAGAAACTTGCTCTCCTGGCCGTCCCATTGATCCCACTTCAGATTGTTCTGCCATTGGCCATTAGCAAGTATACGACAGGCCCACGACCCATGGACATTTACATGAAAGCTATTCCCTACCGAATCGTCTTCGCCCTGATCGCCACCTTCATCGTCTTTTGTACGCCGTATTTAAGCACTGCCGGCAATATTCCAACGTACTACTACGTCATGCTCGTCGTTTCGTACGGATTCTATCAGGTGTTCGTGTACGGAATGTTCGTAGCGGTGATGGCATTCTTCGCAAAGATTTCAGATCCAGCCGTGGGTGCAACTTATATGACTCTGCTGAACACGGTTTGCAATTTGGGTGGAAATTGGCCCAACACGATTGTATTGTGGCTCGTGGATATTTTAACGTGGCGTGAATGTGCGAATGTGAGTTCGGACATTGTCGTGGGAAATACGTGTTCGAATAAAGGGCAGAAGGAGGTAAATTGACAATCGTGAAATTTGATGTACGTCGAATTAACTAGTTCTAATCATAATTTTCAGGAATGTATTGCTGCTGGCGGTGAATGCAACACTCTAGTCGATGGATATTATCTGGAATGTGTCCTTTGCGCTCTATACGGTGTCATATGGATTTACTTTGGACGAAAATACATCCACTATCTTCAAAGTTTACCCGTACGATCTTGGCACGTTTTACGTCGTGGAAAATCACGAAACAAGTCTAGATAGCAATTAACTGTATGATCGGGTGTTTTAGCTGAATTTTCCAAAACTATGTAAATTTTACTTTTTTTGTTAACGTGTCCTGTAAACATAAGAACATATTTCTTGATCTTTCCCTAATACCCTTATTATCCTATCCCTATTGATTTGTTCGTTTACATCAAGATCATCTAAATGACGAGCCCCGAACCAGGCGAAGTAAATAATGTAAGCAGGCCTATTAACTTTAACCCTTTCCCTTACTAAATTATATTAAACAGAGGGGGACAGAAATAGCATAAGTAGGCCGGTTCCTCTTAATTCTCTGTGGTTCCGGGTTTTGTACAGAAACGGTTTTGGTTTGAATAGTAACCCCAAGAAAAAAAAGACAAATTTATGTTTTCCCCTCTTTAGCGACCATTTCGCACACAACAGAATTAGGAACAAGAACAAAATTCAGTACATTACATAATTACAATTCTGACAAAATTAACAACAGAATTTAATATAGAAAACAATAAATTTCTGTTGCGTTTCTGTTCCTGTTCCCAATTCTGTTGCATGCGAAATCGCCGTATTCAGTATTTAGACATTCACAAATGGAATGGCAATATGACTTGTTGATTGTTAAAATCTGAATTGAATCGAATGATAAGTCTCTATTTGTTTTTAGTGCAAAGTGCAGTTGCATTTGTTGATGTATACACGACAATAAAAAAAGAAAAAAACTAAAGAACTTTTGTTATATCACGCGCCCAATGTTATTGAGTCGCATTCTGAATTAAGATTATTTATTTTTAGTTTTGCATATCACATATGCAGGTGTTGTAAATATTGAGTACAATTTACACAATACGATTTGCTATTATTGTATTATAATATATACAATTTCACAATAAAACTTTTATTGACGGGTTTGAAATTATGTGCTGTTTTATTATCTTGTGCTCGGTCGGTGTCGGGTGTAAAATGTGGGGAAATTTTTAACGACGTTCGCCAATATTTTAATCTTACGAGATTAGGCATGGAGCGAATACAGGAATTCACTAAAAGTATTTGAAAAGGTATGATATGATACGAAATTTGATAAAGATATATTTAGAAACAAAAAAGTTGTTCTCACAAACCCAGACTTTTGGACCGGCCGTTCCTATGGCAGCTACATATATGGCGCAGTGGTCCGATTCCGTTGGCTCCGACATATATGAGTATATAGTGTGCAATAGAAAGAAGGCTTTGTAAAAATTTCAGCTCGATTTAATACTGAGAGACTAGTTTGCATAGAAACAGACGGACAAAGCTTAATCGACTCATCTCGTCATACTGACCATGACCAAGAATATATATAGTCTATATGGTCGGAGATGCTTCCTTCTGTTCGTTGCAAACTTCATGACAAAGTTAATATACCCTAACGGCTAAGCGGAACAACTGGACAGACTTTTGCAGCCAAATTGAAAGCACGGCAGAAGCATCACCCTCAGCACAGCACAGCAAGAGAATGGGGCGTGGACAGAAGACAGCGTAGAAACACTAGGTGGAATTCTGAACGCCCATTTCCCTGGCTGTAAGGACCAGCATCCCCTCGCTACACGGCCAGAGATAGGGAATGGCGGCGCAAGGCGAAACTACCTCCCAGGGCTATTCACATACAGACGTGTAAGATGAGCGATAAACTAATTTGACACTCCTACGGCAGCCGGTTCTACGCACCGGAGCGACCCGTTCATAAGAACAGCCAAGAGCTTTCAAACCTCCTTCAACGCCCGAAGGAAAGTATGCCAGTACACATACTCAAATTCGACAACATAAACTAATTCGACGCGTTCAAATCGGCCGGTCTCGATTGAATTACACTTGCAATGCTGTAAAAAAAAACCATGGACGCTATAACACCCGGGGTATTGTTGCCATACTTAAGGGATGTCTGTGACTAGGCTATGTACCTCTGGCATGGAGGGAGTCTAGAGTGGTCTAACCAGATTGAACACAGAATGCAGCAGCAGCGGCAGAAGCAACAACAACACGTAGATCTGACACAGCGGCGATGACAGATCTACCTGTTGTTGTTGTTGCTTCTGCCGCTGCATTCAATCTGGTTAGGGCCTAAGGATTTTAGACCGATCAGTTTAACTTCCTTTTTGCTAAAAACGATTGAGAATTATATAGATGAATACATCAGGGAAACTATTGATCCAACATACCTCTCAAGAGCTCAACATGCTGTGGAAACTGTTCTACATGAAGTGGTCTCCCCGATTGAAACATTCCTTCAATACAAAGAGTTCACTCTCGGTGTATTCCTGGTCATAGTGGGGGCTTTCAACAACGTAGCCTCCATTAAAATGGAAGCCCTCAGACACGCCGAGGAGAACGAAACTCTAGTCAATTGGATCACAGCACTACTTACAAAGAGGCTGATAACGTCCGAATCGGGTGGTGAGAGGTGCTCCGCAGGGAATACCGCAGCCCTGAGGATTAGTAGCAGAATATCGCCAAATAATTCAGAAACTTTTTTAAAGTTAAAAAAACGGGGTTTTTACTTTGGTATGTGTTTTTCGCACTTTGCAAAAAATACGTCTTATAGCCGCTATACATTATACGATCCGTCGTCCGATTGATCGGCCGATGGATCGCTACAAAATACCAGCTGTTCAAAAATATATGGAACTGTCAAAAAATCGTCCATCGGATGATATCGATATCGGACGACGGATCGGCCGATCGATCGGTGTGTGTATGGTTCGTTTTATGGCCGCATATTGCACAATACATTTTCATCGCGGAATAATCTTTTAGTTTCCAGGGTGAAGAAATCAATTTTAACTTGGACTTTTGTCACTTTTCACTCGCGTCACTCCAAAAGTCTATAATTTGCAAAAAAAAAAAAAAAATTTTATCCCCTTGCGTGGGCTCCGCGCTTAAGAGATCGCAACCCTCAGTGTATCGCACAAACATGAACACTAGGTCACTTGATCGAGATAATTGTAGGGCACTGATCCAAACGGTCACGGTTCAACATTGGGCCGCAGCGCCGCAATGATGAAATGAGAAGTGCTACCATGGATCGCAACCAGCTTTACTTTAAAATGTTATAAAAATGGTGTCAACGTTGCAGTAATTCTTCGAATCCCCACCGGTTGTCTGTTCATAATCATCTCTATGCAGTACGCACACTTCACGCAGATTCATCGGTACTGTTTTATAGCTACCGAATGCGGGGAACATGTTTTGTCTAATAATTTCATCCAGTATAATTAACGGCACTGGGATCTCGATAAAATCTACGTCGATATCTTCGACTGCATCGGCAGTCATAAGACATATCCATGTACCGATGCATCTGCATACACTGTGGATACTTGTCATTAGTTTACTCATGAACTACTAGACTAGGTAGGAGGATACGAGGACTAACTTGTAGACTACTTCCATCCTAAAGCTGGGACCGGTTCGATTGTGTCTTTGATAGTGTTTGTGATCGGCAAACGCAGTAGTTTTCGGGGTGTAAAATTTTGAGAAACAGATCGAACGACACCTCATTTCCGACTAACACTTAAGTTATGAGAAACTGGACGTACGACATCGATGGTACGTGAAGTGAATGTGATGAGAATCGGGAAGAACGGCACTGGTTTTGTGATTATTCAATTCAATTTCATGGAGTAATCGAGTATGAGGTCAAGTAGGTTGTGAAACCTTTGAAACGAGTGGTAAACGATTTTCGTGGGATGAAAACTAACGGAATTATACTTCCCTTAAGAAAATCGTCACATATTACGTGACGGACAAATTTTTAGGATAGCCCCCCAGCGATAAAACATATCCATGTCAAAAGTGGACAAAAATATTTAATTAACCATATCAAAAACGGGTTTAGTTACTAGCAATATTCCAAAGAAACATGTCGCAATCGGAAACCTAGATGGAAAAAGGATTCAGCCCAACCTGCCCTTTGCGAAAGCATGCGGCTCACGATTAGAACCCTTAACAGCGAATATTATAGGCGCGTTTTTTAACAGCCATGCAGAGCAGGTTAACACCACACAATTACGCTAGCAATTTGATCTGAGCTGCTCTGGATAGAAGGTTAGTGCAAGAATGCTGCTCCGTTAGTATTTCCACGTTTTGAAATGCAGGCGGCGCAGCTGTCGAAGTTTTCGGGCAGTTTACAATTTGGGAAGCACATAAAATTCATTTCCTGTCGATAAAATGTTCGTTTGTGTTATTATATGCAATAGTAAGTAAACATATAAAATGATTCTGCTGCCTAAAGGTCTGTCCGATTGTATCTGTACTAAGAATTTAAGTTTCCTCTTGAAATTTGAGTTGGCGTTTGAATGCTAAATTAAGCCAAGACATACTCCTTCGCTACTCTGATCTGCTCTATAGGGTTTTTTTTACTTATCCTGCTCTACTCTTCTCTATACAAAATACGCACCTATTTTATTGACTGGAAATGCATTTTATGTGCTTCCCAAACTATAAACAGCCCGAAAACTTCCGACACCTGCATTTCCAAACGTGAAAATGCTAACAGAGCAACATTTGTGCACTAGCCTTCCTGACCAGCTGAGATCAAATTGTTAGTGTAATTGTGTGGTGTTAACCTGCTCTGCTCTGCATGGCTGTAAAAAACGCGCCTATTGTTTTGTGTCGCGAATAAGATGAAAATTGTTTCAACTCGAGAGCACAGACAGCCACTTTGCAACTGAACTTGAAGAATCAAAAACACAAGTAAAGCGCAATGCAATTGCATCTAAAAATTAGATGTGGGCGCACAGCTTGCAACCGAGTAGTTTGCTTCCATATATGGGCGAACAAACGTGCAATTGCCACGAAGTGTCAAGTGCATTAGTCTTTTATTGAAAAGACTACTGCCTTCAGTATAAATCGAACCGGGGGCCCAGTGAACGGAGGGCGAACGTGTTAAGCGTTGCGCCACCCAGACTACTCTTTTCCAATAAATTACAAATAAACAACTTCTTTTCTCCATTTTATGTTTTATTTGGAACAACATTATAGAAAAAATATAATATGTAGTAACTCCTAACAAATTAGGATTTCAATACACGTGTGGAATACACTTGTTTTTCTTTTTAATTGCTTTATAAAAATTATTGTATGTTTTCCTTTTATGCTGGTTTATGTAAGATGAGCGTATGAATTCAGTTCCTCTTCAGTATTCCCGGGTATTTTTGCTCAAACATGTTTCAAACTTTCAAAATGAATATTATTATCGCTAATACAACCGCCATTGCAAGTTTCGACTCACATTCAAAATAAATTAAAAGTGATTTGAAATACGAAATCGAAACTGCTGCGACGCATACTTTTAAGCTTTAAACATTTATTAAACAATAAAAAAAAAATGTTTTCAAAACTGGCTAAAACTATCCATAAAAAAACAGTAAGAAAAATGATGTCTTAAATAATAAACAAATGATAAATAGAATTTCGCGATAACAGTGTGATTTTTGTTCATTCATTGTGTGTGGTAATTGAGTATCGTCTTCAACCTTCATTAGTAAAAAAAAAAGAAACAAAGGCACACATCACAGCCTTATCGCCTGTGTGCGATCACTCGCACGATTACGAACAAGTTCGTACCTTTAGCATTATTAATAACAGTAACTTTTCGTTTAAAGAGTAAATGTAGTTTTTTTTATAATTTACAGATTAACACAGGAAATTTGGGCTAGTATAACCTAGCAATAAAATTATCGTTTATCTCATCGATGTCCAAAATGGACAAAATCCACCACTGAATCTTGTTTTCCATGCACAGATCAATACAACAATTCTGGCCACTGGATTTAGATATGATAGCAAAAGTTACGCTTTGTCGAGACTCGAGATTTTAATTGATTGAAGCCATTTCTTTCAATATGCAATAAAACAAATGTCCTAGCTTCGTTTCTTCGTATCGGAAGTGTTTCAATGTGATGCGATATGACGTTTGACAGTCTCAACATCGATATAAATTGCTCAGTTTGCACAGTTGATTCAAAATGTACATGAAAATTGAAAAACGCATTATGCGACCGTTTTAATGAACAAAACAAAAAGAATGATTTCCTCGAGATTCCCTTCCCATATAAGGCAAATGTTCATTTTAATGAGGTATACATTTTCTCCAACAAAACATTAAATTCGTTAAAATGGCTGTATGCCAATAATTAAAAAAGCTGCGTAAACAAAAAATAAATCACAGATCATTGAAGTAATTGAATAAAGACGGTTCCCTCTATTCTCACTTGGGAAAATTCTTGAATAGAAATGTTTGTGTTTCAAAAAATAAATAGCAATAACAATAAAAATTAGACCGTATAATTTTTGCATGAACTTAAACATACGCTCATCTTGTCGTGAAAAACATTTTAGTTTTACAACAAAGAAACCGAAAAAAATGCAGCAATCCGCTTTTTCATAAACAGTTCAATATCGAATTATCATCTGCTTTTCGTTAATAAGAATTGTATATATGTGTGTGTGTATGATTCATTAATATTCTTGCGTCACTGTGATCTGCGGGATCTTTACAAGGTCTGAACAAAGTTGGCAATTTCAGGATCGCTACTCACGACAGTTGCAAATTTATCGGCGAATTTTTCACGAATTTCTTTCAACATAAACATGATATTCTCTTGAGTCTCGTCGTCTTTGAATTCCTTCTTGTAGAGTATATGCAGGCAAATGGCGACGATTTTTTCGATAAAACCTACCACGACTTCCACACCCTGGATAAAGAGAACTTTGAAACTTTTAATGATGGCATTGTTCTCGTCATAATCCTCTTTCAAGGGAAGATGTTGCATGTAGACGGGAAGAACTTGTTCTAGTGGTACAAGTTTATAATTGGTGACGATCAGACGGGCCAGAGCACCGCAAATGTTGTCAAGGGTGCCGGTATGTTTTTCGTTGGAGACGGCATTGGAGAGTGTACCGAGAATCTGTGGGAATTTGCTGAAATTAAAAGAGAAACAAATTGTTTAGATATCTATGATGCGTATAAAATATATAAATGCTGACTAACAATAAAGCTGTGCGGTATTCACTTTTAACATTACTTTATAATTTTGAGGATGAAATTCCCCAACTAAGCCAGAGGTTGCTATGCCTTACACATATAACCAGCCAACATGACATGTGTGCGAATCGTTTCTGCGGCAGCCGGTTCTACGCACCGGAGCGACCCGTTTTACAACGGCCAAGAGCTGCCAAAACCCTTCAATGCAAGATGGAAAGTGTGTTTGTATGTTACATGCCTCGTATCGTCTTTTTTTTTATGTTCACTGGGAGCAAAAAATCTCGGCGCAACTGCTCCCAGTGCTACTTCTCCGCGCCGGTGAGATGCAATTGCTGCAATCAGTGGTGCCACCTAAGATACTGCTCTGGACTCAACCATCATAGGCACTGGAATTCCTCCTTTACTGCCAATCAGTGTAGGAACAGAGGACAACTAGTAGCAACTTCGTCTAACATGCCCCAACATCCAACTCCATCGAGCGCTCAGACAGGTTTACAGCCATCCCCGACGACTCCTGCTGACAGTTCCCATAGGATTTCTCAACACAATCTTACGCCTGCACCACCGACTGCCATCTTCAATACGCTCCCACCCGTCCAACTCAACTGCAATGGGTTGCAGAACAAGATCACCGAAACTCGCATCATTTATGGACAGACATCGCATCCAAGTTGGAGCCATACAGGAGACGAAACTGCACTCCAACTCGTCCCTCAACACATGATAACTACGCTATTGTCAGGAAAGACAGGGTTACCAACGCTGGAGGAGGGCTTGCCTTCATTATTCACCATTCCGTGTAATACCGGGAAATCGACATTATTAGTAATGATAACACCATAGAAGTGCAGGCCATCGCCATAAAATCGGATAATGTTGATATCGAAGTTTACAATATTTACAGCCCAGCGGTATCCAGTTGTTCCTCAGGATACCATGTAAATATCAACCATCTCCTTACCGGTCAACATCGCCTCCTGCTCGGTGACTTTAATGCTCACCATTAACTCTGGCACTCTAACCTTAACAACGACGCCAGAGGAATCTCAATAGCTTAACAGCTTGATGCCTCCGATTTCTGTACCCTAAATGACGACATCCTCACTCGCATCGCCGGTACATGTTCCAGTTCTCCAGACATCACGACTGCCAGTGCTAGCCTCATAAACGAAACACAATGGGAGCCGATCCTAACACTATCTTCAGACCACTTACCAATCGTGATAAGGCTTGACAAACATCATATCTGCCGAACACCGCACGTTTCTCAACCACAATAGGGCTGATTGGAACGGTTTTATCTCCTATACCAACGCTAAATTCCTCGCTCTGCCAACGCCAACCGACGTTCGTACAGCCGAATCCAATATAAGGAAAGTCCTGAACAAAGCGGCTGCGAAGTTTATTCCTGCAGGACGGATTCCGAAAATTCGGCCTAACTTTCCAACCACTGCCGCCAGACTGGCAGACGAGAGAGACAGCATCAGGAGCGTAAATCCGGACGACCCCAGAATTCACGAGATGAACTGCAAGATCCACAAGCCGAACACAGGAGGTCAAAATGGAGCACCCGTCTGAATAACTGCAATCTAACCACAGGGTTGAGCAAGTTACGGTCGACTGTCCGTGCCCTTTCCAATCCACCAAAACAGAAAGGGAACGTCGCCATTCAGTTCGGTGAAAATTCAACCATCAATGATATCTCCGGAAGAGGAAATACTTCCGAGAGCTACGAGAACGACACTCGCCCAACTTCGGTCAGGCTGGTGTTCACGACTGAACTCCTACCTATCACGCATCGACCAGGACGTCCCAAACATTTGTCCTGCATGTAATGTAATGCATGCCCCTCACGACGTAAACCACATCTTTAACTGCCCAGCTGCACCCACGCACCTGACTCCTAGATCGCTGTGGCAGAACCCAATAGAAGCAGCTAACTTTCTATCCCTCAACACCGGGTGATGAAGACGAATCCGTAGGCATGTAACCAACAAACACACCGAATTCCGACCATTGCTACACCAACAACGAACTACATGTAACACACTCACACACCGAACTTCCGATCATTACTATTCTATTACACCAACATGGTTCCCCGGCTTCCCTAAAGGTGTGAGTTCCTAGGCCACGACTGGGCGACTTGCGTTTGTGACTTGAAAAACACTATCGACGATCACCTAAGCTTTAAAATACAAACGAATAGTGTAGTGTAGTATGAGAGTTTTTTTTCACAGCCGTTGTCACGGCCTAGTAACTCAAACCTTTAGGGGAGGCCATTGCAATGGCTAGTGCATCAAATACTACCTTGATTGTTGGCTTAACACCTTAAGGTTGGCAGAGGGAAGGTGCCTGTGCCATCATGCGGCAAGTACGAGGGCGGCTCAAATATGATCGAGACAAACGCTGTAGATGGCGCGCCTGTATGTTTTGAAGGTCGCGGCTTGAGTATGTGATAGCTGGGGCCCTTACGAATAGTGTGGCATAGTTTTCGTCGCGAACGCACGTTCCACGCGCGTGCTACGACCATGAGTGAACATCAAGTGCCGACTGCCGTTGCGCAACGTATTGTCATTCGTTTTTTGGTGTGGGAAGGCGTTAAAAATACGGAAATTCTTCGGCGTTTGCGAAATCAGTTCGGTAGTGAGTGCCTGTGTAAATGGGCCAAAGCGTTCAAAGATGGCCGCGAAACCGTCGAGAATGAGCCGCATGATCGTCAACCGCGAATCAGCATCACATCAGACAACATTCGCCGCGTAGAACAACTCATTTTGGAGGACCGTAGGTTGATGTTCGAAACATTTCGGCTGAAGTCGGCATTATTATTGGTAGTGTAGAGTCTATCATCCACGAACACCTTCAATATCGCTCGAAACGGAGGAGCATTCCAGCGCGAAGTGCTATTCTTCTCCAGGATAACGCGCGCTCTCATACCGCGCGCCCTCTTACCGCGCGACTCACGCTCAATACAATATCAGAATTGGGGTACTAGAGGTACTAGAACACCCCCCCTACAGTCCGGATTTATCAACCTGCGACTACCACATGTTTGGACCACTGAAAGAAGCCCTCGGAGGTCAAAGATTCAACACCGACGACAATACGTTGCGCAACGGCGGTCGGCACTTAATGTTCACTCATGGTCGTAGCACGCGCGTGAAACGTGCGTTCGCGACGAAAACTATGTCACACTATTCGTAAGGGACCCAGCTATCACATATTCAAGCCGCGACCTTCAAAACATACAGGCGCGCCATCTACAGCGTTTGTCTCGATCATATTTGAACCGCCCTCGTACACCGAGACATTCCAATACACCTTCTCTTTTAGTTCAAGGCAAATTAAGACATAGTCCTTGTCGTTGTAGGCTGTCAGTTGGAAAACCCTCTCTCTTTCTCTCTCTCAATTGCCCTAACCCCTTGTGGGGCATAGCGCGTCAACTGTTCCAGGTGGCCCAGTTCACGTTTCGTCGGCATAAACTGGTTTTGGAGAATGCAGTTGCCAGCATGCACCTCCAGCACATCCATGGCCACGAACGTCGTCGTGGACGGGATTCGAACCCGAAACGCCGGTAGTCAAACATGAGACTGATGCCTCAACACACTGCGCTACCGGTCGCCCCAAACCCTAAGTGCACTTTCACACGAAGAGCCGCACGGCTCTCGCTCGCGAGTGAGAGCGGGGCGCGTAAGACTGAAATGCAAAGAATACACTGCAGCTTTCACACGGGGAGCGCGAGCCTTTACGTCGCGCGAGTGAGAGCCGGTACGGCTCGTGCATCTCGAGCCATGCGTCGCGACTCTTGATATAAATGCAAAGCGAAGAGTGCCGGCATTCACATGGGAAGAGCGACAAAGGCTCTCGCGCTCTGTTCAGTCGCAAAATACGCGTTGCAGACGTGTTGTGACTATGTATCTTCTTTACCGTCGACGCCGTCTTCGACGACAAAAACGCCAACGTTCCAAAGCGTATTGTGTCCATCCTAGCGGGTAGCGAGGGACTGAGGAGCGAGAGCCGTTGTCGCTCTTCCCGTGTGAATGACGGCACTTCTCGCTGTGTATTTAGACCAAAAGACGCGACAGCTCGAGATGCACGGCTCTCACTCGCGCGACGTAAAGGCTCGTGCTCCCCGTGTGAAAACTGAAGTGTATTCTTTGCATTTCAGTCGTACGCGCCTCGCTCCCATTCACGAGCGAGAGCCGTACGGCTCTTCGTGTGAAAGTTCACTACGGGTTTTCCTAACAAGAATGCAAGATCGGAGCTGAGCCTTACCCTTGACATAGAAAACAGTGTAATCATGGGACCGCAGGCGGATTTTCTACGGCCTTGGGTTCCTTCCTCACTGCTCGCCAAGCGAAGAAGAATGACAGTAGAGGCTGTCTTCGAATAATGAAGGTTTATCTGTGTGTGAGATACACACTCAAAATGTTATTTGAACAAACCTTAACACAGATTGGTCACCCCTCTCGATCGCAATGGCGTCCGCCTCACCCACCGTATCGGATTCAAAGGAGTTGTGCGCGAAGGATGGCCGCAACGTACCATCCAAGGCAGCCAAATCAGATGCAAGAGACACACATTCCTCATAAGTATTCTCCTTGGCGGGCTCAAAGACTGTAAAACCCATTGTCTTAGCCACTGAAGCCACAACCTCCTCCATAGGAATAGATGTAAGTCTACGCGCTTTGTTTGATTGGAAGACGTCAAACCTGATGCCTCTATTTTTCCTAGCAAGAGGAGCAAGGGATTGCTCGTTGCGCATCTGCGATCACCTACTACCGGATCCTCCTACTCATGCGTTGGGAGGTTTACAATAAATCTTATTAAATTCTCGGAAAAACTTGAATGTTTTCAACGTTTAAACACAATTAGGCATTGAAAAACTCCAACCGTGCATACTACTTGAAATTTACTATTCCTGTTATACGCTGAAGAGCCAGTAAATTAAAAGTTATTGGCCTTGGATGAAACAGGTTAAAGATTTTTGTTCTATTTCAATTGTACTGCTTAATCATATACGTGAATAGCTTTAAGTGCGATGTATAACGACAAAATCTGGTTTCCCTAAAGCAATAGACTATTGGGGACTCTGTTTATTTCGGAACAAATTTCTCGCTAATCGAGACACGGTCGTTTGTGGTTTAAGCCCCACAACGGGACAAATACTTTTTATTCTCAAATTCCCTCTATTTAATTTCTCCAAGCTTAGAGGTTTCGTACGGATAGAAGCAGTCATCAGGTCTTGCATTTTTGCAGCTATCCGTGTGCAAGACGACCACAAAAGTGTGTGAATTCTGTTAGTACAAGCCGTGAAGGCGCGATTTTTACTTGAAAACTCGATCGCGGAGGTCTAGACGGTGTGAAGCACTTATGTATATTAGCTCACTAGAGGGGGTGGAGAGAGGGTGAGAAGTAGATATATTTGTTCCCTGGCAATTTTACTTTATGTATCCAATGTTCTTGCAATGTGCAAGTGCGAATTATTTTTTAGTGAAATTGGAATTTTTGTGACATTTGGTTTCATTCTGCACACCGAAAAAAAAATTATCGTTTGATCATTGATCTGCTTGCAGATTTCCCATGCATTGCATATGCACATTTTTAAGATGACTTCTATAAGTGCATGAAAAGTTTGGCAGCAATAAAATCGATGCAAAAGCAGATTTTTATGTGAATAGCACAGAAATCGGCTGCTCTTGTTCGTTAATAGCGTCGTTATGTGTTCTAATGCGTTATTTTGTTGAAATTCGATCCAACTCCCCGGAACGCAGATAAGCTGCTGTTCAGCCTGCTTTTGAAGCGTTGGCCGAACTCTTGAGGATCAAATTTCGACTTTAGAAATAACATTGGATTACCCACAAAACCTCCACTTCAAATCATGTAGCGAATTTTTTTCTATGTGTTCCGATTACAAGAAATTTGATTCTACATTAAAACCCTTACACAAAGTAATTGTTTTCAACGTTTAAACACAATTAGCCATTGAAAAACTCTAACCGTGCATACTACTTGAAATTTCACTATTCCTGTTATACGCTGAAGAACCAGTAAAAGCAAATTATTGGTCTTGGATGAAACAGGTTAAATATCTCTAAAGAGACTTATAAATTCCAATCATGTACTTACTCATACGATTTTTCCTCAGCGTATAGAACCAATTCGCCCAAACCGAATACTGAATTTTGTCGAACTAGTTCATTTGGATCCTGAACGCCTCCCAACAAGACCGGCAGCAGAGATTCGAAATATGTGGCCGCATAGTTTTGCAATGGTTTGAAGCATTCCGAAAGGGCACCGTAGGCAAAACATCTCTGCGAATCGAGATCTTCTTTGTTGCGTGTCTTTTCCTACACAATGTTGGGGGTGAATTCAGAATTATATGGAATCAGCGAAAAATCAATTTTGTACTTACAATTTTCTGAACCAACACTGGACATATTCTACCAAAGTAGAGTGCAAACTGTTCCGGATTCAAAGCCAGACCGAACAAAGGTAGAATATTGCCGGCCGCCTCAATAATAGCCTCATCGAATTCACTCTCCTCCTGATCGTCATCGTCAGTACCGCCCACGGGCTCATCAAACTGACACGCCACCTTATTGTTCATAACTTCATTGACGACGTTGAAAATATATTCGCGTGCCTCTTCGGTTGGTATTGCCAGCTGCTTCAATTCGCGCAACAATTCAGCGTATGCTTCCAGAGCCGCCAGAACAACCGTGCATTCCTCGTCCTTTTGAATGATTTCGGCCAATTTCGGTAAGAGAATGGTCACAGCATTGGCCACGCCTTGTGTGTCGTTCTGCTTGTTAAGTGCAATAATGAATGCGGCCAGAGCTTCGATAGCCACCTTACGAATATCGTCTTGTGGATGATCAATCACTTTGAAGACGTTCTCGTAGCAAGTCTGCAAATATGGAATGAACGCTTTGCCCGTATGTTCGGCGATTTCTTTCAGAGCCAAAATAGCTTCCTCCTTCTCGTCCACGTACGCATTTTCAACGTTGTACCCCAAAATGTTGTCCGAATCATCTTCGCCGTCCGACAATTCAATGTCAATTTCTCTATCGTCGTTCTCATCATTCTCGTCGGGCACATCGAAAATTGCGTCTTCCTTGAACTCGGGCACAACCTCCTCGGTACTTTGAACGGTTTCCAACATTCGTTCGATAATTTTCGGAAGCACCGCAGCCATTTCTTCATTCACAACCTCGGCAATTGAAGCAATCAAATTGTATAGAGCACGTCTAATATCCGGATCGTCGACATCTTCCAAAAGACTAAGAGCAAATGCCATAGTATCGGTGGCCAACGGCAGGAAATTCTCTTTGCCAATTGTACGTGCCAATGCTGCCAGCGTGTCAATAGCTTGCGGTCGTAGACTGCAAATATCTTCGTTGTCGCTTTTCACAAGATACATTTTTAGACCTTCAATGAGTGTCGGGAAATACGGTAACATGTTGGTCTTGGTTGCGTTCGCTGCAGCCGAGACTGCACTCAATGCCAACTCCCGCAAACGAACAGAGTTCTTTGAGTCGAGTGCTTCAAAGAGTCTGTAAATGAAACGAGTGGAAATGGTGGAGTAAGTCAAGAATTAATAAACTTTTGCAGCTTGATGAGTGCGTGTTTTGTGTGTTTTCAAGTTAACAGCACAATTAATGTATAACGAAGACATTAACTGTACATACTTCTTGAATATTTATATTCCTGTTTTACGCTGAAGAACTAATATCAGAAGTGATATTGATCTTGGATGAAACAGGATCTAAACTCATCAAATACGAACTGAAACGGATTTGATAAATCAACAGAAACTCACCTTTCCATTAAGATGGGAAGATGTGGAACGAGGGCATCTTCAAGATTTTCACAGAATGTCTCGAGAGCATAAAACATGCGATCAATGTGCTTAGGCTCAGTTCCTCCAGCCTGAAAGATAAAACAAAATGTTACAATAAGCACTTTCGGCTTATGGTTGCTTGTAGTTTGGAGGAAGCAGAAACTGGTTCGTAGCTAAAATTACGGTGCCACCCCTTATATTTTACCTACAGCTACGAGTTAAGGTCTAAACACACAGTGCCCGTACCAGGCCAGCACCGCAGTCGCCCGTATACTGGCAATCTACGGTAGACGAATTGTACAACATAAAACAGTCTGCTGGTTCACATTTACCCACACGGACAACAGACAGTCACCTGCACATCACAGGGCGGAATGTGCCCGTTTAGTCTGGTTTAATTTTTCCCGCTCACTGCGGCACGGAAAGAAATTGGAAACATACATCACCGGACCAGCCGCCGCCGGGTGGGTCGTTGTGTAGCCATCATACGGCGAACGAAATGTACAATGTCGAACAGACAGACACACGTTTGCACTTCCCAAAAGGAACCGCATGCACACTAGTGATGGGCATAATGACTCTTTTCACTGTGCCAGCACATAAGCTCTTGACTCCAATGAGTCGTTTAAAAAGAGCTGAAACTTGATTAATAACATATTCAATAAAAGTCGTAGTTTTAAAAGATACAGTTCCGATTCGAAGTCGGCATTGGGGAATTTAGGTCGAGCCCAGCCAGATTGGACCACTATATCCCATGAAAACGGGGTTGCCAATCTGGGATGGGCAACCCCAATTTTATTTTTTATTTTTTTACTCAAGATTCTGAGTCAGCGACCCCCCCATGCCCTTTAGTTCGAGCCAGCCAGATCGGACCACTATTTCCCATGAAAACGGGGTTGTTAATCTGGGATGGACGCCCCCAATTTTTTTGCCTTTTTTGACCCGATTCGGAGTCAGCGACTCCCCAATGCCCTTTAGTTCGAGCCAGCCAGATCGGACCACAATTTCCCATGAAAACCGGATTGCCAATCTGGGATGGGCGACCCCAATTTTATTTTTCTCTTTTTTGACTCCAGATTCTGAGTCAGCGACCCCCCAATGCCCGTTAGTCCCCCAATGCCCGTTAGTTCGAGCCAGCCAGATCGGAGCACTATTTCCCATGAAAACGGGGTTGCCAGCCTAGGGTGGGCGACTCCAATTTTTTTTTCTTTTTTGACCCTGTATTCGGAGTCAGTCAAATTATTTCACTCTGTTCTAAAAGCTCTATGCCATGAATTCCTCATTTGGCAGAGAATTTGAGTAATTGGAGTATGCGCTTTGTGAGTGAAACATCTGAATTTGAGTCTACATATATACTAAATTACACAAATAATCAACGTTTGTGTTATAACCACAGCCCAATATGTCTCATCATAGCACAGAGTGAGTGAAATATAGAAGTGTGCTGCTTGTGTTAAAAAAATTGCCTGGTTGTTGGTTTGGTATCGTTTTCATCTAAAATTGAACTTGAGATGATGATACAAGACGATTACTTTTGTTTTAGAATGTTGGGCTTGTTTTATGTATTTTGGGAAACTTGGATGTGCGGCGTAAGCAAATGATTTTTGATTTGCTTGCAGTCAGCATCAGAATGGGGTGCTGTGTGTATATTTAGAAGTATACACAATGCGTGCATTGCATACTGCATAGAGATGATTATGAATGGATTTAGATGGGATTGGTTCGGTAGATAGATAATGGTGGTTTTAGTTTCAGATAGATATTAGGATGAGATGTGAATGAATATAAATGTAATCAGAAATTTTGAATGAACGTGGATTTTCTATGCGTTGCGTAGTATTTATGCGGGGGGCTAGTTTGGGTATTCATTTTACAATGTGTCATTCTTAAATTGAACGACTCGGAGGTCATGTCGTTGTGCCGAATCTTTCGCTCATTCTGTTGAGTCGTTCAAAAAGAACGACTCGTTACTGTGTTACACATCACTTATACACACAATATCGTCGACTGTGCCGATTGAATGGAATTGTGTGCCGCAGTCACTTGCGACGAACCGTCGCCAAACCGATACACGGGAACATACGGTTGGGCCCCGGTACGGGTAGTGTGTGGTTTCGCTTGCAATGTCCGGTCATTCACCCGATATACGGGCGGCTACGGCGCTGCCCTGGTACGGGGACTGTGTGTTTAGACCTTTAGTTGAGAGAAACGGGAGAGACGCGTACGATAAGAACGTCGACGTATCTGCAACTTTTAACATTTCGAAAATTTTGTTCGTCAAAATATACTCAATTACTTCATTTAACGAAATAATTAAACTCCTAATGAAACTATTTACTTTGCCTGATGTGGGCTTTAGTCGCACTCAAATGATCTGCTTGCAACTATGAATAAATCAGGCCCAAGTGCCCATTGTCACACAATCCTTACCTTAAGTTCACTGCACAGCTGATGAAGAAACTGGAATAGAATTGGCAAAATTTCCGGTGCATATTTCGTAATATCCGGTTGCAAATGCTCGGAAAATTGTCCCAAAGCAAAGAAGGCAGCATTTCGAACAAGCGGCGTTTGATCCGTTATGCCAACTTTAACGATCTCCAACAATACGGCCAAATATTTCTGACAAATAGCTTCCGCACAACCTTCGGCAATGACGGCCATGCACAGATAAGCGGCCTTTTTCGGCAGCGGATCGGCACCCTTGAGTGCTGGCTCCAAAAGTTGTAGCAACGGTGGAATGAGTTTCTCCGGCGGAACATGCAACGCGAGTAGATCCATAGTTTGTGTTGCCGTTGTCATCGGATTGGATTGATCTTCGCCGAGGAAATAGTCCTCGTCTTCTTCTTCGTCTTCCGGTTGTGTTGCCATCAATGTAAAGATCACTTGAATGATTGGTTCAATCAATTTCTGCTTGATGATCATTTTCTTCTTTAGCCGAACCAGCCAGCCAATAAAGGCAACAGCCTTGACACGAACGGAGCCGTCCAATTGATTATTGTTGGCCGCCTCCAGACAGAAGTCGAGCAATAGCTTGAGATTGGTAGTGAGAAGTTTTGGTGCGTACTCGGCAAAATTGTCGAGAATATCGAATGCTTTAACGAACTGTAATTGAAACAGAAAATTAAAAATTGCATGCCCGATACGCGATGTCACGGAGAAGAAGCAACATACCTTTTCCGGATCGGAAACAGCGAAACCTTGCAGCGCCTTCACAACATGTGGAATTAATTTTTGATATGTATTTTCGGCCGCATTATGGCCCAGCACATACGGTACCAAATTTCCCATACCCAATAGAATATTGTAAATCACAGGCGTCGCCATGTTTCCGCTAGCTTCCGTTGTCACCATGGCTGCTGTGAACATTTCACAGATTGATTCCATGTGTGGCACGAATTGATCGGGTGCTACGTCCACCAACACGGCGAAAATCGATGAGCCCAGTTCACTTAGACGCGGATCGGCCGAGCTACAGTGTTCGAAAATGAGCTTGAGAACATCATTCATCCAGGAGTCTTGTTTGGAGAATTCATGTCTGACAAGAACTCCCACGAAATGGGCAATAGCATTTCGAACGGATTTTTCGCTTTCGTTGACTAAAGCGTTGAGCATTCCTTGTTTAATGCTGTCGGGAGGAAAAAATGAATAAAAGAGTAAGTATACACTGTGCTGTTGTCTATTTCTCTATTTTGTTTGTTTTTGTATTTTCATGTTATGTTTTCAACGTTCAAACACAATTAGGTACTGAAATGCTCTAACCGTGTATACTACTTGAAATTTTCTTTTCCTGTTTTACGCTGAAGAACCAGTAAATGAAAATTTATTGGCCTTGGATGAAACAGGTACGACTTTTAATTGAAACTAAAAAAAATGTGATATACTCCGATGACAATATTTTCTACACTTTTTATGCCTTGGTAATTGGGCGTATAAAAACACGCATAACAACCTTAAAACGATCTCTTCGATCTATCTAAAGGACACTGAATTCACACCCTAGTCACATGAAATGGGTAGGCGAGATTTTCGCAAGGGAAAGCCAATTTCAAATTGTGAAATCCCGCTAACCCGTTTCAGGTGACTAAAGCGTAACTTGTTTTCAGAAGGGAGGCTCCCCGAAAATTATATGGCCCTGAGGAACACATTGACAGCGTGAGTATAGAAGGCGGGCCCGAGTTTACGCCGCTTTGCTGTCGCAGCGTGTGTAATGTTTGTCTCAATTGCGGCTCAAAAGCCGAAATGGTGCTCACGTTTTTAATCACCCAGACAAAACAGCGGCTGTGTAATTTAGCACTTATACGCCTGTAGCTTAGCTTGACAACGCGCCATACATTTTTGCTGTCGGTCTGAGGTTCCGGCTGCGAAAATCACCGTTATTTCAAAGGTACAGCTCTTAGAACATACAGGCATGGCTTGTCCTGTATGTCTCCACAGAAACAGTGGCTCCAATATCTGGGTACTAAGTCGACTTGACTTGGAGGAGCTAGAAAGCGCGGATATTGGAGAACACCAGCGTTTTATTGTTGGCTCTGGATAGTTCTATCAGAAAAGTTGAGAGATGATGTGTAGTAGTGGTATCACAACGAACCTATTTGAGCTCCATGTGAGCTATGATTTGTCACAGCAGTCCATCTACCTAGCCTATATTTTTATTTCTGTATATTTCGCACACTATTAATTAAAAATAAATAAAAGCAAGCTAGCCTTCGGCTATCTATGGGGATGGTACTATTACAGATCTGTTCAATTTATATCTATGCGCGGTAGAGAGACAAAATGGAATGTTATTGTTCACAAAGGAGAAGTTTGACATCTCATGTGCCTCTATATGGACTGAGCGGGTGTTGGGGGGAAGAGTGTGTGCGTGTGTCTCTCTGTTTACTTTTTACGAGTTGAATTATGTACTTCAAATATTGTAGTTTAGTGTTGAGTATGTATATGCGAATTGCTCCTCCATAGATTCTCTATGGTTGCACTCACAATCCACATCCAATTGAATGGAAAGCATCTAGCGCTTTGAAGAGAGAGAATCAGAGGAAATAAAAAAAAGAGCGAGAGAAACGAAGTAATTCGGCACAAGGTGAGAAAGTAGGAAGGGGGATGGAAATTTGACATCTTTCGTGCTTCTATATGGACCGGGCGGGTGTTTCGCGGCAGAGAGACAGACTGGAATGTTATTGTTCCAATAGGAGAAGTAGGAGAGGGGATGACATCTTAGTGCTTCCTGTGCTTTTATATAGACTGCGCGGGTGTTGCGCAGTGGAGGGCGTGTGTTTCTCTGTTTACTTTTTACGACTGGAATTGCTTCAAATAGTTTAGTGTTGAGTATATGCGGATTGCTTCTCCATAGTTATTCTCTATGATCTAGCGTCATCTAGAATCGTCAGCAAAGCTCAGCCACAACCATGCTTGGTCGTAGAGTTTTGGAAGTAGCATGTTCTACTACTACCAATAAAACGACCCACCAAATTGATACGCTCAAATTATTGAATTAAAAAAATGATTTGTTCAAATCGTTAACTCATGCTTGATATTGTTATTATTGCTACTTACATTTGTTGTTGCTCCGGCGGTACCATTTGCCAGACACGTAGCTTGCCTAGTCGCTTCCTTAGCAGAACAGCTGCATATTGACGCACTGGCGCCGACGGTGACGATACAGTGAGATCGCATAACTGCGGAATCGTCTCCGGTCGTTTGTATGACTCTTGCAATTCGACGGTCGCCTAGATTGGAATTCCGAAAATGTTCATATTATTACATGGTTACTCATTTCATTTAAATTCTTAATTTAATCAAAGAATGCCAAGCTCCGTGTAGGCCACACCTCATTCTGCACGATGCCGGCCGGCCTGCGTCGTTGCGGGTAGGCACAATGCATATGAAAGTTACCATCAAGCATCGGCGCTTATATGGCGCACGACTCTCTTCATGGTAATTCTAGGCGCCTGCATGCTAGACACAACGCTGCAGATCGCACATGCCAACAACGGATCAATGGATATAGTGCATATGAAATGAAAATCAAAGAGAAATGAAGCATGAATCAGCAGCGAAAAACATGCATCCGATCCGACCCAATACGAGAGAAAAGAGCAGACGAGTTTTTTTTTCTTTCGTGAAAAAGCCGCGTGTACAGCAAAACCAACTCAAAGGTTAAGCAATTAGGTCGGTGTGATGACGTTTGCTGAAGTTAGTTAGATCCAGAACCCGACACGAGCCTTTATCAAAAAGTGGCCGTCTGACGGCCGTCTGAATTAATTGATTAGTAATGCGGGGCAGGTTTTTGAAGCCGGTACATGTGCTTTTAACACCGCAACCTATCGTCATGGCGAAATACGTAATTTATTTTTCAGACAACCAGTGACGTCAAATTCTATCCGTTCCACGGTACTGAATACGTTGAATTGCGATCGTTCGAAATAGAGGCCCATCACGTACTAACCACTCGCCTCCATTGCCAAGCACGTGTTCCACATGAACTTCATATTGATCGGAAAACCAAATCACACATCTGCCGCGTTGCAAAACCAATTTGTTGGTGAAAAAAAACTGATAATTACCCTTTTGATACTCTCACTGTCCGCTGACAACAAACTGTTTATGATTTGCTCCATCTTCGATACGCTGGGCACTGAGAATTCTCGCAATAACCACACACGTACGCCTGGTTCCAACTAAACTTCGGATCGACAATTGGGCTTTGCCTTGACTTCTTTTATTTCCAAATGCAAACGGCAGACCACACCACCAGGACCAATCGCTACGCCTTCACCTCTTCGACTGCTTAGCGCTCGTCTTCTGCTTCCGCTAAAATGAGAAGATGAAGACAAAACGGACAAAAGCCGAAACGGCGGGAAGGCAAGTGTCAAAAACATTCAAAAAGTGGCGGGTACAAGAGTTGCGAGTGTTGGACAGCCTGGCGTGAATTCGCTGCAGCTGGATGTATTTGAATTTGAATAGATCAATTGTTCGGATTGAAATTGAAAAATTGATGGGAGGGTACCACTACAAATAGAGTGCAGTAGTAGTTTAATGGTGGCCAAAAACGATCGATCATAACCACGATCGAACCAACCAAGTCAAGTCAACCTCATGGGACGGTGAAATAAGATTTTTTCCTGCACTTTTTTAATACACATGATCGCCACACATGATCGCACAGAACCACGACCGAACTTCCATCGAATCATCAAATATCATAGAACAGTGGAAATGAGATTTTTTTCTAGTTTGACGAGGTTCGATGCATGCTCGTGACCAAAATCCTTGTGTGTGGCGGCCTTATGACGTGATTGCGTGGTGGTTGTGCTGAACCATTGCAATCTTATATTACGTTTACACTATCCCCAGATTACTTCATCTGCGCCAGCTGAGATAATCTGCGACTGTCAAATACATACAATTTTGAACTCACCACACCCAGATTACGCTGCAGATGAAGTAATCTGGGGATAGTGTAAACGTAATATTAATTAGACAGGCGTCCGCTCGGCTTATCGAAGGCCTGTGTATTAAGATGGCAATGGCTAAACGTGTGCTCCAGTTTCAGAGGTCCGACTGTTGCTCGGAACTAGTATCTACGGAATCTTTCCCAACGAGCACTCGGTTTTCTTCGCATCCTTGATTCGGTGGTGTCAAAACAAACAAGTATGAAAACATTTGTCGAAAAAATTTGTCCTTTCAATATTTTTTTTAGGCTTGCGGTTATCGACCATTTGTTGTACTACATGTCCTGCCCATTGAAGTCGTTGTAGTTTGACGATTCTCGAAATTGATTTAACGGATGCGCAATTTATTTTGGTCACAAACAGTTTCGAAAATTTTAAGAAGGACCTTTCGTCCAAATTTGTTTAGTATGTTTTCGGAAGCGTGAATTATAGGGTCCAAGTTTCACAGCTATTGCATAGCACAGCTCGTATCATGGTTTTGTGTATGCATATTTCTCTGAAGAAGCTTCGATTTCATGTAATTGTGTGGTCTTAACCTGCTCTGCTCTATATGAATCTTGAAAAAAACGCGCCTATTATTGGAAGGACGTTTATTGAGAGAAAATTCTTATTTAATGATGCCTGCGTTCACGTTCCGCAACGTTGAAATTGCGGTAAGGATTTTCCCTCCACCCAACCATAAACTCTTAACCCGACCGACTTGTTTTGCAGTTGTCATGTATTAAACAGCTGATAGCCGATTCGCTATTGAATTTCAAACAAAACTTCAATTAAATTCGCGACGATTTCAGGAAAAATGAACAACACTGCAAAATCGCCACAAATTTGTGTTGCTCCGGTGTAAATAAGCACATAAGACGCCATGTAAAAATCAAGAAACCGAAAACGAAAATCCACACCATCTGGCAGTCATATGCAATACGTCAACTAACAACTGTCAAATACACTAATACCCCTTACCCCCGGTTGACCGGAAATTAACCAGGAAATATTTCTGGTTAATTTCCCCGATGTGTGGTTGATCAAACGCAAACTGAAACGGACCGTCCACGAGCAAAATCAATCGAACTGTTTGCAATTGCGTTTAAAACGTTTCGGGACCTGAACCCACCCGATGTGTGATCATTTTGTAATATTTGCTTGATTTCAGAGAACTGAAACATAATAGAAGCAAATCCTCTGAAAAATTTATGGAAATCGTACAAAAATCAATTATTAAAGCCGGTTCACACGTTCAAAGTACAATTTGCCAAAGTTTGACTTGGAAAGAATATCCACCATTTTGAATTACCACTCTGCCATCTGCAAAAAAAACAGGATTTAGCATTTCCAGAAAATTTACACCAAAACACATTATCCGGACCACTACAAATTTAATGAAAACCACCACCATCTGTAATGGGTGGTTTGGTGGGCATCCAGAAATGCCCGTGGGGACGGAGCCGAAGGTAACATAATGACAGCGAAGGTCGGGCCGTGCGATCTATCCATTACGTATTGATAAAAATTCGTAGAACTGGGGAAGACAACACAAACATGGGTGGCAAAAAGAGGGGGAACAAATTGGGGCGATAAGGATGAAATTTTTGGCAGACGACGCAGATGCCCTCGCGCACGCATTGGGGTCTGGGTGTGATGGGAATCTCGGCCTCTGGTTTCGTACCAGATCAGATCACTACCCACCAGGTGCTGCCTTTCATCTGCCGGTGGAAGAGCAGCACTATTAAGATATGTAATGTACCATACAGCTGGTTCGTTACACATCTCATTATTTTCCGCTCCAACAACTTTTTTCTGTGAACTAATCGATTTACCATGAATTTTTATTGGAAAGTTGAGCACCGTCCTACTTTGCATTGATGGGACACTAGATTTCAAAACGCTTTAAAAGGGGTAACCTCAACGTCGGTTGTCAAACGTGATAAGCCAAAGTGTACTTTGAACGTGTCAACCGGCCTTTGTCTGGGCTTCCGCTAATTGCGCTTACTGTCCGGCGAATTCAACCGGCAACTCGTTACCGCGGCGAATTTGTCCTTTTTTATTTACCTTTCTCTTGACATTTCTTTCGGAAGCGCCGGTTGTTTAGTCAATTTTCGCGAATGCGTCTATTGATCGTGGAAGCAGAAAAGCCCAGCAAAGGAGGCGTTTGGGCCTTTTGGTGACCATAAATAGAACTCCTCCCACAAAAAATACACCATTAGGTATTTTCTTGGACATAATGTCCACTAGTGGCGAGCAGAACGGACAATCCCCAGCCCCCGAGTTAACCGAAGAGTTTGAGGTTAGTGTCCCAAAATTGCATCATGTCAACCAAATTGTATGTTTAATTGCGCTTAGTGCCCCGTTTCTTTTTATTTCAGCATAAGCCAAGTCCCGCATTTGTGGAGAATTGCGATAAGACATTCTCACGTTTTAAATTCAACGCGTTTTCCGAGTTTGGCGCGAAGAGTCTTCAGAGCGAGAACCACCAGAAGCGTATAGCATTGATGCGCAAAGAACTTTTGCACTTTATCAAGGAAACGGAATGGGCCTATGAACCCGTGGAGAAACGTTTAGGACAACCATAAATCGTGCTTTGTGTACAATCAGATTTTATTAGGGATACACCGGTCGCGGCAAACATGTTCTCAGTAGTATCTAAGCTTTTTAACTACTTTAGTTATGAAAATGAGAGGAAGGAGTCGGAAAAGAAGTTAGAAGCAGTTTTGTTGGAATTGGATGATGAGGAGCGAAAAGAGAAATCGGTTGGCGTGCCGACAACTGTAGCGCCGAAGAAGGAGGAAATCAAGGAGAAGCACTGCTTTAGAAAACAAGGTTAGTTATTTTGATTAGTTTTACACATTTCTTGAAACCATGTTCACACTAGTGGCCAAATTAATTTAAGATTTCCGGTGAAAATCTTTCTCCCTCGATCATTTAATACGAGATTTGACCTCACTTTCTGAAACTACATTAAATTCTATACTTCAAACTTTTTTCCAGCTTCAAAATTAACCGTTATCTCAAAGATATAACTAAATTTCAAAATCGATTTTTCATGTTGTGGTAGCGACGCTTCGAATACTGCAGTTCTTCTTGCATCGAGGAGGTTTGGCAGCTATTGGCCGTTGAAAAACGAGTGGTTCCGGTACGAAGAACCGGCTGCCGCAGGAACGATCGATTTTTCATCGAAAATTAAAATGATTATTTTGCAACGGCACTTTGAACTGACAAAATTGCAAAGTTGTTAAAAGTTGCCCCATTGTGCTAACTTTCGAACGGCATATACATTTTAAGGACTTAGATTTGACAATTTGCGAATGTTACGTATTAAAGGAAAAAAAAACATGGTCTGAAGAAGAAACAAATTGACTTCAACACTTGGTTTCTTCAAATAAACCTTCACCATTCGAAAGCAGCCTCGGCTGCCATTCTTCTTCGTCTGGCGCGCAGTGAAGAAGATATCGCAATGATTCAAGAACCTTGGGTTGTGGACGATCTCGTCAGAGGTCTGGCGTCTCCTGATTATATCATTTTCTGTATTAAAGGCCAGGGTAACCACAGTCTTGCATTCTCGTTAGGAAAACCGTCAAGGCCTTCCTACTACTGTGAACATAACAGCGGTCTGTGTTAGTCTGGAGCTCAAAGGTAAGGTGTACTGGGCCGCATCGGCATACATGCCGTATGACAGTGTGGGCACGTTCCCTTCACCCAATCCGAGGGATGTCATTGCAGCAGCTCAGGCATCAAAAATTAGTATGATTCTTGGCTGCGATTCTTAATGCGCATCACGATGTCTGGACTGGAGTAGCTCAGACACCAATGAGCGCGCAGAATCTTTTCTCGAATACGTTATGGGGACTAATCTCTTCATCTGCAATGTGGGTCGCGAGTTTACTTTTATAACAAAAGCCAAACAGGAGGTCCTAGACATCGCTCTAGTGTCGGATGATATCATCCATCTTATTAGAGACTGGAGAGTGTCTTCACACTTCCTTCTTGCATCGAAGGGGGCTTAGTAGCTCTTGGCCGTTCTGATGAACGGGTCGCTCCGGTACGTGTAGTTGTGGTAGCGATGCTTCGAATACTGCAGTGCTTCTTGCATCGACGGGGTTTGGCAGCTCTTGGCCGTTGAAAAACGGATCGTTTCGATGCGAAGAACCGGCTGTCTTAGGAACGTAGCCCCGGCTGCCGCAGGAACGCTCCTCTGACCACTGATACCTTCAGTTCAGCTTTACTGGGCGTTCTGAAGCAATTCAACTTATTATAAATCGCAAAAGGACTAATTGGCCTGAGTATCGTGATGCTTTTTATGAAGGGCTACCTCCACTACCAAGTCAGCCCTACAACGAACAGGAGCTGGACGATATGGTAAATGCTCGAACAGATGCTATGAAGTCGGCGGTGTCTTCACCGTGTCCGGCTACCTCACATGCGGGAAAGAAGAAGCCAGCCTGGGGGAATACTAGGATCTCCGAATTTAGGGTTGAGCGTAAGAGAAGTTTCAATAAAGCTGGACTCTGGACATCTGAACTCTTTCAAGAAGAGTTAAGAGGAGCCAAACGCAAAGCATGGAACGTATCGTAGGGTCCTGCGATACCTCTAGATTTCGGAAAATCCTGGCGTCAAATCCATCTATGCCAAGTTTCCTACAAAAGGAAGACGGGTCTTGGCATCCTTCAGTAAGGAAACCGTCATGTGTCTACTTGACACACATTTAACTGGAAGTTCGGTTGGAGCCTCCCTGGGGGACTTCTCCACTTGTTGCATAGCGCCATGTGATAGTGCATCCATTTTATCTTGCGAGAAGATTATGTGGGCAACCTCCAGCTTTAAACCTTATAAGTCGGCTGGACCCGATGGCATCATACCTGCGGACTTGCAGCATTGTATGGATATCGTATATCCATGAATAAAGTGTATCCTTATGGCCTGCCTGAGCTGGTCTACGTTCCTCGCATCTGGGGGAAAGCGCGGGTGATTTTTATTTCAGAAGCGGGTAGAAGTTCACATGCACGCCCAAACGATCTCCGACCAATTAGTCTCTCTTCAACCATACTAAAACTACTAGAGAGACTGGTTGACATCCATTTGCAGGATACCATCCCGCCACTCCTTTTATTCACGTCGCAACATGCCTATTGGAAAGGTAAGTCGGTGGACACGGCTCTGCACTTTTTGGTCAGTCATATTGAGAAATCTCTTGATCCGAAGGAATACACGATGGTCGTTTCCCTAGATATCGAGGGTGCTTTCAATATTATTATACCTAGTGCTATTATTGAGGCACTCTTGGGCGCTCCTAAGGCAGCCGGTTCTGCGCACCTGAGCGACCCGTCCATCAGCGACGACCAAGGACTGCTAAACCCTTCAACGCCAACAGGTGTTGCTACAAGAACAACAGGCACTCCTGGGCGTCCAGGTTGCTGAGTCGCTTTGCAATCTTGTTAACATACTATTAACATCTCGACGCATACACACTACCCTGGGTACATCATCGGTATGTAGGGATATCTGCAGAGGAACCCCGCAGGGGGGATACTGTCTCCCCTTCTCGGGAATGTAGGGATCAACAGGCTGCTTCTAAAACTGGAAGAAGCTGGGTGCAAAGTTATTTTATATGCAGATGAAGTTGCCATCGCTGTCACAGGTAAATTTCCTGATGTCCTCAGTGGGTTATTGCAGAATGCTCTATCCATTCTAACAGAGTGGGCAAATCTCTGCGGCGTCGGAATTAACCCGGTTGTGTTCTTCACTAGAAGACACGCGATTCCTCCTATGGAACCTCCCACAATACTTAATTGCCCTAACCCCTTGTGGGGCATAGCGCGTCAACTGTTCCATGTGGCCCAGTTGGCGTTTCGTTGGCATAAAATGGTTTCGGAGGATGCAGTTGCCAGCATGCACCTCCTGCACATCCATGGCCACGCACGTCGTCGTGGACGGGATTCGAACCCGAAACGCCGGTAGTTAAACATGAGACTGATGCCTGAACACACTGCGCTACCAGTCGCCCCAGGAAACTAAGGTGGAAGCTCAACATTGAAGAACGGGCCAAGAAAGCTACTGTTGCTCTCTACTCGTGCAAAAACGCCATAGGTAAGAACTGGGGCCTGCAGCCTATAGCTGTATATTGGATATACACAGCTGTCGTACGTCCTACACTACTGCACGGAATAAGTGTGGTGGACAGCACTTCGAGTAGCGGCCTATTTTAACTTACTGGTAAGGTAAGGTACAAAGGCTAGCGGCGCTGGGCATGACGGCGGCTTTTGAGACAACTCCGTCAGCCAGACTAGATATGGTGCTCGGCTTGCTCCCTTTGAATATTTGCGGAGAACAGTTGGCGGCTAACACGGCTGCCAGTGGCGAACATTGAATTGTGGACACTCGATAATACTGGGTAAGTTATATCTCCCCCTGGAGACTGATTATATATATTCTCCCCATAATGAAATCGAAGCATGTGCACAGAAACACGAAGCTCCGCGTACAAAACCATTATACGACCAGTGCTATGCTATGGCTGCCAAGCATGGACCCTAACTCAAGCCTCCGGAAACATGCTAGACACATTTAAACGTAAGGTTCTACGGCGAATTTTCGGGGCTGTTTGCGATCGAGATGGATGGCGCATCTGGTACGCTGTTTGCGATGTTGTTGTTGTGGTAGCGATGCTTCGAATGCTGCAGTTCTTCTTGCATCGAGGGGGTTTGGCAGCTCTTGGCCGTTGAAAAACGGGTCGTTCCGGTACGAAGAACCGGCTGCCGCAGGAACGACGCTGTTTGCGATCGAGATGGATGGCGCATCTGGTACAACCATGAGTTGTATGAACTGTACGATGAGCTGAAAGTTTCGAAATCGTCAAACTACAACGACTTCACTGGGCAGGGCATGTACAACGAATGGACGATGATCGCATGTCAAAGGTAGTAATGAATGCAGAACGAGTCGACGGAGCGAGACTGCGAGGACGACCGAGATCTCGGTGGGAGAGCTCAGTATGTGTGGACGCCGAACTGCTACTGGGCTTTCAAGATTGGAGGACGCGGTCACGTGACCGAGATAATTGGAGGACAACGATCCAGGCGGCCAAGGCCCGATGTCGGGCTGTCGCGCCACGATGATGATGGTGGTATCACAACGGACCCACAGGCGGTCATTGTGTGCTGTGCGGTGGCATAGCGACCCATTTACCTAATCAACCTTGACTTAACAGATAGCCCACGCTACGAATCAAAAATAGGGGAAAAAGTCTTGTAACTTTGAAATTTGGCTGAATTGATGTGGAGAATCCTCTGAATATATGGTCCAAGTCCCCGTTGATAGGTGGTCCGGAAGTGTAAGTGAGAGGGAGTCATAGGTCCTTTTTCCCAGTTTTCTTTGAATATTTCGAAAACTTTGATTTCTACAAAAAAAGCGTTCTAACGATCATACTTGAAAATATTTCTCGTAGCTTTTCAATCGGAAAGACTCAAATTGTGGAACGAATATTACCTATATATACATATTTTATTGCTGCCCATAATTCTGCCTTAATAAGTTTAGATTGTACTTCTATAATCACATTATTCCAGGTGTCATTACAACAGTTCAAAGCGATCATGGCATCATTGACAAAACTCTTTTGTATGATTCGAGTGCGGCTCGGAATGTTGCCGACTTACGGGTTGGCTTCTTAGTACAATATCTTGGATATCAAGCTCCTGACAGCGATTATGTGAAAGTGATTCGCATTGAGCGAATCCTCAACGACTACTGGGATGTGAACGCAAATGATGAGGTGGTATGTAAATGAATAACACTGTATCATGGAACCGTATTGACAGTTTCACTTCTCGATCAACAGCAACCTTTAGACGACGCTGCAGTCGTTTTGGAAGACCCCGAATTTTTCAGCACGCATCAACGAAGCTTTTTGGGACAAGTTATTGGCCGTAACGATAATTTTATTAAAGTTGACACCGATTACGATAAAATTGACATTGATTTGGACACTGTAACGATCGACTATACTCTACAAGTTGGCGATCGGGTCTATTTGACGTGCAACGTGCAAACGGACAAAGATTTTGTAGATTCAACTGGTGAAATTCTGGAAGTGGTTAGCATACATGCGGCGCGTACGAAAAAGATTATGGGAACCGTGACGACAGTTTGTGTGGACGAATCATGGGGCTTAGTAAATAATGAATTTTTCTTTTCATTTGATGTATTGCCATCGAATTACGTGCCGTTGAGAGATGATCGCGTTAGTGCACAAATCGTGGAAAGCGAAAGAGTAATTTTTAAATAACCCATAAGATTTGAAAAATCACATCAACGTTTTCTTTTTTTTATTCAGGGAAAGTATATTTGGCGTTGCGCCAGCGTACATCTTAACGATAGGCCGACGGAGAAAAAACTTAACTTAGATCCGGATGATAATCTTTTTCAAAACAAGGGCGGCATTGTTGTAACCGATAATTTGAATTTCAACTTCCAAAAGCTTCATGAACAAAAATGCGGTGAAATTGTTATGAAAAACCAAAGCGATGAAGTGCGAACGGTTAAGAAGGTTTGCTTCCTGGGAAAGAAGAGTCAATCGCAATTGAATGTCGTGGAGCCTAAGCTCACGGAGCAATTTTCCCTGAATCCGGGCGAGTCAAAAGTATTTCAGTTGATTGCTCGTGCCAAAATGTTTGGATACAGCAAAGAAGTGATTCTGTTCACTTTTGAAAAGTTCAAAATTGCCCGCGAAATTGAGATTGAAGTCGGCGAGAGTGATGGTGGTAACAAAATTGATTCGCGCAAGAAAACACAACGAGTAAAGAAGAACGGATATCACCGGAGAGATTATAGCTATGCTCATCAGGTGTGGTCGAAGCGTAGCAGTTTCATCCCGGGCGTGCATGGTTTCGAAAAGCCAAAGTTTATTGCTAATCGTATTGGATTGTTTGAGGTTCCGGAAAGATTGCGAAATTCCGTGCTCTCGTCGAAAAATATCACAGAAATGTCGGAAATCGTCGAAGACTTTTATCCGTGCTTGACTGAAAGCCTCGCTTATCAGAATTATTGTATTCGTTTCCAAACTCTACTACATTTGGAGGAAATTGAATATTTTCTGCAAATACGACAGTATGATAGAGATCGTGCCCACTTCACTCGTGACACGGAGTTCTTATCACTCCAAATTGACAACTTATCGGAAAAGAGACCATCTCTTATGCTGGGCGACAGTATTCGTGTGACCAATCCATGGTCCGATAGCGCTGATAATCGTTGCTACGAAGGTATTATTCATAAAGTGCTATTCGATCGGATCCTTCTGAAATTCAATCAGGGCTTTCAACAAAAGTATAACGGCGAAGACTACCGCATTGAATTCTATTTCTCACGATTCTCGTTTCGTAAGCAGCACTACGCCTTGAAGAAGGCCTATCATCAGATGGGTCCGAATTTTCTTTTTCCGAGTAAAATCTACTTGCAAGAGAAACCGCAATTGGAAGTGAGTCTAACGGAGAAATACGATCTAGTGATAAAGGACGAAACTAAGGAGGTGAAATGGTTCAACGAGAGCTTGAATGATGTGCAAAAGAAAGCGATTAAAAATATTCTGCGAGGCGAGGCGCGTCCGATGCCATATGTTATATTTGGTCCACCCGGTACGGGAAAGACTTTGACATTGATTGAACTAATTCTGCAATTGGTCACTCTGTTGCCGGACAGTCGACTGTTGGTCGGAACTCCGTCGAATAGTTCGGCCGATTTGATTGCAACACGCCTGATTGGGTGCAAGGCACTAAGACCGGGCGATTTTGTACGTTTGGTGTCGCAGAATGTCATCGAGAAGGAGTTGATTCCGGATCATCTGAAACCCTATTGCGCTACGGTGGACATTGCAATGGAAGGAACGTCTCGTGATGGGGTAAGTTTTTTCTTGTTGTGAAAATGATTCATGCGGCGATTTATTCGGTACTACTACAATTTTTATGGTTGCACGGAATGGGTTTAAGAATGGAGTCGGATGACAACCTTCCGATGCATAGGGTCACTGGTTTTTTGCTTGCTTTGGTTCATCTCGTTTGGCATCTCCCAAATCAGGTAGATGCGTGAATATTTTTTAACGCAAACTAGGCAGTAAGTGACGTCTTCTACCCACTTCCAAAAGGCAGCCGAGGTGATGATATCATCCCGGAAAAAGGGTAGAATCATCATACACTCGCACAGTCAAGCAGCACTAAAAGCACTACAGTCCATTACTATCAATTCGAAAACAGTGCATAATTGCCTAACAGCTCTACAAGTACTGTGATCAGCTAGGACCGTGGAACTCTGGTGGGTTCCGGGCCATAGCGGAGTTCTAGGTAACGAAATAGCGGACGGACTAGGTAAAAATTCCTTTTCCATAGTCCTCCGCGTGGGCGTCCCCTGGAACGGTAGTGGCCACTGACCATTGCTAACCAATATCAAACACCCAGTGACGGCGGTGCGATGATTTGGTTGAGGTAAACCTCCCCCCCCCCCCCCCCTGTGGTGTGGGGCGTAACAATAATACCACGGCCTTTCTCTTTGACGGCCTGTTGTCAAAACCGACAAACAAAGGACAGGATGTGTATGCCAGCAACTTGCACTATTCGAAATCTATATGCTAACGAAACGTCAACTATGCCTCGGGTAAGGACTGACACAACGGTTACGACTTTTGGCTATCTTACAATGACAAAGATTGGATTCTGCAATGTGCGTACTCTCCCGGACAATGGATCAGAAGGTCCCCAGAACGCACGATTTCTTCAATTAGAGAATGAATTTCTGAGGTATAAATAAACATCTTAGGAGTTAGTGAGATAAGATGGTGGAACAGCGGAGAATTTATCTCTCCAACGGGTAGCACTGTAATGTTGTACTCCGGTAGAGCTACCGGTAGTGGTCTTGAGTTAGGTATGGAGCTCCTTTTAACCAAAGCCGCTGGAAACTGTCTCTTATCCTGGGATCCGGTCTCCGACCGAATCATGACCGCCAGGTTCCGGACTAAAATGAGAAACATCTCAATAATACAATGTTATGCCCCTACTGAACCCGACAATGTCTTGGCAAAAGACTCCTTCTACGAAGAACTAAACGCCGTTCAGAGCAGAACATCTAAAGCTGACATAATGGTTATAGTTGATTTGAATGCGAAAGTTGGCGCTGAAAACTATGGGCTCAGACATGTGATGGGGAGACACGGTCTTGGTGATCGTAACGACAACGATGAAAGATTTGTAGAGCTCTGCAACTTTGCACTATGTTTGAGCAACCAAAAAACCACCACAAAATCAGTTACTCCTCTGTTGATCGGCGCAGAACACAAAATCAAATCGACCACTTTGCCATTAGTAAAAAATTCAAGAGCTGCCTCCTGGACGTGGTAAGAGACCATTATCTTATGATCGCTAGTGTTCGATTGCGTATTGCTGCCGTGCGCCGCCCCAGCGACGAAAGATCCAGGTATCAACAAGACCAAGGTTCTTAGACCGCCATTGCGAAAAAGAAATCCGACACCTATTGCCATCAGTATTAATGGGCAGCCTGTGGAGAAGGTGAACAACTTCGTCTACCTGGGTAGCATTGTTGCCGACAATGGTGGTACGGAGCAGGACATCGCTCGTCGTATCAACCAGGCTAAATGCGCATACGACATGCTGTCCAAAATCTGACAAAGCAGTTACCTCAGCATCAAGACCAAGCTGGGCCTGTTTCGCTTCCTGGTACTGTCTGTGCTTTTGTATGGGAGCAGTACATGGAAAGTTTCCGTAAGAGTTACCAGGAAGCTGTAAGTTTTCGTCAACTCATGTCTTCGTTGAATTCTAAGAATTCTCTGGCCCGAAACAATATCGAATGAAGAGCTAAGTGGTCGTACGGGGCAGATGCCAATCGACGAATTGATACGCAGGCGAAAATGGCAGTGGATAGGTCACACATTGCGGAAGAGTAATAAAAGCATTGCTTTGCATGCCATGAAATAGAAGCCCATTTCCAACCAAGGCCGACCAAGAAGGGGTCCTAGACTCACATGGCGACGATCTGTGGCAAAGGAGTGTAGCGCGCTGGGTAAGTCTTTTGGGGAGTTGCGCCCCATTGCCCAAAAAAGAGTATGATGGCGCGCAGGAGTGACGCACTATGGGGTTAAGGCGAAATAGTATAGGCACAGAAAGTTTGGGAATCACTGCGCTAAACAGACGATAGAAGTTAATGTTCAGTGAAAAAGTTCTTCCATGTAAAAACTGAAGAGCTTACAAGATAATGTAGACGAATTATCGAATACGTGTGTCCGGCACTAGGAGAATTATTATTATGTGGGTACTAGTGTTTTCACTGCCAACTTTAAATACTTAAGAAGTGAATATTACACATCCTAGAGATTAAGGACATACATATCTAAAATCCGTGTGCTGCGCCACTGAATATTGTCTACTAAATGCAATATCTGCTGCATATTTTATAACATTTATATATTTTGTTTCCAGCTGATCGTTACCGAATCCGGCCTAAAACTGAAATGTCAACTAAAACACATGGGTCGTCATCGAATCACCATCGGCACATGCATCGCATTGGGAAGTCTGATGCAAATGGGTTTCGCCAAAGATCATTTTACACATGTCATCATTGACGAATCGGGCCAATGTATCGAATCCGAGAATATGATACCAATATCACTTGTCGATCAGCATAGCGGTCAAGTAATTCTAGCCGGCGATCCGCAACAATTGGGACCGATCATTTTGAACAAATATGCCGTGGAGAAGGGTCTGGAAATCTCGTTCCTAGAACGAATTCTCAATCGTATGCCCTATCGGAAGGACGTTGAACGATTTCCGGATTGTGGCTACGATCCCAGATTGGTTACGAAATTGATCTACAACTATCGTGCACTGCCCAGTATTTTGAAGCTTTACAATGATCTATTTTACGATTCGGAATTGCGCCCGATGATCGACGAGGAAACTAGCCAGGAAATTAAAACTCTCCAATCACTTTCAAGCATTTTACCACCTGGCGATAATCGGCCAGCGAATCAAGCAGTTTTCTTCTATGGCATTCGGGGTGAGAACAAGCAGGAGAGTGATTCGCCGTCCTGGTACAATCCCGCCGAAGCGAAAAGTGTAAGACCATTAATATGGGTGAACTTGTATGTGTGGACACTGAAGCACGTTTCATTTACAGATTTTCCTCTTCGTTCTGAAGCTGTACAAGAAGAACATAAGTGCGAAAAACATTGGCATCATAACGCCGTATCAGAAACAAGTGAAGGCAATTCGAAATATTTTCATTGAAGCCGATATTATGCTACCAAAGATTGGTTCCGTGGAAGAATTTCAAGGACAGGTAAAAAAAAAACACTTTGTGTGATGACATTTTCTTTATGCTTCTTTTTTTTCCACAGGAACGCGACATTATTCTCATTTCGACCGTTCGTTCGCGCAAGTCTTTGATCCAAATTGATGTTTTACATTCCTTGGGTTTCGTCCGAAGTGATAAACGACTAAATGTTGCAATTTCGAGAGCGCGAGCGCTTCTCGTTGTGTTCGGCAATCCGCATTTGTTGCGTTTGGATAAGAATTGGGAACGTCTCATTAGATACTGTATAGCGAACGATGCATACACTGGATGCGATTTGCCCAGTGAGATGTTGTGATTTTTGAATTATTTGTTTCGTTAATTATTTTTTTTCTACTATTTTTAAATGATACATTATATGTAACGTAAGTGAGTTTTCAAACATTTATATGTTGATACTATCCCAATAAAAACATAATCAATCACGAGTACAGACATTGAATTATTAAGAGTTGCAGACGTTTTATTTGTATATCGAATGGAATGGACAGGGCTTAAACGTGCCATACACCGATCGATCGGCCGATCCGTCGCCCGAAATCAATATCGGCCGACGGATTGGTGTGTGTATGTGGAAATCGCACCGATCGGGCGATCAATTCTGATCTGCCGATATTTTAGTGCGATTTTCGTGCGATCGATCGGTGACGATCGATTGGGTAGTGTATGTGATTATCGCAAGTGAATGTCAAATTACCAAATTATTAAATGATGGAATTTCAAGGATTCTTATGATTTAAATGGCACTGCAATTGAAATATCAAATATGTGGTATACGAAAATACCACACACATCCAAATAGTTAACAAAAATGAATCTAGGTTGGATTGGGAGTGAATCATAACCTATTTTTTGAATTGTCATTCGTTATCGCATCGCACGAAAATCGCTCAGTGTGTGTGCAGTGGAGATCGGCAGATATTTTGTGGCGATCCATCGGACGACGGATCGGATAATGTATGGCGGCTATTAGACTAGGGAATATCAGGACTGGAACATAAGAAAAATGTTGGGGGGGCAATGCAATGCCATACCCCCTCAATGCAAGAAGAAAAATGTGTGTGTATGTGTATCCTGTACATTACAAACCTGTTTTTATACGTTTTGGGAGCAACACATCGGCCCAGCTGCTTTCAACACTTCTCTTCTATCGGACTCGCAGATATCTCCAGTAACCCCAATGAATACCAACACCCACATCGAGGTTCTTCGTCGCAGCACAACCTTACTCCAGCACCTATTATTGCAAACCTAGATTAATATCGCTGATGCAACTGAATTGCAATGGGCTGCAACATAAAATTCCCGAACTTAGGGCTTTTATTGATAGGCATCGTGTAATGATCGGTGCCATATTGCAGGCGAAACTTAATGCTAACTCGTCCCTGAACTCATACGGTGGTTACAATATTATCTGTAAATATAGATTGACAAACACTGTCGGAGGACTTTATCATATACCACTCAGTGCTCTATCGTGAGATAGCTGTTACTAACGACAATGTCCTCGATGTGCAGGCGATCGCAGTTTAATCTGGGAATATTGAGATTGACATCTTTAACATCTGTATTCCGCCTATCTTCTCATGTCCCCTGGTCAGTGTTTTCCTAAGTGGCGAATATCGTCTTGCACTAGGTAACTTTAACGCTCATCATGAGTTCTGGTATTTCAACCTGAGCAATTACTCCCGAGGCATTACAATAACGGAGCAACTCGACACATTTGACTTTTGTCTGCTGAGCGGAGATACTCCTACCAGCTTAACAGGATCTTGTTTCAAGTGCCTGCCTCATTAATGCAGCTCAATGGGAATCCGTTCTGACGCTTTCTGATCATAATCAAACTCGATCGTGCAACAAACGTCCAGAAATCAGACCGTCGAACCTTCACCAATAAAGCTGACTGATTCAGCTTAACGCAGCTTTAACTGCCCTACCAACACCATCTAATGTTCGAGTGGCTGAAAAGAATTTTAGACGGATCGTGGTGAAAGCTGCAGCCAAATTCATACCGGCAGGTTGAATCCCTGAAGTTCGACCCAATTTTCCAACACCAGCTGCAATTTTGGCAGACAAAAGGGACAGAGTTCGCAACGCCAAACCAGATGATTCCAGAATTAAGTGTTATGGACGGCTTCACCGGTCCATTATTGAAACACTGTATTCGTTTATAACTCTATTAAATTTTTATTAACAACTTGTAATCTTAACACTTAATACTTAATTTTAAGTTAACATTTGAAACAAAATTTACTTTTAAAAAATTTACTTTTACCAAATTTACTTTTACAAAATTATGTATCTTAAACTTCACGCGAGGATTTCCTGTTTGAGTAATGAGCGAAGATCGTCCTGCGCTATGCTATTTTATATCTTCTTTTTTCCATGCCTGGTTCCCACACACCAGGACATTTCTAAAATAGAACGATCCTTTCTTGGGAAACCATAAAATTCTCAACTGGTGTAAATTACCCAATTTAAGATATATGGTTCCGTTCGAATCATTTCTCAGAAGATTGTGCTACACATATTGTACACAAATGTGCGTAAAAGGACGGTTCTAGCGAAGTGCAGGTCATGGTGTTGATCACTTCTTTCGTGGAAGGAAGGAAGGAAGGAAAGATGTACCATTGTGGTGTTTTTGCGTCTCTGTTGTTTATGTGACGCATTGTGGGTGGCACATAACAACACCCCCCTTGGGGAAGACGGATGATAAATTGATTTTAAATTTATTATTCGTCGTAATTAAGTCTTCCGATGGAAGGCCTCAATCTAGACCGTGTCGATCGCGTTTGGCGAATTGGAGTTGTTTGATTAGCAGCTGAATTTGAAGTTGAAGGTAAAACCTCTGGTGGATTTTCGGGCACACTATTCCTTTCAATGTTGTTTATTGGAGTAGGAGGTGAACGTGGTGTATTGTATTGGGTTACTATTATTGGCCTGCAACAGCAGTGACGGTCTATTCTCAGAAAAGAGGGTAAGAATGGTTTTATGCATTTATATACTTTGAACAGTACAAATATTACTATTATAGATGAAGTCATTATGATGACATATTTATAGAAACTTCCATATTTCAGGAGATGTGGTGCTGAATGTAATTTATTTATTTGATCGTTAAGACTCTCAAGCTTATGTGATGCAATGTTGAGTTCGTCTAATTTAATGTTTGACAAATGAATTTCATCGAGGTAGAATTGAACTTCAGTCTGATTTAGTTTCTCTTGATTGCAGCAGTCATCTTCTATGATGTTGAGTCTTGGGATTATGTTTTGATAAGGAATAATCATTTCAGAATTTGCAATCAATTGAGTTTGTGGGGAATATGCTTTACAACCAGGTTCTAGGGATAAAATTCCGGTTTTTGTAATCTCAGTGTCTTGGATTGAGCTATTACAAGATATTGTAAGTATTTTTGGTTCACTTACAACATAGATCCATCTATTATTTAAAAGGTTTTGCCAAATTTCTATTTGCCCTGTTAAAAATCTGGTTTTGCAATCTTTTGGGATATTTTTGTTCACGTTCGTTAATAATGACACTTCACAGATTGGTTTACTGAGTGTCGCATATATAATGTGATTTTCGCACCCGTATTTGTTATTCTCCAATTGTTTACAGTGATCTAAGTTTTGGAATTGTGCATATTGCATCTTGTTTGTTGATATAGCAAGATGTTTGAAACTTGGTTCAATGTACGCATATGTTTGATGATTTGCATGAGGGATCGGTAAAGGTATGAGGTGATATAAATTGAAAGTTGTGCTGTCTACAATTGGAATCAGTATGACGTATATCATTCGTCGGTTAATGAAAGTGTATTGAATTTGAGCAATCTCTAGAATTTTATTGATATGTCGCCTTTTCAATTCTACTGGATATTCGTGGCCACTTTTAAGGTATTTGATAGAATTTGTTAGCTCTTCAAGTAACTGCTTTGGGCTAATTAGACTTGGATGGATGGTATTCTGTCTTGCAGAAAGGATTATGTTTACAATTTCCTCGAATTTAATATCGATTTCATTTATCAAGAATAGCAATATGCTGAAATGTTCAATTATATCCTCAGTTAATCTAGTTTCTGTGTTAATTAGATATTGACTTCTTAAGAAGGAATTAAAACGTCTGATATTTTCATTTAATTGCTTCTCAGATATTTTCAATTGAGAAATTGTATTGTTGAAATTTGTGATAGTGGTTTTGATAACACGAATTTGATCTTTCATTAATTGCTGAATGTCGGCGTCATCTTTTCCAACATTACCGATGACTTTGTCATAATATTCGGCATCATTGGAATCCATTGTTCCGAACAAAAATTTTGCGACTGATCCTACAATATTTAGAATACCTCTTTTTGATCTATCAGTATCATATCCTAACATGTCCCTAATCGATTCCTCTTTATTTACCAATTCTGGCAGTTTAATTTTAAATATATTTGCATTTTGAGTACAAAAAACTTTAACCTGCTCGGTGTGCATTAGGTCGCATAGTTTAAAGGAGGATTCTGAAGTTCTTTTAATAAGTTTTAATCTATCGGTATATGAATCTATATCTATATGGGTAACTATCTTAAGGTAATCGAAATAAAATTTAGTGGTACCAGTGTGTTCATAAAATAATCCGCTTCCAGCATCTATTGTTTGAACTTCGTATCCTGGCAAGGGATTGCATGAATATGCATTAAAGCATACGATGAGAAGAACGATTAACCTGTAAGAGAGGTTGGTTTTAATTGGTTGGTATGGACTTTTATAGTTTTATTATTTTTTAGACGTATAATAATATTTTTATTGTTGTCGCATATTTCTGCTATCTCAAACGGACCTTTCCAATTTGGTGTAAGTTTTTTCGTTGTTCCTGATTTCGTGGAATAGTTCTTCATTAGAACAAAATCTCCTGTCTTATACTTTGGGTTATGAATTTTCCTATCGTAGTACGTTTTACTAATTTCTTTTGATTTTATTATATTTTGTTTGGCGATTTGAAAAGATTTGTTCAATTTGTATCTAAGCTGTTCAACATAGGAATCATATGTATACCGAAATTCTGGGGTACTCGTTATAGAACTAGGTAAAACTGGTTTTGTCCCGAATACTAATTCGTATGGTGCATATTTGGTGGTTGAATGTACTGCCGTATTATATGCAAAGATTGCTAAAGGTACATATTCGTCCCAATCATTTTGCTGACTATTAATATAATGTTTTAAATAATCTTTTAGTGTTGAATGAGAACGTTCTAGTGCACCATTAGATTGAGGGTGATATGCTGTTGTATTAAGGAGCTTGATTTGGAACAGTTTAGCTACTTCTTTCATCAGCAGTGAAGTGAAGTCGGAACCTTGATCGGTAAGAATTTGTTTTGGTATCCCGAAGCGAGTGATAAACTGTAGTAATCTGTTTGCCACAGTTTTTGCTTCGTGATTAGGAATAGGATATGCATTTGAATATTTAGTAAGATCATCTTGGAGAGTTAGGATGAATCGATTACCTTCTTCTGTAATAGGTAAGGGACCCACGATATCGAGACTAATTTTTTCAAAAGGGCTACTCGCCGTAGAAGTTATCTCCATTGGAGCTTTTGTTAACTTTCTAGATGTTTTATTTAATTGGCATGATTCACAATTCTTTATGTAGATTTTTATCTGTTTTTTCATATAAGTCCATTTGTAATACTGTTTTATTTGATTATAAGTTTTATGAAAACCATTATGCCCAGAGCTTGGAGTATCATGAAACTCCTTCAGAATTGCTGGGATTTGATCTGCAGTCGGAGTTACTATTTTATTATGGTAAATATTGATTCTAATTTTTTCATTCCGAAATACGAATTGTATAATGTCGCGTAGTTTGTTATAATTAAACTGGTTGAATTGGTCAACAGGGTTTGGAATATTTATTTCATTAATTTTGTCTGTCTTAAGTTTTCCTTTCAAGTTTATTATACAATAAAAGAAATCTTTATAAGAAGGTTTTTCGAAGAATGAATGTTTGTAGAAGCAATGGTATATAATTTGTTTATCTTTTGAGACAGACTTCTCTATTTCATAGAGAGAGTGGTTTTTGTTCACGATAATTTCTCTATTTGGACTTTTATCTAGGAATAATGTCATATGAGGATTCTCATCACTTTTATCTGTTGCTGTAAAGTATGCAACATGTGATATTGTACTGCGTATATTATCGTTAATGTCATTATAGTCATATATTTTAGGGAACTCTGAATTGTAATAGAATTTTATGTAATCTTCGTACGTATCATCAGATTGAGCAATTAACACATTTTCCGTGATATTGGCCTTATTTTCATGGTTCTGGGTAGGGATAGGAATATCGACATCATTGCCAATTTTAATTCGCGATAAAGCGTCTGCATTCGCATTTACTCGACCTTGTTTGTAAACTATCTCATAGTCAAATTCTTCGAGTTTTAATCTCCATCGAATAAGTTTGCTTCCTGGATCCTTGCAGTTGAAAAGCCAAGTTAGTGGTCGATGATCTGTAACTATCTTGAACTTTCTTCCGTAAAGGTAAGGACGGAAGTTCTGCACAGCCCAAACTATTGCTAGCAATTCCCTTTCGGTAGTACTATAATTAGACTCTGCCCTATTCATTGTACGACTTGCGTACGAGACTGGAAGATCAATATTTTTATCACTTAATTGACTTAAGATAGCACCAATTGCGAAATTGGATGCATCGGTTGTGACTATGAATTCCTTAGAAAAGTTTGGATATTGCAGAATCGGGGCTGATATGAGTTTAGATTTTAACGTCTCAAAAGCTTCTGTTTGTTCGCGTGACCATTCGAATTTGATATCCTTTCGGAGTAACTTTGTAAGTGGTTTGGTAAGCTTGGAGAAATTCTCAATAAATCTTCTATAATAACCACAGAGGCCAAGAAAAGATTTTATTTCTTTCTGATTCTTTGGTATTGGAAATTTTTCTACAGCTAAAACCTTTTCCGGATTGGGGGAAACTCCGTCTCCTGAAATAACATGACCTAGATATACAACTTCATGTCGCATGAATTCGCATTTGAATGGCTCTAATTTTAGGCCACTATCTTTCATTCTTTCAAATACGTTTTTCAGTTTCATTTCGTGATCTTGGATTGAACTTGCATATATAACGACGTCATCGAGATAAACAAAGCATTCTAGCCCTTGTAGACCAGACAATACAGTATTCATGAGACGTTGAAACGTTGCTGGCGCATTCTTTAAACCAAAAGGCATTCTGGTATATTCGTAATGACCTAGAGGTGTAGTGAATGCTGTTTTTGCTCTATCTTCGTGTCTCATATTAATTTGATGAAATCCACTGGCTAAATCCAAGGTAGTGAAGTATTTAGAATGACCCAATTGGTCCAATATTTCAGTAATATTAGGAATTGGAAATACGTCGCATTCAGTAACGTTGTTTAATTTTCTGTAATCAACAACAACTCTCCATTTTTTCTCTCCAGAGGCGTCCTGTTTTTTAGGGACTACCCAAAGTGGAGCTGACCATGGGGAGTTTGATTGTTGTATTATACCTTGATCAAGCATTTTATTTATTTGCTTATTAACTTCACTCTTGTGGACTTCTGGATAACGATAAGTCTTTGCAGAAATCGGTCTGTTATCTGTCAAATTAATTTCGTGGTCAATGAGATTTGTACTTGTTAAAGGATCACCATCTAAGTGGAATATTTCCGAATATTCAGTGACGATTCTTGAAATCGACTCCTTTTCTTCCCTGTTTAGATGGTCAAGTCTAATGGATTCCTTTAGTCTTTCATGACGGTTTGAATGGTTTGTAGGATTATTTTGAAAAGTATATACTGGCTCAGATCCAGTAATCTCTTCTAATGGTTCGAGATAAACCTCGCTATATTTTAGTATTTCATCCTTTTCGGTAGAATTTAGGATGGATACGATTGCTTCGTTTTGATTATTTACTTTGGTTAAGGCTTCGCTTAAATATATTCCTGGACCTATTTCCTGTCTTTTAACAATACCTTCTTTGATTTCTGGATTTTGAATTTTCACTTTAACGTAAGTGATCGATCTTGCTTTTATCTTTTGTTTTACAACATCTTTTCTATACATTTTGGAATGATCTTTATATTGATCTTCATGAGATCTAGAATCTGCTAAAGATTCTTTAATTTGATCATCTGTAGTACAATGATTCCTTTGGAACTCATCGCTTTGACTACTATGTATAGTAGATGTATGTAAAGGGATTTTTACTTTCCCTACCATCAGGACTCGTTGGGGAAAATCCAGAAAACAATTTCGATTAAGGAGGAAATCATTACCAATTATTCCATCAAATGGAATATTCGATTGTTTTATAATGACAGAAAACGTGTGATTTATATTCCGTGTTGGAAATAGAAGCTTAATATCTGCTGTTCCTACGGTTGAAGTAGATGAGCAGATACCATGTAAATCAATTTTTGTTGTTTCATCAATGAGTGTATTCCCTACTAACGTTTGAGCTTTAACTATTGAAATTGAGGCTCCTGTATCTATTAAGAATCTGAAGAATTTAAACTTGGAATCAGGACTTTGAACTTTTATAAAAAGGTTGTTGTCACTAGAGGAATACGTGACGTTGTAACTTTTGGCTAATTCCCCTCTAGGAGTAATAAAGCCGATATGTCCCGTTTCCTCACATTTGACGAGTTGTTCCCGTTTTTTGAAGGTTGTTGTTGACGAGAAATAACCTCGTTTTTTGAATGGAGTTTTACAGAGTTTATAGATTCATTTTTGTTTGAAGTCTTTGCACCAGTATTAGATGGGGAATTATTCTTCTTTTGATTGTAGGCACGCTTCCTACACTCTTCTATTATATGCCCTTTATTTTTGCAATATTTACAGAATTTTTCACCGGCTGTACCAACATTGAAAGCTGCACCCGATTTCTGTTTTCGGTAGCAGTCTGCAGTATTATGATTTTTCATTTTGCAAACCTTACAAAATTTTGAGTTTTGATTAGAGCCATTAGTACCTGTGTAGTGCCTTTTTGTGAGAGTAATAATTTTCTCTTCTTCAATAGCTACTTGCATGGCTTCCGTAAGGGATTTTACATTTCGTGCTCTGATAATTTTACTTATTTCAGGATCAACATTTAAGATGAAAGTGTGAAGGATAAGGTCATTCATTGCTGCAACTCGACCTTTTAATTCTTCTTCGTTTTCAACTGATTGTTGCACGCAAGTAATTAAGTTTTTTGCTGCAGTTTCTATTCTCACTATATATTGAGAAATTGTTTCTTTTTGCATTTGCTTGCATTGTTGCAGTTCGATTAATAAATGATTGTAATGTTTCCGATCACCATATAGCAATTTCAGAAAATCACTCAGTTCGGACCATTCACTAAAAGTATGATTAGAAACGGCTATTTCAGCTTTACCCTCTAGCTGAGTTATAGCGTAATCTAACAAAACTGCTTCTTGTTCTGGGTATGCTAACTTAAAAGCTCTTTTGCACCCAGTTAGATATGAATTTAATTTGTCGCGATCCCCATTAAAAGGTTTAATAAATTTAATGAGGATGGACAAATTAACTTTTTCTGTCAGCATATCGCTGCAGGACTCATTCTCCTCGGAATCGCGTCGTGTTCTATCGGCTTGACCGATATTTGAGTTTTCTGGCTTAGTTGAAGTTGACATATTTTGAATTTTGTACAATATTTCTTATTTTATTCTTATCATTCATAAACACTTACTTGGTTGTTACCATTATTGTCTCGACTTTTGTTGAATTCGAAAATTATTTGCTGATTGTAAAACTGCCTTTGTCCGTCCGACAAAGTGGATTATAGCACTGCCTCTATCCGTCCGATAGGGTGAATTTGAAATTGCTGCCTCTATCCGTCCGATAGAGTGAATATGGAATTGCTGCCTCTATCCGTCCGATAGGGTGAATTTGGAATTGCTGCCTCTATCCGTCCGATAGGGTGAATTTGGAATTGCTGCCTCTATCCGTCCGATAGAGTAAATTTGGAATTGCTGCCTCTTACTATTTTTCGCCAGATACAGATTGGCTTTCACGTTGCTTTGCTCGACATGCAAAGTTTGTAACCGTTGTGTTTATCGTTGTTGTATTTGTTGTTTTTGTCACAAGCATAAGCTTTGTACGATTTATAGCAAAGTATTAATTTCTTGTATTACACTTTATTTTATTAAAGTCCACAGTTTATTAGTGTGATATTTTATTAGGATTATTATTATTTGGTTTGTCTTGGGTTTTTAATCTGGGTTTTTTTTTTTTTAATAGAGTTACAGTGACATTTATACTTTTGTGTTTTATTTAAATAGTTCGATCACTAGATGGTGTTTAATTTTTGACACCATCCCACTTCTGACACCAAAATTTTCTCTGTTATGGACGGCTTCACCGGTCCATTATTGAAACACTGTATTCGTTTATAACTCTATTAAATTTTTATTAACAACTTGTAATCTTAACACTTAATACTTAATTTTAAGTTAACATTTGAAACAAAATTTACTTTTAAAAAATTTACTTTTACCAAATTTACTTTTACAAAATTATGTATCTTAAACTTCACGCGAGGATTTCCTGTTTGAGTAATGAGCGAAGATCGTCCTGCGCTATGCTATTTTATATCTTCTTTTTTCCATGCCTGGTTCCCACACACCAGGACATTTCTAAAATAGAACGATCCTTTCTTGGGAAACCATAAAATTCTCAACTGGTGTAAATTACCCAATTTAAGATATATGGTTCCGTTCGAATCATTTCTCAGAAGATTGTGCTACACATATTGTACACAAATGTGCGTAAAAGGACGGTTCTAGCGAAGTGCAGGTCATGGTGTTGATCACTTCTTTCGTGGAAGGAAGGAAGGAAGGAAAGATGTACCATTGTGGTGTTTTTGCGTCTCTGTTGTTTATGTGACGCATTGTGGGTGGCACATAACATAAGGAGTTCAACGCCGAAATTTATGGTCAAGTCACAGAGCATAAAAGGACCAAATGGAATAATCACCTTAAAATCTGTAACTTAAAATCTGGCATCAGTAGACTTTAGACGACTGTTAAGGCCCTCACTAATCCCACTCACCAACGAGGGTTGCTATCCAATTTGGCAACAACATGATTAGTGACCCTACACAATGCGCCTGTCTCTTTTATAGACAATTTGTCGAACACCCGCCAGCCGACAAATCTAAGCGTAAAATTCGTAGGAAAATCCGTAATGAAATCTGACAAAGTATTGTAGCAGCTACCATCCGGAAGGCCAAGAGCTCTAAAGCATTAGGTCCCGATGGATGTTGCATAATAATGCTCAATAACTAACGCCCACTTTTAATCTATCATTCGTGACGTCAGTAAGTGTGGGAGAAAGGAAGAGTAGTCCCTATCCAGATTCATCAAGATACAAAGGGTACAGTGGGCGGGGCTACATGCAAAATGGGAAGACCAAAAAAAAACGCTGGGAGCTGGTCGTCCGAGAAGACAGTAGAAAGCTGCTTGGAGTGACAAACTGTCGCGCTCGGTGGCCGTGGTCGTTCGGTCACCGCTCTACGATACTAATCTAGAGCTCGGAGTTCAAATATCGGCGCGATCGAAAATTACCTGTGAGTACTAATAGAACCGCTCTACGATACTAATCTAGAGCTCGGAGTTCAAATATCGGCGCGATCGAAAATTACCTGTGAGTACTAATAGAACTCTCACAGTCTTCCGAGCTTGTCAGTATAAAGACGGTGCGGATAGGAGGTTCATGCTAGCAACTGCACTTTCGAAAAGTAGATATGCTATCGAAACATCAAGGCATAGAAATGCTAGAGATGTTGACGCGCCCATACCCCTGGAGGGGTCAAGGCATTTAACAATAACAATGTATGGACCGACACATATGGAGGCCAAAAGTTGGAGAAGCAATTTTCTCCAGCGGATAATATGGCCATTAATTAGGCAAGTAAGCAACCGTAAGAACACATTGAATAGAAGTTCCTTGGTTTGTATTGTTAAGGGTTCTTTAGACCATCATGTAAGTTTCAGTTCTCCCATTGGTTCTTCAAGAGTTGAGCTATTCGTTCTCCATCAGTCGAGCTATCCATTCTCCATGAGTTGAGTCATCCGTTCTCCACCAGTTGAGCTATCCGTACTCCATAAGTTTTGCTATCAGTTGCGCAGGATTTTCTTCATTTTTCCTTAGGGATAGTTTGTATGTTGTGTACATTCAAAGTGTTCGTGTGTAGCGTTACGTGTATCCATTGTTAAAGCAATCGATAATGGATGATGACTGTCTAATTGCAGATACGGAAAAATGAAGCAAATCCTACCAGAATCATGGATAACGGATATCGGACCCATCTTGCACAACTGATGGATAAGCTTGACTAATGGAGAACAAGTAGCTCAACTGATGGAGAACGGATAACTCAACTGATGGATTTGTCCCGATTTGGGCACTAACGTATGCCCTTCGCATTGATTCCACCGCGTCGGGGTGAAGACCTACCTCGAGCCGTTCTTGAAAGACCGTGTAGCAAAGAATGGGTCCGTAAATATTTAAATTGTCGTGCGTCACCTCGTTTATGAACTGGAATAATTGAACTTTTCAAATCATCCGAAAATGTGCCGCAACATAAATAAACCAAGTATCTTGAGCGGCAACAGAACTCGTCTCAGGGTACCTTGCATGCATTAGTCAATCGAATAAAAATCAAAGAATTACTGAACCCCCTCTGGCTGGTTTTGGTTTATGATTCAGTAAATTGTTTTCTACAGATTGACGGACAATTTCTTGTTTTTGTTGTTGTAGTAGCAACGCCTTATGGCGTTGAAGTGTTTTGGCAGCTCTTGACCGTTGTTGGTGAAGGAGTCGCTCCAGCGCGTAGAACCGGCTGCCATACGAGCGACGAAAATTTCTTCCGACCGTCCCGATGACGCGAACTCGTGGCTGATTCATTGCACCCGCAAAACAAAATCGTTTTTTTTTCGTTTGTGGAAATATAATTTATTAATTGAAAATTCACAATCGAAAATTCTCATTATAGCTGTTATAATTCGTATTTCAATGTTGTACGCGTTTTACACTCGATCTGTTATATGTTTCTCTTTTTTTTATAATTCTTGTTTATTTAAAATACAAAAACTGACAAAACTTCAAAAACAATCACTACTTAATAGTACTTCCAAGCGTCAATTGATTCAGTATTCTTGGCTTTATGTTTTCTCTCCACCAGACCGGTAAGCGCATCGGATCTCACACTAAGCGAGTCAATTTTCTCCACAAGTTGTTGATAGGGACTCAACGGTTGCGTGCCCATCACCACATGACCCAATTTCGAATCGATTTTCGCATCCAATCGTGCATTACGAATCAAGTTGACAATCCAACATTCGGCCTCGTTCGGTTTCATGTTCAGCTTATCGGCCAACATACTGATCGTGATGCACTGATGAATGCGACAAAACGTTTCGAAAATCATCAGACGCGCATTTTCCACAAACTCATTCAGACACGCAACAATGAAGAAATCATTGATGATGACTGTCTGACATTCGTGCAATTTCATTCGGGCCCCGTCAAAGTCAAAGTTCACGTACAAACATTCGAGGAATTCGGTGATTGGATCGCGATACGTGTACGATTCCTGCTGGATGACTTTGATCAGATCTTTGAGAGCGTTGCGTCGCGTACGATTGATGATCACCGCCGTGGCTAAATAGCGCAAAATGTGTGGACACATTGTTTGGATGGCGTTCAAGTAGAGGGGCTTGTACAGGAACATTTCAATGATCAGATCGCGCCCTTTCGGATGATTGAAGAATGCCAGCACACTCCAATGGATTAGCCACGTTCTTTGCTGAAGAGCTTGAATGTTTGTGAAATTTGAATTGTCAATGTATTCGCGGAGCCGGGCCAAGTCCTCGAGGGCCGAGTTCCAGTTGAGAATGAGAATTTCAGCGGCCAATTTGCCCCAGAGGACGCTTAAGTAGTTCTGAAATGGAGAAAATAATATGGGTAAGATTTATTGACTATTGGAACATCGCAAGAAAAGAGAACTTTTCAAAGGCTACGACTTGAGATCAAATATTTTACCACCAACGTGCATTGGATATCACGGAGACTTATCATATTAGGCGCGTTCTTTTGTGCTGCTGTGGAGGTTAATGTACCGTTACATTACGCAACATTTAGTCAAACTTCCAGCCAAAGAAATACATGTGTAAGAAAATGTAATGATGTAAGTTGTTGCCATATACATCCCATTCCTTTGGTCGCCTTTTATAAGATTGCAGCAATTTCGACTAGTCTAAGCGACACCATCATGGGTATAGGCCATAGAGAAATTCGGGGCGTAACTTAGCGCGTTGAGGCGTCAATCTGATGCCTCACCATAACGGTTTCCGCGGGTTCGAATCCCGCCGTGGCCATGGATGTTTGTCTTAACTTCCCCTGAGGTGTCTGGCGTGCATTAATAAACAGCCATTCTCGACTTGTCGCAGAATGCGGCTAAGTGCACAGCAGGTGTATACTAGCAACACGCATCGTCCGAAACCAGTTTTATGCTAATGAAACGTCCACCAACCCGCTTAGGAGCACTTGACCCCACTTAGAGATCAGGATAGATAGTGGCCGTTCCAAACTTTAAAGCAGCTCTTACCTTATCAGTCGGCGACATTACCAACAAACAGAAATACAAATACGAAGCCGAATCCTGGTAATTACCGCACTCGTACAAATACTTGGCCAGCTTGTAAGCACTCTCCACATTCTCGGCCTTAAAGTCAAATTGCTTTTGCAAAATGCTCAACAGCGTCTTCGAATCCTTGGCACTTTCGCTGTTCTTCCACATCTCGGTGGCCTTCATAATCGGCGCCACTTCAGTCTGCAATTCCTTCAACGTCTGCAAGACCTTGTGCTTACGCTGTGCCAACTCCTCGGGCATTTCGTCGCCCAAGTTCAATCGCTTCCTCGTATCCATAATGTAATCAATCATGTTTGTCTTGTTTACCGTGTCGAGGATGTACTCCAACAGTTCCCTTTTGTCGTAAATCTGAAAGTGACAATATTCGTTTTAGCATCATCGTCGAGCACGTTTGGCCAAGTGAAAGGACACGATCGACGCGGTCATCGGCCGGATGGTTTCATCGGTAACTCTTGCTTGACATTTGACGACCGCGTAGACGAGCCGCACAATTCCTAACCCCTTTGTCGCACAAAAACTCCAACAGCGGGAACGTCAAGTGCCGGTCGAAGAATTGACAATTCCTAGAAGTTAAATCGAACTGAGCCATATTGAAATACACTTTTCCGGGACGTGGAGAATAAAAACACGAGCTGTAAATCACTTAAAAAACGTGCCAACAGTTCGCTGTCAGCCCGAAGTGTTTCCTTCGGAATGGCAAAAAGAAGCAGACGACACGAGCGCCCGATTGCGTTGTAGTTGTGAAATGAGGAAGGAATGTTTAGATTTGGTTGATTGATAGAAAGCGCGGGAATTTGATTTGAATTAATGAGCATTGCATCAGGGGTGCGGGACAAGGTGAAATAGAATCGAAGATGTGAAATCTAAAGAGAGAGTGACTAGCATAACAAGATAATCACAATTTTGCTATGAAAGTGTCTGAAAAGACGGCGAATAATCAAACGATTGTACCATATTCTGTTCTGGTTGTGCCGCTTCCACCGGCAGATCTATGGCAGCACCTGATGAGTAATAAGGATATGTCGGTGGTACGAAACCAGAGGCCGAGGGTCCCATTACGCCTGGATCCTGATGCGAACGCGAGGAAATCTGCGCCGTCCGCAAACCATTCCATCCTTATCGCCTCATTTTTTTATCATTCCCCATTTTTAAAATACGTCCCCTGTTTGTGTTGTGTTTTTCCCCAGACCTATGAATATTTGTTAATATGTAATGGCTCGTTTACATTTGCCAGTGCACCGGCATGCCTGTAGACTTGTCGACAAGTGCCTTGCGTATAGCTGCTTGCATGACGTGTGCCAGTAGGTGTTTACACACACAATTCGAGTTGCAAGTTGGCTGGGATTTTTTCTTGAGCGTCAATTTGATTATCACGTATTTACCATTGCGATATTCAGTTGCAGGCGACATTGATCTTTGATCGTTTTTTGGCGTACCAATGACAGCAAACATATGTTCACAAGTCTACTGGAATGCCTGTAGGAAATCAATTGGCCCGGGAGGCCAGCTACTTGCAAGGCGCCGTGCGGGTTTACTGGCCTGGCAGTTCACAGGCACGGGTGTTTACACATATGCAAGTGACAGCTTGCAAGTTACTTGTAAGGCGCTTTCAATGCCTGTAAAATGTACGTACTAGCACGGTCTACTGGCAAGTGTAAACGCTACTTAAAGGATAGTGGCAACGAGCGGCGAAAACCCCGCCCACGTCTCCCGAACTGAGCTACAGCAAGCATAGGCCGCTGCTTAGCTCGTTGAGGAGCCTTTTTCTTCGCCAGATGGCACAGCTCGACCTTCACGGTCATTATGCTATCTTAGGCTCCGTTCCCACGGGCATCTTCGGATGTCCACCTAAATGTCCGTTACACCATCGAAGACAAAAGAAGCAGGGGAATGTGTGATCAAAAGCGAATGTATTTCATGTATGCGGCAACGAACATGGAGTCATGTCTCCATGTTCGTTGTACGCGGGTTGTAGATATACCAGTCGATCGTAACTTTTTATTGATTGAATATCCGGTAACATCCCCGACTTTCATGGGAACACCTCAAACAATAAAGAGTTTGATGTAGCTCTAAATTAGGCAATTGGCAACGTTTCTTAAAATGAAGGAATGGGGCTATGTAAAATGTTAGTGCCAAGTGCCATCGCGGGGTCACAAAATGAATGCCGCGTCAGCTCCACTCCAGAAGTCGGCCTTTCTTTCCATTCGAGCCTTCGAACGAGAAACACCGGACACACAAGGTGTTAATAAAAAAAGTTCCTATTGTGAATTTCCTCCATATGACAGTGATTGGCGCGATTCTAATTAGAATTTCTTCAGACTCAGCTCGGATAGGTTTTGTAGACAAAATGAGGAAATCCTTGGCTCCATCGCATAGAACTAAATCCTTGCAAGCAATTCTTCAGAAACCAATAAATTCTCCATTGCATACAACAGTCCAGCGTCAGCAGGAGAACACCAACGCAAATACCCCAAACAATTCCTCCTCCGACAACAACAGACTTTGCTTCAGTGTACTCTGGAGCAAAAGAACGACCAAGAAACACAAAACATGGGAAGGTGATGGCACCCTGGTTGGCAGAGGAGGTCGATTCGTACTCCAAGATGTTTCGGGCAACTTCCTGGGCTCATCAAATTCAGTGAAGCCTGAGGAACTGGTTGAAGGCAACCAGCTGATAATTGGTGGCAAAGAAGTTGAGATTCAAGAGAGACTAGCCGGACTGCCGCCAAAGAACATTCTCCCAAAACCTACAGAAGATCCTTCTCCCGTTGCGGATAAGCCAAAGAAGCGAAAATCGAGCGGTGTCTTTACGCCAAGTCTGCATATTGCCAAAATGAAGCCTCCACCAACACCGAAAGCTTCATCATCTGGGACGACTCAATTCTCCGACCTGGTACTATCTTCTCCAAATTGCAGTCATCAGTGGAAGTACAACGAATCCAAATGCACCGTGACACAGGTAAGAGTATCGCATTCGCTGTCGAAGTCGTTGAGACCACATCAACGTGAAGGAGTGATCTACCTCTACGAGTGCATCCAAGGATTCAGAAACTCGGATAATTTCGGTGCAATTCTAGCGGACGAAATGGGTCTGGGGAAGTCTCTTCAATGTCTCGCCGTCTGTCACACTCTCCTGAAGACGGGCCCGTATGGAGGCGAACCTGTCCTAAGAAGAATCCTCATCGTTGCACCCAGTAGCCTTACACATCACTGGAACGAGGAAATTACAAAGTGGCTCAGTTGCGAACGTCTTTTTGGCTACGTCGTAGATGCGAAGAACAAACTGCAACAGTATCCAAACACTTCGCATATTCCGTTCGTGATAGTGTCGTACGAAATGCTCCTTCGCAACATTGACGATTTCCGCAAAGTCAAATTTGATCTTCTCATATGTGACGAAGGACATCGATTGAAGAACATTGACACGAAAGTTGCCGTTCGTCTAAGAGAACTGAACATTCCGAAAAAGATCCTTTTGAGCGGAACGCCGATTCAAAATGATTTGCAAGAGTTCTTTTCGCTGGTGGATTTCGTGAATCCTGGAGTGTTGGGCGAGTATCCGGAGTACAAGCACAAGTATGAGACGCCAATAGTTAAATCGCAGGAGCCGGACGCGTCAGATGAGATCAAGGCGATTGGAAGGGAGCGTGCCGATGAGTTGAATCGAATTACAAGTGAGTTTGTGCTACGGCGGACGCAAACTCTTAACAAGGCGTATTTACCGAAAAAGACCGAGTATATTGTTTTCGTCAGACCAACCGAATTGCAAAGATTTATTTTGGAGAGGGCGCTAGAGTGGTACAATTCGAAGGATGGATCTGTCGGTGCTGAGTGCACGGCTTTACAGGTATGTTGCGTCGACGTTTGTCTTCGTTTGATTTTTTGATTCCTCTTAGGACGTTGTTGGATCGCGCGTTTCTGGTGTTTAATATTAACATATTTTCTCTCCATTTAGGTCATCACTCTATTGAAAAAGATCTGCAATCACCCGTCACTGATAAAAACAACATCCCAACAGAGCCATCCGCTCGTCAAATACCTTATAAACCTCTTGCCCGATTGGACTGAAATGGGACCATTTGATTCGGCTAAATTGGAACTGGTGCAGCACTTTCTTCGCGAAACGATCGTCGAGTGTCATGAGAAGGTTGTGCTCGTTTCGAATCACACAAAAACCTTAGATATGCTCGCCGATCTGTGCAGACATTCGGCTTATTCATTTTTACGATTAGACGGATCAACGGCCACATCCGATCGTAACTCGTTCGTCGACCAATTCAATCGACCCAAGTCGGAGATATCAGTGTTCCTGCTCAGTGCTAAAGCAGGCGGTGTAGGTCTAAATCTGTCGGCAGCCTCACGCCTAATACTCTTCGACAATGACTGGAATCCTGCCGTTGATTTGCAGGCAATGTCACGAATATGGCGAGATGGGCAAAAGAGAAATGTAAAAATCTATCGACTAATAACGGCCGCGACGATTGAAGAGAAAATCTTTCAACGGCAAATTGCCAAGACGTCGCTAAGTGGCTGTGTTATGGACCAAGGGGGAAACGCGGACACAATGAAGTTGTCGGATGAGGAGTTGAAGGATTTGTTTACTATTCAGGAGGATTTTGATATTTGCGGGACACATGTACGTTTAAATTGTGACTGCAATGGAACAGGCGAGGTATTTTCAGTTCGACTAAATTAAACGCGGAACTCGACTCAATTGTTCTTTTGGTCTTTTAGAATATTGTAACGGTGGCCTGTAAAGAAATTGTAAATAGTTTTGATGTTGTACTTTCCCAGCCAGGACAACGGGAAAATTCGTTACAAGTCAATGAGCTCATGAATTGGAAGCACTATAAAGTACCTATCAGCGAAAGTGTTCTTAAGGTAAGTCGTTTCAATAGAATATCTACACGTATCCTGGCGCAGAGTCCAATTAGGATTAAGGCCTCGAGATAAGTTAGCATCATGTCATTAACTAGATCGTGCGATCAGCACACTCAATCGAGTTATTTACCCCGAATGGGTACTCATTTAAGAGCTGAGTGGGCTCATGGTCCGACTCCGACACGTAAATCCCCTTTTATGGAAAATACCATAACCTTCAATAGGAATCGGACCAAGGGGCCAGTGAACAAAAGACGTACATGCTAACCGTTGTGTCATCCCGACTACCTTACCCTTAATATGAATAACGCGCATATTTCACAAAATGTTCTCAATTCTTTGCAGGAAACTGGCCTTCAACACTCATCGGAGGATATAATTTTTATCTTTAGCAATACAACTGAGATCACTTCAACGGATTAGCATTTTTTTATTTGATCGTGACGTGTTTTCAAGTGAATTAAATTAATCCTGACAAAAATAAAACTTAAATAAATGCTCTGAATATTTATGGTAAGTAAAATTATGTTTAATAATTGATTAGTCATCATTTTCCAGTGAAATGTTGCTTCCAAACCGATGGTATAGCTGTGCCTTGAGTTCATTCATGATCTGCTGAATAGCCGCGCATTTATCATCAATTTCTTTGATTTCCTTTTGATTCTTGGCCTTTTCGGCAGCCAGGAGTTCCTGCAAAATTAGACGGGATTATACAATTCGACTCTTGCACATTTGTCTGCTGAACTCACCTGAGTTTGCGACAGTCCATGGCATATGAATACTTCGCCTATTTGAAATGGAATCATTTCGTCCTCGTCAAACAGTTCAATTTCCTCGCACGCTTCTTCGAGACTTTTCAGTTCGTTTTTGCGGATTTCCAATTCACGCTTGTAGTCCTCCAGGCGGGCATTGTGTTTGGCGAAACGATTGATTTTTTGTTGATCTTCAAAGGTAACGTGAACGTCCGAATCCTATTGGAGGTTAATGTGAGTTCATTGGCTTTTGGCTGATTTTAATGGAATTGGGTGAAGGATACTGACCGGTTGGAAAGCTTTTCCCACAGTTGCTGCTTTGGTTGCCATTATCAAATGTTATTCTACAAACTTATGATACGCTCGTAGTAAAAACTGCAGACTCCTCGGCATATGCAGCAGACCAGCCCACTGAAAGAGTGACTATTTATGGATGGTTTCCAAATGTCAGATCTGCTGTCAGAATTGACATAACCTACTGCCAGTGTACTACGGTGATTGTGAATGGATGCAGTGGTGCCTCGCCTTCAAAGGAAAATGTGATTTTTTTTCGCTCTTGTTAAAGCTAGGTACTAAGATGAGTTTTTCGTGCGAAATCTCATACAAAAACTGTCAAAAGTTGTGTTTGAACGAAAAATTTTCGCTCCGTCAGTACTCACATACTCGTATTTCATTCGAAAAAAGTCTCCACATCATTTTGAGCAATTTTCACACGAAAACAATTAAGCTGAGCGTACGTGGGCTCATGTTCACGTGTCGCGTTCGTGTGTTTTACGTCAAACGGTTTGAGTGTACGGATTGCAATCAAAGACGCGAATCTGTCAATATGACAAATGCTCGGCCGTTGTCGTATCAACAAATTGAGTTCATTATTGTGCTTTAAAATGGATAATTAGGTAATATTACGTTTACACTATCCGCAGATTAATTCATCTGCGCCGGCTGATTTAATCTGGAACTGTCAAATACATGCAATTTTAAACTCACCACACTCAGATTAAGCAGCAGATGAAGTAATCTGGGGATAGTGTAAACGTAATATAAGAATTGAGTGACAAAAGAAACGACTGGGGAGTAGTAGGATGTGCATAAACACACATTTCATATTAAATTATTGGCTGTAACACAATAATGAACTTAATTTGGTGATACGATAACAGCCGGGCATTTGACAATTTGACAGATTCGCACCTTTGGTTATATTACGTTTACACTATCCCCAGATTACTTCATCTGCAGCGTAATCTGGGTGTGGTGAGTTCAAAATTGTATGTATTTGACAGTTACAGATTAAATCAGCCGTCGCAGATGAAGTAATCTGAGGATAGTGTAAACGTAATATTAGACTCAAACCGTTTGACATAAAACACGTGAACGTGACACGCGAACGTGTCCCAACGTGCGCGCAGCCTTAGGCGGCTATTACACTATAAAAATTATTTTACAAATATCTTTTATAAAAGACATTTTCAAAGAACTTTTTTAGCGTAAAATAATAAATAAATAAATAACTGGCGCAACAGTCCAATTTGAACCACGGCCTCGAGATGAGTTAGCATCATCTCATTTTCTAGATCGTGACGGTTTTTGTGCAGAGGTATGTGATCAGCAATACGCTCAACCGAGTTATTTACCCCATAATGGGTACTCATTTAACAGCTGAGTGGGCTCATAGTCCGACACGTAAATCCCCGGAATCGAACCGGGGCCCAGTGCGTTGAAGGCGAATGTGCTAACCGTTGCGGCATCCGGACTACAGCGTAATAGCCGCCTAACAAAAGATCTGCGACATGAACGTTGCTTGTTTCAAGTACTTTTCTTACAAGCTGGCACCCCTTCCCCTTTAGGCGGCTAATATCATTCATAAAAGTTCTTTTAAAATATCGTTCGTCAAAGATGTTTGTAAAAGAACTTTTATAGTGTAATAGCCGCCTTAGGCCCAAACCAGATTGAACGCAGAATGCAGCAGCAGCGGCAGAAGCAACAACAACAACAGGTAGATCTGTCGCCATGACAAAGTGGCGATGACAGATCTACCTGTTGTTGTTGTTGCTCGCTTCCCTCGCTCTGCGTGCAAAAGTCTCTTGTGTGGGCTCCGCGCTTAAGGGATCAAAACCCTTAGTATAGTACAAATAAAAGAAGTCAAAAAAGAAAAAAAAATGTTTAGGCTTCCTACCCCAGAATGGCAACCCTGTTTTCATGGGGAAATACTCGTCCGATCGGGCTCGTTCAAACTACAAGATAATTTTGGGTCGCTGATTCCGAATCTGAAGTAAAAAAAAAAAAATGGGGTTGCCCACCTCAGAATGGCAGCCCTGTTTTTATGGAGAAATACTCGTCCTTCTTTGCAATGAATGTCCTTTTTTCTCACCAAAGGACTCAAAATTCCTTCAGCGGCAGGCTAATGTATTCGTCTCAACATCCCCAGTCATACGATACCCATCTTGCCTATATATATCTCTCTTCATCGCTAAAAAAATCTTTTTATCCTGACGCTCACCTACAGCAGGACCAAAATGTCAACGTGGACCCATCCTTCTCATATTTTATGATGCAAGCTACTATTACCACCAATTATATAGATTAATACATAAAAATTCAAAGGAAGGTAACACTTGCAACAAAGTATCTGCATGCAAGTCTGAAAGCCAATCGGGAAACCGCAAAGATGCAATTCGAATTTAGCATGCATATCTTCGTTTCCCCAAGATGGTTGATAATAAATGATGAACGTTCAGTACCAACGGACGAATTCACTAACTGATGAATGGGGCAAATGTAAAACAATGGTCGTGGATTCGCCAACATCTAATGATTGTCGACGTTGCAAAGATGCAGGCGTTTTATCTTGCAGCCACTTCACGAAGGTTGTTGTAATCATAAATGGAGAGTTATATGTTAGTGTGGAGCCAAAAGTCTAACAATAAATTTGTCCTGGGAAAAGGTCAAAGATCTTTTCAATGATACCAGGCCGAAGATGTTTTACGCGGCTGTTTACATATGTTACAGCATGAATTTTGCTGTAACTTTCACCCGAACGTGAGCTTCCTCAAAAAGAGTTCAAAAACAAAAATAAAGATATTATTGGCATTATTGTTCAGACGACGATAGTCGTCGCAGAGAGAAAATTGTCGTGGGTGTTTTGCAGTGCACACGGTAATTGCATCGGCGAGTCTGGAGTGTATCTGCATAGTAGAGATATTCGAAAGGTTGTCGATTAAGCTACTATCGACTACATACAATGTTTTTGATAGTACTGAATCTCATTACATAGTTGAATCGAGTTTAATTCTTCATGGTGCAACAGCAGATTCATCTACCAGCTCAATGATCGAAGGATTTATCATTGCATTCGGTATCATTCACTCACAAGTACCGAAATTGAAAATACATATGTTTTATTTGCCAAATTAGAAAATAGAAAACATAGAATTTCACCTGTAGAGCCTCCCGTCCTAGAGGGGGCGATATTGGCGTTTACTGGCCGAGCTGCTCCGAGCTTTTCAGTTAAAGACGTCGTGGATAGGAGGTGCATGCTAGCAACTGCACTTCTGAAAAGGAGATATGCTATCGAAACGTCAACAAGGCATAGAAATGCTAGAGAGGAGGGGTCAAGGCAATTAACATTGGATCCCTTGTGATCCCATCAAAAAGTCACCTCTATTCAAAGCTATGTATCAAACTTGCCTGTACTGGCGATGTAACGATTCAGCCTAATGGCGGTCATATTCCAAATGTTATCCAGGTCATAGAAGACCCGAGAGCCCAGAAATTTCTTTCTCCTGCCAGCCAAGGCCGTACAATGGTAGAGAAGGTGAAGAACGTTCTCTTCCACATCCACATCTCCATAGCTCCTACTGAAGTCGTGATGAGGAATACGGAGCCTCCGTGCGAGCTCCCCTCCCCGATTAAGTAATGCCCCGTAATAACCCCTACTATGAGTGGAACGTTCATTATTCCAGGACATGCGGAAAGTTCGGAAGAGAACATCTTGCAACAATGCTTTGATTTTAACCAAAGCAAAGATCTCTCAGATTCAGCAAAACAACATGTCATTATCACCTCATCAGAACGTGGGGCCCAGTGCAGGCTTACAGTTGGATGCACTCGACAGCATTAATCCTTCTAGTTGCTCAAGTGCCGATATGGAAATATCCAACACCATTACGACGCCGATAGCCTCATCCAATGACATGAATGTAAATATGAATTCAACATTGAACAATACGCCAGTGGAACCGGTCAGCTCTCGAAGCGCATCACCAAATGGCAGGTCAGAACAAGCCATCAACGTTTCACGGTCGGAGATCCCGAGCTTCGATGTTAAAGTGCAGGAGTCGATAAACAATGATGTAAGTAGGTAACTTCGAAATTGCAACAGGTAGGCTTGTAGCCCGCAAACAAGTGAGTATTAATGCTAATGTCATAAATCAAAATATTCGTAACTCATTTGCTAGCCTCCGCTGTGAGGAAGGGGAGGCGGCTACAACTCAAGAAAAAATGTTTGGTTCGTCGCTTAACCTGCTCTGCTCTGTACGAAAAAAACGCGCCTATTATATGCTCAAGCTGGTTCGCGACTTAGGATGGCCGGGACATCATATTAGAGCGCGTTGACATGATCAAACTACGATTTGACAAACTAGCATTTGATGAAAAGTTGAGCACCGTCCAACTACGGTTTGACAGAAGCACAAGACATCAAACCAGTTTGACAAGGGGTTGACACGTTCAAGTAGGTGGTTTGTCAAACCGTAGTTTGATCGTGTCAACGCGCTTTTAGGCGCGTTTTTTCGTACAGAGCAGAGCAGGTTAAGCGACGAGAAAAACGATCCAGAGCAATTTAACGGAGTAAGTTTTTGTCTTTGCTAAGAGAGTGTGTCTTGGTTTAGAGCGCGTTGACATGATCAAACTACGATTTGACAAACTAGCATTTGATGAAAAGTTGAGCATCGTCCAAATACGGTTTGACAGAAGAACAAGACATCAAACCAGTTTGACAAGGGGTTGACACGTTCAAGTAGGTGGTTTGTCAAACCGTAGTTTGATCATGTCAACGCGCTTTTAGTTAGAATTCAAATGTCAACTCAAATCTCAAGACAAAACTTAAATCCTTAGTACATATACAATCGGACAAATTCCCTTTAGGCAGCAAAATTATTTTGTATGTTTATTATTCCATATAATTACACAAAGCGAACATTTTATTGGCAGGAAATGAACTTTATGTGCTTCCCAAACTGTAAACTGTTCTAAAATTTCGACGCCTGCGCCGCCTGCATTTCAAATGTGGAACTATTTAACAGAGTAGAAATCCTGCACTAACGTTCTATCGAGAGCAACTCAGATCAAATTGTTTAGTGTAATTGTGTGGTCTTAACCTGCTCTGCTCTATATGGATCTTGAAAAAAAACGCGCTATTATCCCGTCTGGTATCACAATGATCCCAGGTGAGGTCTATATCTTTATATCATGATATTCATGGCAGCCCTTCAAACTAGCCTTTTTAATCTTATTTATTTTTTCAAAAATTTCTTAATTATATCTTTAATATTGTAAGTAACTGCACAAAGAAATTTCGCCGTTTTAACTGCAAACTCCATCATTTTGCCAATCTTCGTATACAATTTTCTTTATATTTTTCAATTACAGACAATTATCAAGCATTTTTCAATTCTTGATAGACCTACTAGGTTTGTCCGATGTAATGCATGATCTTTTCGTGATATCATCATAATTAAAAGCACCAACGGTTTATAGGACCATTTTCAAAACTTTCGCCTTCAATAGAAGTGGACTCGGCTCATAGCCATGCCTTACGTGCAATAACTGGAGTCTTGCAAATGCAGCGACATTGGATTTTGCCAGCGCAGTCTCAAGAAACGCAAATTGACCGTACGATGCCAAATGAAGCATCATGATGACTGCCTCGAAGAAACCACAATCCCCTCATCAACATTAACGTCATTCTTCACCGGATATTTCATACGGCAATGATAGTTATAAACGTTAAAGTTTCAAGCGACATCTAATAGTACTGTTGTTTTTTTTTTATTGTAATTCTACAAAATGTAATTGCATTTTCTCGGTTTGTAAGTGGCAGGTGAAGAAACTGTCCCGCCATGCTAAAATAAAAGAAAATTTTCAATAATGCGATTAGCGTGGAGACAAAATGACTGTGACTGACCAACTGGGAAATCGTTACACGCGATTAATTTCAGGAGAAATTCAATTTTGAATTGTTGGACGAAAAGCTACCGGTAATTAGCATGACGTACAATAAAGCGCTAAATTCGTTTCTCTTAATCATCCCAGTTGATTAGTTTAAGTGGCAAAAATAGCAAGTGGCAGTTGATGTTTGGAACAGTTACGAGAAACATTACTCTCTCTCTCTCAATTGCCCTAACCCCTTGTGGGGCATAGCGCGTCAACTGTTCCGTGTGGCCCAGTTGACGTTACGACAGCATAAATTGGTTTCGGAGAATGCAGTTGCCAACATGCACCTCCTAAGAGAAACATTACTAGTACTAATGAATTCGGTTGAAGTTGGACCACGGGAAATGTCTGGAGAAAGGAAAGATTTAGGCGAAAAACTCTCTGATTTGAGCAACAGAATATACCGTTAGTCCAGTTGATAACCGGAGTTTCTGCAACCGGGCCGCGCTTAGCGTCAATCAAGGAAGCTACATATAAAATTCGGTTATGATCGGACCACGAGAAGCGCCCAGACAAAGGGACAAAATCACAGCTGTATCGCAATCTATACACTGCACGACAAATGCTTAGGCTCTGTATTATTTCGGCTCATAAATACTACAACTTTTACATATTTCAGTAGTACATAATTTTTAGCAGTATGGTTTTGATAAACGAGTATTTTGGTAAATGTTCCATTGCTGCGTACAGTTAACGGAATTTTCCCAAATGAAAATAAGTCCGCCGAAGCCTGTCCCAAGTCAGTGTTGTGAAAGGAGGAGGGAATAACAGCTGTAGCCTGACTGGCTACACGTAGTCAAACCTGCAACATAGTTGTGTGGACTCTGGCATTTGGAGTTATCGCGAGCGAGCACCTAAAACCGCACGTTATTGACTTCAAACCCATCAATGAAAAGTTGTGTGCGATTCTCATTAAGACTCGATTTTTGAACCTCTGGCTCATCAACGTGAACGCCCCCCACTGAAGTGAAGGAAGAAGCAATGAAAGACGAGTTTTACGACCGCCTGGAGGCATTGTTAGACTCACTTCAACAAACGACGTTAAAATACTGCTCGGAGATTTCAATGCGAAAGTTGGGAAGTCAGTCAGTCTTCACGAGAAATGCAATCACAACGGTTAACGACTAATCGACTTCGCTTACAGTAGGAATCTTGTCGTAGGCTCAACATGCTTTCCGCACCGACGCATCCATAAAGAAACCTGGAAAATTTTCGGATACACGCATCATCAACCAGATTGACCACGTTCCCATATGCAAGAGATGGGCTTCAAGCGGATGGATGTCCGATCATGCCGAGGAGCAAATTGCGATTCCGACCATCATCTTCATCTTCAGTGCACCAATCAAGAATCAGACCTCCCAAAATCTTTGCGGTTGACAAACTTTTGAGCGATGCTACAGCGCCGACATATGCAGCCGCCCTTGAAGAAAAACTGACACTTATGCTACACAACACCAACAACATAGGGGTACACGGCTTTTGGGAAGAACTAAAAAGTTATCAAGGAGGTCGCAGATAATGACGCTTACAGATATTAGGCGCGTTTTTTTTCTCAAGATCTATTTAGAGCAGAGCGGGTTAAGACCACACAATTACACTAACAATTTGATCCGAGCTGCTCTGGATAAAACGTCAGTGCAAGAATGCTGCTCGGCTAAGTAGTCAGCGTTTTGAAATTCAGGCAGCGCAGGTGTCGAAGTTTTCGAGCAGTGACAGTTTGGGAGCACATAAAGTTGATTTCCTGCCAATAAAATGTTCATTTTGTGTAATTATATGAACTAGTAAACATACAAAATAATTTTGCTGCCTAAAGGAAATTTGTCTGATTGTATACGTACTAAGGATTTAAGTTTTCTCTAGAAATTTGAGTCTACATTTGAATTCTACTAACTAAACCAAGACACAGTCCAAGCAAAGACATGCCCCGTTTTCGCAGCTATTAGGTGCGTTTTTTTCGTACAGAGCACAGTAGAGCAGGTTAAGCGGCAAAAAAAGCGATCGAGAGCAAATTAGGGTAGTAAACACGAAAACGGGGCATGTCTTTGCTGCGAGTGTGTCTTGGTTTTGTTAGAATTCAAACGTCAACTAAATTCAAATGTCAACTAAAGTTAGATGCATAGCTGGTGAGTCTGAAGAATTTCCAGTTGAAATCGGAGTTCACCAAGGCAGCGTATTGGAGTCCCTTGCTCTTCAACATCATCATGTTCTATTTATTAACACCCATCTCTGACGGCCTGGAAATGTCTTTTCTCTTCGCCGAGGACGTGGTCCTGGGTAGCAAAAACATCGTTGCTTTGCAAGCTGCACTGACCAAGTGCTGTAAGATACTGGAGGATCATAGACTGAGGATAAGCATCCCAAAGACTGAGTATCTTTGCTGTCCTTTCTCATAGAGAGACTGATACGAGATATCTACATTAAAGGAGAGCAGCTAAAGTCCTGTATAAGGTTCAAATACCTGGGCTCGATGGTCAACAAGGAAGCTGCTTGCGATGACGATATCAAACATCGCATCAGTGTCAGTTGGACGAAGTGGCGAGAAAACTCTGGAGTTTTCTGCGACAAGAAGATGCCACGAAAGCTTAAGGGCAAGTTGTACAAAACGGTCGTACGTCCCGCACTCATGTATGTGTCTGAATGCTGGACTATGTACAAGACATACGAAAGTAAAATGAGTGCGACCGAGATGAAAATGCTACGGATGTCAGCCGGTGTGACTAAAAAGGATTGATTCAAAAGTGCCTACATCCGTGGATCGATCAGAAGAAGAAGCAACAACAACGCATTAATCATTAAAAAAGTGCCCTTTTTTGCTTTGCTCCATAGAAACTAATACGGTACTCATGAGGGGAACACAAACAAGGACATTTTCATCTATCTGCGGCATCCTGGGCGTTATTATTTGCTTTACCATTCACAAAGATTTATTATCTTTAATTAAAGAAATCTATCGCAGAGAAGATGCGATATACATATACATATAAATTTCCACTGAGTACGAAAAAAACATGATAGGCACAAAATAGCTTTTCTAATTATTGCATGATTGAAATCGCATGCTGCTGCAACATACTCGTACGTCAATTACATATCTAATCATTCAAAATACACGTGGATGTATAATACATTTTCAATTGACTTAATCGTCGTCAGATCACTGACACCACCGATACTACTTTGCACACAGCTTTTTTTTATTTTTATTTTTTTAAATATATACGTACGAGTACTAATGCGAGAGTACGTATAAATCTAATGAAAGTACTTGAAGTGAAAAGTAAAATATCGTCACGAGATCTAATCATTATTTCGACTACATAGTTGCGCTCCGCCTATCAGGTTTCACATTGTCATGAGTTTTCAAAGATGTATCTGAACGGCTTCGAGAAGATGGTCCCGAATGGTTAATTTACAGAAGTAATGGAAACTTGATCATCTATGCAAACTCAACGTTGAAATTATACTTCCAAGGCACTTTCATATAATGAACATCTCAAAAAGATAGCACTCGTAGGCCATCAATCCATATGATATTGTCTTCAATTTATTCCTTGAGGGCAAGAAGAAAATTTCAGATACTCGAAAGTTTTCCAATACTATAAGTCGCGTCATTATTGGGACCTAAAAATCTTTTGTCTATTGTTCAAGAAAAGTTATTGTTCTTGCTTGCTTTCAATATTTGGGCATGCAAGTAGTTGCCCTGCAATAAACATAGTTACTATATTTCCTAAAAAAAAAAATAAAAGAAAAATTTAACAAAATGATTGGATAGTTTTTTTTTTCCAAACTTCCACAGATTACACTGCTATTATTTTAACCAGAGCTATATATGAAGCTATCAAATATCAGCTATATATTTTTAAATAATAATAGAAACATAACGGTAAGAGAGATCGTTGTATTTATTATTATTAATTACTTTGTTCAATATATTTTTATTTAGAAATAATTTCCTCCAAATTTCTGTTCTGGATATATAAAATGAAACCGGAATATAGAGGGCTACGCCCGCAATTCGAGGGTTTTGTAGCAAGCGCTTATTTTGGCATGTAAATACTGGCTTCCTGCTCTTCTTGGTACCCCTCAGCTGAATAAAAACACCATAATTAAATGTTTTACCCATGATATATTTTAGTATCTTACATGCCAATTCACAAAAAGACTGCATCTGTCACCTCTCAAAGTAATAGTTTTAATACGAGAAGCTGTAGATAGATATGTTTGTATACGAGATAAACTGTCCCACTCTTCGAGATGCTTAACCATTCATATTAAGACGACATTGCAAATTGCAAACTTGTGTACCGGCTTCGAAATTCAGGGCGGCTGGGACAAATTACGGTCTAATATTTTTTCCTCCTCCACTGTTCCCCTTTCTACAAATCTCAAGAAAATGCCAAAAATGGAATGTACTCAACATTACCTTTCTCACGACACCCCACTTGGCTATACTAGTGGATAAAAAAAATTTACCTTAATTTCGCCTCTATGTGGACCCCCCCCCCCCTCCCCCCCCCTATTAAAGTTGGCCAATTACAACACAACGCTATCTTCAGCAAATTATAGCATTTCGACACATTCTCGCCGAATTATGTGTGCAGCTTCCGCCGTTCGTAAGATATTCTATGAACAGACGGACAGACAGGTATTTGACCGATTTTGTAAGATTTAAGACACAAAACCCTAAAAAAATTAACTGTGTGAATAGTTATTGTTAGGATCACCAATCTTCACTCTTCCAAAGTTGGTTCATTAAATAACTGCAATTCGCACTACGAAAAACAACATGCAAGTAGTACACGCATATCTATGCATGAGGCCGGTAGGTGTATTTTTTGTATGGATAGTGTCAAAATGCATAACTTTAAGTCAATGTACTATTATTAAATATCATGTCATTGTCATGAAACTTATAGATATTATTGCCTATGATGTTGGTTATCATCAGCCATCAATATTTTTGACCTAGGGTGTGCTTGAGGGGTGCAGGGGTGTGCTAACTGCAACTATAGAAATGTACTATTATTAACCTTTTTGGATGAGATTTAAAAATTCTATTATTTTCGGTTTTCTATGCTAGTAAAATGCCGCTTTTCTGTAAATTTTCATATGTCTAGCTATAACGGTCTCGAAATGCAAGGGGGGGGGACAAACTCGGACAACATATTTTCCCCTCTCCCTCTTTTCCCCTTTCTTCAAATTTGAAAAAAATTCCAGAAATGGAATGTACTCAACGGTACCTTTCTTACGATACCCCACTTGCCTATCCCAAACGAAAAAAAAATTTCGACCTTCTTTTCCCCTCTATGGCGACCCCCCCTTAAAGTTGACCTATTACGACGCATCGCTTTCTCCAGAGAATTATAGTATTTCTACATATCTCCACCAAATTTCATGCATGTAGCTTCAGCGGTTCGAGAGATATTTCATGGACAGACGGACAGACAGACGGACGCATGACCGATTTCATAAGGGTTTGGTTTTTATACAAAACCCTAAAAAAGAAACCGGAAAGTAGAACTAGCTGAAGCAGGTGAACATAAAAAAGTCAGATTGCAAAACAAGTTTTTTGCCGGGCGACAGCCATCGTCACCATGCAACGTGCATGGCACTTAACATACCGTCGCCCTTATCTGTCCAGAGTGGGATCACACGCTACATATTTTTGTTAAGAATGGGTGAGTTTTTATTTTGGACCGTGTTGACACGGTTTCATAGATTCTTTGCGGAAACGCTACCATTTCAGACACCGATACGCTGAAACTACTGTATGAGGTGCCATCTAAATCGTGAGGGAGAGTACTAATTTGTACCTCACCTTGTTGAATGTCGACAGTATCCGACGCATCTTGTCCGAGGCCGGTCGCCTTTGCTGTTGACTGGATGCTGTTTGGCGCTGCTTTACGCGCTCCGTTATAGCTGCCATACATTAGCCGAACCGTCGCCCGATCGATCGGCCGATGGATCGCCACCACATGTCAGATGATCAAAAATTATACGGAACTGTCAAAAAATTCGTCCACGATAAGCGCATACACAGGCCGATCCATCGGCCGATCGATCGGTGTGTGTATGGCACGTTTTAGACGTCTTGTCTAGTTCCACCTCATTGTCGATCTCGTTGTCCAGTTAAGCCCAACGATCCTTCGACGTGGAAGATGGAGCTGTGACTACGGCCGAGTTCCTTAGCTTCTTTTTCCTCTTATTTTGTTACAGAGTTTCGCTTGCACGCTTCAGTTCGCGAATCCCCTGGCGTAGCTCGCGGATGATTGGTCCACCTGGTCCATTAGGACCCTTTGGAGATCCTCCATGTCCGATCATGCCTCGATACCACCCATGTCTGAAGCCATGGTGTCACACCCCGTTTGACCGTTTAGTTGGAACGGCCTGGGTGTGCTGTCGTGCTTACTGAATCCGTAGAGACGGAATCAGTACGCGGGTAGCCCAAGTATGGCCGTTGTTATTTTAATCTTTTTTCTTTAATCAATTTTACTATTTGAAGCTGAATCCAAGCAGGTGGATGGAATCACCGTGGTACGGATCGAACAACACCTGTTCTGCATAACATTCAAGTTTTGAGGAACTGAAAGTGATGAGAATCGAGAAGAACAGCACTAGTTTAGTGATTATACAAAAATTCAATTCAATTTTTTTTTTTTTTGAAGTGGAGGAGGGTGGATTTTGGCAGCACGAGTTGTTGAGATCCAACAAGTGGTGAACGATTCAAGATGACCCGCAGCGATAAGACATATCCATGTCAAAACGGGCTTAATATAAATAATCAAGTACGTGCTCATAGTCCACCTTTCTGGGGACAAGGCATGGAAGATGAAGGAAATAGTGGTGTACTATTTTTTTTGCCCACGCGAAAAATGATGAAGCTACGCCTCTGGGTCATACTATTATATATATTGACGCACCGGTCGCGCCGTCTGAAAGTAATACTCAATATTGATCTTTTGGGTAGAGCTGGGAGTTCTCTGGTCGGCGGGTGGATGAAATCTATTCTTTTGGGGTTCTTGACGTTCAGCCGGGGCACACTAAAATACAAGAAATAGGAATTTCAGGCCTAAAAACAACTTTTCGTCCTTATCAAGGCCATAAGTGTTCCCCAAATCTTCAAAGAGGCAGTTAGGAAGTGAATTGATGTGATGATATCTTGCACTGTAGCGTTGTCAGTGCCATTTTTTATCGTCGATAGTACGATTTTTTTTAGAACGACAAAAAAAGAAAAACAAAACATTTGTAACAAATCTTTTTATGCGGGTACAAAAAAAAAGACCAATTAGTATATCAAACATTATTTAAAAAAATGAACTTTTTCCTGAATTATAACTAATGCATTACGTAATGCTCAACTGCCATGATGAATTGGTGGGTATGGTACGTATTAATATTCACTTTGGTCTTTCGCGAAAAGCGAAACCAGTTCTTGCATAATAAAACCATCAGAAATGAAAAAGAATTGCTGAAATTTTTCTTGTTAAATCTACTTTTTTTTCGTGGTTGAACTTTTGAAATTAGTACATTCTAGATGATGTATTATCAAAATAAAAGTATCACAAAAACATTTGATGAATAGAAAACTTGCTACTCGTTTGTATTTGCATACAAATCTGCATATGTATATGGAGCAATCATTAAGATAGAAGATAAGAAGAGGGGTCATCCATCATACACAGTCCGAACGTGTTTTCTGCACAATTTTTTTTCTCATTCCTTACCTTTTCCTGTCAGCTTGACTGTCAATTGTAAGGGGGTCACATATGGGATCGCGACGATGACAGCTGATGAAAAACACCCGATAGGCGAGAAAGGGATTCGTTCCGGAAGGAGAAAATGAGCATTGCCAATTCGGTAGGTGTTACGAATTGACTTCATCCCTCCAGTGGAAAATGGACGCGTCAACATTTCTAGAAATGGCTTGTTGACGTTTCGCTAACATATAATTCGGATGGTGCAGTTGCTAGCATACATACCTCCTATCCGTATAGCCGTCCTTTACTGCCAAGCTACGGACGCTGTAGCAGTTCTAATAGTACCTACAGGTAGTTTTATTTATTCTATTAACGCGCCGGGGATGAACCATCGAACTCTAGATTTAAGTTGAATTTCGATCAAGACCCTACTTAGTACAAGTATTGTGTGCATTTGATATAGTGTGTCAATAGGTATCAAAAATGCTGTCTCATGTTCACTCTTTATCTTAAATTATACTTCTATGGTAGTTGGCGGCCAAGTCCCGACGTCGGGCTGTTGCGCCACGATGATGATGATGATGGTAGTAGATTGTATACTACTACCATACCATACCATATGGAGACCATATTTTGTTTTGTATAATACCTTGCATATCTATCTACCATCTGAAGTCAAATCAAGAAGGTAAAATGTCTATATTCTAGTATGTATAGTATGTGTGAAAGGAAATACTCGTATGTACCTAATCCTACATTTTTTTGTAAGAATACATGGGGAGTTCCCGGCCTGCTAACAGGTTTAAGCTTGAGTAGCTTTATTTTTGGGAGATGTTCATACAAATTTATTGATTGATTGATTATTCTTTTAACCTTTAAAATGAAATTAGCAACGCTTGTTCTAGCGGTCTATCTATTTTTATACCCTAGACCTTATAAGGTATAGGAAGGTGTATTTTTTTTGACACGACGAAAACATGTAACACTTTGAAGGAGGCTCCGGAGTATAAGCAATGTATATAAATGATCAGGGTCACCTCCTGATTTGATTTAGCCATATCTGTCTGTCCGATCGCACGATAACCTTCGATAGAATGCAGCTGGAAGTTTGAAATGTTCGTCAAATGTTTGTAGTATGATCTAGTTGGTTGTTATTGAAAATGCATGACCCGGCCAAGGGAACGCCTATCTTCCCTACGTATGTAAAATAATTAAATGTATCTAAATCTCCTGATTGAATAAACCTGCAAAAGCTCCAACTTTGGTAGATAACCCGAGAGGGTAATTTTATACTCTCTTGAAAAAATAAGGTCAATCAGTTGGAAACTAACGGCACTTTTCATACAAAGAACCCGGTATTACCCTGCTTTTCACATTTTTTGGGTATAACTCTTGAACCTACTGACGTGGAGAAGTGATTTTTGAGCAAGGAAACGTCAAATAAGATTTTCTTCAGTTTTAGTAAGATGGGCATACTTAGACCAAAGAAACGAAAACCTCCCTAATAAATGTCCATAAATGGGCTAGATCCGATCAAAGAAACTCCCACCTCCCCAGAAATGATACTTTCTTTATGAGATAACTTTGAAATTTTGGTGAAATCTTTGTAGTGTGGGTTGGTTAGTTGGTTTTGGCAATGGACAAGATTTTATCCTCCATACAAAATTATGGGGAAAAAGAGCTCACTCGTCTCAAATGGCGCATATCTTCCCTACAAATGTTCATTCAACTTAGCTTCATCCGCTAACTTCTGTTCAAACTGATCATATGGGAAACACACTTTTAATGCAAATGGCTTCAGCCTATTTGAAGTTTTGATATCACCACTAGTTTTGCACTGGCCTAGGGTATATACGCTTCGGACTCGGGACCAAGACGATCGATTTACTAATTGACGCATATTCATGCAAAAGAAACCAATGACGTTTCAAATGTTTACCGACTAAAATCTTACACACCTACACCCATAATTCCTCAAGGTACTTAACAACGCGGAGTTGGCCGTGGCGTAGATGACTTCTGGAGAAGAAGGGTGGATTTGTCGTCGTCTAGTTTTTTTTTTCATTACATCATGTCTCGAAACCTGCCTGCCGCTAGAGAACTATTACATAATCTTGGACGCAAAAAAATTTTGAACTACGCATTAACGACGACAAAACAAAAATATAATACGCGTGTTTTTTGGAAATTTATCTTGTGTAAGGTAAAATAACACACGCGTTACACCAGCAACATTAACTTGGAAAGCTTAGTAGGGTGGCTACCCTACACTCGATAACCCCTCAATAACTTCCACATGCATGACCGATAGATGGCCTTAGTGTCGTGTGGAATCTAATATGCTGATTTGACACGTTTGTGTTTTTGCCAATCAGCCAAGTTCATTGGTAAACTAAAATTACGTCTTGCTCTGATAGGCCCATGCCTATTATTAAATAATATATTTTCAATGGGATTACTAAAAACATCAATAAAAAAAAAGGAAAAAAAAAGGTAAGATGGGGATCGAACCCGCGACCTATTTGGATAGAGCTACACTTGTGACTGTCACTGATAAAGAACATTTGAATGATGTTTGTCAAGTTAGAGCGGTACGGCGAGTTTGTAAACGTCCGCCGTCGCAATAAATTAACGATCCGATAATTAAACTCATATTTCATTCGAATTTGCAATTTATTTTCACCACATATGAGGTGCACCACTTGACATCAGGGTAGACAACTTGACGATTCGGAATTAAACCTGGATGCTACCCTAGAGGGTTTTTGTTGCGCAACCAGGGCAGGAATCCCACACGGATACGAAAAAACGCGCCTAATGTTTCAATCAAGGAGAAGAACGCTAGTACAACGGAACATCAACATCAGGCTGAAAATATCCAATTTGTGTACGACTTCAAATATTTGGGTGGTTACCAGTCAAAGAACGCCAGCAAATTCAGCTAGAATATAGGACTTTTTTCTCGGTTCTTCTAATACGGAAATCGGAGAGTGCGAACAAATATACGAAGCCCTGTAAAAAATATTCATACACAGTTAAAAATCCTGGTCTATTATCAATGCTAATTCGGGTTACATATATGACGACACCAAAATTGTATTAGATTTTAATAAAATGAAAGTATTACAAATGCTTCCGTAAACTTCACTGGTTTAAATATTAAACTTTTCTGGCATTATTATTTTAATCAAATTGTTGGTTTAAAATTTAATCTACAGATATTATAATCTATGAAAAAATATTAATTTTACTGCGTTTTTTTAACTCCTCTAAGTTTTTTCTCCATTATTTTTTTTTTTCAATTTTCTAAACTTCCAAATCCTTTATTAAGCCCATCGCAGGCTACCCAGCTAATCTTTAACTTTTTTCGCCATGACGCAGCATCGAACCTGTGAACTCCGTGTTGTAGAGTTGCGACCTAGACCACTAGGCCACGCAGCATAATATTTTGAGCTGACTGCGAGTAGTTATAGTGAGACTTGAGACTCAAAAAATATACTTTGTGGGGTTTAGCTTTTAATTAAACTTAGATTAGAAAAAAATGCAAGAAGAAAAAGAACACAAAAAGGTTTGAATTGTATTAGAATTTATTACAAATTGTTTTAAAATGGAAGTAAACTTTGAATTGTATTAGAATTTATTACGAATTTGGTTTAAAATAGAAGTAAACTTTGGAAGGGTTTAGATTATAGAATTAAAATTATTAAAAATGGTGGTAGTCCAAGACCAGGTTTAAAAAAAATACCGAGATTTTTAACTGTGTAGGTGACAAAGTTGGGCCTCCTGTGAACTTGATTCCTGGTAAGCCCGTTTGTGTTCTAACTTGATACGTATGTAGCTATTGGATTACACTCGTGCTGAGATTACCTCGTAGTTTGATGGAATTTTTTTTTTAAGTCAAGCTTTTGGGACAAAAAATAGCCATTGGGAGTCAGATCTTTTGAATAAGGGGCCTGGTCAATCAATTCAAATTCTAGTTTGTGAATCTTAGCCCGGCGACTGGTGATGTGAAACAGATTTCGGTTGATAGATACATTTACAACCGAAAGATGAGAAGGGGAATAGCGTGTGTCATATTTGATTACGTACCGGAATTGTTTAATCTTAGGAAATGTTTACCCTGATGGAATATTAAATTAAAAACATTATTATAAAATAATTAATTATGTTCTTCTTATATTAAAATAGCAATATCGCGCTCGGTGGCCGTGGTCGTTCGGTCACCGCTCTACGATATTAATCTAGAGCTTGGAGTTCAAATCTCGGCGCAATCAAAAACTGCCTGTGAGTACTAATAGAACTCTCACAGTGCTCTGAGCTTATCAGTATAAAGACGGCGCGGATAGGAGGTGCATGCTAGCAACTGCACTTCCGAAAAGTAGATATGCTACGAAACGTCAACAAGGCATAGAAATGCTAGAGATGTTGACGCGCCCATGCCCCTGGAGGGGTCAAGGCAATTAACACACACACATATATATTACATACGGACACATTATGTATTGATTCCAATATCATATCAATAATATATCATATAATATTTTATATACGGTAGTGTTCATGTACGAATATTTATTTATATCGTTTTATGTCACATTGATCGCATACTATCGCTAAACGATCACGCGAATTTCCATAGTGTTGTTGGTTTAATTTCCTGGCATTTTACTGCCATTTTTAATCGTTCCAGTGTAAGGCGCACGTACCACCCAATTTTGAAATATTTCATGTGTAACGATAGCTTTGGGCTTTTAGCTATAAGCATTATAAAAATATATGAAAATTTTCGAGTTTGCTTAGAATCACCTTCATTTGACCTCGCATACACTAAATGTTTATATTTTTCCTTTAATTTTGCTTATTACTTTAGAATTACAGACTTTACTTAATTTTAGTAAAATGTTTATAAAATGAATGGAGATGTTTTTCCAGCAATTAAAATTATTATTATGAATTGTGACTTAACAAAACATTATCAAAACGTTAGGGGTCAGTGAGAGAAGATATATCTCAACATTTTGTCAAAATGATGGTAATTACATGATGAATTTCGATAGCGATACCGGAAAACCATGCTAATGACTTGTTTATTTTCTTCTCTTAGGGACATTTCTTTTTCTCACTTGATGTTCACTGCACTATTCTTATATTATTCATTACATGTCCCTTGTACGTATGTATAAGTGGTGGCTGAAGCACAACTTGTCAGAGCCCAATTAGCGCGAATGCGCTGTTTTGTAACCACAAGCCTCGGCAAAATCGGTTATAAGAAGATGGTTGAACTAACAGGGAATGGAAGGAAGCTTAGATCCAACCGGAGGAGTTCAGGAAGTATAGCAGCTTCCCGATCTTCACCCCCGACACATCCCCCAGGTTAACAAGAAAGGCCTCACCCAATGCTCTATGTTTGGCCCTAGCAAAGGCCGGGCATTCACAGAGGAAGTGAATGAGTGTTTCTTTCTCATCCTTATTCCCGCAGCTGCGGCAATGCCGATTATAAGGGATGCCAATCCTTATTGCATGTTCTCCGATAGGCCAATGTCTTGTAATGACCGCCGTGAGCCTGGCGACATCTCTACGGGACTTGGTCAATAGCTCAGATGTTTTCCTTCTGTCTTGGGAGGGCCATATATCATCCTTGATACGGTGCATGTGGGCAGATTCCGCCATTTGGAATCCGCAACATTGAGGTAGTGAGAGGAGATCTTGCTCTTAACTGTCCTCAGCGAAATACAAACAGATTCCGCATGAGAGCTTTCTAGGACTAGCCCCCCCCCCCCCCCTCCTGGCCAGCTCGACTATTTATGTACGAAACCCGCCCCGTGTAAGCAGCAAACGGGTTTTTTTTTTGTTTGTTTTTATTAAGAAGAGGCACTACCGGCAACTGGTGTCAATTGTACGGCAGCGACACGGGACTTTCATCGTCAGTGTGCGCCTACTTACCCCTTAAAACCTTCAACCCTGTTTCTCCACCATTCTATTCTCCCTTCAGAACTACCTCTCAGTATTACGTTGGCTAATTAGCCGTTAATCCATTGCGTCCTTTTTCGTAGTTGCTCCTCTTTCCTCAGTCCCTTATGTATGTCGCATATTGTTTGAGTTACGGTCTCCCAATTGGACTCAGATCTTATCATGTGTTCCACTATGTTATGTGGATTGAGGTCATTGCCAAGTTTGACCTCATGACGGGTTTCGACGGGTACTCATCCGCCGTTGGTAAGTCGATGAATCCTACAAAAAACACATGAAAAAAGATGATTTCAGTACTCGCACATATGCTGTCGAATCGTAAACGCACCTCGTGTAAACACAACGATGTGTGCATTATATTTGCGTCAGTAAAATTGGCTTCGATACCCGTTTCTGACGTTTCGTTTGCGTAGACTCGGCTTATGTGTAAACACTAGTCGCGTTTACGCAACTCGGGTAAAAATCATGCGATTGCGTATACGCGTCCCGTGTATCAGAACCTTTAAGGAAACCTGTTGTCTGTTGGTTGGCTGCAGATGCAGTGGCCGTTATCTCGAAAAGAGAAGAACATAAATCCGGATAGTGGAAATGTTTGGGACGACCGGTAGCGTAGTGTGTTGAGGCATCAGTCTCATGTTTGACTACTGGCGTTTCGGGTTCGAATCCCGTCCACGACGACGTTCGTGGCCATGGATGTTCAGGAGGTGCAAGCTGGCAACTGCATTCTCCGAAACCAGTTTATGCTGTCGAAACGTCAACTGGGCCACATGGAATAGTTGACGCGCTATGACCCACAAGGGGTTAGGGCAATTGAGAGAGAGAGCGAGAGAAATGTTTGGTCTCTGCTTTTCCGAGTCTAACTTTTTGAGTATGGACTGGGCTCATTCTAATGATAATGCGATGTAGTAGCCTCATAGGACAAATGACATAGGAAGAGGGGTAGTTTTACCAGGAAGTAGTTCGCCATTATTCTTCCATCCCCATAAAAAATGAATATGTGAAGATGCCCAACAAATTACATTTATTGGCAGTGAAGTTCATCGGCCGATATATAGCTTCAAAATGCGATTATTACTTCACTGAATATGGCGAGTCAAATAAAATTCATGATTATCCACAACAAAGCCGATAGGAAAACCATTAATATTTGATTATTCCCTCTAGCGTCTGATTTTGTACTGATCACGCTAATATTCACTTATTATTTTCCATTCAAGACTACCGTGACGTAATGCGGTTATGTTCAATAGTACTTGAACTTTTCTTGTGAATTTCTCCTCCATCTTCCAAGTGGTCTAACACTCTTCCTTTTAAATCGATTTTGAACGTTCCACACGATTATTATGGCTCAAAGTAGCCGTTTACGTTCACGCCAACCTATTATTATTAACTTAGACGTGTTGTTTATGAACAAGCCGTCATACTGGACTTTTAAAAATTATTATCTTTTTCGTGGATGTTTCCGAAGCATTGCAATTTTCGATCAACATTAAATGAGGCAATTCATAAATGAATATTAAATAACTTAACTACACTGGAAATATAAATAAAAAATAAAGGTTCAATAAGTGGAACTTTCCCTGCTGTAAAACGATCGTAAAATCTGAAGATTTTTCGCATGTTGAGAAGACACTTAGTCCCTAGCGGAGTATCTAACGTTTAAAACAACAAATAAATTTAATGAATTTATGCAGATTTAAGGTGGAAGATGTACATATTTCGTGTTTGCCCGTCAACGAGCCAATCCATTCAACAAGATAGTAGTGGCCTTAACACGCAAAGAGCGGAATAAACGGCGCTTGAATAACTTTCCTCCTCGGCGCTAATAAACGAGAAAAACTTTCGCTTTTATTTCATTCTCAAACAACGTTGTGTCTTTGGTGTTCGTCATGCCGGTGAACAATGCAAAAAATATTCGAGTAACATAACCCCGAACAGATGGCCGGCCAATCTTAAGTACGAAGATGGTCTGCAAACTTTTGATTTTGCACGATTGACGTCTCGCTGATTGATTGTTGTGTACCATTGCGCTTCAGCTTGTACACCGCCTTCCGAAATATCTAAAAATAACATATAGCCAAGAGACATTTGAAAAAAAAAAAAATTGCTGCAAATAAATGAAAGGTTTTCTAATTTTTGTTGCATGTAAAGTTTCTTGAACCATAGTCGTATTCAGTTACAGGCTTCGGGGCAAATACATAAATTGATGTGAGTGTCTTCAAGAGGTTATGTTCATACCGTCATATATAGTATTAGTATGATGTAACTTGATTAATTGTAAGTAATTGCGAACTCGGCCATCTCACTTGCCAGTATATGTGTACAATGAATTTCAAAAAATTAATTCAAATTTGAGAGTCTTGGATATCTTTGAACTTTCGTAGTCGGCCCTGCGGGAGCTACGAGTGGCCCATTGTGATATTGATCTGAGTCTAGAGTCAGTACTTAAACTGAGGTGACTTCCTTTGTCTTCGGAAATGCATCACCAAAACAGACTGCTTCAGGTAAGGAAATTTTCTAGTTCATACGTAGGGAATAGATGGATTGCTATCCGTAACAATGACGTAGATAGCTTTCTTCGGGGGAGGGGATTTGTTGTCGGTACAAATTTTTTTTTACTATTTGCTCGGGGCAGAATTTGAATCCCTCCCCTGTTGAGTGAAAATCAACGCAAAGACCTACTCCTTGAATATGAAAATTTAGTAAACATGAAACCATCCGCCTATGAGCTAGCTGATAATATCATATTTTTCAATTTATCTTCGAAGCACTCATTGAGAATGAGGAGCTGATAAAATATTCGATGAGTGTCATCAACAATGTCATAATGTTGAGGATGATATTCTTAATGTAATATAGGCCAAATATAGCCAAATATGTTCTTAATTTTCCGAAACATTTAATTGAGTACTTCTCTTCCAAAAAATTCCCGAAAATCACCCAAATTTTCAGCGTTCACACTGGTATAGCCCCCTAATGAAAAGTTCTTCAATTTTTTTTTATGTTAGGAAACCATTTGTTATTTCCGAAGTCTATGCAGTCTATGAATCTAAATTTGAAACGTGAGGGCTTACGAGTAAAATTCATTGAACTGATCTGAAAGTTTCGTAACGTTTCAATGTAGAAGTAATTCAAAAATTAATAAAATTTTAAGAGAGCTGGTAGATTTTTTATCTCATTCATTATAGAGATATATCTAGTAAACATTTATCTTATTTTTAGGGCTGAATTTAATATTTTAAAGTATCAGCTGTGATTCAGTGTTCTGTCTTGTGTAATTTTTGCCTTTTTGTATTTCTATCCGCAACTTTTTCAAACAAATTGAAATGTTTCTAGCTGCTTAATCGTTAAGGTATCGAATTTATTTTTATAATATCTTTTTTGGTTACGAGGTATTGCGTGGCGAATCGCATCAAAACGTGATAAATGAAATGCAAGGTAGGACGCCGAAATAAGCACTGATCGCAGCTGGTACCTTACCCTAAAATATGAAACTTAGCCAGTAAAAATAAAATAAATTGTTTACTGATATACATACCTTTGCAAAATTATACTAGTTTTTCATAAGTTTACTGACTTAAATCGTTCAATTTAAGTTGTGGACTAGTCTTTTTAAAAGCTATTCGTGTTCTTTTGCGAAATATAATAAAATTAATAGCATTTCGTTTGATAGTTTTTCTCACCATTGTTAAAATTACCAGCAACAACGTCTTGTTATGCTACAAAGACATTTTTCAATAGAATAGAAATCAATTGCGTGCTCATAGGCACCATGGGTCGCGACTCGATTGCATAATAAAAGTCTTGTCCGATAAGAGTTCGTTTGCGTTTACGTTTACTACTATTGCGCGCACTCCTAATGACTTTCTCCGTGGGATGACTGGACAATTGTCTTTTTCGGTTACAAGTGGGAAGCAAAGTTGGAGTACGATGCATCAAAACTTGGGTAGTGGCAAATGCGAAAGGTGAGCAGATACTATTGAACTGCTCATTTCATCGCACACTAATTCAGCCAGATATGATAAGTTAGTATGAGAATTTTTTAGTTTAGTTTTTTATTGTTTCCAACTTCTACATTTCACTGTAGTACGCGATGCGATTACACAAAAACTTGGGATTTTCACTTGACAGAAAATTACATTATACATATGTATGTTTAAGTAATCTTGAGAATATTACATGCATGCTGTTTTTACCCTGTATCACAAAAATGTAACATGGTGTTCGATGCTTGATCCATGGTGAAATGTGGTTACTTAAAAGTAAGATACGTGAGTTTACAAATATTATACAAGTATTATACAAATTTATGATTACTATCAGGCCCATCCTTTCGTAGATTAAGGAACTTCAGATAGAATGAGACGATATCCAGTAGTAGTAATCTAATCCAAGTGATTTCATAGATTTTCCACATTAAAAAACTATAAAACGATTTGCTTTGGCAGGCCCGCAACTGCCAGAAATTAATAAATTAGGCTGGAATGATCTAAGCACGATTTCGAAATTAAATTTGACCATTATGAATATGAAAATTCGAAAAAAAAAAAACTGATAAAAATACAACATTAAAAAAAGGGTCTCATTTTATAAAGGTACAAACAACAAACCATTCCTCTGATCTTTATAGCTTAAGTTTTTTAAAAGGGGTAAGGTATAAGTTGAGATTAGGTGTTTATTTGAGAGTTCTAGCGTGCGTAGTTTTTCGGTTATTGCGATTTTAGTAATGTAAAATCGGCGTCTTGCACGATGTTCAAACGCACAAAAAAGCTGATTTTTTCTATATTTAAAGGGCTACGACTGACAGAAATGAAAAGAACGGGATGAAATCATGTTAACTCGATTTGATCACAATAAAACACAGAATTCATTTTGGAAACAGGACAAGCACATTACGTACACGAAAACTCAAAAAAATGTTGGAAAATAAAAGATATTTTCGGAGCAAAATATAAATTTGGACTTTGCAAATTTATAAGAATTCAACCGTTTGTCTGATTTTCACCAAATAAATTTAGTATTTTAGAGCAATGTATTGGCTGCAATTAACGTTTTATTTGAGCATCCTAACTGGCGTCGTTTCCAGATATTGTGTTTTTGGCAATGTGTCCACAGCAATTTTCATAAAATAAATAACTGGGCCAACAGTCCAATTTAGGAGCAAGGCCTCGACATGAGTTGGCATCATCTCATTTACTAGATCGTTACGGTATGTTTTGTGCAGAGGTGTGTGATCAGCAACACGCTCAACCCAGCTATTTATCCCGAATGTGTACTCATTTATCAGCTGAGTGGAGTCATAACCCGACATGTAAGTCCCCTTTTAATCGATGGCTTTTGTATTCAGTTGGAATCGAAGCAAAGCCCATATATAGAAGGCAAACGAGATAACCATTGCACCATCCGAACTATAGGCACGTTTCATTAAACATGTAAATACCTGTATCAGATAAAGGGTTGAGAGCTCCAAAATATGTTCATTAATATTTTTTTGCTGGAAATGACATGGGGAATCATGTGGCATGTGACGGGGGGCGGCCAGTAGCTCAGTTTAATGCCTCAGCATGCCGGTTAGCCACCGGTTCGAGTCCCATTCAAGTCATGGCCATGGATGTTTTTGTTGGGTTCCTCCTGTGGTATGGAGTGTAACACTAAGCCACAACCTTTCACGACTTGTCGTAGGTATGCGACGAAATGGGCAGGAGGTACATTATAGCAACATGTTTATGCATTGCACCCGAATAGAGGTGCTTCCTGCTAATGTTTTCGCACAAAAACCGATGTTAAAATTTTCGTTCAAAAATTTGAAAAAAATTTCCGCCGTGAGATTTGCTTAAGCCACAAATATCACACAGCACATTTTTCCTAAACCAGTTTTTGTCAAAAAAAGAAAAAGAAAACTAGAGCAATTAAATGCCCCACTTTGTATAACTCACCAGTACAAATGGCAAATTACGTCAAATATCTGCAAGCTATTCTGGACAGAAAACCTTAGGGTTACATCAGGGAAGGCCACAAAAGCCATGTGGATCTGCAGGCAGTATGCAGGCAGGACGTGGGACACCAAACCTTGCATTGTCCTGTGGAGTTACAAAGCTATTGTTGTGCCAATTATTGATTATGGAGCAGTCCTTTTGTGGAAAAGAGCGACAACCTCAGTTGGTAGGGAGACTCTCACGAAAATACAAAGGCTTGCATGCCACATAAGAACTGGTACCATGCGTTTCTACTGCTGCCCTTGAGGCTTTGTTTAACCTTCCGCCATTGCGCATTCATATTGAGGCAGAGGCGGAAATTGCAATAGCGAGGCTTATAGCCTGAAATGCACAAATCAGACTGAATCCGGAACAAACTTGCTGGCTGCTAAGTCACAATATGCTCGGCTTGCCATCTGACCAGCTGACTAAGGGAGCTAAGCTTCGGGCATTCCTTTCGGTCAACTGTGTGGGGTAGAGAGCAGTGGGCGAAATCCTTCAGCTCTTTTCAACCCAACATTATAGAATGGTTCACGGACGGGTCTAAAACGGATGAAGATCAGGTGCAGACATCGTCGACCCAGGCCACAGAATTTTCATTCCCATGGGAAATTTCGCCACTGTCTTCCAAGCGGAAGTGCATGCCACTGAGGTCTGTCCGCAACTGTGCCAGACCGCAGGCTACGCTAACAAAAAGTTAGGAGTTTTTACAGATACCCAGGCTGACTAGTACATCGGTTAACTCAAGGCTAGTGAAGTCTTGTCAAGATATCCTTAACATTGTTGGGGCCTCCAACAACCTCACAATCTACTGGGTTCCTGGGCACTCTAATATTGTAAGTAATCAACAAGCCGACGAGGTTACCAGACGGGTATCTGAGGCCTCCTACATTGGCCCGAACCCTTTCTGCGGCATACCTATCTGCCTTGCCAGGCAACGGATTATTGAATAGGAGCGATAGAGAGCTGCCTCGCTGTTGGAAGCTCTCCCCGGTATGAGACAATTAAAATTGTTCATTGCGGGCCACTCTCGAAACCAGTCTCTTGATCTAATCAGCCTGAGCAGAAACAGAGTCAGAATTATATGTGAACTTCTCACAGGTCACTCCCGTCTTCAAGGTCACCTCAAAACAATGCGCATCGTTTCGGATGCAAGCTGCCGTTTCTGTGAGGCCGACGACGAAACCCCAGAACATATCCTCTGTGAATGTGAAGCTTTTGCTTGCCGTCGAACTGTTTGCTTCGGCATTGCCTACTCCATAGCCGAGGACGTAGCCTCGATCAAACTCGACCATCTCAGTCGATTTATCGGAATGAGCAGATTGGATCAACAGATTTAGTCCTGCTCTCTAGGAACCGGGCATAGCACAATAGATTTATTGTTGCACTGGCTGTTTTAGGGGCCACGGTCCATCTATCATCTATCTATCTACTAAATAGGGTTCAAATTAAGAAATATGCCTTCCGAGCAAATCTAAGTATCGGAAATCATCCTCAAGAATTGAACTACGCTGTTAATGTTATATAATAGCGCGTTAAAGATCCTAGAGTAGAACGTAATGATGGTAACACTCAAGTACTTCCTCCCTCCAATCTAAGATGCGCAACGTTGACTGCTAAGTGCGCGTGTGTGTATATGTATGCGCAAAAGCAGTAAGAGCAGTAAGTGCGACAAAGTCAATTTCGTATTTTCCCTCTAATGATAATTTCTCCTACATACAATTCATAATCTATATACCGACACTGTTGCCACTTGATCGAATGCATCTATCTCTCTAGCTGGCTAGATATATCTGGAACCAGATCTTTGAAAAAGATACACACAAACACAACGTCGTCGTCATCCGTAAAAGCAGCTCACCGTGCAATACCAGTAAACTCGTTGCCTGCTATATTCTGTTTGTGTACTGTGTTGCGTCGTTGCCTTCCTACCTGTGTGTACAGATGGTGAACATTTTTTAAAAATATCACCTGAAACTCAATGGTAAAAGTTCAGACGTTTAGTGGCACTCGAGCTGTTTGGACGCAAAACTCGATCCCTAAAGTGGTTCTCTGAATCTAACTCACTATACCATTTTGGAGTAACTCCTGAATTAGTCAAAACAAGTTCTATTTTTTTTCATTTTCCCGTCTTATCATCTCTTCGCTGAAAGATACTAACTCTAAATCCTCCGATTTCCAGTTTTACAAATATATGGACTTAAATTTTACTTTCGATCTTTCAAAGACAAGCAAATAACAAAAAAGAAAAAAAATTTACTCTCGATCAAGTTTGGTTTTTTGAAAGTGATTTATTTCGTTTATTTCGATTTGACAAACAAGAGACTATAGACAGTGCCAGTTTTTGAGCATAGTGATATTTTGTTTAGTTGGAAACCAAAGTTTGAATTTGTTCGCAACGCAACCAATGACGGAAAAGGATCTTGACTCAATGGCGACCGTGCAGATGAAGCAAGAGTATGCTCCCAGTGAGGTTTACAGTACGACCAGTGAGCCACCACCGGTAAGTGAGAGAGACATTCAGGATTTTCATTTTTCAGAATTTGGATTATCGGCCTATTTGTAGGCTAGAAAAGGAGATAAAAAAGAAAATTTAAATTTTGGAAGATTGAACATGATTATGTGAACATTTAGCGCCATCATGTTTTCATTTATTTCGGGTGAATTGGGTCTGGCTATATGGTTTTGTTTGTAAAATTTGCTTGATAGTGCTCCGATGTCAAAAACGCAAAATTATTGTATTTTGCTCATTAATGCAAGTAACAGGATTTTCCATTATGGAAAGGACTTCCATGCCATAATTTCATTTGAGGTCAGAAAAGATAACCGAAGCTTATTCCCAAGCATATGAATATAAATCAACGTCGTTTTGAGGCGACATTTTTTTCGTGCAATTTGCAAATTTGTACGAAAACCGAAGCTTATTTGGAAAATTAGCTTCAGTGCTTATTTTTGGTCCTTTTTATTGACTGATCAAATCGCATGAAATGGCATTTCTCACCATCAAGATTCTGTTAAATTCCCATATAAATTCAAACTTTTTGAATGTGGGGGAAAATATTTATTAGTGATAAATGTTTTATCAGGAAGTTTCACCAAAGGTTTATTTTAAACTTTGCTGTACTATCGAAAATCAGTTGTTAGTCGGTTATAGTCAAAATTCCTATTCGCATCGATTTGACACGTATATCCCGCGAAAAAAGATTTTCTTGAAAACTTGCAATACTTCTTTCAATTAAAAATAAAAGCGCAGCACTGATATTCAATCAATTTGAGAACTGACAATTATAACCCTCACAATAACGTAAAAGTTGAACTCCATGGAACTGTTTTTCTGGATTGCGTCCAAGACCATTGAAATGTCATTCGTTCAACTTTGTTTTTAACAAGGGTCGGCACTTTAGTTGCGCACAATACAATTCTAGCATCACAGTGAATTAATACGTTCGCACCGATGCAACGCCAGTTACTTAATTTGGACCCGATTTTGTATGTATCTGACGTTTCAAATCACACATGTAATTCAGTCCGATCCAAACGGCAAAGTGCGAGCAGAAGCTGGAGCTGAAGATGGTTCAGCTTCTGGCTCGGCTTCACGCTATCTTTCTGACTATCAAGCGAGTAGGCGAATTTTTATATAGAAATGTATGAACAGAGCTTTCTCGCATTTACCATCTTCAAGTTCAGCCCAACTTTTTACTCGGCTGCACGTTTTTACTCTGAACAAACAAAGCAAAGCATACGTATGACAATAAAAGATGTTTCCATCGAATATGTGTGCGATAACACGAGGAAGTGTTTCAAGCTTAAGTCGTCAAAAAGAACTTATTGTTCTGATTTAAACGCATTATAAACAGCTGACTGAGTCCAGAGATATTTTGGGAATAGGAGTTTCGGTGCACAATATTCATTTCCATTTCTTGAAATCCTTGAGATATTAACAATTAGCGTTTGCCTTTCAGCTGATCGATGAAAAGATCAGCATAAGAATTGGAAGAATCTGAATGACAATCAGCTTGTGGTTTGCAATAGACTGCCTATCGTGTATCCAGAGCTTAAGAATGGAAGAGAGTCTGGTCCTACACCGCTCGTAAGTTGACGGTTACAACAGTTGGAGCGTTCAAAAGCGCCACCAATGCGCTATTGGATAAATGTCTTCTGAGCAACTTATTTTCGGGAGAACAAGTTGCAATTAAATGTCATTTCACTGAGCAGGAAATATTTCTGATCACTTTGCTAAGTATGTTGTGACAATGATTTTAACAGTTCAAAGACGATATTCGCGTCGTCAGCTTGCAGATGGAGAATAAAATAAACACACTCGCAAAAAGAGTCAAGCCAAAAATTTCACAGCTGATGTTCCTGCCGTTTATAAGGCCCAACTGAGCGGTTCCACAACCGTGTGAGATTTTCCAGACCCTTTGAAAGTACCCAGTGTCAGAGTACCTATGACAATCACCTTGTTCTCTCTTCTGCATCCTCTAATCTCATCTGGATCAACCGGTATAGTTCTATCACTGTCTAAATTGGATCTTTTATGTATGACGGGGATATACAATCGAACCTCGATATTCCAAAGCTCTTTATTTCGAATTTTTAATGTTTCGGAACATTTTTCCGGCTACCATAATTTAACATAGGATTTATATCCTTACGGCTAGTACTAACCTTTACGTGCGAAAATTTTGCACTTATCTCTCCCACGAAAAAGTAACAGTGGAAACACAGCACATATTCGCACACTTCCCCTTCTCACTCAAAAGAGAGCTATGACCGGTTTCCATATGAAATAAAATGCAAAGTAATTGTTTTCGCTTGCCAAAAACGGTGTGGATCCTTTTGTCTGTGAATGGGATTTTCGTGCGAAGAACGAGTACCGACAAAAGCGAACATTTTCGAGCGAACCGGATTTTCGACAATTTTCGTATGAGATTTCGCACGAAAACGGAGGTTAGAGTTTGTCGCTATCTCAAAACTGCCACTCATTAGATTGTCTGTGAAAATGTAAATTTTGAAAACAACCGCCAATTCACCACTTAATACCTAAATTTTTAACACTTTCAATACAACTTATCCAATCCGCGTAAAAATCAAAATGCCAATCGCATCGTGTAAACTTGTAATTAGAGACGCTGTTGACAGGGCGAAAGCAAGGCGGTTAAATGGCGATACGCGCCAGACGCCGAAGATTATTTGACCGAAACTTGACCCTGGCAGATCTGCCACATTGCTCTCGCTGAATAGGAGGCCCATTGTGGAGGTTTCCACAGGATACTGTCTTATCGGTGACCTCGCTTGGAGGCTCCGTATTCCTCACAACAATTATTGCAGAAGTTGTGGGGACGTGGATAAAGAGGAAAGCGTTCTCCATCTTCCTTGTCAGTATCCGGCCTTGGCTGTGAGACGGAAGAAATTTCTGGGTTCCTGTTCCTGATTTTAAGAATTAGAGTGTAATACAGCTGAATCGCTATATCGCCAGCACAGGCTCGTTTGAAACCTAGGAACGGACTCAGAGGTGGTCTATGTTTGCTGTACGGTCCCATGGCAGCCCTTTTACCTAACCTATGGCTAATGGTTCCTCCTTGAATGTATACTCCGTACATAGCCGAACACACAGATAGTAGACTTAGGCTGAGCCATGTCATAACTAAAATTTCGGTTTAACACACTTTCAACGCTCGTCAGTCAAAGGCCTTTCAGAAATTTTTAATGGATTTGGGACATTGTTCTTTTACTAATAGATATTTTATATGTATGTTCTTCTAGGTCTTCTTTGAAAAGCGAAGATCTTTTAAAAATTTCATGGCTTCAGCGAGACTGGTGAGTACATGGGCGTGTATCTATTTTGGAGGGTACGTAAACAGCCCAGCAAAAAAATCGTCCTCACACCGAATCTTTCTGTTGGATGTTTTGGTTACCAATAAAGGCACTTTTGTTTGTTGGCACTTCTATTCCGGTGAAAATGTCTTTGATCTGTGGTTCCGTGATTTTATGAGGAGAAATGCAACTTTACAGCACAAGTCGTGGTCTCTTCACGAGTTGTGCTGTAAAGTTACATTTCCCATCGTGAAATCACGGAACAGCAGTTTCTGCACAACTTCGATTTTGTATAGGGATTGAAATTTATCTGGTCCAAAATCTGGTGGAAAGAACTGTGCGACAACCTTACAGCCTGGAACTGGTTCCTTTCAGATTGGCTAGGGTTCTACTCGATCATATTCTCTGACGTTCCGTGTGGTTTGTGTGTTTTCCATAGTTTTTATCATTCTTTTAGTGATCATTCTTTTAGTGATCATTCTTTTAGTGACTCTTTTTCTAATACTATGGGGATTCACGCTCGCTGTCGTATATGTCGTATTCGTCGTAAACTTCTGTAAAAAAAAAACAAGTAAAGAGGGTTTTTAGTAGTTTTTTGGCTATACATAACCCAAATTTCTCAAAAAATATTTGGGGGAAAAACCTCAAATTAGTACTCAGCACCCCAAAACAACATAAATAAAAACTAAATAAAAACTACTCCACAATTTGTTTTAGAACAATTCCAATATGCACTTAATGACTAAGCAATTATGGATATATCCCTTGAACGGGCTTGGTTAATTAATTCAAAGTATCTTTGCAACAATTTATTTGCAAATCTAGATTTCATATTCTAATAAATTTTGAGGGGGTAAGTGTAAATTTAGTAAATGACATTTGCTTCAATTTCGTATACTCTAAACATGTTGCAAAATACTACCTGTTTTTGTTCAACGCAAATAAACAAATTCCGAGGTCGTCAGATGCTGTTTACCTACTTTTTATCGGTTATGAATGCAGTAATTGCATACACATTAAGTAATTATTTTTTCTTTTTTTATCAATAAATTGTCAAAATTTTCAGTGCGTGTCAACTACAATATTTGTTTGTTTTTGGTGAAAATGTAAACATGAGGGGCTTGTTAACTGACAGTTTAATATTTATTTAATTCAAGTTTCCCTTTATTTTTCTGGGTTCAGTTGGTTTAAATAAATTCCTCGTAAAACATATTTTTAATAGAATATGATTTCATGAGTTCATTGTATGGGATTTAATTGAAAATCTTTGTTGGGAATAACATTTGAAATTTTGAGTGAGGCCCTAACTTTAAATGAATCTACATACATATTCATTTACTCGTATCTTTTCGCAATTTGTACTCGTACATACTACCCAACATAGCCAACAATAAAAAACTGCAAGTAATCAACGACCATGAATATCAAAAAGTGCAATGGGTATAATTGATGATTATTTAACTATAAATAAGAAGATACATTCATATGTATGTACGAATATAGAATGTGTGTGACCTTTGAAAATTAACATTAAGCTGACAAAGCTCTGGCGTCACGTTCAACCCAAAACACAACAAAAAATAGACACAAAATGGATACTATTTATTTCTTCTTCATTTTTTTTTTCGAAATATTGCACTTTGAAGTGTACCTTATTCCACAGATTTCAAACACTGCATCTTTCTCATCGCAGTTTCTTTTCTTTGTAAACCAGCAAAATTCGTGCAAGCTTGCATAAAACAGTACATTTTTTTTGAATGTTTGTTTATCCATGAATCTTCATTAAGTACAATAAATTATGCAATGCATTCATGTCTTACTTGGTGGGTAGGAAGACAAGTTGCTTTTTCATGCACGTTTGAATTCAACACGATTCTTCGGATGCATTCAAACAACAAGATGATGACTGTTCCAAGAAAAAACTCACGATTGAAAAAAAACCTTGATAGCACTCTTGCCATTACGGCTTTTGCTTCCGGAATTAAAAGTATCAAATATTATTAGCGAGATCCAAAAATGCACATACGCTACTTGTTGTTTTCGTAAGACGTGCTTGATGGTGTGGATAAGGTACATTTCTCAAATATTCAGATGCCTCTGGAATATTTAATTTATTGGTTGGAGGTAGATTTGAATGAATTAGAATGGTGGAGTGTCATGATCGTTCAATTTCCGAGGTACTGCAAACGCTTTATCAAATATACTCATTCCATAAACCGTATGAGCTTTGAGTTTTCCAAACCGGGAATACGGCATTTTGAACTTTATAATGGCGAGCTTTCTGCCGATTCAATTTTCAGTTAGTCGAAAAGTGGTTCAATTAACTTAATTTTCTCTAGTAGAAAATAAGTTTTTGTTAATTGTTCATGGAATGCATCTAATGCTTCGTTTACACGTGAATATTGAAACATTGAAAAATTGCATTGAAAGCACCAACAACAAAACGACACCTTTCTGTTCTAACATAGCCAACCCGAACTCACGAGCATTTGAGTCGTTCCCACAAGAGATAGGACCGACAGAATGATGCCCCTAAGAAGCCACAACACACTTCAAACGAAGCAGTATCTGGTTGGCTGTTATCGGAGTGACCATCCTAACTCTAACCTTTTATGTACATAGAAGCCCACTGCCACGTCATGTAAGACGTAATATGAGGGACCGCGAGCGGGAAATCCAAAGGTTTAAAAGAGTTCCCTTCGATAACGCTATCTACAGATCGACCATCACAATACTGCATAGTGAAGAAGTGTTATCCTCAATCGCGGAAATGACACCAAACAGGGTACTAAATGCGCAGCCACCTGCTATATCTTTAGACGAACTACGACTTCCTAGAGCAACCAGGACTACACTCGCCCAACTTCGTTCTGGCTGGTACTCAGGTCTGAACTCGTACCTATCCCGCATTGATAACGAAATTCAGAACTCCTGTCCAGCCTGTGGCCTCACTCCACACGATGTGTAGCACATCTTTAGCTTTAGCTGCAGCTCCCACGCGCCTAACACCTACTGCGCTATGGGATAATCCTATCGAGGCAGCTGCGTTTCTACGCCTGGACATTGAAGAAAACATGGACAACCAAGCTTTATGACACACGCATTCATCGGATATCAGCGCGTCGCTACTACAACAACAACTTAAATGCTCCGTGTTTTACTCAATGTTCAATTCTAACTCGTAAACTTTAGCCATGGCGACTGACGAAGTATGAGCCTGTGCATTCTCTTGATGGGACAACATTTTTCCCCAATTTTCTTCGCAAACAAGGATGTTTTTCGATAATATCTTTAATTTGACTAATTATGTTATTATATGAAATAGCATTATGAATTTTTCCAAAGCGCCAAAAGTCATGTGACGTTATGGCCTATGGCGATAAGACACGTCACCCTGTAATAAACACCTTTTTTAAACTTCGCTTTCGCCAATCACTCGGCGTCAACTTCATTTTGGATGGGTTATTGGTGAAGTGCATTGATAGTCCGACTGGGTTATGCAAGAAAAGGGGAAGGAAAAGGGTTTTTTTCAACCACCCGCTGACACCATTGGGTGGATTTTAGGGATTTTGGATCCGCCATTACCGTGACTTCGTAACGATTTCAATTTTTGATTTCGTTTGGATAACCTGCTCTTGACGGCGAATGGAAGGGGTCCATTCCATCCGCCCTCCCGACTTCCACGGTTGTAAAAAATTGAAGGATTGCTGGTTAAATCGCCGCACTACATCGTTTTTGCTGAAAGTATACTTTGGTTTAGATGCCCCGACTTTTGTTGCCTTGTATTGAAGTGACCGCAGAGTGAGAGGTCACCGTGACTATTGGGTCTACTATTGACTTTAACGATTGCGACGAACAGCGCTTACGAACAGTAAACAGTGAAAAATGGCAACAATGGCCGTCGATCGACTCATGCACGATATTTTACCGGCCACGGAAACTCATTGGTTGGGTTTTATATTTTTTGAGTTTAGTGGCCAAGGGTCCATGTCATCTTGGCGTGTCGTGCATAACCGATCGACGGCCATTGCCACCGTTTTTAACTAGATTTTCTGGGTCTATGGGTCTCAGTTTCATCATTTGTCGTTTTGTCTACCCCCAAGGCACATGATCTACATATGTTATCTATAAGATGGCTGGGGCAACAAGCGGGCAAAAATCCTGTGCACATCTCCCGAAACTGAGTTAGAACAAGCATGTACCGTCGCTCAGCTCGTTGTGGAACATTCGTTTCTAGCGCCGCCGCGCCGAATTTTCATGGTTACCTTGGTCAACTTCCGGCTCATTACGCAACAACACTTTGCGCATTACCCTATGTATTGTATTATTTTATTAGTTGTACTCGGAGAAGGTCGCCAGCCGTGAATCGAACCCTCGAATTTCGATTTCCAAAACCATGATCTGATCACTTCAGTCAAAAGCGCACGAAATTTTAATGGGATATGTGCTACCATGTCAAAACGTGGATTTTTAATCAAAATTTCAATCAAAACCTATCTGATATGTTTTTAATTTGGAACAACACATTGATTTTACCATTTGCTTCGATAGAAATTTCTGGAGCTCCGGTTTATCTTAACAAAAACAAAAAACATATGTTTAATCTATTGGTGAATCCACAAACAAGTAAGCAGACATATCAAATATAAAAACAACCAAAACCAACAAACAAACAAAATCAATAAGATACTTGTTTTTGACTTTCGCTTTAGTCATCATTTTCCCCTTCATTCTCAGAATTGTATACAGACATTCGTAAGAAAATATTACATTTGCATTAAACATTTTGATTATATAAAAACCAGTTTAGTAGAATACGGAATTTGCAATTCAAATAATCATGTGAGACATCTGGATGAAAAAAAAACGCTGAAAATTTTCCATGAAACATTGATATGTAAAATACCACAAAAAATATCTGCCCAATGTGCGAGTAGGTAATCTTAATGAAATGTTTAATGAACTTTGTATCCAAAGGTTTTATGGTTTTATCTAAATTTTCATATTAATCATAATATCAAACAGCGTATCTGCAGAATGTTTACGTTCGCATTTTCGATTGAGTTGCTAATTTTCCTCTGCTCTTTTTAGTAATTATTGATCATTTGTTTTCCTTAACATTATACAAATCGAACTTAATGCAATATGAAGCGATTTTTAATTGTAGCTTTAAGCGGATGTTAACATTTAAAAATAAATTCACATTTTGTCATTATTGGCACTGAGGTCAGAACGTCGACACCATTAGAATGATTTGTTAAATCTATGAAACCTTTCAAAACGCAAATTTTTTAAACAATTCTGTAGAATCTTTGTAGGTACTAAATGTCGAAAATGAGAGTTGTAAATGGAATACATATTGTATACGCAGTTATGCTAAAATTTGTCCAAATCATTTACACCTCTCTAATTTAACCTTTTCCCATATTGGGCTTTTTTTTAGTAAAATACAAAAAAAAACTCACTAACCTTGTCCCAATACTCAGGGTTTTCTCTAACATTTGTATTAGCAAAACATCTTATTCGCTTTGAGGAGAAGCATCTCAACATTACAAGTACGTAAATACATGAGATGTCTGTGTTTTTGCTGTACTTGTAATTATGCTTACTGATTTTTCCTAATGAAGATGCTTAATAAGACACGTTGTAACCATAGGTACTAATACATTTGTGGTTAAGAATTGTGTCAAGAGTAGATAATTGTTCCAATTATTGAAATACTGGGATAGATATCGCGCATACGACAATTAGTGAGGTGTTTTGTCATAGTTTTAATTATCATTACTACACTGAAGAGCAATGCGGGACACCCATGTGCATTGTATCAGATGCCACCTGTCAATTTTACGAAGCCAGAGAGAAAGACCTCACAACGCGTCCATTGCGAGTGCGAAGGTGTTGCCTAACGACGCTCGGAATGCTTCAGCGTAACAGTCTCTTTGGCCGAGGACATCTCCTCTATTAAACCTGGCCAGATCAGTAAATTTATCGAGGAAATTCAGCCCCCTGTATCTATCTTTAAGTAGGATTCAATAAGTAATCTCCTCCTGCTTGCCAGGACCGGGCAGGAACTGAGTAAACATAACATACTTCAGCCTTCATTCGCTTGTCCAAGAAGGCAGCATTTAGTCATGACACCCTCGAGTAGCTAATGTATTGTCCTTTTAGCGATAATAGGCTAAAAGAGTGGGTAAAAACTAGTCTAAACTACAGCATTATTGGTCTAGAGTTGAGAGTGCTGACCACTTCAAATTAACCCATGGACTTGAACTGTGGAAATGCACTTTTCAACCGATTGACTTCGTGTAGACATAGGAGTCTACGACAAAGATTTTCGTTTTCGACGCCTCCACGACGAGGTTAACTTATCGCCGAACTTCTTTTCTTTTGCCCATAATACATGAATACATTACGCCTAGTACACACTGCAATTCTTTGAATAGAGTCTTTTACGTCTCGCCAGAATCTTGCGGCAGGCAAAATAATCTATTCAAGAGCCGCAGTCCGTACTACGCGTTATACATACTGCATAATAATAAATCCATTTTAATATCAGAATAACTTAAAACGAAAGACATTCTAATTTACGAATAGAATGAAAAAAGAGGCACAAAAAACCAAACGTAAAATACTTCTCCTTATGTATTAAATTGCATTCATAAAATGTTCTTTATTTCTCGGAAATTAGATACTCTTAAAGCACGAGTATCTTATTTCTTAGTGCTGAAAAAAATATTGCATATGTATTTAACTTACGCTTCAGCCAAGTCATTAAAAAGTTTTATTAATATTACAAAAGTTTAAAGTTTAAATGAGTATCTCTTAAATCATTAAAACGATTACATTTCATTTGAGCTGTATAATTACGAGTACAATCAGGGTACGAGTACTCCCAACTTGCACAGTTCAGAGCACTTGAGCCATATTTGACGGTCTGTAACAATCGTAAGTTCTTAACCTCCTGAAACCGTTAAAAATGCTGGACAAGTATTTGATAAAAAAAAGCATATTCATTGTCTTCATCCAATCCCTTGGTTGATAATGAATTTCATTAGTCTAACATTAACATTCTGTAGAGTGCTGCATCGTCGACCCTTTGACGTGTCTGACAATGAAGTTGAAAAACTCAAGAATTATTAATGCATCATGCGTGGGTTTTAACGAAGACGGATCATCTTAAACGTCTGCCCTGCCCACAAGATCTCCCATAACTTGGAACGTCGATCGCCTTCATGAGGTTAGTATGTTACCGGGTCAAGTTTGTTACTCCCGTAGAATGTGTTGATTTAATCTTTCCTCAATAGAGAGTATGCACCATGTATTTTAAAATATTCTAAATCACGATTTTCTCTATTTAAGTAAGTCATGTACTCAATTATCTTCTAATGCTGAAAAGATAGAAAACAAAGTATCTCTAACCATTACCTTTCGTCAACTTGTCAGTTTTCAGACAGTTTTCTCACTTATTTTTGAACGTGGAGATAATTGGGGGTTTGAAATGACGGACTACCTTTATTTGTACCTATAGTTAGTACGTAAGCGCTAACTACGAGTATTCTCTTTTCTCTTCTTCGGCGTTATAATTGCAAGTTATCTGTGAATTTCTCATTATTCGGTGGCTTTTATTTTATCGTTTTTACCTACGAGATATTTCATTGTACACAGCACAAACATAAAGAGGAAGAGAGTTTTTTTTTAAGTGGCAGCAAAATTTATGTAACAACAGTGTCGACACAGTCAATTAAACAGCCAAGGTTATCTCTCAGACATATCAAAGTGCTGCTGGTGGTGCTAGTTTTGCTGATGTTTAGTGGATGGATAATAATCACTGTCCGATGGATTGCTGGGTGCTTGTTGGTGCCTGTATCTGAAGTTTCGAAATGTTTTAGGAAAATACAATAATAATTTATAGAGATAAGTTTTATGTACATAGGTATTTGGTTGGATAGAATTAACGTGCTTTAAAAAGAATTTTAGTTTTCAAATATTTCACAATGATTGTTATCTTTGACAGGATAGAAATTGGACTATGGGCCAATGACCGACCTGTCCCTAGAAGAGGTGATAATAGGCGCGTTCGTTTCACCCGGTCTTGGATCACGAGTGAATCGGACGCCATAGATTTCGAATGTCGAATTTAAACCATTTCAATTGAAAATAGAGGAAAATTCTTAATTGGCCGGGCGTAGGGTTACCAGATTGGGCTATTAAAACAAGAGAACATTTTTCAATAAAATTATATTTTTGTTTCAGAGTCAGAAAATCAATTAAACAATGGTTTACAGAAACAGCAGCTCCGCGAAATTGTACTTAACTGTGGTTTCGCGATCTATCCTGTGAAGATAGAGGTTTTTATCTGGGTAGTAGACGCATAGATAAGATGAAAACCCCAAGTCATCGCGGTTGACAATGTCTCGGACTAAGTAAATGAAGAAATACCACAGGTTCATCATGTGGTTCACCGATAAATATAAAACTGAACTGCGAGGGAACTTGCACTAACCTCTTTGTGATTATACAGGAAAAGTCTGAAGAGATACTAGGAAAATCTTTTTCCATTTGCTGTGGAAATCAAAGAAGCTAAGGATACTTTCAAACTATTAAAACATTACGGTCACTCATCATGCAGCAAAATGATTTTGACTAACAAACAAAATGAGATGTCGTCTTAGTACGTAGGAAGCTGAGACTAGAAAGCACGTTCTGTGCGAATGCCCGGTGGTGGGACGGGTTAGGAATACGTTTCTCGGGCAGGGCACCACGAACCCTCTGGATATCAGGAAAGTCCTACTAAGGATTTATGTACTAGCCTTCGTCGCAATGGCAGAGAGTCAAGAAACACGTTTTATTGAACATTATTGACTAAATAATTGCAATATTCTTCACTTTCAAATAAGAGAGGGAGAGAGAGATTCGTTAGCGAAATTCCATGTGAAAGATGAATATTAATTCAATCATGCAAAGCTCCAAAATTTGTGCAATTTCAATAGTTGTGGCATCCATTTTGCCTAATGCCGGAGATGTGGGTATTACAAGTTAATTTATCGTGCTGACACAGCACAGTCCTTTTTTCTTACTGTACTCCAATTCAATAAGTGTAGGTTAGGTTAGGTTGTCGTGATAACCCACGACTCACTCCATTGTTATACTACATAAGAGTAAAATACTCCCTTTCAGCCTGTCCGTTAAAACAAGCTCGAGCCAACAATAAACCGATTCAGTCTACAAGCATCCACTATCGCCAGCTCCCCCAAGTCGGTATACAAATGTGCCTCAAGCATTCTCATCCACAAGTATGCTAGAGCCCGACTCTCACAGAGTAGATGAGCGGTACTCTCCTCCTCCTCGTCACAGCACCTACAGAAGTTGTTGAAAGTCGGAGTCTCATTGCGTACTCCCCGATTACCCAATGTCCAATCAATGTTTTGCTCATTTTGAGAAAGCGCTTCTCTTATCGCCCTTAGATAGAAAGCTTGATATTAAAAAATTACCCATTTCTGAGAGAGAGGCGCCGCACCGTCCTTGCTGTGGTGACCACAATGCCGTACAATGGTACGATCACGATAGACACAAAGAGTCACAGTAAAATGGCTGTAGTCCCCAGTTTCTCCTTCCAACAGTAGTATAGGACGATACTGGCTTTGTTGACGCGCTCCTCGATATTAGCCTTCCAGTTAAGCTCCCTATCGAAGCCTACACCCATGAATTTCCCTTATCGGTAAGGATCAATCTGACACCTTCCAGTATAGAAGGTTATACTGATGGTATCGTATGCCTATGGAAAAAAAACACAAGTTCCGTCTTTTTGGGGCTGACTGGAACCTCACAACTTGCGGACCTTTTGGTTGGCAAAGGGAGAGCATTCTGTAGAACCTCACTAAGTATACTGAGGTACTTCCCCAAAACAGCAATGGCATCGTTATCCGCATAGTCAATCACCTTCCAGCAGAGCTGCTCCAGGTCCAAAAACGGGCGATTTATAGTGACGATCGAAAGAAGTGGGGAAAGGACGCCCTTGCGGAGTGCCTTTACTCACGCCTCTCTTTACGGACAAATCACTACAAAAAGTCCTCGACGTCAACATCATGTAAATTGGCTTACAGAGCGGGTCGTTCATTGTCAGGCAAGGTAACGCCTCTATAGAAGAGTCCGGGTTGACGCCGTTAAAGGCACCCTCGATGTCCAGGAAGATACATAATAATAAGTAGTAAAAGATTTAGGAAATTATAAAAGAAAACAAATCGTTATATTTAAGAAAAGACAGAGGACGCGTTTTTTTTTACTAAAAAAAGAGGACATATCCTCTTAAAAGAGGACGTCTAATAACCCTAGCCGGGTGGGTGACCCATAGTCCTTTTGCGTCTTTGACCAATAGTGGGTTTCCAAATCAGGTGATTTTGCACTATTCTTGCTTCGCTCGGTACGCAAGTTCCGCGGCTTAAGAAGTTGCTAACCTTGATACCGCGTACCTAACCGAGTAAGGGTAGTGTGAAATCATCTCATATTAAAACCCACCATTGGGCGACCGGTAGCGCAGTGTGTTGAGGCATCAGTCTCATGTTTGACTACCGGCGTTTCGGGTTCGAATCCCGTCCACGACGACGTTCGTGGCCATGGGTGTGCAGGAGGTGCATGCTGGCAACTGCATTCTCCGATACCAGTTTATGCCGAGAATCGTCAACTGGGCTACATGAAACAGTTGACGCGCTATGCCCCACAAGGGGTTACGGCAATTGAGAGAGATTGGTTAAAAACGAAAAAACACTATGCGTCGCGGATTTTAGTTCAGAAAGCTTAAAGTCAAGTTATTTGATATGAATTGAGACAAAAATTTCCAGAAGTCATATCCTCTCAAAAATGAATTAGACTATCAAATTTTGACATTCCAGGTCATACTTGCTTTTACGTGTAGGTGCATGCTGGCAGCTGCATTCTCCGAAACAAGTTTTTGCCCTCGAAACGTCAACTGGGCCACATGGAACAGTTGACGCGCTATGCCTCACAAGGGGTTAGGACAATCGAGAAAGAGAGAGAGAGAGAGAGCTGTCTTGTAGGTAGGTCACCTTCAAACTCACCCTTGCAGCAAATATTTCAGATGCAAATACGATTCTGGCTTATTTATGGAATTCATCTTAAATTTTAGTCGTTTATGTTACAAAAATAGGATGGTATAATTTCTGGAAATTCCCCCTACACTTTTGCATTCAAACATCGTTTCGATGAGTCACGATGGAATTGTATTCTCTCATGTATGTGCCCAAAATGAAAACAAAAATTGCAGAAATGAGAAGCTTTGTCATGAAATATTCATCGCCATATTTAAATATTTAAATATTGATACAGCTGATTAGCACGATACGTGGTCTTCGAAAACAATAGGATCACAACACAGTAACTTACTTTCTGGAAACAATTCTTTCGTAGATTACCTAAAGACAATAACGGCTACTGTGCTACTCGTATACATTACAAATTAAAATCCAATGTTATATCACAAGATGAATAGGTTGCATGCATAGTAAATATTTACGTTATATCTTAATCAGATGTTTATGTTTGAAAGTAATATTTAAATAATCTCCGGTTGCTGTAATTTTTCATTTCTATCCGTTTTACGTTAGGTGCAAAGACCGTCTTCTCCTGAGACACGTTAGCCATACCATACATACGTACAATAGTTAAGTGCATTTTTCGTGCGTGCAATATTATATTACTATTTTGATTAAAATGCATTGCACATATAGGTGCCACATAGTTCTAGCGTACTAGCATATTCCCGCATAGATCTTATGCAGACATGTGAGCCTTAAGATAAGACAAGACGTCAAGATACTGAGTAGTACTGCAATATTGCAAACACGCACTAGCATTAAGTTATGGCTAAGACAACCTGTCTACTTAATTTATATTGAACGTACGCAGTACTGAGTGGATGGGAAAAAAATTAATCTTCACGAAAATGTTAAATAGCCGGTGTAGATGAACCTTTTCTATGTCAAATGAGTTGGAGGGGTAGATTGCAATGCAATTGAAAGTTGATTAATATGTACCTATATACTTACATAGTCAAGTTGTCATGACATTTTGCAGGCTAGAGCCGTATTTTTTTTTAGATCTTAGTATCCATATAGAATTGCTGTATTGTATACTTTTTTTGCTTATGTGTAGCATTCAATAGCGTTTTGAAAGTAAGTCCTTGACATTTAGTGGCTGTTCGTGAAAATAACTTTGGAATACTAAACTGTGTTTTTTTACATACACATGTACACTCCCGATCACCAGGATAGGTCCACTCGAAATTTGGCTACATCTCGGAAAGGACCAACGGCATATTGTCGAAACTTCGATTTGATATTACTTGTAATAAAATGAACAAGTGGACTACTTTATATAATTGCATGAAGTTTCGAGAATATACCGTTAGTCGTTTCTGAGATATACCCAAATTTCGAGTGGATATATCCTAGTGATCGGGAGCGTACATACATACTTGTGTTCGAAGGGATATCAGTAGCTCAGTGCGTTGAGGCGTCAGTACAATGCATCTTCCTAACAGTTCGTGGGCTCGAATCCCGTTGCGGTCGCGTAAGAAGGGTGAAGTGACCGAGGCGCCTACCTTTGGACGGTCGTTACTTAAAGAAATTTTGAATTTGTTTTTTTTTTTTTTATCATGTATTTTAGTCGATCGGTAACTATTATAACAGTTCGTTTACTAAGATTTACTGTTATGCATAAAACCCTCATCGTATCACTTGTTGGCGGCAGCACACAGCAGCATAGACCCGGAAAAAGTACCGACTGATTTAAGGTTAAGGGGGGCAAAAGACCTTTTCCATAGTCCTCCGCGTGGGCGCCTCCTGGTAACGGCAGTGTATCAAATCGCTGATGGCCAATGTCTTAGCGATAAGACGGTTTGGAAAAAGGCAGATAGCAGAAGCGTCTCAGGTTTAGTAGGATGGAATGACTTGCGTAGTTGGACTTGCAACATAGTTGTGTGAACTCCAGCATGTTTTTTAAACCATCTGAAGCAGCTATCTTCCGAGGCCATCCCCTGAATGGGGTTAAGCGACGTGCTGACAACTCGTCCTTGCTAAAACCATTCCATATCAAGAAACCTGGAACAAAAGCCTCGGATTGGGCGGATCAACGACGACGACCATGCAAACGACTAAAAGATTATTCTCTCGGATCCTGGAATGTACGCTCCCTGAACAAACATTCAATGCAAGTGCTTCGGTCGCCTAATCCTTGCTACGCCACTGCTTCTTTCCTTGTGCTATACCTCGTTCCTTAAGCAGATTCGGTACCTATATGTGCAACTCTGTAGCTGATATCTGCTCTTCGATGCTATTCCAAAATCAGTGCAGAACATAGATGGACCTATTTGTTGGACAACACGCGAACTTATTGAATCGAGAAGTGATTCTCCCTCAAGTCCTAGAACCTAGAACTTCATCATCCTTTCATTTGAATGGCCCTGGAATAACATCAGAACAACGCAGCATCTTCCCGACAATTTTCCGACTACATCCGTTCCAGCAAACTAAAACCACAGTATTGAAAATTTCAACCTTTGACTTAACCTTCCATTTTCTTTAAATCCCTATCTCTCCAGATCTTCTAGAACGAGCTTTGAGACTTTACTTTCTTGAACCGTTGAAATTGGCTTACATTTATAGTCCACCCCTATAAATGCTGCATGGTTTTTAGGTTTATCCCTTCTCTCTCTCTCTCTCTCTCCAACTGCTTACTTGTCATATATTTATGTTATTAAGAAATTTATTTATTTATTAATCTTATGGGATTATTGAATACCTATGGAAGAACATGGAAATGAGCCGGAGGAATTGAAGGTATTCTTTTATTGAATACTGCTAATACCCTTAAGTTCAATTAACCAGCCACTGTAGGGATGAAATCTAATCTAGAAAACAGAAGAAGAACCTCGCCTCCCAATGAAGTATTCAGATATCATAGCTCAAGTCAGAATACGACCGCCACCGAAGAGATGGGAGCAGCCCCCGACCAAGTTTCGCGTATGTGTTCAGCTGTGGATCTAAATAAAAAACTTCAGACAATGCTGGCCGCTACAGATACTCAAGTTTGCTTGACAAGTTACAAACGTTTGGTTGATTAATCTTGCAGTTCAAGAAAACTTGAACGAGTTGTGGCGACGGTCACTTTTTCAAGTCGTTTATCATTCTCTTTTTGATATATTTATCTCCCTCAAAATTTGTGATCAATTTTGTTTGCATGTTATGCACAAGCAACTAGGTAGCACCAAAGCCACTGAAAAGCAAGTTATCCTTTACTGTAGGATATGCCCCCGGATAGCTTTGAATCGTACCTACTGCCGAAGTTCATTTGAGCGTGGGCCCAGAGTAGAACTCTGCTTTAGAAAGTATGAGCCTAAAGAGTAACATACCCCCTGGTCTGGTAATCGCGTCGAAAATCGATGGCGTTCGCTTCTTGCCTACACAACATGAAACGTCAACTTGGTGATAGCAGTTCTCCTTCTGGTGCACATTAACATGTAATTGGGTTCGTACCCACCACTTTCCATTTATTATATTATTTTCTTAGATTCGTGATCTATTTTCAATAGCAACACTAGCGCTGAGCTCCGGGCTTGTCAGTATAAAGACGGCGCGGATAGGAGGTGCATGCTAGCAACTGCACGTCCGAAAAGTAGAAATGTTCTCCAAACGTCAACAAGGCATAAAAATGCAAGAGATGTTGTCCCTGGAGGGGTCATGGCAATTAGCAACAGCCGCAACTTGTATAACTGCCCAATTTGTGTATCGAATAATTCTTTACAAATATAATTATTAATTTAAAAAAAAAACTATGTATCGAAATCGGTCTATTACAAGGTTTTGAGAATGAAAACCGAAAATTTCAAACCTGTCTATTAATGATGTTTCAGCAACGCATGTGCAACCGGGAAATTATCGCCCATCAACATTAGTGTTTATGGATGTTCAACTTTTTGTATCGAATATATTAGACAAAAGCACCGAACCATACATGACGTCTCCGCAATTTCTATGCGTGGTTTTATATGCTGATAATGAAAGAAATGTATTGACTCATTTAATGAAATAATATCGTGACCTTTTTTTTTTGGTTCAAAAAAATGTGTGCATATTATAAAATTATTTGAACGACAGGAAATGGCAATTAGTCACTGACAACAGAAGCCCAGTGGCAAATTTCCATTGAAATGTGTACACATCTCTCTTTCACTTCAAATACACTCAAACACTCATAAAAAGAGAAAATTGATTATATGCAAATTAGTCATGAAAGTTTCTAAAAGTTCACTGCTCTGTATCGAAACATTTAAATGGCCTGAAATCACTATTCCATTGCCGAATAATTTGGTTAAAATGCATTCAGATCGAAAGTCAAATGACAACTCTTCGTGCAACACAAACAGACAAAATTCACCTTAATTTATAAATAAAAATAAATTGCAATACATTCAAAACGTATTGTTCTTATTTTTGAATTTCTTTTGTTTTGTTTGATTTACTTGTTGGAGTCCATACAAATATTTGAAGTGAAAGGAAAACATTGAAAACACACGAGTCTCGTCGTATGTTTAAGACGAAGAAAATTAAACACGACAACCATGTTGTTTTGTGCGGTCTTCATTTCCATATACTTCCTGTTAAAGCGACACACCGATGAGCCCGTTGAGTATTCTTCACTAAATGGTCGATACCGGGAAAGGAAATGAATCACACCTTTTGAATACGCAAAGTACCACACACACTTATTATTGAATTCCGTACTCGTAGGTTACCAAGAATAAAAACAAAAGATTCAAGCAGGTAACTCGATTTAATGATTTCGTTGCCTATTGATCTCGATTGGAACGGCGAAGAAGCGATTTGCGATCAAATAAATACGTTAATCGATAATTTAAATTCAGATCATTGTTTTTAATTTTTTTTCACCTTTTGAGCTTTAGCGAATGACGGTAATTTAGAAAAATATAAAAAGCAAACAACAGTCCTTGGATTTTGCATCTTCAAAAGAGGAATGAAGTAATTTCGACTATTATATGCAAACAAATATTGAAGACATGTGCGAAATTCTCATACTGAAACTTACAAATTGACTCACATGAAATTAAGTGTGAATTGTTGTTATTTCGAAAAAAAGCTGCGAAATGTAATTAACATCTGCTTGTTTTCAAAACCCTGTACAAATGTGTCAATTTGTCAACATATCAATGATACTCAACAAATAAATTGTGAGTACATATACTTAATACTTATTCCGTAGTATTGAACGGCAATTGTGATTTTTGTTACTTTTTTTAAACAATAATATCTGCAAAAAGTGTGAGGTAATTCCGCGAACTTTAAAAAAGTATCCATTATAAGGTCAACAACTGAAAAATTTATGTGTTCTTGGATAGATGCCATCCGATCGGTTGTAGAGGTCTCTGAAAGGAAATTGTTGAAAACAGTATACGCATTACGGTTTGCTTGGCAGCATGAATTGTACGAGAAAAAGACAATACGCAGACAATTGATGGGAGGAAAAAGCTATGCACAGTGAAATAACAAGCAAACAATTAGATTGTGGCGTGAAAAATTACACTTTATGCGCTTGTGTAATCTGCTTTTTCAATTCATAAAAATTGATTCAAAAAAACTGTAGAAGAATTTAATTTTTTCGTCACTTGGAAAAGTTTCGTTTACATATACCAAGACCAAGACCATAATTCGATGATTTATTCTACCATGAAACTTGTTGAGCATGTGTTGCATAAATACACATACTATCCTATTCGATGAAAGTAATATCATATGCACACCACACGAGATTTGACAAAATCTCGAGCTTTTCTCTAATCTAATGAAATAATCCGAATGGCGCGGCGGTGATCACGTTCACCTTATGTGCGCTGGGCCCCTGGTTTGAATCCTACCGGTCTTTTTAATTAAAGGGAATTTACCTCCCAGCTCACTCAGCTGTTAAATGAGTATCCATTCAGGGTAAATAATTCCGTTTAACGTGTTGCTGATGACACATCTCTTAATACACCGCCATGACCATGAAAATTAGATAAATAACTCATTTCGAGACCATGGTCCATTATTTAAGCGCAGCTGCTCAAGTTTCCTCGCTATCATCCAACATAATCTGGTGAACCACACTAAGTACGGTGGCCAACCGGAAGCTGCTAGAGAGCGTCCAGAGAGCAGCTCGCAATGCAATAGGTAAAGTTATGAGAGCAACTCCGTCAGCTGCTCTGGAAATTATATTCAACTTGCCAACTCTGGACAGGATACACATAATTTGTTATAACCTGAGCCAATAAAACACCATAACTCTAACTACTTCGAAGAATTTTTGCGATAAAGAAAATAAAATAGTTTGAGCAACTATTTTTTTCCAGCACTGTATGCGCTTCGGTCAGGCTTTGGGAAACCAAGCTGTGGACTGCAAATATCGATCACTTAAGAATCCTGAACAGACTAGGTGTTCCGAGTGTCACTGATTACACTCTATCGAATTACACCTTTGCTAAAAACCATGTTAGTCTGATTCTTCCACGAACTCATTGGAGGCAAAATGGGATACCGCGACAAGAGTCCATAAGAATATACATTTACAGATGGCGCCAAAGGTATTGGTATATATTCTGACAAGTTAAATATATACCACTACTCACGCCTTCCAGATCACTGTAGTGTTCTCCATACGAAAATTACGGTAATCGCTGTCGCTCTAAAATGGCTCCAAGGATATTATTATCTTCACGGACAGTATCTAGAGTTGGTTCCAAGGAGAACAACTGGTGTAATTCTCCAGGATCACCACAGCAATGGAATGCATTTGGGTGCATGTAAACTTTCACTCAAGCTCGAGACAAGTAGGAGGACTAACGCTAGATGGGAAGGGGGTGACACTTGTGGTACAGCTAGTTCACTGTGGCCCAGTTCGGACCCTGCACGAACGACCAGGCTTTTGTCGATGGATAGACAAAACATTGGTAATTTGGTGTGGGTCATCACCGGCCATTGCCTTATTGGAGATCTTGCCAGAAGGCTTTGGCTTCCCTACAACGACTTATGTCGTAGCTGTAAGGTTGAGGAGGAGGAAGAGAGTATTTCGCATATGTTATGCGACTGTTTCGCACTGACAAGTAGAAGAAGAAGGTCACAGCTTGGTGAATTCTTCTATATAAATCTTGGAGAATTGGCGAATATGGAGATTAGCCGGCTCCATGGATTAATTAAAAATTCCGGCTGGTTTCAAGTAGTAGGTTACAGGGACAGGATGGGCGTCCGGTAGCTCAGTGCGTAGAGGCACCAGTTTTATGTCTGACTACCGACGTTTCGGGTTCAAATCCCGTCCACGACGACGTTCGTGGCCATGGATGTTGTCTTCCCCCTTCCCGACTTGTTGCAGGTAGACGGCTATATGAAGAGCAGGAGGTGCAGGCTGGCAACTGCATTTTCCGAAACTAGTTTATGCCAACGAAACTTCAACTGGGCCACATGGAATAGTTGACGCGCTATGCCCCACAAGGCGTTAGGGCAATTGAGAACCAGGAACAAGACACTCCCTTGTGGTAACCCAGTGGATCCAACTTCAGGTCTAAGTGTGCCGTGGATCCCCATGGCAGCCCATATAACCTAACCTAAGGCAGTTGGAATATTTTTTTTCTAAGCCAAATTGACAATAATACACGCAAGGGGAGTGAGAAATTCACTCAAATTTGAATCCACTATTGGTCAAAGACGCGAACTACTATGCTTCGCACGGCCAAGTAGGAATGTTCCAATAAATGATCAATTTAAATATATACGCAACTTTATTAGAATTTAAAGAGTTACCCAATGCCGGGAGAGGTTTCATATTATCATTATTTAATTTTTTTCCCCATTTACATTTTTTCCCAAATTAGTATTAAAAAAAAACATCGCATCCACAATGACGAACAACAAAATACCATTTATCTTAAATTCAAAATACGTACGTTTAACAATTATTTTCTTGTTATTTTCCAGGCCTACAAGCGTCGTTCAAATTCCGTACAAATCGCCAAAATTTGTGCATTTACTGTGATCGTTTCGTCCTTTGTGATTGGCTCATTTATTTTGGCCTCGGCGTATCTTCAAGCGCGTGCATCATGCGATCAAATGCAAGCATTGGATTCGGTGCTAGAAAAAGAATTAATGTTGGAGACCATGCAACAGGTAAATAAGGTGTGTGTTTTTTTTTCTGTTTCTTTCCCACTTCCTATTTAACTTACCGCATTCTACTGGTAAACTGATGTCGATACTGTGGCAGTAATTGATGGCAAACAGCTCTTTGCAACGTTTGAAGGCTAACCGGATGAATGTATGAGAAGGCAGATAGATAGATAGAAATATATTGTAGATAGAAATGTGAGGTACAGTGTTGAATTATTTAACCCTAGACGTATTGTAGAAGGGGATATTATCACGAAGAATATGCTACGTAAATTTTATCAAATATTGAGGTTCATCAGTACTTAAATGCCATGAGGCTACTTTAAATGATGATGTAGATTTCATTCCATTTGAGAGTGCTACGCTCAAAATTATGATGTGGATATCATTTGATTTAATAACTATACAATCTCATAATCGCTAATGAATAATCAACCTTTAAGCATGTGTGCAAAGTTCATGGCGCACTGTTGCGCACTCAGCGCTTGCTTGCACGAAACCCAAATTATAATTTGAAGTGAAGATGAAGAAAATTACGTAACATCTTGGATGCCAATTACTCTGCCATTGCTTATGGTACTATCGACTCTACCAATATAGTATAATACATGTATTTTTGCCATCATTATACCACCATCATCATCATTGCATCTGTTTCATGGTTATAGATACTGCGGCCATTTTATGGTGGACCTGTATTCAGCCATCTGAACCTCCAGTTTGTCGCGCTTTATGAAGCTTACATTATGTTATAACCACGATGACAGTTATTCTGTTATGATATGGCATAAATTGCACACAATGGATGCATATTCAAATTTGAAAATGGATATTAATCAACTTTGGGATTGTATGCTTGAAATTTTATAATGCTCTTGGAGCTTCGAGGTGACACGAAATGTACAAGTATGTGTTTGAAACAAGACAGTATTGTGTTAGAATTCTCATTACAGGCTCTTGGTTATACCCGTAATTTGCCATTTAGTTATAAAAATACATAAATTATGAGTAGGGATATCCATCTAAATAGTCTCGCAGGCTCTTCGCTGAGATTATCTATATCTATGGGGAAGTACCCAACGGTGTTGCAAGTTGAAATTGATGCAATAAGGATTTGTGCAAACTGTCATCTAGATGCTGGATACCATGGTAGAAATAGAATTCTGTAAGTCAAGTCGCTATCAATGTTCTAATAAATAAAAAATAAATAACTGGCACATAAGTCCAATTTGAACCATGGCCTCCAGATGAGTTAGCATTATCTCATTTTCCCATAAATGGGTACTGATTTAACAGCTAGCCCACTCAGCATAGTCCGACACGTAAATCCCCTTTTTTATCGAAAACTTCAGTAGGAAATGAACCGGGGCCCAGTGTGTAGAAGACGATCGTGTTAACCATTGCGCCATCCGGACTACTAAGATTCTCAGGTTCTAATAAATTCATCTAAAATATTTGGCCGAAATTGGTTCTTAGTTGCTATGAAGCCTTTGCAAAAATTTTGCACTTACAACAAGTCACCATCTACTGGGTTTCTGAACATGTTACTTCTTTGGGTAACGAAATTACTGACACATTGGCATGGAGAGCTTATACGACTCCATTCATCGGCCCAGATCCCTTGTATGGTATCCCTCTCAATAGGGTTTTATCATTATATCAGATAACGGGATCGTTCAAAAACTCCTGCGCACTGAGACAGTCCCCCTGGCTTGAGACAATCAAAACTGTACATTAATATCATGAGCTTGGTCAGAAATAGGGTAAGAATTATCTGCAAGCTTTTTTTAGGAATATTCGCCACTGAACCACTTGTATATTATAGCGTATGGGTATTGTCTCTGACCGCAGTTGTCGCTTTGCAAGGGTTATGATGAGTCCTTCCAGTACATCCTCTGCAAGTTCGAGGCACTCTTGTGTCCTCGCTTGGGGAGTCTCCGTGATGCCTACCCTTAAGGCAGCTGAGCAGATTTGTTGGCCAGATCAAACTTCATCGTCAACCCTAATTTTGCACGTAGACTCGTAGGCTGTAGAACAGTAGACAACTTTTTGGTCACATTGCTTGGCTCTCACAGAATCTATCGGAGGAAGCTGAGGACAAAGTGTGCTTCTAAAAATACGGTTATAAAATATTAATAACGTATTTGCAGTTGTCATGGCAATTAGAAATTTATCTCTGGATTAGGTAGCCATTCCTCTTTCTATTTAAATTTTTTTTTATACTATTTTGGATACGACGCAGATGCGTTCATAGACATCATATCAGACCAGGTATCAAACCTGATGTCAGGGCTGGTATCAATCCTGCCATCTTCTTCCAAATTTTTGGAAAACTGATATTTGGTCTGATAGTAGGTCTAACGGCAGGTTTGATAGCAAACCTGATGACAGGCCTGACGGTAGGATTAATGATAGGCATGACGGCAGGATTGATTGGAGTTTTGACAGCAGACCTGATGACAGGCCTGACGGCGGGATTTAATAGGTGGGCTGGCGTGACGTATAAAACCCCTAAAGAAACATTATTGACTACATTAAAGTAGACTGTAACAAAATGACTAGTGGAATAATATCTACGAAAAAAAAAATTAAAACATATGCGAGTACGAATATACATAGAACTAGTCAAAATTCTGTTCGCAAGATTATTCAGCTCACATTTGGCTCTCGGTGAACAGAGACAAAGGGTGCTGGATAAGGCAATTGATTTGAGGAGACAACTTAAGCTAACTGGATTGGTTACCCACGCAAACACGTTCCCTCATAAAACTAGTAGAAGCAGATTAAAATTGAAAAAAAAAAAAAAACTTTTCTCCGGGAAACGCCACAAGTAGGCAAACACGATACATATACGAGTATACTATCAACGAAAAGACACTGACGGTAGTACTCCTGAATTCCGGATATGTGGGCGGATCATGTTCACAACGAATGCGATTTATTCCATCTACTTTCCATACGGCCAACATTAATTACAATAAAAATCTTTCAGTTACGCCGACAACAATATAAAAGTGCAAAGTATCCTAAAACGGATACAGAATAGACGAAGACCGGCACGAAAAACGCAATAAATCTACACCAGTTAAGTTCGCATTCGCATGATGAAATCATGTGACGCAAATCGTCGTTGTGTGATAATGAATGCAAAATGATTCAATAATCACTTGAGTGGTTTTATTATTACGAGTATAAATATTGTGGCAAAGCACGCGTGCATATAGGTATGTATATACGAAGTTTGATGGATATCATCTGATCGCTCGTGTTAGCAGTGGCAGCTGCAGATTTACTTGACGGGAAATAATTGGAGCAATGGGTAGGAAGTAGCGGTTAATGTCATCCGCAGAGAAAATGCTTAGTGGACTATGTGTCCTCCAGGCAAAGCCGGCACTCCGTATCAGTGGATAGACCCATTTTGTTGAGGTGATATCTTACCCAGAGATGCCCCATGAAGTAACCCACGATTAATCTCAGGTCTACTCTGCCCAGGCGGTTGGCTTCTTTGAGACCGTAGCGTTTTATAAGATCTTTGGACTGCCGCAGTCCTGGAAGTTAATTTTAGTAGCACCGTCTTTCATTGGCAGACCACTACCTTCACTAGTGATCTAGTTTGAACCCAGCCAGACCGCAGTAAGGATCAGGCCCGGTAAATTAATCCGAAGAACCCTGTCTAGCAAGTTCATCGGCATTAAAAGGTATAAAAACACTCTTTCGCTAATTTTATTGATAATCTATGTGAAGAAAGAACCCTAATGGCTGCCTGACTATCAGTGTAGATAGTAATGTTAGCGCCCTTGAGTTTCTTGTGCAAAATTTCTCTGGCGCCTTAATGGCATGGATTTCAGCTTGGAAAACGCTAGGCCAGGCGCCCATAACGATGGAGATCCTGGTGTTTGGTCCATAGACTCCAACACCAACTCCCTGCTCCCCTTTTGATCCATCGGTAAACCACAGGGGACAGAGCCAAGAATGCCACACATTCCGCACGAGTGGGAATGGAGACCGAGAATCTGCAGAGGTCCGCTCCAGAACGCTCATGTGTCCCTGGTTGAACACATTACCGTCAAACGTTAGACGCATACAAAGAGAGCTCAGATCCGCAGACCCTTGTATAAAAATATGCGGCGGAGTAAGTCCGACAATCACCTCAATAGCCGATATCGGACAAGTACGGATGGATCCTGGTATGCAAGCCGCTGTAAACTACTATAGCTGTATGGGATCCATGCTATTGGTCTGTTTGTTCGTTCGTTCGTCCAAGCATTTCTTGTGGACTGATCTTAACCAAATTTGGTATGTAGCTTCCTTGGGTGATCTTAAGTACCACTCGATGACTTCTTTCTGCATCATTAACTTAACTAACGGAAATTTGTATTATTACCAAGTTTAGTGAGTTTCTCGCTTCGAAATTGCAATTGCACTGTCACTGCTACGTTTGCCACCACTGCTAACTGCTCTATTTCGTGCTTTATATTTCTATTTACATTTTCTTATTTTAGTTTAATTTTTTTTTCCTTTGTGGCTCATGTTGACGCATACTTCTAAGAAACTACGAGTAAATAAATATGTATATGTGCTAATAAGATATCAGATGTATCCAAAATGCTAAAAGCGTCCAAGGTTACAAAACATACCAACACACACACACATATATGGCCAAACAATCCACAAACATTTCGAGTGATCAGTATGGATGCCGGCTACTCGTTTCGTAGATCGATAGCTTTATTTTTTGTTTGGTCAAAAAAGTGTATGAAAACATATTTAAAATGTACCTGCTATCTGATTTCTACACGTATTTGCATCTAAAAAAAATGATAGTAGGTGACGCTGATCGTCTATAATAATAATTCTTAATTCGTCATGGTCAAAATACGCTTTTTAATGCGGATCGTTACGGATCATATAAAAGTTATTGTGGTAACTATAAATAAAAATTGATTTAAAAGATCCAGTCGTGATATTTCGTAATTCTTTGATATATGAGTATGTTATGTCTATTGTAAATATTTTTGAGCTGCCGCGACGCGACGTGACTATTGACTTTCATTCTTTGTAGAAAATATAAATTTCATAGAAGACGTTTATATTTTGTACACATCGTGCCATTATGAAAGAGGAACATGTATCTTTTTGGGTACTGTATATGTTATTATAAGATAATTTATATATTGGCATTCTAAAAATTCTTCTTCTTCAGATATTCGCATCAGATGATTATCAAAATTATTTTCATCCGATGGAGCATTTGGTTATTATATGAATAAGCCTCAGCTAAGGTCTCTGATGGTATCTTATCCTTGGATTACGTTGCTCTAATACAGGGGCTCCCAACCTTTTTGACTACATGCCTCCCCATGACCGAATAGAAAATCCCGTGCCAGTCGAAGAATAGTTACATTCATTGAAAAATACATATAAGACATCGAAGATTTTATATATATACGGATATCTACTTTCTTGCGCATATTTAATTTATTCTGAAAAACATTTTCATTTATTACTTGTTAGTGATGTAAAAGGAATGGTTTTTATGTAATCCAGTGTGACTTCTAATGTTGCATCTTTTTACTAAAATAGATCACAGATTCTGGGTCCAGTTTTCGCCCGTGCCATTCCCATGTCAGCTGATGAGTTAAGTTTGAAAATCTGCTTGGTTTTAATGAGGACGAGAGCTGAAAGTCCTTGCTCGCGTAAATATGTTTTGAACAGATCACCAAAAATCGAATATCAATGTTCTGCATCCATGTGAACGATTTCCCGCTTTTGATCCAGAATCTACTAGTATCGTATGTATCGTTCAGTATACGGTCATTTGGCAAATCAATCACTTCCTCCGGATATTAATGGAGAATGAATTGCGTACCATGTTTTTGGCTTGAAAATCTGCAGAGAAGAAGAATCAATTTCCGGAGGACAAAGAAAAAAGTCTCTTTTTTATTCCTCCTGAAAGTTCTTTGAAATCCTTCAGTAAGGCTCTGCAGATGTTGAATAATGTAAGATCTGCGGTTGTTTCTTCTCCTGCTTTTACCATTTCTGCCAAGTTCATAAACGATGATAAGTTATTTGCAAACATTCAGATTAGACAACCACCTATTCCCATTTCATTTATGGATCATCTTCGTTTCGTTTCACAATGGCTCCGCTTAACCTACACTAGATCCGACAGAGTCGTCGCAAAAAATGCACATACTCTAATGAATTTGGAATTTTACCGAACAGTGCATCATCCAGAATCGTATGGAAAGTGTACCTATTATTATCCATATTCTTATGTATGAATTCATTAACATGTTAGTGAAGCAATAAAACTAGGTTGCGCACGGTACAGATACTTTGCGTCAAGATAACTAACAAAACAAAAAAAAAATGAAAAATTAAACAAGCGGATGGTGCAACATCACCCATGTGTAACTTTAGCGGTTACTTTCATTACAACCATACCAGCCAAGTGCTGTCTAATAAACAATAGTGTATGTTTGTTGAAAGATGCAAATTTTGCAAGTGAATGCAAAATTTTATTTCCATTCACCGCCAAAGTACACAACAAACGCGAAAGACTCAACTACCCCGCTCAGTGTCGACTGTAAATGTGGCTAGTGGTTTGCAGATGTGATTAGAATGTCAGTAGTAATTTTAGATGAAACAACTGCATGGAGAAGACCAGGATTGCACTGTATCTGAAATACATAAGTACTTCAGTGAATAGTGAAGTATTGTAGGTGATGAGATGATACTACTATACGAGTACTAAAATTTGCGGTGTACGGTTGATGTAAATCTAGTCTCTAGGTCAAAAGTAAAAGGAAACCTACATCTTAAACGTAGACCTGCATATGGCTGCTTCATTTCAATTTGAAGAATAGAAAAATTAAATTGTGGTCATTGTTATGCTAGAGCTAGTTGTCACTTATCGAGCTGTTTATGAGCCGAGATAGTATATCTAAATTTGTTTTGATGGGACTGTGTTTATTTAACAGAGGGTCAAAAGTTTACTGGACGATCGATAGAATAATATACCACTCTCATGTTTTATGCCACTGCTCCATAGTACTCGTATGTAAATTCCCAAGGATTTAAGCACGGCAGAAAAATTTAAGGGCCACATATTATTTTCATTATCCTACATGTGGGGCCGACTTCGATTCTCCGAACTGGATAAAAAAAAACACAAATGCGTCCAAGAGCGAACGCGTCAGAAGTGAAACTTTAAACCTAGAGTTTCAGTAATATTCTTTTTTCATCCCTTTTTCAAGAAATTAATATTCCATACTATCCGTGCACACGAAACAATCTACGTATTTGCATAAGCGAAATCCGATGCGATTTCTCTCAGAAACTAAATCCAATTTCCCAATTTCGGTAGATGCGCTAGGATTGGTAGATATGCAAAGCCGTTTAATTTTGATAATTTTGGAATGTTACCTTTATTGAGTGACTAACGACATGAGATAATTAAGACCGATAAATTCTGGAATTTCTGTTGAATTCAAAATTCAAATAAACTTCGAATTTTTTCTTCATAGATACGATCTGTACAATATTAATAAAAATAAATTGAGATGTTTTTTACCACAGTGGGAAAGCCAGAGCGTGGATAAGAGTTCAGTACCTAATCAAAATATATTTTTGATTTTAAATGCACTTTTTTTCTAATAACAACACAATACATTTATTAGAAGCATGAACAGCTAAATTTAAACAAATTCGGATCAGCGGCCGGGGTTGAGAAAGAACCTGTGTAGTGTAGAGAATCATACGAAGGTATTTGCGATACGGATCTTCCGGGGGAATAAGTTCTATATTTTGAATGAATAGAGGCTTTCAATCACTCTGGATTTATCCTGTCACATACGCAGTACGCCAAATCAAAGTCATTTGTCTCAAAATCTTTTTGGAAAATCGTATGTGCAGTGTTAAATTTGTTGGGATTGCCATACCTCACTGTATCCCTGTTACTAACCTGTCCACCGGTACCAGATGTATGGCACTTGTTAATGTTTCACCATCATCCATTCGGTATGCATGTGATAGGTTAGTACGAGCTCTGGTGCTCCTCTCGTTTCGTTCTATTTTAACTCTACTGTTTTTCCCTATTTCTATGGTCACCACTCTGCTGGCACACCCGCTTTTTTCACGTCACTTTGACGCCACTTTTTACACCTACCTCACCTTAGCAAATTTTTGTTTGTGTGAAATGCTTTGCAGTCGAACGAGTTAAGGTGCGTTTTTTTGAACAATGGGTTAGGGTAAGTTAACCCGTGGAGCGAAAAAACGGTCGAGAGTAGCCATCCAGGTTAACCTTTTAAATTTCATGTCATGCCAATCAGAGTAGTCCGCTTGGCTTTCAAAATTGACCGTAGCGACAAGCAATTATGAATATGGCCGCGTAAATATTAGATAGTGTTGACGAGAAAATTTAAAATGTGGAAATTACGAATGAACTGTCGTCGGAACTTGGTACCAATTGTCAAATTAATGACAAGATACTTATAGGTGCGATTTGCTGGCACAATGGTACAATCTATCGAGTTCAGGTTAGCCACCTCACTGGTACGAACAGGTTTAAGTTGTTGTTGTAATGCATATGTTGTGACCCTAACCTGCTCCAGATAAATGTTAAAAAAAACACACCTAGAGTTTTGTCCTGGTCAATACCTTTTCGCTCAACTCTGAGCAGTCCGATATGATCTGATTTTCATCGAATGAAATTCAGCCAGTGACGTGATTTTAAACCAATGAAATGAAGTGATGTGGCTTCGACTGAAAGCTGTAATAGTGGGCGTGTTTTGTGTAATTATTTGTGAAATACGTGCATGTGTCATGCAAATGTTGAACGACATTTGTTGACACATGTGACCAAACACGGTTTTATGTCCCATTCGATTTTTGTCGCCCGACTTTTGTCGCTCCATGGGAATGCGGCATTAGGCATATTTCACAAGAAAATGCTGTTACACTGTTAAAATGGTCTAAATTAATTTAAAGTAAATTTTAAACCTAACGGCCTCAATTCGAAGGAATGATGCGGAAATTACATTGCCGGCAAATCGCAGCAGCAGAGGTATCAGCAGTGGCATCGGCTGTGTCTGGGCTAATCTGCTTGGCGAGTCACATTGAAAGCAGTGACTGTGGCAGCATGAAATACCATTTCGTCTTCCGCCAATACGTAAATTATAATTGTTCCCATTATTTTGCGAAAAAATGAGTTGTGTCGAAAATATTTTATAATATTTAACAACCAAACAAAGTTTTCGTTCGACGCTTTAATGTTAATGCATAAAATTACGTTTGTTCTTTCTGACATTTCAAAAGTTTCCCCATTTGCCGATAGATCCGGCCACTGAAGCTGCATTTTAGGATTTTGCACGAAAGAGCAGATCTGCTGATGTTGCTTTGATGGAAACTTTATCGAGTGTAGACAAGGACCATCTTTTCCTAGAAAAACCTTTCGGAACCCAAGATCATTACCTCCCACATAAAGTTCATCCTAGATACCTACCTTACTATTACGACTCATTTGCCAACCCCTAGTGGGCATACTGCGTTAATTATTCCATGTGGCTTAGCTGACGTTTTGTTGGCATAAACCCGTTTTGGACGATACACATTGCCAGCATTCACCTCCTGCTCCCATTTAGCCGTCTATCTACGACAAGTCGGGAGACGTTGTGGCTTATTATTAGGGCACACAGGGCACCACAGGGAGAAGACAACACAAACATCCACGCCACGATCGTCGTGGACGGGACTTGAACCCGCGATGACCGTAGTCAGACATGAGACTGACGCCGCAACAGCAGTTCCGAGAAAAATCACGTCTAAGCTAATTCAATTTGCGTCAAGCGACATTTGAGAAGTTTTGTTAATCCTAGACAACAGCCGGAAAATCTCTTTTCGTAATTAATAATCCCACTGGCTCACCAGTTAATCTGTCATCTCAAAGGGGGCCCAAGCAGCACAAAAGTGTTTTTTAGTTTTTTGCTCTTATCTTCATAACTATTAATCCTACTGGAAAACTTTGTTAGTCAAAACTAAAGACAAAAAAAAAATACATAATAAATATCCTAACCACTTTTCTTGTATTTTGATTAGTTTTCGAGATAATCTCATTTGAGAAAGATTAAAAAAGAGCCCTTGACAATTGATCGTTTGTTCCTCTGAAGTGGAGAAAACAGCGTTTTTTATGCATTTTATCAAATAACAGGTTAAATACTGGTCCCACGAGGAAAATGATGAGGATCGATTTTTTATAACTAAACAAGCTTCAATCTGAGATAAGTATGATGCCCGCAGGTATGATAGTTATACAAAAAAAGGAAAACCCCATTTTTGACAAAATGGATTGTTTTTTTCTTTTTTCTAAGCAACTATCATACCTACGGGCATTTGACTTATCTCAAATTAAAGCTTATTTAGTAATAACAAAATTGATCCGTATAATTTTCCTTTATTTAACCCGTTTTTGATTAATTACATGAAAAACGATAATTTTCCCATTTCCAGGGAATAAACGAGTAGGCAACAATTTTTTTTGAAATGAGATTATCTCAAAAACTATTTAAGATAGCGAAAACATAGGTACAACATTTTTTATGCATTTTTTTGGTGATCTTTAATTTTTTCTCAACAATTTTTTCACTAAAATTAATAGTAACGGGGATAAAAGCAAAAAAAAACTAAAAAAAACTCCCTTAACTCCCTCCCTTAAGTACTTCCGGTCCACCGAGTAGGTTGAAAACATATAAAATAAAATAGATTCTACCCCATTTGATGTGAGGTAAAATGTATATTTATGGTAGTGACATTCGATTGTTTTCGTTAAAAAGTAAGCCAACTTCCGCTACATAAAAAGGCTGCCGGAACACCGCGTTCACCGCCCCGAATATGTTTCTAGTTTTACATTTGAAAAGACACCTTCAACATTCCGCTAGACATAGGTGCAAAAGCTCCAATTATGGGTCGCCTTAAGGGGTATATTTCTAATTTGGACTCATCCCTTTTCATTATCTGGACTTTGGTTATTTTCAATGAAAAGCACTTACTTCCGTAATATTTGACGAAAGACGAAACTGCGTACTTTCCCATAAGAAGTTTCACTTCAAAATCCAAAATTTTGGAATTATTTCGATATCTGATATTGTCATTTTCTCGGTAACTGCGACCGTCGACTTATTAAAGCTATGAAAAATACCTACAAACTCATTTGTGATGTCTTTTATCATGCGATAAGTACTTTTCCCGATTTGTGACAATAAGCATCACCGAAACTGAGATTTTCCAGTTTTCGTGGAAAATTTTTCGGAAGAGCTTTTCCGGTAAATCGTGGATATTTGGAAATAATTTTCATATTATATTTAACGTTTCTTATTAGATAGGCAGCTCTGCTTTTAGTCAGCTGCAGGTACTGGTGCCTAACTGCTATCAAGCTGGCTACGATACTATTTTATGGGGCTGCATTTACTTTTCTGCTAGTTCGCATTTAATCCTACTGTTCAGAACATCCATCATAAGGGCCCAACTAAAACCATTTGAAGAGAATAAAGTCGCATGGAACCTTGCAACTGCTTAAATGCTCACTGAAATTATGAGAAAGTTAAAAAGAATTGCATTTCTATCTAAACAAAAACAACACATGTTGTTTACCATTTCCAAAATAATGCAAATCTTTCGCAAACAAACAAAATTAACAAAGGTCTACACTCTCTCCCTATGTGTTACAGATCTTCGGCAATCTTTCTTTGCTAAGATGCTCGTATTTTGGCCAAGTAACCACTTTCGCTTAGCTTATAACTGCCTGCAATATTTACTGTGTGTCGGGGAGAAAGACCAAATGAGGAAAGTTGTCTATAAACCAAAAGTCGGTGTGAATAAATTCGCAAAGCCTTGCAAAATGAACGCTAAGCACTTTGCTTGCTTGTTATTTTACTTTTTTTTTTTCTATTTTTTCCTTGAAGTCAGCAAACATGGATTAGCGATGAAAAGTGAAATTCCACCTTGTAATGGCGATCTTAGATCCCGCGAAGAAGATACATAGATAGTTCACCAACCATTGCTTTACTTTTGAGAGAAAAAATACGACTATCAAGATCAACAACAATAAGTATAATTTATGGTTGTTTATTGATCTCTAACCAGATAGAAAAATAGTGCTGACGGAAATGATGGGTATAAATCAGATTGTAAATATATGGTCGAAAAAATGATAAAATTTATCAAAAATGGGAATTTGAATAAAAGCGGAGATGTTAAATTGGCTTTTAAAATTCCGTAATACAATACAATATACCAATATGTACTTATATTGTTCTATTTGTTTGTACGAGTAATAACCTTGCCGAAGCTTTCAACGTATTTGCATTTAATTCAGTAGATGGTGGGGTGAAGCTTGCCCTCTGTCGAACGAACGTGCGGCAATCAAAATCTGCTAAAATATAAACTGTATACTCTGGCCAATAGTTTCTTTCACTTATCACATCCATAAATGTACTATAACAACTACGGCAAGCACATTTCTGTATTATGCTAACGTCCGTCACATGCGTTCGAATCTTTAACTATTTAATTAGCAACCATCATTTGAAAAAACATCCATTTTGGTGACCAAGCACTATAGCTATTAAAATGTTTAATTGCGCATTTTCGAATATTATCCGTATACGACGTATGGACACGGGGCGGTTTTGGTTCAGTTGATTGCACGCTGCGCAATGAAATAAATAATTATTATAGTACGAGCACAAAGATAGTTAAAGGCTCAGCTACTAAGTTGCCTACCGAACTCGTGTAAGGTGAATGCGACACGAAATGCGAGTTACGGTGCATTTAATTAATATATTAGCCGCAAAACTGGTATGAGACAATCATAAAACAGAAATGCACGGGTCATGCAAAACGATCTTTTCTAATAGGAGCTTCTACGTAATTTCAGATTGTGAACAGTCAGTAACGACTATTATCGCCATCGGAAGCAGATGATTTTATCGTCGAATGAGTGAGCGCTTATCGCGATATGGTTGGCCGTGTGTTTGGGGAGGTTTCAGCAACTATAAATGCTAGTTGTGGCAAGCCACTAAATACTAGGTACCTTGCACCGACCGGTACCAAAACTTTCTATGATTGTAGATAACAGTGCAGTCCAATAGCCGTCATCGTACACATCACCGTCATCATGACGATCTTGCTATCCGGTTGTCATGTGACCAATGATCAGCATGTTGTTGAGATTTCCAACAGGTTCGTGGATATTTTTTACTCGGATATTTTGATTTTATGGAAATAGTTAAGATGTTAATTCTTATCTTCTATCTTTTCTACTCTGGGTAACTGCTAATGAAAGTAATTATATACTACATATATCCGTATATTAAATACACCAATAAATTCGACATTTATGCCAGATTATATTCATTTGAATGGATTTCAGAAAATTATTGTCACGAACAGAGAGAATTAATTTTCTTTCATTCGTTACACACTCAGCTGAATGAATTCGCTTTCTGAAATAAAACACATTAAAATCAAAGCCGATCAAACCATCATTAGCCACTATTTTTATCCAGAAAAAATAGTTAAAGTTCCTGGAGGTGAATTATTAAACAAAGTAAATACTTGGGGTTAAGCGATGTGCTGACAACTGGTCCTTGTAAAAACCACTCCACGTCAAGAAACCTGGAACAAAAACCTCGAACAGGCGGCCAATGCCCGACGTCGGGCTGTCGCGCCACGATGATGATGTTGTTTCTATATATGGAAAACCCGGACAACCTAACCTTTATCCTCCGTGTTTTAGCAGAGGCTCAGTTTGGTCCCAATAGTAAGTTGGTTGCTCGAAATATCGTACCAAAATACGTACCACACATTTTTAAAACCTAAAAATTTTGTTTCCTCTGTAGAGGGAATTGGAAACAGTTTGTCAGCTTTAAATTAGTGCGCAGTGATTTATAGACTCCTTATCTTTTATTGATTAAATATCAGACATTAAAAAAAGTAACAATAAACGCTTCATGTTTTATAAAGTTCAGTCATAATCTATCTAAGCTATTTAATCGATCCTAGGACATGTGAGAGCCCTGACTAAGTGTGATTACCACTAAAAATACCAAAAAACAATACTTTGCTAGGGCGATGAATTCTTCATGTGACTTATAAAAAACGAGTACCTCATCCATTCAATCAGGGCAAACTTTTTTCATTCTTCTTTTTTCTTGAAGAACATTCAACTAAATGAAATAAAAATTAAATCTTTCAAACTACCAAAAATAAATCTTCTCACCGTCTGGGTTAAAAATTAAACCATATCACTATTTGAATAAAACAATTCAAAAATACAAACTACCAACCTATCAAGTTGGAAAAAGGCAGCCCTATATTGGGCGCCAGAAATGTAACGAGCAAAAGTTAGGGCAAACAAAATGAAAGACGATTTATCGGGGACAATTATTAAGACAATGCAAAAGAAAGGTCCGTTGCACGCAGGGGCGTGCTGGCCCGCGTGCCAGTGAACGGTAGCACAACTGCCGACTAAAGCTTGGTGATTGAAGGAGAAGTAGAAAACGGATGGTGTGTATGGGTTTCGGGATTTGCAAATCTATCTAGATCTCTGATGTGCGTATACTAGACACGTTCCTTTGCGTATAGGGTAACAATCACGCATTACGCAAGCAACAAGCGACTTGTTGTGTGTCTAAGTGTCACCATACACTGTCGAACTCGAACACGAACCTAGTACAAGTGGACCGGTTTTCTTCACGCCTATGTGAAGTGTATGTGTGTGTACATTTGTACCAGGTTCGAGTTCGACAGTGTATGGTGACACTAATGCGTGTACGGTACCCTACCCTATACTCGATAGATACGCAAAAGTACGTGCCTGCTAAAAGATTAGTCAAATTTTGAGAGTTTGTCAAAAAAAACTTAATAGCCATCCTCTGCGAGTTTTCATACTACACAGGGAGGCTGATGAAACGATAGGATATCGTTGTGAAGGTGGGTGGGCATCACATTTCAGTCTGAAATACCATATAAAATATTTAATAAATACATTTATTTTTCCTATAAAGATCGAGTTTTAAGTTTATATAAGAATAATTTCATAATAATTTTCTGTAGATCTTACGATGAGTTTCGCAATCCGGAAATTGTAATTTTACTAAAAATTGTATGTATGTAGTTTCGTAAAATCTCATTCATCCGGAACAGACAATTTTTTTTTGTCTAAATATTTAGCTTTCTGACAACAACAACAAAAAATTTATTAACTCTGTAACATTTGAAGATAGAACCACCATTCTGGTGGCGTTTTTTTCTAATGAAGAGTACAATCTGTCGCTGAAGGCATTGACCTTTAGAAGTTGGACACCCTGTATTAGTTTGGCTTTTGGTTATTCTAATAATTTGGGTTTTGACTTGGGTTTCAGTTGTCTTTAAATACTATAGATTCAAATTTTTATTATTAAATATTAAATTTGAAGTTTAAAAGTGTATCGCAGTCACTTAACAATTTATACACGTATACCCATATGAAATTTTATTATTTAAGTTATACTAATTAATTCAATTAACATCCAACAGTAAACTCAGTTGAATATATAAAAATATTTAAACATCCTTAACAAAACTCGGGTTACTCACTTAAATCTTTCGTTTTGACGTATGTCAAAAATCAGGTTACTCGACTAAATCTTTCGTTTTGACGCATATTAAAAACGATAATCATCTTGTATTAATCTGCTGACCGTTACTGACGCCACATCTTATTTATTACTAAAATAGAAGAAATAATGGACTTTGAAACACTTCAGTGGTTTTGTTACGTGTACGATGCCAAATTAAATTAGTCACACATGGCGCATATTTACGCGAAAAAGTAAACGTTAGTTCACTCGAACAATATATGCATGTACAAGTATCTACGTTTTAATTTTTTTCCCATTTGGATCAAACAAATTTACAATCGTGTAAACAAATTTTAATTTCTTTTAATATGAAAAACGCATGAGTTGTGAGTTTGCGTTGCTCATCAAAAAAAAAATGTTGTGAATGTTATGCAATTTTTGGCATTTGCATTTTTACTTATGTTCGTCAAAATTGTAATCCCGCCGGAAATAGTAATAAAAATGACCGATGAATTCGAGAATATGTATTATTTTTTGTAGTTTCCTGTTTAATCCCAGTTGCTAGCATCAGATTTAAATAACCGTTTCCATTACGAATATTATTAATTTTTTTTTTTACTCGACTTCTGACCGCCATTCGTATTTTTACGTAGTAAAGCAGGGTTTTTATGTGAGATAATGACTGTGTAGTGAGAAGACATTGATTCCAAATCAGAGTGACAGAACTGTTAAATGTTATGCATCCGTGAGTAAAAGACTTTTAGAGGGCAAACAATTCATTATTTTCCCCAGATCATGATCACTGTACAACATGATAAGGGTACAACTACCACGACCATGTCTCTCACTCACGAATACACAATAGCCGCGTTTTTTTCGTACAGAGCAGAGTAGAGCAGGTTAAGCGGCAAAAAAAAACGATCGTAAACAAATTTGGGTAGCGAACACGAAAGCGGGGCATACCTTTGCTGGGAGTGTGTCTTGGTTTAGTTAGAATTCAAATGTCAACTCAAATTTCAAGAGAAAACTTAAATCAATAATAAATTAGTACGTATACAATCTGATGAATTTCTATTTTATGGACATGAAATGAACTTTACGCGCTTCCCAAACTGTAAACTGTTCGAAAACTTCGACACCTGCGACGCCTGCATTTCAAACCGCAGACTACTTAACGGAGCAGCATTCTTGCACTGACGTTTTATCCAGAGCAACTCAGATTAAATTGTTAATGTAATTATGTGGTCTTAACCTGCTCTGCTCTATATGGCTCTTGAAAAAACGCACCTATTATGTTACACCTTTTTCACTCTGATTCGGAATCAGTGTTTCCTCAGCATTGCGGTCAATAGCAATACGCAGCTGTTGAAATCGGTAAAAATTCAAGTCCCAGTAATGAATTTATTTTATTCTCTGCGAATGATAAATTCGATCTTTCATCAGAACTGGAAGGCCAAGAGTTCATCTGTACAAAAGAGAAAAGAAAAATGATCTTCTGATGAGTAATGAGCTATAATAAGAAAGGGTCTCAGACTTTTCAATGACATTTAATCGAAAGAACTATAAAATATTAAAAAATGCTTCGTAAATTATCGCAATATATTCTTACAAAAATCAATTATTTCTTATTCATTCTGATTTCTCCATCTCACCTTTTTTTTCAATTAAATTAAATCCTGCTGGTCGCCAAACTTACACAACTCATAGCAACTACGGCCCTGATTTATTCGAAGTAAATGTTGTGTTACTATAAGCGTGTGGCTTCTTGGCTTGGTATTTTAACTTTTTGCCATCGCTCTAAGTTGATTGCACTATTGCAACAGGCATTTGTTTTGGTCGTGGTGAATGGCTTTTTTCGCAGTTGTTAAATGTTTTATCTGCAAAATGAAGGTCTGTTGCAGACTCTTCGTATCGTAGATGAAGTATCTTGTATCATCCGTGAGTTATGTTGAGCATCATTTGAACATGTATTTTGTACAAGGTTTAAGCTGTTTGTGACCTATGTACTATAGCTATAAATGATAAACTATTTATGTAAGATATATCATATATATACTTTTAGTATTGAACGTAGTATTCATTATTCATGTTGAAAGTGAGCTGTAGTTTTTTTTTCACGTACGAGTATAGGTATCGTCAGGTGTAAGCATAAAAAATATTGCTGTTGGCAACGATAGTTGCAAGCCTAATGAATGTTTAGTGTCTTATGTAATCGAAGAAAGCAAATGGAAGATGAAAAGAGAAGCAGTTGCCGTTGAGGATCGTATTAGTTGGAAATGTGCGAAGAAAATTTTCTCACATACTTATGTACGGTTACATGTGGTTAAACACCGCGTGTGTGAATCTTTGAATTTGCAATCTCACTTTCACTTTCCAAAAATGATATAGTACTTCTAATAGGATTGTTCAATTTTGCATTCACTTATTCAATAATGTAGATGGAAACATTTTAGTTTTATTTTTTCTGCGAAAGGGACATTGACATGAACGTGAAGGTGAAGGTGTGTACTGAATTGCCCTAACCCCTTGTGGGGCATAGCGCGTCAAGGGTTTCATGCGGCCCAGTTGATGTTTCGTTGGCATAAATTGGTTTCGGAGAATGCAGTTGCCAGCATGCACCTCCGGCACATCCATGGCCACGAACGTCGTCGTGGACGGGATTCGAGGCCGAAACGCCGGTAGTCAAACATGGGACTTATGCCTCAACATGCTGCGCTACCGGTAGCCCCACTCATCCTTAAAGTCTGTTTAAGGTATTCACCTACCTTATTAATAAAAATTTTCGCTAAATGAAATCATAAAACCATATGTTATGGGGCTTAGGAGAGGGAATATATCCACAATTCATGTTCCATACGTACAAAGATGAAAAACTGATGCTGGAATTTGTTGTGTTCCTCAGCAATCCTAGAACAAAATGAATACAAATTATGAAAAATATTCGAAACATACTTTGTTCTCGACGTGTTTCCTGCCTGCTCTACGATATAGTTTTTTCTCTGTAGTGTTTATCTACAAAATTGGAAGTTTTAAGGAATCCATCCAATAAAAAAAGGATGTTCCTATCATGTACTTACGACATAACACAAAAAAAAAAATATGATGAGATTCCGGGAAGCGTATTTCGAAAACCGTGTTCAGCACGTCCACAAGCCAGTGACCAAATCGATGCATTTTTCTAGTGACTAAACGGCCAAGAGACTGAAGTCAAGCTCCACCACATTTCACTTTGAAATTAGATTCCCTAGATCGCCCCGCGTCTAAGTATATCTCTAAAAAGCTTGTCACGACCACATTTTTCACTTTAGGCTTCGAAATCAACTTTTAGCCTATCCCTGTTTTGATTTTAGGGCACTTTTACACGACGTGTACGGCACACGTTATTTCACGGAAGGTGTTATCGAATTAAACAGTGGCAATGTACATTGTTTGAAAATGCGTGGTGAATGTCGCCATGTATAAGAAAACAGTCGAAGATATAGTACATACATACTCGTATGTGGCGAAATATAGTATAGCGATCCAAGAAGAAATGAAATTTCCTTTCTTTCTTGTATAGATACCATGATAATTGGCATGCATGCATAGATACATTATAATAACAAAACAATGTATCTGCTGCATTCGTATTTCATCTTTCTTCGATTATGCAATCGAAAGGTGCAATATTTGGCTCAACGGTAGCGTTGTGACTTCTGGAACGGAACGAGGAAATTGCATGGACGGGATACGTCCGTTGGTCTGTCCAACTACTGTTGCTGCATTTCAAAACCATATTAAAGTTACAATACTTCGTAGCTACGACTCTAGAGTCACAATGTTGTATATTTCATTGGCGGCGGAACTCGATATTATAAAATAGATACATTTTGTTGCGTTCTTCCTCGGTTCATTTACGTCTAAATGGTCGGAACCGATTTGTGAAATCAAAGCAAATTTCTTTCATTCTATTGTTTGTTTACCTGGCGAAATGTTGATTGCTTTTATCTACTTTTTTTGTTTCTATACTTTTAATGTCTGCTCTTTGTATTGTTGATGGGGGTTTTTGAACCCGAAAATTTTTAATACATAGAGTTATGTTTATAAAATGTATAAATGTGGCCCATCAATTCATAAATCAAGAAGTGTACGTACATTTGTATTTAAATATAAGCGTTAGCTTTTAGCCATATGTTCAGGATAATTAGCGGATACACAAATAAGTTTTTAAAAATAACTCAAAAATTAGCCGCTATTGATATGTTTTTGGCAATTTATAAGTACAATAGATACTAAATGTCCATCCGGTATTATTAGCATTACTTACATCAAAAAGTCATTAAGCAAAATAAAGATCCTAATCTATAGCTGTATTTTTAAAATATGATTTTTATAGCATTTCCAGGTCACGCACATAAATATCCGAAACAAATAACGGAACATTCCTACTTGACCGGGCGAAGCATAGTGGTTCGCGTCTTTGACCAATAGTGTGTTTTAATTTGAGTGGATTTCTCACTCTCCTTGTGCTCGCCTTGCGACCGGAGCGGCTAGAACGCTCGCTCTACATCCCACAGCACTAAACCCAATATTAGTCAAGGCGCGAACCATACGGAAGGTGAAATTGCAACGTAAGAAGGAACATGGTCCAAATACCAAAAAAAAAAAAGGGAGAGGCCCCAACAATCTTAAAAATATTAGGGGCCCCAAGCTGGGTCCAGAACATGGTAATATATTGTAGCTTAGGGCTCCAGCACTAGCGCCAAAGCGTGAAATCTATTGTAGTTTAGGGCCTTAAAACACTACAGAACTTGTAATGTATTCTAGTCCAAAGCACCATAATGAAAAAAACGTTTATTTTTGAAAATCACGGGCCCCCTTTGAAAGCCCGGGCCCGGGGGGAATCAACCCCCCCCCCCCCCCCCCCCTCCTCAGGCCTGCTCATCGGGAACAGCTAGCTGATGGTTCATGCTTTTGACACTTCATGTCCTGGATGTGTTCTTTATTGTTTTTTTGTTGCTCTACTGTGTTCTGCTCTGCTAGAGCTGGAGCGAAAAACACGGCTATTGTTTCTGTTCTGTTGCCAAAAAAACATTTTCTGTCGCCAGTTACGTCGCGAATTCTTTCGCCGATTCTGTTGCTAATTCTGCTCCTGTTGCAAATGTTCTGAATTCTGTAATGTTCTGAATTGTGTTCCTGTTCCTAATTCTGCTATATGCGAAATCGTCGCTTAAGACAAGCATGCCAAGACTAACATAATTTATTTTTAAAAAGTCTCTGAATTGTTATACCCTGCACGGATGTGATAGGGTGTATTAACTTTGTCATGAAGTTTGCAACGCACAGAAGGAAGCATCTACGACCATATAAACTATATATATATTCTTGGTCGGTATGACGAGACGGGTCGATTAAGCTTTGTCCGTCTGTCTGTCCGGTTCTATGTAAACTAGTCCCTCAGTTTTAAAGTTATCAAACTAAAATTTTGTACAAAGCCTCCATTTTATTGCACGCTGTAAATATGTCGGAATCAACAAAATCGGACCACTACGTCATTCATATAGCTGCCATAGGAACGACCGGTTCAAAAACTCGTTTTTGTGAGAAAAACTTTTTTATTTCTAAAGATATCTTTATAAAATTTCACACTAATTATGTAATATTTTAGTATTCAGTCAAATCACATGCCCGAATTTGGTTGGAATTGGGCTAGTCTATCATATAGCTGTCATACGAACGATCGTTCCAAAAGCAAGTTTTTGCTAGAAAAACTATTTTATTTCTGAAGATATCTTTTCCAAAATTCAGATTATTCAATCATATTAACTGCCAAACCACGTTTCTAAATTTGGTTAAAATGGGCTCACTATTTCATATACCTCTCATAGGAACAGTGAAATCGGAACAAGTTTTACTACTAATTTCAAAGTGGCAAATGCACCGTAAGGCACAAAGAAGATATCATACAAAGAAGGAATCATACCTTCGGCTGCATGTAGCTAGTGAGCTTGACTATTTTGACCGAGTTTACTATCTGCTAGTATGTAGCTTGTAGCTAGTAAACTCATTCAATGAAACGGACCCTGTAGCGTCCAGAAAAGTAGTACCCATGGGGTGAAGGGAAGTTAGCAAATCCAACGTTTTACTAATTTGGCTTACTTCCTTCCTCATTTACTCAAGTTGAACAGTTTCGGAACAAGTCAAGTTTTCTAGGTTGAGAACTTGTCGAGTTACGATTGATGTTTGGAACGTATCCAGCGTGTATGTTTCCCATCCTTCTGAATGACGGTTTCTCTCACTCACCTGATTTGAGAACTTTGTAAAGTTGGGCCATTTGAACTTCACACGCAATTGAATTTAGCGGTGCCAAGAACGACAGCTGCAATTTAAATGAAATTCCTTTTCTAATGGCGCTAATATCGAATATCTTCAATAATGTGCAATTTCAAATGCTTACTATGTGCCATTGTATGGGTAACCTTTTATTATTCGATTACTGATTACTCATACAAATTTCTTTGCCTATGATTTGGGTATGTGTTGGATCATACGCAAATTAGAGGCCAAGAAATTTGTATGAGGTGAACCTTCTTGGTTAAGTCTCTATTCTTTGGCAGCACTGTAATATACATCAACTTTGGAACGTATTAAACCTTAAATTTCGACTGAGTATATGTTGTTGTTTGTGAACTGCGTTGACCCCTTCAGGGGCATGGGCGCATCAACATCTCTTGCATTTCTATGCCTTATTGACGTTTCGATAGCATATCTACAATACTTTTCAGACGTGCAATTGCTAGCATCCGTGCGGTCTTTATACTGACAAACTGGGACCGCAGTGGGAATTCTATTAGTACCCACAGACAGTTTCTTTTTGTTCGATTCTCTAGACTAGATCGTAAAGCGGTGACCGATCAAACACGGCCACCGATCGCATCAACTGAAAAAAATCAAAGACTACCGCGACTTTACTTTGTTAAAAAACAACAGTAGCTTGGATAATCTAGACCCAGAGAAATTTAATTGCCATTGGTGGTCTAAGATCCAATTCATACGATATGGAATTAATTACTCGTTACTGCAAAAAGCGACCAACAGCATTTCATGTTGTATGTATATATATGACGGATAAGCGTGATTTTGATTTGGACTGTCGTCAATTGAACGTACATTGGAAGTACTAATGTGATATAAAATATCTCTTGTTTTACGCATGTTGCCCAAGTATCAGATTCATAGCTTCATTCGTTCTAGAGTTATCGTGAACTACACGACAAAATATTGAATGTGAGCCGACCTTCGTATGAGAGGTGGGCATGGTCTACATTCTGCCAATTCCTTTTTAACAATATGTTCTCGTATCAATTGACTTATTCTATTCTAGCCCTAACTCTGTAGGTTGAATTTTTATAAGTTAGAATTATGCGTTATCTATCCACAAAGTGACCTACGCCAAGAGCTACAAGTAAATTTAAAAGAAGTGTAGTCTAATGAGGGGCATTTTGTTTGGATAGTAGCTTTAATTTTCAACTGATCCATCTGATTTTTCAGGGCAGTTTCATATGATCCCGAGCAGCCATATTCAGGAATTAGAGATTTCTAAGTTTTTTTTTTCGATCAAAATATATTCATACAGACATATGTGTCTTTCAAGCGATATTTGTACGGGAGACAGTCATTTCATTAGTCGGATTACGCCTGTATTCAGCCACTAACTACACATTCTATCGAAAGTTATCGGGCATCAGATCGACTTACTAACATTTTTCCTTGTGCCAAAAACGATATACCTTATGATTTTGAAGAGCTAGGGTAGATATATATTTGATAAGACAGTGCAGTTAAGGACAATATTTTCTCTATACAAGTCCGTATTACATAAATATTAAAAGTAAATTAATTTTGTATTTTTCAGGATCTACCACGGGCCGAAGCACTATTGGGCAAGGAAACTGATGACTCCAATCTTCAAAGTATCGACAAGGATGACGAACCCATCGTTTCGAAAGGAGAGACGAGCGAACAAGAATCTGCACCGAATAGCAACAGCGAATCGGACACTGATTCGTCATTCTCGGATAGCGACGAGTCCGACGACCTTTCTAAGAATCACTACAAAGTTCCTCTTGAATTAGACTTAAGTGATTTGGCCGCTGCTCTCTTGGAAAATAATCAAAAGTGAGATTTTTTACAAAAAAAAAAAAAAACAAATGCATTAACTTTGTGTCTCCAAATAGATCACGTATGAACTGCGTCATTGAACGTAAACATGCTGTGGAATACGTCGATTCACCTGCTCGTTCCATGCAACTTCCATTCGGAGTCAACCTTACCACCGATCCCAAGAAGCAACGTATTACCGGAGAGAGGATTTCCATTTCATGCGACAGTGGATCAGATGAGGACAAACGGTAGGGAATTAAACATTTTCAAACAAAACTCTGATACAGCTAAAACCAAAACATATCCATTTTCAGTGAAAACAACGATGACGCCGAAAACATTCGTCCAATCTTTGTTCCACTCCAACGTATGCCAATCCCATTCGGAGGCCAGTCACAACAAATCCCATACGGAGGCCAGTCACAACAAATCCCATTCGGAGCTCAACCACAACAAATCCCACTCACCCACATGCCTCAACATATGGGCCCACAACCACAAATGATGCATCAAATGCCACCACCATTCCAGCAAATTCAAATGCGCCCACCAATTCCACCACAATTCATGCAAGCCCCACGTCCCGAACCACAAGTTCGCATTCAAGTCCAACGCATCCCGATTCGTGACCTTCCCATTCCACAGGAGATCCAAGAAGAAATCATGAATGAAAATAAGGACTATGCTCCACAACAAGGCCAACAGATGCCACAGATTCAAGTTCAACGCGTACCATTGGGATTGGCTCTGCAACGTGCCGGAATCACTGCCGACGATTTGAGAAATATTCAACGTATGGCTGAGGAACGTATCACTGAAGAGCTTCGTCACTTGGCTGCTGAAGAGAACGCTTCCAACTCGGAACACTCAGAAGACAGTTCCGAAGAAGATGACTCGCAATCGGTTGACTCGCAATCGAACGACTCGAATCCAACTCAACAGCCACCAGAACCACAATTGTCTCTCCACCCACCAATGCCCGAATCACCAATCTTGCAAATGGGTCGTGGTGCTTACGGTCGTAGCCTTCCCACTCCAGTCAGGATTCCAGTTCCAATGATGCAACCCCAAGAGATGGCCCGCATGAACTTGGAGAGTGATAACGGTGAATCGGAAAGACCACACTGTAAGTACTGTAGTTAAATTAAGTAGAAAATTTAAATGGTTGCTTGAGGATAACAGTAATAAGCTTCTTAGAATTGTAAGTTTGGAACGGTTCAATAGCAAACTGCTGGCAAAGGCTTCTTGTATATACATACATACTATATTTTATAATTTTGTAAATATTTTTGAAATTCGACAACAAACTGCAACAATGTGCAGAAACAGAAGGAGTTTAAATTTTTAGTCTCAAAGTATTTCTATTGTAAATCCCTTCTAGTCAGTTTTCATAAGCTTCAAACCTGTACAATATTTTTTGGTGTGGCTCAATCTGTTACATGCCATTTTGCGTGTCATTTTCCGCTGCAGAGAAGGACATTGGGTTGGCTGAAGATCTTCACGCGGCCTTGAAAATTTTATGGGTATCTGAAGGTTCCTTGATTTAACCTAAACTGTAGATCTCTAAAGCCTCCTTTCTGGTTTGGGTTACGATTTTCCAACCGAAACTCTTCAGTGACCTTGAGTTAGACCGATAGCTTGCTAAAGAGCGATTTGATCCGAAATTTCTTAAACTTGAAGCCCTACAGCGTACTTGAAGACACCTGTTCCCTGAACTGTGTTTTTAGTGCGGCTGCATCTGAAGATTTGATGAACGTTCTATCTTGACCAGATGCGCATTTTTGAAGCCTTAACACCTCGGAGGATCTCTTGATTCTCTGAAGACATATGGAACTTGACTTTATAATTCGTTAGTTGATATATGGATGGCTAATATATTGTATTTCACCAGTTGATTTCATATAGCTAGTATATTTTACCAGTTACCCATTACGTCACCAAAAGTGAATGTTTGGTGACTTCACCATTTGACATTAAAAGCACCACAGCCTGTTCCTTTTAATTCATTACCTTTTTTTGCATTTTTTCATTTAGAATTTCTATTATATTTTATTATTTTTTTTCTTTTTATTATATTTACTTATTTTTAACCCTATTAGTGAATGGTGAATCTGAAAATATTACCTATCCTTCTTACTCTTTATCGGCCTGCTTGTCCCTAGTAAAGGTCAAAGTACAGTCATAACTTCACGATTCTACGCTGAATTCTTGCGTCAGGGAACTTGCTTATGAACCTGTCAGCGGCATTTCGTGGGGTACTGACGTACACCGTCACTACGCTGTGCATTATGTATTGTCATATCTCCGACCGTTCATACAACAACTCGTTTTGCGCAACCGCAAAAATCGTAAAGTTATCACTGTAATTTAATAGCCGCCATACATTATCCGATCCGTCGTCCGATCGATCGGCCGATGGATCGCCACAAAATATCTGCCGATCTCCAATGCACACACACTGAGCGATTTTCGTGCGATGCGATAACGGATGACAATTCAAAAAATAGGTTATGATTCACTCCCAATCCAACCTAGATTCATTTTTGTTAACTATTTGGATGTGTGTGTTATTTTCGTATACCACATATTTGATATTTCAATTGCAGTGCCATTTAAATCATAAGAATCCTTGAAATTTCATAATTTAATAATTTGGTAATTTGACATTCACTTGCGATAATCACATACACTATCCAATCGATCGTCACCGATCGATCGCACGAAAATCGCACAAAAATATCGGCAGATCAAAATTGATCGGCTGATCGGTGCGATTTCCACATACACAGGCCGATCCATCGGCCGATATCGATTTCGGGCGACGGATCGGCCGATCGATCGGTGTGTGTATGGCACGTTTAACATTAAGATATAACTTCTGTAAGCCATTACGTCGTCTCCTGTCATATCTTATCAGCTTTTCACGTGCTTGGCTCTTATATCACCTATATTATACGAATATCCATTATACGAAGTTTGTGCATCATCAGAATCGTTACGCTACAACCCGCCGTTGAGCATTGTCCTTCAATTATCTCGGTCACGTGACCGGGTTGTCCAATTTTAGAAACCCAGCGGTTGTTCAACATCAGCATCTACTCAGTCTTCCCAACGAGCTCTCGGCAGATAAAAATTGATCGGTGCAATTTCTACATACATAGGTCGATCAGTCGGCCGATATCAATATCGGGCGACGGATCGGCCGATCGATCGCTGTGTGAAACATATGGCACGTTTAAAAAAAATTATTCACTGCTCACTATTTTTTTAATGCATGCTTAACACACAGGTAGTAAAGGGCATATTTATTATGCGAAATATAACACTGGGGTAGGAATCTACGGAATGCTGGGCTATACACACATGTTATACATTGCTCTTAACTGAAATAAAATCTAAAAAAATGGAATGTTGGTCTACATTTATTTTGTATCTATTTAAAGCTAACCCTTTAAGTGAAATTATTCCACCTGCTGATGTCCTTATCGAGAAATTCCTTCGAAGCTTCCTTCTATAAAACAAAAGCCTTCTCCAGAGTTGTGTGTATAGCTGTGAACTTTTAGATTTATATTTGCTGTAATCTGAGTAAGTCTAAGTCGTACTTTGTGAGTATTTTCCAGAAATATCTGTGATTAAAACTTGTGATATTTAGTAATTAATTACATAATTTAAAAAGGATGGATTTTTTTTTTAATTTTCTCTTTCTTCTTAACTAATTTAATCAATGATATTCGAATGCTAAAATATTATGTAAGGGGTGAGTAAAAAAAGGATGTTTTTTTTCGGTCGCGTAATACAAAACTCACTCATCTTATATAATTAGGAATAATATTTTAGAGTATTGTAAAGTAAGATAATTGTTAATTTCAAAACTATATCCCTAATACCTTCTAATTTAATATCTTTCAGATGTCCAACCACGATCTGTACGTAGCGTGGACAATGTCTTTCTCCACCGCGAAAAGCGCGTCAAACGTTGTGCCTGTGATTGCAGCTGCTAAATGAATACACTTACAACAAAAATAAGCTTAAAAATCTCGGCCAACATTTTGAAACAATTCAAACCTTTTTTTTCCTTCCACCGGACTGAAACATTTGGCCACAATATCAAAATAAAATTTAAATTAAATACAAAACAAAAAAAAAACAAGAAATAACTCTGAAACAAATAAAAAAAAAATATAAATACTTTTGTGCATAAATATTTTTTCCTATAGTTGTAAAATAAATTAAGCATTTTCGATTCGCAACAGAAATTATAACGATTTTCTTTTGTTTGTTAGAACTCAGCCGATTTGATGTGTGTTTGTTTAGATTTGCACTGAAGAGCCGTGTGTTGCGAATAAAGGCGAACACCGAGAAGTATCCGAGAAAAATTATTTTAATAAAATTTGATTTATTTACTTCGGAGCGAACAATATAAATAAATAAAAAATAAAAGGAAATAAAAATGAAATCTATTTATGTGATGCTCACCCCAAAACCAATAACATTTTACGTAGATGTTATAATGTAAATGAAAGCGAAGGACACAATACAAAATTCAGTTTATGTGTAGTTTTTAATGAATATTATTACCAATATTATTATTTCCCCCCTTGTACTATATTATTTTATGCTTTAATATTATATTATTATATTTTTTGTAATTGTATTGGGCCCAAAACAGTAACTAATAAATATACGAAGAAAATTTTCGATTTCCAATTTACTTGTTTGTAGAAATTTTGAATGTTTGAAGGGCTTATGGCCATTTCTTTTTATTGTTGGTCCGACTAATTGTTGCAGGTGGGACGAGGTGGTGAGAGAACACGTCGATTTTGGTTAGGTACTAAACTGTTAAGGCTAATACTTATGACTAGATGATCCGGCTTTGCCGGATCATCTAGCGACCCGGCTAAGCCGGGTCGTTTGTGTGGATAGACAAAATACTTTGTCTATTTTCACACAAAATTGTCTAACAACCCGGCTGCGCCGGGTCAATGTCTTATTGAATCATGGGCAATACGTCACTACCTAAACACTCCCTAGAATAAGAAGAACAAATCGTAAAATCGACCGCAACCTCTAGAATAAGAGTCAATCAAACTGAAAATTGGTTAGGACCAAGTATTTAGCTCAAAATATAGCTGGTATTTGGTTTAGATCGATAGTTTAATTTCGATTTTAAAGCCCATTTATCACGGCACGGTACACCTTCTTGAGTCGACTGCAGTCTCTTCGATTTTAAGTCCCATTCACTACGGCACGGTATACCTTTTGGAATCGACTGCAGTCGAAATTCGACTGCAGTCTCTAGAAATAAAGCCCCGAACTGAAAATTATAGAAAAATGAAATTTAATTGGTTACGGCCAAATATTTAGCTCAAAATATAGCTGTAGGTATTTGATTTAGATCGTTGGTTTTACAATAATTCGACCTTGAAGCCCATTCACCACGGCTCGCAAATATTCTTGAAAAATATGTTCTCAGATAATGATGGCAAATGAACTTTGCCCTTATGGCAGCATAAACTAAAGGCATTCCTATTACGTGTAGTAATTTCTGCTTCAAAATATTTTGCACCACAAAATGAGCAACGGAAATTCAGAGGACCGCAACTAAAAGGTTCGAAATCCCGTGAAACTATATTTAAGGCACATTTATATGTACCATCTAAATGATTGATTGCGTTATGGTTTCTAATTACCCTCATGTAATTTCGTCTACCACGCCGCTCAATCCTACCAGTAATTACAGAATGCCGTTGGGAGGGCATTTTGCAAACTACTACTACTTCCTTGCTATTTACTTAAAAACACTTATTCGGGGAACCTTTTAGTTTCCGGGGCCCCGGCTGGGGGTATCACTTTTCACTCGGATTTTTGTCACTTTTCACTCGCGTCACTCTAAAAGTCAAGAATTTGCAAAAAAAAAATTTTTTTTTTAAATTTTTTTTTTAAATTTTTGTTTTGTTTTAATTTTTTTTTTATTTTTAATTTTTTTTTTCATAATTTATACTGAGTGTTTGGAATATTGGAGGCATGGAAAATTGAAATATTCGCAAATCCCCTTGCGTGGGCTCCGCTTGCTACGCTCGCTCCGCGCTTAAGGGATCGCAACCCTCAGTATCGCACAAACATGAACGCTCGCTTCGCTCGCTCTGCGTGCAACAGCGTTTTGATCAGTTTTAAACACACCAAACACTCAGTATAAATCATTAGAACAAGAAAATAAGGAAAAAAATTAAAAAATTAAGATTAAAAATAAAAAAAAAATTAAAAATTAAAAATTTTTTTTTTTTTTTTTTGCAAATTTGAGAGTCTTAGGGTGACGCGAGTGATAAGTGACAAAAAATCCGAGTGAAAAACGATTTTTTCACCCCGGGCCCCGGAAACTAAAAATACCCCCACAAAATATCAGCTAATCAAAATTATATGGAACTGTCAAAAAATCGTCAACGATAAGCGCATGCACAGGCCGATCCATCGGCTGACATCGATATCGGGCGACGGGTCGGCCGATCGATCGGTGTGTGTATGGCACGTTTTAACTACACTTGTGATGCAGAACTGGCCGAAAAAATTGCGACTAGGTGGTGTTGCTGTCTTCGCTAATGGTGTTGTTGGTGATAATTCCATTTTATGTTATGTAAATACTTCATACTTTTCTGAAATTCTGCATTTGCTTCATCCTTTGATTGTAGCGGTATAAACGCGCTTTTATTAGAACATTTTCCAAACCAAAGTCACAAATGAACAACTGACATCTTTCATAATTATTGTAGTAGTAGTACCACTCCGTATGGTCGGTATAAACACAACACGAACAAGTACTAACACTAGAACTATTGAAGTTAAATCGCCTTTTTGTTCCACGATATAAACATGCCCATGGTTCTGTTAGTCACAAGACACAACAATTGAAACCTTTTTGGACCTTAACATCAGGCGACCTTAATCTGTAAGGTTACCATACGCTACCTTAAAGTTACCTCAATATTTTTTCATCTTACGACAGTAAAAATTTGCAGTGGAAAATAGTCGTATTGAACGAAAAGGCTTGAACGTGTTCAGCGTCCAACGTTGGGTCGGTGTGATTTTTTGTGGGCAATAAAATCGAAGTGAACAATTCAATAGGCGCATGGTACCGTTAGTTTTTAAAATGTAGCGTAGATTTCATTTCATTTCAGTTGTGACAGAAATAAATATATCCCAGTGAGGATATTGATGATTTCATTTTTGTGGCAATATTGTAGGTAAAAGTCGGGATGCCGATACAATTTCAGCCAATCCTCAATGGATGCACTGCATGGATTTCGTCACTGGGTGCATGAGTTTCTAGTTTGTCGTTGGAAGGTGAAATGCGTTTCATATACCACCGTGTGTTCATCTTCTCATTGCGTTTTTTTTTGCGGGATAATTCTTCCCGCTGTCGTTGGACTTGCTGCTGCAAAACGATTCCTGCAAACTGCAGCATTGTCGTTACGCATAAGTGTAAAGCGTTCCATTTAAATGTACACGTCCCTCCCCTCTTCTTGGACGACACTGCGTTTTTTGCGGGATTGCTCTTCCTGCAGAAAAAGAAAGAACCACAATGCGTTGTCGCCCGATGAAATAGGAGTACACGAAAAAAAACTTCATGAGAATTTGCGTTGGCATATCTTCCTTAAATATCACTCAACAAAATTAAACCAAAATTGTGGGAACTATTTTGTAACTGTAGAGTGTCACATGACCACACTTCCCTCAAGGACGCGATTTGAATAACTTGTTCTCGCCGCAGAGCAAAAGGAAGTTATTCGACTTCTTCTCGCTCCAAAGAAGCCAAAACAAGGTATCCTGTTCGCCGCAGGCCGATTTTAACCCGGACGGGGGTGTGCAATGTCCGAGAATACAACCCGCGTTTGGCTTGGAACGCCGTGACTTGGTGTCCGTCGCAGCTCTGACGTTGTCCACCCCAGATTAACTTCTAAGCTTGTGAGGCCAGCATGCGGTGGTGTCCGACTCGTTGGCCGCGGTAGTGTCACGACGTTCTGCTGCAATGTGGAAAAGATAAACGTGTAGAAATATCCATTCAGGAATGTAAAAAAAAAGCACACCTACCCTTTGTAGTATAATGTAAACCGCTGACTTGCAAGAATTTGAATTGTAAACGTAGCTTTAACCTCTCAAGTAGATGTGAATACAATAATGTAGCTAAGAGGGACTTTCTAGAGAAGAGAAAAAAAAGTATTTTTGACAGTTTTTTAGCAAGCGCGGAACGGTCGGAAAAGTTCTCCTTCGACAGGAGAAATCGTTGTAAATCGACAAATTTGAATAAAATAAAGAAATTATATTATACCTTGAATTTTTTTTCCTTGGGTAGCATGTCATTTTATGGTGCACCGGTGATCCAGATCAGGAACGCTGTATACAGAAGTCCACAGGTGGGGCTCCTAGCCAGGATCGATGGCTAATCCCTAAGGATTGTATTGCCAAAATATTTAATAATCCAAATAACCTGAATGAATGAAATGAGAGAAATGAAAATGAATTTCCGGATTTTTCTATGAATTCTTTCATTTTGCCTTAGCGTTAACAAATAACAATAGCATACCTACGTGTTCTCCAGGGCCACGGGCGCGACAACTACGACTTTTTCCACCCGAGCCGCCTTCTACTGTCAAGCTTGCAGCGCTGTCAATCCTGGTTTTTATAAATTAAAAATTCGGGAAGGTTAAACATCGTTACCTATTTGTGTACTTCATATTTTTACTTACAAGGTCGACTCGCTGTCCAACATCAAAACGGACATGCACGAAAGCCTAAAATATGAAAACCACTTCCCCCGGGATTCAATGGAGAAACTTATGAAAACATGGACAAACGCGGTTTGCAAATTGTGTCCAAATGAGACAATCATGAAAATAAATGCAGATGGCATAGAATGTATCTACATCTATCGATGCGTCTATGTACATCCATTCCCACTTCATGTTAAATGTTGCTATTTTAGCGCGATTTGCGTGGAAAAAGTACAATCAAGTCGGGGCAACACTTTACGGTATAGAAGAACTGCATAGTACATTGGATCGCCACAAACGATTGCGCACAACCACTACCGCACTTCCATCAATCATCAATTTCATAAAACTCCCGAGGTGAAAAAACACCCAATTGCTCCATGCAATTGCTGGTTGGGTGGATGTTCGGCCTTGGTTGTGCGCGATCGTGTGTGGCGACCATTACACGGAGCCGTATCGCGAAATATGGGCAAATAGCTTCTGCTAAGTTGAAACCTCTCGGTGTTCGAGTTCCATGGCTCAACTATCAGTTCGCCGCACACGACATCCGTTTCGGCCGCGAGCATGCATCTGACCACGTCAAAATGAATGGAACAGTGGAAATGATGAGATCCTTTTTCTATAAATTTAGATGTGCTTCGATGCATGCTCACTACCTAAACGCCTGTCGGGTCCGTGTTGAGCTTCACTAGCTGAGTCATGGATGAGTTGCTAACGACCGCCATACACGACGGAGCCCAACCGCAACCGAACCGCCCGTGTCCAATGTGTGTTAGTTGCGTGCCACCAATTGGTGGTGTTTTGTTGGTCGCACGCTACTCCACTGCATTGCTCACGAACGGTTCGGCCGTGCTTATGCTAGATCGTGAACTGCTCCAGTTGCTCACAGCTTATTTCGTCCAGTACGTAAGAAAATCTTCATCTGCCTATACAAACTCAAGTAGAGAAGATATGAACGTTACTTAAATGAAGATCAAGTCAGCTATTAGCTTAAGCATTAGAACCTGCCTTTAAATAACGTTGATATCTCGTCTACTTTAGTTTTTATAGTGAGTTACATATTTTTTTACGTACTGCTTAAAATAAGCTGTGAGCCACTGTATACCGCCACACCGCTACTACCAGTTATCAATTGACATGACGGCTATCATTGATTTGACACGAATTCCCCAGTATCAATGGCTGCGTTCCTGCGAACGAATCAAGATTTGACGTTTCTCGAATTCTACTCCAATTGCTTGCTCCTCCGCTTGAATTTGCACAGACAACTGTCAATTTTCGCATATGAAGAGTATTCCGATCGTCAGGGGACCATTTTCATATCCGAAAATTGATAATTGCTTCTTCGAATTTAACTGGAAGGGAAAGCAAATGGAGGACAATTCCACAACTGTCTAATCCTAATTCGTTCCCAATGCACAAAGACCTAAATACCGTTTTTCATTTATTGTCGACATTATATCCTTTTGTGCATCGGGATTCCTGCTAACCTTTGGTATTTGTGGTCCCAAAGAATCATGTAAAAAATTCATTAGGGACAGCCGTTCTACTTCATTCGCCGTGTCATTTCCTCCCCGGTAGTCGCGGATGCCGAACGCCGCAAAAACTATATTTCTGGCGGCATTGACGTCACGGTTCCAGCACACATTTCCTTCATTTCTGCACTTTTCACACATTAGAAATCTGTGCTGGCTGATCCGTTCTCGCCTGCCGCCGTATAACGTTCTCACTTCGTTCTTTGGCGGTTTCTTCATATTCCACCGGAGGCATTGACTGCACGTCACTGACGTCCGATATTCGTCAACGTTCACCACTTTTGGGTTACTCCAATGGCGTCTGAAGGCAGCTTCTATTGCTTTGAAACTCGCTTTCTTACGGCGGCCGTAAGAGACGCCATGTTGCAGGGAACCGTCGCCCAAGCAGACGAGGTTTTTGGTCCCACCATCACGCAAAAGTCTTCCAACAACTATGTCCATCGCTCGCCTTCGTTGTATGTAGGCGTCCCATTTCAACCGCGTCACAGTCCTCCGTCCATACCTCCTTTGGCATTCTTCGAGGAGCGCTTGTTGTTCGCTTGCGAATGTCAAATAATCGCTGGAACACTTAGGTGAGGCTGGCTCCGCCACCTCCTGCTCAGGCGCCAGCGCCTCCCGCCTCTGTCGTTTGTGCAGCAACTTTTTCTCGAACCAACCAATTATTTTCTGCCGTTTTCGCCGCCTAGCTCTCTCCCCGCACATTCCTTCTTTGAATGTTGCGCCCTTCAACAGAAATTTCTTGTGCCCTTCCTCGGCGTGAAAACTGCACGCGCCGATGAAGTTTACCACGCCGGGGTCGATACCGATTATCTGTTGGTAAGCGCTAACCTTCAAAGTGCCGGAAGTCGCGGGTTGTAAAGCGGGCGGTTTCGTTCTCGGTCCCTTCGATGTTGATGGCATTTCGGTATACTGTGGGGGATGATCGGAGTACCGATTCATCAAAAGAGACACGTCTACACCATTGGTGGAAAAAGAGAATCCGAACGTTGTGCGTCCACGGATTTCATTGTTGTCAGTATTCAACGTGCCACATTGCTTAAGGCTTCGCAGGTTGAAATACTTCCACCAATATTCCGGACTATTTGCGCTGAATTTCTCTTCATTGCCATCTACCAGTTTTAATGACTTTAACAGCCGAAAAAGTGCGGAGCTGGTGTAGCGAACGTGTTTCCTTCCCCACTTATATACCGGTATGATCGAGAACGATTTTAATCTCCTTCCGTCTGGAGAGACAGATTCTTTTCCGATACGAAACATTATCGGTATCAATTCCCACCAATTGCTTTCAATGTGTCGGAAAAGGTGTTCCTTTCCGAAACTTCCGTGTTCCTTTCCGAAACATTGGAGGCGCATCAACAACCGGTAAGTTTCCTCCGACATGGGATCGTACGTCCTCGAAAATAGTTCTGTCTCCAGCCGTATGTGCCAATCCCGCATGGTCGTTATGAGATATTTTTCCTCCCGCTCGTGGTCACGACCTTCCCTTTTGGCTTCGGCAATTTCGGCGCGGAGATCGGCGCTCACGAAGTTATACCCAAACCTCGCGAGCCACCGCCGTGCGTTCACGACTATGCAATTCTTCCAATTCGTTAAGTATTGCGTCGCGATATCTTTCAATAGATAATAACGGGCGCTACAATCGTATTCACGTTGCTCGGCCCGTATTTTGAAATAGTTTTCATTTTTCTTTATTCGATTTTTCTTTTTTGCCATTTTCTTGTTTGAACCTTCCCCACACAAATCGCGGAAAAATGCATAGATTTCCGTTGGCGTCACTGGTGTGGTGGGCCAACTGGAAGTCTGCGGCGTCCCTGATGTTGTGGCGCGCCTAGCAACATCTAACATTTCCATGTAATGGAAATGTATGTACCGAGATGCCTCTACAGCTAAGTCGCTACATTCGACGACATCTTCATCTATTTTCTTTCGTATTGCCTCATCTAGGCAAAACTTTGCAAACCCTGCTTTCAAGGTCCATGCTTCCTCCAATTTCCCCACAGAATCTGGTGCAAACCTTTTCTTCTGCGGGGGGAGGTGGTTGTCACATTTTTCGGACCTTCTTGTGGTGTGGTCCGTTTTGTGACAGCTTGGGCATTCACCAAAGGCCTTCACTTTTTTGGGCTTCTTTTGTGGCGGTTCGTAATTATCGCATTGCGTGGACCCTGTTGTTGAGTGCCCGGTCTTGCCGCAGCTCTCGCATTGCCTGCGGGCCATTTTTAAATTGAGCTGTGAAAGAACGACAAACATATTTACAATGGCCCACCTGCTTTATATTTTAATGTAAATTTTAGATGCACATGGTTTTGGCAATTTTCAAGAGTTCAATGAGCGCTCTCATGTATTGTGCAATCAGCTAATAGTTGATCAGATGCCTAATCAATGGGCAAATCTGATCAGAAGATCGTATGCCTAATTAACGGGTATTCGATCATAGCGGTCACAAGGCATCCAAGAGTCGTGCCGACCATATTTTAATCCTTTTCTCTCTCTCTATCCTATGCTGCTGCCTCCTGAATGATCGAAGAGGGCACTATTTATTACGGTTGAATGAAACGCCAACTGCTAGGGTGGAGACTGCATTTCACTGAGGTCCTCAACAACACCTTCGGGCATTTCACATCATCTTCGCTAGAATCGGAAAATATTCCGTAAGCGCTGTGTAGTGAAACTGGAGCTTTGTATGTAGAATAAATTTCCGCTTTAGATAGTTAACAACCTACTATGATACATCATCATTTAATTTTTCAAATTTTCAGACCACTTGTACTTTACATTTAGCGTAAATAAGCCACCGATAAAATTTGCCGCCTCAGATATGCAAGTCTTGCCAAGGACCTACTCCAGTTTCTGAAAAAATTGAACACAGAGACTGTATACTGGCGATTTGGTGCCTTATGGGCAAGACCTTGGCAAGAATCGGCGAAAAGCTGCTGTCAGTTGCGGCAATCGCAATGCAAGCAATTATAGCAATGTCAAGACCACGCATAGTCGATAACAGCTCGCGAGCGACGAAATCGCATAGGTAGACCTGTCCGGTCCTAACATTTAAAGACCGGTTTTACGTTTGTATGCTTTTCCTAGCGGTCAACCGGATCATTAAATGAAACCGGAATCACATTGGCAGAGTTGTGGGGGCTATTACGGGGCACTGCCCTATAGGAGACTTTGCCTGGAGGCTTCGCATTCCTCACAATGACTACTGCGGGAGCTGTGATGACGTGGATGAGGAGGAGAGCGTACTCCATCTCCTCTGTCACTGTCCGGCCCTGGTTGAGAGGCGGAGGAGGTTCTTGGGTTCCCCCTTTTTGGGAAGCTTCTGCTGTAGATCGAAAAAGCTTTTTATTACACAATATTGAAAAATATGAAGTAAAAAGGAAAACATCTGAAAAAATTGACTCACGGCGAAAATATAGTGTAACATATTTCTTGAAGGATGAGTGCGGTAGTAGGCATTCCGTTTGCAAAACATTCTTTCTTAGTACTTTAGGATACGCTACATCTCAAATGACCAGTTCCAAACGTTATACAATAAATAAACGTAACAAACATACTTCAACTCTTTCATTTCGTCCTCACTATTATTAATCATACTCCATTGGCGAATGACGGGTGTCAAACCAGATTTACTTTAAGGGAACGTGCTTGATAACTGGTAGCCCCGCTCCTTTACAATTCGACCTATGAAGAAATTATGGGCTTTCCGAAAATGTGATAAAATTTGGTGGTTTATCAGGTCCTTTTTGGAGAAAACAGGACTTTTTTTATTTTTTTTTCTATTTTTTTATTATTTTTGTGTCATTTAAATTAATTTTTCTTAAAAACTATAACACTGGTTGACACAGTTGATAGCAATTAGAAAGAACAATTTGTGTCCTTTCCAACGAGCTCAGAATTATTATGTTACGTTAAGTACAGCACAAGTTAGAGATCAAAGAGTGATCACAGGTACGATGAAAATCCTTCGTCCTTAAAATCGCGCTATCTCCTTGACGGTGCAAAAACGGAAGTATGTGTGGAACGATTTTCTACTCAAGACAAGTTCCTCTATCTCCCATTTTCGTTTGAGCCTCTGTACTAGTAACACCCTGTATATTCGCTCAGGGAGACTCGCTGGTGATTCGAAAAAGAACATTCGCCACTAAAGAAACGTTTTCTGCATTTCAACGACTAATTAAGAGGAAATTATGTTAGCAAGATTTGATTATAATTAAATAGAGAAGTAATTTTTGGCACTGGACAAGTACCTCCATTATGTATGTAAAAAATTATACAAAGTATCTACACTGCATGCAGATACATCGAAACATGGATATGTCTTATGCCTACCGAAAGCGTGGGATGTGTTTTGTCGAATGATTTCATCCAGTATAACTATACTGGGATCTTTATAAAACTTACGCCGATATCTTCAACACAACAGGTTACACGCAGTCGGTAGCCAAAGACATATCCATGTTTCAATGTATCTGCGTGCAGTGTAGATACTTTGTATCATTTCCCACCAAAAGCCAATAACCTGTCTTCCAAGAACCGATTCCCGATAAACCCGCCCCAAATCAAACTTAACACCCCCTTTAAGAGACAGCGAGACATACCCCATTGAAAGCTAACGTCCCCATATGAACCGGATACACCCGTTCTAATGAGATTGAACACTCAACCACATGAGACAGATAGACACGCCCTATTGAAAGTCAACATTTATGCTGCTAATACATCGTACCGTATGTGGAGATTTTGTTCTATGTTTATAGCACGTAGTATAAATCCGCCATTTTGTTCTATATGTTTATTGCACGTGTGTTGGTGGCCCACATTGTGAACCAGTCAGACCTCAAATCGCCGATCTTGCAAATGCACAACCACAGTCGCTGGATCACCCGATTTGGCTCGAATTAACTTCATCCGCTCTCGCTCATCTTCGGGGGGCGGGAATTATGTACACTCTCTCAAATTGCGTCTGCGCATGTCCAAGTGTTAGTCGAACTGACTACTTGCTACTTTTTCTGGGATCCTAGTGATTCAGATAGTACAATGGGCGCTATTTTAAATCGGCCACTACATTCATTCTTGCCGTCCACAACGTCAACCTTTATCGCTATCAAATCAACATCTCAACATGTACACACAAGATCCCCGCAAGCGCGCCGCCCGCGCGGATCCACAAGCAACAGCCATGCACAATGATCACTTCACTCAAACGACATGCACAACTAGAATAGAAAAATTTTCAATGGGCTTGTTTCCTCTTCTGACCCCCGAGTAGAAAAACAGACATTTCGTGTGACGGACAGATTTTTAGGATGACCCCCAGCTATAAGACATATCCATGTCAAAATTAAATGTAGGAAGTGATGAAAACTATTTTTTTACACACGTACAAATCTATCACTATTAAACGGTTAGTACGGTTTTCCTGAATACATTTTAGCGATTAGAGTAAGAGCGCGTTGACACGATCAAACTACGATTTGACAAACTAGCATTTGATGAAAAGTTGAGCACCGTCCAACTACGGTTTGACAGAAGCACAAGACATCAAACCAGTTTGACAAGGGGTTGACACGTTCAAGTAGGTGGTTTGTCAAACCGTAGTTTGATCGTGTCAACGCGCTCTAAATTAGAGTAAATTATTAGCTACGTTGAGTTAGTATTTGGGTATTCTAGCTTGTGTAGTTTCTTTAGTTATAACGCTTTTTAGTAATAAGATTTGCAAACAGTGTGAATACCTGTAACAGGGAAAGGGTTGAGAACTGGAAAAAACGAAACTAGACCAACAAGACCCCCGGAATTACATGGGGGATCGTTGTGTGAAGCGCTTATGCGGTTGTTGTGGGACACTCTGTATAATTACCATTTGCCTTTATTTACTGTTCGGGACTATCTATCAAATTTGCTGACACAATTAAAAACGAAATTGGCAATTGAGCTTCTTCAAACAAAGTCGTCGAAGAATATTTTTTGCAATCGTGAACGAAATTTGATAATTGGGTCATGTAAATGAGAAAAGTCGGTTACTTGTACAACAAATGTTGGACATTCGCGATTAATGTGTTACATAATTATTGATTTTATTTCATTTCATTTAAAGAATGTTTACGTTTCTAGAAAATCAACAGTATTGCAATTAATGCATTAATTGGACGACTCGTTTAAAAAAATATATTTATAGCTAACTAGATATGTTTATAACTTACCTAAATGTCCCAGAGGATATGTTTCCTGTTTGATTTTTTGCATAGCCAATAAGCCCTGTGAGATGAAAGATGAAATTTCTTAGAAACACAAATAAAAACAAACAATAATCAGCGTACGAAATAATGAGCGAAAAAAATAAGATTTATGACGAAAATTATTCTTTTATAGAGTCAATAGGAAGAATAAAGGATACCATAGCCCACGAAACACTTAACACTGTAAACTCCTGAGAAATCAGTTTAAAGGCTTATTTACATTCACATTGCGGATTTAATAAAGCTGAATGTTTAAAACATTCCTCTATAAACATCTTATCGAATCTATAAATTAAAACGGCTGATACGAATTCGTTAGGTAGAATTTTTAATGCTTCTACATTGAAATGAGTTAATAATTAATTAATCAATTATTCACTTATTTCAATGTACCCATTTGAATTTATAAACGTAAAAAACTCTAGCTGACTGTTTGGAATTGATGCCTCATCCCGCGACACCGACAACCAAAGAAAAGGGACCACACAGGACCATGCCATCCACAACACAGAAGGGGACCACACAGGAACATGCCTAGTCTATTTATAGATTAGAGGTACTTGACGTTGATCCTGCATGTATGCAGGGAGACTTGTTTGCCGACTTTTGAATTGAAAGGACGTATCCTTCTGCCAGTAAAATTGTATCTTGTCTCAAAATAACGATAAAGCGACTAATAAATTGTATTTGAATTGTGTTGGAATTCTTGTCGCCTTTTGCGTTTATCATTAGTAGTGCTATAGTGCACTTGGTCCGTCGCAGTTTAGCAAGTTTGTTTGGTGTACATCGGAATAACAAACACTGACTAATTCGTATTAACCGTTTTAGTTTATCGATTCGATAAATTAAACTCCCGGTTAGTGTTAACCAGACATTGAGGAAACGGGCCTAACTGTAGTAACTTCCAAGTAATATAATGGTAACAAAGTAAAATGTTTGATTTAAAACGATAACCAATATTCCAGTAATCATTCAACTTTATTTGAGAAAAAAAAACATAAAATACACAAAAGAACAATGTCCGAATTTAAAAAAGGAATTAATTTTGGTCATCATTGGAAGAAATTATCCTGGTTGTTAACGTCAGATTAATTAGTACAGCCAGGGCAAAATTCACGCCAAGCCCGCGGTGCCAAGCACGCTACATTACAACCCAACGCAATATAAATGGTACAAGTAAAATACGTTAAGTGCCTCCAATTTTACGCATTTTTGAATATTCTACCAAAAAATTACATTCAAAAATAAGTCAACTGGCAGATAGTTTGTTTATTATACTCGTAATTTTACTCCTTGCAACTGCCTAACGTTATAGCGAATTAAGATAAGTGACACATAGCTTCTTTTTGTAGATTCAGAAATATTTTTTTGGGGTGTACAAGAATATCATATTAAAGTATGTAAATAAAGTAAATGTGCTCTTGTCTTTCTTTGGTTGAATTCGAAGTAGTCGAGAGTAACTTGACTTTTTGTTTACCCGAACAGATCACCCTCTTACAGGCATTAGACCTTTTCCTTCCTTTGACAGTATATAGTAGAGCACTTTTTAAGCAGGAAACTGCCTTTAACTGAAAAATGACAAAAATGGAGTTAGCTTGTTTTTGCAGTAACCCGACGAAATATTGAAATATATTATGTAAATCATTTAACAAGAACTTTTTTTTTAACTTTTTGCACTTGCCGGTTTTAAGAAAATGTTCGTCAAAGCTGGTCATCTGGCATTTGCCCAGTCTACTCCTGGGGCTATCCAACAAAATGAAGCACGAAAGTAGTTTGTGCAGAGCCGTGTGCATTAAATTTGGCGTCCGGGGTGAAAATTTAACATGACGCCTCAATATACAGGTTGAAATTCGGAGCAAAAAATTTAAGCCAAAATTATTTCGATTCTTTAACCTTTCAGCTGCCACAGGCATTTACTTTTCTTGTTTGTTAATTGTCGATTTCATATTACTTGTCGGCGTTCTTTTCAGCGGACCCCATAACCGGAAAAAATTGTAGGCCCTGATGGTCTCCAATAATTATCCACTTAGGGGTTATATCACCTAAATACACAATTTAGGTGCGTTTTTTTGCCCCTATCCTGGTCAAGTGTAGATTAGGCGAAGTGATGCGTAAAAAGACGATGATTAGGTGAAGTATTTGCAAAAAAGACGATGTAGCTGACCCATTATAGTGTGGGCAGAAAAGCATTATAGATGATTGTATAATCGAAAGGTTTGAAAACCAACAATATTAAAGTAATTTTCATTCTAATAGATCAAGAGCAAACATTAAGCTGGTATAATGCGACTGTGATTAAAAAAAACTAATTGATTCCGAATAGATTCCTATTCCCAATATTTTAAACAAAACCACTTTTCCAATCAAAAAAATATGGAGTTCTACTGCAGCGAAATGAGGCGAAAATAGAGTGAACGAATGAACTTCCAGGCGCGACCACTAGATGTAGCCTTCGCCCTTTGTTCGATCGAGTGTAAATTTACACAGGATAAAATACCAGGGCAGAACGTCAACCCATAAAGGTTTATGTTGTTGTAGAGGTTGTTATTTCTCTAACCCTGTATAGGTAAGTTTCACAAAAAAGCACGCCTTGTGAAGGGTTGTTAAACTGAACTGAGAATGATTTCAGGATAGCTGTCAAGAATGCATATTTTTCCAATTCCCATAAAATTATGTCAACAGCACATTATTATACGTACTACAATTATGTATTCGAGTACAAATTCATGTACTTAGGTACTTACTTGACTCAAATCTATATACTCCTTTCGGTTTTATCAGCCCAATGTTGCCACAGGCTCGAAGTCAATACTCTCGTATCTTCCAGCAAAGGTACCGTATTATCATAAAAGCGCGAATATGTATTTTATAAATTAAATTAAAATCAAGAAGGGGAAAAGATCACTTTAGCATCAATCGGAACTTTTTTTTTGAACTCACTGAACTCTTGTCGGGAAAATTAACAATAAATGCAGTTGTTTATCAACACATACTTCCCTAATGTTGTTTGTCAGTTTTTGGTTGGTTGTTGGTTTCAACAACAATTTCACTAAACACTTCAACCGTTGTACAAAACATCAATCGATAAACTGTCTTTATAATAAATTAATTGATATTATTATTATTATTATTATTGCTCCGTATTCCTGGGAAAATAACTGATTGTGGGGCGTGCGCGTCGATCAAGTCAAAGATTAAGTTTTGTATTTATTAAAGGAGACGAATAACAGCCGAAATGTTTACTAACTTGTTAAACATGTTTACTAATAGACATCAACCCAACACAGATAATTTATATCCATGAAATTTTTTCTTATTCGTTGAATTGTTTCGTCACCACTACACTTGTTTGTTTTGTTGCTTTTATTGCGTTTTTTTTATATTTTCTTTCAAATATGAATCTATTTTGATTTCCGAACGACAAACTCGCGTAATTATCTCATCAAATACACCAAAGTCTCTTACTTCCTACACTTCTTAGCTCGCGTCGCGTCTACACGTAGGAGTATATTTTGCCAGGAGCAGGCGAGTCCCGACCGAACAAATGCGCCCCCAATAGTTGAATAATGGATTTCGTATTTATAAAATAGGGATGCTAATGGGAATACCAAGCCAAACAACAACTAGGCTTAGTGTATAGTGTAATGTTGCCTTTACTCTTCTACTTCCATCTAATGTAAAATAAATATTAGATAAACGTTAAATCGTTATGATACATACATATTTGGAGAAAAAAAACAAACAAAAACAAAAAAAAAACCTTTTATTTGCCGATTTCCTTTCAATCAAATTTTACGATCCTCATCGCTTCGAACATGCAGATTGGATTTCGCTATGTTCAGCATAAACATAGATCGATCGATTGTGGGAAGCCGTTTGCAATTAAAAGGGGGAATTGAGAAGAGAGGGAATTTGTAAACATCGCCATACTTCTGCAGGTCTTTTTGGTGTAGTGAATGGTTTTCTTGGTGATCGCCTAAAAGTATGCACATGTAAATATTACCCGAGATCACAAACGACAGGGTTTTGTATAGGCTAGATATTTCCAAGTGTGACCACGTGGAGGGACAGGCACTAAACATAATGGTTTTAGCATTATAGCTGTATATATAACTGTCGAATATCCGCGTCCTATTGGTGGTTGGCATTAATAGTCCCGTTCTTTCTCTCTCCCATGAAAAATTAAACGCGCTCTTCTCTCGTCCCATAAATTGAGCCTATGGGCCACTCCAGAAGTTCCTCTGGGCTTTTTGGTCCTTTATTGTCTTGTAGGTGGTTGTGGCCGATGATGGTATTGGATTGGGTGCACGCACATTCGTACTTATGTTGTATTAATTGTTCAACGTAGAATAGGTGTTGCGTTGCGTTACGATGCAAATTATAGAAGATAATATGATAGAATCTGGGATTGGAAATTAACTAAGGTACTATGTACTATAAATAATAAATGCAAGAGATAGGAACGACTCAAATGTGGCGCTGTTCGGTCCTAAGATTTCAAAACCGATTTTACGTTTTATTGTGAATTGATACTCCGCGGCTTGTTGATTGCGACAAAGTTGAACTCGTCTCAACTTTTGCGACGTGGGCGACGTGTTGTTCGCGCACAGTATACTTATCGCCATCTGAAATACATTGGTTCAACTTTATTTGAAGGGAATTTATTTGATAAGGAAACGAGATAGGATAAGGTTTGAGATTTTGAATGCTAAATAAACCAAGACACCCTCCAAGCAAATACACACTTCATTTTCCTCTTTGCTGCGCTAATATGTTCTATATCGTTTTTTTCGAACAAGTTGTTTTGCTCTGATCTGTACTGTTGAATAAAACACGCCTTACGTGTTTTTTTAAGGAAGGAATTCGGTAAGGAACCGGAATACGATTTACTTTTAAAGGATGAGATAATTAAGTATTAATGTCCGGTTAACATCATGTTAATGCACTGTTAATGTATGTACTGTCAATGCACGTTTGATGTTCTGTTAACGTACTATTAATGGACTGTTAATGTACTGTTAACATAATGGTAATGCACTACTCACGTACCGCTAATGCACTGTTAATGGGCAGTTAACATACTGTTAAGACAATGTTAATGTACTGTTAACATACTTGGCTAGTTTTCACTTCATGTCCAAAATGGACCTTCTCCTGACCAAAGGAATCAAAATGCCTACAACACTAATCCAGTGCATTGGTCTCATCACCCCCAGTCAGAAGACATTCACATTGGCGGGGTTTCATTCCATGCCCAAGAATGTCCTTTTCTCCTGGTCAGGCAAGTTAAAATGCTATCAACAGTAGTCTAATGTATTCTTCTCACCACCCCCTAGTTTATGATACCTATCTTGCCTACACATCATTGTATTGACAATGTCCTTTCGTCCTAAACAAAGGACTCAGAATGCCGTCAACAATAGTCTAGTGCATTCACCTCATGGCACTCGGCTATCAACATCCATCCACCATCACCTAACCATAATTATTCAACAATTACGGCAATTATCACGCACAATAATCTTACACAGAATGCATATTACACATTTAACTGTAAATCTATTTTCATTCCCCTTCCCTCCACAATACCAAACCAAATTAAATTTAAGTAAACAAACGGAAAAAGTTAGTGCGGAAAACAAATATGTATTTTGGTTTTGGCGCGAGAAAATCTGACTACTTGCAAAATAGGTGAAAGACTGGATATTCCTAAGTGTACTGTACTGTGTCATTTGATTCTTTGTAACTTTTGCCTTAAAGGCGCTACACATTAACATGCACAACCAGGACCGAACTTCCACCGAACCGTCAATTTCACAGAATGGTGGAAATGAGGTAAATTTTTTTCCGCACGTTCTATGAAATTGATGGTTCGATGGAAGTTCGGTCGTGGTTGTGCTCGTTCATGTGTGGCGACTTTAAGGTTCCTTTGTCGGCCCACAACACTTAGAAAATATTTCGCCTTCTTACGACGAAAATTCTTTTCATGAGAGTGAAACGTTTGCTCAAAGACCACTTTTTCTTCGTCCGGGAAGCATAATCAGTACGTCCCCGACCTGGGGAAGAAAATCAATTGGTTTCTTACCGCAAAATGGGCCAAAAAAAAACCGTATCGATCTCGTCACTTTGTGGGGACGAGACCGCATCAGGTTTTGAGCGCATTTTTCGTCGAAAATGGGAACCGTGTTAAGGACATCACAAGCCAGTTCACTTTAGGAACTACAAATACCCCATATGTTGCTTCTTCTTTTCACCTAAAGCGGAAACGCAGTCTGAAGCTTAACTCAAGAAATTTCAACTTTAGGAATTACAAATCACCCATCTGTATTGTCTATGTTTGTTAGTCACTAAAAACACCTGTAGATTTGGTCACTGGCTTGGGGACGAACTGGAGAGGGTTTCCGAATTGCGCGTCCGGGAAGGCCATCAAATTTGGCAAATCTATTGATCGAGCCGCTCTAAATCGTGTTTGTGCTGAAACAACATACCGAGCACCTGTTCACCATCGTATCCATATAAGTGTGTGTGAAGGGGTGGGGGTCCCGTGAAGAAGGGTGACACCCTTGCTATTACTCGAAAAAAAAAATGTTCAATACTTACTATTCATGTTCCTGTAAATTAAAACACAAGATGAAAAATTCAATTTATGCATAAATCACGGCGATGGTACGATTCATGACCGAGCTGCTCGCAGAAGAAAGCTGAGATTATCACCGCTAGAATGGGCGAAGTGCCAACACCACAGGCACAGTAACGCGAAGCCGCAGAGTGGTATGGAATAGCAAGGAAGAGGATCAAAAATTCAATTAAACGGTAGTCCAAACGGCTACAATTCAAATCCAGTTTTACGAATTTACATGTATGGCAGCCCCACTGAGTTGGTGGTCTGTGGCAGTACTTATAGTCATTGCATATTTACTGGCGAGCCCATTCCTATTCCTGTTTCGCGCAACCAGTGGAAACTATGTAATCTCTCTTTTTAGTACCTACTCCCATCTAGCGGTTTTTAAGCAACAATCAAATTCAGGCTCACTGTGACAGATACAAATTGAGTTGCCGCCGTGGGAAAAACGATTCCGCATTTAATAATCCACAAGAAATTTTTTGAAAAAACAGTAAAATATTGTCGTGAATCAGCAGTATCTTGTGTCGGTTCCGTTCATTGCGCCAGCTACACGATCAAAATGTTGCTATCCTGACAAATAAATCAAAAACGCTCGTTCCGTATATAAAGGCGGCAGCCCAGTATGGGATATCAAAGTTCGAAATAAAATCAGCTGATAACAAAAAAATCGAAATAAAATCAAGCGAAAATTTCTTGCCTACCTATCGGCGAACATATACACAAATTCATTTATCCTAGACAACAAATTCACTTCTCCTAGACAACAAATTCACTTATCCTAGACAATTCAGTGTTTCCCACTATTCTCCTATTAATGCCAAATCCATAATGTACCGAAATTTTTACATGTGCATACTTTTAGGCGAATATTCCGTTCGATTATTTGTATCGCTGGTCGCGCCGGTCGTTGTAGCTTATCTCGAATTCAATAAATGTGCCTTGAATTCATGGAAAGATTGTTTATGTTATAAGATAAACAATCTTGGATCGTAATACTTAGCCTAGCTTTGGCATAGGAGGATTTATTATGGATGGGGATTGGAAGAAAATATCTTGAAGTGTTTTTTTATAAACAAAATATACATAAATCATTACGCCATTTGGAATAAGCAAAATTTGATGACTGAAATCAAATATAATAGCTGATGAATACGTGTCCACCAACTTTTTTGGCAGTGTTTACAAATATCTTTTCTCAGAAATCGATTTTCATTTCAAAAATATTTATTTTACATACTTATACATATCCCAGACTTATTGTTTTTGTCACGGCGGAAATATGTCTGTTTGTTTGAACGCCCGTTCGCAGAGACTTGATATTTTGGTCAAATGTTGGAAATAGAATCTAATTGGATGATATTGAAATTGGGCATGATCAGTCCAAGAGAATGCTTACCTTCCCTATATATGTATGTAAAATACATAAATGTACATATCTATAACTTCCGATTAAAAAATCATGAAAAGCTCTAGGCTTGGCAGTTTGCTTGTAAGGGTAATCTTATATTCTTCTGGAAAAATAAAACCGATCAGTTGAAAACTAAATTGACATTTGATGTGTGATGGCGGCCATCAAAGTCACCATCACGATGGGCCATTGTCTGTAGCAGACTTAGGGAGAGGAAGTGTTTCCAACGCATGGCTTTCCTTATGAATTCACCTATTACGCCCTCTCTCCGCTATGGTTCTTTTACATTAGAAGACAATATCGGAAATGGACTGCGTCAATCGTGCCTTTTGGCTGGACATCCGACACGCCCACACGACCGATTTCATACGGATTTTGCTTTTTCTACAAAAACCTAAGAAAGACATACAATTCGCCGACGTAAATACTACGTATATTTGACAACTCAAAAGGTAAAATCATGTGTATTGATTTGATGTTTCAATTTCAGTACGTTTTTCATCGCTAATGTTGCATTTCATATCAATCAATTCGATGAAAACCCATAAAAAATATATTTTTTTTTTTATTTTGTATATCTATTATGTACCTTAAAAATACCTATTACTATGTATAAAACGAAATAAGAAACAGGTACTATTCCAACCACTATTTGAGTACGATTTCACATTCGTTTAGTTTACAACTATGTATTTATATAGCAATTGTTAATTTATAACAAAGTAAAAACTTGCCAGTGTATTTCGAACATTAAAAAGAAAATTGATAATTATGGGTATGTGCAATTAACGGGAAAAAAGTTTAAGTAACTCGATTCTAAAAAAAAAAATGTTTAAACAAATAAATTAAAATGGTTTGTAATAAAAAGAAAACTTTATAAAAATTCACGATATATACTCGTATTTCCGTATGAATGTGAAAAAATAGTGACTCCGAGTAGCATATATAGGATCATCATACACTCATCACTCATCAGCTCATTGATACTTTGTTGGTAAACTTTGATGTGGAGAAAACTTTTACTTTTAAAAGACCCGGATTTAGTTCTGACCACCTGTAACAAGAATGAAAATTAGAATAAATGAGTTGAATCATGCAAAAGAAAAAAAAAGTAAATTCGCGGACTGTCGAACGAAGAGCAAAGCACGAAGTAAGAAGATATGAACGAAGGCGATGACTTAAGCTTTGTATTGTACATATCTGAGCATATTTGCGCGGACGAACGCTGTGCGTGCGCAAATTTGCTCAAGTGCAATTTTTATCTTCGACACTTAGGCGCAAATATCCGCTTCAATTGTGTATGGTGTGCCGTCGGAATGTCGTTAGAGATGAAAAAAGCCGTCCAATAGAAATCAGAAAGATAAAAATCTGCGCGCACGCATGCTTCTACTGTACTCATTTGAACATATGTATTTGCATGCACAGCGTTCGTGAACATTAATTAATAGCTTGGGCTCATCCAGGACAAATAATTATGCTGGAAGCCTAATATACAGGAGCGAGTTAAAAAGGCCACTATTGCATTGTATCATGTAAAAAGGCGATAGGTAGGAAATGGGGACCGGTCGGTCGTGCGTCCCATTCTTATGTATGGGATAGTGGCCTGGGGCCCGATTCCGCAAGAGTGAGTTTTTTCGGTGCGCACCGAAAAAAACTCACTGAAAAAATTCACCGAAAATATCAGTGCGCACTGATGCAATTCAGCAAAAGCTAGTGAGTTTTTCAGTGCTGAATGAATTTTTCAAACAAAAGTCAAACGTGTGTAATTTTTCTGATTGCTGAAAACATCATAAAAATGGGTGACGTTCATGCTTCATATGAAATTATAGAATCGATCAGTAGCATTTATTCTCTTTCAGGAGGAAAAGTCTTGTGTTTACGAGTATATTAAACTCCCAACCACGGACCATTTCACATCTAGCGTTAAATATTATCATTTAGGGGATTCACACTCCTTTTCGTATATGTCGTAATCGTGGTAAACTTCTGTCATCTCCATAGTAAAATGACAGAAGTTTACAACTTTACGACAAATACGATGTTTACGACGACGACGATGAATTGTTACTTTTCTTGTTTGACTTCAATGACGACCAAAGTCACTTCCGCCAGATTTTTCATAATTCGTATGCTCTGCATCAAACGAAACATAAACACGGTCCTTGCCGTAAATATCGTAAACGTTGTATTCGTCGTAAACTTCTGTCATCCCCATAGACTAATGACAGAAGTTTACAATTTTAGGACAAATACGACGTTTACGACGTGAGCATGAATCCCCTTATGATCTTCTTTCAGAAATGGTCGGTTCAGTGACCGAATGAAAACGGGATAACAATAATATTGTAATAATAGGGGGACTCATGCCCACGTTGTAAACGTCGTATTTGTCGTAACGTTGTAAACTTCTGTCATTTTACTATGGCAGAAGTTTTCGACGAATACGATGTTTACGACATTTACGACACTGAGCGTGAATCCCCCTAATATTAATTGCTAAGGAAGGCACCGGATACGGAAACAAAAACTTCTCATCTTCACTGTGAATTTTTATATTTTTGTCCTTAAATTCAACACGAAGCTCCGTCCTTCATCCATTTCTGCTTTGAAAAGTAATACTCCACCTTCGTATGCAGAATTCAACAATTTAATACATAATTTATAAAAAAATATATTTTGCACTTACCAAATAGCCAGTGCAAAATATATTCGCACGGTGCGCACCGGAACTGTCAAACTCATCGCATCGTTGCGGAATCGCATTTTTGCAATTCAGCACGGTGCGCACCGAAAAAATTCATCTCACTCTTGCGGAATCGCATTTCTTCGGTGCACACTGATTTCGGTGCGCAAAGTGTGTGTAAAGAGGTCAGATTAATTGTCTTTTTATGATCCATTCTGCAAGAAAACTTTAAAAATTAGGAAAACACCTCAATTCGATTATAAGTAATTGTCTTACATATTTTATTATTAATTCAACTTGTTTTGTTTCCTAGAAAACTTTTTACATATTTGGATACATGTCGAAATGTGTTCACAACTTAATTTCTCTTAAACCGTTCGTGTCATTGAACTTTGTACAACTTATGATTTATAAATATTAATAAATTCCCAAGCATTCACACATTGCGCTTTCTCGCCTCTTTCCTCTCTTAGCATCACAACGTTCTCTTCGCTTAGAATCTGAACAGTATTTACAAATAAAATTGAAATTCCACACAATCCACGAGCAAAAAACAAAAAACAATTTAAAAGACTAGGTTCGGCATAAACAGTCCACAGAACATCGTAGATTACGTGTATTTTACTTTTTTTGTCTACTCGAAATATTCTGCTTGTTCTGTACTACGTCACAAGTGCAACTTCGCTTGGTCTGACCTTCGGCGATAAGACCTGGGCCAAGGACTGCGCTCAGGGCTATACCATCCGCATGTCACTTACAATACGATAAGTAGCAATCGGGTCAGCTATAAATATCGTCTTATCAACTATTTACAAATATTTCGCTAAACAGCTAATTGATTAATGGTTTGGTGATTTCGGTGAAGTGAACATTTGGCCCAGGAGAGTGACACGACGACGATTCACCTTGTCTCTCCTTCCCGCGCTGGACCTGACGCGGTCCGACAGTCTTATGACTAAACATTATATTATGCATATCTACTAGAATCTTAAAGGTAAAAGCAAAGGACCTAAATCTGTAAGTGCAAATAACACAGGCACCAAACGAGGGCAGAAGTAGCAGCCGTTGGTTTGATCATAATCCCCGGAGTGATGTTCGTTTCGCACATCGTCGATGCCTTGCGCCCAGCCCTTCCATCTATCTAGCCGTGCAGTGGAGCCTCCTCTACCCGTTGTCGCACAAGTTCCCTTCGCAATTATTCCAAAACAGGCAATTGCCGCCGCCACTGTAGCATATCAGAAAGACGGCGGTCAAGAAGATGAAACTGCAAATCGTGCACGGCTTGCGTTCCAGAAAGAACCCGATGAGGTAGAGGGCGATAAACATGACGTGTGTCTGCATTAAGGCCGGATTTGTTGGTTTCGGTATAAACAACACAGGAATGAGGATTTGTAGGCAGTACATTGTGCGCACGTTTCTAGCTAACGAACGCGTGGAAATGTGGTGCTATCATGGGCTCGAAACAATACTTTTCGTATGTGAAAAATGATTCACAAAAGAAAATCTCCCGACGAAACTACTTTTTTTGGACGTAAATGTCAAACGTGAACTGTCAATCGAACAAGTTGGCCAACATAGTGGGCTTGACAGCAGAATTTATTGATTTCGCATTCGGCAGCAGCATTAAGATTTGAAGGAGGATTAACGTAATTTTAGCCGTCTAATTAGCGGAAAAGTTCTGTATTTCATAGAATTTTGCGGCCGGATAAAAGCGACAAAAATGCACACGTACATTAACTCTATTCAAAAACATCTATACAACAAGCAGCTCTTTGCCGTTCCTAATGTAACGGGTCGTTCCGGTGCGTAGAACTGGCTGTTATCGTGCGAACGAACAGACGGACAGACATGGCTAAATCGATTGAGAAGGTGACCCTGATCATTTCTATATATATATTGCTACACCTACGGAGCCTCCTTTAAGATGTTAAATAATTTCGTTGTAACAAAAACAATATACATACATACCCTATACCATATACGGTCTAGGATATAAAAGCTATCTGTGAGTACTATTAGAGCTCCAACAGCATTACAAGCTTAGCTTGTCAGTAAAACACGGATACAGGGTGCATGCTAGCAACTGCACCATCCGAAATTCTAGAGATGTTGACGCGACCATAACCCAGTGGAGAGATTAAGGCAATCAGTAGTATTTACCGCCAATACAAACACATAATAGATGATGTTTGGCTGCGGTGATCGTTTGCTAAGGAGAACAACAGTTTTTCATGTTGACATAATACAATTCAAAGAAATTCTCTTTTTTAATGATAATCTTTGTTTATTTACACCAGATTCAAAAATTCCTCACTAAACGCTCTAAAACAAAAATTAGAACCGTTAAACACCTAGTAACTATCATCAACAAGCCTCTAATCGATGCATTGTAATACATTTACTAAGTTCGGTTAATAAACCAAATATTTCAAGAACTTCAATGAGTTCTTATTTCTCAACTATGCTCTCCTAACATGTGGCGGTCCCTAGATTGTTGGTTTTTCATGGACGGTCTGGATTGTCAACATATGGGTGCTCTCGAATACCCATCATAACTGGTCGCCATTTTATGACCGAAGAAACTGAGTAATAAATATACATGACGGGCGCGCCTGTACAAGGATGTAGCCGTGTGTGTTTAAACCCAGGGAAAACGTTAAAGAGATGTAAGGTCCACATATGGAAGTGTGTGGCCAGGAAACCACGGATCGTAGCTGAAGACATACATGACTATCGAGCGTTTAGTCAGTCTCAGGGCGATCGTGGACATATTCGGAGCAGAATAGTGTAGTGGTTTTGAGTGCAGTGTGTTAAATCTAGAGAATTCGCGGTGTTTCTGTTGTTCAGTCAGGGTGAGTAGGTCACTGAGCTGCATAGTAGTAGTAGTAGTAGGAGCCCGTATGCATGTGGGTGGAGAAGGTGGACGTAGAGTAGAGAGATTCACTTACGTTGTAAGTGATTCTACTATAGTGTGTGTTCAGGATAGGCGATCCGGGGGCAGTAGGGGAACCTACTGCCGTCTCCGTGTGAAGGCCGACCGACACTGGTGTGCAGTGGCAAGCAATCCGGGGGTAGCTGCGAACTACCGTCTCCGTGCGCAGGCTTCGCCAAATCGCAGTGTCGGGTCATCAGAAGACTGTAGTGTATTTTAGTCAGGATAGGCGATCCGGGGGCAGTAGGGGAACCTACTGCCGTCTCCGTGTGAAGGCCGCCCAATACTGGTGTGCAGTGGCAAGCAATCCGGGGGTAGTTGCGAACTGCCGTCTCCGTGCGCAGGCTTCGCCAAATCGCAGTATCGGGTCATCCGAAGACTGTAGTGTGTGTTAGTCAGGATAGGCGATCCGGGGGCAGTAGGGGAACCTGCTGCCGTCTCCGTGCGAAGGCCGACCGATACTGGTGTGCAGTGGCAAGCAATCTGGGGGTAGTTACGAACTGCCGTCTCCGTGTGCAGGCTTCGCCAAATCGCAGTATCGGGTCCTCAGTACGTTCTCTAGTCACGGTGCTGGTGTGCAGTGGTGGGCTATCCGGGGGCAGTTGAATACTGCCGTCTCCGCGCGAAGGCCTACCAAATCGCAGCACCGAGTCGAGAGAGGTAGATCAATTAAGTTGGATTGAGCTGCATGAATCGAGTATGATTACCTATGGTGGAGACTAATGACTCTTTCACCTGTGTAGTAGGTTACGTAGAGCAACAAGCTTATGAGTTATTTTAGTGTCTTTCCAGGGACGCTCAACAGCAGCTGTGCGGGTATGTGTCGGCTATCCATGTAAGTAAACATCTCCTGGCAACTTTATATAAAAAGAAAAAAAAAGAAAAATTCAGTTCTTACATAAAAGCAAAGGACCTAAATCTGTAAGTGCAAATAACACAGGCACCAAACGAGGGCAGAAGTAGCAGCCGTTGGTTTGATCATAATCCCCGGAGTGATGTTCGTTTCGCACATCGTCGATGCCTTGCGCCCAGCCCTTCCATCTATCTAGCCGTGCAGTGGAGCCTCCTCTACCCGTTGTCGCACAAGTTCCCTTCGCAATTATTCCAAAACAGGCAATTGCCGCCGCCACTGTAGCATATCAGAAAGACGGCGGTCAAGAAGATGAAACTGCAAATCGTGCACGGCTTGCGTTCCAGAAAGAACCCGATGAGGTAGAGGGCGATAAACATGACGTGTGTCTGCATTAAGGCCGGATTTGTTGGTTTCGGTATAAACAACACAGGAATGAGGATTTGTAGGCAGTACATTGTGCGCACGTTTCTAGCTAACGAACGCGTGGAAATGTGGTGCTATCATGGGCTCGAAACAATACTTTTCGTATGTGAAAAATGATTCACAAAAGAAAATCTCCCGACGAAACTACTTTTTTTGGACGTAAATGTCAAACGTGAACTGTCAATCAAACAGGTTGGCCAACATAGTAAGCTTGACAGAAGAATTTATTGATTTCGCATTCGACAGCAGCATTAAGATTTGAAGGAGAATAAACGCCAGTTGACACGTTCAAAGTACACTTTGGCAAAGAACGTTGACAACCTACTTTGAGGTTACTTTGAACGTGTCAACCCCCTTTCAAAGCGCTTTGAAGTTTTTAGCATCCAATCCAAGCTAGTAGGATAGTGCTCAACTTTCAATCAAAAAATTCATGGTAAACCGGTTTAAAACGAGCCATACACACACCGATCGATCGGCCGATCCGTCGCCCGATATCGATATCGGCCGATGGATCGGCCTGTGTATGCACTTATCGTTGACGATTTTTTTGACAGTTCCATATAATTTTTGTATGGCTTTAAGATGTTAAATAATTTCGTTGTAACAAAAACAATATACATACCCTATACCCATATACGGTCTAGGGTATAAAACCTATCTGTGAGTACTATTAGAGCTCCAACAGCATTACAAGCTTGGCTTGTCAGTAAAACACGGATAGAGGGTGTATGCTAGCAACTGCACCATCCGAAATTCTAGAGATGTTGATGCGACCACTGGAGAGATTAATTTACCGCCAATACATAACAAACACATAATGGATGATGTTTGGCTGCGGTGATCGTTTGCTAAGGAGAACAACGGTTTTTCATGTTGCCATAATACAATTCAAAGAAATTCTCTTTTTTAATGATAATCTTTGTTTATTTACACCAGATTCAAAAATTCCTCACTAAACGCTCTAAAACAAAAATTAGAACCGTTAAACACCTAGTAACTATCATCAACAAGCCTCTAATCGATGCAATATTTCACTGCCTTCAGTTTCATTAAAATCAACTACCTTACAATTAAAATTATTCGCAAAACACTTCATGAATATCGGCAGGACCTTATCAATATCAATATTCGTCTGTAGCTCGTTCGTAAGCGATGTCATGCTTTTCTTTTCCAGACCACACGGTACTATATGGTCGAACCACTTGAGATCCGTATTACAATTCAATGCCAAGCCATGCGTTGTTACATATCGTGATCCGTGCACTCCAATCGAACATATCTTTCGATTTTCAATCCAAACTCCAGTATCACATGTGGTTCCCGCCGTGACGCCAAAATCCTTACACACATCGATTATAGTTCGCTCCAGCTGGCCAATGTACCAACGCATACTCGGCGTGAAATGTTTTAAATTCAATATTGGATACGCAACGAGCTGTCCGGGACCGTGAAATGTAATGAGTCCTCCGCGATTTGTGCGATAGAATTGAGCTCCTAATTGCGTCAGTCGAGCTTCATCATCAATTGTATAATTTTCGGTCCTTAGGCCGATTGTATAGACTGGTTGATGTTCAGTGATTATAAGCACATTGCGAAAATCCTTGGTTTCGTCCGAAATGGAATTCAATGTGGACGCTATGTATTGTTGCAGTTGTAGTCCTTTGCTGTAATCAAGCTTTCTTTGTACGAGAGCGTAAACAGAGCGTGACATTGAGAAGATTTATGTGTCCATTGTCATTATCTGAAAAAAGGAAAGATACGTTCTTCTGATAAAGTATTGGTTCCGAAGTGGTGATTGGAAGATTTCTAGTGAATTGTATGATAATTTATATTAACTTGTATAGAAGGACCATACGAGGCCTAAATGTAATTAGAATTTTTCTACAGGCTTTCATGAACCACCTGTAATGAACCATATTATGGTCTGGTAGTGCTGCTTCCACGGGCAGATCGATGGCAGCATCTGATGAGTAATGATCTGTCGGTGGTACGAAGCCAGAGGCCGACGGTCCCATTACACCCGGACCAAGATGCGAGCGCGAGGACGTTGCGCCGTCCGCCAACTATTCCATTCTTATCGCCCCATTTTTTTTTATTATTCCGCATTTTTGTCTCCCGTGTATGTATCGTCTTCCCAAGGCCTTTGAATTTCTGTTAATACGTAAAGGACAGGGGCAACGTGCGGCGAAAACCCCGCCCACGTCTCCCAAACTGAGCTACAGCAAGCATAGGTCGCTGCTTAGCTCGCTGAGGGGCCTTTTTCTTCGCCAGATGGCACTGCCCGACCTTCATGGTAATTATGCTACGTTAGACTTCGTCTCCACAGGCATCTTCGGATGCCGACCAAACCGTTCGTTACAAGGCTGTAAGGGGTAATAGGATACAGCCCCCCCCCCTATACTACGCATACTTCCCATTTGCCCTAACCCCCAGTGGGGCATAGCGCCTCAACTATTCCATATGGCTTAGCTGACGTTTCGTAGGCATAAACCAGTTTCGGACGATGCATGTTGCCAGCATGCACCTCCTGCTCCAATTTTGCCGCCTAACTGCGACAAGTCGGGAGATGTAGCTTATTATTACGCCCCGCACTTGCTAATTTCGTATAGCACGTCACGCCCATGTGAAAGTAACGGTGCGCACAGGGTGATTTCATTAGAAAATACGTTTCAACACTTATGGCGATTATTTCTTAAATTTCCTAGCAGGCTCTGCTTCATTCGTGAAAACAAGAAACTTTTGTTATGTCGTTATTGTTCATCATCATATCATCATAGTGGCGCGACAGCCCGACGTCGGGCCTTGGCCGCCTGGATCATTGTCCTCCAATTATCTCGGTCACGTGACCGCGTCCTCCAATTTTGGAAGCCCAGTAGCTGCGCGGCGTCCACACCTACTGAGCTCTCCCAACGAGATCTCGGTTGTCCTCGCAGTCTAGCTCCGTTCTGCATTCATTACTCTCTTAGGCATGCGATCATCGTCCATTCTTTGTGCATGCCCAGCCCATTGAAGTCGTTGTAGTTTGACGATTTTCGAGACTTGCAGCTCATCGTACAGTTCATACAACTCATGGTTGTACCGGATGCGCCATCCATCTCGATCGCAAACAGCCCCGAAAATTCGCCGTAGAACCTTACGTTCAAATGTATCTAGCATGTTTTCGGAGGCTTGAGTTAGGGTCCATGATTCGCAGCCATAGCATAGCACTGGTCGTATAATGGTTTTGTACACGCGGAGCTTCGTTATTGTTCAGAAAGTGGTTAATTTACAATGCAACGTTGGCAGGTGCGCTGTCGTGGTAAAGCAGCTATACTAAACGGAGTGCATAGTAAACATATCCAGCAAGGAAAGGTAATGCTGACACCCTTACAGCCTACAGAAAAATATTCTAATTATTGTGTCCTTTATGTCCTTTCCATCCTTCATGTGCCTTATGCCTTATATGTCCGCCCGTTAAGTCCTTTATATCTTATGTGTCCCTTATGTCTACAGGAATGGTTTCATCCCCGATTCCGGAAAATACTTATATTTCCTAGGTCTGGTATCCGTTTCACTTCATAGCCAATAAATTCCTATCGTCCTGATGCGCGCCTGCACCAGCACCAAGACAAGCCCGATGCAAAAAAAAGAACTGCGACCTAGTGGTGATATTGGTAGAATCACCAAGGGACGCTACTTATGCCCAGAGGAACGGACTTTCTTATGCTAGACATTCACGGATGTCCAAAAGCCAAATTTTCCTTGGTCAAAGCAAAAATTGCCCCGGTCGCACTGTGGATCGTCACACAAGATCGCGCACAACCACGACCGAACCATAAATTTGAAAATGAGGTGAATTTTTGCCCGAATGAAATGGTTCGATGGAAGTTCGGTCGTGGTTATGCGCGATCGTGTATGACGACCATTTGGTGAGAAGCTCTTTCATCTGAACACAACACAAAGGCCTCTCCAAAAAGTATTCGTCCGAAGCCTCGGGGAATTCTCGATTCAAAATTCCCATTGTGAACCGGTCATCCGTTCATCGTCCACCAAATTTCGCTTCGTTGGGCTATAGGCATATCGTTCAGTATATTTTCTGTTTTGCACTATTTGAAGAAATCCACTCGAATTTAAGTGTTGCGGAAGAATTAAGACCTATCCAGACATTTATGGTGAATTCGTTTTGGAATTGAGACGGACGCGTTTCATCGGAGTTCGCTCCAAACTTGCTGATATGTATGTCAAAGTACCGTTGTAACGGTTAGCACGTTCGCTTTCTATGCACTGGGCCCCGGTTCGATTCCTACTGAATGCAATAATCTTCGATAAAAAAGGTGATTTACGTGTCGGACCATGAGTCCACTCAGCTTGTTAAATGAGTATCCATTTGGGGTAAATAACTCGGTTGAGGAGCGCGTTGCTGTTCACACACCTCTACACCTTCACGATCTACTAAATGGGATGATGCTAATAGCCGCCATACATTATCCGATCCGTCGTCCGATCGATCGGCCGATGGATCGCCACAAAATATCTGCCGATCTCCACTGCACACACACTGAGCGATTTTCGTGCGATGCGATAACGGATGACAATTCAAAAAATAGGTTATGATTCACTCCCAATCCAACCTAGATTCATTTTTGTTAACTATTTGGATGTGTGTGGTATTTTCGTACACCACATATTTGATATTTCAATTGCAGTGCCATTTAAATCATAAGAATCCTTGAAATTTCATAATTTAATAATTTGGTAATTTGACATTCACTTGCGATAATCACATACACTATCCAATCGATCGTCACCGATCGATCGCACGAAGATCGCACAAAAATATCGGCAGATCAAAATTGATCGGCCGATCGGTGGGATTTCCACATACACAGGCCGATCCATCGGCCGATATCGATTTCGGGCGACGGATCGGCCGATCGATCGGTGTGTGTATGGCACGTTTTTAACTCACCTCGAGGCCCTGGTTCAAAAATTGGACTGTTGCGCTAGTTATTTGTTTACTATGCACGCTATCAGTATTGCCCATCTAACGAGGGGCAGTCTGTATACGGGACAAGGCAAAAACGTCAAACACATCAAACAAAGTAATTGCCTACCAAAATATCTATCTATTTGCGTACCTATTCCAACAGTTCAATAAACTAGTATTTAGCACTTACTACAAATAAACAGCCAGCCGATCCACCCAATCAAAAGTGGTAAACATAACCAAAAACCCCGTTTGACGTTTACAAAACAGTTAGATGACGAGCTGTGTTGCCAGCGCCATGTTAGCTCTTATCTCAAAAAGCACGAATTTGTAAACATTTAATTTTCGACTATTTAAAGAGAAGAGATAAAGTAAACAATAGATACCCAGATAGTGTTTGTTTGTAAAGTATATTTTTGCCAATGTACGTGATTGTGCGCTCGTTCAAGTGATTCTCTGAATACTGTGCCTTGAATCTCACAACCTCTGCCTTCAGCGACCACAACAAAGCACAACTTTACCCGGAGACTTGACCAATCTTCAGCCATTTTTTGTTGTTAATTCGCGTTATCTGTTCATCAGGGTCGTCAGTCGTCATCATCGGACCACCACTTTGCTGGTTGGTTCCCAATCGCCCCTCAAACATCTCTCATTCGCATCTAATCTTATCCATACCGCCTCGCAATCTAATCTTGCAGTGAAGCTTGAATCTGCGGTTCAGTTTATTGGTACATTTAAGGTGTTGTCCACTCGGGTCAAAGTGCTGTCTCACTCTCAGGAGCTCGAGCCAAACCAACAAAGTTTCAGACCAAATTGCATTCTATCGTTGGCCGCGGAACCAGGTGCAAGATGTCCCTCTCGAAGCCAGTGTACTCGCTTTTGGGCGCATATTTCGAGCAGCTCTTCAACCATCCGATTCGAACAAAATCAATCACAAGGTGACTTGGCATTTTATTCTCAGCGGGATGGGGAATGGAGTGGAATCGCAGTAAGAAAACGAAGTTCCTGCAGTACTAAGACCCTTTCAATTTCAGCTGTGTGCTTGCAACGACAGCCAACTATGCATCGCAGAGAATTGGCGGCGCCAAGCAGATCAGCAAGGATAGTATGGTGGCCTACGGGCTTTACGGGTAAGTTGGTAGAGAGAGAGGTTGGATCAACTGCAAAGTGATGGAATTCTAAATATCAAATCTCACGTTCAGATTAATCTTTGGCGGAACTGTGCCACATTACTTTTACATGTTTGTGGAAAGGGCTTTGAGGGATGACATGAAGTTCCGAAAACTCGTGTTCTTCCTGATTGAGCGACTCATGTATGCACCACTCACGCAGGTTATTTCGCTGTATGTTCTGTCCCGATTCGAGGTAAGTTCCAAAATACTTCTCTTGCATTATCACATCTTGTTTTATGTAATATTCAGGTATCTTAGATAATCGCGAATCTGGGTTAGCCGAGATTATTTTATCGCTTCGTTTTAATGATTTATTCGTTTAGTATCTGCAGATATTGTGTAGATTTTAGCATGGTGGTTCCATTTTACGAACATCAGCGAATTCTCATGCTTCGTTTACACGTGAACGCTGAGCCAAACACCGAATATTGAAAAGTTGCATTGAAAAGCACCAACAACAAAAAGATACCTTTTCTGTTCTTACATGGCCAACACGAATTCACGAGCATTAGAGTCGTTCCCATCTCTTATGGGAACGAAACGCCTTCAACGCCAGAGTTGCTACTACAACAACAACAGCCTAGTGATGCGAATCTCGGTTTTACAAAAGGTGCGAACGCAGACAGGGATTCTGAGGAAACTCCCAAGAGGTAGTTTCCCTATCGTTCGTTGAATAGCCTTAACATTGTGCGCCCAGGGTCGTCCCGTGGGTGGGACAGACTAGGCGACCGCCCTAGGCTCTGGCGTTTGTTGGATCCACACTCAGCGAAAGTTACAAAGAAGTAGTGACTGTTGTTATCCGTTACGTTGGCATAGTGAAAAATTGCAAATTATCGAGTTTTATTCGATTCCTGGATGTACAAGTACATGAAGAGGTCAAGATATAACAGATGATGCTCTGTTTGATCAGATGCGCAATGTTTACTCGATCATAGTATTGATTGAATTTAAGGACTTGTGGTATGTTATCCTTTACATCCTTTGAACGCAGTTAGCGAGGCAAAAAGATCAGATATGATGTGGGCCCATTTTTTCTCCGTTTCCCTTTTTTTCCTTGTCTGCTGCCGGCACACAAACTGTTGTAGATATACACAAGGTAGCGACAAACCATAGACTGCACTACTACTACTCAGTTGCCCTAACCTCTAGTAGGGCATAGCGCGTCAACTGTTCCACGTGGCCCAGTTGACGTTTCGTTGGCAACTAGTTTCGGAGAATGGAGCTGCCAGCATACACCTCCTGCTCCCCCATTTAGCCGCCTACCTGCGACAAGTCGGGAGATGAAGTGGCTTATTATTACGCCCCGCACTACAGGGGGAGACAACACAAACATCCATGGCCACGAACATCTGGACGAGTTTCGAACCCGAACGCCGTTAGTCAAACATGAGACTGATGCCTCTACGCACTAGCGGTCGCCCAAACACATTCGGTACAGCTCATGATTGTACCGGATGTGCCATCCATTTCGGTCACAAACTGCTTCGAAAATTCGCCAAAGGACCTTTCGTTCAAATTTGTTTAGCATGTTTTCAAAGGCTTGAGTTGATGTTGATGGTTTTGTATATGCGAAGCATAGTATTTCGGTGCACATGCTTCGATTTCATTATTTGGAGGACCGAGATAAAAGTCTTATTTGCCAGCTATATCCATAGCTTGATGCTCTCGTCAGTTTCACTGCCGTCCTTTGACAGGTTGCTACCCATTGTGGTCGTATGTAAAGTCTATAAATTCGATGCCGAGGTCCCCGACGTTGGTGTTCGTTTGTGGTGGCGTCTTCTTCTTGCTTGCATCAGTATTTTCAATTTGTTCACGGTAATGCGTAGTTCTACTTCTTTGGCAACCGTATCAAGATTATGCAGAAGTTCTTTGGCGGCGGGCAGGTTTCGAAACATGATATTAATGTCGTCTGCGTACGCTATCAATTACGTCGACTTGGAGAGTAGTGTGCCACCGGTGTCCGCCTTCATTTCTCGGATGGCATGGCGTATTCAAGTGCCAGGCTGAAGAGCGTCGGTGCCAGTTCATCGCCTTGCTCCAAACCGGTATGTGTTTCAAAAAGATCAGTCAGCCTGTCTAAAGCCGCCTTGATATTCGCCAATGATTCGTTCAGCGTACGGTTTTATTAAATTTTCCAGAATTTTCGTCAGAATTTTGTAATACGTACAGACTAGTGAGATGCCTTTGTAATTCTTGCACCGCAATTTATCTCCCTTTTTATGAGGAGGAGACTTCGTATGTATCAATGCCGATATGCAAAAGATCTAATTTCGGTTAAGTCTGTTAACCGGTAAATGCATACTTTCAAACAATTTTAAGTCATCATCATCATCGTGGCGCTAGAACCCGACGTCGGGTTTTGGCCGCCTGGATCATTGCCCTCCAATTATCTCGGTGTGACCGCGTCCTCCAATTTCGGAAGCTCAGTAGTTATTCGGCGTCAGCATCTAGTGAGTCTTCCCAACGAGCTCTTCCTCGTAGCCTTGCTCCACCGATGAGTCCTACTAATATTTTTTTAGTCATGCGGTTATCGTCCTTCGTTGTACATGCCCTGCCCATCGTTGCAGTTTGATGATTCTCGAAACTTTCAGCTCATCGTATAGTTCGTACAGCTCATGATTGTACCGCCAGATTCACCATCCATTTCGGTCGCAAACGCTCCGAAGGACCTTCCGTTCAAATGTGTTTATCATGTTTTCGGAGGCTTGAGTTAGGGTCCAAGTTGCGTAACCATAGCATAGCACAAGTCGTATGATGGTTTCATATATGCGCAGCTTCGTATTTCTGTGCACATGCTTTGATTTCATTATAGGGAAGATCGAGAAAAAAGTCTTATATGCTAGCTGTTATTCGTCGCTTGATTTCGTCATTTCCCATGGCGTTTGACAGGTTGCTATCAAGTTTTAATTATTATCTCTTAATTCCATTGGTTGTACTGTACTAGAGCAATCCTGTGTTAGAAGAGCTTTCTATCATTCAACAATTTTAGTCGTGGGTTTGTCCCCAATATCACAATAAATCAGTATCAAAATTTCAAGTATCTATTCTTCGTCGGTTCAGAAGTCACCGAGCAACTTCTGCTCAGGTGAACATGATCAAAAGATCACCGAGCAAGAAATATTTCTGCTGCCGCTCTTCTTTTTCTTCTTTCTCCTTGACTTTTATATAAAGTGTGTGACACCGAGAGTAGTGTTCAGCAGGCACAGACGGTGGTTGCGGAACCGCTCGCGAACAGTGTGATTTTGGGTAACTTCTGAACCCACCCAATGTTATTAAAAACTCATTTCATATCCCATAGTAGACACAAGTTCTGCTAAAATTGTCTATGTACACGTACTCGTATGTGTAAATATTCATCACTTGGGCTTGCTCTGTCTGATGCAATGTGAGAGTTACCGTTTCAATGCGGTTCGGTTAGAATTTATCACTCGCATATTAAGAAAATGTACACATCCTAGCGACACCGGCATATGAATGTTGAACGGGCACAGGTTGATTTGCCCATCCGTTCAACATTCAACTATAGAAAAACGATGTGTGCAATTTGCCAGCGTTTGGCAACAATTGAAAGAAGGTGGTTGCTTTCTTTTGGTTGGAATAAATTGAAGCGATTCTTGATAATTGAAAATGAAATGTATGTATGTACATATATTATAGACCCCTCACATTAGCAATAATAATAATACAGACAATTTAAGGGGCCACTGTACATTAAATAATTTCGCACAAACAAAATGGTTCAATGCAGTTCAACTTGAACACTTCCTGGACCTCCCTCTCGATCTTCTTCGATTGTGTATGGATACCAGCAACAAGATCCGCGCAATAATTTCCGAAGCTACTTGGAAATTATTGCCGAGCACTCAATAATTTGTAGACCCCTTTTATCCTCACACACGCAATTTATTGAACAATAATTTTGTCTTCAAATTTTTGTTCAATATATTGGAGAAAATATTGCTAATGTGAGAGGCCTATTGTGTGAGGCGCCTATTAGATAAGGGAGCATATTGTGTTGTGCTCGTCGTAAATTCACGAACATTTGAGTCGTTCCTATCTCTTGTGGGGACGACTCAAATGCTGATGTATGTTGGCCATGTAAGAACAGAAACGTATCTTTTTGTTGTTGGTTTCAATGTAATTTTTCAATGTTCCATGTTTTGCTCAATGTTCACGTGTAAACGAAGCATAAGAGTAGAAAAAAGCGTTCATGGAAACTATGCCTTTTAATGTAGACATTGCCGAAGGAGTGACAGAAAGCACAGTATCGAAAAACTACACTTGACAGTGACAACAATGCCCTAAAGGCATAGTTTTTTTGTTCAAAACTATGCCTTTACGGCTTACACAATGAATTCTGTTTTATCCTACAAGCAATCGTGTTACTTTTTTCTTGTTTTTCCTTTTTGTTTAAATTACTAAATGTATACCATTTTTTTTCCAGGGAAATAATCACAAATTTGCAATGAGAAATTTAATGAAATTGTACGGGCCATTGTTACAACTCAACTGGAGATACTTGTCGCTACCAATATTCCTCAACATCTACTTTGTACCGCCAATGGTAAATTATTTCTTTTTTTTCCAAATTTGTGACAATTTCAACATTTTTATATTTACTGTTTTCAGTTGCGTGTTCTTGTTTCCAACGTAATTGGATTCGCCTGGGTCGTATTCGTAGCATCGAAACGAAGAAAGGCTGCTGAGGCAGCTAGGGCAGCTGAAGCTGCCAAGGGCAAATCAACATAAGAATTATGATCCATATTGTATTTGTACATTGTACACATACACGCAACATTTGTTTATTAAATGGTTATGGAAAATGCATAGTTATTGGGATTCAAAAGTTCACTCGCACTTAGGGTCATTGTACATTTATAAAGTGTACGCTAAGAACAAAAATACTTTTTTGTTACAAATATTTTGTAAGAGAATTGTTGGATTGTAATTATTGTGATAGAATAAATATAATATATTTTCAGGACATTTTTTCATTTTGTGAACTGTAAATTTGGGATAAATTCATTTAAAAACGTTTTTATACCCTTTACTACGTGTGTGTAGTTCTACTGAATGTTTATTACTAACAGAGCAATTTCGACTTTCTGCACATTGTTATTATTCATTTGGAAAATATCGGAGTTCCTACCGAAAATTTGAGTTGTGGACTAGTACACTTCCCTTAAATTCTTATATCTATTTTAATATCTATCTAGGGAAGCGAGAGCGTCCCACCGAAGAAAAACGAAGAAAAAAATGGAAAAGTGTGACTATGTTTACGCGACACAACAAGTACGGGGTTTCGGACCTCTGTAGCTCCGGCCCCGGGTGCTTGTGGTCGCTTAAATTTGGTATTGTCATTGGGTGGTATGCATAATAATGAGGATATACTCAAGAGTGAAGTCTATTGAGGACATTCCTGAGTCTGCTATGTTCGGCGAATCGAGTGAAAAAGTTGTATGCATAAAACTACTCTCCGCTCCATAGTGAAAATTGAGTGGAATTCTGTCAACTCAGCTTTACTCCACTCGACTCACTTTATGCATACCACCCATTGTCTCCGGTCGTCTTACGAAGGGTTGCAAATTTGATTTGGATACGAGGAAAAATACCTGAGATATGACAGTTTGGAAATCGCTATTTTTCAATTTTTTTTTGTTCTCGTTGATCTCCTTGTTCTTTGACAGGGCTTCAGCCTCGTAGGGAGCGTATCGAGGTCTGCTTTCTTTTCTCACGGATTGACTGTGTCGCAAGGGTGTTCATAGGCTATCATTTGTTCTGATCCGTGAAATTTTATAGAGTTTCTCACTGGTTCAACTAAATTTGGTACTTAGCTTCCTTTGGTTTATACAAAACGATTATATTTTGGTACTGCTGGAGAAATGCGTCAGGACAAAAGGACTCTATTATTATGAAATGCAATAAAAACCAAAGCTGGTAGGTAAGTGTGTTGTATGTATTCTAAATCGTGGTAATGAGACCAATACACTGGAGTTCTGTTAATGGCATTTTGAGTATTTCGATCAGGACTGATGGCATTTTGGACATTCTTAGAAAAGAAATGATATCAAGGGATGATGGGTATCATATGACCGGGGCAGATTAGGCGGATGAGTCCTTTGGAGAGGAAAAGGATGTTTTTCGCAATGGAGCGATGTTTAGGCAAGATGGTTATCACATGACCGGAGGTGATGAGGCGAATGCAGTAGACTGTTAAAGACATTTTGAGTTCTTTGGACATGATAAAGGATGTTCTTGGTAAGGAAGCGATATCTAGGCAAGATGAGTATCATATTATGGGGGGTGATGACGCGAATGCAGTAGACTACTGTCGGAGGCATTTTGAGTCCTTTGACTTAGAAAAATGGTATTCTTAGCAAGGAGGCGTTCTACTAACTTTTTTGAAGTCATTCCGATTTTTAGAAGACTTAACACACCGATAGTGGGAATGGTATATACGTACATATTTCAAGTATTTCGAGGAGGTGGGTTGTTGAATGCATGATATTATTAAAGATAGGGCTTATTGAGATGTTAATACAGGTATTTTTAATGATTGCATATAAATGGTTGAAAGATAATCGAAAAATGAGGGGTCATGTTAAGATTTTTGTAAGGCGGAAAAGGAAATCGTCAAGCTACAACGGCTTCAATGAACAGGACACGTACAAGGAAATGGACGTTAACTGCATGCCTAAAAAAGTATTAAAATGACGCAAAAGCGGAGCAAGGCTACCAGGAAGACTGACAGCTCGTTGGGGGGACTCAGTAGAAGCTGGCCCCGAGCAACAGCTGGGCCTCCAAAATTGGAAGACCCAGTCACTTGACCAAGCTAACTGGAGGACAATGATCCAGACGGCCAAGGTCCGTCGTCGGGCTGTAGCGCCACAATGATGATGATGCTATTAGCACTAATCGCTATGGCTTGTCAACTATTCCCATGTGACTTAGATGACGCTTCATTGCCATAAACTGGTTTCGGACGATGGATGATGTACCTCCTACCCATTAGCCGCATACCTGCGGCAACTTGGGGAAAGGTTGCGGCTTATCGTTACACCCAAACCATAGGGGCGGAGACAACACAAACATCCAGTGCCACGACGTGGACGGGACTCGAACCCATGATTAACCGGTATGCTGAGACATAATACTGACGCCTTAACGTACTGAGCTTGTCTTTATACTGACAAGCTCGAAGCGCAGTGGGAGTTCTATTAGTACCCACAGACAGTTTTTGTTCGCGCCGAGGATCGAACCTCCATTCTCTAGATCGCAGAGCGGTGACCGAACGAACGCGACAAATTGTGTGAAGAGGGTGGTTAAATTAGGTGAAAGAGTCGCGATATGATTTAAATTCGTAAATATATCGCTAAAATGGTATTTCGCCAATTTATCCCCCTACTTGCAAAGTCATGATATCAATTTAGCGATTTTATCTTCTAGAGGCGATGAATTCACAATAAATACAAAACGGCGATTGTGTCATTCTAATGTTTGTAGATAGCACTAATGACTTGCAAACATGGTTCGGGTCCTACAAATATCAGTTGTAAAAACGGATGAAATATAAATTATGAGGGTCAAAGCTTATCTAAGCTAAAAAAAGATAAGATTAATCTAATAAAAAAAAACTATAATAATTTCTTATGTTGTAGTTGACTCTCATCGCCAAAACTTCTTCTAGAAGTAAATGATACGGAATCGATGCTTCTACGCGACATTTTGTCAATTTATCCACGTCGCTATTTGCTTTCTTGTTGCCGACTCGTTTAGTCAAAGTTTCTCCTGGAAGTTTCGCTTCAGCGCGATAAGGTGCCGATATCCTCGGCGATAAATTTATCTTCCAAGGCAAATCGCATTCTTATCGCGGAAGATAGAAATTGTTTGGGGATATAAGGAGAGAAAAATTATCCGTTGTTGTTGTAGTAGTAGTGCCTGTCGTCGAAGCAGTTTGGCCGCCATTGGCCGATGCTAGTGAACGGGCCGATGCTAGTGAACGGGTCATTGCTACTGAATGCCGTGGGAGCGAAAAATTATTCGTCCTATTGAACGATGTATATCAGTATTATACGCAAAAAAATAGAAGATACATTTTCTACACCATTCGCTGGCTTTTGGCGAACTTGGCTCTGATCTAGAAAATGACAGCGAGTAACAGAGATGTTTTATATCCGTAGGAGGTGCATGCTGACCACTGCATTCTCCGAAACTAGCCAACTGGGCCACATGGCGCAGTTGACGCGCTATACCCCACAAGGGGTTAAGGCAATTGGGTAAGTGGAAGAGAGAGTGTCACTGTATTTGACAGGATCTTTAGAGGTGCAATTTACTGGAAAAAACTGATTCGTTTTCCCAGTCCATGATTTCTAAACAAATACATCTACCGGCTTCTTTGTCTCTTTCATCATCACCTTCGTGGCGCGACAGCCCGACGTCGGGCCTTGGCCGCCTGGATCGTTGTCCTCCAATTACCTCGGTCACGTGACCGCGTCCTCCAATCTTGGAGGCCCAAAAGTTGCGTGGCGTCCACATAAACTGAGCTCTCCCAACGAGATCTCGGTCGTCCTCGCAGTCTCGCTCCGTCGACTCGTTTTGCGTTCATTACTCTCTTTGGCATGCGATCATCGTCCATTCGTTGTACATGCTCTGCCCATTGAAGTCGTTGCAGTTTGACGATTTTCGAAACTTCCAGCTCAGCGTTTTTTATCATCAGTTTGAACGCAGCCTTAGTTTAGTTGTCACGCAGCTTAAAGTTCGTCTTGCTAGACACACAAACGTCGCACATTGCTCGCGATTAGCGATCAAGCCATAAGAGCACTATTCTTGTGATCGGGACGTGACGATCGAAAAAATGATCGCCGCCTACGATCGATGCAAAGTCGTGGCTGGTTTCAACTTTGTCAGCGCTAGAATTCTGCTCCAGAAATTATAATGACAACAAAAATACCAGCCATTTATAATGAGTATACGAGTACTACTTTATTTCAATACATATAGGAGAATTTTGCCATTAGATTGTTTCAGTTCAATAAATAATATCATAAATTACTGAAAAACACAAAAATAAATATAATACTTTATAAATATTTGAATAAATAGTTAAATAAAAAAAATCAGAGTCATAAATTAACAGTTTATGAAATGAGTATTGACAGGATTTTTATGGTTTTTTCTTCTGTTAATCACAACACAACTTGCATACTTGTTTTTCATTTTCAGATTCCGTTGGCTTTTCTTCCGGCCCTATCAGGCGCTCACATGTTAGTTTTACATACATACACATTGAAATTATTGTGTTTAGGAAATAATCAACAAGGAAACTATTACAATTCAGACAATCAGACTAGACTAGCAAGATTCGGGGTATATATTGCAGTTGATGATGCAGGATTTATATCGATGCGAAACGAACATGCATATTTCTTTATGGTAATCCATTCCTAAAATCCATTGCTTTTTCTTCTCTTCTCATTTGTTGATACAAATACATTGCACATTTAAAAAGCGTTCGACGGACTTCGACTTTTGGATGGCGAGTGATACGATCGCGGTGAGCTTCCTCGACTGCCGTAACTTGATCCACCGCTCGAGACAGATGATGGTGTTGGTCGATGATATGGGATCGGTCGTTTGCGTGCGCTTGAATAGTTCACATTCGGTTAAATGTTAGTCAAAATGTTAGAAAACACAACAACAATAGCAGCAGCAAAGAAAACTCTCGCTCGTCAAATTAAACCAAAAATTAAACTCTCCATAACTTACCAACTGAAATAACAAAAAAAGTGCACACTAGAGATTCCATGTTCTACAAAAAAGAAGACAATTAGCCAAATGAAAAGAAAATGACACACTTTCAATAATGATTTATGCACTCAGTGCAGGGATATTAAAAAATAAACCATTTTTATTTCAATTATAATAACGCAAACATCACTTCATCGCATAATTTTTTTTTGTTGTTTTCTAGTTCTATCAAATATAGGACGAAATAAAGAAATATTTCTATGGGTCTCTTATATAACTCTAATGGACATAATGTTGCGAAAATAATAAAATAAACATTGTTCCTAAATTAAACATGTTCGTAGAGCATTATATAATTTGACAACTTTCGAAAAAGGTAGAAATAAAATAAAATAATAGGTTGCAGGTGTTGTGCAAACAAAAGTTTGATGGCCAGCTTTTCTATAGAATTTCTGGAAATTATAAACACGATATTTAGCGGCAAAAGCTTTCTATCTTCGATATTTGGATTTACTAGAAAAAGAAAATTAGAAAAAATCAATATATGTAAGAGATCAACTAAAATATAGAAAGAACACAATTTCGATTTGTTTCCAATCGGATTCATTACAACTTCTAATTCAAACCAATATCTGAGCGTGTGTCTACCTGGTAATACGTCGTCGATCGAGAAAACTGGGTGAGCCACGACGTCTCGGGATTGATGGCGAACGAGTGCGGGATCGTGTTTTGGATCGAGCAGCAGAACTTGCACTATAAGGAAACGGAAAAAAATGAAAGGTCAATTAATTTTTCTGTCAATATAAAGTAACGGCCAAGGCTCGACGTCAGGCTGTTGAGAAACAATGCTGATAGAAGAAAGCGAAATATTCGGTGATACTTGACAAGTGTACTGGTTGGTGACTAGCATATATGTACGTACTGTTCAGTTGCGTTTGTAAGCAAAATATGGTAGCAAAACTCCCTCCAAAGAAGGTTCGTCCAAGTCTACGACGAAAATAGTAGGATGCTCAACAAAGAGAAAGTACAATTCCTCAAATGCGGCAAACATTTTTGAATCCAGGTGTCGAGGGCGGTAGGACATATACTCTGGGGGATAGCCGAAGCAGACCACTAACGTTTGGGTCCCTTTTCGCCCCCTCCCGGTCATCAGTGACTTCCAGATGTCGACTGATAATTGTCGACCTCTTTCTTCATCACTGAGTCCCGTGTTATTGCTAGCATTTGTTTGAAGCTGAGTTCACTCATGGCTTCTACACTTATCGTGTGCCTGCCTGTGATCCTCAACCTCGTGCTAGCCAGTGCTGGACATTCGCACACAATGTGTGCTGCCGTCTCGGCCTCCTCCAGGCATAGCCTGCAAACGTCATCTTCCCCGATTTTCATCTTGGCCAGATGAGCCTTAAAATTACCATGCCCTGTGACCAAGGCAGTTATCCAGCTTAGAGTACTCCGTTTATAACTAAGTACCTTTCTCGCTTCCCTGCCTAAAGGGCTGGTCATTGCATTCCGAGCTTGTTTGCAAGTGACTAGCTCCTGCCATCTTTGTTGATGCATGGAGTCCATCCACTTCCCAACCTTCGCTCCAATCATGCCGTTCCCCAGAGCAACTCTGGGTTCTGGGCCAATGAAAGTTGCCGTAGATCCCTGTTTTGCTAGGGCATCCGCCGCCTCATTTCCTGTTGTACCTATGTGTCCTTTTACCCACATCAGCGTAACCTCATTTTCTGAGGCACACGTGTTGAGCTTCCGGACACACTCTAGTACCAGTTTAGAGTTTATGTTCGTCTGCTGCATGCGTCTGATCACCGATTGGTTGTCCAGTGCAATAAGGATTTTCTTCCCCCGCACCTGACCTTCAAGCAAGTGGTCCAACGCATGCAACAAGCCAAGCATCTCTGCCTGGTATACGGACACATACTCTCCTAGACTAAGCGCACATGCTAGGTTTAGCTCTTCAGAGTAAACCCCCGCCCCCGCTTTACCGTCCATTAAAGAGCCATCAGTAAAAATGCTGATGTCATTGTACATACACTCATTATGTATGTTTCCATCTGCAATGTGAGTCTTGTGTAGTCTTTCAACTACCCTACGTCTACTCATGCCTTCTACCGGCATTAGAGTCTCCCTGACCTCATCATGAATAATGTCTAGGATGCTCTTATGACCGCTGCTAGTTCCAAAGCGATGCCACATGGCATCCCTTTCCATGCGTATTGCCGAAAGCGCCGCCGTTTTCTTTATAAATAAGTCCAACGGCGGCAGTCCCAGCAATGCCTCCATTGCTCGCGTTGGTGTGGTGCGCATTGCACCACATATGCTTACGCAAGCTATCCTTTGTACCCCATCTAGCTTCTGCTTTGTGGTATTCTGCATGGCTTTGGGCCACCATACCACTGATGCGTAGGCTAGAATAGGTGTTACCATCATTGTGTAAATCCAGTGTGTCGCTTTAGGTGAAATTCCCCACCTACGAGCACACACTCTCTTACATTGATGCAAAATCCTTTTCGCTTTTTGGATCTTTTCATCAACGTGAACATTCCAAGTTAGTTTCGCATCTAAGGTAACTCCTAGATGCTTCACTTCCTTGGACACCTTGATTTCCGAACCAAAAAGCCGTAAGGGAGTTATCTCTATGTCATTCCTCTTACGAGTAAAAATCATAGTGTTTGATTTACTAGCGTTTATGGTTAGCTCTTGCTCATTACACCATTCTTCGGTTACTTTGAGAGCTTGTCCCATGCAACCTAGAATTGTGTCCATGAACTTTCCACTGACCGTGAGTGCCAAGTCATCGGCGTATCCTACAGTGTGTACGCCCATCGAGTCCAGCTTCCAGAGAAGACTGTCCACGGTGATGTTCCACAGTAGAGGCGAAAGAACACCTCCTTGTGGGCATCCTCGGACTACCTTACCCCGTATTCTGTCACATCCACTGCTAAGATTTACCGCCCTCTGCTTAAGCATAGAGTCGATCCACTTAATTATAATGTAATCAACTCCCCGCTCAATCAGGGCGTTCCTTAGTTTGGTAAAGGAGATTTTATCAAAAGCACCCTCTATATCCATAAAAGTAGACATAGCGATCCCGCCATTGTTAATCTCTCTCTCTGCAACTCTAACAAGTTCATGTAGAGCGGTTTCCGTAGATCTGCCTGCTCTATAAGCATGTTGGCACCTACTCAGAGGACTATACATTAGCGTGGTGTTCTCCAGGTAGTCCACCAACACCTTTTCCATTGTTTTCAACAGGAATGATGTAAGGCTAACCGGCCTGAAGGACTTTGCCTCTGTATAGTCTTTCTTTCCCGGTTTAGGCAGGAAGACCACTTTAGCCTCCCTCCATGCCTTCGGGATGTAGCCTGCTGAAAGACAGGCGACGAATATATTCCGGATCCTATCTAGTAGAGCGCTCATGCCCCACTGTAATAGTGCCGGGAATATTCCGTCCATTCCAGCCGTTTTAAATGGAGCAAAAGAGTTTATAGCACTTTTGACTCCATTTGGAGTTATTATCCTCTCAGCTTCTTGTTGACTTACCCCACCAGCTCCCATGTTAGTTTGAGGCCATTGTTGGTCTGACTTGAAACTTCCAGGAAAATGTACCTCCATCAGGGCCTGCAACGTTTCTTCCACTGTTTCTGTCATGGAACCATCAACTTTGCGTATCAGCCCCATTTTCGAAGCAGTGTCTTTCGATATCATCTTCTGTAATCTGCATACTTCCGACGTATCCTTCATGCTAGAGCAGAAATCCCTCCACGTATTTCGTTTCCGAAGACGTAAGGTTCTTTTCAGCTCCCTCTTTTTATCCTTGTATAGTTCCCAAGAGTGAGAGTCTCTCTCCCTCATGTAACGGTTAAAGGCTTTCCTTGTCTCTTTTTTCATAGACTCCAGTTCCCTACTCCACCATGGTGTTGGGTCCTTTTCGTCCACTACTGTGGAGGGACAAGCGTGTTCGAAGGCGCGATTAATAGCGGAGTTCAGTTGTTCCACTGTTCGCTCTATCTCGACCGTATTCTGAGGTATTCCGTCTTGAATATCCTCGACTTGTTCCAATAAATATGTCTCGTACTTAACACGATCAGTATTTTTTGGCACTCTTATACGTTTGCGTTCGCTACTCCGTTTTCTGCCATACAGAATTTCAAACTGGATAGCCCTGTGATCAGACATGGTTAGCCTGTCCACCACTCTCCAATTCTGAACTCTGTCAAGCATATTAACAGAGCTTAGGGTAATGTCGATCACCTCAGCCCTTCGTGCATCCACGAAGGTGGGAGCGACCCCCTTGTTTGCTACCAGCAGATTGTACTTTTCCACAAATTCTAGCAGCTGCTGTCCTCTGGGATTGTCATCTGTGCTGCCCCACACAGTGTTGTGCGCATTGGCATCACAGCCTATGATCAGGGCCATATCTCTTTCTTTACAATACCTTACCAGATTTTCTACTTCCTCTGATGGAGGTGGTTCTGGTGCATCATAAGGGAGATATGCTGATGCAATTAGGAATGATCCTGCACCACTGCCGATCATTACTACCGTAAGACCAGGCGAGCAGAGATGCATCATTTGTACTGCACGTATTCCATGACGCACCAGGATGCATGTCCTTATTTTACCGTCCAGCTGTGCATGGTACAGATTTGCGGTTTATTGTGACAAACCCCTAATTTTGTTTTGTAAAATCCAGGGTTCCTGTATTAAAGCTATGTCCAGTTTCTCTTAATCAAAGCATCTCGTCATCATCGCTGATGCCGCTTTATTATGATGAATATTCAGCTGGCACACAGTTAGTGTTTCTTTGTTCGGGCCCGCCACCATCCCTGAAAGTCAGCAGATTGAACGTTGATCAGAGTGCACGTTGTCTGAACTAACCTCTCCGCGCCTTCTGGCGCGTCATTGTCCGCTCCAACAACGCCTCCCTTCTCCCCTGGAGCGTCTTCTTCAGAGACTAACCTCTTCAACCCTTGCGAGTCGTCGCTGTCCGTCTCATTGGAATTCCTCCAGCCATTTTCTCCAAGAATGTCTTGATGTATTTTCATATTCTTGTTTTTATTTATTGATTCAGGTTTGGGTTTCCCGTTCTCGGACCACAGCCGAGGCAACTGCCAGCATATTGCTTCCCGCTACTCCCCGCCCCTATAGGAACATTATGACGATCCGGCCGTTCTTTCCTCTCTTTGTGCCGCGAAGCAGACTCCCTCGCGACCTCCCGAAAGTTCCGTAGGCGTTCATGCCACTCTGCACCTGCTACCCTTGAAGCAAATCAAGGTTTCTCTCCTAGTCTAACAGATCGCTACTCTGTAGACCGCGGTTCAACAGGTGCAAAAAAGGAGCAAAGTGAAGTGTTGGATCCGGAACCCCGCAGGTGAACTTTCACCTCAGTCACCGGCTCCAACCTCACACCTGGTCGCCGTGTCACCTATGCAGAGAGTTTCATAGGCGCCCCTCTGCCAACGTACGGTCGGGGAGACAGTTTACACTACCCATACAACTGGTTATTGTACAGATGTGTGGCAGTAACTTGCTCCGCTTGTGATGACCATTTGCGTCCCTGGTCACCTTCCCCCGATGGGCACGGTCGCATAACACCCCGGGGATTTAGGACATTTGACACTCCGTATGGGCTACCTTCGCCAAAACTATAGAACACAAGAGTTGGCCAAGTAGGGAGTGTGTCGATTGCTTACATATCGCAAAACGGCGGTACTCGCGTAATGTGATAGTACACGCAACCGGTCCCATAGCTCAGCCTTCGCTATTCGCGAAGTTACCAGCGGCCACCACGCGGAGGTGCTATGTAGACTTGCCCATGAGTTTCCCCACAGACCTGACAGCTCTTGGCCGTTGGTAATGAGCGGGTCGTTCCAGTACGGAGAACTGGAGTTTAGAGGCAAAAAGTCCAAATTCAGGAGAGTAAAAAAAGGAGTCCCACAGGATGGGTCTTGTCCCCCATCCTATTCAACCTCTACATGACCGGTATGCCATCTCCGCCTGATGATCTGCTTCTCATTTCCTACGCGAATGACTGCTTCATTGTAGCTACGGACAATAGTATTCCGATTATGTATGAAAAGATTAACAGATATCTGGCGGAACTCAACACCATCTTCGTCAATCGTAACCTACAGTTATCAGCGCCTAAGTCTACAGCAACCCTATTCACATCTTGGACCAAGGAGATCAACACACAGCTGGATGTAAGCATAGGTAACATACCCATCCGCACAGTCAACCATCCGAATGTTCTAGGGGTAACCCTCGATAACATGGCCACATCATCAGCCCACGCCTCCTCGGTATGCAATCGAATGAGAGCCCGTAATAAGGTCCTAAAAGCTCTCGCCGGTAACTCCTGGGTAATGGACAAAGATACCATGCTTACTACATAGGTATACAGCCATAGGCAAATTATGCTGCACCTGTGACCAACATCTCATGGATAGAACTCCCCCACCCAGAAACATCAGAAGTAACCTAAGTGTCACCACAGAGTGTCGAACTCAAACACAATGAATTCGTCGAAAATCGTAGACACACAAACTAGGCAATAACCGGAGAATCTCCCACTGATTGTGGAATTTGGTTATTTTCATTGAAAAGAAAACCCACTTCCGCTACATAAAAAGGCTGCCAATTGTGTTTTCAGCTTTACATTTGAAAAGATTCCTTCGATATTCCACTAGACACAGGAGCAAAAGCTCCAATTATGACTGACTTTATGAGGTACTATATATGCTTTCTAATTTGGGCTGGATCGTGTTAAAGCTTCATTTAAGACTCATCTCTTTTCGGTATCTCGTTCAATACTCCCGCTGGTTGTGGACTTTGGCTTTTTTCCATTGACAATTACCAACTTCCGTTACATAAAAATCTTTCCGAAACAGCGCGCGTACCCTTCCATAAAAAGTTTCACTTCAATAATCAATAATCTACTCACGATGATGAACTCCTTGATCGGCTGCTTCGCGAAGATCTGCTTGAAGCTGACGATCGACTGCGAGATCGCGAGCTACCTGAACTGCTACTACTCGACGACGTATATCTGAAAACAAATAAAATTCCAATAAATCTCCTTCCTCAACCACCACTACTGACTACTCACGATGATCTTGAGCCGCTCCTCGATCGTTTGTCATCTGATACATGTTTCGACCTACTCCTACTGCGCGACGACTTCTTTTCAGCAGCAACCGCCGCTGCCACGGCTGCGACCGTGGACGAATTGGTTACCTTTGCAACAATCGTTTCAACAAGATTGCTTTCGTTCAGAGGGAGAAGCGACGACGACTGTGCAACGGGCTGCGGATCATTGATCTTGAAAGGTTTAATGACAATTTTAGGTTTTTGAAAATGACTAGACTGTTGCTGTTGATGGCGAGATGAATGTCTCTTGGGATAACTAACGATTGTGTTATCAGCAACATCACAATTCGAAGGATTAATATAAGTAGGATGGCTACAGTTAGTATCTGTTGATAATGTGGGACTTGTAGTCGTTTGATCGTCGGTATTGGGAACCAACGCTCCAACGCCATTACTTATGTCCGGTTGGATGGGGTTTAGTATAGACGATTGCGTTGTCGCAATAAATGCATTCAACGAGTTAGTACGTGATAACACATTTCGCGGACTTACTTCCGTTGCCATTTTCTCAATGGTTTTGATCTTTTCCTTGGCTTTTGCGGCTATGTCGGACTTCAATGCTTCCAGCATTTCCATGTCTTTTTGCAGATCCTTTTGGCTTTCTTCCTTCTTCTCATCATTCACAATGGCTTCAATGAATTTTTCGACATTACGATTGCGAGTCTCCTCATTGGCACTCTCGTTGCCATCACTCTCTTCGTTCGGACTATGGAGATGGACTCGGGGTTGTGGATGCGGATTTGGGGCTCGTTTGCGCTCTCGCGATCTCGATCGTTGTCTCTTGGACGAACTGGCGACGGGGGAATTCCTCTTTTTAGGTGATCTGTTATCGCCCTTCTCCCTGGTTTCTTTACGCACTTCCTCGAGTAAGACACGATAACGTTCAGGATCACGCCGCGCTGGCGAGTAACTCAAATCGGATGATTCCGATCCAGTACTCGATGATCGTGACTTTTTCTTCTTGGAATTTGATTGCGCTGTAGGTGGAGTGAGTGCTGACGTTTGTGGTTTACTCGATCTATCAGTACGAATCGGGGGAGGAGGAGTTGAAGACTTTCGTTTCGGCGATTTTAAAAAGTCCTCTCGACGTGGAGATCTTTTAGTCGATGGTGATCGTCGACTCGAGCTTTTATCGCGCCGGGATTCTTTACGTGGTGGTGATTTGGCGGAATCATCTCGCCGGACTTTTCGATCGTCATCGCGTGATACGGATCGATCTGATCTAGCATCATCGCGTCGCGGGGAACGGTAATTTCCTGGGCTCACGCTTCTGCGCTTTGTCGATCGACGGTCACGAGAATCGTGTGACGATCCGCGACTCATTTCACGCCCTGGAGATCCGCCTCGTCTTTTAGGAGATCTGTCTTGATACCTTGAAGAATAATTCCGACCTTTGGGCGACGTAGAACGTTGATGTAGTGTGAGTGGCGATCGGCGATTGTTTCGGCTTGGGCTTGGACTAGGTGAATTTCGTCTACCTCGCTTATAGCCGAAACGATTACTGTTGCCATAATATGGCGAAGAACGACGATCCTGACGTTGTGAAATGGATCTGTCACGCGATGGTGCACGGACATTTTTATTTCTGAACGGATTATTTATACGTTCTCTCTTCTCGGACGGCGATCGACTGGGCGAACGCTTTCGTTCATCTCTTCGTTTCGGGATCCCAACAGGAGAGGGTGACCGTGATTGAGATCTACCATTGCGATAGCGGGCGGCCGGTATTCTGCCTCGGGTGTCTTTTGTATCAGGGGAAGCCGATCGATCTCGTGACGAATCACGCGTACGATCTCTTCGGCTGAAATTGGATTGTCGTTCCGTGGATACACGCGATGACCTGGACAGCTTGTCTTGCGGTATTCTACCTCGGGTGTCTTTTGTAACAGGGGAAGCTGATCGATCTCGTGAATCACGCGTACGATCTCTTCGGCTGAAATTCGATTGTCGTTCCGTGGATATACGTGATGACCTGGACAGCTTGTCTTGCGGACTCCGTTGTCTGGTGTCACGAGTCGGGGAGCTCTTTGTTCGCTTGCGAACTGGAGATGCAGAGCGTGATTTGCGTGAATTGCTTTTTCCCGGTTTGGGTGAAAGTGCTCGTCTTGCTTTCTCCGGAGTGTCTGATTTCTTCTTATTGCTTTCCCTGGAATTTGAATCGTTTCGTTTCATTTTCTCAGGTCGCTCGCCCTCATCACGATCCGAAGACTTTGAGTGACGTCTTCGATTCTTCCTATCATTTCGTGCATCGTTTGGCAACCGATCGTTTTGTACTCGTTTTGGAGTTACGGCACGCTGAGGCGTGAGTGAATTTTGTCTTTGTCGTCTATTGGGCGAACGCGATCGTCGATTGTTATCCTGTCCGCCGATAGGCTTTCCGGTGAATGGATTAGTTTTTGTGCCTTGTTGTCGTTGTGGTGGTGACTCGTCCCTGAACTTTTTGTTCTTTGGGCTGGGTTCACGACGATGACGAGGTCTTTCCTGCTCTTCATTTCGCTTTCGACTTGAATCCTTGTCAAGGTTACCATTGGATTTGCCTTTAATCGGAGATCGTTTGCGTTTATTACGTTCAGGGGAACTGAACAGAAAAATTATATTGAAAAGTATTAAATAACAAGAGTAAAAGAAAATCAATTAGCAACATACGTACCTATCGCGAGACTGTACCGAGGATGACCGATGCTTCTTCTTTTTCTCTTTTTTCTTCTAAATAAGTAAATTCCAAGAAAGAAAAACATTAACACAAATTCGAATAGATAAAGTAAAGAAATATTTTTCGATTACATCGTTTTTAGGTTTTGATCCGAAAGTTTTGTCAAGACAGTGGTTTTCATGAAAGTAAAAAAAAAAGTATATCCTAGCTCTTTTTTTTCTTGGTAAACCATTTTTTTTGCCAAAGAGAAAGAATGAAAAATAAAATACTTACAAAGCTACAAGAGAGCCTTTCGAAAGCTATCCTATTCAATGAAGCGCCAAGGGTTCAAACAAATATTATATGTTTTTCTTTTTCTTTAGTTATGATTACAAAAATTTAAATAGTGTTCGTACTGTGATCGATTATAGTTTGTTAGTGGTGAAGTGTTAACGACAAAGTTCGATTGGCGATTGAAAAGGATATTTGAAATATAATGAAATTTACGAACAGAGATTTTAGCAGAAAAGAGCCAGTACCATGATGGACAACTCCCTCTCAAGTCGGTCGCTCGCGGTAGGTATTCAGAATCTACCGTGACTCCCCAAAGGTCAAAAGATTTTCAAATTGTCGTGTCGGTTAACCGCAAAGCTTACATCCTGGGCCACACTTCATTCAATACGCGTTTCTTTACATTCTGTTCTGGAACAACTACCTGCACTACGCCAACAAAACGTCTGCGACAGTTCTCAATGAAGTTCTGGTGCGGGAATTTGTTCTGTTATCATGTTTCATGGTTGAAGAGTTAGATAGGACAAACAATTCACTATGACAATTTCCGCATCAATAATTTATTTTTGTAATAGCAAGCAATAGTTAATATACGAGGGTAAGGTGAGAAGTTCTCGGCCTGACACAGAAATGCCGTTGCAATCAACAAAAATTTATGTTTCCTGCCTGGATGAACCATGTCATTAGTTCGTATGACAAGTTTCAACTTGTTCTCTCAAGTAGTTTGTTTACACGAATTTTTGCAGTAGACGTCTTACGTGTTTTTCGTTAAAATGGAGAAACTTGAATATCGTGCGGTCATAAAATTCTTCGTTTTGGATGGATTAACCCCTAAGGAAATTCATCCGAAGTTAAATTTGAGGAAGTCCTGCCCGATATTATGCAAAGGGCGCTGCGAATAGTTCAAGAATGGTGCGACCACAGCGGCTTACGTGTAAATCCCGCGAAAGCTGCCATAGTGTCATTAGAAAAAGGAAACTTAGATCACTAAAGTGTCCCCTTATGTACAACTCCCCTATAAAACTGGTGTCAAATATCAAGTATTTGGGAGTTGTCCTTGACGAAAAGTTGTCCTGGACAGAACACCTTAGAACGACTTCTAACAAAGCAATTAAGGTTCTATGGATCTGCAGATAAATTTGTCGGCAAGACATGGGGGATCAAACCCCACTTGATTTTGTAGTTCTACAAAGCGATCGTCAGACCTATAGTAGAATATGGTGCGGTTGTATGGTGGAAAAAGCCACTTCCCTAGTCGGTAAAACCGCTCTGACGAAAATCCACAGACTTGCGTGCATGACCATCAATGGAGCCATGCACTCTTGCCCCACTGCTGCTCTGGGGGTTCTACTCGACCTCCCACCGAAACATACACATATTGAAGCGGAGGCACGAATGGCAACGGTCAAAAAACTCAGGGCTTGCGACATAGAGATCAAGCTAAATTCAAATCAATTAGGCTGGTGGGAAAGTGACAAGGTACTCAGCATGCCAACTGACTACCTTGTTAAAACCATTCCATTCCACCACAAAGTCCTCTCGACACAACCACCAGCCATTTCTCCAGACGAGAGAACGCTTCCGAGAGCAACGAGGACGACATTTGCCCAACTTAGGTCGGGTTGGTGTTCGCGTCTAAACTCCTACCTGCCTCGCATTGATCGGGATGTCACGAACACATGCCCCGCCTGCAATGGTACACCTCACGATGTAGACCACATTTTCAGATGCCCAGCTGCACCCACACACCTGACCCCCAGATCGCTGTGGGAGAACCCCGTAGAGGCAGTTACCTTCCTATCACTCAACACCGAGGAAGACGAAGAACAACACAACATGTAACACACTCACAACGAACTTCTGACCATTGCTACAACAACAACAACCACTTGTTTCAATCCGTCATATGGGACAAAGAAAGTTGGGCGGATGGCTGCAACTCTCTCCGACACCCAACACAATCAAATGGTTCACAGACGGCTCCAAAACGGAAGAAGGTTCCGGTGCAGGCATTGTTGGTCCTGAACACCAAGTCTTCATTCCGATGGGTAAAACGCCGTTCGTGTTCCAAGCAGAAATACATGCCATCGAGGTCTGCGCTAGGCTGTGCCAAACCGCTGGCTATTTAAACAGGGACATTGCAATATTTACCGACAGTCAGGCTGCCATAAAAGCACTTACCAGCTTCACTTTAAATTCTAAGTTGGTGCTATCCTGCAAGGAAGTCCTCCATACTGTGAGTTCAACAAACAAACTCACTCTTTACTGGGTCCCTGGTAACTCGGGAGTCGAAGGCAATGAGCTAGCAGATAGGCTAGCAAACCGAGCCTCCAAAGCCCCCTTCCACGATCCAGAACCTTTTTGTGGAATTCCACTCTGCTACTGCTGCAGAAACCAAATAAGAGACTGGGAAAGTGCTCTGGCCACATCCCAATGGGAGGTGTAATGAACCACCTGCAATGGACCATATCCTGGTAGTGCTTCTCCCACCGGCAGATCGAAGCAGCACCTGATGAATAGTGATCTGTTGGTGGTACGAAACCAGAGGCCGAGGGTCCCATTATACCCGGAACCAAGTGCGACCGCGTGGGCGTCTGATCCGTCCGCCAACCATTCCATCCTTATCTATTTTTTTTATTCCCCATTTTTACCTCCCCTGTTTGTGTTGTCTTCCCCAAGCCTATGAATTTTTGTTAATACGTAAAGGACAGGCGCAACGAGCGGCGAACCTTCACAGTCACTATGGCCAAGGCTCCGTCCCCATGGGCTCGTTCGGATGCCCATCAAACCGTCCATTACATTTGGCGCCCAACGTGGGGCCCATTTCTGGTTAAGAACGGGACTGAAAAGGACCTCATCGGGCTTCTTTTTAGTCCTTCCATCGTTATGCATCCCCACATACACATTAAAGCTACTTGCTCTAAGTCTTAGGACTTAGCCATCTTTACTTCACGTATTTTCCCCTTCAAGTAGCTGTGCTTTTCTCTGTAGCACCCCCATCCTTCCTATAGAGTAGTTTTTCCTTTTAGAGTCAGTTCAATAAGGCAATCCTGGTGTTGTGTTTGTCTTTTGTGGTTTAGCCACGTACCTAAGGCCTCCATAAATGCTTTGAATTGCCGGCATTTGGAGCTCCTTCGGTGTCCGGACAAAGCGCGGAGGAGCCCTGGATACCTTTCTGTTTGCCAGGATTGACCTTTCACGTTAGTTTAAAATTTTTGATTGCCTAGTATTGCATTATTATTCATGAGCTCAGCAGCTTACAGAGTTTCTGAATGAATTACGACAAGGAATGCAGTGTTGCGCCTCTGCTGGCCTCAGGATTCTCTGTAACCTGTTGATCATATGAATAATGGGGAAATGTAGTATTTTTTGTTTCTCTTTGCTAATTTTTCCCCTCTACAATGGTTGCTGGCTCCGGTGCCTAGTTCGCTTTTGTTTTTTTAGTTAGCAGCACACTCTGTCCTGAGCTTCTACTTCTTGGCAGGCCTCGAAGTAGAAGCTGCCCTGTAATGAACCACCTGCAATGAACCATATCCTGGTAGTGCTTCTCCCACCGGCAGATCGAAGCAGCACCTGATGAGTGATCTGTTGGTGGTACGAAACCAGAGGCCGAGGGTCCCATTATATCCGGACCCAAGTGCGACCGCGTGGGCGTCTGATCCGTCCGCCAACCATTTGATCCTTATCGACTATTTTTTTATTCCCCATTTTTACCTCCCCTGTTTGTGTTGTCTTCCCCAGGCCTATGAATTTTTGTTAATACGTAAAGGACAGGGGCAACGAGCGGCGAAAACCCCGCCCACATCTCCCGAACTGAGCTACAGGAAGCATAGGCCGCTGCTTACCTTGTTGAGGAGCCTTTTATTCGCCAGATGGCACAGCCCGACCTTCACGGTCACTATGCATCCTTAGGCTCCGTCCCCATGGGCTTCTTCGGATGCCCATCAAACCGTCCATTACAGAGGTCCTTTCAGGCCTGAGACAGGCCAGGCTGTTCATCTCGGGCTACTCGCATACTCGTACCTTGGAATTGCTGCAGTTGAGCAAAAACAGAGTCAGAATGATTTGTAGAATTTTGACGAGGCACTCGCAAGATGCTAGTTGCCGCTTCTGCGAGGCTGATGATGAGACTTCAGAGCACATCGTTGGCATGGACTGTTTCGACATAACATTTCCTTTGGCCGAGAACATATCCTCTATTAAACCTGGCGAGATCAGTCAATTTATCGAGAAAAGTCGATTAAATCAAATGATCTAGTCTTCTTGATAGAATGGGCTTCATGGGCGCAATAGAGCCATGGTCACAGTGCTTGTGGTTTCAACATGATCCACGGCCGTCGCCCTATCTATCTATCCAAATACCTGCCCGGCATGCAACGGCACCCTACATGATGTTGAGCACATATTCAATTGCAGAGCAGCTCCCACGCTACGACACCCAGAGCATTATGGAAAGACCTTATCGAAGCTGCAGTTTTTCTTGGCCTCGATAAGAGGGAGGGAGAAAGTGTCCGGATATTCGCCAAACGTCCGATAATACCCCATTATATTTCAACGTGATTACGAATACATTTAACAAATACAAATAAACTAGTTTTCCTACCGCCAATCGCACTTTCTCGAAACATGTAAGAAATAAGTGTGTAATTTCAACTAAGACCAATGTTCAGAAGAAATTGTAAAAAAAAAACCAATACATAATCAACGATAATCTTATAAAACTTCTCGTTTGCCTCTCTATCTGTGGCACTAATTGTATACATTTCCTAAATAAAAAACTTCCAAAAATTACCTTCTCCTTCTTCGACTTCTTTCGTTTCTTCACCTCCTCCTCCGAGTCCGAAGAATCATTGTCCGAATCACTATCGTCAGATGAATCCGTGTCCGAATCTTTAGCCTTATGTTTCTTAGACTTCTTTTTCTTCGATCTGTGAATATAACACACACGTATGCCGTTCAGTTTCCCAAGTGAAATAAACAAATCTGTTTCTTACGTTCTAACTTATCGGACAGAAAAAATCATCCAAATAGATTTCGTACATTTTTACATACGAGTATAAGCTTCTAATTTCAGTTGACAAATACATAGTACATTATTGAAACAAAGACAAAAGAAATGAAAGAACGGTACAAATTGAAAATTGCATCAAATATCGAACATTCTATTTTACTCGATCTTATGAATGTATATTGTATTGCTCAGGAACAGACCAGCGTTATATTTTGATAATGACTCAAAACAATTCAGTATTACGTAAAACTATGTAAAGGTGAGTGTATTATACTTATACATAAAGAAATCGCGTTGAATTAATCTACTGGCTAATTGCTAAAAAAATCCAGTTCTTAGTTACACATTCTTTTTTATTATTCCATTTTATAGTGGTTTACCTTTATATTAACTCTTCAAAATGGTCTGTCTTAAGAAAAGAAAGATGAGAAATATTTTTTTTTAAACAAATTGATTCATTTACATGTAGCGATATTTTTTTTTGTGATTTATTTTATGACTGCATGAACCGAAAATTCTGAAGAAACTAAAAATTATTCCAGGATTATTCAATCATCTCGTTGTCCAAAACATTTTGAAAAAATTAATATGCCTACTTATTAAAATTTGGTAGATGATTTTGATTGAATCAATCCGTTTTCAATAACAGTTCAGCGGGCGAGAACACAAAAAATTTAAAATTTGAAACACAAAGACCAGAAATAGGAATTAATAAAATTTCAGCCAATTGCAGAAAAAAAAATACAATACAGGACAGAAGATGAATTCTCTTCTACCCCATTATGTTAATAAGTGAAACGCTAGAAACACATGCACCGACAGCTCAGTAATTCATCGTATCAGAACCATTCACCACGAGACGATGTCAAACACAAAATCCTAGGAGTCACGCTGGACTGAATGGCCACATCATCACCCCATGCCTCAGCCGTGTGGGACAGGATGCATAGTAGGAACAAGATCCTCAAAGCCTTGGCCGGTAGTACCTGGGGCAAGATAAAGAAATTCTACTGGCCACGTATAAAGCAGTCGGAAGATCAGTGATCAACTATGCGGCTCCTGTGTGTTCACAGAATCTCTGTGACACACAGTGGAAAAAGATTCAAGCGTGCCAATATGCCGCTCTCCGTACTGTTACTGGCTGTCTTGTGATGTCACCCAAGGACCATCTACATCAGGAAACTAGGATGATGCCTTTAAGCGACCACAACCAGCTTCTTGCCAAGCAATACCTAGTGGGTTGCTACCGAAGTGATCATCCAAACTCCAACCTCATGGACAAGACGCCCCGCCGCCCAGACATGTTAGGCGCGACTTGAGGGACCTAGAAAGGGATGTCCAGAGGTACAAAAGGGTACCCTTTGATAGTGGCGCACACAGGTCGGCCATCGCAGCGATACATCAGGAGGAGGTTCATCAGTTAATTGCAAATTTAGGTCCGAATCCAGTCCTCTCGTTCATATCATCAATAATATCTCCGGAAGAGGAAAGACTTCCTATCTGAGAGCAACGAGAGCGACACTAGCCCAACTTCGATCAGGCTGGTATTCACGACTGAACTCCTACCTATCCCGCATCGACCAAGGCGTCTGAAACATCTGTCCTGCCTGTAATGGAGCCCCTCACGACGTGGACCACATCTTTCATTGCCCAGTTGCACCCAAGCACCTGACTCCCAGATCGGTGTGGGAGAACCCAATAGAGGCAGCTAATTTTCTATCCCTCGACACCGGGGATGACGACGAACCGTAGGCATGTAACCAACTGATATACCGAATTCCGACCATTACTACAACAAGACGATAAGTCGTCAAGCCCACACACACGTGTTCCCTCATAGGCCCTACACATTGCCGGCAGAAGCATAACAACAAAACTTTTACTCATGAGCGGTAGGTGCAAGAAAGCACATAACCCAAGACACATTTGAAGCCGCTGCTATGCTTCTGCCGGCAATGGAATTTACACCAAAGTTAATCTGAAAGAAAATCATTTTGGAATTTCAACATACAAGTGACTTATACAAAATGAATGGAGAGAGATGGATTCTCGTTTTGAACAGTGTCTCCGTCAAGACTTCTGGGCTGTATGAACAGTGACAAAAGGTGTCCCGCTTCGAAATGTCTACATTCTTCGTTCGTGTAAAAACAGTACCAAAATAATCAATCGCTCAATCTTCAGCCATTGCCAATCAATCAAACCTAGTAGCCTGCAATTTTAGCAATTGCCTCCACGCGCTGGTTTTCGAAATGAAATACTACTTTCAAGAATATTTATCCGACAATTTTTGAATATAGCGCAATAAACAGTTCCTACGACATGACAGCCGGTTCACGCTCCTGTCCCCTGTAGCAAAGACACTGGACACTAGACAACTAGCCGATCACCAATACGGCTTCCGAAAGATACACAGCACCACGACGGCTTTGGACGTCATAGGCATAACTATTAAAGTCTACCATTAGATCATGCTCCATGATAATTTGGGAAGCCCAGCAAGACGGTTACAGGCAATCCCCGACCTACGTCTCCCCCGTATTACGTTATTTCGCATTTACGTCGTTTTCAAATTAAATCAGGTGCTCGACATACGTCGCTTGTATATTCGACTTACGTTGCCTCTTCTCTTCCCTTACAGTGCGTCGTCCATTGCAAGCACAAACAAGCGGCAATGCGTCCCCGCATTGATCATTGATCTCTCTAATGGAATGTACATTAGCTGTGCTTGTTCCGTTTTGCGGCTTATGTGGAATAATTTTACCAGGAAAACAGTGTATAGGTAGTACATGAATTTAAAATTTTGTCAAAGCAAAGTGAGTTAAAAGATTGTGCGCTATTGTTTCGTTAGTGATAATTAGTGAAGATTGTTTTTCTAGGAAAGCTTTAAAATGTCTGGACGACGTAATCAGGCCACGAAAAAGAAAGCAAGAAAAACCTTGACTTTAAAAATGAAGTTAAAGATTCTAGAAGAGTTTACTGCGGGACGAAAAGTGGTTGATATTGCACGTGCCTTGGGATTGCAACCGACAACGGTACGGACTGTACGCGCCAATGAGTCAAAAATACGTGAGTATGCGATTTCATGTGCCACTAAAGAGATCACGATTATGACGAAGAAAAGATCATCTACGATAGAAACCTTGGAAAAGCTTTTAATAACGTGGATTGAGGATCTCAATCAAAAGAACGTTCCCATAACCACCACCATTATTCAGGAAAAAGCCAGACGTTTGTTTGATGATCTTAAGCAACAAGGCGAAGTTTTTGTAGCAAGCCGCGGTTGGTTTGATCGTTTCAAAAAGCGGGCTAAACTACACAATCTTAAATTGAGCGGTGAAAGCGCAGACGCAGATCAAGAGGCTGCTGCGAAATTCATAGATACGTTTAAATCGATTGTGGCTGCAGGATACTCGGCACAGCAAATTTTTAATGTAGATGAAACGGCTCTCCTTATAATAGCCGCCATACATTATCCGATCCGTCGTCCGATCGATCGGCCGATGGATCGCCACAAAATATCTGCCGATCTCCACTGCACACACACTGACCGATTTTCGTGCGATGCGATAACGAATGACAATTCAAAAAATAGGTTATGATTCACTCCCAATCCAACCTAGATTCATTTTTGTTAACTATTTGGATGTGTGTGGTATTTTCGTATACCACATATTTGATATTTCAATTGCAGTGCCATTTAAATCATAAGAATCCTTGAAATTTCATAATTTAATAATTTGGTAATTTGACATTCACTTGCGATAATCACATACACTATCCAATCGATCGTCACCGATCGATCGCACGAAGATCGCACAAAAATATCGGCAGATCAAAATTGATCGGCCGATCGGTGCGATTTCCACATACACAGGCCGATCCATCGGCCGATATCGATTTCGGGCGACGGATCGGCCGATCGATCGGTGTGTGTATGGCACGTTTAATAGCCACCATACATTATCCGATCCGTCGCCCGATCGATCGGCCGATGGATCGCCACAAAATATCTGCCGATCTGCACTGCACACACACTGGACGATTTTCGTGCGATGCGATAACGAATGACAAGTCAAAAAAATAGGTTATGATTCACTCCCAATGCAACCTAGATTCATTTTTTTTAACTATTTGGATTTGTGTGGTATTTTCGTATTCCACATATTTGATACTTCAATTGCAATGCCATTTAAATCATTAGAATCCTTCAAATTTCATCATTTAATAATTTGGTAATTTGACATTCACTTGCGATAATCACATACACTATCCAATCGATCGTCACCGATCGATCGCACGAAAATCGCACAAAAATATCGGCAGATCAAAATTGATCGGCCGATCGGTGCGATTTCCACATACACAGGCCGATCCATCGGCCGATATCGATTTCGGGCGACGGATCGGCCGATCGATCGGTGTGTGTATGGCACGTTTAAAGCGAATGCCCGGGAGGACCTATACTTCGTCTGGCAACGCATCGACACCTGGATTCAAAAAAGCAAAGCAAAGGCTTACTTTACTTCTAGGCGGAAATGCTTCGGGAGACTTAAAACTGAAACCTCTTTTGATTTATACGTCGGAGAATCCAAGAGCCTTCAAAAATATAAGGAAGGACCAATTACCAGTCATTTGGCGTTCTAACAGAAAGGCTTGGATGACGGCCGCCTTGTTTAAGGACTGGTTCCAATCGTACTTTCGTCCAGCAGTGAAGGAATACATGGAGAAAAATAATTTGTCATACAAAGCTTTGCTTATTCTTGATAATGCACCCGGTCATCCAGTAGATCTAGATGAAAATGATGCAAAAAATTAAAATCGCTTTTTTACCGCCAAACACAACAAGCTTTTTACAGCCAATGGACCAGGGTGTAATCTCTGCATTTAAGGCGTATTATTTGCGAATAACATTGAAGCATTTGATAACTTTTATTGATTCGATGGAAGGACCAAATGAAGAAAAAGAAAACCTTATTAAACGTTTCTGGAATTCCTACGATATAAAAAAATGTGTGGATGATATTAGCACTTCATTGAATGAAGTAACGAGCTCCAATATGAAAAAATCTTGGAAAAAACTTTGGCCAGATATTATTCAGGAGGCAAATATATCGGAGGAGCTAGTGCGACGGGATGAAGTTGAAAGCGAAATTATGACTTTCGGTGAACGTTTAGGTTTCACTGATATGGACAGAAGTGATGTAGAAGCATTTCTTAAGTCAAATGACGAACCACTCACAAATGAAGAGCTCATCCATCAATTGAAAGAACCCGAGAGAAACCCTGAAAGCAAAGAAGAAGAAAAGCAACCATCTTTAACATTAAAGAAGTTATCAGAAGCTTTTCATCATATTGAAAATGCAATAGACATATTTAGAAATAATGATCCAGATTGCATAAGAAGCGAAGAGGTAACTAAAGTTCTTTGGAAGACTGTTTCGTGCTATAAAGAATTATATATTGAAAAAAGTCATCCGCATTATGCCATTATATTGAAAAAAAGTCATCCGCATTATGCCAGCCTAAAATTGAATCTTTTTTTCGAACTAATCCAACCTCTACTGCATCCGATCTTCAGTCCATCAGTTCGTCGGAGGATGAGTAGTGTAGATACATACATACTATGCTATATACATACAGCTGCAAAATACGGTATAAGGTTCGTTCGAGGTGAACTTTTCATTTTTGATTGCAATAAGGAAAATTGTTTTGTTACCTATATTTAGTATGTAATGTACACATTATGTATATACAGTTCAGAAATATATTTGTTAGAAGTTTCCTATAAACTTATGGATTTCTCTTGCTTCTACTTCAACTTACGTTGATTTCGATTTACGTCGCAATCTCTTAGTACGCATTGACGACGTATGTAGGGGATTACCTGTATTTGTGAACATACGGAGCCCCCGAGAACAAGTGAAGACGCATGATAAGATCCAGATGGAATCAACTTATGGTCCACAATCCTCCGTGGTTTTTGGTATCGCGGGTTTGCCATTTTTCATAGATTGCCCAGGAATCGGCTTGTTTGGTATAGGAATTCTTCAAAGTTTTTAAGCTTTAAGGCTACACCTCTGAAACTGTTAATTCTAAACTTTAACGCAGCATCTACCATCCAGCCTAGCAGTTTCAGAGGCGTTGCCTTAAAGCTTAAAAACTTCCGACGAATGCCTATACCAAACATACCGATTCCTGGGCAATCTACGGAAACTGACAAATCCGCGATACCGACCATAAGTTTATTCAATCTGGATCTTATCATGCGTCTTCACTTGTTTTCGGGGGCTCCGTATGTTCACGAATAACCGCCTTGCTGGGCTTCCCAAACGATCATGGCGTATGATTTAATGATCGATTTTAATTGCACATCTCATCACTAACCAACCAATCCCACCCGATACCAGATGTCCACCTGATAAAGATTATATTGAGAAAGTTGTTGTCCATAATGCATTAAGATACCAAAAAATGGCTGTAGAAGTTATTTCACGGTAAGGCTTTTATGCGCGTAATTTTGGGGCTGTACGTTAGTCTTTCCTGCCATTCTGTGTATTAATGGCACTGTGGCTTCTACCGAAGATAAAATGGCAAAACCAAATGATAGCTTCCTCCCAGACCTGCCTCTGCCCAAGGCTGAGTGCTAGTCATTTCAAAAAGTTTGTCCTTTGTGCCCCATCCCTCTAGATCAGTCTACCTAAGCAATCTACATCACGCAGTGGACATAGACTACCGCTGAAGAGCGCGTTAATTATTAAATTTAATACGAAGTGACTGACACTTTTGAGCGATGATTGTAGTTAGTCAGTGGTAAAAATCCTCGATGATACTATTAAAAAAAAAATCAGTCAATAATTTCCCACATTAACAAACAACAGAAAAACAAACTCTAATGTTGCACGTTCCCCTGCTATCTCCCCTCGTAACTTCAACAAACCCTCATCAAATGAAACTAAACCAAACAAAAAATCATACATTATTTTTTTTTTTTCTGTTCAAGTCCAAACTTAATGTGTTAAGAAGTATGGAGGGAATTACTTACCGTTCTCACTATCATTTTCTCTAGCCATATGGCTATTAAAGAGCTTTTCAATGCAGTTTATTTTTAACACACTGCATCTTCATATTCCTAATTTATCTTCATTCATGTATTGCAATGAGAAAAAATAATCAATGGTCAAAGAAAGGGCAAGCAATTGTACAATATTACTTTTCATACACAAATCATTATGAATTGAACGTAATGTTAGAACAAAAAGGTAACGTAATCGAAACAGAAAAACAAAACGGAAATTCAAACTACTACACATGTATAAAAATCCTAAGTGTATATCGTTAAAGAATCCATACAATTTGGTGTTCGCTGCAGTTTTACTTTTTTTGTTAATGTGATTTCAATTAGAATGTACACACAATCATTGCGTAAGAATGATCCATATATTTTCTCACTTTTCCTTATCTAGTTTTAATGGGGAAAACAGCTATAATAGTTTTTGAATTACCTTTCTTTCTTATGCTTCTTCGACTTCTTCTTCTTTTTGTCTTTTTTAGGTTCCGGACTGGAGGATCTGTTAATAACAATAAAATAAATTCATAAATAGAAAAATAGTATTATAATTTAAAGAATATTATTTATCTATTGATCAGATGTCAATCGAATTTTTGAAAGCAGAAAATACCGACATAGTAGATAGTAAAAATAAATTTCTATACGTACGTATCGCGATGCTTGCGCTTTTTCTTCTTCTTTTCGCCAGCATCTTTTTTCGTTGGTTTCTCCACTTCCTTTTCTTTAGATGGTGTCCGTACGAGAGCATATTTTCGACTCTTCTCCTTTTCAGCATCTTTTTGAGCTTGCAATTCTTGTTGTAAGGCGGTACTTTTTGCCACATCCTCTTTTGCCTTTCGATCCGGATCGAAACTGGTACCTTCAACAAAATACTCGGATATGCCGAATGCTTCACGCAATTTGGCATTTTTCTCCTGTTGTGCTTCGGCTACTTGATGAGTTTCACGAACGCTGTAATGGAAAGAAAATTCAGCGTTCAGTTAATTTTAGGATAAATTGGAATTTCTTGATTTTCCGATAACCGCACTATGGAACGCTGATAGCGATTTTATCTGGAATAGAAACGTTCCAGTACATAGTGTGTCCCGCTTCATAATCGCCATAGCGGTAGGGTGGATTGTACACACTGTTTGCGGGAAAACGCCGCCCGAAAGGTCCCTCTATATTTAATTGTTATAGAGTTATTAGGACCGGATGGCATTATTCCAGCGGATGTACAAAAAGCGATGTATATACATCAAATCCAAATCCTTGAATTGAAAGTATATTCAGGGCCTGCTTGGAGCTGGTACACATTCCTCACACATGGTCGGATGTAAAGGTGGTTTTATCCCGAAGGGGGGCAGAAGCTCGCACGTTCGAAAGATCTTCGTCCCATAAGCTTATCGTCAACCTTGCTGAAGATGCTGGAGCGTATTATCGACATATACTTAAGGGACACTATTCCATCACAACTTCTCTCCTTTTCGCAGCATGTCTACTGGAAGGGGAGATCGGTGGGCACAGCTTTGCATTCATTGGTAGCATGTACTGAGAAATCTCTGACTTGCAAGGAGTATACATTGGTTGCCTTTTTGGATATTGAACAACGTCAAACCGGCAGAGCGCTATTTCGAATGCTCTCTTGAGTTTGGGTGTGGATGGCCCGATCTGTGAGCTTATTAGTCTGAGGCTAACATTTAGATTTATTAGTACCAGTTTGGCTTCATCAAAAATACGCAGGCAAGTTTGTAGGGGCACTCCTCAAGGAGGTGTCTTGTCCCCCCTTCTTTGGAACTTGGTGGTTAACAGGTTGCTTCTGGATTTGGAGAGGTTAGCTGTGAGGTTATTGCGTATGCGGACGATATTGTCATTACTATCTCGGGAAAGTTTCCCGGGGTCTTTAGTGAGATTCTGCAAAATTCCCTAAATTGTCTATCTCAGTGGGCTAGGCAAGTGGGTGGGTGTGGGGGTCAGCATCTCGAGCCGTCGCGTCGTGTCTCTTGATCTAAATGCAAAGCGAGGAGTGCCGGCATTCACACGGGAAGAGCGACAATGGCTCTCGTTCTGCGTTCAGTCGCAAAGTATGCGTGGCGTGCAATGGATCCTACACGTGCTGTGGCCACTTATCTATCTTCTTTACCCACGACACTGTCTTCGACGACAAAAAAACGTCAACGTTCCAGAGCGTATTGATCCCATCCTAGCGGGTAGCGGGGACTGAGAAGCGAGAGTCATTGTCGCGCTTCTCGTGTGAATGCCAGCACTCTTCGCTTTGCATTTAGAGCAAGAGACGTGACGCGACGGCTCGAGATGCACGAGCTGTACCGGCTCTCACTCGCGCGACATAAAGGCTCATGCTCCCCGTGTGAAAGCTCCAGTATACTCTTTGCATTTCAATCCTACGCGCCTCGCTTTCACTCGCGAGCGAGAGCCGTGCGGCACTTCGTGTGAATGAATGGAAGGTGGGAGCGGAAAAATGGAAGGTTTGGGCGACCGGTAGCGCAGTGTGTCGAGGCATCAGTGTCATGTTTGACTACCGGCGTTTCGGGTTCGAATCCCGTCCACGACGACGTTCGTGGCCACGGATGTGCAGGAGGTGCATGCTGGCAACTGCATTCTCCGAAACCAGTTTATGCCAACGAAACGTCAACTGGGGCACATGGAACAGTTGACGCGCTATGCCCCACAAGGGGTTAGGGCAATTGAGTAACTTTTTCTTTTCATACGAAATTTCATACAAATACTGTCAAAAGTTTCGTCCTGTTGACATTATTTGTATGAAATTTCGCACGGAAAGGTTAGTACAACACTAGGCTTTAGACTTGATAATTTTTAAATATTGTTATTATGGCGCGACAGCCCCAGACCGAACGACCACGGCCACCGAGCGTGATATCGTGGGTGTGATCACTGATCACTGACTCATTAGTGAGCACGCCTGGAGACTTTGTAATGAATCACCTGCAATGGACCATATGGTAGTGCTGCTTCCACCGGCAGATCTATGGCAGCACCTGATGAGTAAGGATCTGTCGGTGGTACGAAACCAGAGGCCGAGGGTCCCATTACACCTGGACCCCAATACGAGCGCGAGGGCAAGCGAGCCATTTGCCAACCATTCCATTCTTATCGCCTCATTATTTTATTCCCCATTTTTACCTCCCTTGTTTGCGTTTTCTTCCCCAGGCCTATGAATTTTTGTTAATACGTAAAGGACAGAGGCAACGAGCGGTGAAAACCCCGCCCACATCTCCCGAACTGAGCCGCTGCTTAGCTCGTTGAGGGGCCATTTTCTTCGCTAGATGGCTCGGCGCGACCTTCACGGTCATTATGCTACCTTAGGCTCCGTCCCCACGGGCATCTTCGGATGCCAACCAAACCGTCCGTTACAACTTCTTCATCCTTTCAATAACTTCTGCACAAGTTGTGGAGATATTAACGAAGAAGAAAGATGCAACCACCTTCTCTGCACTTGTCTGGTAGGTAAAAGGAGGTCTATTCTTGGCTCCTATTTCTTTCTGGAACGTGAGCAACTGAAGAATGCCAGTATTAGTCGTCTTCTTCGCTTTATCACTAGCTCAGGCTGGTTTAAGAATTAGTATGATTATGGATGTTGGATCCCTGGGGTATCTCAATGGACCAGTCAGTGTAGAATATACTCTAGCCCTATGGCGATTTTGGACCGGAACACTCTATATACGAAACAAGTGAAAACTAGGGTATAAAAACTTCAATCATAATACGAGTACGACCTATAAGCCCTTAGAAAATTATTAAAATGTACCCAAACATGTATAAACTTAAACTAGTTTGCACCTATTTAAATTAACAACAAATTTACCTTACAACACTACGCAGCTCCTTACTACGAACGGGTGCAAATTGTGCTAAAAGTTCATACGAAACATTCGGCAAATGTGTCACATTGCCAACGGCACCCGTAGCACTACAAGAATTAAACGGAATCGCAGCGAAATGTCCCAATCCTCCTGCCGCCACATCCATGGCCGCGTTATAGCCGCTACCAAGATGTTGTGACGGGTGTTCGACTAGCACCCCGTGCATATGATTTCCGGCGTGGCTGTTTATATTCGTTCCGGTCATGGCGGAGCATGTGCAGTGGCAGCAACACATTGACACATTATGACTATGATGATGTTGGCCATTGTGTTTCGATTGGAAACGTTGCAATAGCTGCTTTTTAATGGGCGCCCGTTTCCCGCCGTTCGCGGTTTTTCCGCCAAGTGGTTTAAATTTATTTTTTGCCGGAGCAGATCTGTTGAATGCCGGTGGCTGATTACTGGCCGTGCCCACTTCACGAATATCGTGTTCGAAAAAGCGACGCAGGGCCCGGGCCTTGCGGCGACGTTTCGTGTTACTATTTTCAGCCGAAACCGATTTGAATGAAACAGGAACCGCTCCCTGACATGTTAGCTCTTTTGGGGCGCAAACTATCGACGAAATCATTTTCAATTTTTCGGAATATTTTGGAAGACTTGGTTTCGTAGATTTTGTAAATATACTTGGCACTTATTTTTAATTTCAATTAACACAAAAACCACTGACACAATATTATTATCGGGAAGACATTGGATTTTTGCAGAATAGAAAAACTTGTTAAAAACTACATTCAATTTCTTTACAAACTAGTCCAGTGCCCAATGGCGACTGGTTGGAAGACTTTTTAGTGATTTTGTGTGCAGGTTTGAAATTACGTTACAACGTCTGTATCACATTTTTGCAAAGTGTTCATTTAGTTTTCAGCCAATGGCAGCATGAAACGATTACGCAGCTTTTAATTAAGTCGATGTGAACTTCGCCATGGGATTAAGTGAAGGAAGCGACAGTGTCGCATCCATATCACAGCTTGAAATTCCCCAATGACCTTAATTCAATTTGCATGGCGCTTCCTTAATACGAAGAAATATGTATTTCGTTTCACATAAGCTGCATGAGCTCGCATCGCGATGGTTCCGATGGAAACTCCTGTTTTCGTTTTTCGTAATGGGTGCTTATCGATTTTTCACTAATCCACCTTCTTTTTAGATGTTTTGAATAATTTCGGCATTTTCACTTAACACTTTTTATAATTTACATTTAAATGGAGACGACTGGATCACTTTTTTGTAAAATAGATGTAGTCGTATCAACATAAATAGCACTAAACAATAGCAGGGAAGACATGATGATAGTAACAACTACCCGGCCAATGGACCGAAGGATTCTGAGCATCGTAAAGATGGCTGCATCGTCACCCTTATGTGATGTGAGAGGAATATTGATTTTTTCGGACTACGCTGAAGGGGAAAGTGGGGAATGGTAAAATAATAGAAGGGTGGAAAATAATAGTGTTGCCATCAGTGCACTTGCAAAAGGAATACCTTTTGTTTGTTTTGCGGAGTACAATAGAAGAGGACTGTTTTGTGAGAGCGCTTAAAAGGAAAAAAAATTTAAATTGAAAAGCTTGTTTTTCCTTGTTTGATATAATTTTACCACCTCATGCGTTACCGAAAATATAACCATTTTTTAAAAGGCAATCGTCAGGTAAATAAATGGGAAGTGGGGGTGGGGAGCGGACGGGGGGATAAGCTTCAAAATTTTCATCCAAATTCCGGGAGGGTTTAGTCTTAGGCGGCTTTCACACGGAACGCACGATGCACGAGATTCTAGCAGAAAGCACCAATGGCGAGCGAGCGTTCTATACGAGTGCAATTTTAAATTAATCGTCGCACATACAAAGCTCGCCACTGGTGCTTTCTGCTAGAATCTTGTGTATGGTGTGTTCCGTGTGAAAGCCGCCTTAGGAGACTTTCACAGTGAACGCTACGAGAGATTCTAGCAGAGAGCGCCAGTGGCGACAATCGTCGCACATACAAAGCTTGCTCGCCACTCGTGCTTTCTGCGAGAATCTCGTGTATCGTACGTTCCGTGTGTAAGCCCCCTTAATGTGCATTTCACGGCAGGTTTCGTCATAGTCATCATCACGGTGCAGAAACAAATAATTTTAGACACTGATTTGGATTTTCACGGTATATACGAGGTATGATCAAAAAATAACGGTATCCCTTCAACCACACGTCAATAGATCGCTGCGGCGACGGGCGATTAGCAGCACTGCAACTAGCAAATAGCCTTCCTTCCATGACTCGAGCACACAAATCGGCCGAAATACCAGGAATCTCGCGTTCGATGTTGGCCTGCAGCTCTTCTAACGTTGCTGGCTTATTGGCATACACCAGCGATTTAATGTAACCCCAAAGAAAAAAGTCCAAAGGGGTTAAATCGCATGAACGAGGCGGCCATTCGCGAGGATCATTGCGTGAGATAACTCGCTCGCCGAACTTGGTCTTCAATAATTCGATTGTGTCGTACGCTGTATGTCACGTTGCACCGTCCTGTTGGAACCACATATCGTCCGAGTCCATAGTGTCGAGCTCCGATATCATGGCCCCGTAGCGATTGCCGTTGACGGTTGTTGGCGCACCGTTTTCATTAAAAAAGAAAAATGGGGCGATGACACCGCCGGCATGAAAACCCCACCAAACAGTTAATTTTTTCGGATAAAGTTGTGTCTCGTGCATCACTTTAGGCTGCTCACTCGACCAAATGCGGCAATTTTGCTTGTTGACAAAACCATCGAGTCAGAAGTGAGCTTCATCCGAAAAGATGATTTTCTTATGTAAGCGCGCGTAAAGTAGTCGCGATAGAACGTTATGCAAACGTTGTTGAAACGTGTATCTCTCCATGACAAAGAACTAGAAGATAATATGGAACGGGGGTTTTCACACAGAGCCCATACGTGTTTGAAACATAAATGTAATCCCGTCACTCTCCCCCTCTTTGAGTTTGTAGAACGATTGTGTCAGTTTGGACACAAACGTCATTGGACGATTGTGTCACTTTGGACAGAAACGTCATTCCAAAGCCATCTGATCAAAAGTTTTTGTCGTATCGTCAGTTTCGCGACTAAATACCAGTGCTCTCGCCTTGTGTTTAGCCGATTTGGCATTAATTACACGATTCCAAACGAATTTAAAAGTGATTGTGTCGATAATTAGCGCGTGTCATTGCCGTGAACTTTCATAAAACGAATAATGAAGTGCGTTGTACCGGGTCGCGGAAACACCACGTATTTACGTCCAAATGGCGTATCGTTTCACATGTAAGTATATATTTATATGATTTGTGATGAAGTCTCCTTAAAATCAACTGGAAATTTTCACGGTGTTCATTTAAAATTTGCATTTTTTTACGAATTCGGTGCAGTGTAAGCAAACAAGAATCGCCGACTTGACTTTTGTCATCCAATTGTTGGCAATTGTCAAATATTTGCGGTGTCACCTGTTTGTCAGACATTTCATATGTAGCGGTTCAATCACGGAAGAAATGTTGACAGGTAGCGTCTCCTCAAATGTGTAGTGGAGGGGATGTAGCGTTCCGTAGCGAAAATTTTTCACATGAATGCAGCCATTGAATACATAAAAGTAAATTTTTTGCCGATAATTTAATTCAAATTTACGCGCCAAATCAATGCCCCCAATACAGAAAAGTTGCCTACGCCTTTTAGATCTTTGTTGGTGTGCAGCATCTTTCATAGTATGTGTGAAAATCACTGAAAATGTATTCAAAAATTTTGCCGAACAGCCGCCCTTTGCTCCATGATTAATCGGCATATACTGACATTTCAAAATGTGAAAGAATTGCGAAGCCAACTTCACTCCTATTCGAGAAATTGGAGATAAACAAAATGCGTCGTCCCTATTGAAAAACCCTATATTTCAGTGCGACGTGTTTTGCTTCTCGTAGCGATTTTTGAAATGTCCTGCTTACGAGAGTATTGGCGTGAAATTGGGAAAAATGTTCACGGGTCATCACAGGGGACGAGAGTCGGATATCAGGTACAACGTTGGTCGCGGTCCTGAAAGCCTGACCGGTTAAGGAAATGACAGTAAGCAACAGAGATAGCAAAGCATTGTGTATCCGTAAGTGAAAGAGAGATGCATTTAACTGATACATTCACACATTTGACGCACACGAGAGAGCAGAATGACAACCAACCAATTTTCGTTAAGCCTGTTTCTTAATAATTGCACCAGAGCGAAAGAGACAGAGAGTGCGGTAGATGTATTTGTTTATAAATCATGGGCTGGGGAAACGAACCAACAAATTTTTCCGGTAAATTTTTCCTCTAAAGATTCTGACAGATAAGCGACCCTCTCTCTTCAACTTACGGATATACAATACTTCACATCTCTGTTACTCACTGTCAAATTGTCTGATCCTGTAAGTTTCGCAGAACGCAGCCGTTAAGACAAAAGTCCAGTCATCACCGTGAAATCGCCACTTTTAAAACGTTGAAACCACTCACGACATGTTCTGTCACTCAGAGCAACCTCACCCTAAGTATCTGAGAGCATTCGATGAGCCTCAGCTTCAGTTTTTTTCAAATGGAAGCAGAAGATCAAAACTTCCCGCAAATGACGAGAACTTGGCTCGAAAAAAAAAACATTTTGAATCGCGAATCTTATTAAAAATGCGAACAACTTTTACTAATGCGGGGATGTCGATACGTTCACAGACGCCCAAACGCACTTTATGACACTTTTGAGCTACGTATTTTGACCAGCCCTCACCGATGCAGCCGTCTGTCGGAAAACGGCGGAAGCAAAGTTGTACACCCAATATATGAAATAGTAAACAAACAAAATGATTTTGCTGCCTAAAGGAAATTTGTCCGGATGTATCCGTACTAAGAATTTAAGTTGACGTTTGAATGCTTAACCAAACCAAGACATCTCCCCTTTTTCGTCTTCGCTACTCTAATCAGCTCTACAGCGTTTTTTTTTGCCGCTTATCCTCCTTTACTGTGATTTGTACAAAAAGAAACCGCGGCTATAGTATAACTCCAAAGTTACAACTAGCACACCCCTGTATCCCTTAAACAAGTCCGAGGTAAAAAATAATGATGGCCAGCGATTACCAACATCATAGGCGAATAATCTTTCCATGTTTCGTAACAATCACGTAATATTTAATAATAATACATGCATCTAAAGTTGGGCATTTTAACCTATCCATATAAAAACCACCTACCGGTATCATGTATAGAAGCGAGTACTAGATACTTGCATACTGTTTGAATTGGAGTTATGTATTAAATTAGCCGTTTCTGAGTGGGTAAACATTAGTCGAAGCGGGGGGAAGAGGCTGGTCGCTTACTTCTCTCAATTATTCACACAATTTCTTTTTTGTATGCAAGCTTGCAATGTCGTCTTGGCATGAATGGCTAAACACCTCCAAGAGTAGGACAGTTCATCTCCTATTGGCATGGGACACAAAACCCTCGGATTGGGGGCGAAGCCCTCTACTTTTCGGTTTCATTTATTTAATTTTACCAAATCACTGACTGTTGTAAGTCTAAAAAAATCGTAAGCGTTCATTTGTACTTACACAACACGACCGAATTCATCTTTTGGAAGTTCAGCTTTTCCCTGGCCCATCAGCTTTGCTCTATATGAATCAATTTTTGTTTTGATATCGTCTTCATCATATCTATAAAAAAAAAAAAACAAAAAAAAAAAAACAAAAAAAAAAACAAAATATAATTAGAATGATATTACACACATTGGGTATATATAGGTAGTATATGTTTAATATTTTTAAACAATTTTGATACAGGTTGTCCCAAAATAAGTCGACACAGAAAAAAATATTATTATATTTAATTTAGGAAAGTCGCTGACCTTACTGTAATAATGACAAAAAAAGTAGTAATGGTCATCGATACTTTGGGCCCGTCCTTTGTCAATTTTCCTTGAATGTTGCCCACGATGTGATGATCATGTTCCGTTTTTATACCCTTCACGGATGTGATAGGGTATATTAACTTTGTCATGAAGTTTGCAACGCATAGAAGGAAGCATTTCCGACCATATAAACTATAAGTATTCTTAGTCAGTATGATGAGATGAGTCGATTAAGCTTTGTCCGTCTGTCTCTGTTTCTATGCAAACTAGTCCCTCAGTTTTAAAGCTATCGAGCTGAAATTTTATACCAAGCCTTCTTTTTATTGCAAGCTGTCGGAATCAACGGAATCGGACCACTACATCACAGTGACGTGCAGTGACTTTTTAATCAGGTCAAGCGCTAGAAATTTTTTAAAAAGTACTAGGCTCTAAAAGTGCTATTTTTTACATTTTGAAATCTTTTGCGAATTTTTGAAAGTAAAACGATTTTTTCCGCAATTAAATCACCTAAATTAGCCTTCGGCCCAAACTCAGTGCATCACCTTTCATGGATGAATGAATATATTTCATCAAGCAACAACCGTGTAAAATAATTTTCACGCCAATTTTTAAACAGAACTCAGCAATTTTATTATTTGCATAAGCAATATTACCTCTTTTCTTTGCGAAATATTTGTTTTAGGAAAAATGCTACCAAATGCTACAAATTTTACCAACAGATATTTCTCCCTAAAGTTTGAACTCCTAGAATTTCGGAATTTATGACAGCTACTTATTAAGGGAAATTCAAAGTCAAAAAACGTCACAAAAATAGCTCTCGTGAAAAGTTCAGGTTTTACCATTTTTGGTTCTTTCATTTGTGTTTGTAGAAAACAGTTGTTTCTGAAGCAACGTAGTCCCTTTGTCAGTTCTTAGATCTAAAAACCTGGACTATTATTTAAAATTTATATATAGGTAATAATACAAGAAACAACCAGAAAAAAAGCAAACGAAAGCGAAGTTTCCTTTTGATTAAAAATTATTTTCCTAACATTAATACACGTCGAAATATAAATAATTTATTGGAATATTTTTTTTATCAGCCACGAAAAGATATAAACAACTATCATTTTTGTAATCTTTGATCAAAAGAAAGTTCAATTAAATCTTTATAATTTGCAAAAGGAATAAAGTTTCTAGGCTGTGTGGTATTCGAAAGAAAGGTAAGGAAAAATTACACTTTTTCCACATCAATGAGAAGACTTAGGGGGCAAAAACTCCTCTTCCATAGTCCTCCGCGTGGGCGCCCCCTGGAACGGCAGTGGTCACTGACCATTGCCAACCAACGTCAAGCCGCCAGTGATGGCGGTGCGATGATTTGGTTGAGGTACCCCTGTGGTGTGGGGTGTGAAAAAAATACCACGGCCTTTCCCTTTGAGGGCCTGTCGTTAAAACCGACAATCAAAGGACAGGATGTGTATGCCAGTAACTTGCACTATCCGAAATCTTTATATGCTAACGAAACGTCAACTATGCCTCGGATAAGGACTGACTCAACGGTTACGACTTTTGGCTATCGTACAATGACAAAGATTGGATTCTGGAATGTGCGTACTCTCCTGGACAATGGATCAGAAGGTCCCCAGAACGCACGATTTCTTCAATTAGAGAGTGAATTTCTGAGGTACAAATTAAATATCTTAGGAGTTAGTGAGATAAGATGGTGGAACAGCGGAGAATTCATCTCTCCAACGGGCAGTACTGTAATGTTGTACTCCGGTAAAGCTACCGGTAGTCGTCGTGAGTCAGGTGTGGGGCTCCTTTTAACCAGAGCCGCGCGAAACTGTCTCTTATCCTGGGAACCGGTCTCTGACAGGGTCTTGACCGCCAGGTTCCAGACCAAAATGAGGAACATCTCAATAATACAATGTTATGCCCCTACTGAACCCGACAATGTCTTGGCAAAAGACTCCTTCTACGAAGAACTAAACGCCGTTCAGAGCAGAACACCTAAAGGTGACATTATAATGGTTATGGGTGATTTGAATGCGAAAGTTGGCGCCGATAACTATGGGCTCAGACATGTGATGGGGAGACACGGTCTTGGTGATTGTAATGACAACGGTGAGAGATTTGTAGAGTTCTGCAACTTTCACAGTCTCTTCATCGGTGGTACTATGTTTGAGCATAAGGACCACCACAAAATCAGTTGGTCCTCTGTTGATCGGCGCAGAACACAAAATCAGATCGACCATTTTGCCATTAGTAAAAGATTCAAGAGTTGCCTCCTGGACGTGCGAAACAAGAAGGGTGCCGATATTGGGATGGGAAGAGACCATTATCTTATGATCGCTAATGTTCGATTTCGTATTGCAGCCGTGCGCCGCCCCAGCGACGAAAGATCCAGGCCCCGCAAATTCAACACCGCTCGACTAAAAAATCCAGCTGTCTTACAACAATATAATGACCATCTTGCGCAAAAAGCGGCTGAGATAACTAGTCACCCAGATAGTGACATAAACGAAAACTGGGATGCCATAAAAAATGCGTACATTGATAGCGCAAATACCATCCTTGGCCCAAACCCGGATTGCCGGAATAAGCCCTGGATGTCCGACGCTTCATGGCAGCGGATTGTTGAAAGAAAGGAGCTGAAAGTTCGTTTGGCTGCAGCTTCAGACGACAATCGAAGCAGCATCGAACTCCTTTACCGTCAGAAAGCTCGAGAAGTTCAGCGTAGTGTGCGACGCGATAAAAGAGTTTATGCCAATTCTCTTTTAGCGTCAGCAGAAGAAGCCGCTAGAAGTAACAACTTAAACGCCGTATACGGTGTCATCAAGGAGTTTACAGGTGGTCGTAACTCCTGCCAACATCCGGTGAAAGATAGTGATGGAAAGCTACTTATCTTGGAAGAAGATCAAATGAGGCGGTGGATAGGACACTTCGCCGCGGTTTTGAACCGTGTAACCTCTGGTGAAGTTCCCCCTCATATAGATAATTTAGCTAACCATCAAAATGTGCGTATACGGTCCACTGCCCCGACTAAAGAGGAAATAGTCACTGCAATTATTGCACTAAAACGAGGAAAGGCCGCCGGACTTGACGGCATCCCTGCCGAACTTTATCAAGCAGCGCCAAGCGTAACTGCCGATTTGCTGCACCCACTTGTTGATAAAGCGTGGAATACAGAGACCTTTCCCACTGAGTGGAAGGAAGGTTTGATCATCAAACTTCCAAAGAAGGGTAGCCTCACAGACTGTAATAATTGGAGAGGCATTTGTGTGCTTCCTGCCGTTGCCAAGATAATAGCTAAAATCGTCCTGGAGAGACTAAAGGCCCACTTAGAAAGCACAATTGATGAAGAGCAGGCTGGCTTTCGATCCGGATTCTCCTGTGTCGATCACATTAACACCTTGCGAATCATCATCGAGCAATGCGCTGAATACGATTCTCCGCTTCACTTGCTTTTCATCGATTTCGAAAAGGCTTTCGATAGTGTGAACCGGGATTCTATATGGGCGGCCTTGCGCAGGAGAGGCATCCCTGAGAAGCTTGTGGCTATTATTAAGGCAACCTATGACGGCGCGAAATGTCGCGTTCTGCATAAAGGTAAGGTGTCGGGGGACTTTGAGATTCGCAGTGGAGTTCGGCAGGGGTGCATCCTCTCACCGATCCTATTCCTCATTGTGATCGGCGATGTGTTGCATGCAGCCCTATCCGGACTCGACAGAGGAATTCAATGGACTTTGACATCTTATCTACAACATCTTGACTACGCTGACGACATATGCCTACTCTCCCACAAAATCATGGATCTGTCCGCAATGGCGTTAGATCTCGAGAGGGAGGCAAGCAAGGTTGGGCTAAAGATTAATACCAACAAGACCAAGGTTCTTAGCCCGCCGTTGCGAAAAAGAAATCCGACACCTATTGCCATCAATATTAATGGGCAGCCTGTGGAGAAGGTGGACAACTTCGTCTACCTGGGTAGCATTGTTGCCGAAAATGGTGGTACGGAGCAGGACATCGCTCGTCGTATCAACCAGGCTAAACGCGCATACGGCATGCTGTCCAAAATCTGGCAGAGCAGTTATCTCAGCATCAAGACCAAGCTGGGCCTGTTTCGCTCCCTGGTACTATCAGTGCTTTTGTATGGGAGCAGTACATGGAAAGTTTCCGTAGGAGTTACCAGAAAGCTGCAAGTTTTCGTCAACTCATGTCTTCGTCGAATTTTAAGAATTTTCTGGCCCGAAACAATATCAAATGAAGAGCTAAGTCGGCGTACGGGTCAGATGCCAATCGACGAATTGATACGCAGGCGAAAATGGCAGTGGATAGGTCACACATTGCGGAAGAGTGATAACTGCATTGCTATGCATGCCATGAAATGGAACCCCATTTCCAACCAAGGCCGACCAAGAGGGGGTCCTCGAATCACATGGCGTCGATCTGTGGCAAAGGAGTGTCAGGTACTGGGTAAGTCTTTTGGGGAGTTGCGCCCCATTGCCCAGAACAGAGTACGATGGCGCGCAGGAGTAGTTGACGCGCTATGCCCCGCTAGGGGTTAAGGCAAAGTAGTATATCCTATTTCCTCATGTATAAATAATCCGGCAACAAATGTCCCAGACAGTTGTTGCTGATTCATCATACAAGCTGAAAATGTAGCGCTTGCATATTACCTATTAAGTTGAAAATGCATTTTAAACCAACATAAGAAAATAGTATTGACCGATTCCAGCAGTCTGAACCGATTATGAGAGATTTTGTTTCGCAACAAACAGCTCTGTTCCCCAACCAACTACATAGTTGGCTTTGATGCGTTGTACCGAGTGAATTCAAATACATAGCTCACATACATATAGCGGAGAATGATGGCGAATTGAAGTGAAGGAGAGCAAACCGTTCTGTTCCCCAACACAAACATCTTAATAACCCGGTTGGCTTTGATACGTTGTAGCGAGCGAACTCAAACAGCAGATAGGGGTAAAATGGAGGCGAATTGTGTTGAAGAAGAGCAATGCGCGCAATGCGTTTTGTTGGCATCGTTTGTATTGAATGTTTATGTTATGCTTCGTTTAGACGTGAACGCTGAGCCATTAGCGCATTATGTTCTGTCTTGTATAAAAAGAGAGTACTGTGTAAATGTTATAGTTTTAATGAAATGTTGAGATACATTTCTATAATTGATAAGTCAAGCGGCGCTTGACTCGCTTGTATGAAGTGCACGTCACTGCTACATCATTCATATAGCTGCCATAGGAACGACCGGTCCAAAACTTAGTCTTTGTGAGAAAAAACTTTTATTTCTGAAGCTATCTTTTTCAAATTTTACACTAATCAATAGTATCTTTAATCAAATCACACAAATTGGTTGAAGTCGGACTACTCTATCACATAGCTGCCATAGGAACGACCGTTCCAAAAGCAAGTTTTTCTTAGAAATTTTCTTTTATTTCTGAAGATATCTTTACCAATTTTCATAGTATTCAATCAAACTGGCAAGCAAATGCACCATAGCGTCAAGGGTATCATACGTTACGTTCAGCAAGCTAGCCAAAGGTTAGATCGTCGTTAGAAATGACCTCCGGCCACCGTATGTGTAGACACTGGTTCACAAAAGTTTACAATCTAGTTGTTATCTTATTGGTCACCTTCCAAGTTGAACAGCCATATAGAAGCACTGATTTTGCGTTGGTTTCGAAGATCCGGTGTTTGGTGCGTCTGAAAATGTTGTTGTTTTGCCAGAAAGGAGTCAAACTGAAAAAAAGTTACTCGAGCCTTCTTGATGCGAGACTGTACATCAGCATTCGCTCCACCATCTGCTGTAACTACGCTTCCGAGGTAGCAGAAATTGTCAACTCTTTCGACTGCCTGCCCCGAAAGACAAATTCGGATTTGCCTCCCAGTCCAATGAACAGAAAGTTTTTACCTTGCAAAAGGGGCGGTAGTTCTGAATTTTTGATATGTTGTATAGGTCGGTGGAGTAGTAAAAAATCCAAGTTTGCGTCACTCTCCCCCCGCTATCTTCGAAAAACTGGCACTTTTACTAGTTTTTCGCCTATAACTACGCTCCAGCCCATTTTAAGGCAAAATGTATGTATTGCATTTTTGTCGAGCACAAAATTTCCTACAAATTCCATCTGCCAAGTTTTTTTTTCTACAACCAATATCGACGGAGTTAATCTAATTTGAAAAACACTTTTTGTCAATTGCTCCTTTGTTCCCATGAAGTGGAAAAATAATCATTTTTAGGTGTATTTCATCAAATAATAATATTCTTCGTAATTTTAGAAAGAATCATACTTTCAATTTTCATAATGATCGGTTTATTACTTTTTGAGTTAGAAGTCCCGCAAATGTGAAAAAAAAAAACATTTTGAGAAAAACGCGTTTGAAAAACAGAATATACCTTCTATACCGTTATTTTAAAACAAAGATGCAAAAGTGGGATTCCCCTATAAAGCTACGTAAGTATTGTACATAAAGCGACTACCTGAGGTCGGTTCTTCGTACCGGAACGACCCGTTTTTCAACGGCTAAGAGCTGCCAAACCCCCTCGATACAAGGAGAACTGCAGTATTCGAATCATCGCCACTACAACAACAACTACCTGAGGTAGTGCTCCGCCGTACCCCCTCGAGTGCGCTCGAGCCTGTAGACTACACCCGATGGTTCTATGCTCATAAAATCTAAACGAATGCGAATTTTTTTTTTTTTGAAATTTTGGCAGCGTATTCTTGGATTGTTAAGCTAACAATTTATGCAGTAAAAAAATGAATTTCAAGAACCTCCTAATGTGGTTTTCCCCCTTAAACAGTACTCCAGTACATTGGCCTCATCACCCACAGATAAATGATATACATCCTGTCTTGATATCACTTCATTGCCAAGAAAGTCCTGTTGTTCTGACGCGTACCTGCAACAGCACTAAAACGTCACCGAATAAATGTGCTTAGAATCACCCAATCCAATGGGACGGACAATAAAAAAAAATACCCATGGCCAACGACACTTAGCGTAACTGGATATTATTTGGTACTCGGCATACCTAATGAGGTCAGTGACCTGGGATGTGTCTTGCAGTATAGAAGTGTTCCCCTTGCAGCTTGACTGTAATGGTGCTCTCATTTAAAGACCATTATAATTGAGTCGATACTTATTACTAGAACTTAAAAAAGACAGCCAAAAATGGGAATCTTGTGGTGAAAGGTGGAAATGCTGGCGAAATCGTTTAAAGCACGTTTAGAGTGAAAATGTACAAGTCCACCGAGCTCAGGAAATATTAATCGTTGAAAAGCGACAGTTTAGCTCAATTACAATAGTGAAGAAATTATGTAGATACTAGCAGCTATTCCAAAGTCCCTTCTCTTCATTTTTCGTTGAAGGATCCAATCAAGCCACTCAAGTGTAAAACAGTAAACCACACTTAGTACTCACCCCTGCTTCTCGAGAATCTCCTCAAACTCGGCGCACTTGACTTCGATTTTCCGTTTTCGCTCGTGATCAAGAATCGCCTGGTTGGGCTGTCGGTTCAACGCCGCATCCAATTTGGAGATGTCCTCTTCCGTCTTGTAGGCGACATTGTCCTTTTTGCCGGGTCGCACAAACGCCCAGTTGCGCTGCACGTGACCATTAGTGCCCGAGCCTCGTGCAGTTTGTAATCCAATTCCGTTATACATCCTTTTACGTTGACTTCCTTTTTTTAGCACACACTTCCTTTACTTGACCGTCAACATTTGAGATCGTACAGCACGCGCGAAATCAAGTGCTTCTTGACAAATCGATATCTCCCCGGAACACTTGCTCCGGTTCGGATTATTGATGAATTTAATTGGAGTTGTGGACAAACGCCAGTAGGAACTGAATGTATGAATGTTGAGACGAGTATTAAGTGAAAAAATGGAAATTTTCACGCAACGTACACTTGGAAATCGTTGAAAATGTACGAACACTAACAGACTTCGTTGCGCAGTTGACAGCTCGCCATGTTGAAGTCGCAAAAGCAGTCGGCGTAGAAAAATTAAGTTCAGTGTCACCGGTTTAAAGCGGGTGAAACGGTTCTTTGGGTAAAAGCGCGTTGACATGATCAAACTACGATTTGACAAACTAGCATTTGATGAAAAGTTGAGCACCGTCCAACTACGGTTTGACAGAAGCACAAGACATCAAACCAGTTTGACAAGGGGTTCACACGTTCAAGTAGGTGGTTTGTCAAACCGTAGTTTGATCATGTCAACGCGCTTTAAAGGGACGATAAAAGCGACACCGATGGTTTTTGGCCGGTCCCGTATAAAAATATAATGGTAGCGCAAATAGTCCGATCCATGCTGTACGTTCGTTCGTTTCGTGCGTTTGTCCGGGCACTCCGTATTGTGATCTTAACCAAATTTGTTATTTAGGTTTCTCGTGTCCCCCTGAGCACAAATTGGAGAAGGCAATTTTCGTCATCGAGGGTCTGTTTTGTTTAAAATAGAGTAACTCGCCTAAAGGTACACTCACTTGTGGCAAATATTTGGTAAAAAATGACAAATACTTCGGAAAAAGGCAAATATTTGCAATAATACTTGTTGCACGTTTGAACCCAAAATATTTTCTTTCTATCTATTGCCATCTGAACAAGAAATAAAACTGCTTTGCCAAATTAACATCTTTGGACAAATATTTCTTAAAAAATTTGAACAAATATTTGCTACGAGTGAGAACGCACCTTAACAAAGCTTCGAAACTTGTCCACCAAGCCAAGGCAAATTCTCTTAATGATCAATATGTGAATGCATCCGGTAACAGCAGAAAACTCTGGCAAATAATTAACAGCGAACTAACTGCCAACCCTGGTCACAGGAGAGAAACCGATAGTTCACTTTCCGCAAGTGACATTAATCAGTTTTTCGCATCAGTTGCAGAAAAAACTCAGCAAGGCAACTCATCCCCGATTGAAGAAAGATATCCAAACATTACAAATGAACGAACAATATTTCTTGAACCCACAAGCATAGAGGAAGTAACTGGTATCATAAAGAACCTACGCAATGTATCGACTGGGTTTGATGGTATCAAAATCAGTGATCTTCAAATGGTTTGTGAGGAAATTTCTCCACTACTGAGCCAAACCATTAATAAACATCTTAGTGAAGGCACATTTCCAGATGTGCTGAAAATTTCGAAAATCAAACCAATTTTCAAAAATGGAGATCCTAATGATCCATCAAATTATAGACCTATTGCGTTGTGCAGCGTATTTAGCAAGTTATTTGAAAAGGTGGTGAATACCAGAATTGTTCGCTTCATAAATGAGACTATTGGAGTTTATCAAATATGGCTTTTTAGCCGAAAGTAACACAACTGCTGCGCTTACAGATGCACTTCATTTTATAAACTCTGAACTTGATAGTTCAAAATATGTAACGGCCATTTTTATAGACTTGAGCAAAGCCTTTGATACTGTAAATCATACAGTCCTGTCTGAAGCCCTGTATGAACTTGGTATAAGAGGAGTTGCTAACAACCTGATAAAAAGTTACCTGAAAGATAGACCAATTATCACTGAGTTCCATAATGAGATAAGCGGCGAAGTAATAATGAATACAGGGGTTCCTCAGGGTTCTATTTTAGGCCCTACATTATATCTGCTTTACGTGAATAATCTAAGTCATGCAGGCCTTACCGCCAAGTATGTAACTTATGCAGATGATACTCTTCTGCTGTATTCTCATTTTGGGAAAAATGATGCCGAACAAATTATCAATCGTGATATGAAAATCTATAAACAGTGGCTTCAAGGTAACAAATTAGAACTTAACACCAGAAAAACTCGTTACATGCTTTTTAAGCAGAAAAACAAGGCCGATATCGAACTTTGTATCAAATTTGCAAACCAGACTATTGAGAGAGTCGAAAAAATCAAATACCTAGGCCTTATTGTTGATGAGAAGCTTTCGTGGAATGATCATATCGCTCAAATTAGATCTAAACTATGCCCATTAGTTGCTTTACTGAGACGTAGAAAGTACATAAATACCCATCTTAAAAACTTAATCTTCCATGCCCACGTCATGCCTACTGTTACATATGGAATTTTTAACTGGTATCAAACATCGGCGAGAAATATTTCAGCAATCGGAAGAATGCTTAATAAAGCTGTCAAAGCGATTCATAATCTACATCCAAGAACACCTACTTCAGAAGTCTACGAATTGACTGGTAAGCTACCAATAGAAAAAATTATAACCTCTGAAAAAATTAAGATTATTTGGAAGATAGTTAACAAGAAAATTAAAACGTCCATTTCCGTGTCAATGAATAGAGAAGTTCACAGCTATGGCACTCGAATTGCTGGAAATTTCAGAACACCTTTAGCCAACACCAACAGAATCTTGCTAGATCCAATTAGATCATCTCTACTGATTTTTAATGCCTTACCGCAAGAAATTCGAACCCTTACATCATATGATACTCTAAAACGAAGACTCAAACATTACTTACAGCTTAACCAAATTTAAATTTAACTAAAGTATCAATATAATCCAAGACAATTATACTCACCAACCATGGTTTAATTAGCGCGTTTTCGCTTTAATTAAAAACAATATTTCCTTTTAAGATTGCCTGCGTTCACATTTTGGAGCGCTTCGGTTATTCAGCAATTGAAATGCATGTAAACGGAAAAATCAGTGATTTTTTCCGTTTACATGCATTTCAATTGCTGAATAACCGAAGCGCTCCAAAATGTGAACGCAGGCACTAATATACTTTTTTTGCATTCCCTTAGTGTTTCACTGTCTGGGTGGCAAAACAAGTTTTAAACTCAAATTATATGTTTCAATGTTTTCTGTAATTGTCTTTGGCACCTATTAATTTCTACTCTTATTAACTATGTGGGGTGGGTAAATGTAGTCCGCAAAACCTATCAGTTCCACTTGTTGTATTTTGTTGATCTGCCCTAAATCGAGTATACTTGTCCATACCCTCCCCATCCCCTTTTCCCTCCCCTGGGAAATGATGATAGACGCTTTTGAAACACCTGATTCTGTGAATGATAGTACCAAAGCCAAACTGATCCCTTATTCCCTGTTAAAAAAAAAAATCTTCAAATTTTGTATTGTACGTAGCTTCCTTGGGCTATTATTAGTACTATAAGGTGATATTTTGGTCCTCCTGCATGTGTACGTTAGAAAAAAGGACTCACTTTATTATGAAATTAAACGGAAACCAAACCTGGTAGAAATGGGTAACTTCTGATTCGCGTGATGAAAGATGAGACCAATGCACTCGAGTACTGTTGAAGGCATTTTGAGTCCTTTGGTCAGAACTAATACCATTTGTGCAAAAAAGGACATTTTTGGCAAAAACAGGACAATATAGGCAATGAAGCGATGACTAGGCAAGATGGGTATCATATGACTGGGGATGCGGAGGCGAATGCACTACATTACTGCTGAAGGCATTTTGAGTCCTTTGATGTGGAAAAAAGGACTTTTTTTCGCAGTGAAGTGATATCTAAGCAAGATGGGTATCATTTGACGGGGGGTGTTGATGTGAATGATTTAGACCAGGGGCCGGCAATCTTTTTAAGACAGTGGGCTAGTTTAAAATGAAATATATTTAGGCGGTCCGCACAGTAGAAAAAAAAATATTGACAGAATGCCGATCGAAAAAATCGTCGGGGCTCTGTAGGAGGAGGGTACACGCTCCAAAAATCAATCGTAACTCGACAATCCCATATCATAGACATCTCTTCTTCGTCTTAAATTGTTCAGTTTGTAGTCCTCTATAATCTTACTTCTGAAGGCGTCCATTCACAATGAATTTAACCGACGATATTCCCACAGAAAAAGTGGATGATGAGCTTATAGGTTTACGACCAGTTTCCTACGGACGAAAATTTTTTAGGATACACTGACGAAAATCTTGTAAAGAAAACGGACGTAGGAATTACTAACTATTATTTGAAGCGATGCCGAAAAACTGTAGAAATAACAAATAACTGACGATGATTTAAAGAGCAGACGAGAATATGTAGGAACCACTGACGATGACCTGAACTGCTTGCGATTTTCTTCAGTTTTCCTTCAGGTTCTCATCGGCCGGTTAAAATTGTTGTCAGTTATTCCTACAAGATTTTCGTCCATTTTCCAATGGGAATATCGTCAGTTGGATAGCACATGTAGGGCTGATTCGATTCAAGTAAAGTATCGATACTTTTGCTTCCGATCCAAGTCATTTGATATCGATACATTTAGCTCAAATACTGAGTAGGTATCGAATTAAAGTAGTTGGATCGAATCAAAGTACTTGAATCGAATTAAACTACCTAAAAGCTGTAACGGACGGTTTGGTGGGCATCCGAAGATGCCCGTGGGGACGAAGCCTTTGGTAGCATAACGACCGTGAAGGTCGGGCCATGCCATCTGGCGAAGAAAAAGGCCCCTCAACGAGCTAAGCAGCGGCCTACCCTTGCTGTAGCTCAGTTCGAGAGATGTGGGCGGGGTTTTCGCCGCTCGTTGCCCCTATCCTTTACGTATTAATAAAAATTCATAGGCCTGGGGGAGACAACACAAACAAGGGAGGTAAAAATGTGGAATACAAAAAAATGAAGCGATAAGGATGGAATGGTTGGCGGACGGATCAGACGCCCACGCGGTCGCACCTGGGTCCGGGTGTAATGGGACCCTCGGCCTCTGGTTTCGTACCACCAACAGATCATTACTCATCAGGTGCTGCTTCGATCTGCCGGTGGGAGCAGCACTACCAGACCATAATATGGTTCGTTACAGGTGGTTCACTACAAAGTTACAAACCACATTTCTACTGCTTCTCCCACTCTATTCTTTCTTATTGTTCATTGTAAGTGATTGAGTCTACGCGCTACGCCACACCGTTGCCATATTCCATGTCATCCAGCCGCCATCCAATGCATTGTATGATGGGTATGGATACGGCTTGAACGGTTTGACCAGTTTGACACCTACACGTATATTGTCTCTCCCACACACCAATAGGAAGTTAGCCTCCCCAATCTAACGAATTATTAAGTTTTGATCGTTTGTCGACTATCCTGGGGCAGCTGGTCCTTCGTACCGGAACGACCCGTTTTTTCAACGGCCAAGAGCTGCCAAACCTCCTCGATGCAAGAAGAACTGCAGTATTCGAAGCATCGCCACCACAACAACATGGTACAAATGTCCTCCGAATAGCTCAGCTAGTTAACTCCATTTATCCAGATAGTAAGGTATGTGGAAATCAACATCAGCTCTATTTAATCGAAGAAGTTCAGACACACACTTGCGTCCAAAATCCAAATTTTCCCCAGCCGAATCGAAAATCTCCCTGTCAAATCCATACATCGACCGGGGAAATTTTTGATTGGACGCGGGAAATATTGGATTTTGGATGCATGTGTGTGTCCACCTATAGATTTTAAGATCGCAGTCTACTCGATATAAACGCGACCATGCTTAAGCTTCTGATGAACGCGTATTGTGGAATACGCGGCGACGCATCTCGTGTATCAGCTCATATCATCGATTAGATCGGAATACATACACTAAAATGGCAAACTGAAAGAGAATCATTTGGCGGAGTTGACCAGCGTGGACACATGTTGACAAGCTATAATGAAAGCCAAGGTTCCATGCAGGATTTAAGCCAGCATCGCATGACAGAATAAAAATCGCCAAATCATCTGTTCTGTTATCATTGGACAAGAGAATATTAAAATAAATAACTGGCGCAACAGTCCAATTTGAACCACGGCCTCGAGATGAGTTAGCATCATCTCATTTTCTAGATCGTGACGGTTTTTGTGCAGAGGCATGTGATCAGCAATACGCTCAACCGAGTTATTTACCCCATAATGGGTACTCATTTAACAGCTGAGTGGGCTCATAGTCCGACACGTAAATCCCCGGAATCGAACCGGGGCCCAGTGCGTTGAAGGCGAACGTGCTAACCGTTGCGCCATCCGGACTACTACAAGAGAATATTGAAAACAGTGAAATGTTGGATTTTTAAATTTTTATTTGTAATTTAAAAAAGACATCACCTCGTTTTGCTCAACACAACGGAACCCACCAAAAAGTGGGCCGCCATCGGGCAAACCGCGAAAGATCCACACTTTTTATATGATGCCGATTTTGTTGGCAATGTCCAGAGCGTCGTAGTCCCGCGCTAACCGGACATACGCCTTCTTGTTTCCATCAGGTCGGACGAGAATGTTAACCTTGGCTACTTTGATATCATACAATTTCCTCACGGCTGCACGCACGTGATTCTTATTTGCCCTCAAATTTGTCAAGAAAACGAGTGTGTTGTTGTCTTCGATCTTCTTCATGGCTGCTTCAGTGGTGAGTGGACATTTGATCACATTGAAGGCGTCCATGCTGCAAGGAACGGAGAAAGAAGCGTTAAATTGTGCAAAGGTGATCAACGGTGGATGAACGTTGAACACTTACCGATTACGGGTTGGGACCGATTTTCTTGGATATTTGGGGTTGCGTGGAAGCCTCAAGGTCCTTGGACGTCTGAAGTGGACGCTGGTGCGCACCTTCCTGGTCCTGGTACCGAATTGGCCTTTGATAACCTGCGGGATGGAGAGATTCGGTTTAACATTAATCGTTTTGACACGGAGTTTTTTGTAAGACATGTTTTGTCTAAAACAATCAGCTGGATATATTCTTTTCACGTTGGTTTGAATTGGATTTCAAAGAGATTCCTCAAATGGTCATCATTTTACTGCATTTTTCAGTAGTACTGCAAAGTTGACTTGCATGAAATTCACATGGCGCGAACGGCACGGCAACACGACATCAAAACATAACCACGTTTTCACAAAAACTGAACTAGGTGTTGCTTCTGATGCACTGCTGCTCTCTCCTTGCGTCACACAAATCAACTCAACACACTTTAACGGCACCTTGAAACTCACCTTGGTCTTGACACTCTTAGCCTTAAGAATAGCAATAGCCTTAGCCTTGGCTGTTCCCTTGGGCGTCTTCAAAGCCTTGGATTTGCCAGCAGCGGCAGCCCTCTTGGCCTTAGCCTTAGCAGCGAGCTTGGCGTGGGCCGTGGTCTTGGCAACCTTGGTTGCTGGCTTCTTCTTGCCCTTGGCATCCTTGCCAGTCTTGGCCTTCGTGGCGGCTCCAGCCTTCTTGGCAACTGGTTTCTTAACTGCAGGCTTCTTGGCAGCTGGTTTCTTGTCGCCAGCCTTCTTTTCAGCGGGTTTCTTAGCCGGTGCAGCTTTCTTAGCGGCTGGCGCTGACGATGATGGAGCAGCGGCCTTCTTTTGGGCAGGCTTCTTTTCTGCTGGCTTTTTAGCTCCAGCACCTGATGTGGAGGCGGCAGGTTTCTTCTCTTCCTTCTTCTCCCCGGCCTTGGCCGCTGAAATAAAAATTGGGAAAGTGATAATTAGTGATTGTTCAACATGTTGACATGCATCGGAATGTTGTGGACAAAAAGTGTAAATCTAGATGAACCAACGAGTGAGGTTAGAATCAAATGTGAATGTTTACAGCATCTGCGCCAACTATAGAATACAAGGATATTTTACTAGTCAAACAGGATCTTCGCAGAGTAGCGAAGTATTCTATACGGATAAAGGCAACGTTTCACGTGAAACTAGGGGAATACACGAAACTTCTTTGACACTGTACCGCGTGGCTGGCACTGACAGCAGAAAGATCAACATTACAACTTTCCCTACAATAAATTTCCAATTATTCACTCGACGCACTCTTCGAACTTTAAATGTATGTTGATCACTGCCATTTGGTGTAAATTTTTCGGAAGATTTGCAACTTTTTGTCCACTTAAACGCAATATTTCTCCTTACCGGGCTTGTCAGTGGGCTTCTTGGGTGCCATTTTCACGAAAAAGGCAGATGCGAAAGAGAGAGACTCGAATGTCCGCGACCGGAACTCATCAAAGTAAAATTCAGCGCCGTTGGTGGCGCTGAATGGAAACGATACTCGTTTGGTATTTGATGGCGGGAATTTGTTTTGAAAAGTGATGAATGCCAGCATTTACAAAAAAGGAGAATTGTTTGGTGTTTTACTTTTACTTTTAGTTTTAATTTTTTTTTACAGAGGATCGGTTACCGAAGAGCACGAACTGCTCGCGATCAGTTCCGGAACTTGTCTCCTTGACTTTCATATGAAGTGTGTGTGACAACGAGAGTCGCGTTCAGCAGGCTCAGACTGCATAATCGACAAGTTCCGGAGCTGTTCGCGAGCAGTTCGTGCTCTTCGGTAACTTCTGAACGCAGGCAATGTTTTGATTTCCAATATATGTTGCGATATAAAGTTTGAATGGCCGTGCGGTCGACATGAGGAAGTCCCGATGAAAAAACAGCTGGCTCGATGGGATTTTTCCGTAATGCAATAGGTGTAAAAATGCTAAAATACTCTGGAGAAAGCGATGCGTGGTAATAAGCCAACTTTAAGGTAGGGTCCTTATAGAGAATTCGTTTGGTATAGGCATGTAGGGTATCAAAAGAAAGGTACCGTCAAGTACATTTCATTTTTGACATTTTCTTCAAATCTAAAGAAAGGAAAAAAGAGTGACAGGAGCCCCCTTGCATTTCGAGACCATTACACTTAGAAATATGGAAATCTGCAGGAAGGCGGCATTTCACTAGTATACAAAAAGGAAAATAATAAAATTCTGATGTCTCTTCAAAAAAGGTTAGTAGTAGTAAATTTTTATAGTTTTCAGTCAATATCTCTCTCAAGGCGATTTACCTTTGAATTACAGTACAGTCGCGATAATTTCAACAAAACAGAAGAGTAGTCCTAGGGGCACTACAAAAAGCAACACAGTCCATTCTTTGCTACTTTGCCTGCAAGCTACGGTTAGCACCTGTACTCGGAGTAATCCACCAGGCAACTACTCCAAAAAATGTGTAAAACAGCTACAAAGATATTGCGCCTTATCAATTAACAAACCAGGATCGTCCCTTACAGCACAAGAGGCTCGGCTGGAAGTACATATATACTTCTACTATAGGATATCCTATACTTGTGAAAATCCGGATGGCGCAATGGCTAGCACGTTCGCCTTCTACGCACTGGGCCCCGGTTCGATTCTAAATGAATGTGGGTGTTTCCGATAAAAAAGGGGATTTACGTGTCGGACTATGAGTCCACCATAGAGAATACCTATGGAGGAGCAATCCGCATATACGCAACACTAAACTATTTGAAGCAATTCCAGTCGTAAAAAGTAGAGAGAGAGACACACGCCCTCCACTGCGCAACACCCGCGCAGTCTATATAAATTCACAGGAAGCACGCAAGATGTCATCCCCTCTCCTACTTTTCCAATTGGAACAATAACATTCCAGTCTGTCTCTCTGCCGCGGAACACCCGCCCGGTCCATATAGAGCAAAAGAGATGTCAAATTTCCATCCCCTTCCTACTTCCTCACTTGTGCCGAATTGCTTCGTTTCTCTCGCTCTTTTTCACTTCCTCATATACTCTCTCTTCAAAGGAGCCCACTCAGCTGTTAAATGAGTACCCATTTATGGGGTAAATAACTCGGTTAAGCGTGTTGCTGATCACACACCTCTGTACAATGCCGTCACGATCTAGAAAATGAGATGATGCTAACTCATCTCGAGGCCATGGTTCAAATTGGACTGTTGCGCCAGTTATTTATTTATTTATTTATTTTATACTTGTGAAGATATACCTCTGTTTTGTTCGGATTAACTTTTACCCCATAGTTATCAGTCACTTTTGCGAAATATTTCCCCATTTTTACCTCCCCTGTTTGTGTTGTCTTCCCCAGGCCTATGAATTTTTGTTAATACGTAAATGACAGGGGCAACGAGCGGCGAAAACCCCGCCCACATCTCCCGAACTGAGCTACAGCAAGCATGGGCCACTGCTTAGCTCGTTGAGGGGCCTTTTTGCTTCGCCAGATGGCATGGCCCGACCTTCACGGTCATCCTAGCTAAGGCTCCATCCCCACAGGCATGTCCGGATGCCCACCAATCCGTCCGTTACAGACAATAACTTTGCAATCACTCAAAATGTACTACAAATGAATTGAAAATGCGAATGGATATTGCGGGAATTTATATCGCAGGATGCTCGTATACACCACACAAAGTATGTATATGAATCGAGCAGACTTAGAAAGAGATTTCTTCGAATTATCTCATTTCTAAATACATAGTTCTATTGTCAATTACATTATTATATTAAGTTTGTATCAATAACACAAAACCAACTAGCATAAATTCCATCGACTTGCCATATAGTTAGAAAGGCATTGATAAACATAATTAAATCGGTATATTTTATTCATACCGACAACAAGTGGTATAAGTGTTGTGGTTTTCGTGGTTTTGCAATTCGATCCCTGAAGATCATCGCTAGAATAGGAAGAATATCATTTAAAAATTTTTATTCGAAGCGCGATTGCAGTGCAAATGTTTAATTGCAAGAATGCACATGCAACACAGAATAATCAGTTCATTTCCGCCACCTTACTACGAAAAGGCAACACCTTATTCGCAAATTAACTTTTCGGACGAAGTGTTAAAAGGATACCATAGAAAAGTGTCGACTTTTTTGAATGTGTGCAAAGTTATTGTGGTGGGTGATGTTTCGGTTGGAAAGACGGCGTTGGTTAATAGGTGTAGTGAACATGAAATGTCTTGCGGATATTTCGTATTACAGTTTTAATCCTTTCGCAGATTTTGTTACAACACATTCGACGATGATTCGAAAGCAACGATCGGTGTGGATTTCGAAATTGCTAATTTTAATAGCCGCCATACATTATCCGATCCGTCGTCCGATCGATCGGCCGATGGATCGCCACAAAATATCTGCCGATCTCCACTGCACACACACTGAGCGATTTTCGTGCGATGCGATAACGAATGACAATTCAAAAAATAGGTTATGATTCACTCCCAATCCAACCTCGATTCATTTTTGTTAACTATTTGGATGTGTGTGGTATTTTCGTGTACCACATATTTGATATTTCAATTGCAGTGCCATTTAAATCATTAGAATCCTTGAAATTTCATCATTTAATAATTTGGTAATTTGACATTCACTTGCGATAATCACATACACTACCCAATCGATCGTCACCGATCGATCGCACGAAAATCGCACTAAAATATCGGCAGATCAAAATTGATCGCCCGATCGGCGCGATTTCCACATACACACGCCAATCCGTCGGCCGATATTGATTTCGGGCGACGGATCGGCCGATCGATCGGTATGTGTATGGCACGTTTAATGTTGTGGATGTGAATTTTAACCTTCAAATGTAACCGTCAAAGTGATTTAAAAAGGATTTTTTTTTATTTAAATTTACATTATTTCAGTTGGGATACGGCTGGTCAAGAAAAATTCAAGTGTATCGCGCATGCCTATTATCGCAATGCAAACGGTAAGAAATATTTTATTTTTCTGTAATTGTTACATGTACGTTTACTTTATTTCGCAAAAAGATATACTAGCAGAGTCATCATGTGCTTATAGGAGCTGACCTAAACCAAATTCTGGTGTAGTTCTGATTTTTTCTATTTATGTTTTTTTATGGTGCTGATTACGAACCTGAGGTTTGCTACTATTTTTTTTTGTGGAATTTGAGTTTTAGCCAAAAAAACAACGACAAAAATACCTTTTTCTTTTATTTTTTAAAAATATTTTGAAAACCATTAACCCTTGCAAAAAAACTTTGTGAGACAAAATCAGAAATTATGAACAGCTAAAAAAAATCGCACTACTTTTTTCCTATCTTTAATAGTTTTCGAGATATTCTGACTTGAACGGAGATTTTCTCTTTTTGACCCTTTTCAAGTGCGGATATCTCGAAGAATATTGTATTGTATTGAAGATACGGAAAAAGTTGCGTTAACCTTTTTTATTTTTCTGTTCAAGATCTTTCATCTTGCCTCAGAAAGTTATTTTAATAACTGGCGCAACAGTCCAATTTGAACCACGGCCTCGAGATGAGTTAGCATCATCTCATTTTCTAGATCGTGACGGTTTTTGTGCAGAGGTATGTGATCAGCAACACGCTCAACCGAGTTAGTTACCCTATAATGGGTACTCATTTAACAGCTGAGTGGGCTCATAGTCCGACACGTAAATCTCCGGAATCGAACCGGGGCCCAGTGCGTTGAAGGCGAACGTGCTAACCGTTGCGCCATCCGGACTAAAATACAAAAAGAAAGTTATTCGCTAAATTTAAAAATATTTTCAAAAACAAAAAGTGTTTTTTTTTTTTTTGGTTATACCTTCAATCCCACAAAATAATTGGTGCCAGCACCCCGAAAAAAATAAAATGAAAAAAAAAGACACCTGGCGCAGTGAAGCCAGAGGAACTGATTTTTATATGGGCTAATTCGGGATCATTTATGAGTTTATGTAAAATTAAGATATGGGTCGGATACTTAACTGCAGTTGTTAGTACCAGCTGCAGCTGCAGAATTAGGTATTTCGATATGCGGGCGATGTTTTCAGATGATAAAACTTTTTAACTGTTCGATTGATTTTACTATATGAATTTATCTCCAGCTTCATTTTAAGCTTCATCAACAACAATAAACGCGTTCCCTGTAGACAAATCTTTGCTTATTACTTTTTGCTGTTATATTACTGTAACCTTTCGACAGAGTTACAGCAACAATTTTGGGAACACAATTAATTTATAACGGAAAGAGCTAGTTGAGCGAAACTCTTCCAATTGGTGGAAGTTAGTGAGGAAAGCTGTGTTCCCAAAATTGTTGCTGTAACTCTGGAACTGATTGATTGATATTGACGAAATTAAATAGGAGCCCTGTCCTGACGATCGCCCACCAATTAGAAAAGTTTCACCCAGATAGCTTCTTGCGTCATAGGCCTCGTTTATGCCGCGGAACTATCTTCGAGAATTAACTGATTCGAGCTAACTCACGACGACATAAACATGTCGCATTAGCTAGTTTTTGGTACTAATTTTAGCTCCACTTGCGACGCAGAACTGGACTGAAAAATTGGGACTAGATTGTGTTGCTGTCTTCGCTAATGGTGTTGGTGAAAATTATATTTTATATGTTATATAAATACCTCATCCTTTCCTGAAACTCTGCATTTGTTTCATCCTTTGATTGTAGCGGAATAAACGCGTTTTTATTAGGAGGCTACTGCCTCTTGACATTTTCCTAGACATTTTCCTAGACCAAAGTCACCGAAGTCACAAACCAACAACTGACATCTTTCATATTTAGTACGTCTCCGTATGGTCGATATCAACACACCACAAACAAGTACTAGCACTAAAACGATTTAGTTAAATCGCCTTTTAGTTCCACGGTATAAATGAGGCCATAGAGTTATTTTGCTTCGAAAATTTTGTCGTTATATAGCTGTAACTTTTGAACAGTTTGATGCATTTCCCCTGAAATTGGATAGGAACCCAGTCCTCCTTACATCCACCAACTGGATAGTTTTCGCCGAGCTATTTCTTCTGTTATGTAGTTATTTTGTTTATAAAATTATGCCGTTATGTATGGAGTTGTAACTTTTTAACCGCTTGGGTGATGTTTGCTGAAATTTAATAATAGGCTAGTCCTCATTGACGTCTATCTACTGGACAAGTTTGATCCAGCTAGCTTTTTTCGTTATGGAGTTATTAGGCTTAGATACTTTTGCCGTTATATAGCTGTAACTTTTTAACCGCTTTATCGATACTGTTGGATTTCAATAACAGCCGGCTTCCCCACTGATATCTATCAACTGGAAAACTTTCACGTGGCTTACGACTTTCGTTCGACTGTTATCGTGTCCACAACATTTTGCGGATATCATAATGTCATAAATGACACAAAATAAAATGATACAAAGTATCTACACTGCATGCAGATACATCGGAACATGGATATGTCTTTGGCTACCGACTGCGTGGAACCTGTTGTGTTGAAGATTTCGACGTAAGTTTTATAAAGATCCCAGTATAGTTATACTGGATGAATTCATTCGACAAAACACGTCCCACGCTTTCGGTAGGCATAAGATGTACCGATGTATCTGTGTGCAGTGTAGATACTTTGTATCATTTTCAAGACATACCGTCCCGCATAGTGTACAGGAGAATACAAATTAACCCAACCGTTACCCCGTGTGTGGATCAAGCGATCATACACTCTACATATTTATATGCGCCTGTGCTTCGTTAGTACGTCAATCTGCGATCGATCGCGTCAAGCCGCGGTCTAGCTAAATGCACTTACTATTAGATACTTAGATAGTACTCGTCTAAGTCTAAAGACGGTAAGCGCGACAACACAATTTTATTGCATTAACGTTTACGTTATCCGCGCTGCACAAACTGCATCATCTGCACTATTCTCCTCACTAAATCAGAATTGTGCACTGTTAGTTGAAATATCATCGATCGTGATAGTACGCGGTATGCGCGATACAAGTACGGTCGTGAGTTCCTTACATCCACGGGACCTTGGTGACACTGATTTGGATTTCAGTCGGCTGGATGGGATTGGCCATCACGAGAAAGGGGTGGATCCGCCGCGGAAGTGTAGTCCAAGGACCGTGGAGCAAGCATCTCTTTCGCACTGTCGCCGATGACGAAGCAACGCCCATCCATTGAACTTCTTCAACTCAACCGTCTCTCCATTGCCTGCATACGAGTGTGTGTGTATGTGTGGGTGTGTGTGAAGTTGAAGCTATTTCTCGACCTACCCCAACGATTTTCTTACTGAGTCAGGTTAGTGACTAATTGATGAAAACAAAAAGATTGCTGTGAAGGAGGAGCCATAGCGCTGTGCACGAGTGAGGGAGACAGGTTGTCTGGATGTGGCTGGTGTTGTGAGCAGATTTGAATCACGAGGGGATGGCAGTTGAATGATGTTGACTTGTTTTATGGGTGCCTGGTTGTTTAGTCAGTTCATGATGCGAAGTTTTTCGATTTTCGTGAGTTCCCTTTGATGACTGACTCGGATTGACTGAGGATCGGCCACTACATTCATAGAACTCGGAAAAATTTTCAATGGGCTTGTTTCCTCTTCTGACCCCCGAGTAGAAAAACAGACATTTCGTGTGACGGACAGATTTTTAGGATGACCCCCAGCTATAAGACATATCCATGTCAAAAAAATTGATAATGCCAATCCTGATCCTCATGAAACGTAAAGAAAATCAACTCCGGGGTCGAAACTCGTTATCGAGGGAGGGTCGAATAACTTATTTTTTCTTCAAAAATCAGTCAAAAAAAATCAAAACTAGACCACAATTTGTTTTAGGCAAACTAGGCACTAAAACGAACGCAAGAAACATTACTGATATTCAATAATCAACAAATATTTTCATGCAGTTATAATAATTGTGTTTGATTTGAACAATTTGGAGACGCTACGGACGGTACCAGAGTGGCTTGAGAGTACGCTCAAAGTGAATTCCCGCACCCCCATCCTGTTTTTGGTTGGAACAAAATGCGATGAATTGGTAGGTGGATTTCTCGGCTTATGATCATTTTACATTATTGCGCTCAAAATATTAACTAAATATTTTAGTGTGATAATATAAAACTTTAAACTTTCAGGAATACGAGCAGCTGGTCTTAATTGAACAGATTGCCATGGATTTAGCCAAAAATATTGATGCTGAATACTGGTCTGTTTCAGCGAAATCGGGATTTGGTATTGTACCATTTTTTCAGCGAATGGTTGCAGTGGCATTTGATGAAGCCGTGAAACAAACACTAGCGGAACGTATGACTGCGCAAAGTTTTGCGTCGAGTTCATTAAGTAATAATAACTTGAAAATCTGATCTTTTTTGAAATTAAATTGCCTGCATAACTTTCATTTCTAGAACTCGACAACTTTACTCGAGCAAGAGGAACATCGTCTTCAAAATGTAGCAGGTGCCAGAATAGTTAGTGGTGTTTAAATTTATTTAAAATAAACCAAAAATTTAAGGTAGTCGTCTATTTAGATATTTATGTAATTCGGTAATCTCTATGCATTTATAATGCTGAACAATTTATTATTAAATATACATATATGACGTAATTATATCTTGGTCTTTGCCAAATTTAATAGGTCTAAAGTCTAAACGCGCTCGGTAGCCGTGAGGTCTGGGTCGTCACTTTACGATGCTACATCTAGCTAGAGAAACAGAAGTTCAATACTCGGCGCGTCAATCTAGGGACGCGGTAGCGTCCCGCCCGCCAAAGAAAAACGAAAAAATCGAAAAAAAAAAATTCGAAAAAGTGACCAAGACTATGGGTGATATGCATAATAATGAGGATATACTCAAGAGTGAAGTCTATTGAGGACATTCCTGTGTCTGCTATGTTCGGTGAATCGAGTGAAAAATTTGTATGCATAAAACTACTCTCCGCTCCATAGTGAAAATTGAGTGGAATTCTGTCAACTCAGCTTTACTCCACTCGACTCACTTTATGCATACCACCATATGTTTACGCGTAAACATGACCTGTGGGTACTATTAGAACTCCCACAGGGTTCTGAGCTTACTTAATTGCTCTAAACCCTTGTGGGGCATAACCCGACAATTGCTCCATGTGGCCCAGTTGACGTTTCGTTGGCGTAAACTATTGTAGTTTCGGAGAATGCAGTTGCCAGTATACACCTCCTGTTCTCCATTTAGACGCCTACTTGCGACAAGTCGGGAGATCCGCGGTCAGAGTTGACCTTAAACAGAATAATATGTTAATAACGAAACCGTTAGCTACCATTTGGCATATGTGTAATCGGTTTCAAACAAATTCGGAGTAGCAGTGCATTTGGTATCTAATTATTGTTCAGAGTAATTATTCTTCTTTCATTCTTGAGAAACGTTTAATTCGCATCTTATTTTTAAATAAAACTGACAAAATTTCCGGGTCCCTTTAAAATCTGACTGCTCTAAAAACTATTAATTGACTACTCTAAAAACTATTAATAACAGTTTGTTACCAGGACACTTGTTACCAACTGCTCGTTGAGTTGGTTTTGGTTGCCATAGTGCTTGTTTACTATTCGAGCAGTAAGAAGTCAACTGAAAATATTCAATTCTATTGTTTCTGTTATTTAGATAGGTCAACAGAGGATTGTCGATTTAAAAACAATAAATGGAAGCTGACGTAAGATATTCCATCTTTAAATATTTGCAGAGATCGTAGCAACTACCATTTCCAGATTGACGATACCAAAAAACAAGCCAAATTTCATACGGGCGAGTCCACTTCGTTTCTTCGTCCTGGATCATTACAGTCGAAAAATTCGCAAGGAATTTTCAATAAGGAATTCTTAAAACTTATATCGGAGAGAAGAGCCAGGAAGGTGCTTTGCTTTGTCGTCTTTGTGTCCTGATGCGTAGATAATAAAATAATATTAAAAAAATCTTTTGCAGTTGTTAGATAATGGTATCAATGTTGCTCCTAAGCTTCTCGAAAGTAGCCAAGTTGCCGAAAAGTTTTCATCTTTGGTATCAAAGGCGAATCAAATGCTGGGCGTTGATTCGGATAAAGGAAAAGATATTGATCTACGAAAATCGGAAGAGCTTAGTTCGAAACATAGCTATACAACTATGAATATCACCATGGATGAAATAGCTACACAGGTAAATAGGATGCTCGTATATGAATTATCTAATAGAGAGAGATTTGTTTGTGACTGCTGTATAGGAACGTGCCCATTTTGTGGATTAAAAAAAAGTATTATTGTCGCATCTTTGTACGTGCAAAAATATTAGCTGCACAAATATGCATTTTATTTTTATTTATCACTTCTCAAAAAATTCCGAATCGGCCATTTGCTCGAATTTTAATATCATCATCATCGTGGTGGAGCAGCCCGATATCGGGCTCTGTCCGCCTGGATCGTTGTCCTCCCAATTATCTCAGTCACGTTACCACGTCCTCCAACCTTCGAAGCCCAATAGTTGCTCGGCGTCAGCATACACTGAGCTCTTCCAACGAGCTCTCGGTTTTCCTCGCAGTCTCGCTCCGTGGACTCGTCGTCCGTTCATTACTTGCTTAGGCATGCGAACATCGTTCATTCGTTGTACATGCCCTGCCCATTGAAGATATTGTAGTTTGACGATTTTTGAAGATTCCAACTCATCGTACATTTCATACAACTCATGGTTGTACCGGATGCGCCATCCATCTCCGTCGTAAATTGCTCCGAAAATTCGCCGAAGGATTTTCCGTTCGAATGTGTTTAGCATGTTTTCGGAGGCTTGGGTTGGGGTCCATGTTTCGCAGCCATAAAGTAGCACTGGTCGTATAATGGGTTTTGCATACGCGGAGCTTCACAGGTTGCTACCCAGGTATGTGCAATCGTCTACGAATTCGATGCTGAGGTCCCCTTCGTTGATGCTCGATTGTGCTGGCGTCCTGGTTCTTGATTGCATCATTATTTTTTTGTTGTCCTCGTAGATTCGTAGTTCAACTTCTTTTGCAGTGGTGTCAAAAGTATGCAGAAGTTCTTCTGCGTCGGTCAGTTTTCGGGACATGCTGTTGATGTCGTCTGCGTATGCTATCAATTGTGTCGGCTTGATAAGTAGCGTTTCGTTGGTGTTTATATCCATTACCCGAATGACGTATTCAAGTGCTAGGTTGAAAAGCGTCCGCACTAGTCCATCACCCTGTTTAAATCTGTACGTGTTTCAAAAGGATCAGTCAACTTGTTCTGGAACCTGACCTTGAACGACGAACTGACGGAGTTGGTCATCGTCATCTTTGTTAGTCGTACTAGTTTTGCTGGTATACTAAATTGCAGCATAATGTTGTACAGTACACCACGATCGATACTGACGAGTGCTTGCTTAAAGTCGACAAAGATTTGGTACACGTCAATGCTGTATTCCCAGCACTTTTGCAGGATTAGTTTAACCGTAAAAAGCTGATCGGTTGTGGAGCGACCAGGTCTGAAACCGCCTTGATACTCGCCAATGATTCGTGTACGGTTTTATTCTATTCTCCAGAATTTTCGTCAGTATTTTGCAGGACGTACAGACTAGTGAAATGCCTCGAATTTCGCAATTTTTCTCCCTTTTTGTGAATGGGACAGATGATGCTCCTGCGCCAATCGTCTGGGATCACCTCGTCCTCCCAGATTCACAGAAGTAGTTGGTGTATGGTATTTAATAGTCCTGTTCCACCGGAATCTGTATCCCACGACCTTTTCTGCGATTTCCTGGATGGTATATTTAAATTCTTCCTAGAATACGTGTACGCCTGTGTTACTGATGTCGTTTAGCATAGGCGATAGTTTTTCCTCTAGGTTAACTGTATATGCCTGCGCCGTACCATCGCTCAAGAGCCTACCGTGAAAATTTTGGAAGGGCTAATTCTCGATTGGTGCACTGAAGAGATTCAACACCGATAGGTTGTCTTCACTAAGTGATGGTCTGAATCGCAGTTTGCTCCTCGATAGGATCGAACATCCAATACACTGGACGCCCACATTTCACAAATGAGGACGTGGTCAATTTGGTTGACAGTACGTACGCCTGGAGATTTTCAAGTCTGTTTATGAATGCGTCGATGCGGTAAACATGCTAGGCTTACGATAAGATTCCTACTGCAGGCGAAGTTGATTAATCGTTGAACGTTATGATTACATTCCTCATAGAGGTTATGTCCTTCGGTGGTTCCTCGATTCCAACTTTCGTTTTCAATTTTCGCAATAAAATCTTCCAGCAATATTTCCGGGCAGGGCATGTACAAAGAATGGACGATGATCGCATGCCTAAGAGAGTAATGAATGCAGAACGAGTCGACGGAGCGAGACTGCGAGGACGACCGAGATCTCGTTGGGAGAGCTCAGTAGGTGTGGACGCCGCGCAGCTGCTGGGCTCCCAAAATTGGAGGACGCGGTCACGTGACCGAGATAATTGGAGGACAATGATCCAGGCGGCCAAGGCCCGACGTCGGGCTGTCGCGCCACGATGATGATGAATATTTCTCGACCTGTTGAAGGAGGGCCTTCACGGCCTCCGGTTTGTTCAGGGAGTGTACATTCCAGGATCTGAAAGAATAATCCGTTAAACATTTGCGTGGTCGTCGTTGTTGATCCGTCCAATTCTAGGCTTTTGTTCCAGCTTTCTTGACATGGAGTAGTTTTTTTAAGGATGGGTTGTCGGCCCATCGCTAAAACCTATCCAGGGTTGGCTTCGGTGATAGTTGCTTCAGGTGGTTTATAAGGAGCCAGAGTTCATACAACTATGTTGCAAGTCTGACTACGTAATTCATTCCACCTACTGACCTGAGACGCATAGGTGTGACTCAGCCATTCAGGCTACAGCTATCCTTCCCTCCTCCTTTCACAACCATGGCTTGGGACAGGCTTCGGCGGAGTTAAAAAAATTGTATATACGAGTATATATTTTAAATATATATTGTATTTATCTAATTTGTTTGATTGTATATTAAATGTTTAGATTACTCTCAGCATACAATCCTCCACGGATCTTCCGATCCTTCGGTCCGTTCACGATACTCAGGAAGAAATAATCGAGCCTCCCAAAATGCCCTCGTATATCAAAATCATTCTTCAAGAAACCGATGACATTTTGCTTTTCGAAAAGGGAAGTGTAACTGTCGCTAAGGAATCAGAAGAGGCCGCTGCCGTGATAGAAGATAACAAAACGTATGACTATCTGACATTGGGAAAAGGAAAAAATCGTCGTAAAATGGAAGCTGAAACGCAAACAGTCGACATCCTTTACAAGACGCGCAATGCAAATACTGAGCGAATTCGAAAACTGGACATTGGAACGTTTGTCTCGAACTACGACATGTTCGATACGTATGCCGATATCCAGACTGTCGTGACAAAAGTCGAAACCCATGATGATTCTAGTCTCGATATTACGACCTATAAACACAAAGGAGTGGACAAGTTTGAAACGCTGAAATATCAGTCTAATTTTCAATTGGCTGTTATGTTGACACAGCGACTGTTAGCTGGCAATGTATTTCATGAGAAGCAAAAACGATTTCGAAACATGTATCTACCAGATCCATTGTCATTAGATGTTAAATATTTGTATCGGTTGAGGGATCTGTGGATCTATAAAACAGCTGAAGCATCTTCCAGGGCTGTGTGCTGCTTTGACTGGTGCCCGGCAAATAGTGACCTATTGGCCGTTGCCTATGGCCTATTCCAATTCGTACCACATGAAAGTAGACGTGATGGACTTGTCTGCATTTGGAGTATCAAGAATCCTGTGAATCCTGAAAGGAAGTATACATTTTCAAATGCCGTGACAGCAATTGCTTTTTCTAAACAGCATCCGCAACTTATAGCCGTTGGTCTTTATAATGGCGAAATAAAGATTTTAGATATCACTGAAACCAATGTGGAAAATGCTCTGGTTGCAATGAGTCAACGATCCACGTCTCCTGGTACTGAGCCCGTGACAGAGGTTCAATGGATCAAAGTGCCCGATAGCAATGAATTACATCGGGAACAGCTCCTCGCCGCATCTGAGGATGGGACTATAATGAAGTATTGCTTGACATCGGGTCTCTATTTGGTGGGATATCAACAGCTTAAATTGGATAGAGTTGAAGGAATGGTGGAAGGTATTCGCCTAAAGCGTCAAAAGGATTTTATTGGGGCCAATCGAAATCCACAAGCCTTGATGTTGAAAGTTCATCCCGAGAAAGCCGACTTGTATTTTGTCGGTACGGATGAAGGATGTTTTCATAAATGTTCAACTAATTATCCCAATCAGCATATTGATATATTTCAATTGCACGTTGGCGCCCTGCTCACCATGGAATATACGCCGTGGAGCCCGAAGATATTTCTAACGTGCGGAAGCGACTGGTAAGCGTTGGAAATGCATTTTTGTTGGTGATTTTAAACTAATGTTCACAGGTGTATTCGAGTTTGGATTGAAACTATCTTTGAACCTGTCATACACTTATCGAGTGGGATTGGTCCTGTGAACTCAGCATGTTGGAGCCCCATTCACTCAACAATTATTATTGGGACAACAAGAAATGCCGTTGAAGTTTGGGACATACGACGAAATATATTAAAACCAGTTGCAACGCGGGTTTTTGCCGAAGGCACAGTCTTCTTAACAAAATCCAGGTGAGAAGAAGTATCTGAGATAATTATTATAATTGTCATAATCATATTTTCCTGACATTACAGATATTCTACATGCGGTCGATCTGTTGTTGTCGGTGACGAAGATGGAGTTATACATGTTTGTGCGCTGGAGGATATGCCCTTTCCGCCACATTTCCAATATAAAGAATTGGAGTCGGCAATTTTTAAGGCCCTTGTTGCGAATCCCGATTTGACAAGACAAGTGGAAAGTTTAGGGAATTTGGGATATCCGAAAGGCGTGCGAAAACAAGAAGCGGATTTTGTTGAAAAATAAGGATAATTATTTTTGTTGTTTGTAATATATTTTTTTTTTTAATTTTGAATGATCAGTTTGTCCGGAGAGGAGTTTCGGATCGTCTATGGCGTTCTTTATTCCACAACAAACACTCAGTCAAATGCAATCTTCAATCTTCCACTTAATTACCGCCTATACTTTATTTAATATTACAATTTTGCTTGAGGTGTTCCTGTTCCAGAAGTCATCTACTTTTTTATCATAAGGTGAGTGAACACTATTGGTTGCAACGCAGTGATGCGTAGCTATATTTTACCATCCATCAAGTGCTTCCTTGTGTCTCGTGAACCAACAATAGATTTTTGCGCTCAAGAAATTATTCAAACCGGAGAAAAAAAAAACTCACCACAACACGATTAATGCAGTGGTGCTTGCTGAAGCATTCATTCCGGAATACGTTGAAGAAAGGTGAAATATCTGTTTTGAATGAATTAAATTAGAATCTAGTTGTAGTTACTTGTTCTATGTTTGTCTTCGTTAAACTACATACATACGTGCTTAGAGCTAATAAAAAAATGGAATAGAAAATTGAATATCTTAAATAGAAACTGTAACTCGCCGCATTTTATTTCAACTTTCAAATCTATTAAATTTGACTACTTATTAGATATTAGCCGCGTTTTTTTTTTATAAATGATCTGGATCAAGTGTTCTTGTAACATTCACGGAAGGTCCAAAGCCAAATTTTCCCTTGTCGAAGCCAAAATTCCCCTGTCAAATCCATACATCAACCGGGGAAATTTTGGCTGAGACCAGGGAAAATTTGGCTTTTGGACGTCTGTGAATGTCCAGCATTACACTAACAACATTGTTCGGGATGAGCAGCTGATGCACGAAATTAGCTCTTAAGGCGAATATTTTAACTTGGTGGAAATATGTTCATTTACACAGTTTGAGAAGCTCATAGAGTTTATTTCCTATGAATAAAGTGTTGATTTTGTGGAAGTAAATGGAATATAGGAAACAATAAAAATTAATCTGCAGCCCAAATAAAATTTGTTAAATTATATTTGCACTAAGGGCCTTCGTCCACGGACGCAACGTGACAGCGATTCAACTCAAAAACCAGTTGCATGGGCGTCGGACGGGAGTCGCATTATAGTCGGACACGTGTTATTGCGCGGTACGTCGTCCACTGGTGCGACTGCAACGCAACTCGGACACGACCGACTCCAAAACGACTTGGCTGTCCGGTTGCATGTCGACCTTCGTGGGGCTTTTTCTTGGTTTCTGGTGTTTTGATATTTGAGTAAGAATTTCATCTGTTGGTAAGGTGAGAAATTTTTGTATGTACCTATACGTGAGGCGAATGTATTACATATAAGTGAATGATAAGGAATGATAAGGGAATGTTCCAGACTACTGTTGGTGGGGTTTCATGAGGCCTCTGATGAGGAAAGGACTTTGGCAATGAAGTAAAATATTGGCAAAATGGGTGTGATATACATCGGGGTATGAATAATGAACTGGAATACGGATATGGGCAAGATGAGTGTCATATGAATCGGGGGGATGAGGCAAATCTTCTGGCTTACTGGTCATGGCATTTTGAGTCCTTTGGTTAGGAGAAAATGACATTTCTGGTAATGAATGGGAATATGGGCAAGATGGCTGTCATGTAAATCGGGGCGTTGAGGCGAATGTTCTGGCGTACCGGTCATGGCAATTTAAGTTCTCTGGTTAAGAAAAAGGATATTTCTGGTAATAAAGGGGGATATGGGCAAGAAGGGCGTCAAATGAATCGGAGTGATAATTGTCTGGAGTACTGTTCATGGCGTTTTGAGTCCTTTGGTTAGGAAAAAGGATATCCGTTGTAATGAAGGCAAGATGAGTATCGCATAATTCTTAGTGACAAGGCGAATGCTCTGGAGTATGTCCATGGCATTTTGAGTCTTGAATGAATGAATGAATGTCCTTTTTCCTAACCAAAGGACTCAAAATGAGCAATACTCCAGACCCTTCTCCTTATCACTGCGATTCATACGACACCCATCTTGCCCATATTCCACTTCAGCACCAAGAATACCATTTTTCCTTATTGAAGGAATCAGAACACCAGAAACAGTAGTCTACTACATTCCCCTCCTTCATACATTCGCCGCACGTACATTCAAAATTTCTGCATTTCACAGCCACACAAATCGCAAAGCTAAAAAAAGATTGATTGCCAAAAAAAGATGCATTGCCAAAAAATATACATTTCTACACCATTGGCCGTCCTCAATCATCCTTTCCCCCAAAACACAACATTTCACACATCAGTACGCGAGCGAAATTTCTGTACAAACTTGTGGTTTCATTTTAGCACAAGTCGCAGAAGAGTTGCGTCAATAGACGAAGAACATGCAACGCAACTTTCGTACAACCGTCGCAAACACGTTGAGTTGCAGTTACGTTGGAGTCGCGCTGCATCAGTGGACGAAAGCCCTAAGGGTTTATGTTAGAACATAAGTTTTCTCTTGAAATTTGAGTTGAGGTTTGGAAGTTAGCTCAACCAAGACACACCCGGAACCAGGGGAATACTCCATTTTCCCTTTCGCTGCTATGATATGTCCTGTATCGTTTTTTTCTCCCTTGATTTGATATATTCTGCGCTCTGGAGCCAAAAAAAAACCGGCTAATAACAAAATAACAATAAATAAATTTAGTTCGGCTAACAGTGAGTACCTAGACTTAGTACTTCGGATTGTCGGTTTAGAAATTATTGTAGCAAAGTAGTATGAGTCAAACCTTTTCAGAATGTAATCCATTCATATGTACATTGCTTATTTATGTAAATATCTGTAATAAAATTACGTGGGGCCTTAATTTTATCTCATAAAAAGATAAGATCAATCCATTCATATCAAAATTGGATTTTTAGGAACTTTGTCTATAATATTGCTGGGTATTTTGATGGAAACGCTTTCCCCAAATTTCTAATAATTTTTAAAACCGCGACCAATGATTTTGATCTTCCGGCCTCATTTTCATAAAACTGCTACTATCTGACGATTCTTTTCCACTCATCGTAAATTCGTTTGTCTACCATCACTGGAGTGTTGGATTGCAGAGTTTTGATTAATTTGTAACTAGTTCCACCTTCGAATTCAGATTAAGATATGAGATAGAGTATTGTTCGACGATGTTGTTGTTTTGGCGTATATCACAGCTTACATTTGAATATGTTTGTTTCTTTACGACTAGTGCTTCCACTAAAGGTATAATATTTTTGCTGCTGATGACCCCTTTTACATGGTGGCGTATTGTTGCGTTTTGTCCATCATATTCATTGCTAATAAAGTGAAGACTGCGAAGAGTGGCGGAAAGTGCTTAAGTATGTATAATGGTTGGCGTTGCGTACTGTGTTGTGGCAGCACGTCTTGGACAGGTAAAGTGTGTGACTTTCTTGCATTGCAACCGGGTGCCTAGCACGGATGGTGCAACGGAAGACGTTCTTCGCGCATGCACACTCACTGTACGTACTTTTACCGCGAGACGTTTTATTCTACGCTTGGGTAACTTAATCTACTCGGTAACATTCGTTGGTTTTTGAGCGACCCATCAACCATAAGTTCCAATTAAAAGTAGTATTCTATGGGGGTGTTGCCAATCACTTTGGTTTTAAGTATTGCTTTAGGTACGTGATATCGCGTATTCGAGATCTACACCTTAAACGTGTCGAGAGTATGAATGAAAAACTCGAGACTTTGTCAAGATCCCGACACATAAACATAATATCCGGAAATTGGCGTTTAAACTCACTGTCACGTGATTCTCCATACAATTTCCATCAAAAGTAGTAAGAAACATTTTTTCGAGTTCTTAACGTTTTTTGGAAAATTGTCTAGCTCATATTTCTAAATACACAATATCTCGAAAACTACGTTGCTAGAGTACTCAAATAAAATCGATCGTAGCCAAAACGTTGCTCTAAAATAAAAAAAATTATTTGGTAGAAATCAGATAAACAGTTTAATTGCTATAAATATGTAAAATATAATAAAAATGTTTGATTTGCTCCGAAATTTTCAAATCACAGTTTCTGGTGGACACAACATGCTGTGCCAAATATCATTTTCTCCTTCTCAAAATTTTCTCCGCTAATTGGGATCAGTACATGCCGAGAATTCAGAAATGACACCCGCGCTGTCGTATTCATACGATTTTTTTCAGTAGTCAGTTTTGCCTTGTGAAATTTGCTAGCTGATGGATAATTAGATGCGAGTACCAAATGTTAAGGATAGGGTAAAACAAAATTCACCAATGTCACAGGTATTTTGCCAACCCAACCAACGGTGCGCCCTAATATTACTAACGGAGGCTACGAGTACTACCGTATTTACCTTTCCTAAATTGTTCCCTACAAACCCAGCGTAAGTACAAAAAAATCAGAAAACATCACGGTTAGTTGTCTCTTTGATTTTACGGTTCGATCATTTTCCTAAGAAAAAAAAAATTTAATGCGTGCTAAGATTACCGCGCGTCAAAAGTGTAACTTTTAAAATCTTGTTAAGGCTGCCAGCATACTGGATTTCGTATTTAAAGATTTGGCTTTTTATCCCCTCCCTCTCACCCAAGATGATGGAAAATACGCTATCAAGAGTATTCATCTCACAAATACCAAAAACTGTAAATATAACACTAACATTTACTACTTTTATTTAACATTACCCCCACGCCTTAACTACCCTAGGGATTGAGCTAATGTCTTGACAACCCTACACGCAGGCGCGTTTTTCTGAAATTAAGGTGGTTGCTTCACTTGATATGTACAAATGTATATGAAAACATCGTGTTGCATTATAGCAAGTCTGCTTATGAAATTGGATTTGTATGTATAGAACAATAGACACTGGGGTCATGTTCGCATCATCCCTTTCCTGGAATGCCTTAAATCCTGCATAATAGCTAAAATAAATCAAAAGAAAGTTGTGATGCTCTAGAAATATTTTTTAGCGATAAATGTTCATAACAGATATAACTGTTACTGATTGTATTAGTATGCCATTCTGTAATCGCAAGCAGTCTAATTAGGAATTATTTTGACTTATTTGTCTTTCAGATTGCATACCAAAATGTATAGCCCAAATATATTATTTTATGTATTATCGAAATGTGGTGGATCGAGGATCCACTGTGAAATTTATACACCCAGCCACCAATTCTTCATTGAAAATATTCGAATCGATGGTGAAATGAACCCAGCGGGCGATCAATCCCCTCCGTCGCGATTCTCGCCTTCCCGACAGTGGGAACGCGTTCTTTATAACTCAGCGGGTGCCCACTGCCAGTCGCCGCACCAGTTGTTATGGTTAAACGTGGTTTTACTGTATGTGGTAGAATTTTGCGGTCGTGACCCACCTTATTGTCTTCCCTTGCTACCCAAATATACACGCACAAAATTTCATTATCCGAAATTTCGCCTCTCCATTTGGTTCGGTTGAATAAGGTTTTGAATCATGTTTTATGCCCATACAGTTACAAATTTTCCATAAACAGTAAATTTTTCAAATATAGTGTTCAAAAAAAAATAAAAATAAAAATAAAAAAAAAGAAGAAGCCTAGATGCAGAACCGAACCCGGGACCCCCGTGTGGAAGCCTCATAGACCGACTGATCAGCCACTGAGCTTTTCCAAACACGTCGTACACATTACGTGATTTATAGGCTCGCTCCACATTCGCTCTTAAATAAATATGTTTTCTGATTAGATACATATTTCCTCACACAACCAAATGTGTATGTATGTAAACAAAATTTGTGTTTCCCGGTTTTGAACACTAATGCGAGGCACGGAACAGTTCTTCGGGCGATCTTCCTTGTATCATGGGCGACGACATTCGATCACCATACCACGTATATGGCGTTAAAATCATGCCGTCGCCCGAAAAGCTGATTCCGTATTATGTTGCCACTGCCGCCAAGCAAGAACAAATACATTGTAGTCGCACTTGTGACTGCTAAGGGCGACGGCATGTTAAGCGCCATATACGTGGTATGGTGCTCGATGATAGTTGCCCCGAAAACTGGTTCCGTATCATATTAAAAATATTCCATTCGATCCTGCAATGTACAATGCAATGATCAATCTTCACCGAGTTTCCCGCCTTGCCAACAGTCGAAGTCGGCACCCGCTGTGTTTCAAGTACACAGCGATTGCCGACCGTGGCCACAAGGCTGATTTAAAAAAAAAAGATAAAAAATACGTCGGCAGTCGAACGCGTGACCAACTACTCACAAGTCGGACTCGCTAACCACTAAGCCAAGAAGTACCTGTCAAACTCTTTTCGCTTTGTGCAATATTATGTAGAATACAAATCTATGAGATTGTATTACAGCGACGCGAGCGCTTCTTCCTTCTGCGTGGCAGTACTGGTAAATTATATTTTTTTGATTCACTACCCATCGATGTGTCGTCGCTATAAAAGTTACACTTTAATAATCCAATTACATAGTTATGTTTTTAAGTCAAACATATTAAATAATAAATCATATCTTTAGGTGTGTTTTTTTTGGACTGCGGTGCAGGTTAATTGGGGGTTATCCGGGTTAACTTACACACATTACATAAACAACAATGGTATGTTATTTGTGTAATGTATGTAAGTTAACCCGGATAACCCCCAATTAACCTCCACCGCAGTACAAAAAAACACGTCTTTTATTTCATGTTTTCCTTCTTATTATTTAAATTTCCTACAATTGTTCGGCTTCTTGTAATCAACGGCAGTTATCAGGTCATTGGTCGTTTTTCGCTAATTTGCTGTTTATAAACAATGCTAACGTTATCTGCATGTTGAGTATAGGTGAACTCCTTCATGAATATCTGTCTTCGCTGCCATTCATCACCAACCATCACTAAAAATATTTTCTTCAACAGTTTTTCCCTTATTCCGAAAACCACCAGCACACAATGAAAATGCTACTGACGACGGCAGCACTATTCTGTGACCATATGGCGGAAACTGAAGCACATATTAAAAATCGGTAAAAGCAAAAGCAAAGGTAAAAAACTGCCAAGAAACTAACGAAATAAGAATATTATTTTATAATTCACCTCACACACATGTAGTTGGATGGATGTCAGTCAGGCGGGCTTGAAGCATTGTGCGGTGGCGGTGCAGTCTTCATTGAGCGGTTCGCGGGCGATCGTTAATTGTAAAAGCGTGATATCGTCGAAAAGAGTGAGCACGTGCCCCAATGTTTCCAGGTGATTGGCAGTGGCGTAGGTGCTTCCTTTCATGCGATACACCTTAAGTATCCGCCGTATCTGTGCAACGAAATTTGATATCCCCGATATAGTGCAATGAGACGCAGTGTGCCTTCAGTTATACTATACTCGTACATGTGAAGCTAAATGCTAAAACCAAATATTGAATGATATGAAACTAAAGTACTCGTGCAGTGTGCAGAAATTCATCAAAATATAGCGAAAATGTTTTTTAGAAAGTTGTGCCGGAATACGATTGTACCAGGTTAGTGTATACTATATTTGTTTGCACCGAATGTCAGTAATGTATATTGGTTTTATGAATAAACGAGAAATTAATTAAAAGCTGATTGGAAGCCGGTAAATGCCTGATCAACGAACAGAGATACTTGGTGCAATTATATTTTCTATTACAGTTTGGTGTTTAGTTGCAGTTTGTGCAAAAAATTGGATTTCGTATTTATTTGAGTTTTTGAATTCCAAATAAATCTCTGGATTCAATCTTGCCCTGAAAACCTTAGAAATAATTTAGAATTAAAGTGGATTATAAGACCGGTCAAAATAGCAACAGCAGACCCTATTGTCTACCTATAACTGGGTTTATACCGCACAACTTATTACGGTGCTAAGCGATTTTATTGTTTATTATTGTACTATAGCGTTATGAACGCTACCAATATCTATCGATTTCTCAGACAGTTAAAATGTCTAATTATTTATCGTAGTTTGAGAAATATATGACCGGGACCCCCGAGACCAACCATATATTTAAGTGGTGATAACATTTTTATGCATTTTTCTATGTCCCAGGTTTTCCTTAGCTCAGTAAGGTAAAAATAATTTCCAAAATAAATATTTTTAGTGTAATTTTCCTCCGAACACTTAGAAAAAATTAAATAAAAACAAAAGTTTTAATAATTAGTTCGAGTAGAAACTGCAATTTAACTGGACCATAATCTGAGCTGGCGGGAAGGGTTTTCTGAAATTGGTAATACCGTTCACAAGTAGTATAAAAAACGATGTATTTGGTTTTTAGAAAATATATTGAATAAAAATCATATTCGTACGCAAGGTGCATGTTTTTCAGAGAAATCGCCACAAAATGGGAAAATTATTTTGGGTTCGGCGGTGAAGTATATGTATTGACAAATATAGTTGGAATGAGTTTGTAGGTAATGTAATTAGCACTGTACGTTCAGAAGTTCCAAAGAAAACGTTCTTTAAAAATTAATTTTATTTCAAAAACTGAAATTTTTTCTCGTAAAAAAAAATTTTGAGGCACGAAAAATATCCCTTTTTCATGTGAGATTACATATCTCAAAAATTACTGAAGACAGGTAAAAGCGTTGCGAATTATTTTTTATTGGATTTTTAATGATTTTTAATTTTGTTGAATAAAGTTTTTTACTAGGGTCAACCCTCGTAATCAGCACTCCAAAATGCATAATTGAAGAGAAAAAATCATAACTAATTTGTTTTAGGCAAACTACACTTAATGTAACAAAAAAAAATGTTTGAATAGCTCTTTCCCAGAAAAACGTAGACGCACGGACCTGATTTTTATGTTAACTTAGAAAACCTAACGTACTTGAAAAACATATAAGTTATTTTATTTTATTTTATTTTATCTAGGGGACGCATACTAGGTTTCATTAAGCGATGTTTAGATTTTTGTCCCCAGCAGTCGGTTAAAATAGTTTTTGCCATTAACTATGTTACTGCATTTTCTATGCGCTTTTCACTTATCTCAAATGAAAGCGGATTAAATTATCGAAAATTTCATCCCCCTATCATTTTCCTCGTAGGATATATATATTACTGAGGGTTGTGATCCCTTAAACGCAGAGCGAGCGTAGCCTGCGGAGCTCGCACAAGAGACTGTTGTACCTAGAGCGAGCGAAGCAAGCGTTTAAATTTGTGCGATACTGAGGGTTGTAACCCCTTAAGCGTGGAGCTTTCACTTTCGTTTTGGAACAAGCTGGGCTAGCTCCGCCCCTAGGGGGCTGCAACCTCCCGTATATAGCACTAGGTCACTCGTTTCACTCCTTTTATATGTAACAGCATCCGTTTTTTCTTAGCATATCCAGCATTTTTTTTTGTCAATGCACAATTTCGGCTTCCAATCGAAATAAGGTATGCGAAGGAAAGTGAAAATTGCCATAGACATTTCGTTTTTAAACGAAATTTAACACTGGACGCGAATTGAAAGTTGCCATGCCATGGTCGATTTTGGATTCAGCCGGAATTGTCCGTCAATGGCTAATTTTTAAATGGTTTATTTCAAGGTGCCACTCAAGATCTTTAATTTTGTCTCAGAAAAGTTTCGTCTAGGGTTAACCGTTTTTGGCTATAACAATTTTTTTTTCGGGAAAAACGTTAGATTCGTAATCAGCACCCCAAAAAAAAAACATAAATAAAAATAACGTCAAAACTACACCACAATTTGTTTTAGGAAAACTACCTGACAATCAGATTATTAGTTCAGCGTAATTTAAAAATTTTATTCGTTGGAGATTAGTTCCTAGTAAGATTATGAATACAAATGACCCATTTTAGACAAAAACCCTTCTAGAGGTTTTTTTTTATTATTGTAATAATAAGGATAATCGATTTAACTGCTGGCTGAAGTGTTATATAGTAATTAGGCTACCTGCATATTGCGCCGCATTTGCGTTTACGTATTTTCTATCGACGGGCTGCGTTTCTGCTTTTTCATACAAAAGACGTTGCTTTGTTCTGCTGAAACGAAATTCTGTCAGTTTGATATATTTGGCAATTTTTGTATCACCATTGTTTTAATTGTTGTCTGTTTAAACAAGTATTATATTTAAGACCATATTAACTATATATATTCTTGGTCAGTAAGACGAAATCAGGAGATGAATGCTGGCAACAGCATTTTCCGAAATCAGTTTATGCCGACGAAAAGTCAACTGCGCCACATGGAACAGTTGACGCGCTATGCCCCCCTAGGGGTTAGGGCAATTGAGAGAGAGATGACGAGATGAGTCGATTAAGATTTGCCCGTCTGTCGGTCTGTTTCTATGGAAACTAGTCTCTCAGTTTGAAAGCTATCGAGCTGAAATGTACAAAATCTTCTTTCTATTGCAAGCTGTAAATATGTCGGAGACAACGGAATCGGATCACTGTTGCCATAGGAACGCCCGGTCCAAAAGTCTGTGTTTGTGAGAAAAACTTTTTTGTTTCTAACGACATCTTAACCAATTTTTTTAATGGCATCTATTGCCAAATTACTTTCCCGAAATTGGTTGAAATTGGACTACTATGTACACCATATAGGTGTCATGGGAACGACCGATTCAAAAGTAAGTTTTTATCAGAAACTCTTTTTTATTTCTAAAGATATTTTTACTAAATTTCACGTTAATTGATCATAGTTACCGCCAAACCACATTTCTAAATGAAGCGAACGAAGCCTGAAGCGTGAAGGGTATCGCACCTTCGAAGAGGTCGGAAACTTGGATTCAGCATTCCCTTTGCATCATAAACAACATATCTAAAAGGCAAAAATACTTGATTTGATGCATCGTTCATCCCCTTTTCATGTCTAATTTGACTGTATTATAGTCTATAAAAGAGTCTAAGATTAGTGACCACTTTAGAAGCGAGAGAATCCTACCTTGTAGATAGCCCTTAACATCGTTAATGCATATTTGTTAAATATGACCATGAAGTTCACAGTCATTCGACTATCATAATAACAATCTGCCCCCACGTTGGGCGCCAATTATGACGATGGTAGTGGAATAAGAACGGGTTCTAAGAATTGGCCGTGATGGCCGGAGTAGATCAAAACTGAACTAGATACCTCTGCAATAGACTGTCGGCGATCTGCACTTGCAGACCAGCTAAAATCGCGGAGGTCACAAAGTGGGGTAAGATGCGCCAGCCCCATATCTACTAGAGGCCTTTATAAGCCAATGACTATCGTGGGATCACGTTGGGTAGGAAAAAAGATCTGTCCTAAATTAATTGTAATCGGTTTTGTCCTTAGTGGCATAATTTAGATTTTTTTTGCATAGCTGATTGAACAAAATCTTAATTGTACTTTATGGAGGTGGTCTGCGTTCAATCGCAGGAATTGTTTTTGTTTGTTTGTTTGTCTGCGATCGTATATCATATGGCAGTTCTATTAGGAGGGCTTTAGTTCAGTTTGATGTACTCCAGTCTTTATTTTGGTTTGTTCTTACAGTCGTGTCAGCCGGTAGATCTACTTTGTTCATTTAAGCACAGCAAATAAAGCCTAGGCTATTATAATAATTTTGTTTAACATAAGACTCTTTAATTATTTTGTTTTTGGTTAGATTTCCCATTTACTCTATTGAATGTTACTAACTCCTATTTAGAATTTCTCCTCTTTGGCCATAAAACTCGGTATCATAAGTCTTCATTTGCATCTGTCCAAAACACTTACTCTCTCCAATAAATAAATGATTAGTAATTTGATCATCTGCATTGATTTTGCGAGTGGGTCGACCAATCTACGAGTAGACTCGTCTTATTATTATCATCGTATGAAAGGCCGACATGTTGTCTATTGACTCACACGAAACTATGGTGAACGAGCCAATTATAAATACGATGCAAGCAAGTTCATTGAAAAAGACAATTTATGAATATCTTTCTCATATGGTTGTTTACTTTAACAATTTTAATGTCTTGGAGGCCAGTTACCTTGACACTGTATAAATGAATCGAATAAAGTCGATAATCGTTTAGGAATCCATAAACTAACAATTTATTGCTCGACTTTGGACTATCTAGGCAATTCCGGTAAATGATTTGCACATACTCGTACGTGCATCATACATTTTGGCTAGACAGTGAAAGTCGACTTTTGACTCCGCGTTTCCACAAAAAACCGCAAATATTATTTAGATCAGCGTCTAAATGTTTTTTTTTTTTAATTTTTTTTTTTATTTTTGATGGATGCGGTTTCGTGTTTAATTGAAGAAATGTGACCGAATTTTAGTGGCATACGCATTTCTTTATGATTTTCTTAATAATGAGAGGTTACTGTCTTAACTATTTCGTTTTGAAGAGATGAGTAAAAACTGCATCAATAGCTGTTAGTAACGTGGTGACTATTGATGTAGTCTTTTGTGTAGCGATGTGATTCACATCAATCTATGATGATCTTGATTTGCTTTTGGAGGAATTTTATGGTGAAAACGTTAGCAACAAGTTATATACGTTTTCGTTGGTGTCGATTTTTTTTAAACATTGATAGATTACGAGCAAGTCTTTTGCCTGCTAAAGTGGTGGTCTAAAGGAGCTTTCTCACTAATTTTGTGTGTTTAAAAAAAAATGTATACGAGTATGCAATAAATTAAAAATGACGCTGAATCTGTGGCGCAATCGATTTTCTAGCATAAATTGCATGAAAGCCAGAATGTTATTATTCCATCAAAATCAACTAATTTCGTTTCTCAGTAGCAGCATCTTATTGAAATTCAATTCAACAAAGACTCTCATCATTAAATCATTTTTCCGTATCCTTCTCATCATCATTAACCGAATTCAGAATTAAACTGCGTTTTCCAATACAACACCAAGCCTTATTTAATAATAACGAAGAAGGAACGCAATCTTTATTATATGCGATTCTCAAAAGAATGTAGAAAACATATGTAGATACGAGTACTTGCTATGAGAACCTTACTTTTTGTACATTCCGCGTTAATACATACTCGTGCATACATATCTATTCTCCAATATGCCGGGAAGAGCGTAGACTTATCCAAAATGATTTTTTTTTTCGTAAAAAAAGCAAAAACTCAACGACCAATCTTTCAGTCACGCATCTCACGATCAAACTATTAAAAAACCTCCTCCAAATACAGTGTGCCACAGTTACCTGCATTTAAACTAAGATACATCGATGCAATGTTGCATCTTCTTTTAGCGATTTTTACGATATCTTCGTGAAGCCTTCGAGACGTTATGGTCTATATGTCTTATGAAATCTTTGAAATTGCAGTAAGAAGTAACACTTTGAATTTTCGGTATGGAAGAGTTCGTTTATAGAGGGTCCATTTGTAGGGTTGAATTCAGTCCTTATTATACAAAATATATTTGTGTTTTCTTTATCAGATCGGAGGAAGGTCAAAGATACTTTCTATATCACTGAATTGAATTTTCAAGCATCGCTATCTGATTCCCATTCGTAACCATTGAGCGCAACCAACCACAATCAACTATAACCAGGACCGAACCACCGTTGAACCAAAAAGTTAGGATCGCACCCCTAGAAATAAGAGGAGTTCGGGACGCGTCACCCAAAATTAATGAAAAGTGACGACAAATTTTAATTTTTTTGTTTTTACAGAAAACTTGCCTGAAAATCCAAATGAAAAATGGACCCAAAATTGAATCTTCAAGTTTAAAATAAAGAAAAAGTGGTAGAATTTTGTTGCTTTTTATGCCAGAGAGGGTTTCTGCTTACAAGCCTAGTACTAAGATCATATTTGTGAGAAATGTACTGCAAAAAATGCCAGAAATTTTATTTGCACGAAAATCTTTCGCTACCTAGGTACTAACACATTTCACACCAAAAAAGTCCCGGCACTGCTGTGGGCAATTCACCTCCTTTGGATTTTATCTCTCATGAAAATCCGTTATCACTGAATTTTACTACTTCATACTCTCATTTTAATTAGATGGGAAAGTTCAAATGGTCCTGTTGAGCGCCGAAGGTATTTACTGTGTCTCTTTTTCGTGGAAGAAGTAAAAGCAACATTCTTGTTCAAAAATCTTAGTACTAGCCTTTAGGTATTACGAATATTACTTCCTCCAATGTGTTGGCTTTCTAATGGTATATTTCTTTGATGCGTTCAGATTTGAAAATCTTCAAATAATACGCATTACAGAAAAAAAACATGGCCCATCTTTTTTCCTAATGCGTTCTATTTGAAGATTTTCAAATCCAAATGTATCAAAGAAATAAACCGTTGGATAGCCAAAACATTGGAGCAAATTTTCTCAAATTTTCAAAGGAGGAAATATGGAAAATACTAGAAGAAAAGAAATCTACGGGACTTCATCAGTTCATTAACAGAACACTAGTAGTGCTTTGACAGTTAACAGTAACAGTGCACTAACAGTACGCTAACAATGTATTAACTGCACGCTGAAAGGACATAACAGTACATTAACATTTCCCACTGGCAGCACATTAACAGAACATTAAGTTTTACTTCAAATGTAGGTCTATGATGTTGGCACCTCGAGATGATTTTTTTTTTCATGCAAACTAGGTAAATCGTTTGCCCAGGAAATTTTTTCGTTTGCCCACCTTTACTAAAAAAGTTATTAACAAATGTATTTTTTCAAAGGTTGGGAGCCACTGAAGATCCAAATTTCGATTTTTTGGGATTTTATACGCTATTTCGTTTGCCCATCGTTAGCCCAGGTTTGCTCAACCTTTACTTTCGTTTGACCATCTCTCAATTTTTTCTTTATTCGGACATGAAAATGCTTGTAAAAAATAAAAAACGCAAATTTATTTTTTTAATCTGTGCAATTCGTTTGCCCATCGGAGGCCCATATTTGCCCAAGAAAAGGTTTCGTTAGTTATTAACGAAACAATTTTTCTGAGATGAGTCGCTAACAATAAATTTTAAAATATTTATGCGCTATTTCACGCTATTTCGTTCGTCCATCCTTAACATAAGATCGTCCAACCTTTAGTTTCGTTCCCCCCCCCCCCCAATTTTTTTTTATTCGCTCATCAAAATGCTAGTAAAAAATAAAAAACCCAAATTTAAAACTTAATTCACGCAATTTGTGCAATTCGTTTTCCCATCGTAGGCCCATGTTTGCCCAAGAAAAAGTTTCGTTTGCCCACCCTTAGAAAAAAGTTATTAACGAAACAATTTTTCTGAGCCGAGTCGCTAACAACAAATTTTAAAATTTTCCATATTTATGCGCCATTTCACGCTATTTCGTTTGCCCATCCTTAACACAAGATTGCCCAATCTTTAGTTTTGTTTGTCCGGCGGCTTGTCCGGCCGCCTCAAGGCGAAATGTCCGGCCGCGTGACGAGAATGAATTTTCACTGGAGTTTATTTCAATAGACAAATGTATCTGAAACTTGGCCATGAAAAGTAAAATGCCATACAATTCAATTCAATAGATAGATACTTTCATTCTATGGGGATAAGATCGATTTCCAATTATCCATCCGCCAGCCTGAAGGGCCTGTCCGGCAGCCTCAAGGCGGCCTGCACATGCTATTGACGATCCGGAATTCCTCAATGCCAGGCCTGATCAGTTTTTCAGGAGAAATATTCCGGAACGTGTGTGGTGGAGGCCTGGTGGGAATAATTTTCCTTCCGGCGATCCGGAATTCCTCAAGGACGGGCCTGATCCGTTTTTCCGTACAGGAATTCCGGATGTGTATGTTCGGCTTAAAGTTGCCTATTTCCCAGATGTCCGGTAAAATTACCGCTATTGACCACAAAGTTTATAGCCGCATAAATTGGTCCCTACTTGTTGATATTTCTCTTGACCGGGATTTTTCCTGGTCCTGTCTCTTGCTACATATCCTATAAATACCGGATTAAAAAATTGAATCTAGAAATCGACAGCTGGCTCGAGTTCTGCATGGCACTCTTCTGTTAGTTTTTAACCGTGCATTGGTTATATTGGGAAAAACGTAGTCTAAAACGTTGTGGAAGGTCCTTTCCTAGCTAAGCATTAGCGAACGTTTAAAAAAACAGCACACAATAGAGACACTAACAAATCGAAACTTAACTTTTGATCGTTTCATTACAAATTCACTTCTCTTTGCCCTTCCTTCACCAGTAACAAAAACTGCAATTTTGACCTCCTTGCTCGCTTCATTATGAATAATAGTGCGTGCCGGAAAATAGGTAGCATCTACTTGATCCGTTAATCGGCTACATTCAACACATTCCCCAGGAACGCATTTTAATATTTTAGCGTTTATCGCAAATGCCTGGTCGTTCCGTTCCGTTCTTATGGTGAAAAAAATTAACAAAACTTTGTGTCAACCGATATTGTACCACATGAGTCGTTCAACAGGTTGAGGTTTAATTTTTGTTTGCATATTCAATCGAAATTGCTGTTCAAGGTCGAGAACCGGGGGTTACAGATACTTTTCATTATTTCACATAGATACGGGAGGTGGGTGTTCCATTGGTGAGATACTACCCATTTTCAATACCAACCAATAACCACAAACATTTGACCTAAATTTCAAGTTGACAGCTTTTCAGATTGATTCGATCGGGAGTTACAGATTCTTTCAATTATTTCACATGATTCGTTAAACACAAGTCGGTTGAGTTTTACGCTAATGAGGTGAGAAGTGCACATTGGAATGAAATTACCGTTCCCTGTCGGGAACTGTAGACATTCAACAATGTATGAATGGCTTTGATGATAATAATGATATTTTGAATATTTTAAAATTCGGATATCTTTTCATCGGTAAAACCGATTGCATTAAAATAGAAACTGAATGATACTGCAAATTAAGCATTATTTATTCCAAAAAACTGTAATTCAATCGGATTAGCGATTTTCATGCGATGCCCGAACATACAAACAGACAGAGAGACAAACAGACAAAAATTTCTATAGCCCAGATAATTTTTTTTCCCCAAATATTTCGAATGTACAGACACGAAAATAAAATAGAGTAAATGTTAAAAGGTTAAAGTTACTCATGAAAACCAAAATATGTGTTATTTTCAGCAATAACCCCCAAAACATGCAATTTTGTGCAATTACCACCAAAACGTGCAATTTTGTGCAGAAAGGTGCAATTGCATGAAAATCCAGTTTTAGTCATATCCTTCTGACAGTATTATCTCATACTGCTTTTTTTGTTTAATTGTGTTGGGATGAGGCGAAACAATTTATGAGAAATGAAATGAAAAACAGAACTTATATTCAGAAAGGATCTAATAATATCTTTATTAAAGCATCTGTAACTCATAGTCGATACATCAAAACTAAGCGCACAACCCTGCTATGAACATCTTCTGACCAACAAACGTACTTCACTCCGCTGAACTGAATCCATCATTCACATCCATCAATTGCCGTCTTCACATATTTTCACAAATCGGCAAGTAGCTTCCAACAAAATTCTTATTAAAAGCGTGAGAACTCATGGGAATGTCCTTACAATCGGCCAAAAGTACCCTTAATAGCTTTGTTTCTTAATCAGCGTCACTGCGGCGAACTTTAACCCACCAGATAGAGAGACACGAATTCCCAATAAAGCACCCATTCGATTGATTCCGTCCGACAATCGAATAATTTCGCGAAATGTACGCCTTTTTCTTATACCCCGGAAAGTGCAATTATTTTCGGTTGAGTTTCATTTTTGCGATAATTATCGTAAATACGGTCAAAGGTTGAGCAGCGTTGTCGATACGTTCGTTCGGCAAAAAAAAATCCTGTGGATTGGTTTCGCATTGAACGACAGTCGGTGTTACATGTGAGCTTAATTTGTATGTATGCATACGAGTATATACTCCACATGGTATCAGCTTGTCGAAGGCGGATCTTAAATAAATTGGTTCCGATATTAAGGAGTTACCGCGATGCCCTAGAAACGATCGGGCACAGGTAAAATGCAACGACGTTGATAAAGAGGTCGAACTCGCCTCCATCCAAATACCTTTAATTTAAGACAATTCATCACGGGCGTCTTGAACGGTATGGCACGCTAAAATCACAAACAATTTGAAAATTTTAAAATAAAACAAAAAAGAAAATACTTGGAATGTCGTGGATAAAAAATTTCTACGTGATATTTGATAACTCGTTGGGTTTATTTCGGAAATGGGGTAGTTAGCTTTAGGATTCAATACTTCTTCATTAGAGTCTTAACTTTAGATACCCCGATACAGAGTAGGTTCCTCTCCAAGAGTCCAATATCCCAGCCTAACTCTCGTTTAAGCAGGACATATAATTGATCTATAATCCTCCGCAATGTTTTTATAAGGAGTCCTAAAAGGATAGTTCGGGCCAATGCAGTTTTCTAGGGTTGAACAATTATAAAACTGGATGTCAGGCCATCTAGTGCCTCTGCTATCTAGGGTCACATAAGTCAAGTCAGAGACCCTTTCGTCTTTGGGAGGATTTTTTTCGGTCGGTAGGGTTCTAAAATATATTGAACTGGAGAAGCTCACTTCTGAATTCTCGACAACGACTGAACTAGTTCTTTTTGAACAAACTATGGAACGAAATCAGAAAATCTATAATTTCAAATATTAAATGATACTGAAAAGTAGGTTATCTGCACACACATATACCGACTACAAAATGAATGAAACCTCACACAAAAGAGATTTGACTATAGGCAATATTGCATTAAACTAAACGATAACTTGTTCTTTACTTCACAACATAATACATACATAAATCAAAAATTTCTCATCGATGCAATAATAATTCAGTTTCGATAAATCATACGGCTAATTTCCGATTATCGTATCGGCATTTAGAGTGCAAGTTAGACAGCTGCAATAGTGCACGCGCATTTGTAGGTGTTTTGAATAGAGCGTTAGGAAGGCGAACTGATCGCCCGAGGGCCATTCTTTAAACGGGTATATAACACTTGTATCTGTGCTATGTTGTAACTAGGATTATTGTAAATTAAATGCAATTCATCAATCAAAATTCCAACAATTTTCCTAAGGCACGTGCAAATTATTATAATCAAAGGTTAGTATCATAACGGTGGGAGATGATTTTAAGGATAAAGTGAAGAATCTTTTCAAGATGAAATGGTTATTGATTATTGTTTGAATCTCATGCAATTTTTTTTTATATTTTTAGAGATAGGTCTTTTTAGTGTTTTGTTGTAAAATCGGTCAAATGTCTGTCTGTCTGTCCACATAGAGGGGAAATGAAGGCATAGGCAGGCGGGCTATCATACTCGTAAGAAGTTACAAGTACATTTAATTTTCGGCATTTTATTTAAATTTGAAGAAATAAAAGGAGGGAGAGGGGAACATATTAGATCATAATTTGTCCCACACCCCTCGCATTTCGAGACCATAGAAAATTTACAAGCTTTTTAGAGCATTTCCGCCCCACTGACTTGGTGAGTATTCTGAACAGAGTGGATGAAGCTAAAATGTATGGTGTTATCACGTCAAAACAATTTAAAAAAAAAATGCATTGCCGTCATACTTATTTAAAAACAGGCTATCACAATCATCCTTTATCTGTGACGAAACAAAATGACACCCTCTTTTGGAAAACTGAACTCATATGAATGAACTTTGTATCCCTGAAATACATTCCTATTATTGTGTCAGCCTTCTAGCATTTAATACAATTAGTCCTCCTCTGCTGAATTTATACCAATTCAAAAAATATAGATACACATACCTATTTTCTTGCATCTGACTCGAAGATTTGATGTACTTTTCACAGAGCTCTCGCGAGGGTGGATAAAATAACAAGGATTGGAGGTACAAGTACGAGTATAACAAATCAGAAATCTTGGAAAAACGTTGCAGAGTTCAAGTGCTCGCAAAATAATTACCGAGAATAAAATACGTTCATGCAGATAAAGATGTATGTACATATGATGGAAGATGATTTCTTCATATCGTGGAGGCACGTGTGTGTTGATATGAAAGCATACACAACTAAAGTGGATGTGTTTATTCTCTCCCTTAAGTGCAGTTCGTTTCATAACAACTTTAATATTAAATGTTGATTTATAATTTTCGGGAGTTTTTATTTGGAAAGATTTAAATGCCGTGTTTGTTGAAAAAAACCGGAATTAAAAAAAAATTATCTACTGGGAAACTCTGCCCACAGATTTCGGAAAATGTAAAAGTAATAAAAAAAGTTATTGATTGAATCCATTCTGATCCGATTGATATGCACAACCTTGTAAGTTCGGAAGTTTCGTACATACTAAACTCACCATCCCTTACATCAACGACCAGATGATTGGAAGGTACAGCAGTACTCGTAACATAAGAAAACTATTGAAAGAGTAGGGTGCCTGGCTCAGCGTTATAAAATATACATTTCTCAGTATCCTTTATGACACTATTGTGATTGAGATTCTTTTTATTTATTTTCCAGTTTTTTAGTCATTTGTTTTTTTTTTGTATTCTTTTCAATTTATCGGGTCTTTTGGGTTCTTTTTTATTTGGATTTTTTTTTTGTGTGTACTCGTATGTATGTGTCCATGAGTCAATGAGCCTATTAATTTGACGATGACGTCAACGTGCACGCAAATTCATATTCAAATAGGAGTTTTGGGAGGGGGGGGGGGGGGGGGGGGGGCATGTCCTGAGTGTAAAACCGAGTTCCCCCAGGAGGTGGGGGAAGATACAAGTCCATGTCAACATGGGGGTGAGTTTGTCTTCTTTATTAGTTATCTTTGTTGCTATCGCCCGTACAATAAAGTCCTGGAAATCAAATTTACTTAAATTATTATCTATCCAATGATATATGTATATCCAAATTAAGGTCATAGGTCAACTAGGTCATTCACAATTGCCGGTGAAAGGTCAGAAGTGAGATGTAGTTTTTTTTTTCACAAATATCGTGAAACGGGAAAGTTTTTACGCATACTGCTTAGAGACGTATTCATTAGCTGCACTTTTTTGTACAGAGCAGAGTAGAACAGGATAAGGGGCAAAAAAACGCCATGGAACAGATTAAAGTAGCGAATACGAAAAGGAAGCATGTCTTTGCTGGGAGTTTGTCTTGCTTCCTCTTTCAAGAGGAAACTTAAATCCTTAGTACAGATGCAATCGGACATATTTTGGCAGCAAAGTCATTTTGTATGTTTACTATTTCATAATTACACAAAACGAACATTTTATTGACGGGAAATGAATTTTATGTAATTCCCAAACCTCAATGCGCGAAAATTTCGACACCTGCGCCGCCTGCATTTCAAAACGCAGACTACCTAATGGAGTAGAATTCTTGCATTAACCATCTATCTAGACCAGCTCAGATCAAATTTTTAGTGTAATTGTGTGGTCTTAACCTGCTCTGCTCTGCATGGTTGTTAAAAAGAACGCGCCTTTTGTTACCCTGCACTATACACGATAGATACATAAAAGAACGCGCCTATAGTTATGCAATATACTATAGGATCTGACCATTTGCGGTTTGTTTCATTAGTGCCATTAGATGTAAAGTGGACTGGAACAGGATGATACTCGTAGCATGCAATGAATACTGAAACTTAGTAGAAAATTGTTGCAGGTAATGAATGTAGGTCAAAACGTTAATAAAAGAAAGCCCACCTGCAGGTAATTACATTCAGGTTAGTTCCATTGATGGTCTGAGTGGAATTACGGATAGTATAAAAATAATATCAGACTCTCGAGCACCTACTGATAATTAATAACGATATAGCGATAGCGGGTCCGGAAATATAGGGAAGAGGTGGTCAAAAGCCCTTTTTCCAGTTTCCTAGAATATTTCGAAAAATATGAGTTCTACATAAAAAATTTTAAAAGTGATTTAAACCACAAAACATTTTCTACATGATATTTTATTCATTAGACCGTAAAATGGTAAATTATACCCTAGACGATAAACCAAGGAAAACTAAAAAATCAGAACTTTGACCCCACTGTCCTCCACTTCCGGACTTCCGCTTCCACTGGGTGGAAATAATCTCTGTGTCCCATGACTTATCAACAAGTGGGTGCAGCAACTCCGCAATTATGCTTGTCGGTATACGCACATTTTGATGGCCAACTAAATTGTTTACATAAGGTGAAACTTCGCCAGGTGTGGTTCTAAACCGTGGCGAACTGCTCTTCCCACCGCCTCCTCTGTTCTTCATCTGACATAAGAAGTTTTCCATCACTCTCCTTCACCGGATGTTGATAGGAGTTACCACCGCTTTCAAACTCCTTGATGACTCCGTATATGGTGTTTAGGTTGTTGCTGCTTGGGGCTTCTTTGGCCGAGGCCAGTAGAGAGTTCGCATACTCTCTTTTCTCGCGTCGCACACTACATATCTTTTTAGTCGCCTTCTACGATATGCCGGGAAAAGCTGTGACGTTATTATAACGCCCCACACCACAGGGTGACTTAATAATGAAAATTTAGCCTTCAAACGGTTTTTATTTTTATGAAATACTCGTGTATTAGTATTTTGCTTGCAGGCAGCTATTCTTACCACTTTATTAAATTAATTATCTTTAATCATTCATTCCGTTTAAGGCTCATTTAAATTCTTGATGAAATAATATCTTTTCTGGATTGTTCGTCATGAAATATTAAGTGGTCCCTTGGGAAGTTAGCAGCATTTCTCCATGAAATTTTAACGCGCCGTTAATCAATATCAAGTGCAATATTGTATAGTAGAACTCGTACCCGGGGAACTTTTTTCCTCTCATCCTTCGAAGGAGTGTGCAATTCAATATGTACGTGTGGTTGTCTGCCACCCAGTAATGTTGGACTTGTGCTTGCGGGCTAGTTGTGTACTGTGTAAAACCAGTGGGAATAGAGATTGGAGCTGGATTTGTTGATGAAATGTACTTTGGAATCACCGTTAATGTATAGAGAAAGTAATCAAAATGATGATGCGTTGGAGTTGAGTAATTTTTTTAAGGATGTGTATGGTTTACACTATTGTTCTTGTACTCTCCATATACGCCGTTTCTTAAGCTGTGGGTCGAAGTTTGGGGGTCTTAGAAGTTTTCTTCTAGCCGCTCCACATGAGCCACTTCATTTTTTCCATTTCCATGATGAAAGGGCAAAATGAAAGGTACGGAGTAGCAAAGTTTCGTGGAATAGGTCCCAGGTCTGAAAAAAATAGGACGTAGAACAGGTTCTGAGAAAGTGTTGGTAACACGAGCAAAGCTGCGAAACTGTGTACGATACTAGCTATAAAAGGGTACTGAGCAGTAAGGAGCGGATGATTGCACTACGCCAAGCCAAATAACAATAATAACAATTATGCTCTTCCTAAACACCCACTTAGGAAAAAATAACTGGCGCAACAGTCCAAATTTGAACCAACGCCTCAACATGAGTTAGCATCATCTCATTTATTAGATCGCGACGGTGTACGAGTATTTGATGCAGAGGTGTGTGATTAGCAACTCGCTGAACCGAGTTTTTCACCCCTAATGGGTAAACATTTAACAGCTGAGTGGGCTCATAGTCCGAAACGTAAATCCCCTTTTTATCGAAGACTACTGCATTTAGTATGAATCGAACCGGGGCCTAGTGCATAAAAGGCGAACGTGCTAACCGTTGCGCCATCCAGACTACACCCACTTTCTTGATTGTTTAATTCTGGAGTGGTGCGCCCTTGTGGCACCAGCTATCGGAGGGGTATATAAGCCGCTCCATTTAGTTAGAAAGCGGCGAGATCTATCTTCGCGAAGGATAAGGTCAATGGGTTATTGGATCCCTCAACCCATTCAAGTCAGCAAGTATCGGTTTAACAGTCCCTGCCCTTCTTAAGATAGAACAAGAATCACTAACTTCATATCTCTTGAGTGTATTTAGCATAGATTTAAATAGAACAGATCGGCAATAGTACTATCCCCACTCTGTGCTTCAGGTTATTTTCGAACCAAGCCGCGCATGCGCACTGCTACCCATTTGCACGCGGTCGCCATACGTTCGGTAAATGTCGTTACGCCATCGGCCACTCAGCCACAATTTTGACATTTGCGAAGCATTTGGCCCCTCGCTCCTCGGGACCCTGGGCCAAATATTAATACGTGTTGTGCGCGTTTCACTGTTTAATATACATATATCTATGGTATTTAGAGATTGCTTTGATTGGGGCGTGCTTCGCGTTGATAGCTCAGTGCGTTGAGTCTGATGTCAGTTTGATGTCTCATTCTGCCGGTTAGTTAAGGGTTCGAATCCCGTGCCCTTCATGGCCATGGATATTTGTAGAGTGGGGCGAAACAATAAGCCACAACATTTCCCGACTTTGTTGCAGGTATGTGACTAAATGGGCGGGAGGTGGACATGCATCGTCCGAAACCAGTTTATGCTAACGAAACGTCAACTTTCCCACATGGGATTAGTTGACGCGGTATGCCCACTAGGGGTTACAGCATGTATTACATATATTTGCATTAGGACTTACTGCTCACATATGAACATAGAGATCAGCATAGTCTTCATATTTAAATTGGGTAATGATCCATATTATGACCGCAAATCATACAAACATATCGGTCTCACCTATTTTAGGCAAAAATTGATAGAGAATATACCGAAAACTCAAACTCTCAACATGAAGGACACCATCCAACCACTAAAATCGACTGAGTCTGCTGTCCAGAGCATTGCCGAGATGACAGTGGAGTCCTAAGAAACTGCTGTTTCGCTTTTCTTGATATAGAAGGGGGCCTTCGGCAACATATTGTTTACCGCCATATATAAATCACTAAAGAAGAAGGGTGTGTATAACTAATTGTGGAGGACATATACTCTTTTCCAGAGGGTTACCCTTGAAGACGGTACCCTCTTAGCTAATCTCATCCGTGGCTGCGTGGAGGAGTCCTATCTCCTCTAGTGTTATGCATAGTGGATGATAGACTGCCGTGCAAACTCTTGATGCAGGATTATGCTGACGATTTGATGAATAGAAAAAGTCGAAGTTGTTCTACCAAACATCCTTGAATCAGGTCTAAACATTCCAAAAGAATGGTCTAATGACGATGGACTTCGAGTCAACTGATCCCGCTGTCAAAGAGGAGAATAACATCCAAGATTATATGCAGTTGTCAAAAATTTTTACACAGAGTGGGCTCCGCTTACGATACTCTGAGTCCCTGACCGTTTCGGCATCACTACACTGCATTACCAGCTTCAACTAGTTTACCGCTTTTGCGGCTCTGTGCCATTTTGCGTAATTCCAATCTGCAGCATCAATTAACTGGCAGAATCACTACTAGAGTCGAGGACAACTAAGCTGGTCATCTCAGGTTACTCGTAGAGCAGGTCGATTGACCTCCCAAAGTTAAGCTGAAACAGGATCAGAATCATCTGTCGTTTACAAATTCAACTCTCATGCCAGAAATACTACCAAAGAATCATGGGAATTGTATCGGGGTCAGGTTGTCTTTTCTGTGGAAATAATTGCGAGATATCTATTCATATTTTATGAGAATGCGATGTAATGAACAGCCTTTCTAGAGACTGATGACATCGCCTCCTGAGAATTTGTAATCTCGGTCAAAGTTGATCGACAGGCTTAGGCCTGCTAAGAAACTCAGAGCTACAGTACAATGGGCCATCTGGCTTTACTGCTTTAAACTCTCAAGGGTTTACACTTTACAATCGAATTTAATCGTCCCATCGCAAAAAAACTAGCTAGCCTACGATTTATTGCGCGCCGAGTTGAAGAACTGCTGCAATTCTGGTATTGGATGAAGATATGGAGCACAAACATCTCGGCCAGAAAGCGGTTTAACGTGGTCTTAATAGTTTTTATAGTTTTATTTTTATGGCAGTTTTCGAATCCTTATTTTAACAGAAAATCACAGTCTCACATCTCTCAAATGTTACTTCCAAATTGTAACCACTCAGTTTTATCGGTTTTATTATTACTTTTAAAATTCATAATATACTCGTAAATACTGCCAACTGAACTCGCCGAGGATTTTATCAAAGACGCCCTTTTCGTCATAAACAGAGTAATTTCCTCTTGGTAAATGCATATAGCCCTTGAAATGCATCATATAAAAATGCTGTCCAATTTCAACTGAAAACTTTCCCTTCGTGAACGTAAACGATATCGAAGGGTTACTATCCTAGGCTAGGCCATTCTCGACGCTCATGATACCATTTCCTCGTTAAACTTTTACTACAGGTTTCGTTGGTTTTATGTGTTTTAGGGGATGGTGGCTGTTTTCTTTTTTTCATTTCTTTGCGTAAAGTTGTAATTTTTCGGTTTCTGATACTTTGCTGATTCTCTGGGCTGTGGCTATTAGTAAGCATGTTAGCTGAAGGGTATACCCGTACTAAACGCGGCATGAGTGGCTGCCACAAAAGAATGTAGCAACTGATGAATCTATCGCTTGTTTAAGCCCGAAACAAGATGTATCCACGAAGATATACTCATATATGTGAGTTTATATGGACTTTTCGTGTTTAAGTTAGAATGTGAGGAAAAGTGGTGTCACTTGATCCATTGTTTGTCTGGTTAAAAAATTTGGTTTATCTGGTTTCTCCGTTATTTAGAAGAATGCTGATAAATAGTGTAGTTAAGCTTGTTTTGCTCATACTTTCATCGCTCTTTACTCCCAGGGCGCCGCTTTTCCTCTCCACTCCCGCGTAACTGGCGATAATGTTTATAAAGTCAAAACCCACTTCCATCTGCAATTATTCAGGTATACCAGGGTTAAAGGGTTTTTAAAGGAATTGACAAACTTTATTTAAATTTGATCAAATTTTCCAAAAAACTGCAACTTTTACGATACAACGTTTTATGTGAAATTATTATAGGGGACTAAAAGCAACAATTTAAAAGCAAAACGAAATTTTTACAATGAGTGTCTGCTGATTTACAGCTCAAACGCCATACAAATTTCCCTTACTTTCGTCTTCATATGCTCGTATTAGCAGGGCACCGCTTTTCCAACTACCTAGGGTCTAGCCCCTAGTGGAGCATTGCGCGTCAACTATTCCCATGTGGCTTAGTTGATGTTTCGTTAGGATATAAATTGGTTTCGGACAATGTATTTTGCATGTTCCTGCAGTCCAATTAGCCGCATACTTCCGACAAGTGAGGAAAGGTAACTCAAACATCCATGGCCGCGACGTGGACGTGACTCAAACCCGTGGCTAACCGGTATGCTGAGACATCAGACTGACGCTTCAATGCACTGAGCTACCGACCACCCCCATGATTTTGAGCCTGGCAAGGTCTAAAGGCAAATACATAATTGAAAATGTTTCCTCTTTTTTATGTACATAGATATGTAATAATAAATGGATTTATTTAAATTTAATACCATCACTTTTGCTGTGCTGGAGCAGCATTTTTGAAGGACATTTCCAGGATACACAAAAGCGCACAACGTCACATTTTAAAATGTTGTTCTATGCAACCCGGCTTTGCTGCATTTCATTCCAGCCGACACCATTCATATAGCTTTGGGGCTTCTTGGATGCGCTGTAGCTGAATCTGAATCTTTTCACATTGTGGAGCCTCCACTAGATACAGCTCAGTCTCGTGTGGGGCTTGATAGCGGCTGGTGGTTCACGAGATACTTCTAAGATACTATCTGAGTCTTATCGTCTTATCTTTCGCGTAAAGAATCGAGTAACAAGTTCATAATTTCGTTACGATTACGTATTTGAATTGACCGATAATAAGGATAATGTAGGCTCGCAGAGTATTCTGAGACATGGTGATGGGTTTTCATGAATGTTGTGGTTAGTTAGTGTACTAAATTGTGTTTTAAAGTTGTTATCACATAAAGTGCAACGATTCTGATGATTATAGATTTTGTGATACGAGTATTTGGAGTTTGAAAAGTGGTTTTGGTGTAATAGTGATGATAAAGAATTTGAATAATTTTTGTATAATGGCAAAAGTGATAATTTAAATAAAATAGGCGGGTATGTATTCCATTAAAACACTTTTTTATAATATTCTTCGACCGAATATAAAAACATAAATATTATGTTCTCCTACCGGATGAAATCTCTTTTACTAATTAACATATATCATTGGGATTTCTTTTTTAAAGTGAGTATATCTTCAATTGCATCTCAGCACTGTTTTAAAAACATGAGAGTAACTTACATTAGCGGATCTAGAAATCGAGTTCGGAGGGGGCTTGACTTTGTTTATTACCTGGAAAGCTAAGGGTATGTCCACACTTATTCAACATACGATCCTTAAGAAGCATACGTCTTTCGAAGGCGCGGACCCATTTCTCATTGGGTAAGCATGCAATAATAAATAAAAAAAATAAATAACTGGCGCAACAGTCCAATTTGAACCACGGCCTCGAGATGAGTTAGCATCATCTCATTTTCTAGATCGTGACGGTTTTTTTTGTGCAGAGGTATGTGATCAGCAATACGCTCAACCGAGTTATTTACCCCATAATGGGTACTCATTTAACAGCTGAGTGGGCTCATAGTCCGACACGTAAATCCCCGGAATCTAACCGGGGCCCAGTGAGTTAAAGGCGAACGTGCTAACCGTTGCGCCATCCGGACTACGGACTACATGCAATAATGAACGTTCAAAACCATGGACCATGGTCTGATTAGGTATAGGGACTGCTGTATTTATCATAGCATGCATGGACTACAATAGGTATCGGTTTCTTACCAGCAGAGATGCCTAAGTCGATATTCCTTATAAACTTCCAATAAAACTATGGAGTTTGCCATTAACATTAGCTACGACAGTTCACTTAAAAAGTGAGGACCAAGAAATGCCTTCTTCTATTTGCAGGCAGGACAGGTGCAAGGGAGATAAAAAATACACTCAATTTTGTCCTCATCACGTAGACTTATACAGTAGCCATGACAGTAAATGCCGAGCTTCATGTCGTGCTCCCCTAATATGCAACGCAAATAACGCAGCATCGTATGTTGTACTCTGCCTGGCGAGCTTGTCTGCACTACAGTTACTAAGGAAACCACTGTGACCCAGAATCCAACATAAAAAAAAAATACCAGAACCAATCCAGCAAAAAAAAAAAACCAGATGCACTCTTTGTTATCATTGACTGATAATCAGCCATGGTCATAGTCAAACCCAATGACAATTGTTTACGGTGGTTAAGATCACAATATCTCTAGCTCATACCATGTGACACCCTAGCCAGGTTAGAGCTTCCGTAATCGTCGTAACCTTCATCTGGCAAACACGGAAGGTCTGTTAAATAGGTCGCCAATATTTATGGAGTTACAACCTGGAAGGATAATAAACTCGTCAATTCGCTTCTAGGTTTGCATTAATGAAGCTAAGTCTGAAGTTCAAAAGTTGGATTTCTTTATCCTTTTGTTGTTTCAGCCACTGAGCGGTTTATAAATGGTTTTTGGCCCGTCCCACATGAAAATTTGATGGACGGGCCGATCCATTTGATTGTTTGTGCGTTTGTTCGATTGTGCGTTTTCCCGTTTTCCGAACTTAACGAAAATTGGTGCGTAGGTTCCTTGTGTCACCCAGAGCACAAATCGGGGACCACAATTTTGAATCTACTGGACTACCGGTAGATTCTGTTTGTTTGAGATATGGTTACTCGCCTAAGTCTTTTTAAATACTTTTCCTGCAGACATTTCCCGTGGCTAGATTTCAATCAAATTTTGTATGTAATATTCTTGGCAAAAAAAAAGGACATTGTTGGCAATGAAGCGATGACTAGGCACGATGGGTATCAACATTAGCTGGGTATGTTGAGGCGAATACACTAGACTAGTGATGAATACATTTTTAGTCCTTTGGTGTGCAAAAAAGGACATTCTTGACAATCAAATGATATCTAGGCAAGATGGGTATCATATGACTGGGGATGTAGAATCGAATGCACTGGACTGAAAGCATTTTCAGTCCTTTGATGTGCAGAAGAGGGCATTCTTTTCAATGAACTTATTTCTAGGAAAGATATGTATCATTTGACGGGGGTGTTACTTGTGACTCTTGATGGTATTCTGAGTCCTCGGGTCAGAAAATGGGGACATTCTTGCATTCGCCTGATAGATATGGGCATCTCCTGAATCGAGGCGATAAGGATAACAACAACAACAAAGCAACTGATAAAAACCGACCACCGAAACTCTTTAAAAACTTAAAAACTTTTATTGATCCATAGAAAACTTTGACGCGCGCTAGAGAATGGTGGTTTCAGCCTCGGTGCGAACAAAGACTACGTTTGGGTACTAGTAGAACGCCCATTACGCTCCGAGCTTACCAGTGTCAAGACGGCGCGGATAAGAGATGCATGCTACCAACCGCACGTCCGAAAAGTAGATATGTTATCGAAACGTTAAAAAGGCATGGAAATACAAGAGATGTTGACGCGCCCTTGCCCCCCTGAAGGGGTCAATACAATTAACATTGAGATATTGATTAATTGACGAGCTGGTAAAGATTAAAATAAATTCAACTCTACATTAACAATAATATTAAAAGAGAATTGAGAATCAAACCCATGACCTCCTGGCCTTACAGGCATTGGTATCAAATTTGTCCATTTCCATTACGACTGCCTCCATACTCGCAGTGTAAACGTGCGTCGAACCTACAAGCTCGCGATGCGGCGTTTGTTTTTCTTAGGGAAAAGGAACTCATTCATACGGCTAGAAGGAAACAAGTGCGAAAATGGTAACACGGACTTGATTCCCATTTTTCTATAGTTAGTCCTCAGTGTGTTCCCGCAGCAAAACCATATCCATGGTAAAACTTTACAAATTGCGGATTAAATGGAAACTCCTTTAATCTTTAGTGGTATCCAGCCAAAACGATTGAAAGTCTCTTTTTAATTTTCATGAATGACTAAATGTCCCCCCTGTCAAATTCAATTTGATCCTTATGTTTAACGATGTGCGAGTATTTCTGAGTTTCAAAGCGAATAGAAAGTAAGTTGGCTGGAAAATATGTTGCGAGTCAAAGTAATCTCATGCGGATAGTGGATGTGAATGGACCATATCACTCTTGACTAGTAGTAGCTAGGATTTTTGGACGATGAATATCACTAAAGTTCAAAGGTTTTCGGAAAAATGATTTTAGTGCATTACGTATATATTTCACTGAATATAGTAATTTAAAATGCATAGAGTTTTTATGCAAACCACATATAATTGCTATCATTATATTTATTTTATTCCCATTTTATTTCTACTTTTAGTTGAATGTACGAGTATATTAACTTTGAGCACCTATGATTAACCCCCTAATGTCCTTACATCCTTATTCACATCAAACTTTCTTCTGAATTTGTTTCAATGAAAATTTGAATTGCAGAAGAACAATAAGATATATTGCTATAGTTGTTATAGACTACAAAGAAGAAAAAGTAAAATCAGTTATTTCAAGGTATTTGGGTACGAAACATTTAAACCAAAAAAACTTACCGACGTAAGAAGCTCGCGATTAACATTTGCATATCCATTCAAGCTGACAGTCGCCGGATTCATTAAAATCGCTTGTATGAATATATCAATTTCTTTCTGGGTTAGTTGATCGACTTTCAAAACATCAATAGATAATAGGATTTTCTGAACTCCTTTTGCTACTTCCAGCGTAGCATTGTGTGAACAATCGCAGAATACAAGTAAAAGGCCGGAACAATACAGGAAATATACAATAAGTCCGAGTTCCTTGAAAGTAATGTAGGAGGGATGTTCGACAATTTCGGAAATTGCACCATATATTGCCACTGTTATATTAACGAACCTACGTTTCAAAATACTCGATCAAAATGAACTACTATATTTTTAATTTACGAGTACAAATACGCTACATTTTGGTAATAAATTTCCGCACATTATTACGAGTAATAATTTGAAGTATGCATAGTGGCGGAGTACGACCTCACCCTTAACTTACATGAACAAACAATAGCCTGAATACGTCCTGGCGTAGGCACTTCCCAACGCCTGCAGAAGTTCACTCAGATTGAGCCAGAGAAATCGATAGCTTGATATGAGCGCTGCCGTACAATCGATGTTCACGTCCCGGTGGAAGTTCCTGGAGAGGCCTCTTGACGCATCTCGGATGGCTCTCGAGTTTATATACCACAGAGCACAATTCATGTTAATCATCGTGACAATGTGATAATATGCAGTTGTGTGCCACAGTGAAAATCCTAGAAAAGAGGAAATGTCTCACTGGGGTCGAAAATTAGCGATTAAGTGCGAAGAACATATCAAACCTTCGAGGAGGTAGCACAGCGACAAAAGAAATAAGATTGCACACAGCAAGCATCCAATCGAGATGATGACAATAAGCATTTTGAGACGGGGAAATTGAAGGGAGGTTCCTGTCACTCGGTAGAAACGGACCTGTAAGTCGGGCAAATGAGAATAGTTTGAAATTGAATATGTACGAGTAGTAATAAATGTATCATTTTGCTTAAATTTTCATTTAAATACAATATTTCCCTCATACTCGTAGCAATGACTAATAATACAAACAACTACTTGTCGATTCGCTTTCCCGTCTGGAACAGTGGCGGATCTAGAAATCGAGTTCGTTTGTTACCTATAAAGCTAAGGGTATGTCCGCATTTATTGAATTTTTGGTTTTTAAGAGGCATGCATCTATGGAAAGCGGGGATGTATTTCTTATTGGAGAGAAGTATGAAATGATGAACGTATAAAACTATCAAGGGCTACTGCGCTTACCACAGCACGTATGTGCAGGATTCGCTCTGTTGCCCCGACAGTCTTAATCATTGAACTAGACAGAGCTTCCAATAAAACGATGGAGTTTTCCACCAACAACATAAGCTTATTCACCCAGTTCAGTGAAGAGGTGGGATTTAAGAATTTTAATCTTCTTGCCAGAGTAGGACAGGTGCAGAGAAGACCAAAAATGCGCCTCCTTGTCCTCGTAACCGCACTTTCTGCAGCAGCCATTACATGCATTGCAAAGCCTCATAGCGTGCTCCTCAACTATGCAGTGCCTAGTGATGATTCTCAGTCCCGATATGTTGCTTTTTTAGCAACAATTGTTTAGCGGTGCGACTAGAATCCAACCTGGGCCGTAAAAGTAAGTTTCGCTATTTACCCATCCATAGATGGTCTTGCCAATCGCCTTGAACTTTAGAGCTAGTTTAAAAATAGCGTCATCTATGTAAGCATTGAGTGACATTCCGTAACGATATTCGACGTAGTCAGACCTATTCGAAGGATTTAATTACAGTTTGCCTGTCGGTGAAAACTACAATGTCCCTAGCTCATATCACGTGATATCCTTGCTAGGTCGGAGCTTGCGTAAACGTCGTATCCTTGGCCTGAAAAACATCGCAGTGTTCAAGGAAACTGAAAGAAAAGTTTAAGTTAAGTATATCACAGAAAACACCAACCCCTAATCACTCATGAATAAGGCAAGAGACACGCTTTGTCTTTTCCACTGACTGTGTGATTTTATCTGAATGGCAAAATGCTTGTCAAGCCCATTCATATTTGGTAGAGGTTGAGTCATTTGTTACTGAAATATTTGGGTTGTTCAGAGTAGCAGTGTGTTCAGAGCTTTAAGTAAGCCATTGACTAGTGTCATAGAGTCGAATGATCGTATTTGCAGACATCCATTCAGCAAAAATGTCAAAAAGTAACAACTTAAACAGCATGTTCAAAGCAGCAGTAGTGGTTGTCGTAAGAGCACCACAAAAAGCCTAGCAGACCAATTTTTGCACTTTCCCCAGTAGCAGTAAGCTATGGTTAGACTCTGTATTAGTATACCAAAAAACTACCCCAAAACATGAGTAAAACAACTATATAGAAATTTCAGCTTATAAGCAAAAAATAGGCTCGTCCCATGCAGTTCAAGAGGCTAGACTGGAAGTATCCTATACTTCTGAAGAGAACAAAATCTAAAAAGAATGCGTAGCGCAAAGAAATCAACCCGTTTCTGGAATCTTTTGTATTCGCTGTTTCAGTATAGTATAGTATTATATTATAGTATGTAATTTTCCTTCCGAAAATCGTTTTCGTGCGCTTCTAAGGCCTAGTACGCACTGCGATTCCTTGAATATATTTTTTACGTTTCCTCAGAATCTCGGCTGCCTGAATTCATCGGCGAGAATTTTGTATATACCTATATTTTCTGCATCTTGCAATGAATCAAGGCAGGCGAGATTCTGGCGAGACGCAGAACAATCTATTCAATAGTCGCAGTGCGTACGAGGCGTTAAACAAAACAAAAGTGTAATTCATTGATCTTATACCCCAAAATCCATGCGAACCGAAAAAAATATTTACAAAAGTGCGCAAATATGAATGTATTGTGACCAGCCAGTGATTTCAACGGCCGTAAACTTCCAGTTGATAATAAATACAAAGTTTGGAAGAAGTACGGCCGTGAAAATGTAAAAATAGCGTCGGTAAGGAATCTGAAAATACGGTATGGTTATGGTGAGAAACTTGCTTGTACTGACACGGTCATGCGTCGGGCAGATGTGAATAAACCCCTTCCAAATACCTAGAAGAATATTTTCGACTTCGTCGGTGGAATCACGGGCCGGTTACGTCACTGTGCCGTTACGGCCGTGTGTGAATCGACCGTAAGAGGGAGCATTAAACCGGGGTAGTTTTTTTGGCAGGTCAACTCTCTTTTCAAGTTTTTAGCTCTGAATCGATTCAGGGCATTATGGCATTTAATTGTCACTAATCCACATACACTTACGCCTACAACCTTCCTTATAACTACTTGTTGTACCTTTGAGGGTTTTTAGACATCATGGCCAAGCAGCTATCAAACCAGGAGTCAAAGCAGCTCTCAGATCAGCTATTAAAGCAATTACCAGAATAGCTATGAAACCAGCTATCAGACCTGCTATCAGTTGAGCTGACCGTTTTCCATAAGTTTTGGGATTGGTTTGGTTTGATGCTAGCTAGACTGAAAACAGGTCTGATAGCTGTACTCGAATCATTGCCAGTTGGATTGGTCGATAAAACCTCAAACTCGTTAATACAAATTCAATTAAATATAGAAATAACTAAAAGGATAAAAGCTTTCAAAAATTTAAAATTTTCGTATGGATTACGATTAAAAATTCGAAAAGTAAAAAGGGATAGTAAGTAGCCCGTCAGCGACGACAGTAGTCGCAGTTCGTCCGTAGTCCTGAATATTTTTGGTCAGTTCATTTTAGGTTCGATTCAATCTTTTTGTAACTAGGTACCTGAATTGTTTGTACTGATTAAGTCTACATGACTCCTTACAACTTTCCTGCACCAAATCTACCCGTACATTCGAGTATTATCCATGCAAGACCTCAATTTTGAAAAATTGAAACTTACATGTGAATAGACACTATTCCTATATCCTATCCAGTTGTATATTATTTAAAAAACAAGTGCAGCCTAGTATTACTCCATACAAACCATACATACTTGAAAAGCGCCCCACATTGTTTTATACACCGCCACTTCAGTAGCAATACTCCAACCGACGAATGGAATGGAGAAGTGCGGCACCAGGAACAGGATGAAAATGATGGCGTAAATATATTCATCAAATGCTTTTGTTGTGTGTAAAATTTTAACTCGTTCATGACCGACAACCAGCACGATGCCGGTGGTGAATATGAAGAAGAAAATGGCATAGATTGTGGCCCATGAACACCAACTGAATGTAATTCTGCCAGGCGACGACCTTAAAATTGGCATAACGGCAAGAGCGCGGAACAGAACGAGCAAAAGTTTATGATCCCTGTAAAACTGTAAAATGAAGTGCACTAATTAGCTAAAACTTTTTTTCGCTTTAGAGATTTTTAGTCCCCACTAGCAGTAGCCTTGCATTACCTGGTCATGAATTTCAGCCGTGTTGCCGTCTGAAGAGTTCAAAAGTGTTCGGGCTGCACGTTCCTTCTCCCGTTGCGATTCACCAGGACTTAGAAAATCGTCGACAATTTTCATTTTTCCACCTTGACGGATTTTTCCAATATCATTACGCAGTAGCGCGTAATTAATGGAATTTTCAAACTCATCGTCGCGAATTCCGTTCATTTTTCAAGAAGTGCTCGTAGGCTGGCTGATTTTGTGAAAGGAAAAAGCTGATGAAACTGTCTGGTTTTTCACTGACTGAATGGTCTTATATGAGAGTATTTCTGCAGACTGTTACCAGACAATTATACGGTGAGAATTATAAATGAAATTTACTTTTCAATTTGTTTGCACTGTTCATCAAGCAGCACCAAGTTCCATCATAAAAAAGTAATATCCCTTTTCAATGGACGAGACTAGAAACCTATGGCATTCACATTTTATGGGTTTTAGCCTTGGCCAATATGTATGTGTATACCAGGCGGCCAAGGCCCGACGTCGGGCTGTCGCGCCACGATGATGATGAATATGTATGTGACTTCCTAGCAGATAGTTGATTTGAGGGCTCTCTAACATGTCTACCAACCAGAATAATGCCGCCAACGGCAGTTGGTTACTAGTAGTAACTCGGATTCCATACAAAAAAATAAACTATATCAGCTTTCAATTCATTGCCGATGCAATGCTGGGAAATATGTTCGAATTGATCTCCACCGAAGGATAATTATTAGATATTAATGAAATGTTACTTTAACCAATTTATTTTTTTTTAAAGTTATGCCTTCCCAAAACTATAATATCGGTTTTTTTTTGTACAGTTTGAATCGATTTAGTGGCCGAACGGCTCACCCGATATGGAGAATGATAGTTTAGAGTAATTGAACATATGCAAGCACTTCGAGTGGGTGCAGTGGGGCGGGTCGAGTGTGTGTATGTTTGTTAGTGGGGATTTACTACGAATAGACATAATCTCTCATGAAAATGGCATATTTTCCAGGTTATGTCCTATCATCCTTTTGTCAATAGAGACAGTTTTATAGAGGGCGCTCGGTAATTTTTGGATGAAGTCCTTACCACACGATCCATTATTGGAATTTGGGGTATCTTTTTTAGGTAGTCGTTTAGCTGCCCCACTGCGGCTCTTCGCCCCCCGCTTACGTTTGTATTGGTCAGTCATGTTGCCCCCAAGGTCGGTCGGGGGTCAGTTTACGCCCAATTAGATATGATTTTTAACTGTTACGCTTAGGTTCAGTATTATTTGACCAAATTGCACAACGGATATATCGTAGTTTGAACGTCGTAAATAATTACAGCCGGAGTCGCGAGAATTACGGCTAACGACACGGATGAGGTAGAAAAATTAAAACGACGGTTATTAAGAGAAATATCCAATTCGCCCCTTACTGTGCATCAACTTGCAGAGAAAATGGAATTAACAGCAAGTGTTAGGACAGTCCACCGAACAGTGGGTTTTGCAATGGAGACAGGTATTGTTCACAGACGAGAAACGGTTTTCTTTGAACGATCCAGATGGGTTTTTGCTATTATTATCACGATTTTAGGAAGGAACTTATCAAGCACCCATAAGGTCTTGCATCTTTGCAAGACCATGTGCAAGACGATCACGCCTTCACGGCTTATACTAATAGAATTCTCACACTTTCGTGGTCCTCTTGTACTTGGATGGCTGCAAAGATGCAAGATCTGATGAGTGCTTCTATCCATATGAAACCACTAATCTTGGAGAAATAAAAAAACAGGGAATTTGAGAACAAAAAATATTTGGTCCTGTTGCGGAGCTTGGACCGCAGACGACTGTGTTTCGAGTAGCAAAAAATGTCTGGTGCGTTACCGAGCTAAGCTACAGATGCATACTGAGTTGGTGTGCAAAAAGAAACCAAGTGTCACAAAAATTCCAATTTTCACGTGCGTTACGCTAGCACCCCCACCACTAAGTATCGATATCAGGCATAGTGCATAATTAGGGTCTAATTAGTTGCTAATTAGTTGCTCTATTCTCGAATTTATTGCTCCTGCCGATTCGCCAGAATTGACGATTTTATGTGGGGGTGCTAGCGTAACGTTACGCTAGCACCCCCACTTTTTTATCCAACATTTATCGCACGCAAATTTGATGCGAAATGAAAGGCAGAATTAATTGCTAATTTGTTGCTCTATTCCGGAATTTATTGCTCCTGCCGAATTGCCAGGATAATGTTTTTTGTATGGTGGTGCTAGCGTAACGTTACGCTAGCACCACCACTTTTTAATACGGCACTTGTCGTCTCTAAATTTAATGCAAATTGAAAGCCATAATTAATTGCTAATTTGTTGCTCTATTCCCGAATTTATTGCTCCTGCCGATTCGCCAGAACTTCAGCTTATAAATGGAAAAGACACCACATTTGTACCCCCCTGTACTATCTCCACTGGCACAAATTAAACAAAAACTTGAAGCAGAATAAAAGCAATATTTGCTAATTTGTTGCTCCATTCCGGAATTTATTGCTCCTGCCGGCTTGCCAGGATAATTTTATAATGAAACGTAAAATGACCAGTTGACTTTGAACTTGAATTTGTTTAATCTTGAGGATAGTAAAAATTGATCTTGAATTTTTTAAAGATCTGAAACCAAAATGTTCTGTGGAAATAACATTTATTCGTTAATATGAAAAGTTTTAATTTCACAATAATCTTTACCATTTCATAACTTTCGATTTTTAAAAGTTTTGTATCTAAGTTAATAATAAAGTCTTATAGATAGCTTCCCAAATGTTTTAAACTCAAGTTGCATCTGTGAATGCGACTAAAAGTATTTTTACACGCCAAACCACGCAAAAGACTACTGACTTTAAATATATGTATATGTATAGCCAAGGATAATACAAATGTGTCCAAATTTGGTGTGCTCCAAATATAAGCTGGAGTCCCGGCAAATTGGCAGGAGTTATAAATTCAGGTAAATGAAAATTGGAAGTATCGCGACATACTAAGTAGCTCTACCACACAAAAAACATTATCCTGGCAAGTCGGCAGGAGCAATAAATTCGGGAATAGAGCAACAAATTAGCAATTAATTATGGCTTTCAATTTGCATTAAATTTAGAGACGACAAGTGCCGTATTAAAAAGTGGGGGTGCTAGCGTAACGTTACGCTAGCACCACCATACAAAAAACATTATCCTGGCAATTCGGCAGGAGCAATAAATTCCGGAATAGAGTAACAAATTAGCAATTAATTCTGCCTTTCATTTCGCATCAAATTTGCGTGCGATAAATGTTGGATAAAAAAGTGGGGGTGCTAGCGTAACGTTACGCTAGCACCCCCACATAAAATCGTCAATTCTGGCGAATCGGCAGGAGCAATAAATTCGAGAATAGAGCAACTAATTAGCAACTAATTAGCCCCTAATTATGCACTATGCCTGATATCGATACTTAGTGGTGGGGGTGCTAGCGTAACGCACGTCCAATTTTCACTGAAATAACATTGAACGCAAGTCTAGAGCGAACATTCTTAATGGCGTAGTAGTAGTTCAGGGAATGTTAGCTTCTGCATGATTTATGAATTTTTTTTTTTCAAATTGATTTTCCAAAAACAATATCAATATTTGAATGCATTATCATGCATATTTCCTCTGTCAACAAACTGCAGTCAACTGCTCCGAACAAATATGCTGCAACTTTCTACATCCAAAACTAACATTTGCATTTTGTGTAAATTTGACGTGTTTTTTAACCATTCTTTTTATAGCTTCTCCTGATGACACCGGCGAATTTTCACTATTCAATACGGTGGTGGAGGCCTACATAATGCATTCTTGATGAGGTCACACAAGTACACTTCGTAACTATTGCAGCGTCGTCGACAAGATATCCTTCATCCATACTATCGCTAGTCAGAACTTTCAACCGTTGTTCGTGTGAAAGTAAGCGACATTGCTTAGAATTTTTTGTGTTATCACTCCAGGTACTTAAAAAGCCGGATCATAAAACACAAAGGACTCCTTCCGAAAAGCAAAACAATGACATATGGCCATGGCGTTGAGAACTCGTTACGGCACTATATAATAAAGAGTCCTGACGCGAACAAAATGTTCATAACGTACACATCATACGGAAAGGAGCCTCATCGCTCCCTCCCGCTATCTCCAACGAACTATAGAACAGTGACATGCTGAGGATTAACTGCACATAGGGCAAATAGCTGAATATGAAAGTCAAGTGCTGCGGTAAAATGGAGCCAACTATGTAAAATAGACGCATATATAGAGAGATATTTGCCGCACCTCTTTCACGTTTCTTTATGAACGCACAAGTGGAAGAAAGTTCTCGCAACTCAGAGCCGAAGCAAAGTTGAAGGATTCCCCATACTATGTTCGCATGTCAATATACGGTGGAATTATTAAACCACGATGACTAATTTCTTCCTGGCTATTAACGTTCATTATGCCCCGAGAGCCCTCGAGTACTGCAAACATTGCCAAGCACTTCGACTTCTTCCCTGCTTCATACATCGTGTTTACACTGAGACAACCATCTTGCTGACATACATGTAAAGACAGCACTTATCGCTCATAATGATGTGTACTCAACAGGAGTAAATGACACCTTGGCGTCATAAACGATGGCACTCTGCCTGCAGCCTGCACATTGGGAAAATATGCAATTTTTTGAGAGCACTAGCGTTGAGCTAGTGTTCAGCCGACGCGACACGTGACGGTTGTGAAACAGCTTCCACCCAATTTTTGATAAACGTCCCACACTCATAGTTTTCATTTTCGGGAAATTGTTTATAGTTTTAGTGGGAGAGGCTTTTTTTCAGTATGTTTAGTTTAGACGATATTGTTTTTGCAGATAGATTTAAGTGGCAACTTAAATGCTTTTATATTGTATCTGTGAACATTCATAATAAAAATTGCAGAATTTTTTTCACATTCTCCGTCGTGGAATTTCATAGGATTTTAGAGAGATGAAATTCTGTTGTCAGAAAATAAATAAATGCATTGTGGGAACTACTAAGTTATTTGAAATGCTGTTGCTTTCACGTTAAAAAAAAATCAAATGCTGGTTATGGCAATATAAAAATAAAAGTTTAAGTATTGGGTTCACTGTAGCCATAGATCGAAGGTCTTTGTGGCAAAGCCCTCCCTTTTTAACATGAGAAGGCGTTTCACCACTCTTTTGTATGGGCTTTCCATAAACATATATAGCATTTTCAGGTCATGTAAGCAAAATTTACAAATAGATAAATTTCTGGATCAAATAGACAATTTTCCGGAACAAATAGATAACTTTCCGGATTAAATATATAACTTTCGGACCAAATAGATAATTTGCCGTATCAAATAAATAAATTTTCGAATCAAAAAATAAGTTCCCGGACTAAATAAATAAATTTCCAGGTCAGAAAATAAATTTCCGAGTCAAATAAATAATATTCCGAGTCAAATAAACATATAAATTATTTTTCTAATCAAATGAATTAATTTCCATTTCGAATTAATAGTCTCTTGACGTCGTGTCGCGTCCACTCCGTTTTCGTTCCACAAACTGACAATGAATAATGATTGTCTCGAATGCGGAATAAATTAGTTGATTTATGAGTTCATTTCTCTAGACTTTTTTGTTGTTCTGGAAGATTGTTTATTTGAATTGGAAATTTGTTTATTTCATTTGGAAAGTTACTTTTATGGTTTAGAAATTAAGTTATTTAACTCGGAGAATTATTTATTTGATTCGGAAGTTTATTTTTATGATTTGGAAATTTATTTATTTCATTTAGGGATTTATTTATTTCATTCGGAAATTTATTAATTTGATTTAGAAGTTTAATTAAATTATTGAATTATTTATTTGATCCGGCTATTTGATCCGGAAAACTATCTATTTGATCCGAAAATTTATCTATTTGATCCGGAAAGTTATATATGTATTTGATGCGGAAAATTGTCTATTTGTTCCGGAAAATTATCTATTTGACTCGGATTACAGTTTATTTGGCACGGAAAATTGTTTATTTGATTCGGAATTTTGTTTGCTTGACCTGGAAATGCTGTATGCTAGCATCGAATAAATACATTTTCGAAATTAATAAATAAATGTTGAAATGGAAAAATAAGTAAATTTCTAAACCGAATAAATAAATTTTTAAATCAAAAAAATAATTTTCCGAGTCAAATAACTTAATTTCCAAATCAAAGACGTAATTTTTCGAATGAAATAAACAAATTTTCAAGTCAAATAACTAACATTTCACAACAGCAAAAATCTCTAAAATTCGTAAATCACGTAATGTACAATATTTCGGAAATAAAGACACTCGAGACAATCATTACTCATTGTAAGTTAGTGGAACGAAAACGAAGTGGATATCGCCTTAAGAGAATGACGGAAGAGGTTTTGGGTAAAAGATTTTAAAAAACTTATAGATTTTCCAGTTCAAAGTACCGTTATAAAATTATCATTTTAATTAGTAGGAAAATTCGATTTAAAAATTTCGTCGAAGTCCGAACAGTTGTATTTTAGAAGTAATGGTTAATTTTTCAGCCTGGACAAACTCATCTTTTAGGAAATCTTATGTAGCTTCAGAAAGTCAGATCATATCTCGGATTAAATGATTCTGAGAGTGGTAAGCTTTCTGAGACAATTCACATATATGTATTTGCATATGGCATTTGTTTTTGTTGAGTACATACACTGTTTTTTTGCTAATTGGTAAACCTTAAAATTTATTTTCTATATTTATGTTATACTGATTAAGAAAATTGTGATTTTTTCATGCAGAAAACCCTGAAGATGGGCTTGACCGCCCGAAATACATATATTGGTTCAATGGTACAATAAAAACCTCATTTTTTATTCGAGAATCAAACTGGAAGCAATACAACTACCAGCATTGTAAATTTACTAATTCCGGCAAAACTTGAATTGAGTTGTCTTCGCAGCTTGATATCCGTATCACAAAATTAATTCATTTAATTTAAAAATTTATTTATTTTATTCGAAAAGTTCTTTATTTCATTCGGAAATTTATTTATTTATTTATTATTTATACTATGATTTACTTGTTTGAACTGGAAATTTATTTGTTTGAGCAGGAAATTTATCGATTTGATTCGGGAAATAATTTTTTTTATCTGGAAAGTTATCTATTTGATCCGGAAAACTGTCTATTCGTTTCGGAAAATTATTTTTTGATTCGAAAAATTGTTTTTTGCTCCGGAAATTGATCTATTTGTGTCGTAATTTTGCGTATTTGACCTAGAAATCCTATATATCAACATCATGATGTGTCCTGCGGCTTTAACGTTCTCCATATAAAGACGACACTGAGGGTATGTATTTTATATCACAAGGATTTGCTTAAGGTAGTTAATCATCTGCCAACTCAAAATCGCACTTATTATATCAGTATATACATACCTACATATATATAATCAGTTGGTTTTCTTCGAACAAAAGGTGTCTGAACCAAATTCGTAGGAGGCTTCCATATCGGCATTACTAAATATTACCTACCACGCCAATAAAGACTAAATAGGACTAGTTCAATACTACCTAGCTTACTGAGAAGTGTTTAGGTAGTCTTAGACACTTCTACCACTTGCACCTAAAACAATATGTACTTAGTACAATCACTGACCGTTCCACTTTCTTGCGCATAGTTCCTAAGCATCAGCATCGTGCCATCTAGCTCTAAGCTGATCGCGCAACAAGCGCCGCTCCGCGCCGTGCCGTAATGTTCATCTTTGATTATGGTGCATTAAGACGATTTCAACAAGAATTCTTCAAATCAAAATCGAAGTTTGCAGTAAAATCCGTCACGTAGTTCCAATAACGATCATCATCCTCCATGTCTGCCCTGGTGCATATTTCCACTTTATAACATGACTGACAAAGTCGATGTTGGACGCATCCCACCAACATTACATCCTCCAATTTTCTTGTTCTCTGCCATTTAATGGAATTTACGTGATCTCAAGACAGTTTGCGAGTGAGTGTATATCTTTTAACAACCAGCTGCCTGAAAACGATCTTGTCTATTTCATCTTGAGCGAAGTTGCCTTCTAGTAAGTAACATGTGCTTGAAAACCACTAGAATCGAACCAGCGATTGGTTTCTGCTGGAAAGACATTTGTTTCTATCATAAAGTATGGATGCAATTCGTACATAGTTGCAGCGAAGAATAAAGACTGAACCATATGCCTTTCCGGAAAAACATAACGAAATGTTGTTATCAAATCCATCCTAGACAAGTGAGGGAAGAGATTTAGCGAATGACTTACAGCGTTGCTGGCAGTATTAGCCGATAGAATGCTTGGTACCAATTTAGGACTTATGAATTATCATAACATATTCCTAATTAACTGTCTTATAGGGTTACCAACCCCTGTCTTTCAGAGGGGGTCCGGATTTTTGAAACATAAATGTTTTTTTTGAGGTCCTTCGAACGTATGATATATTATGGTTTAATTTTGTATGCGTTGATAGCTGGAATAAGGCCCCAGGACTCTACTTTCACACTTTGGGCCTCTCATTTTCTTTAGAATATTGTCATTTACGTGCTTGCGGTAAAATAAAGTAAATAATTGGCGCAACAGCCCAATCTGCACCATAACCTCGAAATGAGTTAGCATCATCTCATTTTCTAGATCGTGACGGTGTGTTTTGTGCAGAGGTGTGTGATCAACACCACGAGTTATTTATCCCATAAATGGGCCACATGGAACAGTTGACGCGCTATGCCCCACAAGGGGTTAGGGCATCAATCAATTTAACAGCTGAGTGGGATCACTCACACGTAAATCCCTTTTTTGTATCGAAAACTACTGCATTCAGTAGGAATCAAACCGGGGTCCAGTGTATAGAAGGCGAGTGTGCTAACCGTTGCGCCATCCGGACTACTACTTTTTGGTCCAACCTCCCCTATTAACTGGCCATATTGGAAACTCACTTTTAATGCATATGATCGTTACCAACAGGTACTTTTGGTATCACCACTAGGTTTGTACAAGTCTACGGTATATACTCCTGGCTTTGCTCGAGAAAGCTTGCTAAGACCACTTCTCTCGCTTTACACTTCAAATTAACCGGCTCTATATCTTCATTATTATAAAAAAAAATCTATCCTTTACTTCTTACCATGAACATTTTATTAGTGTAATTGATTTTGGAGGCATGTTCATAGGAATTCCAAACAAATCGTTACTATACTAAATATACATATAGCGTAGAAACTTTAATTAGTAACGGCCCTTCATTCAAATCGTCTTTACATATTCAATGTTATTTTATATCTTTCCGAAAATTGAACGAAAAAACCGCGTCATCTTCTTAAATTGAAAATGGATAAGAAAGTACCGGAACTTTACCACTTGAGTGCTGTAATGACTTGTTTTTTCTTAAATGTGTGTGCTCCCGCGTGCAGAAAAGCAGGTATGTCAGTAGCACTAATCAATGCCGACGGTCAATTCTTCACCACGCTATCAATTTTCTAGGTATACAAGTATAATATCAACATAACGGAATATATTTGTCTATGGTTTAATGAAACTGTTAAGCGCAGAAGACCGCTGGTATAGAATAAACGTTTATTGAAAAATAAATAGCATCGCTTATGACCAAATGATACGAATGAGACAAATGCAGAAATAAGTACATTACATGCATAAAACTTATTCAATATTTTTTTGCGTTTAAAATTGTATGTATTTGACAGTTCCAGATTAAATCAGCCGAAGTTTATATTACGTTTACACTATCCCCAGATTACTTCATCTGCGCCGGCTGATTTAATCTGGAACTATCAAATACATACAACTTTAAACTCACCACACCCAGATTATATTACGTTTACATTATCCCCAGATTACTTCATCTGCTGCGTAATCTGGGTGTGGTGAGTTTAAAATTGTATGTATTTTACAGTTGCAGATTAAATCAGCCAGCGCAGAAGTAATCTGGGGATAGTGTAAACGTAATATTATGCTTTAAGTGTACCCACTACATTCAGAAATCTCGCCAAGTCACTGGGATGGAAATACGCTAAAAAGGTTTTAGCTTTTCGGAAGTAATCCATCGCATAATAACGATGCGTAAATGTATCGCATGTGATGTGTAATTTGTCTGTGTCGGCTCGTGTAATATATGAAATTGTCCACACACACAGTGCTGAAAAAAAAAAGTTGCTCAACCTATTTTGTTCCTTTTTCGTAAAAATTCTTCGAAGTACTTAGAGTGATGGTGTTTTATTGGCTCAAGTTATTTCAAATTATGTGTATCCTGTCCAGAAATAGTGAAAAGTTTTGAAAGAAGTTCACTTATTTGTTGATAATAGCGTAATAAGCAGAAAAGTGCAGTTTGGGTGAAAAAATAGGAGAAAGTTAGTGCGGAAAACCAAAGCAATATTTTGATTTTGAAATATTGAATATTGAAATATTTGTAAAATAAGTGAAGGAATGGATGTTTCGCAGTATACTGTGAAATGATACTCGAAGAAGTTCCAGGAAATAGACGGCACTGAGCGAAAGAAAGCCTTTGGACGGTCAAGACCCTAGTTGATCCCATTTTTACCGTTACAAAGCCATCCAAACGGATTCAAAACTTTATCTGCACTTAGGAGCGACCCAATTTTAGCAACGGGTATGCAAATCTCAACAAATTTGAAGAGAAAAAGGCTGGCGAAAACTGGCTTACGTACGTGGAAGCCAGTTGGTAAGCCAGACTTTCCGTTTAAACATTAGGCTCAAATGTTTGAAATGGGCTTAGGAGTAGGTCACATAGATTCGGAAGATGGAGAACACGGAAATAATTCTGGGATAGTTGAGATTTAAGCAACATGTTGACGGCGGAAGATTTTGTGTCCGGCGGAAAATTTAAAAAAGAAAAAAAAAAACTGCCTGTGAATACTAACAGAACTCTCACAGTGCTCCGAGCTTGTCAGTATAAAGACGGCGCGGATAGGAGGTGCATGCTAGCAACTGCACTTCCGAAAAGAAGATATGCTATCGAAACTTCAACAAGGCATAGAAATGCTAGAGATGTTGTCGTGCCCGTGCCCCTGGAGGGGGTCAAGGCAATTAACAATGCAACAATGGCTGTGAATGCCTCAAGCATAAGGCTCCAGTTCATTTTCTAGTATTTGCCAGTAAACTGCTGCTGATACTTTTGAGCAGGGAAAGCATATTCCACCATTTTCGTGACGGAAAAAAAGTCCCAACACCCCAAACCCTTTAGATTTCGGAGGGAATCTTCTAAGGCATTCTCTGCTGAGCGTTTCTCGAGGTTTCCGCCACACGCAGACTCATCAGTCGCCAACATGTTGCTTGAATATTAACACACAAAAAAAGATGACAATGTTCCAAATCTTCTGAGTTCATATCACATGCTCCTGGGCCCATTTCAAACATCATAGCCTTATGTTTTAACGGAAAGTCTGGCTTATGGAGTGGTTCCAACACACGTAAGCCAGCTTTTACAAGCTTTTTTTCTCCACAAACTTGATGAGATTTGTAACACGCTGCTAGAATTAGGTCGTTTCTAAAGTCAGATGAAGTTTTCAACCAGTTCGGATGGCTTTGTAACGGTAAGAAGCGATCTACTAAGGGATTTAGTTTTTCCTGATCGTTTAAAGCGTTTCTTACGCTCGCTGGGGCTTATTTCCAATAACTTCATATTACACTGAGGAGCATCCAGTCTTTGACTTCTTTCGCAAATAGTTCGACTGTCTCGCGCTAAATCCAAAATACTGCTTTTATTTTTCGCACGAACCTTTTCCTATTTTTTCACCCAAACTGCACTTTCCTGCTTATATTATCACCAAATGAGTGAACTTCTTTCAAAACTTTTCACTATTTCTAGACAGGATACACATAATTTGTGATAACCTAAGCTATAAAACACCGTCACTCCAACTACTTCGCAGAATTTTTGCGACAAAGGAATAAAATAGTTTGAGCAACTTGTTTTATCCAGTACTGTATGTCTAAATTAAATAAAAGCGCGTGCTTGTGTATGTGAACCCATGAAATATGCAGTACTGGGTTTTCCCGTTTTTTTTTTTGTACCGGGTTTTAAGTATCGTTTTTATCCGTCTTTTAGTATCGAGAATCCGATTTTTTCAGTATGGTTCTTTATTTTTAATAGCTAAAAACCTGAATTTCGATTTTTGATTTGTAGTGTGATAAATACCAGTGACGTGCAGTGGAAATTTTTCATAGTCAAGCAGTTGGGCGCCCTAAGGCCAATTTAGCATAAACAAAAATGGACTGTATAATAGAATATGGACAGTCACAAAAACATTTATACCAAGCGGCTTTAAGCCTTAAAGAAGAAATCAGGAAAGATATAAATAAAATATTGGCAGATATATTCGGAATACAAAAAAAAAAAAAAAAAAAAATAAATAAAATATTACTAATAAAAAAATGATAAATAAATATTATGTTAATTAAGACTAAGAAAAATTCAGGGGTATTTGAAATAAATAAATATTCTTTCGCCATTGCCATTTATTTGTATTCCAAATCTATGCGCCGTTCTTTAAGTAAAAACTCTTTAATCACATTATCAAAAAAATCGTTTTCTCTTCGCATTTGTATAAGAAGATCCTTTTCAGCCGCAATTAAAGCAAGATCCGAAAGTCGTTCTTGGGATTGGCGATTTCTCAAAAATGTGTGAACGCGCTTTAGTGTTGAAAATGACCTTTCCGCAGTTGCCACTGTGACTGGAATTGACGTTAATAATTTTGCTAAAATATGAACTTGCTTAAAACCGTTTGCGACATAAGGCCGTTTTTGAAAATAATCGAGAATTTTACTAGGATTCGCGTTTTTAAACTCATCTGAAGAATAAATAACTTTTAGCTCATTTTTCAACTTTATTCTGTCGAAAAATTGACCGTGATATTCAATAAGTGAGTCAACATTTTTATCGGGAAAATTTGACTTGAATTTAGAAAAATAATTCGGTTCAAGCAACTCTAAGAATGAAAGATCTTTAAACGAATGGAATCGATCTCGAATTTGCCCGAGAATAACATCTATAATCTCCCGAAATATCCGCCGTAAATTTTGTAAAGGATCTATCGCATTTCTACATTTCTTACGTGGTGGCTGATATTCTGCTGTAACTGTCGAATAGAAATTATCAAACTTTTTAGAAAAGTCATTTTCAAGCCAATTTTCAAATTCAATAATTTTTTGGCTTGCATATGAAATGTTTACCACTTTGCTCTGAATAATATTAAATAATATATCAGTTTTCGAAAAAATTTCAGAAAAAATTAACAGATATAATTGAAAATCTGACTCTGCGAATTTTTGTAAGTATATATCGGAAAAAGTCAAGGAATCGCCATCCCAGTGTTGAGAACCATTCGAAATTGTCTCAAAAACTGTACAAATTTCATGCTTATGTTCAAATATAACGTTAATAATACGCGAATGATAATGCCAACGCGTTTTGGAAACCGATGGTAAACGACGATTTACTATATTTGCAAAAAGGTCCGACCTTTTAGTGGATGTATTAAAAAATGATGCGATTTTATTGATGTGCGCGAAAAATAATTTAATTTCCGGAATAAACTCAACTGCTTTAGACAATACTAGATTTAGTGAATGAGCGTAACATGGAACGAAAATTGCTGATTTATGTTTTTCCCGAATTAAAGTCTGAACTCCACGAATTTGAGAACTCATTACTGCTGCGCCATCGTAACATTGTGCAATTAATTTCTTATCGATATTAAAATTTTGCAATTGTTTTAAAATGTGAGAGCTTATTGCTGTAGCTGTACGATTAGCGCTTACATCCAAAAATCCGATAAATCTTTCTTCAATCTCATTTGATATTGTATATCTAAAAATCATCGTTAATTGTTCCCGACCGCTAACATCTGGCGTTTCGTCGACCATTACAGCTACAAATGGAGCCTCCTTTATTTCCAAATTGATTTTATTTCGAACCACATTAGCTATAGCGGAAACAAGATCGTTTTGGATTCTATTAGACAAACCCGAAAACGCTGCATTTGCTTTTATAGAATCTATGTGGGACTCAATTATCGGATCGTACAAACTCAAGAAATTTACGGTTTCGATAAAATTACCACGATTATTTGAAGAAGAGTCTTCATTATTTCCGCGAAAAGGAAGCTCCTGTTTTGCCAAAAAAATTACAGTATCGATTAAACGTTTCAAAATATTACGATTACGCTCAACTTTTTCATTATGCAAACTAACAGATATTGCCACCTGGTTACTAAGCATAAACTCTATACGCTGAGAACCAAAATTATCTAATTTAATTAACGACTGAAGATGTTTTTCGGAACTTGAATGCTTTGCTGCTGAGCCCGTAAAATTATTCAAATCACTAAATCCAGCTTTATTCCAAACAGATTTTTCATTCGTGAACAAAAGACACGGCCAGCAAAATAACTTATTTAATTTACAGCTTCCCGTTAACCAAATGTACTTTTCATACGTTTCGATATGGAATTTTCGCGTAATATTTTTTAATTTAAACTCTAAACTAAGATCTGGCTTAGGTCTATCCGATTCTATAATTTCTCTTTTCTTGGCAAAGGAAAGAGTTGAAAATCCCGCTTTTAGTACGAAATCCGTCGCGCAGCAATACTCCGACATAATGCGAAAAGAAAGCTTACCACTTTTATCACAAATCAAATCAATTAAATCACTACAAACGGTCAAAAAAACTTCAAATCACAATTTAATCAAAATCACCCGATTGCACTGATTTCCTCTTTTAAATTGCAACGGAAAATCCATTACATAACAAAAACAAAAGCTCTACTGGAAAAATCAAATTCCCATAAACATTCCCTGCATTGGCAACATTTCATTAACAAGCATCATTGGGCTTTATCCCACACACAAAAGCAGTCGCGCCAGTGCTTGACTTGTCTCATATAAATTTGCGAACAAAACAAAAAAAAAATCGTTGCCCAATGTACTACCGAAATCCAAGATTCCCATTTTCTGGAATCAACATGTCTCTAGTATTTGGATGCACACATGGTACATGCATCTAAAGATCTAGGCCCATTTTCCTATTCTAAGTTTGGTGTCTATGGTGTGCAAAATGTGGGAGGTTTGAATATTATCTAAAGTAATTGAACGAATGTTTTTTAACCAAAAGAAGGCGCGGATCAGAATTTGAATGTGTAAAGGAATATTTGAATGATAATATGTATTCTTCAGCTTAAAGAAAAACATTGACTGAAATGATGATATGTGTATTGGTGTAAGCAAAGTTTATTATTGAATTGCTTATTTCGGTAAGTCAAGCAGTTTGGAATTGCTTACTACGAGTGCACGTCACTGATAAATACCAATTCCTTTTTTTTAACTACTATTACCCTTATCCACAAATACACATGGGGACTAATAGTACATTACCTAGCATCCTGTAAATTTGATGACCAGAACTCACGGAAACATTTTTATGAACTTCTGAATTCAATCCAAATACGAGTATAAAATAATTACATTTTCCCTTTTTAATGAAACTCCGCTTACGTTCAACATTCCGCACCTTCAGTTTATCTTTTGTATGAGGTATTAATTGTATTCCCCGAAATGCAAAAATTTAGGGTGAATACCAGCATGTATTAAATTAATTTTTTTTACCCTCCTACGAGTACTTCAACGGTCTGTATTCAGTAATATGATATGTTTGTTTTTGGAGAATCAGGAGGAAAGTGCAGTCTGGCATTAATTTCTACCTTTTGCACGTAGTCCTTGACTGTTCGTTAGCCCTTAATGATATGAATGAAATGGACGCCGGTATACGCATTTCTCGGTTCATACATGTACATACGAGTGTGTATAAGGAGAAACCAAATTACGGACATTTTTGCAGTAAGAAGCTTGCTGCTTGACTCACATAAAATATTAGTTGAGTTCGTTTCGCTTGGATTTGGATCAATTTTCATACAAAACGGATAACCGGTCTATGGTGCAGACAAATTCAAGACGGATTATGGGATCTTTTCAGATCAGGACGGGTTGGTGTCTTTGCTAAATTCTTACAATAGCCACGTTTCTTCGCATGCCGCTAGATCATGCCACTAAAGTTGGATTTGAAGCGGAAGGGTTACTAATCGGACAATGTCCTTGCGAAGATCACTACAATTCCCTTCAAATATTAAAGTAAAACCTTTTTTCAACAATAACAAATTTATTCGAACGGAAGGTCACAAGAATATTAAAGTGAATGTGTGTGAAAATGCCGGTGTGGTGTCACTAAGTGGTCCTACGTTAGTATATGTGTGGCGTCACCACATTGTTCTACTTTGTTCTAGGTGTGGCGTCAGTACGTCGTTGTAGTTGTGGCGTCACCAGGTTGCTGTGACCCAAAGTTTGGCATTTTAGTGGATAAAGCTTGGTTGAAATATGCAATTAGGTTGCAAACGAAAATTAATCACAGGGGTGCAGCGATCTCCAAACGGATTTTAAAGCAATTATATTTCGCATTTTCTCGACATAGTCCTGAAAGAAGTTATCACGCCAAAATTTTTGTCATTCTAGAACCCCCCGTTTAATTTTTTTTCTTCGCAATTTTGACATCAGATTTAGAATCAAAATAATCCCTACTACTTTTTCTTTTGTCAAGATAGGTGGTGTTTTTGAAAAAGTGTTGCCATTCTGGATTCTCCATTTTTTTGCAATTTTCACAACAGATTCGCAATCAGTGACCCAAAAAACCCCTACAAAGAAATATAATTCAATAATTTCTTCATCTATTAAATTAAATGCATATCTACGCAGACTTGCAAACCTGCCCCTGATCTTCGGTTCTTTCAAAAGCTGACGCTGCGTTCTATCATCATCGCGCCTAGCAAAGCAAGTCTACACGATCATCATTAAACTGAAACCGCTTTAACAATAATCGCCAGCGATTTTCGCTCAGTCTCGTTTAGCAAAACAATAATTTAAAAACGTGGGAACAGCGAAGAATTTCCATCCGCTGCTTCCTATGAAAGTGACGTGGTTCTGTGGTGGTCACGAACAATATGGTTCGCCTTGTGTGACAAGCTTTAATCTTATCGTTTTAGTGCAGACACAGACAATCGTCAATTTGTTAATAGCAATTTAGACACAAATCTCTTTAAAGGATTATAATATTTCAAGGCTTCACCGTCTGCTTTCTTCAATACATAATTCTTATTTAAACACACAATTTCTCTTCCCATTTGAACATTTTTTGGCGAACGGTATTGTATTAACAACTTCAGCATCAAAATACACAAATTTTATAGAATTTTAAGAAATATCTAATTCAACGGAAGCTATCGGCAACATCTTAAGAATGCTGCCCGTTCCATATTTCTTAATATTGATATTTATTTATGAACACAACATTCTGATTCTCATCGCAATTTACTATCCAAACACATATGCATATTCATAAATAAGCCACTGTCGCTTTTGCATATCTAATAAAAATTCAGAATGGACGATAATTATCAAGCGATTTTTAACAAATTATGGCTGAGAGAATATTCAAAATCACTGATTATCCACTATATTATGAGCGGTTTTTTGTCGAAACATCGGCAGCTTGGCGTGGATACCTTACAGGTCTGTCCATGATCTGTGTGTGTGGTCTTCTGTCGTAGAAGAATTTGTTAATGAAAGATATCAAGAAGGCAATCAAAGACAGTGTCTATTGATAACGAGTTGAAATCAACACTAAATTTGCCACTTTATTCTTGCAGGCTCTTAGCCCAGGTTTCAGCATAAATGGATCGATATGCGTACTACATTCACGACTAATTAATTTTGTTTGAATTGCTCCTTTCGTACGACAGAGGTGATGTCTGTTACATTGTATATAATCACAATACAGAGAATTTATTGAATATGGAAACGTATTGAATATTCAGTTAAAAAGATACTTACGCACTGCACAAAAATTGGTTGCCCTCTTTTATGTAATTGACCTTATCATGTGGGTGGGTGGCGGATTATATCACCAAAAACTCCTTTGCATGGTCTGTATGGAAGGATCATTTTCAGAAACGGTTCAAAGATAAAACATTTGGTCAGGAAAACAGCACCTTTTTGGGTGTGAATTGAAACAGAAACCAAATCTATTAAATGTCGTGGTGTATTCCTATTTCACAGGGCGACGTATCGTAGTTCGTGCTTTGGCTAATAGTGGCTTTGTCGCTGTAGCGTATATACCTATAGTGAGCGAAGGGAGCGTTCTAGGACGGCATACTGGGGGTCGCAACTCCTTAAGTGGCGGAGCTCGTGAAGCAAGCAGAGCCCACGCAAGGGGAGTGCGAATTCATCTCCACTTAAAACTCACTATTAGTCAAAGACGCGAACCACTATGCGTCGTCCGGTTGAACTCGAAATGTTTCAATATCGGTAATTGCTGGATCGGGGTGATGTTACCAATAGTGATGTGTAACACAGTAACTCGTTCTTTTTGAATGAGCAAAATATTGGGCACAACGACATACTCGTAGCCTCCGAGTCGTTCAATTTAAGAATGACACACTGTAAAATGAATACTCAAATTAAACCCCACATAAATACTACGCAACGCATAGAAAACCCACGCTTATTCAAAATTTCTAATTACATATATGTATTACATTCATTCACATCCCATCCTAATATCTATCTGAAAAGAAAACCACCATTATCTATCTATCAACCAAACCAATCCCATCTAAATCCATTCATAATCATCTCTATGCAGTATGCATTGCCCGCATTGTGTATACTTCTAAATATATACACAACAACCCATGCTGACTGCGAGCAAATCAAAAATCATTTGCTTACGTCGGACTGCACATCCCAGTTTTCCCAAATACATAAAACAAGCAAAACATTCTAAAACAAAAGTAATCGTCTTGTATCATCATCATCTCAAATTCAACTTTAGATGAAAACGATACCAAACCAACAACCAGACTATTTCCTCTGTTACTGTGGCAGGAAATGAGTTACTCACAATGTGAGTTTTGAGTTTTTAACACAAACAGCACACTTCTATATTTCACTCACTCTGTGCTGTGAGACATGGTGATTGATAACACAAACATTGAATATTTGTGTAATTCAGTATAGACTCAAATTCAGATGTTTCACTCACGAAGCGCATACCCAAATTACTCAAATTCCCCGCCAAATAAGGAATTCATGGCATGTAGCTTTTAGAACAGAGTGGAATGATTTTTCTGACTCCAAATATAGGGTCAAAAAAGAAAGAAAAAAAATTGGGGTCACCCACCCCAGGCTGGCAACCCCTTTTTCATGGGAAATAGTGGTCCGATCTGGCTGGCTCGAACTAAAGGGCATTGGGGGTCGCTGACTCCGGATCTGGGGTCAAAAAAGGCGAAAAAAAATTGGGGTCGTCCATCCCAGATTAGCAAACCCCGTTTTCATGGGAAATAGTGGTCCGATCTGGCTGGCTCGAACTAAAGGGCATTGGGGGTCGCTGACTCAAAATCTGGGGTCAAAAAAGGCGAAAAAATTGGGGTCGTCCATCCGAGATTGGTAACCCCGTTTTCAAGGGAAATAGTGGTCCGATTTGGCTGGCTCGAACTAAAGGGCATTGGGGGGTAGGTGACTGAGAAACTGGGGTAAAAAAAGGCAAATAAAAATTGGGGTCGTCCATCTCAGATTGGCAGCTCCGTTTTCAAGGGAAATAGTGGTCCGATCTGGCTGGCTCGAACTAAATGGCACTGGGGGTTACCGATTTCGAATCGGGGGTAAAAAATAAAGGAAAAAAACTGAATTTCTAAAAACTACGACTTTTATTGAAAATGTTATTAACCAAGTTTCAGACTCTTTGCATGACTCTTTTTGAACGACTCATTGGAAAGAGCCAGAGCTTATGTGATGGCACAGTGAAAAGAGTCATTATGCCCATCACCATTACCAATACTACAATACTTAAGGGATCTAGATGATATAAAGGACTTAACAGACATAAAGGACCGAAGGACATATTGGCCTCGAAGGCAACTCAAGGGATGTGCACCAAAAGATTAACTTCTTTCGGACAACATTTTTCCAAGCAAATTATAGACAATTGGAAAGCAATTGAATCGAAATGAAAATGAATTTGCATGGGACGGGCCTAATGTGCTGACGATCACAATATCGTCAGATCGATCTGACGACGGATTGCATCGTATATGGGGGCTATTAGCTCTAAAATCTTATAGCACCCATATGTCGTCGTCGCTGTTGATCCGTCCAATCCAAGGCCTTTGTTCTAGGTTTCTTGACATGGAGTAGTTTCGGTTCATCGCTAAAACCTTTCAAGGGCTGCCGTCGGTGATGGCTGCTTCAAGTGGTTCAGAACGCGCCAGAGTTCACACAACAATGTTGTTGTTGTTGTCCGACTACGTAATTCATGACATCCTACCAACCTGAGACGCTTCGGTGTGACTCAGCCATTCAGGCTACAGCTATATCCTTTCCTCCTCCCTTCACAACCATGGCTTGGGATAGGCTTCGGCGAAGTCATTACCATAATATTTCTTTTTCTTTTCAAGTTTATATACTAATAATATGCAAAACATAATACGACTATATTTAAATAAAATTGTATTTTGTATTTTTTGCAGCTAAAACACCAACACAAAATCAAGACAGAAACGTATTGAAATCAAGAAGTTGTGGAAACTTAGCGGAGGCCCCTCGCAGGGAACATTCCGAAGCTTATAACCAATATCACAACGCAAATCAACTAAATCAGAATATTCCAGCATCTCCTCCACCGTCGTATTCGCCAAGATCCCGAAACCCGCACCAGCAACAACAATATCCACATAATCATGATATTAGTGATTCGGATGAAAGCGGAATTTCTGAAGGACAACCCGACTCCAATTTGAGAGGTTTGTATGGATACAAATATTACAGTAACCGTACATTGTTTTCCTTTTTGTCCTTCCAGGTGTCTATTGCCCAGACCTCCTCCATGCCTGCTCTCTCATCTTACCGTCGCAACAATACGAGGATCATTTGCAACGCAATTCGCTAGGTCGCTCACTTTCACTATCATCCGTCGAATATGCCGAAATCGACGAAATTTCCAATACGTTTGCTGAAATCCGCACAAACGCTGAAACTAGTCCCGCCTCCAACAATAGTGTCCAATCAACAACAAACCGGCCGGACGAAGGAAGATGTCTAGCCAGCGGCACTTCGGATCAGGCAATGGGTCAAAGCTTAAGCCTTCGTAGGCCACGTATTTCTTTAACTTGGGTACTACGCGAACAACAACCGCAACAACAGCAACCGACAAATTCAAACACACAGTCCGAAACCAAGCCTAATGTAGACAAGAAAAAACTCAAAAACAAGGGTAAAGATGAAAATCTTTTCACCGAAAAATATGTTGGCAACCATAATCTGCAGGAATATCAGGAGAAGAGGGAGCCCTCTAAGGAACTGCTTTTTGTTTGCACACCACAAAAGCAGACACAGACTGTCTTCGCCACGGAGGACCGGAAGCTAAGTAAATTTAAATATGCAACGGCCCAGTTGAAGACGGACGAGCAAGCGGTCGAAGTGAAATCATTGAAGGGTACTTACTCGGAGCCTAGTCTGATAGCAGCCAGTGAAGGAAATCAGCGACGTCATCGACATCGAAAAAGACGAGATCGCAATCGCCTGCAAAAATTCGGTTATGAAATCAGAAACGTCGACGAATTCCTGTCCAAGTGTTCGCTTTCGTCGCCGGGCAATATTCCGGTCGTATTGTCGTCGTCGAGCATCCTTTACCAAACCCGACCGGGCGGATATCAAATCGAAATACCACTACCACTAGGAATGGTGGTGAATGCTGTGTTCAAGAATCAGAACTGGCTTTATGTCCAGACACCGCACGCCGAAGAGGGATATGTCGGATATGCCTGCTGCCTGCCGTTGGGCATACTACCACCGGCTATTCGAACAACTCCAACTTCCCGGCCGACTCCATGCTGGGAGAACACAGGTGACGTATTTCCACGTCCGTGCGGCAATATGACTGATAGTGAAAAGGAGATTCGTTTACGCGGTGGAACGCGCTCGGAAGGGGCCAGGACCCCACGCTCTCGAAAAGTCCCATTAAAAGCCTGCGGCGAGCATCACGTAGACAAGCTGTATTTGCGTGCTGCAAGTCAGCCGCGGCTCACCGAAAAATCATTTGCGCAACTCAAACCAACGAATGCATACGCTTCAACCAAATGTATCAACGACGAATATGTAGTCCTTCAGCATAGGGCTAGAATCGCCCAAAAGCAGAGTGAAAATGGCAATTCCAAGTGTAAAAGCCTTCGCCAAACATTGGTCGCTATTACTAACGATTACCGCAATGGCAACATTTTCGTCCAGAAGGATGAAATCGTAACGTTGCTCGAATGTAGAGATGCGAAGGACGGAACACCGTGGTTCTATGTGAAGAAAAGTGAAGGTCAAAGAGGTTTTATTCCTGCCGAAGTGGCAGGACATGGGTTTCTCTAGAGTTGATCGTGATAGTTTTAGTGTTTTTACCAAATTGTCGTTTTTTAATGAAAAGTGTATCGTAAGCGTATTTTATTTATTAAAGTATTAGAATGAGAGAGTTTTTTTTTTATTGATATTAGCCCTGCGCAATTCACCCGAACAGAAATCCATTTTCATACAAAACCACTGATCGGTCAGGTCTCGTAGGGTCACATCGGATTAGATTTGAAAGTGAATCGTTTAAACGTCAACTTGTGTATCTGTGCAAGATAAAAGAGCTCGCTTCGCTCGCCCTCTCATCTAAAGTTAACTACGCTCACACTTTGATACTGATTTCGGTCGTTTTGGACATTTTGTCATGGCCACCCTCCCCAGGGGAAAGTAGCTTTCAGAGTGGCAATATTCATTTCAGCGACCCCGAAAACAATTGGTTTGGCATTGATCTCTGTTACTAGCAGCGTTCCCAAAACATAAGCTCTTAAGCTTCGTTTTCCCAGTTGCTTTGTTTTCCAGGTTTCAGGATATCGCTGCGTCTTACGGGATAGATTGCCTCGAGAGCAGTCTGTCGCGCAACACGCAGCGGTATCTTGCAGCTTCGAAAATAAGAAAACTCCGCAGGTAGGAGGCTTTAGTACAGAGCTTCACAATTGCTGAACAGAAAATTGTGATCATTTTGTGTTTTAAACCTGCCATTCACACACCAATCGATCGGCTGATCCGTCGCCCGATATTGATATCGGCCGATGGATCGGCTTGTGTATGCGCTTATCGTTGACGATTTTTTTACCTTTCCATATAATTTTGATCAGCTGATATTTTGGGCCGACCCATCGGGCGACGGATCGCTCCGTGTATGTGGGATATTAGAGACGACATGCTGTCTTATTCGTTACCTCGGAATTATACTGTGCGCGAGTTACGTCCAAAAGTCGCAGTCAACGAAAATCAGCTGTTCAGCCTGTTATATTCAAATCTCTTGTTCGCGTTCTTTTGACACATTTGAGCTGTGAAAAACTGGCTTTCTAACCAACTTGAAACACTTTTTTGAATCAAGAATAGAAACATGCATTTCCAAGTGCATAACAGTAACTTACAACAAAACAAATGACCACCCACAGTTCTAAAACACATGCATATTGTGAATTGACACTTCGCGGCTCGTTGATTGCGACAAAGTTGAACTCGTCTCAACTTTTGCGACGTGAGCGACGTGTTGTTCGCGCACAGTATACTTATCGCCATCTGAAATACATTGGTTCAACTTTATTTGACAGCATAAGCCGCGTAGTTCGCGCATACTATAATTCAGCCTTTAAGTGTAATGTTCAGTTTGGCATTTGCTAGTGCTGGGCATCCAGCGAGGAAGGGAAACATCATACAATTCCAGCGCACTACACGCTATCACTGGTTTCCGCGATGGGCCCAAGCCGCGTCAAATTCCACAGTCCAATCATTAGTGACTGCGAACAAATCGAAAAATTCAATGTTATGTTTATGAAAATCATGGAAATCGATTGAGCCTTTTGGCCGCAAAAAAAAAAACCAACAAATATCCAGTCCATATGTCACGTTGACAGCAGTAGTACACCCTTGTATATCAATGAGTACACCACACCCGTTGTCGCTCCTGCAGTCCATAACCACAGCAACCCCAAACTGCATGCAGGATGCGTCAAAGTCGCCGAGAACTGGTTCCCTTGAAACTTTCGCGGATAGTTCGGCCCTAACGAATCCCGACGTTTTCACACGTTCCAGATCGTTCCTCAACTTTTCGACTTTCTCGAATCCATCATACACATTTCCGATCTGGGCGCCCATCCGCATCCGTTTAAACTTCATGGAGTCTCTACGAAGCTTCTCGCCGTTTAGCTTCCCGACTCCCGTAGACCGCTGCTCCAATTGTGGCTTCAAGCTGTCCTTCTGCGGATGCAACTGTGTTGAATGATATTAGCCGCCTAAGGGGGAAGATGTGCAGGATTATAAGTACTTGAAACAAGCAACGTTCATGTCGCAAATTTTTTCTTAGGCGAAAATATCTTTTATAAAGGCTATTTGTAAAAGAACTTTTATAGTGTAAGGCCGGCCGCATCTTGGATGTAGGCAGGGCAGCGCAGCGCGCACATGGCATTGTTGTTATAACAATTGTCAAAATCTGATTTTACAACAACAATGCCATGTGCGTGCTGCGCTGCGTGGCCTGCTTACGTTCAAGATGCGGCCGGCCCAATAGCCGCCTTAAGGTCACCACCCATTGACGAGCACAACCACGACCAAACTTCCATCGAACCATCAAATATCATAGAACGGTGGAAATTAGTTACGAACCTACCATGATACGAGTACATCACCATTTGTTTTTTTATAATATCAGGCCACTCATATTTTAGATTTAGCGTGAATGAGCCGCTGATAAAATTTGGCGCCTCAGATATCAAAGTCGTATCAGGGGCTTTAGGCCGGTCGCATCTTGGACGTAGGCAGGACAGCGCAGTGTACGCATGGCATTGTTGTTGTAACAATTGTCAAAATTTGATTTAACAACAACAATGCCATGTGCGCGCTGCGCTGCCTACGTCCAAGATGCGGGCGGCCTGACTGTTGATTTATTCCCCAAATATTGGAGCACTTTTAAATGGCCGAAGCGCAGTCCATTGCTAAGGGGTCTAGTTTTTCACTTTCCAGTTTTATTTGAAAAATTTAATTATTTCCGGTTTTTGTATTCGCTATTTAAGATCCGGTTGCTCTTTTGCATTGGGCAGCAGCATGAATCGGTTGGAATTGTATCTTTGCTAAATGTACTGACATTTGAATTTGGCAAATCGATGACAACCAACGCCGCCGGCTATTTGTGTACAAAACGTTTCCCCGAACCTCTAGCGATTCACGTCGCTGTCGATAGAACAAAAATGGTTTTTAGCAGCAGAAAGCTTCTTTATAACACCGTCCTCTCGCAAACTGTGTCCGATTGCGGTCACTTCCTATTCGTTGGCAACAATTTCGGCGACATTTTCGTTTTAAGGTTAGTTCATTTACGAGAAACTCGAGTCTTCAAATTGTAGATTTTGTTTGTGTCCTTTCAGTTTGGAGCGTCTTGAGCCTGGAAGCGGTGAATATGATCCCAAAGAGACTCCATACAAGTCTCTCATGGAGCCTTCGTCAATTTTCACAGTTGATCCGAAAATGCCAGTGAAAAGTCTCAAGTTTCACCGCGGCTTCCTGATCGTCGGCACCATTGGATCTATTACGGGCTACACTTGGAGCGAGGACAAGCAAAAGATCGGCAAAAAGAGTTGGGAAGTGAAAATTCCGTCAGCCCCGGAAAGTATTGAGGCGGCTGACGTAAACTTTATGTGGGTCGACAAGGCGACAGATTGCCTTTTTGCGGGCTGTGGTGACCACATCGTGTACCAGGTGAATTTAGAGGATGGACGCGTGTCTCGAACGTTTTCCGGTCACAAGGATTACATCCACAGCGTTACGGGCTTCGAAAACCGATTGTACTCGGCGTCCGAGGACGGCACGATCGCTTTCTGGGACATTCGAGAGGGTAATCAGGTGGGCAACTTGGAGCCATACAAAAATGCTGAACTTGCCCGACCGGAGTTCGGCAAGTGGCAAGGAACTGTCTCGGTTACGAATGATTGGCTGGTGTGCGGAGGCGGACCGAAGGCGTCCATGTGGCATCTGCGATCCTTGGAATGCACGAATGTGCTTCCGTTTCCGGAGAAAGTTCACTGTTCCGAGTTCTTGGATGATATCATCATAATTGCGGGCGAGCATCCGTTCTTGCATCAGTACAGCTTTAATGCGGAAATTGTGGCGGAAGTTCCGATTTCGGGAGCGTCGGCGTACAGTGTGATCCTGCAGAATGGGCCAGTGAAGCTAATGTCGTTGGGAGGTGCCAGCAACTGTCTGGACATTTACACGAACTTTAACTACAGAGATATGATTGTCAAATTGTATAGTGGCGCGAAGGATCAAGTGGTGAATTAAAGACTGTTTTAATTAAATTAGATTTGGTTTTGTATCTATTGTACGGCGAAATGAACTATGCCACTTTTTGTTACGGAATTCGGATTGTAAATTGTTTTAAGTCCATTCGATTTACATTCCAACAAATGGATGCAAGGTAAAAGTTAAAGCGGTCCTCACACCGACGCGAAAAAAATCGCAGCACTGGAAATTCGTGACGATTTCTAGATGTTCACACCGGGCGACAAAAAATCGCAGCGGAAAAAATCGCATTCAGTGTTCGTTGTGTATTTTGTTGTGCAACTTGCAGCTGCAGCGAATTTTAACGCCACACCGCCACGGCAAGATTCGCAATTGGAAACGTCACCATGGATTCCTGAGAAGAAGCTTTTTGCTTGTAGCAGTGGCTGAGGATGCGGAAAGGCAAAGGTAAATTTAATTCCTTCAACAATTGATGATCGAACGTTTATAAACACAATGAGGTAAAATTCCGCGTTCTTAGGGAAAAGAAGATTATGAGTGCATGGTATTCTCGCGATTGTATCCTTCACTTTCCTTTGGTTTGATGTCCCGCTATCGCGCGTTTTAGGATGTCACTCCTGGGGCAGGCTACTATCAGTGGACTTCAGGTTGATTCCTGCTAAAGACTTACTGCCCTTTATTAGAAAGGTGGACGATCTTTTGATTTAATGGGCTACGGTACAATAGATCTTTTATGGTCGCAGTGCCTTCCTGCTGGGACAGTAGCTTGACTATTTTATCTTATCTTATTTTCCTATGGTTTAGTGCTGTCTTCATCGCCCAGTGCTTTTTTGGCCGATCACGAGCTCTTTACCTCAGATGTTCACCTTGAATGCTTTTCTGGTTACTCGATGTTCGCCCAATCGCTCTATGAGCCCAGCCCACTGCAGTTTCCGTAGTTTAACGAATTTGGAGACTAGCATATTTCAAATTTTTGTTTCGTACAGCTCACTGTTGTATCCTTTTCATCATCATCATCGTGACGCGACAGCCCGACGTCGGGCCTTGGCCACCTGGATCGTTGTCCTCCAATTATCTCGGTCACGTGACCGTGTCCTCCAATTTTGGAAGCCCACACATACTGAGCTCTCCCAACGAGATCTCGGTCGTCTAGGCAGTCTCGCTTCGTCGACTTGTTCTGCATTCATTACTCTCTTTGGCATGCGATCATCGTCCATTCTTTGTAAATGGCCTGCCCATTGAAGTCGTTGTAGTTTGACGATTTGCGAAACTTCCAGCTCATCGTACAGTTCATACAACTCATGGTTGTACCGTATGCGCCATCCATCTCGATCGCAAACAGCCCCGAAAATTCGCTGTAGAACCTTACGTTCAAATGTGTCTAGCATGTTTCCGGAGGCTTGAGTTAGGAACCATGCTTCCCAGCATGGCAGACCAGTGCGTGTTTCAAATAGATCAGTAAGTCTATTCGGGATCCTGACCTGTGAGACGGAGTTGGTCATCGTCATCTTTGTCAGTCGCACTAATTTTGCCGGTATACCAAATTGCAGCATGATGTTGTACTCCACGATCGATACTATCGTATGCCTGCTTAAAGTCGACAATAATTTGGTATACTTTTACGTTGTATTCTCAGCACCTCTGAAGTATCAGTTTGACCGTAAAGAGCTGGTCGGTTGTGGTGCGACCAAGTCTGAATCCGCTTTGATATTCACCAATGATTCGTTCTGCGTACGGTTTTATTCTATTTTCCAGAATTTTCGTCAAAATTTTATAGGACGTACAAACTAGTGATATGACCCTGTAATTCTCACACCACAGTCTATCTCCCTTTTTGTGAATTGGACAGATAATGCTTCAGCGCCAATCGTCTGGGGTCTCCTCCTCCTCCCATACTCGCAGGAGTAATTGATGTATGGCATTAACTGAACCCGTTCCACCGAATTTTAGCAGTTCAGCTGGGATCTCGTCAGCGCCCGGCGCTTTATTTCGTTTTAGTGACAGCAACGCGAGATCAATTTCCTCTACTGTCGGGGGATGTATGGGTGGACCTATATCAACAATATCGTCGAGAGCTTCTTGTGTGAGGATGTTAGATGGTAGGTTCAGAAGTTCTTCAAAATAAGAGGCCCATCGTTTGTTAATGCTATCGGTGTCGCTGATGATATTTCCATCCTTGTCCTTACAAAGGCTAGTCCTGGGTTGGTAGTCGTTCTTAATTGTATTTACTAGTTTGTACGCTTGTCTGGTGTTCCTATTACATACCTAAGTTTTCGTTTATATTCAGCAACTGCTCGTCAAAGTATTTAAGTTTCTTACGTCTAATTACTCTATTCGATATTCGCCGTAGCTCGTCATATTTTTCTCTTCTAGCTCTGGTTCCTCGTTGAATCCATTGTCTGTAGGCCTCGTTTTTCGCGTCAAGTGAATTTTTGCATTCTTCGTCGAACCAGTAATTTTGCGCTCGCCGGGCTTTATATTCCACGACCTTCTCTGCGACATCCCTGGTGGTACCCTTGAGTTCTTCCCAGAACCCATGAACGCCTGTGTTGCTGATGTTGTGTAGCATAGGCGATAGTCTTTCCTCAAGGGCGGCAGCATACGCCACCGCCGTAGCATCGCTCAGAAGCTTATCAACCGCAAAGATTTTGGAAGGGCTGATTCTCGATTGGTGCACTGAGGAAATTCTACATCTGTAAGTCGTCTTCACCAGGTGATAATCCGGGTCGCAGTTTGCTCCTCGATAGGAGCGGACATCCATCACACTATACGCCCATCTCCTGCAAATGAGGACGTGGTCAATTTGGTTGACGGTATGTGCGTCTGGAGATTTCCAGGGCTGCTTGTGAACACGTAGAGCTTACGACTAGATTCCTGCTGCAGGCGAAGTCGATAAGTCGCTGGCCGTTGTCGTTACATTCTTCATGGAGACTGTGGCCTCCAGTGGTCCCCCGGTGCCAACTTTCTTTTCCGATTTTCGCGTTTGTTGGAAGTGAGCCGAAGAGAGTCTCAAGGCGGGCGTAGAACGCGTCTTTTACTGCGTCTTCTTTAATTTCAGTGGGGGCGTGCACATTGATGAGCCAGAGATTAAAGAATCAAGTCTTAATGCGAATCGCACACAGCCGTTCGTTTATGGGTTTGAAGTCAGTAATGATTGGTGATTGTTTACTATAAATGCTACTCCAAACTCCTTGCGGCCGAATGGTTTGCCACTTGTAAAAATTGTGACCGATTTTTTGTCATTGATCTCGCTGTCAAGCCAGTTTATTTCCTGGACTGCAGTAATGCTCAGTTTGTATTGTACTTTTCAACCTGTTGAAGCAGGGCCTTCTCGGCCCCCGGTTTGTTCAGGGAGCGTACATTCCATGATTCCTTTAGCCGTTTGCGTGGTCGTCGTTGTTGATCCGTCCAATCCGAGGCATTTGTTCCAGGTTTGTTGACGTGGAGTGGTTTTTACAAGGACGAGTTGGCAGCACATCGCTTAACCCCATTCAGGGGATGGCCTCGGAAGATAGCTGCTTCAGATGGTTTAATAAACATGCTGGAGTTCACATAACTATGTTGCAGGCCATTTCGGCTGCCGCTGCTGCTGCATTCTGCGTTCATTCTGGGTCGGGCATTATGGACGCACACAGCGTGAACTTCTCCATCAAACACAACTGTAGTTTCGACCGGGACCCTTTGTAGTGAAAACGTGGCAATAAATGTGTCAAAAAATTTCGCAAAATTAATAATAAATATTTTCATGTTTAGCGTTACGGGCCCCGCTCAAAGCTCCGGAAATTTTTCTGACAAAAATCGGAACATTTCACTTTGGAGTGAGGAAAAAATGGTCACATTATTCAGTCCTATAAAAGAATTAAATTGCCTTATTGTTTTGTACGTTAATGACCTATTAATGAAAGTAACTGCTGGGTAGTTACCCATACCAAAATTTTCGATGTGTGTAGTATTTACTTATACTACCCACACATTCCGTCGGCCATGTAGTTAACCCAAAAGACGTATCCTGAATGACGGAAATACTCCATTTTCCTCTTAATTCACATTCTATCTCACATCGCCATTCTTTTCTGTTTCGTATTGTTTCTTTGGTGCTTATTCAGTTGTTTACTGTTCTGGTATAAAGGAACGCGGCTAATATGGAAGGTGCTTGGGACCTTGTAAGTCGTTGGGCGTTGGAAATGTAGTTGCGGTTATCTGAGGGTTAAAAAGGTTGTTTATTATTTTTGCTAGTAGCTGTGTACTCGTACATTCACATTTTGGATAGGATCATAGCACTATTTTCTCCGAAAATAATGTTTTAATTAGTACACTATAATAAATATCGTAAAAATATGAATCGAAAAAAAATACTCGTTAAAATCTAAAAAAAAAACTAAATTGACCTCTGAGTCCACATTCATCACTTTGATCGTATTATGCATATGCATTTCACAGAGTACATATAAAATATTTTGATTTTGCAGAAGTAATCGACGCTGTAATTGATTTTCTGTGTAAGTGAAAGTTTTCCAAAATCCGATCGATCGAAATTACATTATGGCCTAGGCAAGATTCTAAATTTATTGTAATTTTGCACTTGAGCCTATTCATTAGATATACACACAGTACGATACGAATTTGGTGTTTGAGCAAATAAGCAATGACTTTCTGCCTTGCGGGAACAAACTCATTGATCCATTCTTGTGTACATCACCGGCACGGAGAGGATCCGTTGTATCTACAGATCGTTATCGATCACCTACCACCCAGAGTACCCAATCAAGAGCAATCATTAATTGACTATACTCGTACGCCGGAAGCAAAGATGTTCTTGGGAAAGTGATGATGATGACGGCTCAAAACAAGGTTGATTGTGTAAAACATGTGTATGGCTCGTGGCGCTATTCACAGACCAATAGATATTATAATCAGATATCAGATCAGAATTCATGAGAATTTGAAAAAAAAAACTGCGTTTTTTGTAGTGGTGGTGACTGGCTCCCGCTTATTTTTGAACGCAAAGCCTACAGTCAGAAAAAATTGGCAAACTTTCACTAGTTTTGCGTCGAGAAATGAGAGATTATAAGAATTTCTCGAAAAATATTTATCTGAGCAAAGATTGCGAACTAGATGCCGGTCGATATTAAAGGTTTAAGACCGTTACATTGGATATAATTAAGTTAATTTAATTTTACGAGATAATTGAATAATTAACATGGAAAGGGTACCTACATATAATTTTTTAGCATTTTAACAAGATATAGAAATGGAATTATTTAAAACAATAGTTCCATCTTTCTGTAAAACGAAGCAAAGCAAAACAGAAAAAAAAACTCCAGGCACTGCGAAGCTAGTGGAACTAGTTTGTTTACTCCGTGTTTATGTAAAATGAGAACGGCAGGATGCTAAATGTAATTTTAAATTGATCGTAACTTTCTTAAAAATATAAATTTAAAATTACCGTCAGACCTAAACTTACCAGGCGCCAAAAAGACTGTTATTTAAACAAAATGCGATGCGAACCAAGCTTGTATACATCATAATAATCTTATGTTATTAGCGGTTTCGTAACCACTTTGGCGTGTTTCTACCCACAAGATTTATAAAATGAAACCGGAATATAGAGGGCTACGCCCGCAATCCGAGGGTTTTGTAGCAAGCGCTTATTTTGGTTTATAAATATCGCCTCCTTGCTCTTCTTGATATCACTCAGATGGATAGAAAAAACTGAGAAGATATACAAATTCCACTATTTTCCATTTTATATGTTTTTCGAAACCCACTTCCTGTAAGTTTTCATAATTCTAAGTATAACGGTCTCAAAATGCAGGCAAGGGGGGGTCAAATTACGAACTAATATTTTCTCCTCCCCCACAGTTCCCCTTTCTATAAATTTCGAGAAAATGCCAAAAAATGGAATGTACTCATCATTACCTTTCTCACGACACCTCATTTGCTTATACTCGTACCAGTCGATAAAAAAATTTGACCTTAATTTCGCCTCTATGTGGACCCCCCTTCCACCCGGTAAAGTTGGCTAATTAAGACACAGCGCCCCCAACCAATCTTTACCCTTTCAAAAATGATTAATTAAATAACTGCAATTCGCACTACGAAAAACAACATGAAAGTAGTACTCACACCTATGAGGCCGGTAGGTGTATTTTTTGTATGGATAGTGTCAAAATGCCGAACTTTAAATGAATGTACTATTATTAAATATTATGTGATTATAATGAAACTTAGAAATATTATTGCCTATGATATTGGTTATCATTGGCCATCAATATTTTTGACCTCGGGTACGCGTAAGGGGTGCAGGGTTGTGCTAACTGAACCTATAGAAATGTACTATTATTAACCTTTTCTGATGAAATTTCAAAATTCTAGAAATCTAGGTTTTCTACACTAGTAAAATGGCACTTTTCTGTAAATTTTCATATTTCTAAGTATAACGGTCTCGAAATGCCAGGAGGGGGGGGACAAACTCGGATGACATATTTTCCCCTCTCCCTCTTTTCCCGTTTCTTCAAATTTGAAAAAAATTCCAAAAATGGAATGTACTCGACGGTACCTTTCTTACCTACTTGCCTGTACTAAACGAAAAAAAAATTTCGACCTTCATTTCCCCTCTATGGGGACCTCCCCTTAAAATTGACCTATTACAACGATTCGCTTTCTCCGGTGAATTATAGTAATTCTACACATTCCTACAAAATTTCATGTATGTAGCTTCAGCCGTTCGTGAGAGATTCCATGGACAGACGGACAGACAGACATTTGACCGATTTCATAAGGGTTTTGTTTTACTACAAAACCCTAAAAACAGTAAAAGTTCTAGCGATTTTTCACTTTTATGCCACTAATTTTCACTACATCATTACGACCACAGAGTGTACATTGTTTGGCTGATCGGTCGGTTGGTGTCATATGCGGTTGTGGTACTTTTGTTATGTAGCTTCCAATAGCGGAGGAATTTTACGAGTTAAGCGAATTTAGTGAAGAAAATTATAAAACTATAATATTTTCAATAATCCCCAAGTCTCCATTCGAAGTGTAATTTTGAAATTCGCGTGGATTTTGTTTTTAGGATGATTTAGTTCCACATAGGATACTTATAGTAGTTTAGTAGAATTTATAATACAATGAATTATTGGTGAAACAAACCTGAGTTTCAGTTGCTCTTAACGTTTACAGGAACCATTGCAATGTAGGTAAACGCGTCCACTAACATGCATTTTCAGGGTACTGGAGTATAAAAATCGTCGCATGCTCCGGTAAGGGGAACGCGGGAATTTTCTTGCGACTTAACCCCGAACATCAGGGGCCCGGTTTTTTTTATTCAGGTGTAAATTGGAGTGATAGGCGTTATGTTATGTTTTTTTTTTGGCTTGACGGGTGAAAAACAATGCACCTCCTAGGGCAGTAGTAGCAGAGTGTTGTGAAAGACCCATCCCGTATCTCTTCGTAACTGAGCAGCCTTCAAGCACCCGTCCTCTGGACTTCTACTGTTCACACTTGACTTTCTCGATTGTCCGACTGACCTGCACGGTCATAAAGTCCCCTATATAGGATCTCGTTACAAAAGCCGTGGAAGACAATAAGGCAGTTCGCGACTCCATAATGCTACCGTATATATTAGAAGCCCGTTTAACCGGAGCAGAGGAAACTTCGGATTTTCGGATGATAAAATTTAAATTACAAATATCTCTCCTCTTCTTGCTCCTGCGATATGATGTACTAAAGATTTTCTCACAATCTATATCTGTTGATAGAGGTCGCTATAAATTTTAACCAGCAAAACCTTTTAAATGTAGCACTTTTGACGCGCGGTAGTCTTAGCACGCATTTTTATACCCTTCACGGATGTGATTGGGTATATTAATATAACTTTGTCAGAAAGTTTTGCAATGCAAAGAAGGAAGCATCTCCGACCATATAAACTACAATATATATATTATATTCTTGGTCAGTATGATGAGACGAGTCGATTGAGCTTTGTCCGTCTGTCTGTCTGGTTCTATGCAAACTAGTCCCTCAGTTTTAAAGCTATCGAGCTGAAATTTTGTACAAAGCCTTCTTTCTATTACACGCTGTAAATATGTCGGAACCAACGGAATCGGATCACTACGTCATATAGCCGCCATAGGAACGACCGGTCCAAAAATTCGTTCTTGTGAGAAAAACTTTTTTATTTTTAAAGATATCTTTACGAAATTTCATATTATTCAATCATATTGACTGTCAAACCGCGTTCTCAAATTTGGTTGAAATTGGCCCACTATTTCATATACCTCTCATAGTAACATTCAAATCGGAACAAGTTTTTCTACTAATTTCGAAGTTACAAATGCACCATGAGTCCCAACGAAGGTATGATACCCTTCACGCGAAGCAAGCCGAATGCTAGCTTGTTTTTTTTGATCAGTAGTCGCAAATCGTCTTCGCATTGAATACAGCATGCATCATACATATTACGCAAAAAAAAAAGAACTTCAACTTCAAGAATTTAGACTTATTTTGTAAATGCAATAAATTTTAATTGCCGTAAATCGAACCCTCCGAACTTTTCAAAAATATCTGGACAATTCAATTTAACCAAATGCACAATATCATCTTCGAACCAGCTTTGTGAATTTTGCCCATTTCTCTATTTCACCACATAATCTTAAAAAAGAAAAAGAAACTTTCCCAACATTAATCTTCTTAACCGACTATTGCAGACTATAAAATGTCAATCTGAGAAAGTGTTGCTAATTGCATTCATTACTGCACAAATGGTGTATTACTGCCAAGTAATAAAGTACAATAGCTGCTTGCGTGCTAAATCCTTTCTGTCGGCATCTCACTGTATTATATCCAAAGCTAGATATGTCCACTATAAGCTTTGGACAAATTAATCGAATACAGAACAGATACAATCCATTATCCAGAACATTCACAAATTTTGTTCAGCCATTGACAATAATTTGAATTCTATTCAATTGAATGGGTAATACGTTCATACGTTCATTGATACTTCCTCTACTGTTTGTCTGCCTATTGAATAGAAATTAATTTGACTGCCGGTAAACAGTTGAATCAACGCGTAATTCAAAGCACATTTACTCTTTAAGACGAAGCCTACGTTTAGCACCAACATGACATTGAACGATGAGTGGTAAAGCGGAGAAATGCCAAAAGAAAGGTACTTACTTTTACCAACACAAAAGTGTTGCCGCCCGGAAAATTTAGATTCGTTTTGTAGGTTGTAAGTGGATCACAAACTAATGTTGAACAAAACCAATGAAACCTTCCTTTTTTTTTTAGAAAAGAGTCCGATCAAAGTTTGAAGTTCCATAATGTATAGCCAAAGAGTTTAGATTAACAAGAGAGTGGGCTGCGATTATCGGTATTATTGCAGGCCGCAGAACCGACACATAGAGTCAGCGCAGTACCCTAGGCTGCATATCTCATATCTGATCTATAGCCTTTTTACAGCAGTAGAGTGCTATAGTGGTTTTGTAGTAAGTTTCTGGTTGTTTAGTTTCCAGTTCAGCTTCCTATTCAATACCAGGCCCAGAAAATTCGCCCTGGCGGTGAATGTAAGTGCCACCACCTCCAAGGTAGGAGGCTCCACTGGGGGGATGATATTTTTTCGTGTAAATAGCACAAGTTTGGTTTCATCAGGATAAATACTAAGGCCGCATTTTACTTAGTGAGTATTTTGCCTAACCTCGCTGAGGGTCACCTTGAACCTACCGAAGATGGCGATAGAAACGTCATCCGGCATAGGCAGTCACTTCACTTCCTATCTCCTCCAGGTCTAAAAGCAGTCTGTTAACCACGATGTTCCATAAGACTGGTGAGAGAACACCACTTTGCGGAGTATCTCTACTGACACTTCTGCGTACGGTCGAGTCCACCAGTCGCAACGATATGACCCTGGATGTTTGCATCAGGTTAATAATTTGAATTAGGGAGCAATCTACATCGAGTCCCCTTAGTGCATCAGTAATTGCTTCAGGTTTGAGATTGTTGCAGGCATCGTCAATGCCCAGGAAGGTGACCAAAGTAAACTTCCTGTAATGAAGAGATTTTTCTATGTGACTCACAAGTGAGTGCAAGGCTGTATTCACCGACCTTATCTTGGTGTAGGCATGCTGCGCAGCAGAGAGAGGTGTGTTGGAATGGTGGTGCTGCGTAGATGAATATCAATTAATCTCTCTGGCATCTTTGGAAGAGTAGAAGACAGGCTTATGGGCCTTAGGTTCTTTGGGTTCGAATGTGAGCTCGTCTCGGCTTTGGGAGTGGACACCACATTGACCTCCATCCACACACTGGTAATGTGAACTAGGGTCAGGCAGGATGTGAAAATAATAAATAAATAATAACTACGGAGCCACAACATCCGATGAGTGTTGTGTATCAGCCGGAATACTACCATCAGGTTCAGAGGATTTAATGGGCTCAAAGCTGGAAATCGCCCATAGTACTTTCCCCATTGAAACGATTGAATTAAAGTCACCTGCAGCCAAATTATATACCTGAGCGCAGCTGCTGTGAGTAGGCATGGGTGAGCTATCGGGAAAGTGTTTGTCAATCAGAATCTCAAGAGTCCCTTCGCAGTAGACCGTCCATGACCCATCTTGCTTCTGAATAGAGCTTGACATGGAAGGGTTAGTGGATAAAATTTTGCGAAGTCTAGAGGTCTCAGAGGATCCCTTAATGCGTTCGCAGAAGAGCTACACTTCGCCTACTAAGCTCCTTCTTGTGTACTTAATGAGTTCCTTGGAGAGGGCCAAGTCTAATTCCGTTCTTGAAACATTAACCCTATTAAACCCCTTTCTACAGGCAGCTCTGTGAAGATCCAGCTCCCTGGACTACCATACCGGCTTCTTATTTCCTTTTGGTTTACTTAGCGGGCATAATATTGCCATAGATTGAGTTATAGCGTGTGTTAAGGTGATCGCCATAATGTCCAGTTCCTCCTTATAGCGCGATGTACTAGGAAAGGGTGGCAAAACCTGCGAACTAGTTTGCCTATTCTTAGACCAATCAGTTTTCCATAATTGAAGAGTTGTCTAGAGAGAACTCTATGTAGCGGTGATCTGAGAAGGAGTGCTCCGAGGCCACCATTCAGTTCTACGTGAAGTGTAGGATGTGTTCAGAAACCAGAAAAATGTTTAGGACCTCCTGTAGGTATTTTTTGCAATAAAGATGGGTTTTCGGCCCACATTGTAGAGCGCCCTAAAAGTATTCGCAGAGCAATCCCCGCTCTGTGCTGTGTGCATAAACCGCCGTGTCTTCTATTTTTCTGATTAAACTATTTAGGTTTTCTGCGAACTAAAAAGTTTGCTTTGGGCGCGAGCTCTTATATTCCTAAGAAGCCTAGTTGACATTTCGTTAGCAAATAACTCGTGGCGATCGGTACCTCAGTGCGTAGAGGCGTCAGTCCTATAACTGACTACGGTCGCTACTGGCTCAAGTCCCGTCGACGGCGATCGTAGCCATGGATGTTTGTGTTGTCTTCCTCTGTGGTGCTGAGGTTAATCATAAGCCACAACATCTCCCGACTTGTCGCAGGTAGGTGGCTAAATGGGAGCAGTAGGTGATTGCTGGCAACGTGCATCGTCCAAAACTGGTTTATGCCAATGAAACGTTAGCTAAGCCACATGGAGTAGTTGACGCGCTATTCCCCACTGGGGTTAGGGCAAATGTACAGGCGTGTGGTTATTTTGTCCCAAAAATGATTTTACTTCCAAAAATTTTCATTTCACTATTTAGACAACACTGCTCCAACACCTTACTAAATTTGTTTAGAAAATCTAAATAAATTGCATTACGATAGGATAATAATAGCCACAAGAAAATAGTATTATAAACGCAATCTATGAATTATAGTGTACCTCTGGTTCAAGTTGGTGTTTTGTTGGGCCCATCTACTACTGAGGAAGCATGAATGGCATATTTGCTGAGCACTCTTGTCTTTCGTTCAACCAAAGGAAGCATTACTACCACAAATCGTTCTTCAGTTGGCGGTGGTTTTGCTTCCAAGATGATCTTGGCCGAGGCCAATGTCGATGATGGCATAGTTGTTCAGTTGATGTCGAGAATCAAGAGTAAAAGCACGCATCCGAGTTTACATCCGACTTTCTAAGACGTCGAGTATCTGAACCTTGTTAACATCACATATATAGTGAATACGAACCGTTGCGAGGAAACGATAAAAGATCAAGTGTACGGTCTTAAAACAACGGCAAATCTTTAATTTTTGGACAGTGCTCGAAATACCAAGTGAAAAGTATAATCAGAAGAGATAAATTTTGAAGTTTTTTTGTTTTATGTTATCTTTTAATTGGAGCGAGCGCTAATACACGGCAATATCGCAGTATCGCACACCGTAATTGGGTTAATGTCGGAATAATTTCAGTTTAATTCGAAGTGAGCATCTATACGATCGGGGTGTGCATACAACGACAGTTTATGCGAGTGCAGTGACCGCCTTACTACAAACGTTTCACCTGTCTTTCGAAGTAAAATATATCTTAAGATTCAAGCGGATAACTTACTGTTCGAGTATCTTATTATATACGGTAGGTGCATCTCGTGTTTTACAAGTTTCTAGGCTCTGTTGTAGTACTCTCACCGAGATACGAGTCCGCATGTACTATACATAGCTGGAAAACTCGTTACGAACTACTACGACTGTTCCGATGCTAACAAGAGGAAATGATGGGTGGGCCAATTGAAAAGTGATTAGATTAGGTCAGATCTTGTCTAATTAAGATTATCTAACATATCAGGTGTTTTCAATGTCTAGAGAATTTTGGAAGCTGGTGAAAAAAACGCCGACTTTCGCTTTTAAAATAGAAACGTGTTTCTTCCAGATTATTTTAGTTTTTGCTATCATTTTTGATCTTAGTATGAAATGAAATGAAGTGAAAAATGTGGAAGTAGGCAAAGATAAAAAAAAGTAAAATCTTTTATTCGGTATAAAGCCTATTGGACGAATTCTTCACAAAATGTATCTATATAATTAGTGGTTATGAAGGTAGTAAATTTACCTCTCTTAATTATCCTAAGCAAAACTAATCGGATTAATACTCATTTTGCCATTCAATCTTAACTTTCTTGGATATTAAATCAGATTTTTTCTCCTTGCCTACTTATTTTTAAACTTCATTTGATTAAATTTATCTTATCCAGAACTAGATATTAATAGAAAAACATCTAAACTCTCTTGACCGATTAATTTACCTAATCATTTTATAGTCAAGAATGATAAATTAATTAATATTCTTGGGTAGAACCCAGAACGAAATTATCTCTCTCCAAATAATTAATCAAATGAACATCAGTAGATGTTCGTTTTGGAATTAATTCTAATTCCGGTTGTTGAAATTTATGTAAATTTTAGTTATGTAATTTCTTTTTAAAAAGGGTTTTCCCAGCTACTGCCGGCCTTAACTATCTCAGCACTCTGTTCAACTACTTGAAAATCGTTCGTAACATTTTAGAATAGTGCGGTTCGAAATGTATGTATACAATTTTTGAAGTCGATCCTTAGATCACAGTTCTCTTAACTTTTGGAAAAGCACTACCAAAATAGACGAATAAATCTACATACAACCGGTACATAGGTTGCTGATGGAGTTATTGACACGCTCTTCCCACGTCAGATCTTTTAAAAAAGAAAATTGTTGTCGTTCTCAGGGGCGTAAGCAGGAACATTTTTCGGGGTAATACAAAGTAGTATTGAAAAGAATACACACATACACGTACAAATTATGATTTATATCACCAAATTACAAAACAATATTCATTCTCCTAGGCACGCTTGCCTTAAGGTCCAAAATTTGTTCATTTGCATTCGTTACCTCTATATCTCTATGAATATTCAACAGAGCCAAATCATTTAATCTGTCCTGCTGAGTGGAGTTTCACAAATAGGTTTTCAACCTTCGAAGAGTCGAAAACGATCAGTAGGTGCAGCAGAAACCGGTAGAGTTGCTACTACCTAGTCTAGCCATAAATATTGTTACAAGGTTTGGCAACCCTGCAGAAAGGAACCGTTATATTGCATTTCTTAAAAATTGAGCTAATCGCTATAGTACGCTTGTGCTTGATGCATTTGTCATCATTTGAGTTTAATTTTTAGTGTAGTGAACATGGATTGGGGTGACAAAGAAAATAGAATTGCTGTGATTGCACTTCCTACTTTAGGAATGCAACCAAGTGATATTTTTAAGACTCTGCATTCCCTTGGTATAAGCCGAATGTTTGTATATCGGGCTATTGAAAGATTTAATGATACGTCTGGAGTAAGTGACCGTGAAAGAAGTGGCCGTCCGCGAACTACTCGAACACCTCAAGCGGTTAAAGCCGTGCGCGAGAGAATTCGCCGTAATCCTCTTCGGAAACAAAAAAAATTATCGCGTGAGATGAAAATACCCCAAAGAACAATTTCACGTATCATCAAAAGTGACTTGGGGTTGGGTGCTTATCGTAGATCTACCGGGCATTTACTAACAGATTCGTTAAAAAAAATAGAGTGGAAAAATCAAAACGATTACTTTGCCGGTACGCAAACCAAGAACACCGTAAAATTTTGTTTACGGACGAAAAAATTTTTACTGTCGAAGAAACATTTAATAAACAAAACGATAGGGTTTATGCTCGCAGTGCCAGAGAAGCTTCTCAAGTTGCCCAAAAGGTTCAAAGAGGTCATCATCCAGCCTCAGTAATGGTTTGGTGGGGTGTTAGCTACAACGGGGTGACAAAGTTGCATTTTTGTGAGAAGGGCATCAAAACGTCTGCCAAAATTTATCAAGAAAGTGTCCTTGAAAGTGTAGTGAAACCTCTCAACACGTCATTATTCAAAAATCAGCCTTGGAGTTTCCAGCAAGATTCTGCACCAGGTCATAAGGCGAAGTCAACCCAAAAATGGCTTGAAGAAAATGTTCCAGATTTTATTAAAGCTGAAGATTGGCCTTCCTCTGCTCTAAAAGACATTCTAATATCGAATCCTTAAAGAAGTCTCTTACACATGCAGTCGCCAACTTTCCGATTGAAGTCGTGCGTGCTTCCATAGATAAGTGGCCAGCTCGATTAAAGGCTTGTGTAAAGGCAAAAGGCAATCACTTCGAATAACTTGTTGCAATTTCCGTTGTTGACAATGCATTTAATAAATAAACAATGATTTCTTAACATATAACACCTCTTTTATTGAACAGTGCTTCAAAAAGTTTGTAACAGTATTTATGGCTAGACTAGGTATTTGCAGATATCGGTGTACAGTGGGGTAAAACTTTTGGTTGCAAATGTTTAATGTTTCTTCTACTAAAATTTTCGGTTGATTTTCCTTCAACATATTTAAGCAATATCTGGAAATGAACAAATTTTTTTTTCAGAAATCCACCATTTAGGTTTATTAAATCAAATATTGATACCTTCACCACATTGTCAGTTCAGCCTAAATTTCTTTAGTAGATGTGATGTTATTTTGCTACTAAGTCTCGAAACTTCCCACAGTCGTTTTTATTCCTTCCGAATTCACCTTTGCAGATTTAATTGGTAGAAGATCCTGGATTTTGAATAAAATATCGCGATGTCTAAGAAATCAAGAGTCCAATTCGCATTCGAAAGGAATCAACACCAAGTGGCGATAACATTGTTCAGGACCACCTTCATAATTTGCTCGATATTTTTGCATTTTAGCAACTCGGGGGAATTTGATTTCGAATTCTATCTCTTCAGCTGTTTTCACAACGGCCCCGAAAATTCATTTCGTCTATTTCCTCTTTCAAGTAGTTTGCATATTTGACGCAAAAACTTAAATCACAGTCTTCCTTCTGCAGGTGCTGGCTAAGTGATTTGGTCAAACTGAAGACGAGATTCGAAACTCTTAACGCAATTACAAACTCAGATGTTGTTATCACCACCGACTTTTTTAGTTTGTTTATCGCATTCTTCCAACCTTAAACAAATACTTGCATAGACGTCCGAAAAGAGTTGCAAGGAGTCGCGATGTTCTACCCAACGCGTTTCGCAAAACTTCAATACGAGTTTTTTTGCATTTGGTACAGCTTCCTTAATTTTCGTTTGCAAAATATCACCAGCTTTAGTAGATCGACGAAAAAAGTTAACGACGGACTTAATTGTTCCAATACAATTTTTGATAGGTGCGATTTCGCAAGCGTGCATGATGGCCAAATAAACGCTGTGATTTGTAAATGGCAAAAATTCACTGAAACTTTTATATCAAAAATATTTGTGAATACCTTGGCCACTTATTTGCGAAATATCAACCCCAAGATCTGATAAGGTACTAAGTATGGTATTTGCGAGTCCTTTGCCCGTCATATTATCAGCAGGAACAAATTTTGAAAAATCTTCTTGAATCGAATATTCACTTATATTCTTTTCAACGTATCGCACACAGAGTAAAAATTGCTCAATTCCACCAACGTCTGTGGTCTCATTGGCGATGACAACAAAACATCCACACTCGTTAACGCGCTTTACCAAGTTTAGTGTTATGACTTGTCCTTCAGCTTCAATGATTTCGTTTAGAATTAGTGGACGGAAGTACGTTCGTTTTTACCAGCTGTCTCCAAATTTAAATTTAAATTTCAAATCACTGTCACCGCTCTTATACGCAAATCGGAGTAACGTTCTAAAGTTGCCATCATTCTCTACCGGCCATTCAAGCGAATGTGGGCCATGATTCTGATGACTTCTCAATTTTTTTCAATTAGACCCAACTTTTGCCGATTCTTATGGTAACTTTTCTCCTGATGGTTTCGGAAAACGCGATTTTGCCCTTTTCCAACAGACTTCTGTGTGAAAAGAGTGCAACATCGACAGTAAGCTCCGTCTTCTGCAGCGGAATAGGACAGCCACGGACATTGAATAAAAATTTTAATTTTCGTTCGCCTGAAACAGTAAACCTGAAGCTTTTGTCAGTAACCCATACATTCTCGAGGCGGTAACTTTTCTCGCGGTCGTTTAATTGTCGTCGGTAAAAACTGCTGATGCCGCTACGGGGAACCTGTTGCCATTGATAAATTATGTTACTATATATTTTTTTTATAGAATGCGATTTGCCCTGGAAGATAAATTTATCGACGGGGATATCGCCATCTTATCGCGGGAGTCACCCCATTCAGGAAAAAATAGTTACCGATAGCGAAACCTCCAGTAGAAACTTTGTCGAAACGAGTCGGCAACAAATAAAGCGAATCGTGACGGGCGGCGCACACGTGGACAATAGCTAGTACCACACATACACAGAGCGATCCGTCGCTCGATCGATCGGTCGATGGATCGCCACAAAATATCAGCTGATCAAAATTATATGGAACTGTTAAAAAAATCGTCAACGATAAGCGCATATACAGCCCGATCTATCGGCCGATATCGATATCGGGCGACACGGATCGGCCGATCAATCGCTGCGTGTATGGCACGTTTAAGATCAACTGCATCAATATATAAATATATATATGTATATTATATTTCTGTGCTCGTTCTATAACGCTGTTTCCTACGTATGCACGATAATGCGTTGGCGTATGTGCATGTCCAACGTAAACACGATTTTGCGGTAAATGTGATTTTGCTCCACATCACATAAATTCGTATGCAGGCATCGCATCGCACACACCGCATTTATTGAGTATATGTCTTTTTTTCTTGAAATTACGGGGAGAGGAAACAAGAAGTGTTTATTGCATGGCTATCTTAAGAATTTCTTTTTTTATTCAACGCCATTAAAAATTTACGGTAGAAAATAGCTGGAAAAAATTAGCGCCCAATGTGGGGCTAGTGTGATTTTATTCATATAGTCATTGAAAATGAAATGTGCTGTCGACTGGGAGCACGATTCCGTTACTCACAAAACATAAGAACCAACATCTTTTTAAATATTACCGTAAGTTACCATAAGGCGACCTTGAGCTTACCTTATGCTTACATTAAGACTTTATTTTCGATACTACATCAATGAAAATTTACAATAAAAAGAAAGTAGAAAAATATTCGAAAAAGCCTGAAAATATTAGGCGCCCGATGTGAGGTGTGATTATATTTAGTGAATAAAACTGAAATGGCAATAGAATAGGTGCGAGGTACCGTTCGTCACAAACTCTAAAACCAAAATCTGTTTTAGAACTTAAGGCTACCTTAAGCTCTGTTAAATTAAACAGATACTACACATATTAATTTTTTTAAATTTTAATTATGCAATTCGTTTGCCCATCGTAGGCCAGGAAAAATTTTCATTTGCCCACCCTTGCCAAAACAATTTATAACAAAATAATTTTTTTCAAACTGAAAAAAAAAACGATTTTTTGTTCACAATTGAGAAACTTTTACGTTATTTCTTTTACCCTACGTTTGTGCAGGGCTGCCCAGTCAAAATTTTCGTCTACTCATATTTCCATTACACTATTTTTTTTTTTATTCAAAAAATAACAAATTTAATTCCATATTGGGCGCAACATTATACAACCTCACAACGACTTTTTCTTTTAATTTAAATTGCGTGGTCCGTTTGCCCATCGTAAGCCTTCGTTTGGCCAGGAAAAAGTTTCGTTTGCCCGCCCCTTCAATGCTTTTTATTTAAAAAAAAAAACAATGATCCCACTTCGGCGCCACATTTTACATCTCCACACTTTGCCCACCCTTGCGAGAAAAAGTTATAAGCAAAATAATTTTTTTTAGGCTGAGAAAACTTAAATCCTTGACTTGGCTCCTTTAATGATAATTTAATTGGCCCATCGTGGATTGTCGTTTGCCTAGGAAAATGTTTCGTTTGCCCACCCTTACAAAAGAAGTTATTAGCGAAATAATTTTTTTGGGGAATCCTTAAATCCTTAAAAGACTTTTTTTTATACAAGCCGGGTATTTCGTTTGCAGTAAGAATTTCGATCCCACTTGGGCATCGCATTCGACATTGTCACTCTTTGGCTTCTTAAAGGACAATTTATGGACGCACCCTGGGTAGTTTGTTTGCCCAGAAAAAGATTCGTTTGCCCACCCTTGCAAGAAAAGTTATAAGCAAACTAAATTTTATTATGTTGGGAATATCTAAATCCATAATTTAGCTTACTAAAGGATAAGTTTGTAGTGCAAACTGGACAGTTCGGTTGCCCATCGCGGATTGTCATTTGCCTAGGAAAAGTAACGTTTGTAGACCCTTGCAAAAAAGTCATTTGCAAATAATGTTTCTTTACGTTAAGAAAGCTGAAATTCTTAATTTGGTTCCTTAAAGGACAGTTTTGCAGTGAAAACTGGGCAGTTCGTTTGCCCATCGTTAATTATTGTTTGTTCAGGAAAAAGTATCGTTTGCACACCCTTGCAAAAAAGTTAAGCAGACAAAGAAGACAAAGAATTTAAGTATTCCCAACCTAAAAAACCTAGTTTTCTAATAACTTTTTTTTTGCAAGGGTGGGCAAACGAAACTTCTCCCTGGGCAAATGATAATTCACGATGGGCAAACAAACTGCCCAGAATGAACATCAAAATTATCCTTTAAGGAGCCAAATTAAGGATTTAAGTATTCCCAAACTAAAAAAGATTAAATCTTTCTTATTAATCACGCATAAGCGCATAAATACCTTTTTTAAGAATGAAGTGAAGTGGAATCTAAGTGGTAATGACTTAGATTAGCTATCCACTACCACAAAAATTATCAGCATTAAGCCAACACTTCCACTGTCCCTGGTTTCGTCCACACGATGGATTGTACTTTTCAAGAGCTGCCTTAATCACATTGGAGAAGCAGCAGCATTGACAATGGAAGTGTTGGCTGCAGCGTTGCCAATTTAGCCGTTTTCCGGCTAAATTTAGCCGGAAATCACTTTTTTTAGCCGGCACAAAAATCAAAAACCGGCCAGCCGGATTTTTAGCCGGATTTAATTTTTCACGGCCGATTTTCCTGCCCAAGGTTATTCTCAATGCATGTTCGGACAATTCACGTTTTTAACCCTTCACGGATGTGATAGGGTGTATTAACTTTGTCATGAAGTTTACAACGCACAGAAGGAAGCATCTCCGACCATATAAACTATAATATAGTCTTGGTCAGTATGATGAGACGAGTCAATTAAGATTTGTCCGTCTGTCTGTCTGTCCGTCCGTTTCTATGGAAACTTGTCCCTCAGTTTTAAAGCTATCGAACTAAAATTTTGTACAGAGCCTTTTTTCTTTTGCAGGCAGTATATATGTCGGAACCAGCGGAATTGGACCACTACGTCATATAGCTGCCATAGGAACGACCGGTCCAAAAATTCGTCTTTGTGAGAACAACTTTTTTATTTCTAAAGACATTGTTTTCAAAATTCACAATAATCAATAGTATCTTTAATAAAATCATATTTCCGAATTTGGTTAAAATCGGACAACTCTATCATTTAGCTGTCATAGGAACGACCGTCCCAAAAGCAAGTTTTTGTCAGAAAAACTTTTTTTATTTCTGAAGATATCTTTACGAAATTGCATATTATTCAATCGTATTGACTGCTTAGCCACGTTTTTACATTTGGTTGAAATCGGCCCACTATTTCATATACCTCTTATAGGAAAAGTGAAATCGGAACAAGTTTTACTACTAATTTCAAAAAGGCAAATATACCACAAAACACAACTTCGCGTGAAGGGTATCATACCTTAAGGCTAGCTTGTTTCTTTTGAAATATATTATATTTAAATATTATTGGTTTTAAACTTTACTTTTAAAACATGGAGTTAGGTGTTTTCGGTGGGGCTACTTCTCCAGCCGTTTTTTTAGCCGTTTCCAAATAGGAAATTTTTCCGGCCGGATTTTTAGCCGTTTTTAGAAAAATATTTCCGGCTTTACCGGCTAAATTTAGCCGTTTTGATGATAAGATTTTGGCAACACTGGTTGGCTGTTCTTCTTAAAAAGCTTCTTGAAAAATTAGTTTCAGAAAATATGCTCATATTTTTCATAAAAAATCGCGAGTGGCATATTTTGGTTTATGCCAACCAGTTAAGCTTTCGATGAAAAAAAAAGTATGTCAAATTTGCTTCATTTGTTGAGCCAAGCCAACTGCACTATGGTTAGAGTTTTCTTTTCTCCATATTTTTTTTCTGGATACTGCTATATTTTAGTACCATGATTTTTATGAATATTAGATGTTGTTTTGATCCCTTCAGGGGCATGGGCGCGTTATGCCTTGTTGATGTTTCGTCAGCATATCTACTTTTAGGACGTGCAGTTGCTAGCATGCATCTCCTATCCGCGCCGTCTTTATACTGACACGATCGGAGCGTAGTGGGAGTTTTTGTTCGCGCCGAGAATCGAACCTCCATTCTCTAGTTCGTTCAGCGGTGACCATGGCCTCCGAGCGCGTCAAATGCTAATATCTATAAGTATACACACAATTTTTCATTATGGCATGTTTACAAATTCTAGTAAACATTTCCATAACCACACTGAAACATCTGCGGGAAAAAAACTCAAATCCAAATTCCATCAACACTCTAGCCAAGAAGATATTACCGATATTGCGTCCATGAATCTGATGATGGATGAACTGAAATAACATTATAACAGGAATGCTAGAAAATTGTATCATATTATTATGTGGCGGCGAAAACACGGTTAGTAGTAGTAAACGTAATATTTCCCGTTTACAGCCATATCTAATGTATCCGCATCTTTTTTTGTATCGTATTATTGTAGATCGCTACAGAATGAGACTTATTACAGATACAAATCTTTGATTAACTTTCGTGGCAAGTGTTTTTTTTATCTCATCTGCTCGTATTTTCATTCTTTGGTAACTAATACTCGTATCTGTTGAGATAATATGTGAGATTACGAATGTAAAATCTGAATAGTAATATGGTTTTCGTCGCACTGATTTTGCACTGAATAAGGCATAAATTGGAACTAAAACTGTATTACTATTTGCATTTGAATATTTTAATAAATGGATTTAACATACATATACATAGTGCAGATATATCCGAATGATTACATTTGTTTTATGAATAAATTATTATTGTAATAATTAATTCTAAACTAATATGTACATATGTAAAGAGGTAACGATTTGTGGGTTAATTAGATTCGCATTCTCGAATGGGAAAGATACCAAAAGATGCTGCCGTATTATCTTGATTTTGCAGCTTTTACCGTCGTTTTTAAGATTGTCTTATTGAAAAAATTTAAATCATTCCAACATTCGCTGTATTAATGTCATTTTAATTTTAGTGATAAAATAACGGATCTCGTACATTTTTAGTGCGTAATCACTCTTACGGAAATATGAATATGTATGTAAGAGTATGTTCCAAAATACTCGCATGTAAGATACTTTAAAAACCTGCATTTAATTTAGTATAGCGAAATCAGGTTCGAATTGAACGGAGTAATCCATTTCTCCAAAAGAGAAATGCGTACTCATATTTAAATGAAACCGGAATATAGAGGGCTACGCCCGCAATTCGAGGGTTTTGTAGCACGCGCTTATCTTGGTATCCAAATATAGGCTCCCTGCTCTTCTTGGTACCACTCAGCTGAATAAAAACACCATAATTAAATGTCTTACCCATGATATAGTATCTTACATGCCAATTCACAAAAAGACTGCATCTGTCACCTCTCAAAGTAATAGTTTTAATACGAGAAGCTGTAGATAGATATGTATGTATGTATACGAGATAAACTGTCCCACTCTTCGAGATGCTTAACCATTCATATTAAGACGACATTGCAAATTGCAAACTTGTGTAACGGCTTCAGGGCGGCGGGGACAAATTACGGTCTAATATTTTTCCCTCCTCCACTGTTCCCCTTTCTACAAATCTCAAGAAAATGCCAAAAATGGAAAGTACTCAACATTGCCTTTCTCTCGACACCCCACTTGGCTATACCAGTGGATAAAAAAAATTGACCTTAATTTCGCCTCTATGTGGACCCCCCCCCCCCCTTAAAGTTCGCTGATTACAACACAACGCTTTCTCCAGCAAATTATAGCATTTCTACACATTCTCGCCGAATTATATGTGCAGCTTCAGCCGTTCGTAAGATATTCTATGAACAGACGGACAGACAGGTATTTGACCGATTTTGTAAGATTTAAGACACAAAACCCTAAAAAAATTAATTGTGTGAATAGTTATTGTTAGGATCACCAATTACCAATCTTCACCCTTCCAAAGTTGGTTCATTAAATAACTGCAATTCGCACTACGAAAAACAACATGCAAGTAGTACACGCATATCAATGCGTGAGGCCGGTAGGTGTATTTTTGACATGGATATGTCTTATAGCTGGGGGTCATCCTAAAAATCTATCCGTCACACGAAATGTCTGTTTTTCTACTCGGGGGTCAGAAGAGGAAACAAGCACATTGAAAATTTTTCCGAGTTATATGAATGTAGTGGCCGATCTTCAGTCAATCCGAGTCAGTCATCAAAGGGAACTCACGAAAATCGAAAAACATCGCGTCATGAACTGACTAAACAACCAGGCACCCATAACACAAGTCAACATCATTCAACTGCCATCCCCTCGTGATTCAAATCTGCTCACAATACCAGCCACATCCAGACAACCTGTCTCCCTCACTCATGCACAGCGCTATGGCTCCTCCTTCACACCAATCTTTTTGTTTTCATCAATTAGTCACTAACCTGACTCAGTAAGAAAATCGTTGGGGTAGGTCGGGAAATATTGTAGCTTCAACTTCACACACACATATACACACACACTCGTATGTACCCAATGGAGAGACGGTTGAGTCGAAGAAGTTCAATGGATGGGTGTTGCTTCGTCATCGGCGACAGTGCAAAAGAGATGCTTGCTCCACGGACCTTGGACTACACTTCCGTGGCGGATCCACCCCTTTCTTGTGATGGCCAATCCCATCCAGCCGACTGAAATCAGTGTCACCAAGGTCACCAACGTGTTTTTCCCGTGAGATGTAAGGAACTTACTTGTATCGCGCATACCGCGTACTATCACGATCGATGATATATCAACTAACAGTGCACAATTCTGATTTAGTGAGGAGAATAGTGCAAATGATGCAGTTTGTGCAGCGCGGATAACGTAAACGTTAATGCAATAAAATTGTGTTGTCGCGCTTACCGTCTTTAGACTTAGACGAGTACTATCTATCTAATAGTAAGTGTGTTTAGCTAGACCGCGACTTGACGCGATCAAACGCGGATTTACGTACTAACGAAGCACAGGCGCATATACCTATACAATATGTAGAGTGTATGATCGCTTGATCCACACACGGGGCACCGGTTGGATTAATTTGTATTCTACTGTACACTATGCGGGACGGAATATCTTGAAAATGATACAAAGTATCTACACTGCATGCAGATACATCGGTACCTGGATATGTCTTATGCCTACCGAAAGCGTGGGACGTGTTTTGTCGAATGATTTCATCCAGTATAACTATACTGGGATCTTCATAAAACTTACGTCGATATCTTCAACACAACAGGCTCCACGCAGTCGGTAGCCAAAGACATATCCATGTTCCGATGTATCTGCATGCAGTGTAGATACTTTGTATCATTTTGTATGGATAGTGTCAAAATGCATAACTTTAAGTCAATGTACTATTAAATCAAAGGAGACAGCTTTTGTACTGAAGAAGGGGGTAAGTCGCTCCCGAAATATATATATACATATAAATAAAATTTGTAGTTTGGGAAAGCTGCGTCTCCTTTGATTTAGTTGACAACTACAAACGTCGGACGACACCTAACATATTTACAATGTACTATTATTAAATATCATGTCATTGTAATGAAACTTAGAGGTATTATTGCCTATGATGTTAGTTATCATTAGCTATCAATATTTTTGGCCTCAGGTGTGCTTGAGGGGTGCAGGGGTGTGCTAACTGCAACTATAGAAATGTACTATTATTTACCTTTTTGGATGAGATTTAAAAATTCTATTATTTTTAGTTTTCTATGCTAGTGAAATGCCGCTTTTCTGTAAATTTTCATATGTCTAGCTATAACGGTCTCGAAATGCAAGGGGGGGGGGGACAAACTCGGACCACATATTTTCCCCTCTCCCTCTTTTCTCCTTTCTTCAAATTTGAAAAAAATTCTAAAGATGGAATGTACTCGACGGTACCTTTCTTACGATTCCCCACTTGCCTATACCAAATGAAAAAAAAATTTCGACCTTCATTTCCCCTCTATGGGGACCCCCCCTTAAAGTTGACTTATTACAACGCATCGCTTTCTCCAGAGAATTATAGTATTTCTACATACATATTTCCACCAAATTTCATGTATGTATTTTAGCTTCAGCGGTTCGTGAGATATTTCATGGACAGACAGACAGACAGACGGACAGACGGACGCATGACCGATTTCATAAGGGTTTTGTTTTTATACAAAACCCTAAAAACTGACAGAGCAGCACAAATTGAATCGGGTCACTAGTGCTCACAAGTTCCTTGAGCGATTTAAATTGGAAGGTGAGGATTTTCTCCATTGTAACTGGTGATGAAACATGGGTAGCTAATTACACCCCTGAGACAAGAACACAGTCCTCACAGTGGCGGCACACTGGTTTTCCTCAATTTCGGGCATTAAAATCAAGGCAAGCAGTCCGGATGGCGCAACGGTTAGCACGTTCGCCTTCAACGCACTGGGTCCAACTATACAAATAATTCCATCCTACTAAACCTGAGACGTTTAGGTGTTAGTCAGCCATTCAGGCTAGAAATATCTGCATTTGTCCAAACTGTCTTTTCGCAAAGACTTGACTGTCAGTGATTTTGCCCACTACCGTTACCAGGGGGCGCCCACGTGGAGGACTATAGAAAAGGTCTTTTGCCTCACCCTTTTGTTTTAAAGTCGGTAAGAAAAAAAAAAGTCTTATTGCGTTTTTTCAACCTTTTTTCCTTTTTTTTGCAATTATTTATTGGGACTGGGCCTCCTGAAAAACTGACAATGTTATCAGTTTTTTGCCTGTAACTCCGTTCCAGTCCATTTTAACGCAAAATATGTGCAGTTTATTTTTGTAGAGCACAAAATTTCCTACTAATTCAATTTCACAAGTTTTTTTTTTTTCCACAACCAATTGCAACGGAGCTAATCTAAATTTAAAAACATTTTTTTTTTAACTTGCTTTGGAACGATCGTTCCTATGACAGCTATATGATAAAGTAGTCCGATTTCAACCAAATTCGGGAATGTGATTTGACTATAGATACTATTGGATTCTTGTGAAATTTGAAAAAGATATATTTAGAAATAAAAGAGTTTTTGTCACAAAGACGAATTTTTGGACCGGTCGTTCCTATGGCAGCTATATGACATAGTAGTCCGATTCTATTGGTTCCGACATATATACTGCGTGCAATAGAAAGAAGGTTGTGTACAAAATATCAGCTCGATAGCTTTAAAACTCAGGGACTAGTTTGCATAGAAACAGACGGACAGACGGACAAAGCTTAATCGACTCGTCTCATCATACTGACCAATAATATATATGGTTTATATGGTCGGAGATGCTTCCTTCTGTGCGTTGCAAACTTCATGACAAAGTTAATATACCCTATCACATCCGTGAAGGGTATAAAAATAGATGTATGTACACAGTGTACAATCGTTCATTTCTGTGTTTTACAAGTTAATCTGGTAATTTAAACCAAATTTCCAAATTGGTCTAACTTTTGATCAGTTCAGTATACAACACTCTCTCTGGTTCCTGTCAACCCCTTGTGGGGCATAGGGCATTAACCACGCCGACTTTCCACCTCTCCTGTTCGCCGCCATCGCCTTTAACTGACTCCACGATTTGCGTAATGACTTACCCTCGATCTTCTCCAGGTGTTTCTAGGTCGTCCAACGCGGCGGCTTGCATTGGTTCCCTGTGGGTTCCAATCGAGAGCCTGTTTAGCAATGTTTTCCGGCCCATTTCGAAGTGTGTGACCTATCCATTGCCACTTTCGCCTTTTTATGGAGGTGTCTATCCTGTCTTGGGCAGTAATGAACAGGAGGTCGTCGTTAGAAATGACCTCCGGCCAGCGTATGTGTAGGATGCGCCGTAGACACTGGTTCACGAAAGTTTGCAATTTAGTTGTTATCGTCCTGGTCACCTTCCAAGTTGAACAGCCATATAAAAGCACTGATTTTACAATGGTTTCGAAGATCCTGAGTTTGGTACGTCTGGAGATGTTGTTTTGCCAGAAAGGAGTCAAACTGAAAAAAGCTGCTCGAGCCTTGTCGATGCGAGACTGTTGGAAAATGTGGGAATTTAATAAGCATTTATCTCTTAGTGTCATCATACACAGTCGAACTCCAACTCGAACACGAACCTGGTACAAATATCCTCTGATTAGCTCAAGACGCACACACAAACACACTTCACATAAACCAGAAGAAAACCGGTCCACTTGTTCCATGTTCGAGATCGAGTTGGAATTCGACAGAGTATGGTAACACTTAAATTATAAAAGATACGAAAAAATAATATGAGACCTATTATACCTTAATTTTGTCATATAATTTTTTTTTCTACGGTGAACTGTTTTCGAAATACATATGTGCGAAAAACCGAAAAATGGCACCTTCTTTGGCCTATGTGCCATAGAGTGATTGATGCAGCAATGATAAAATTCATGCATCGTGTAAACAAAATGATAAATGCATATCACATCGGACAAAAGAGTTCTGTTATTTACCTATTGGTGAGAATGTTTTTTTTCGGGTTTTGTCAATCCAAGAAGGTGTCTAGAAACTCTCTCCAAAGCGTCTCAATACATATTTATCATGTTTGGCTAATTCTAGATTCTTTAGATTCATCCGAATTAGAAACGAAAAATAAGACGTGACAATGAGAATTGTAAGAAAAAAAAATCATAACGGTAAATCAAATTTTCAAGTCGAGTCTTTGTTTTATTTTGTTTGCTATGTATTCGTTAGAAAAAAGAACCGAAATATCCAAATAAAATTCAGAGAAGGCAATTTTTCGTGTTATTAATTCGAAAATGGTTTTATCTGAATATCATTCCTAACACGAATAATGTTCTAATTTTAATCAAATTTATGGGGTGACTTGTATATTAATTTAAATGTGAGAAAGTCATAAAATATGAAAGTAAAAAAAGATGAAACATAAAAATTTTCTCTCGACCTTCATCTCTGTAAACTTATCAAGTTAAATATTGGTTTTGGTATTTTATATTATGAATATTATTGAACCCTCTTTTTATAGTTTTATACTGATCAAAAGATTGTTCTTGAAGGCTCCCATTTATATTACGATACATACTATTAATAAAGCCACTAAGTTCATTTATATTTTTACATTTTTTCAGATTGATGATACGCATGCTACCTGATACTTTGTAATTAAGCTGACCATGGTGTGACAATAAAGTGAAATGAAACTATTTGAAAAGTGAAAGCAAGTGCAAGTGCGAGAGGTTTTTATTAAGTAATCAGAGTGTACCAGAGTCACAGTAAAAATGAAATTCCATGTGTTAGGCATATTAATTGTGGCGTTTACGCTACTGAACTGTGGACGTTTCTTACGTGCGCATGAAATTGACGACGACTTGCTAGACTTCCCCTTTGACGATGATACGAATACATCGGAAACAGAAGCAAAGCTTGATGGAAGTTTTAGTCACGAACAGGAAGCAGTCGACCAACCAGATCAGAAACTCGATGATTTTGATGATAGTAAGCTTGATGATTTCAGAGAAGAGTTCCTTTACAGTAAGCCCGAGGCAAAATTAGATGATTTCGGGGATGAATTCGAAGATAGTGAGGCGACTGAAAGTAATAACGGAGCGGATCATCTGAAAAAGCCCAGTTTCATTAGCAGTAAGGAAAAAATGGTACGAATTGCTCTGGTCAAGGCGTTGACAAATAAGGCACTTAGACAGAAATTTGTTGAAGTCATTCCGATTTTGCGGGCTTTGTCGAAGCCACAACGGTTGGCCTTCGCTTCGCTGATATCGGCACAATTTGTTGCCAAACCCGGGCAGGAGTTGAAATTGAAGCAGGTGAGCGTGTCTGAATGAATTCAGTCAATAAGGAAAAATCTTTAACATATTCCTTTTTTATTTTAGGTGGAATCTTTATTTGGCGACAGCAGAAAACTCATATTACCCATTGTTCTTGATATTGCCAATTTGGTGAAACTTGCTGCCAAAAGCGTTCTAACCGCCCAATACAATAGCTATGAAGTTGACCATCTTCCAAAGCCTGAAGCGAAGCTTACAAGGCGAACCTTTGAAGTATTACCGGGCGAGGAAGATGATGTCGGTGAATATGAGGAATACATGGATGACATAATGGATGCCAAACAGATTAATGAAGCACTTTATTCAGTCGGTGCAGATTCGGATCAATCATCCTCAAATTCAACACGATCCAGATCAAAAAGATCTGCACCGCTCTCGTTTTTTGAACGACTCTCGTTTCTAATGCCAAAAAGAGTTCAACGTCGTTCATCCAATAGTGCTTATCATATGGAAAATCGAAGACTGAACACATCCAACACAACGTCCAGTTCTCAAGATCAGCAAGCTTTGTCCACTGAATCTGTACAAACCGTAACCAATGACATGGTAGACAGTTCCTCAATGCCGTACGAACAAATTGAAGATTTAGCGTTTAATGACCTAAATGGAACCGAAATTGAGACTAATCGGACGGACACTAGCAATGAATCGAATTTGGAAGAACTACCAAAGCCGGAAAGTTTAGTCCGATCTCGGCCACGAATTGTTGGCAATAAGCTGGGACACGGTTATAGAAAACCCGTGACACATTTACGACAACCAATTAGATCGCAAAAAATTACAAACCCTCTTGGCCATTGTGAGAGATTTACATTGTCCATGTGTATTCGTGCCGAGGATTATCCGATGTAAGATGATAGGTTCTTTCGTATTGGGATGATTGGATTTGATACGATTTATTTATTTTTTTTAGGGATCAAATTATGGGAAGTATTCGACGTCATAGAAATGCAATGTCGGCACTTTTGGCAGAATATCGTGATAAGACTGCCGAAGTAGAGCATCAGGAGTATTTGGACGATTTGTTGTTAAACAAGAAAAGGTAAATGGGATTTTCAATAATAATATTGTAATAATATAGTATATGTTGGCAGTTTTGAAAAGTGTTCAAAGAAAATTTAGTGAGATGTTTATTTGTTCAGAAAATTTTCTATGGAATGGCCAACGTAATCATTATGGATTTAGGTACGAATGTAGAAAACAGTTGAAATTGTTTTTGGGGTACATATATGATTAAAAAACTCCCAAATTAAATTCTTAACACCTGATGTACTCTTCATAAAATATCCTTTGCCAGAATCACTATATGATTAAATCATGAATGATGAACATACCCATCGAAAACCAGAGTGCCTTTCTCCAGATAGAGGGAGGTATTAATGCTGCAATTTTTGCTGAACTTTTTAACATTGATGTCTTTTTGCTTTTGGGAGTCCCCTGTTTCCCTATTCATAGAAAAATGGTTATCATTTTCGCGTTACAATTCAAATAAATTGTTCACAAATTAGTTGTACACACGCAGATATATAGTTTCCGGCCTAACATTACATTAAACATATTTCTATTATTATTTTTATTTTCGATTGTTCTAAATATAATTGTTTTAACTTTATGGGGCAATGGGGGGAGGCTGGCGACCCCTGGAATGGAAGTGATCATTTACCATGGCTAAACATTGTTGAGGTAATCATTCCCCTTGTGGTGTGGGGCGTAAGAATAATACCACGGCCTTTCCCTTTGCCGACCTGTCGTGGAAACCGACAAACAATGGACAGGATGTGCATGCCAGCCACTTGCACTATCTGAAATCTTCTATATGCTGACGAAACGTCAACTATGCCTCGGATAAGGACAATGCAATGATTGTTTCTAGAATGTGCGTACTACCGTCGGGTTATAAGGAGTTTGGAGTTGCATTTATAGCGAGCAAGCACCTTAAACCGTACATTATTGACTTGAAACCTGTTAATAAAACGTTCTGTGTGATTCGCATTAATACTTGTTTTTCAACCTTTGGCTTATTAACGTGCACGCCCCGACTGAAGTTAAGGAAGATGCAGTGAAAGACGGATTTTATGCCTGCCTGGAGACACTGTTCGACCCACTTCCAAAAAACGACGTCAAAATACTGCTGGAAGATTTTAATGCGAAAGTTGGTATTGGGGAACTACTAACATAATAGAAATGGTCTAAGTAATGGTAACACGGCAGCCCGGCAACCTAACCAACCTGATGTGTATCTTTATTTCTTAATGCACTTACATTTACTGTTTAAAAAAAAAGGCTTAAAGATAACAATAAATGCGTCTACAACACAAAATAAGCTAGAAAACCCTTTCAACTGATTGACAGAAAGAAATTTTAAGAACTTAGTTTGATTGTAAGCAACCATTGAACATTTTATATTTTTTTTCAAGTACTTTGGGAAACATTTTAATTGAATTGGTATATCCTCTGCATCGAACACAATTATTTAAAGGGCATCTCTACGGTGACCACCCTACACAATCTTCTAGGTATTATCGAAAAATGTATTAATAATAGGGAAATCGGCTTCATTGACATTGAATTTACTTTTGATAACACCGGCTATGAATGCATATACCGAGCCCTGGAGCTCAGGGGTTTACCTTCTATATTACATGGATAAATGCTATGCTACGCGGAAGGGAGATCTTCTCAACTCTAGGCAGCACCACGATAAGCGTCAGAGCTATCAAAGGCTGTCCAAATGGAGGGTCCCTCTCACCACTATTGTGGTGGCTGGTTGTAGACGAACCGGTGCCCAGGCTACGTTCACTAGGATGTTATACAATCGGATAGTACTACTTTGTCTTAGCCCTTAGTGGGGCTTAGCGCGCCAACAATCCATATCCGAGGCATAATTGCCGTTTCGTTAGTATATAGAAAATTTCGGATAGTGCAAGTTGCCGCCATTTGGCAAATCCTGTCCTGTGTTTGTCAGTTTCTACGTCAAGCCAGCAAAGGGAAAGGCCTTGGCATTATTCTTACGCCCGCACCAGACGGGAAAGTCTACCTGAACCAAATCATCGTACCGCCATTATTGGCGGCTTGACTTGGTTGGCAATGGTTATCAACCACTGCTCTTCCAGAGAATGCCCACGAGGAGGACTATGGAAGAGGATTCTCCCTCCTAACCATGTCATAATCATTGTTGTCAAGGGCAAATTCGAATTTATTGTCTCTGAAGTGATGGGGGCTGCACTTGATGTTGTTTTGCACTGGTTTTGTGAAGTGGGTTTAATGTAAACCCCCAAAAAAAACCGTCATAGTGCCTTTTACTCGCAAACGAAACCTAACTTCCTGATCGATTTCACTAGGAAGGGCGGTTTTAGGGTATTCCAAAGAAGGTAAAGGTCGCGCTCGGTGGCCGTGGTCGATCGATCACCACTCTACGATACTTATCTAGACCTCGGAGTTCAAATCTCGGCGCGATCAAAAACTGCCTGTGAGTACTAATAGAACTCTCACAGTGCTCCGGGCTTGTCAGTATAAAGACGGCGCAGACAGGAGGTGCATGCTAGCAACTGCACTTTCGAAAAGTGGCTATGAAACGTCAACAAGGCATAGAGATGCTAGAGATGTTAATGCGCCCATGCCCCTGGGGGGTCAAGGCAATTAACACAAAGAAAGTAAAAGCCTTGGCGTCACTTTGGATTGGCGGTTGCACTGGAATACTCAAATCATAAATGTAATTAACAAACCCCTTTGTGGTCTAGGCTTAGCTCCATATCACCAAAGACTGCTCTCAAAACATTTTTGGATTGGAGATTTGGAGAATCTTCTAGTGGTGCGATAATCGAAGTATTTAATGAGACCCTTCAATTATGGAGATATTACACACATGAGTAGAGTCGAACTGAGGATACTTGTGAGCTACATCTTGGGCCATTATTGGGATAAATATCACCTAAAAAGGATGGGGTTGTCTATCGAGACTGAACGTCGCCTGTTATTGGAGGACGTTGAGACCACAGGTCACATTTTATGCGAATGTCCGGCGAGATCCTTCGAGGGTTTATGGTTGTGACTTTGGCCTCGTCAACGTTACGCTGGAGGGATGACAGAAATACTCGTATAGCATGAATTTTCTAGTTTTTTGTAAATCATTCTTCTGTCCAACAGAAAATCATGTGTCTATTACCTTCAAAAGAAGTTCAGACAAAGGCAGAAGAATTCAGATCAATATATTGAGCCAGAAATATCAAGTCAAGGCACATTTATATCTTAAGAGCGCTGCTGATCTTCCAAAGTCGATTAAATTAAGAATATCCCGAGGAATTTAACCCTAGGAATGGAGTTCATATCAACGTTCAAAGACCAGCAGCACAAACATGAGGTCTGATTCCAAAGAAGTTGAGTGACTGTATTGCATGTTGTTGCGACCCTCGGTCACATATGCTGCGTTGGTATGGTGGCCTAAGGCACAACGAATCTCAGCTATATTGAAAGTCAACAAACTACAACGCTTTGTCTGTCTCGAGGTAACTGGGGCTATGCGCGCACATGCTCAACGCCTGCTTTAGACGTGCTCATTGGGTTGACCCCGCTGCACATCCTTCATTAATGAAGTTATGCAGCTCTCGATTCTGAATCCAATTCCTGCCTTAAGATCTGCATAAGATCGGATTATTTGACCACGGCGTTATGTTTCGGCACAAATTCTTGGTCCTTATCCCAGACTGGACGGCATGAAAGAATGACAATCGCTGCCCAGTACGACATTTGGTACACCGATGGATCTAAATTGAACAGGGAGTAGGTGCTCGCATCTTTGTTTACAACACCAGGATTTCAAGCCGAAACCCATGCCATTGAGGTCTGCGACAGGATTATTTTGGAGAGGAAACCTTGCGGCACACACATTGTTATCTGCTCAGATAGCTAAGGGCCATTAAGGCCTCTTTTTACATAGACTATTTTTTAGATTGGCGAAAGATTGTCATGAACTTTTCCAATGTCGGGCGGCCGACAACCGAATCTTTTTATGTTAGGTGCCGAGGGTCACTGTGGCACTATGGAGGGTAATGAGGCAGCGGATGAACTTGCCAGGCAAGGCTCATCATAAGCCAGCCAGCCACGTGTATCACCAAAGACTGCTCTGAAAACATTTTTGGATTGGAGATTTAGAGAATCTTCCAGTGGTGCGATAATCGAAGTATTTAATGAGACCCTTCAATTATGGAGATATCACACACATGAGTCGACTTGAGGTTAGTTGTGAGCCATTATTGGGATAAATATCGCCAAAAGAGGATGGTGTTGTCTATCGAGACTGAACGTCGCCAGTTTTTATAGAATGTTAAGACCACAGGTCACATTTTGTGCGCATGTCCGGCGAGACTCTTCGATGGTTTATGGTTGTGGCTTTGGCCTAAACTAGACTCTCGTCAACGTTACGCTAGAGGGATGGCAGAAATACTCGTATAATGTGAATTTTCTGGTTTTGTATAAATCATTCTTCTCTCCAACAGAAAATCTTGTGTCTATGACCTTCAAAAAAGTTCAGACAAAGGCAGAGTAATTCAGATCAGTATATATTGAGCCAGAAATATCAAGTCAAGGCACGTTTATATCTTAAGAACGCTACTGATCTTCAAAAGTCGATTAAATTCAGGATCTCTGAGGAATTTAACCCTAGGGAATGAATGAAGTATAAAGTTTTTCAAAACAAACCAGTGCTGTTCAGAGTCATTGGATTAACAGCTGAAAATGGGAGTTAAGTGAAAGCAAACCGAGTCCTAGTTGTAAAGTTTTTAAAATCAACTCAGATAAAATATGGTGCTGAGCGAGGGTATCACATCGCCGATGTTCGCTTAATATTTATTTTAAAATTATCCCAAAAGTTTCGGTCATTATTGTTATTATTATATTTTGTCAAGTAGCCTGGCGCCACGGTTAGTATGTTCGCCATCTGTTCACTGGGTCCCTGGTTCGCATCTTATTGAAGGCAGTAGTTTTTCGATAAAAGGTGATTTACGCGTTGAACAAGTTCCCCCTCAGATGTTAAATGAGTATCTATTTGGGGTAAATCACTCGGTTAAGCGTGCTTCTGATCACACACCTCAAAGTAGAGTGTCATGATCTAGTAGATGAAATGATGTTAATTCAAATCAAGGCCTTGGTTTATTAATTGCACCAATTATTTATTTTTATATTTCGTCAAATTTAAATTGCAGGAGAGAGGACGACAATGGAACTCCTGGTGGAATGTGTTCAAGTGTGGTGCGCTACGCTCGCCCACAGAAAGCTCGATCAGCTACTGGCGAATGGAAGTACATCGTCAATACTGGACAACATACGCAGACATTACGTTTGGAAAAGTGCAGGTTAGTTCGACACCTTTTTTTCGTTCAAAAATGTTGAATAAAAGAAACTTAAAATCCGACCATTTCTCAGCAATCCGCAGGAAAGCTGCTCATACCTCACCGATAACTATCGTTCGCGATGCATCCAGGTCTACAACTACCACCGACTCTTAAGCTGGGACAAAAGTCGTGGCTTGCATGTAGATATTTTCAAGGTGCCCACCTGTTGTTCGTGTCATGTAGATGGCTATCGAGATTTATTCCCACCACTTGGATCAAACGGAGGCAACAAATTGAAGGATTACAACCACTATTCGAAAATAAGTCCGTATAGTACCATCACTGATGAGGAAGAGTATGATGACGAGGAAGATGGCGGCTCTGATTCGATTGCTTATCAATTTGGAAATGGCTTCAAGAAAGTCAAATCCAATAAGTTTGATCCACTTTACAGCAGTTCAAATGTAAAGACAACCTTCGATATTGGCAAAAGTTCGTTGAAATCGAATCAACGATCTCCCGGTTTGGGGACGTATCTAAGTCCTCCCTATGATGAATTCGATCCGAGCTTTTCTTTTAAGCGAGGACCCGAGTTGAGCTCTCAGAGTGCAGGACGTTTGGGGGGTTCGGCTTCGATACCACGTCGTTCATTGAATAATGCTTACAGTCCTGACGTTGGAGATCGACTCGACCAAGACATCGGCGGCAGTGAGGGCGGCAAAGAGGTAACTGTATATCCACCGATCGATAGATCTACAGTGCGACCGAAAAGGAAACGAATTTCTTCTGTGTCCACAGCTCAGCAGATTCCGACCACCCGAGAGACGCGCCTATCGGGACTATCGCCATCAGTTGCAACGGATGACTCCCCATATAGTCAGGACACAGTTCTCAATACAAAGTATTCGGGGACCGATTCGAAAACGGACATGAATAAGCGTATAAACTACAACTATCACCCAATCATTGACTTTTTCGGCGATCAAGCGCGTAATTTGCCTTCATCGCGTGCTGCCCTTCATTCATCGACAACGGGACCAACTTTTACGGGTTATAGAACTAAGAATGGAATTCACAATGGTGTCGGAGTGGTAGACAATAATTGGCGTCCTGTCGTTATTGAATGAGACAACAATTTTTTTTCCAGCGAATGTAATTTTAGTTTATATTATAAAACTCTATTTATTGTAATTCAGACATCATGACTTACGTATCATCCGGCGAGCTCATCTAGTTAATAGGAATCTGCAAATTTTCTCCTCATTACCTTCTATTATTTATTAATTTATTTATTACCTCACCGCTTTGCATCTGGCCAATTACCATCATCATTACATATGTGATTATGGTATTCAACATCTCATCATCTTCATCATCATCTTCGCCATCTATTTATCATCGTAATCATAAACTATCAGAAACCCAACATATTTTTTGCATGTTCAATTTGGTCTTCCAGTTGTAGCGTACCTAGTTTGGGGGGTTTCTGAATGTACTGTGCGTAACATACAAGCAGATACATTTTACTATATTCTTGGCTTTACAAAAAAAATTAATTTAATTTTTATTGAATAATATTAGGTGATGATACTTGCCACATTTTCGCTCATGTATGAACATTAAGATCCGAAATGGATAAGTAGACTTTACAGACATGTGTACTCAGTTGAAACGGGACAAATTTTTTTTTCCATGAAACATTTGTACATTGTTATGTTTACAACCGTATTCCAAAATAAATTATTTATTGTAATACAAAAGTTTTCTCTTTCTTATAATATATTTCAGGTTTCAGATTCTTCATAAATGATTGCCAAAAGCTCACACTAGATTGAAGCCAAACTGGTACAATCAGCACTGGATGAGGAATTAATCTTGTTTTGAAGATCCTTCTTTATTTCAGTGCAATTAAAAAATCCCGAAATTTTTCGAAATTCACTAAAAAAATCCACTTGATTTACTTTACATCTGACAGATATCACAATCTAAATTTGGGACGGTATTCGAAACAAATCTCTTCACAAATCTGACTGAATAGTCTCGCGGACTTCGTCTTAATTTCGCTGAATTATATTGGAGAATGGTATTTTACTATTATCTATTTGAAATTATTTTCTATAGACCTATTAAAAAACGCAAATTTCTCTCAAGTTACCTTGCTATTGTCAGCTGATTGCAATGCAACCAGTCATCTCATCTGAGAAATCAAATCTCTATCTCCCCCAAAAATCTTATGGTGTATTGTACATGCGTTTCGAGATTTGGAAATGTATTTAGATATGGTCATAAAGCATGACATTTGATTGAGGTAGTGTACTATTTTTTGTCGTGCCCCTCTGCTTCTTGTTAACCGATCTGGCGATGGAGATCAAAAATTAAGGTCCACTTCAGTTTGATGCGCTCGGTGGCCATGTTTGTTCGGTGACCGCTCTACGATCTAGAACAGGGGTCGACAAACTCCGACCCGCGGGTCTAATCCGTCTTGCCTCCGGTTTTTATCATGGACAAATTAAATTTTTACAAATAATTTAGAAAACGATTTTTTTTTTATCACAACATAATTTGTTTAAGTGAAATTTAATTAATTTATTTGCTTCGAAGTTTAAATTGGAATAATCACACAGTACGAACTGGGAAAATGGCAATTCCTGTCCAGATTCTAGGCGTATCATTGGTAAAACCGGAACAGAGAGTCTGTGGTAGGGTGAGGATCGTTGAGATTAACACTGTATTGCTGTCAATTGCTATGGAATTCTGGCCCATTATCCTTATAATTTCTAAACGGTGCATTGGACTGAACAAATTTCTAGGTAAATTAAATAACATTGATAAGTTGATTGATGATCACTGGTATATATACAATTAATAAAGAATTATATTCATTGAATTCTACGTCGAACGACCTGCTCAAAGTTGAAATTCGGTTCAGTAGGATAGTCAAAATCGATAGTCAAAAACGACAATTTTCGAGGGTTCGGAGGAGAATTACACTTTAGGACTTTTGAAGCTTACGGATCTTTGAAATACAATAGATACTCCAAATGGAAAAAGTTATGTACACGAGTTGAAGGAATTTGATCCCAAGTCTGGTCTGGTCGATATTTTTCAATTCGGCCCATTTCTAGAGTAGTTATGAGCGAAAATTGAAAAAACACTGTTCAACGATTTCAGCCTTAATAGCCCTCATTTCTCACACATGAACTTTGATACATAAATTTGATTTATTGTGGCCATGAATCCAATTTGTATTCTATTTAAGATTATAGATTCGACATTAATATCATTTATATAAAACTTTCTGTTTTACATGCCTTCTAACTCCCACATGGATGGCGAGTGGTAGTTAGGAGTAGCATCATCTAAACACTTCTATTGAAAATTTATTTCGGTATGAAATTGTAGATTTTTTTAAATAGATTCGAAATAGGGGTGTCCTTAGGCCTTAGGTTACACATTTTAAGGTTATTACAAAATTGGAAAACATGTAAATATTCCTGGGCTGTTGCTCAGATAGTCTCAGCTGAGTTAGGCCGTTTCCTCACTTGTCGGTACGGTAGCGGTGCAGGATCGGCATGCTCGGTATACGGGGTGCCGAAAGCTTACCGAGCGCCTTATTTCAGTGAGAGTTTCCAGATTGGCTCGGTACCACAAATAATTCAAATATTTACTTCAATTATATACATTTTTCTTCCGCGGCAAATGACGCGTCTGAATTTAATTGCTGATCTTATTATATTTGAAATTTTGGCATTTTGTGGCACAATTCAGATAATTACGAAATATTATGGGGATGATTTCGTTAAAATCAACTTTTTTGTTTCAATATAAATGTATACGTGTACTTACTGGTTGTAGGTATAGAAAATTACTTAACGTAGCTTCCAAACAGAGAAAACCTGTTATGGTCAAAATGTATGTACAGTAACATAGGTACATAAATTCAATAGTATCAGTAGCGTATAACACATATAATGTTTGTCTGATAACTAACAAAAAACTTCATTTAAGAAAGATTGTTTACACGCTGTTCTGTAAAGCACGCGAATTAAAAGTAAAATACCGTGAAATTATCCTTTCCAATTCAATGGCCTATTAGCGATTATTTTGTAATGAAAAGCTCATAAAATGCAATTAAAAGTAGTCAAAGTGAAATTATTTGTAAAACATAACATGCTCAATTTGTAGTGTTTTCCAATAAGTTAACGTATATGATTTATTGATCGGAATCGGAAGTAAGTAAATTTTTTTATTTTATATCCTAATGCTATAAGCATTTCTCCAAATTTTGTGCTAATTAATTTTTCCATGGTAGGTAAATATTTTAATTGTCGGGCGAAGGAAGTTCCCTGCTTTCATAAATTACGTGCAATTTTATTCTATTCATTATTATTCAAGCTTATTCGATTCATAATATAGCTACGCATAGTTAGAAGAAAGGAGATAGAGGATATACCTATTAGTAAAAAAATGGCTGTAAAAGTTTACGAACGAAACTTTTGATAGTTTTTATATGGGATTTCGTGCGGAATATCGACCTTTCCACGGTCCCTTGCTTCGTAGTGCACGTAAAGTCGAACAGATTTGTTAAATCAGAACCCGCGCGGCTCCGTGACTGGTATTTTGAATGTGTTGAGACCTTAATACACGCAATTTGTTATGGGTAAAACCCAAGACCCGAGAAAAAATCAATGAATTGAATTAACATTCTCAACAAAAAATCTTCAGATCAATTCAATAATCTGCTAACATAAAAAAAAACTCTAAATAAACGAACTTTTCTTAACTGCAAAATATTCCAATTTTTCAATTATATCACTTCTACCTTCCGGAATATGAGTTTGATTGTTGGAAAGGTTAATGCAATTTATGTTAAATAATGCGTTCAGGCGTGACTTTATTTTTCTAACACACTGAATTGTTGCAAGACTTGTGGGTTAGATAATCTATTACCGGCTGTATCTTCAAATTAGATATGTGTGTTTGATGAAATGCATTTAAGATGCGTTATTATAAGGAAAGTAGATCAACAAATTCATAAATATTTAGTCGTCAGTAGTATAATTGGATTTTGAAGAATTTTTTCTTTCGGCGCAAAGCGGTAATTGTTGAATTATATTTTGGAACAATGGATATTTACTGCAATGTTAAGATGGACAGGCCATTTAAAATGAACATTAACAAAAAAATTAAGAAACAAAAGTGAAAGCGTGGACTAAGGGCTCACAATGAAAATCTAAACAAACCAAATTATTTATGAGTACATACATGAAAATTGATTTTTTCGTAATTAGCTTTTATTTCAATCCCATTTATATAAAGTAAAACGACAAACCCGAACTTTTTAAGCTTTATGTAGTTTTAAAAAGTGATGTCAAATCCCAGATTCGATGATTGGAGAAGTGACAAATTTTGATTTTGTTTGGCAGGTCGCGGTTTTTGATGACAATCACAAAAACAGTTATATCCCGGTAACGGTTAAAGATTTACCAATTATATTTGCACCATTTTTCCTCAAACAAACTGTGAAAAACCCCTATCAGTATTGTTCATCCAACGCGGGACACCCTGCATAAAGCCAATGGAGTACTTTTGGATGTACACCCCAATATTTTGCCTATAGCCTTGCAGCAACAGTATATTGCAAGAGCTACTTTACTGAACCGCTTCTGAATATCCGACCACCAATTGTGCTTCGCGCTCGGTGGCCGTTTGAAGCATCTCTGGAACTCTTCAGCTTTGATATCGTCCCTGGTGCCCTCTGGGAAGCTGTTTTTACCGCCTCCACATCATCAAAACTCTTCCCTTTTAGATCTTTCTTCATTCCCGGGAAAAGAAAAAGTCGCACGGGGCCAAGTTTGCCCAAATAGCGGTTCACTCATAAGGCCAAGTGTGTGGGGGCGTTGTCGTGATGGAGGAACCAGTTACCCGATCGGGCGTTTCCTCTCGGAGACGTCTTGAAACTTCTTAATGATAAATTCTGGCTAGCAGTCTGGCCAGGGGGAACAAACTCCCGATGCACAATTCCACGAACGTCAAAAAAGACAATGATCATCGTCTTCACATTCGACCTCACTTGTCTTGCTTTTTTTGGTCTGGGAGAGTTGGGAGTCTTCCTTGGTTTCCGAGTCATACCCGTAAAACTAACTATCATTACCCGTAATAACTTTGGCCAAAAAGTTTGGATCACTTTCAGTCTCCTTTTTCAAGTCTGTGGCTCAAACTCAATCGAATGTTTTTTTGATCCTGTTTGAGAAGGCGAGGAACAAATCTAGCGGCAACACGTCTCATTTACAAATTCTCAGTCAAATTTCGCCGATCGTGAAACGACGATCCTCGTTGATTTTTTGGCGGATTTTTCAACGTTTCATCGTTTTGAGATGCTGAAGGGCGCCCAGAACGAGCAGCGTCATCAACACTCATCTCACCACGCTTAAAGCGCCCAAACCACTCGAAAACTTGTGTGCGGCTCATAGCATCCTTCTTGAAAGCCTGTTGGTAAGTTTCTGTTTGCCGATTTTCAAGCAGGAAACAAAATTTCAAACACACTCTTTGTTCTTTTAAATTTGCCGTAACGACTTCGCAGGCGGAACACGATAGCAGTAAGGTAAACTAACTGCATCTAGCGGGAGAATTCTCTACTACGTCTACGAATGGCAGCGCGCTCTCAGTCCGGTTTCTTTTCGGCCCCCCCTGGTCCATTTACTATACTAAGGCCCGTTTTCAATGTCCAGTTAACATTTAAACTCTAGATAAAACTTTTGTTATTTTCCCTGTAAAATTTATCTTAAAGAGTTGGCCGCCGCGTAACACCACGTCTCGCAAACTGAGCTACAGCAAGTACAGGCGGTTGCTTAGGCTCGTTGAGAGGCCTATTTCTTCGTCGATGGCACTGCCCGACCTTCACGGTTATCATGGCAACCTTAGGCTCCGTCCCCGAGGGCATCTTCGTGAATTTTGGCACGGTATCCGTATTAAAATGCTCGTAGTTCGGATAGCGCAAGGGTGAGCACATTCGGCCGGATCGATTCCTACTGAATGCAGTAGTTTTCGATAAAAAAAAGGGGGATTTACGTGTCGGACTATGAGTCCACTCGGCTGTTAAATGAGTACCCACTTAGGGGGTAAATAACTCGGTTGAGCGTGTTGTGTTGATCACACACCTTTGCACAAAACACAAAGTCACGATCTGCAAAATGAGATGATACTAGCTTGTCTCGAGACGATGATTGTTCAGATTGGACTGTTGCGCCAGTTGTTTATTTTTATACCCTTCACGGATGTGATGTGAGTATATTAACTTTGTCATGAAGTTTCCAGCGCACAGAAGGAAGCATCTCCAACCAAGTTTATATGGTTGGAGATGCTTCCTTCTGTATAATTTCGGTCAGTATGATGAGACGATTAAGCTTTGTCCGTCTGTCTATCTGTTTCAATGTAAACTAGTCGCTCAGTTTTAAAGCTATCAAGCTGAAATTTTGTACAAAGCCTTCTTTCTACTAAATAAATTAACTGGCGCAACGGTGCAATTTGAACCATGGCCTCGAGATGAGTTAGCATCATCTCTTGTGCAAATGTGTGTGGTCAGCAACACGGTTAACCGAGTTATTTACCCCATAAATGGGCACTCATTTAACAGCTGAGTGGGCTCATAGTCCGACACGTAAATCCCCTTTTTTATCGAAAACTACCGCATTCAGTAAGAATCGAACCGGGGCCCAGTGTGTAGAAGGCGAACGTGCTAACCGTTGCGCCATCCGGACATTTCCGAATTTGGTTGAAATTGGACTACTCTATCGTATAGCTGTGATAGGAACGACCGATCCAAAAGCAAGTTTTTGTTAGAAAACTTTTTTTATTTCAGAAGATATCTTTACGAAATTTTATATTATTCAATCATTTTGAATGCCAAACCAAGTTCTTTGGTTCTTTGGTTGAAATCGGCCCACTATTTCACATACCTGTCATAGGAACTGTGAAATCGGAACAAGTTTTACTACTAATTTCAAAGTGGCAAATGTACCATAAGTCACAACGAAGGCTAGCTTCTTTTATTTATGAAAATACAGAATTTTTTTCAAAAATTTTCACATGCATTCACATTTAGCTCCACCGCTACTTGAATATCTGACGCTCAAAGCACTTATGTAGTAGGGGAACATTATTTTAGTGATTTTCGTTGTTAACAATCTCTATTCTTTGAAATTACTTGTTCAAATGTAGCGCTACCTCCCGTACTAGTAGTGTCACGAAAAACTCGTAGTCAATAAACTTGGACTTTCAAATATCAAGAATGAGGATAATCTACCTATTATTGAATCACCTTCTTAAGCGTCAACTATCTTCAATCCATGTTGCTCTAAAGTTTATTTGATCATTCGGTCATTGACCTGATTGCGGATTTACCATTCATCGCGAAGGTGCACTTTAACAATTAACTGTTAAAATCAGATTTATTATTCACTCTGATAAGCTGATTTCATTGGTTATTAAATTGTAGATAATAGTTTCCCTCCAGTGTCCACATCTTTCTAATACAAATTGTCACATTCATAACATTCAAATAAGTCAAAAAGAGCTAATTGTCACAATATTTAGATTGCAAAACTAAAGATGAGTTGCGAAATAATTGTATTATTCGCAATATTTATTATTATCTCGAATCTTGACATAAGCCGACAACTAAATTAAAAGTTAGAAAATAATCAATCATTTTCAACACACCGGTCAAGTTGAAATTTTAGTGAATGTCGACTAATGAACTGCATTATAGGTTCAGGTGTACCATCAAAACACTGAAATCGTAACTACCATCGTAACTGCCACAATTGCTTGGTTCAGGTAGGTAAATAATAACGCTGGATGTGTGCTTATGAGTACGGATATGTACGAGTAAGAGTTATTGTTTGGATGTAAGTATCTCTTACATGTTTATGTGTGATAGATAGGAGTGATCTGAATATTTTTAATTCTGTTTTTTTTTTTTTTTTTAATTTTGGCACAAAGATACAGTGAAAAAATACTGTTTCTGGTGTATTGTCTTAATCGTGTAGGTAACTTTCTTATAACATAATACTAGATCTCAAGGCTTTCCCTCTTTTGTACACGATAGTCGTTACAAAATAATTAATAATTAATTAAAAGGATAACCTTTTTTCGAAGTTGAACTTACTTTCTGTAACCGAATAATTGTGGCTTGTAAGTCACTCAATTTTTTCCTCCTTGTCAGCCTATTTGAATCATCCTGAATTCCGGAAACTAATTTCTAATAACAATAAACTTCGGGTTAATCACCGACTTGTTAAAGCTGTATCTTCATGCTCATAATACGTTCAAACTGAAAGAGAAAAAAAAACCTTTAACAAGAAATCGCTTCCATCATAGAAATTGGCAATCTTCTTTATTACCAATTACCATACAATCTCGCTTCATTCAACTACTCGTATGTGGATAAGATTAACAATTTAATTACAGGTGCCATCTCTCCCGATACATACTATGTTCTGGGCAATGTTTATTACAATTTTATGATTACGCCACTGAATATATTATGACAGCCATAATTAATGATGCTGTACGAGTAAATCATCCTGGCAAGGGGCAGTCGTATAAGCTAAAAATTAGAAATTGGAAAATTTACGGCGTGCTTTTGTATACACTCGAATATGGGTAAATGTTTGATGTAATCAATAATTATAATTGTTAAGAGTGCTTGTTACAACTTTTAGAGGTGTGTAGTCTGAGAAACATGTTACACGTACGTTTTTTTCACCAGCTGAGTTTCAGTAAAAGCAAAATGAGACCTCCGATTGTGGTTATATAGTAGGGTGGCATCGTTGTTGCTAGGTTCGTTGTCTTTCCTACACTCTCACTGAACTGGTTTAGGTCGCGTTCAGTGAAAAGTATGTCACATCGGAAAGGTAGGTGTATCTAATGGTGTGTACATTAATGTTTCCAGGTGAGTCCAGGTGTGGGCTACGGTGTGAGCTATTTATAAATCACCGCCGGTTATTGTTGGGCTTATATAAGCATAATACTATGTTTTGGTAGCGAAGGCGGATTTCAGTTTGACTATAAATTATTAAACTGTGGCCAACTTGATTTGATGAATTTTCAAAACTCCAAGATATAAGAGTTTATTATTAGTAAGAGCTTATGCCGGTAATTTCTGAATATGTACTACATTTATGAACCGGCTGATCTCAATTTGCAGACTGCATATGCGAATTTCTACTTAAAGTGATGTTAACATAATATAATCGCAATAAAGCTTTGTTTTTCAATACACCCCCACATTTCTTACTAACTGTACGACAGCTACTCCAGTAGGATTAGATAACGCACTTCATACAAATTAACTTAGTGTCTAGTAGTTGCATATGTGTTGGTTTCCATAGTGAGTACGCAAAGAGGTAAAGCCAACTAACATAAGCATGTCACTCATACAATGGCAGGTATGAATAAAAAGTAGTTACTTATAGAAATGATCAATTCAAAAGTAAACTCTATCGAACAAGCCGTCGCTCTAGTTTGTCTCAAGTGAGACTCTCTCTCAATTATCCTAACCCCTTGTGGGGCATAGGGCGTCAACTGTTCCATGCGTCCCCCAGTTGACGTTTCGTTGGCGTAAACTAGTTTCGAAGAATGCAGTTGCCAGCATGCTCCACCTGCACATCCATGGCCACGAACTTCGTCGTGGACGGGATTCGAACCCGAAACGACGGTAGTCAAACATGTGACTGATGCCTCAACACACTATGCTACCGTTCGCTCAAATGGGACTACATTATCAGAATTGTGTTTGTGTAATGTGGCCACTGGCGCCTAGCCAGAACATATACAGAGTTTCGCATTGGCAAGCTGCATGCTGCAATTTGCATTGCTGCGAAATTTGTACCCAGCATCGACTTGGTTGTTCTCGGCCACGCCTCTCCCACTAGTGCGATGCGCGAAGCTGCGGCGTCTGATGAGACGCGCTTCGCACCAGCGGTTGAAACCGGCGAACACGCATTTTTCAAATGAATATATTATTATCAAATATAACGTGATTGTTACGAAACATGCAAAGATTATTGCCTATGGTGCTGATTATAGTTGGCAATCCGTACTTTTGACCTCGGACGTGTTTAAGGGGTGCACGGATGTGCTAACTGAAACTATAGAAATATACTACAATATTTATTATTAAGGGAGGAAACCACATTAGGAGGTTCAAAAAATCCAATTTACTTTATTGCATAAATTGTTAGCTTAACAATTCAGGAATACGCTACCAAAATTTCAAACCGAAATTCGCATTCGTTTAGATTTTATGAGCATAGAACCGAGTGCTCATCGGGTATAGTCTACAGGCTCGAGCGCACAGCAGGCAGCGCTTTATGTATTGTACTTACGTAGCCTTGTAGCGGAACCCCACTTTTGAATCTTTGTTTTCAAATAATGGTATAGCATCAATACAAGGGATTCTGTCGGTTATATTCTGTTTTACAAACACGTTTTTCACAAAATGACTTTTTCCACACGTGCGGGAATTCTAACTCAAAAAGAAATGAACTGATCATTATGAAAATTGAAGGTATGATTCTTTATAAAATTACGAAAAACATGAACCAACATTTGAGATGATATCATATTTTTAAGGGTGTTTTTTTTTCTTCCATAATTTGTGAACAAAAATAGTTAAAATTGAAATTTTTTTTCCAACACGTGCAAAATTTTTAATTGCCATTATTTTCGCCTGCATTTAGATCCATATTCTTAGAGAATAAGTTAATACTCGTAATGTAAAATTAAAACCTTTTTGATTTCGGATCAAAATTGGAATCGCTACACGTCCCGCATTTGGAGAACTTCAGTTACGGGCTTCAGCGGACATCAGTGCGTAACTTTGTTATTTGTGGCTTAAAATATTCAAAATAAAAATCACAAAAGTTGTTCAAAATATGAATAAAATGATGTTAAAATTTGACTGAATTCTAGTTAATTCTTCCCACCCAAAAAAAAAAAATCCTAAAAAATCGGTAAAAATTAGCCTCCTAATGTTGTTTCCCCCTTGTCTGTTTTTACAGATATCTTTACCAAATTTAACATAAATTGAGCATAGTTACCGCCAAACCATATTTCTAAATTTGGGTGAAATCGGCTTACAGTTTCATATTTATATATATATATATGTATATCTCGTTGAAACAGTGGAATCGAAACAAGTTTTACTGCTTATTTCAAAGAGGTAAATGCAGAATGGTTGATCCTTTCTGCAATTACCATTTACAGCACTTTGAGAACCAGTGATTTAAAAGTTCAAACAATCCTTACGTGCTTAACAACATTTTATTTCTGGAAGCGCATCTATGACTATGGGGTTTTTCAATTTAAATTGTGCTAGTAAAAAATGGCCATAAATATACTTAACATCGCGAACAGATACATTTTGATCATGTGTCTTAATATATTTTCTTCAATTCTCATTTTGCATGATTGGAGGCTGGGAAATCCAACGCTGCCGTTTGAACTTGACTGCGTAGCACGTGGCTCGAACTCTATCTGCAGAGCCAATGGTAACTGGTTTTCTTATTTTGCTTCCGTAGTTCGTTTTCTTCATTTTTCTTCCAAGATTTTTCCATTATATTGGCTGTCAAAGTGCAATGAAAGTACGGACTTACATAGTTTAACGTCGTTTAGCGCGACGTAACTACTGTTGCTTCCATATCGGAAACAGACATGATCATTTTCTGCATTTTGTCGCCGTACACTTCCAGAGCCTATGTAAATTAAAGTGGACATTAAGTTTTATTTCTACACAGTTTGCAGTTGCTTATGAAAGTACCGATTATTGAGATGTAAGAGGTACGCTTCCTACTTGTTAAAAATGTTAGTTAGATTATATGGAAAAGGCGGGACTAATGATTATTAGTTGCATTGTTGAAAAGTTGGTGAATTTGTAAATTTCAAACAGGATATAGATTCCAGAGTTTGTTACAAAAGGTAGTCTTTATATGATATGTGAAATAGAAGGTTAGTTATTATATTTAACAAGAATTGGTGGTGTGATTCATCATGAAAAAATAAAAGTAAAATAGTAAAAAAAAAACATACAAAGTACAAATATTGTATGGGGCCCTGCATTGTAATCTCATTGTTAAATACAAAATAAGGCTAGTATTCCATCCAATTTAAGTCAAGAAGCTGAAATGAAAAGCAGCTCATACATATATATTTAAATCAAAAACGTAAACACCGCTCTAATATGCAAAGTCTATTATTATGTTTATGAGTATGCAAATCATATAAACAAATCAGATTTTTATTTGATTTATTAATTTGAAGTTGAAAATTTTGCATTTTCTTCTAAAGATTCCTAAAATCTTACGTAGAAGAACTATTCGAATGGACCGAAGACGTTATGGTAATTGAAACCTAAATTTAAGGTATGCATACCTTAAGCATAATAGAAAATGTGACAATGAATATCTAAATATGCAAAATGCACTCCGAAGCCGCACTTAATGAATCCATTTCTGCTTTAGGTGATAAGCACCTTAAGCCCACACATAGTGTAGTTCCTTAAGCGAAAATCGATCAGTCAAATAGTGCAATGTTGATGTAGGTCTACTTGCCTGTATTTCCTTAAGTGATTCCAAAGAAAAGTGCACTAAAGTTTCACTCCTGTTTGCCCAGAAACTTCATAAAAAGACAGAATACTCTAAGTCCCAGTAACGTATATAAATAAAACAATTTATTAATTTTTCGTTTAATTTCGATTTTTTCAAAATATCTTCGCGACCCACTGGAAATACCTTGCGACCTCCCAGGGGGTTGCGATCCACACTTTGAGAACCAATGTACTAGATAACCACTAAACCTGGGGCGATGACATTTTATGGAAATATGAAAAATATCTGTTACACATATCTACCTACAGTACAGCTTCCAATTCTAAAATTCTTACTTTGACAGGTGAGAGAGTTGGCATGTGGGATACTAAATCATGAGTAAGGCATTTTAATTATAGTGCTTTTGTAGATCTGAGTGATAACAAAACGAGCGAGCCAAAATTTACATCTCAAAAAAGCGCTAACTACAAAACCCTCAAATTGCAAGCGTAGCCGTCTACATTCCGGTTTCATTTAATATAAATACATCATTTTACGATTCATCGTCATCATCGTGGTGGGACAGCCCGACGTCGGGCCTTGGCCGCCTGGATCATTGTCCTCCAATTATCTCGGTCACATGACTGCGTCCTCCAATTTTGCAAGCCCCGTAGCTGCGCGGCGTCCGCATACCTATATACTGAGCTTTCCCAACTAGTTCTCGGTTGTCTTTGCAGTGTCGCCCCGTCGACTCGTTCTGCATTCATTACTCTTTTTGGCATGCGATCATCGTCCATTCGTTGTACATTCCTTGCCCTTGAAGTTGTTGTAGTTGGACGATTTTCGAGACTTCCAGCTTATCGTACAGTTCATACAAATCATGGTTGGATTTGGGTTGCTGCATATTAGAATATCTACTACTTTGCGTGACAACAAGAAATAACAGATGCAGATACGGTCTCATGAGCTGGAGGTTAAAAGTCTGCAAGCTTCGCTTCTCGCAATAACAGCTTTATTAATTAACTCCTCTCTTAACTAAATGACGCCTTAGCCAAATTCGCAATTAACCAAATTAACTGTCCCATTAAGAAGAAAGTGTAATTCGGTTGGACTAACGGTTAGAAGATGCGCCTTTTATGCACTGGGCTCCGGTTCGATTCCCACCGAATGTTACTGCATTCAGAATAATAATACCCGCAGAAGGTTCTTCTCCAGGGACCTATATTTTTGGTGATTTAGCTTAACTCCGGCAACCAGTGAGCTGAGTGTACCAAGAATAGGGTGGACCATTCTAATTAAGGGGTGTCCATGAAATTTAACATATGGGAATGAGTCACATTTAAAGTTTAATACTCAAAGCATAGCCTACAAAGTAAAAAGATGAGGCATAAGTTAGTTTATCTGTAGGGTACACCACTATACGATTTTACGTGCACTGTCGCGGTCGAATGGCTACATGCAAATGAAAATCACGTTAAGATGAACTTAAATTTTCTTTTCATACAAATTGTAAGTTTGTCTGTAGGCAAATAACCGTATTTTTTATATATTTTACGTTATGACTATCATAACGAATGTTGTAATCAACTTGTATTAAACACGGCGTATGCATATTTGCTTTAATTGAAATTTACCATGAATCTCGATCCAATCTTAGGAGCAAGCTGCACTCAAGTATCTTGCTCATGACGGTAAAAAAAAACTGAAATTTTCGAATCACTTCCTCTTTTCATAAAACGGCTATACTTTTACAGTACGCGAGATACCAGTACTGTCAAATTTAGCAAAATCGGCTGGCTAGCTAGCCTGATGCCCATTTTTACAGTTTAGCGTAGCGAAATCCATGCTGCATATTATGAACAAATTCAAGCCATTTTTCCTTCTTACTCTGTTTTTTTTCTTACTTCGGCCACTGGTACACCACACAACAATATTACATTTGCAACAAACCACAAAACAGATGAGGAGGAAAGAAGTAGCGCAAAGTCAGATGCATACAAAAACTATACAAAATTTACACGGCTCGGCGCGGCGCCAGGTGAATAAAGAAAGTCTTAATATAAAAGCGAAATTATGATGACTCTCGTGTTGCAGTTGGAACTATGTCTTCAAACGGTTCGGTCCATTAGAAGAAAAGTAACCTATTCAATAGTTATTAGATAAAACGGGTTCAGTGAATTTTTCGACAAAATGTGGAATTCTAAAGTGTTAGTAGTCGTAGCGACGACGACGCTTCTTTTGTGCGAGATATGTGAATTGGACGCTCGAAAAGTTGTGTATATTTATGACCCGCCGGGATCAGAATCTGAAATTTACGCGCAATCACATCCAGGAGATTTTCGGATTCTTCCGGTTCGAAGTGTACCCCAGCAACAGCAGCTACAATCGCCCGAGCAGGATCAACAAATCGTTACAGCCGATGCTATACGGATAATCGACCCTCCAAAATATGTGCGAAATCATCATCATAATCAACGGGAGGAAGAACATGAACATAGTCCGCAACAGTTCCCGAATTATCAGAATCCCTTTGGACGTGGCTCTACGTTCAAGGCACCGTCATACTTACCGTTGCCAAATAAGGCCACACAATCCGATCAGCATCCTCAAACTCTACAAAGCAGTTATCGTGAGCATTTAGGGCTGCAAAATCCTACACCAAGTATTATTCGTGGTCAGATCGGCAACTTGAAAGAACGACAGAAGATTTACTTTCCGACGGAAGACAACGAACGGCCTGTACGAACGAAATATCGCGTAAAACCCGTCATTGAAGATCAACCTATCTACGGTCAAAGTTCCTACAAGCCGAACAGACAAAACTATCGGGCCGGAGAGGATGAGTACGTAGTTGGAAATACCTTTGTGGTTGCTGATAACGGAGGAGCAACTAATGTTCAATCTGCAGCTAGACCTGTGAATCCTTACAAGCATTTGGCCTCAGTTCGTCATGAAGATAACATTCGACACCAACCACGAGAGGGACTAAATCCTCGTATAAAGGAGCGCCTGAGAACAGAAAAGACGCACACAGTGTATGCCGAGCAGGGTTACGACGACAAGAACTTCCAGAATGGTGACCAACAACGCTATACAACTCAATTTATCAAACATCGATCAAAGCGTGCCACCAATAATTATTTTTTATCGCGTCATGTTGAACGTGTAGAAGAACTGCCGATAGCTCTCAGCCTCGTTAGTGATCAAGGTCAAAAATTAGTTGGCCAGGACCTTTTGAGGCATATTGCAAATCTCATTCAGGACTCGAAACAATTGGTACCGCAAGTAGCTAGCAATGGTAGCGGGACTACGGAAGAAATGAATTCCATTCTTGTGCCCAGCAAGGGATTTCAAGAGCTGTATGAAAAGTCAGTGAAAGTAGTCTCCGAGCCACAAAATCCAACCAATCATCAACCATCCGTACCCATATACCTTTCCGCTAATCAACACTTACCCCGGGCTGAGAAACTTCAGGGGGCACCACTTTCGCCCTATCAACGTACCAAAGCCATTAATTGTGACTACAGTCCGGAATTACAGCAAAACGGGAAAAAGAAGAAAACCGGACAGCAAATTGAATGTTTAAAAGAGAAATATTTCGCCAAGGAACCGCTCGGGGAGAAATTCTACGAGGATCAGCAAGTTGAGCAAGTTAATCATCCCGGTGCACAAGGAAAGAATCCCTCCTTTTTGGTCTACGATGACGTAATGCAAACAATAGAGTCTAGTAGGATTAAGGCCAACCCGAAATATGAAGGATCACAATTTGGAATTGACGTTAATCCTGAAACGGCACGATTTTCAGAGGCCACTCTACCCATTTTCGATATAACTAAATACTTCCCTCAAGTGTATATGATCAAGCCAAGTGGAAAGGTCTACGGTATAAAATTCAAACCAAATGCCACCCCAAATATATATAACGAAGGCGAGAATGAACCTAAAAATCCTGCCGATATAATTAAAACGCCACCGAAAAGCGTTCAGTATGATAGGACCATTGAAGAAAGGGACCAACAGCATAGCGTGCGAACATTCGAGGAACCGGTTAGCCATCATGAAGAACCAGAGTACGGTCAACAGTACCAACAAGAACAGAAATTCACGCCGTCGCGGCAACAGCCGGAGGCAGTAAGACAACACGTGCACCACCAAGAAACTCACTATCCTCAACAGCATCAGCAGCATCGACAGAGTCAGCCACAGCCACAACACCAGGAACAGCGTCATCATCAGCAACAACAAGGTCACCATCAGCAACAGCAGGGTCACAATCAGCAACAGCAGGGTCACCATCAACAGCAGCAACGTTACACACATCAAGGACCATCTAATCACTATCATGTGCAACGCCAGTTTGTTCAGCAACATCCACCCAAGCCGCAAAACAGACGACCCGAGCTGATCAATTACAACAGTTATGGACCAAAGCCAGCTCAGCATGGCCACCCGAATCCCCATGGAAATCCTCAAAGGGTTAACGTGCCCATCGCTCACATTGTGAAATTTGTTCCTGAAGATGCCATTCGGCCGCAAAAGCAAAGACTATAAGTTTAATATATTTGTTTAAATTGTTACAGTTTAAGGCTCCTGTTTTTTATACCTAATTTATGTTAACATTGTTTTAAAGAATATTTTAATAAATTTTTTGTATAAAAATTTTATCTTTCTTGGTATTTTTTCTACACGTAAAATCTCTAAATTCAGAACCTCTAAAATATAAATATTTGGCATTTGAATTTTTTCGAGCTCAAAAAGAGGTGAAGTCTGAGGTAAGACACTCAAAGTTTAGGTTGTCAGAAAGAATGTGTGACTTAGGAACCATTTCATGGCTAAATAGTAATATCTGTGGCCGCAAAGTTTGATGGTTTCCAATAAATTTAAGTCTGCAATGAATGATTCTAAGTCCACGATTGTGCACAGAGGCGCATATTGTCTTTATCCCAAAATTGGGATTTCTGACCTATCTATCAGTCATCGACTTTCGAAAGATCCTGGAGAGGTTGACTGATATCCATCCATCTGCAAACCAGCACCCCTTATACACCTCAAAATATGACCATTGGGAGGGAAGGTCAGTGGATTCTGATTCTCGGGTGAGGTACACCGAAAAATATCTTGCCTGCATAGATTCCACTTTAACAATACACAGCCTGTAACAATCACTAATGTACCCGCAAGTCTGACAGTCGATAATTCGCTATGCAGACTCATTAACCTGGTGCTAACATTTAGGGTTATGCTTCATAAGTCTAGGTGTATTGAATGAATGAAGGTTATCTACCATTTTCTCTGGAATTTAGCAGTTAAGAAATTAGTTCTGGACATGTAGCGAGTAGGATGTACACAGTATGTAATGATTCCTTACATCCATGAAGTTGCAATTGTCATCTTGGATAGACAATTTCATATTATTCTCTGCCAAATAAAAGACTCTTTAATTTCTGACAAATTGGATTGGCTATGCTGGTGTTAGGGTAGGTTAAGTTAGGTTAAAGGGTTGCCATGATTATCCGCAGCACACATAGACCACATTTTGGTCCGTTGTACTACCACACGGGATATAGAGTCCCCACCATCTTATACCTCGAACCAACCTGAGCGCAAAATAAAACGTTGTAATTGACCAACGTCAACGTTTACCAAGTCTGCCAATTCGTTAAAATGGTAAGAGCCTAGAATTAACCTCCTCAGACTTGCCAAGCCTCGGCATTCATCAAGAAGATGGAAGATAACATCCTTTTCCTCTTCATCACTACAACTTCTACAAATGTCGTTAAACGGCAGCCTAAGCCTCTTGGTGTGCTCTCCGATTAGACAATGCCTAGTGATGACACCGAAGACAGCACCGACATATTGTATATTCAACAACAGCAACTTAGCTGATTGACCCAATTCCAACCTGGGCCACATCTGTTTAGTTAAATTACAGGTGCCGACGGTCAGCCATCTCGAGTTAGTCCTGCTGACCACAGCCAGCATAATGCCAAATTTATTTGAGTCGAAAGGAATTTCACTTACTTTCAACTTCAGTCGTTGTATCCCGTCGAGCCAGTTCGTCAGCTCTAAAATTGCCAACGAATCCATTGTGACCATCACAAAAAATGTCGAAGAAGTTACACAACTCCATTAGCGATATACGGCACTTCAACTCAATCTTGAGGTTGTAAGTACGGATTCCAGCGATCTAATCGCAGCTTGGCTGTCTCTCAAAATAACAATGTTCCTGATAGATGCCCCAGCGAGGCAAAAGTTTCCCAAATTTCTACCAATTCCGGCTGATGAATACTACAGTGTTCGGGTAGTCATACCGATATGTTTAAATTCAGTGTGTCGGAGTGAACGCCCACGCCAACCCTATGATCGGTCTTAGAGCCATCGGTGTAGATGTATATCGTATCTGATGTTGTAAGCCAGTCATAATTGCACTGTGGTCGTGATGGAATGATGGAATAAGGCATCTGAAGCTCTTGTCAAACATCATCTTTGTCAAAACATATTCCGCATTTGCTGGGATATCAAGATTTCGTAAAATTGTCGAGTGTTAATTATTCAAAGTCAATCAGTGACCTGTTTCATGAATGCGGACGGCCGTGCAAGCGGCAATCTGTTCACCTAGAATATCAAACAGGATTACGGTTAATATCTGTACTGTACGCTCTACCAGATAACTATACCGTGCAGGAGGATAGGTCGTTTAACGGCAACATAGAGGCAATGTAGCACGTTAAATTACAGGCCCCATTTTTGACCGATGATCCATTACCAAATGTGTACCTCCTGCAAGCGTAGAGTGCAATATTAGCCTTATTGATGCATTCCTGAATATTTGGCTTCCATTTTAACTTCCTATCCAGAATCTCCGGACCGTTGTTAGCGGTGCTCCATAAAAGGGGAGAGAGGAATGTTTTACTATGCGGTGAACCGTTTTCAAAATATTTGAAAAAAATTAAAAAAGATCCTTTTTTTGTAGTTTTTTTTCCGAGATTCTGCTGAAATTTCACTTCGTATTTACGAGCACTTTCGGTAGAATCTTCCCTGAACCCCGCTAAAAAATAGAAGAAAAAAGTATCCTGGATAATTAGTATCTTTCACAATACAAAGCTGCAAACTTGATAAAATGAAGTGATTTTAAGGTTTTTTTTTCCAAATTTTAACTATCTTCGGCCGCCAACCCAGTTTCGGAGGCTTGTCAGACTTCTTCTTTTCGAATTCCTGCATTACAAAGAAACAATCGCGAAAGTTCTAGCCTTGGTACTTATAACGTAACCAAACGGACACCAGTTCTCCAGCTATAATGTCCTTCGGTAAATTTTAAAAGCAGTTTGCGATCGAGATGGATGGTACATTTGGTACAACCATGAGCTGTACGAACTGTACGATGCGCTGGTAGTTTCGACGTCTACGATGGACAGGATATATACAACGAATGGATGATGAATACATACCTAAAAAAAATATTGAATGGACGACGCGTCGACGGAGCAAGGCTGCGAGGAAGACCAATAGCTGGTTGGACGGACTCAGTAGTTGAGGACGCCGAAAAACTGCAAGGCGTCCAAAATTGGTGGACACGGTCACTTGACCGAGATAATTATGGGACGATGATACTGGCGGCTAAGGTCCGGCGTCCGTCGGGCTGTTATGTCGTGACGCTGATAATACTGTCGATTGAGAAATAGTCATAGGCTTTTGTCAGACCCTCTAGGCCAGGCCTGTCCAACCTGGGGGCCACGGGGCCACTTGTGGCCCCGTCAAAATTAGAAATGGCCCCCGCAAGATTCTGATAATCAAATAAAATTTTCGGTTGAACTAGATTCAGTTTAGAAATTAACGAGAAGTTTCCGTCATTCGAAAAACGAGCTGCTGAAATTTTACGATTGAAAAATGAGTTTGGTTCCGAGCAAAAAATCGTCAAAAAGTTCTTAAGTACGAATCATCTTATTACGCGTGCCACTTATGAGGTCGCATTTAGAATTGCAAAATATGGAAAATCATATTCGGATGGCGAATTTCACAAAGAATCAAACTGGGATGACAAATTGAAAATATTGTACCATTATTTGATAAAATAAAAATGTTATCGCTCAGCCATCAAACTATCAGTCGGCGTGTTAATGGGTGGGTTCAGGTCCCGCAACGTTTTAAACGCAATTGCAAACAGTTCGACTGATTTTTCTTGTGGACGCTCCGTTTCAGTTTGCGTTTGATCAACCAGACATCGGGGAAATTAACCAGAAATTTTTCCTGGTTGTTTTCCGGTCAATGGGGGGTAAGGGATATTAGCGTATTTGACAGTTGTTAGTTGACGTATTGCGTGTGACTGTCAGATGGTGTGGATTTTCGTTTTTGGTTTCTTGATTTTTACATGGCGTCTTGTGTGCTTATTTACACCGGAGCAACACAAATTTGTGGCGATTTTGCAGTGTTTTTAATTTTTCCTGAAACCGTCGCGAATTTAATTGAAGTTTTGTTTGAAATTCAATAGCGAATCGGCTGTCAGCTGTTTAATACATGACAACTGCAAAACAAGTCATTCGGGTGAAGAGTTTATGGTTGGCTGGAGGGAAAATCCTTACCGCAATTACAACGTTGCGGGACGTGAACGCAGGCAATGATATTGGAGCAGAGATAGAAGCCAATTTGAAACGTGATTTAGAGCAATGTGAAGCATTGTCTGTGGCGCTGGATGAAACAACAGATATTTCAGATATGTCACAAGTTTTGTTTTGGGTGCGCTATTTTGTTGATGATCGAATTGAAGAACAGCTTCTTGCATTGGTGTCGCTAACTGAGCAAACTCGAGCTGAAGACATTTTCAGTGCATTTCAAACTATAGTGACTCGATTTAATTTTGATTTGAAGAAAGTCGTATCAGTATGTACTGATGATGCTCCTGCAATGATTGGAATTCATGCTGGTTTTGCTACTTTACTGAAAAAATACATTGCTGAAAGCTACGAAGCAAAATTGCTCATTACATATTATTGTATCATTCATCAAGAAAATTTGTGTGTGCAAGCACTGGAAAAGGATTGTGATATTTTGAAGACAGTTACAAAAGTATGTGCAATAGCAATAGCCACAAATACACTGATTTTCGTATTTTTTTACATTTAATTTGTTCTTTCGCAGATCATCAATAAAATTCGAAGCAGTGAGCTACGTCATCGCCGATTCAAATTGTTGACAGAGGAATTAAATTCGAAATTTTCTGATATCATGTACTTCAATAACATTCGTTGGTTAAGTTGTGGTCAAGTTTTAAACAGGTTTTGTGATTTGTTCAAAGAAATTGTACTTTTTCTCCAAGAACAAAATTTGAATAATGAATTCAGCCAAATAACAACCTCTCAGTGGAGGCAACAACTATATTTTCTAGCCGATATCACAAAACATTTGAACGAATTAGATTTGAAGTTGCAAGGAAAAAAAATAAGTTTATACGGGATTTGGCAAAAGACGTAAGGAGTTCAAGTTGAAACTAGTCGCTTTCAAAAATGAAATTAAGGAAAATGATTACACATTTTTCCAAACATTGAATGCACATCTGGAAGAAGAAGAGTTTGAAATCGGCTACGATATGGAAATTTTTATTAAATTTCTCGATCTTTTGATCGATCAATTCGATTCACGATTTTTAGATTTCAAAAAATTTCATCTGGCATTCAAGTTTTTGAAAAATCCATTTGTCTCCGATCAGAAGGATATTGAAAATTTATCAGAACTATTTGAAACGAAGAATACTCACTTGTCATTTGATATTTCGCTGATAAATGAAGAAACTTATATGCCAAATGAAACAAGTGATGTATTATGGAAACGGTTGCTTTCAAATTGCAATTTCTTAGTACTCAAAAATATTATTCCAAAATTTCTTTGTATGTTCGGTTCCACATACGTTTGCGAGAGTACATTTTCTAGCCTTACACATCGTAAAAGCAAGTTCCGTAGTTCATTATCTCAACAAAATTTGGAATCTGAAATTCGTTGCGAACTTTGCAAATCTAAGCCCGATTTAAACAAAATAACCGAAAATAAAATCTGTCAACCATCTTATTGATTATTCAGTAAAAAAAAACATTGTCATTCTTAATCCGCTTTAAGTGAACTAACAGAAAATACATTCTGTTCAATCTTTTCATTCGTTACATAATAAAGAACGCTATTTTTTTTAAATACAAAAAAAATATTTTTTTGTTCAATCATGTGGCCCCTGATTTGATTTGGGGGCCACAATTTTGGCCCCGACGAAAAATAGGTTGGACAGGCCTGCTCTAGGCGATTGATCCCTTCTTCATTTGAGAAGTGCTTTCTCGCTGTCATTCATAATCCCGGCGGCACTCTCGCTGCCGAAATCGGTAGCCCTGAGGTATCGGTCGCCACATTACGATGGTTCCGTTTAGATGTTAGGGGTTCATTTCCCCCGTGGGCTAATAAAATAAAATTAAAAACTACCTGTGGGTTCTATTTGATTTCCCACAGCGTTCCAAGCTTATCAGTAAGAGAAGGCTAAACGGATATATGAGGTAGCAACTGCACCCTTCGAAATTTATATGCAAACCCATCGTCAACAAGGCATTACTGAAACGCGTCGTGTTAAGGTAATTAGTAGTAACCTCAGTGTCAAGTCAATAGTATTTTTGAACAAATTTTATTTCTGTTGATTTCACGCGTGGAACCCCCCCGAAAATGTCCATCCTCTGTTATTTATCTGTTCCAGAAAGTTGCTTGATGCGAAAAATTATTTATTTGTCTCGAATATTTAACCATTTGGCTTGGAAATTTATATTCTTGACCTCGAAATGCAATATCATGAGAAGTGAATATTTATTATTAAGTTATTTTTTGGTAAGTAGTACCATAGCCATTCGTAACAAGTCACTGTAGTATCTCTTAGACCGGTAATTGATTTAAGGGATGGTATTGCTTATATCCGTAAGACTTTAGATTAGTACTCATCTATGACACTTGAGTATGAGATCCGACTATAAAGATAGATTTTGATAATATCCTTACCTTTTCTGTTTATACCGAATAGAAACTCAGTCTTAAAAAAAAATATCACGGTTTGTGGTGTTGAAGGCTTCCGCAATTCGACAAAAATTGTTGTGACATAGACGCCTTGTTCATTTGGTAATTGCGCGTGTTGATTTTATGTTTAATACCAAATTGGTTTTTAACCAGTACTTTGATGTAAACATTTTGAAAATCGGTTTTTATGTGAATTCAGAAATGAAATCTTCATATCAATGAATGATAAATTTGAATAATACTCTGATGTAATATGCACTACTTTTTGGCGCTCCAAATTTATTCGTTGCGTATACTATCCTGCTTAAATAAATAAAAGTCGTTCGTCCAAAACAAAAGCTGCTCAAAACTTAATTGCAATATTAAAATTCCGTTTGATTACTTACTCGTACTGTGTGAAGAGACTTAGTGCAACAATAAAGCACAATTACCGGACTAACACGAAGAAAGTCAACAATTTTATGCTTGTGTAAATTGCTTCCGATTAATCTTCCCTCATCAAAGATAATCACCGAATTAAGTAATTTTTGGCGAAAGCTACTGGGAGAATTGTATACATAAATGAACCGCTAATTTTTCCAATTATCACGCTCTTATACAATAGTCCAAGATAAAGTAATTGAACAGCAAGCCAACAAGATGCTACTGAATTCCCTCGTTAATCATGGACTCGTGCCGTCGTCAGTTGGTTTTGTTTCCATTTTTCGAATTGCCAAAAATATATGGGGTGAGATGGCGTTTACCTCAGTTTGTCGACTTGGTTCCGTAGTGCCGCCCATTGCATGTCGATTTTCGTGATAGGAAAAGTTGCAAGTAATTATGAGTTTGAAGATTTATCATACAGTCACTTCCTGGGCTCACTGTCAAGGTGAAGTTAAAAATGCCACTCCATTATGGCGAGACGAATTTGTTTACCGATTTGAATGAAAGACTTAAGTGAGTAATTTTGGGAGGTGGTGAAATACGAGTACTACTTTCTAGGTAAGGAAATGGAATGAAATGTTAGGATATGTCGCTGACCTGATGTATGGCAACAATGGGGAAAGTAAATAAATAAAACACATAATAGGAGAAACTATTGTCAGAGCAAATTGAAACGAAAGATTTAGACGAGTAACTCTGCAATATAATAGAATATGTACAGGTACACACATTTTATAAATTATTTTTTCTTTTAGAGAAAATTCGGTCAAAGTTAATTTAAAACACCTTTATCAAATAACATTTGGATAATCCCAACAATGCGAATTAGTATAAGATTCAAATAGAAAGAGAGACAATTTGACAATACTTTACATAGACTCTTGTAGAAATCGATGCGAATTAAATCGCGATGAGAAACTGCATTAATTCAGTTAATTTTTCACACCAGAACTTGATAATATATTCAAATACAAGCCATCGCTCAGATTTTGGTTATCTTAAATGGGCAAACATACAGGTATAATCGATTTTGGTTACTCAATTGCACTAGCCCCTTGCGGGGAATTGCGCGTCAACTGTTCCAAGGGGCTCAGTTGACGTTTCGTTGGCATAAACTTATTTTGGAGAATGCAGTTTCCAGCATGCACCTTCTGCTCTTCCTTTTAGCCTACTGGCGACAAGTCGGGAAATGCTTCCGCTCGCTACGTTTGCTCTGCGCTTAAGAGATCACAACCCGCAATATCGCTTTGTGACGTAACGTATTTTCGGAGGAATGGCTATTTGAACAAGGAAAATTGTCGAATTTGGGGATTTAATAGCCTACATAAGACCCATAAGTTTCAAATGAAAAAGCAGTGTTCATTTCTAATTTCGGTCTGGCGGGGTCTTTGGCCCATACTTCTACCAAACTGAAGCTAGTGCCGCCATAACCGCCATCGGCGGGGGATACAGGTCGATAATAACTATTTTGTGTTCGTTCATTCTTTGCAAATGATCTGCCCACTGTAGTTTACGAATTTTCACAAAAATGGAGCCCTCTTTTTCGTCAAATAACTCGTACAGCTCGTTGTTATACTTTCTTCGCCGATGGCCTCCATCACGCGTCACTCCGAAGAATCGTCGAAGAACCATTCTTTTGAAGGCGTTTATCATGTTTTAAGATGCCCGAGTGAGGGTCCAAGTCTCACAACTATGTTGTAATATCGGTCGGATATAATTTTGTAGACTTGGAGCTTCTTTTTTCTGTACATGCTGCCGGTCTTCAGTAGGGGGAAAACTGCGTAAAAGGTGCAATTTGCGAGCTGGAAGTTTCGTTTGATCTCGAGATTTTCGTCGCCATCTATAGCGATGTTCGCGTCATGGTATATGAAGTTGTCTACGAGTATATAGAGCACTTCGGTCGAAGCTCTCATATGCCTGTCTGAAGTCAACAAATATTTGGTGGACTTCCTTACTGAATTCAAGACATTTTTCAAGCACTTGCTTTACCGAGAATATTTGATCGGTTGTAGATCGTCCAGGCCAAAAGCCTCCCTGGTAATCGTCCATTATTGTTTCCGCGTATGGCTTTATTCCCGCCTCTTGGATTGTTGTGAGGAGTTTATCCCCTTTTTTTGTGTATGGGAGAGATTTCATCCGTTTAGCATGGTTTTCTCTTGCCAAATGTCTCGAATCAGCGTGTGAATGGCGTTTGTGGTAGCGCATTTGCAATTTTTAATGAGTTCTGCTGGTATTTCATTGATGCCTGGCGCTTTGCAGTTCTATAGTGCCTGGATGGTGACCTCGACATCTTCGAGTGTTGGGGAAGTCAGTAAGGGTTCTACCATTTGGTGCTCAAGTGGTGTATCAACTGATGTTGCGTTACTTTCAGGGTTGAGAAGTTCTTTAAAGTAGAATGCCCATCTTTTGTTGACCTGTTGAGTGTCCTTAATAATAGATCCATCCTTGTCCCTGCATGAGGTGGTTTTCGCACTTAACCCGCTTTTAATCATTTTCACAAATTTCTAGACTTGCTGGTTTTATTTCTCTCGACATTTTTGTTGATATCTCGCAGTTTACCATCGAAGTAGCTGCGCTTTTTGCGCTTAAATATCTTATCCGCCTCCTTTTTATGGTTTCCATAAAGCTTTCGCTTTCTCTCGTTGCTCTCGCTGTAAAATTTTTGTAAGCCTCTTTTTTCTTCTTCACCGCTCCTTAGCACTTATCGTCGAACCAATCTTTCTTCGTGCGCTGGGATTTGTACCCCAACATCCCCTAACATAAAGGTAGTCGTTTATCTTGTCCTTGATGACATTTCACGTATGGTCCACAAATCTTACTGAGGTGCTTTGAAGAGTAGATTGTAGTTGTCGTTCAAGCATCGATACGTATTCCTCCGCTACTGCCGATATCTGCATTTTCTCGATGTTGGATTTTCAGAGGGGGCTGGCTTTAGATAGATTGGCTTTGGATATACGACAGAGTACTTAGTCTTGACAAGATAATGATCAGAGTAACAGTTTGCCTCTCTAAATGTACGTACCTCGAGGGATGCTCGTTGCCCATTTTCGTTAGATATGGACATGGTCTATTTGGTTGTAAGTACGTATGCTGCGATGTAGGAAGCTTGTAGCGCTGATAAGTCGCTGCTGCTGGCGAAATCTACAAGGCGTTGGCCGTTATCATTGCATTGTTCGTGGAAACTGTAACCTTCGATTGTCCTATGAAGCGTCTCTTAATTCTTGAATTTAGCACTGAAGTCTCTCAAAATAATTTCAACGTCGTTGGAGAGTAGAGAATCATAGAGTCTTTCTTTGATTTCTTCATCTTTGCCTTTAGTCGATGCGTGGACGTTGACCAACCAGAATTCGAGGAACTTCGCTTTTATGTGGATAGCGCACAATCGTTCGTTGACAGGTCTCCAATTAATAACGTGAGATTTAAAAACTTCATCCACCACGAAAGCTACTAAAAATTCGCGTTTTCCTGTTAGTTTTCCGCTTTGTAGATTATGTGCAATTTCATGTTGTTAACGTCTACTCCGGTCCTTTTCGTTTTCAGGATTGCCAAACCTTTTAGGTTGTAGCTACTGGCCTATCGTAAAAAAAATTTGACTGCACCAGTTTCGACCAGCGTTTGGACATCCCAAGTTCCAAGAGAGTATTCCCTGTTTCGGTCATGTGGCCATTACCGTAAATTCGATCCTTTCTGAGGCTTGACTTTTTTCTGGACAATTGTTTTCTGGGGGCGGTTTTTCGGCCCATCCCCGAGTTTCTGCCTCAACAATACCATACAACGCCTTACCGTACAAAGTAAATCAAGAGTTGGTAAGCAACGTTTTTATGTCACTGTTCCGGGGGGCGCCTGCGAGGACGACTCTGAAGAGGTATTTTGCCACCAATTACTTATGCCATCAATGATATCGAACACGATTGATGCGGTCGAGTCATTAACCTCTCAGATACGATCATCATCACGTCGATCATCAAAACCATGTTGGCCATTTGGTTGATATTATATTTTATACATAATGTGTAATCGAGAAGTTTTTCAGTAAAACAAGAAAATCAATGAGATCTTATACAACTAATTTTATTTAAAATTTAAAGTTCAAACGCCTTTACCGGAAAAATGGATCAAACTTTTATGAGGAATGTTGTCCAGCAAAAAAGTACATGTGTGATTTCACCAAATTTCCAAGACGAATAAAAACTATGCAGTGATTCTGCTTTTTTTTACTAATCCGTCCACACTTCTACAAATATGCACAATTCTTTGCGGGGGTCATTTGGCAATAAGCTTGCCAATGTAGTTTAAATTTGATACTCGTAGCTGTTGAAATTATGATGAATTGCAAAAGATGCAATAGTCCAATATTTTCTTCAAGCTAATTGAATTCATCACAACTTCAGCTAATTATTGAGCGAAAATGGGTGCACTACTTTTTCCACACTAGTAAAGTATAGTTAAAAACAAGATTAATTAAAAAAGCAGCAGTTATATGTATATGTTTTTTTTTCTTAATTTTTTTTAATCTTCTGGACGTTGCAAGTTGGTTTTTATTTTCATTTATCATGTTTTCTGAATGTTACTACTGACGACTACCTACTGATAAATATAGAAGTAATTGCTCAAGTTATTCCGATTTAGCTGGTCAAAAACGTGAATTCTCAATACGATTTTTCTTGTCATGTTAATAATGGGTTTGCGTTAATTTGAAAATGGATTAAATTTTCGGTGTAATACTTACCCTGAAATTTACTTTTGTTAGTCAATTTATTCCATTAGCTATGGTTTCTGGAAGTCTTTATATCCGTTAATTTGGTGCAATCGGCTATAGGTGCCTGAACTCCCATCAGTTGTTGCAGGTTAAGAGGTTAGGTTAGGTTCCAGTGGCTGCCGTGTTTGCCACCAAAACACATAGACCATGATAATGTTCGTTGTGTTTTACCACGGGGAATTATCCAACCCTCTTGACGATGAAATTTCCTAACATCGAAATTGGTTAGGTCCTCCAGTTCGTTAAAAAAATATGAACCAAAAGATTCCTTACGTCTCCTGCTTGATAGCGTAGGACAGGTGCAGAGAAATGGAAAGTGCATTCCATCTCATCCTCATCATCGCAGCTTCTACAGAAGCCATTAAAATTTGAAACGTTGCAAAGAAGGGGGCTGGATTCGGTTATATACCCCTTCGTTTGTTCGTGTCGGAATTGCCCCATACAGTGTGTGTGCGAGTTTGCGTCGCATGCAAGTATAAGGACAGTTTAAATTGGAATTGTTTGTGACACTTGGTTTCATTCTGCACACCAACTTAGTATGCGTCTGTAGCTTAGCTCGGTAACGCACCGGGCATTTTTTGCTACTCGAAACACGGTCTCTGCGGTTCGCGCCCCGCAACGGGACCAACTATTTTTTATTCTCAAATTCCCTCTGAATTAATTTCTCCGAGCTTAGTGGTTTCGTATGGATAGTAGCACTCATCAGGTCTTGCATCTTTGCAGCTATCCATGTGCAAGACGACCACGAAAGTGTGAGAATTCTGTTTGTATAAGCCGTGAAGGCGTGATTTTACTTGAAAACTCGACCGTGGAGGTCTAGATGGTGTGAAGCGCTTATATTAACTCACTAGAGGGGTGGAGAGAGGGTGAGAAGTGGAGATATTTGTTCCCTGGCAATTTTACTTTATGTATTAATGTTCTTGCAAATGTACAAGTGCGAATCATTTTCAATTTAAATTGGAATTGTTTGTGACACTTGGTTTCATTCTGCACACCAACTTAGTATGCGTCTGTAGCTTAGCTCGGTAACGCACCGGGCATTTTTTGCTACTCGAAACACGGTCTCTGCGGTTCGCGCCCCGCAACGGGACCAACTATTTTTTATTCTCAAATTCCCTCTGAATTAATTTCTCCGAGCTTAGTGGTTTCGTATGGATAGTAGCACTCATCAGGTCTTGCATCTTTGCAGCTATCCATGTGCAAGACGACCACGAAAGTGTGAGAATTCTGTTTGTATAAGCCGTGAAGGCGTGATTTTACTTGAAAACTCGACCGTGGAGGTCTAGATGGTGTGAAGCACTTATATTAACTCACTAGAGGGGTGGAGAGAGGGTGAGAAGTGGAGATATTTGTTCCCTGGCAATTTTACTTTATGTATTAATGTTCTTGCAAATGTACAAGTGCGAATCATTTTCAATTTAAATTGGAATTGTTTGTGACACTTGGTTTCATTCTGCACACCAACTTAGTATGCGTCTGTAGCTTAGCTCGGTAACGCACCGGGCATTTTTTGCTACTCGAAACACGGTCTCTGCGGTTCGCGCCCCGCAACGGGACCAACTATTTTTTATTCTCAAATTCCCTCTGAATTAATTTCTCCGAGCTTAGTGGTTTCGTATGGATAGTAGCACTCATCAGGTCTTGCATCTTTGCAGCTATCCATGTGCAAGACGACCACGAAAGTGTGAGAATTCTGTTTGTATAAGCCGTGAAGGCGTGATTTTACTTGAAAACTCGACCGTGGAGGTCTAGATGGTGTGAAGCACTTATATTAACTCACTAGAGGGGTGGAGAGAGGGTGAGAAGTGGAGATATTTGTTCCCTGGCAATTTTACTTTATGTATTAATGTTCTTGCAAATGTACAAGTGCGAATCATTTTCAATTTAAATTGGAATTGTTTGTGACACTTGGTTTCATTCTGCACACCAACTTAGTATGCGTCTGTAGCTTAGCTCGGTAACGCACCGGGCATTTTTTGCTACTCGAAACACGGTCTCTGCGGTTCGCGCCCCGCAACGGGACCAACTATTTTTTATTACAACAACAATAAAAAATAGTTGGTCCCGTTGCGGGGCGCGAACCGCAGAGACCGTGTTTCGAGTAGCAAAAAATGCCCGGTGCGTTACCGAGCTAAGCTACAGACGCATACTAAGTTGGTGTGCAGAATGAAACCAAGTGTCACAAACAATTCCAATTTAAATTGAAAATGATTCGCACTTGTACATTTGCAAGAACATTAATACATAAAGTAAAATTGCCAGGGAACAAATATCTCCACTTCTCACCCTCTCTCCACCCCTCTAGTGAGTTAATATAAGTGCTTCACACCATCTAGACCTCCACGGTCGAGTTTTCAAGTAAAATCACGCCTTCACGGCTTATACAAACAGAATTCTCACACTTTCGTGGTCGTCTTGCACATGGATAGCTGCAAAGATGCAAGACCTGATGAGTGCTACTATCCATACGAAACCACTAAGCTCGGAGAAATTAATTCAGAGGGAATTTGAGAATAAAAAATAGTTGGTCCCGTTGCGGGGCGCGAACCGCAGAGACCGTGTTTCGAGTAGCAAAAAATGCCCGGTGCGTTACCGAGCTAAGCTACAGACGCATACTAAGTTGGTGTGCAGAATGAAACCAAGTGTCACAAACAATTCCAATTTAAATTGAAAATGATTCGCACTTGTACATTTGCAAGAACATTAATACATAATATAAGGACAGTTTTTTGTGTGTTAGATGAGGCAATCGAATTCCTCAAGTGGTCAGGGGGAAAAGTCCCCCATAGTCAAATGGCAAGTATGCTGAGATCAGCCAATATCTGTTGTTCCTATTTCAAGACTAACTACTACAAATTCCTTGTTGCTATGTTCTGAGATGAGAACCGCATTAAACGTCCTCTTTAAAAGGATGTACGATCGGGGCCATCCTTGGCTCATAACATAAAAAGGAGAGAGACCCTAGGCTCCTAACTCGGTCACCAACGACCCTGGATTCCTGTACCAGTACAATATCTTAAGCACTGCTGGCCAGACATAGAAGAAGTGCCGCAGAAGCTGCTTTTGAATGATGAAAAAACTTACCATGATGGCTATGATGTTTTTTTCCATCACATTAACGTCGGGATCTTCTTCGAAGTCCGATTGGAGTAGGTATTCCACAGACCCGGCTGCAGATGTGCGCTTCATGGCCTCTAAGTCAGAGGAGAGAGAAACGACATCCTCAACCGAAACCGGCTCATTAGGCTCATGAAACGATTGGGCCCCAGTGTCTTCACCTTGGGTCTAGATCACCTCCCTAGTAGTCGGTGCGGAATCTTTAATCCGTTCCTTCTCATTTTATGTGTTTTTTGTACAGTTTTAGTCTAACAGACGTAAAGCCGTGCCGTACCTTATCACACCTTCAGTTTTCGTTAGATAAGCCAAGAACTTTGTACTGACGACGATAACGGCATATCTTGAGTCCTATATTGCCTTGTATAGTTTCACTACTTTCCGGAGGTCTGCATTGCTGCATTGTATAAGATACAACATCTCGCTGATGTCCTAGGGTTCGACCTGAATTCAGGTGCGAGTCCTTGGTCGAGTAGGGATCTTATCTTTCGTAACGACCTCGAGCTTATCGCCTGGCCAAACCTCACCAGCCTTACCAATGTCAAACATAAACAAACGGACAAACAGCAAACAGCATAAACTTAACGCGACCTTGGTACCATTTCCGCCATCCTTGCAATTTGGAGCGGTGCCAGGATCCTACTTCATAACACTTCTGAAGTTTAAGACCAGCTTATTCTCCACCTTTTTCCACTTATTCAGTGTGATGCTTCCGCCTGCATCGCCCATGTCAGTAACCGCCAACTCCGTCCATCCCTTCAACGTCTCCGCGTAGGAAGGAGTGGACACACTCGTAGAGGTAGTCTTAGGCCTCATTGAATTCACCGGTAATTTGTCCACAGATCTATTCCTCTTGGATACTGCTTGCTCTATCGGAATATTAGCGGTTACACCCCTAGTTTATTCGAGCGATGTTTTCAGCTCCTCCGTTTTTTATGTTCCTCTGGAATGCCTAAGAATAAACCTTGGAGTCGCAGTGCGCTTCGTCGCTCGCGATGACGCGTTCGGGATATAGAGGAGGGCAAATTCCAGCCCACTTCTGTGGACAGAGTTTGGTCTACCCGCAAGGGCGGAATCTGCAGGTCACGGCTTGGGCCAGGCTACGCCAGAGCCAAACAACGCTCGGAGAGGAGACGTCTTGCCATCGACTCGGACCAGGTCGAGGCGAATCAGCAGCCCGTTGTAAGTAGTAACCATATCTAGCCAACGAAAACTGAAAATCATTCAAATCTCTATGAAGACTTAGCGAACATAAAAGAAACTTACGAGTATAGACGCAAATTAACGTCATTATTCTTATGTTGAAAAACAAGTAAGCCTACAGTCTCTGCATTTATTATTAATATTGATGAAAAATACACAATTTTTTTAAATTTCCCACATCCTTCACACAGATGCGCCACACAGTTCAAGACCAATTATGGAAAATTATCGTAGACAAGAAAAGTTTACAAACAATACCTAAAGATGCATCTGTGACAATGTAACGACGATGTCAAGTGTACAATGAACTGAAACAAAAAATTACTCAGCATTTTTCCCATAATAAATCTGCAAGATTGCTACCAGGTAATAAGGCATAAATTCAGTTTACAACGATAATAGTGACTTTTCCATAAAATCTATTTCGTTTTCGATATTCACCTCCTCGAGGACCATACTTGCTGTGGAGTTAGCGCATCATAACATTTCAAGGTATATCAGAATCGACCTTAAACAATAGTCAGTACTGCACTGGATACTGTGTCAATCTATCTCGCGTCCGAGTTGGAGGAGTTGTAATTTTCCGAGGTGGAGTTGGTTGCGGCTGCGTGATTTTCAATAGGCCTATTAATTAGTGTTCGTCCAGGTAAAACATAGAACCAAGAAGATACCAGTCATTTCCATAGACAGCGTGCGGTTTGCATGATAAGAAGAATTTAGGCGGATAATTGCTCTTAGAATTTCTGGAAATAAGTTGCCATAACGCATTTTAGCAAACGACAGAACTTTGTATATAAAAGAACGAATCTTGGCAGAATCGTCAGTACAATTCTGAGTTTATTCAAATCGCAAAAGAAGTTAGAAGAACAAAAATTGTTAAAATGAAATTGGTCGGTTTAGTGTCTCTGTTGTTCGTGGGTACTTTGATTTTAATTGATTCGACAGAAGCGAGGCCTCAACACGATAAGAAGGATTTTGTCAGAGAATCTCAAGCAAAAATTGATGATCTTGAAGCGGGCGCAGAAGAAGATCTAAAGGGCGCTGAGTCATCATATGTATATGGTTACTATCCCAGCTACAGCTTTCCATCCTATTATCGACGATACAGCTATCCCTACTATGGTGGATACGGATATTATGGATCAAGTGAGATTTACAATAAATAAAAGTATTGTTTTTTTACATCCTAAATAATAATTCTATTTTCTTTTTATTAAGGTGGTTACGGGAGCGATTGGTATCGAAGCCTTGGAGGATACTATGGTGGACTATATTTGTAGTGTGTCAGAAAGCAAAAGGAATTTTGCATTGAATGTACTTAGTCCTGTATTTCCCTGGAGTAACAGTGATCCTATTAAATTGTCATATTGTCTTAACAAATGTAACCAAGTAAGAAACGAATAAAATATATATGTAAAATTCCAATTTCAAGACATCTTGTTTCACAATTGTGAAAAGTTGTTTCATTTTAAAAATGAACTGTATTCTGATGATCCTTATTCGAAATTTCAGTGAGATATTGAAAAAGGTGAAAACGTAGTGTTGTTGCTAATTGCATTGACCCCTCCAGGAGAATGGACGCGTCAACATCTCGAGCATTTCTATCCCTTGTTGATGTTTCGATAGTATGATATATACATACATACATATACATATCCGCGCCGTCTTTATACTGACAAGCTCGGAGTCCAGTGCGAGTTTTATTTGAAGCGTAGTGGGAATTCTATTAGTACCCACAGGCAGTTTTTATTCGCGCCAAGGACCGAACCTCGATTCTCTAGATCGTAGGGTGGTGACCGAGCAAACACGCCCACCGAGCGCGTCGGACGAAAACGTAGATACATATGTGAAAGAAAAACAGGAGTTTCGTTGATTACGGTCGTTTTGAACCTCTTTTTCAAATAGAGATGTTTTGCATGGTTTTGTAATTTGTTTGAACTAATTGTGTCATTGATTTGTGGCGGGCAGTGTCAACGCCTGTGGAGATGGAACAAACATTGTTTAGCGTAGAGGTCGGAAAGCGCCGATTAGCGAAAAAATGGTTTTTCGCCAATAGGCTAAGCTGCATATTATGCTGTTTTTTTTTTGTTAATTGCCTTGACTCCTCCGGGGGCACTGGCGCTTAAAGATCTGCTCCATAACTATGCCTTGTTGACGTCTCGATACGGAACAGAACGCTGTGGGAGCTCTGGTGGTACCCAAAGGTAGTTTTTATTGACGCACCGAGGATTGAATCTATGTTTCTCTAGATGTAGAATCGTAGAGACGCGACCGAAAACTCAAGGCTACCGAGAATGTGTAGAACATTATACTTGCCGTGGCTAGATCAAAATTGGCGACAGGTAAAATGATATAAAAATATTGGGATGATCATCGGTACTTTTCGTACGTCCCATGCAAATACACATGTTCGAAATTCAATAAGCAAAAGTTGGCAATCTTAAACTGGGCACAGAAGAAGAGTACTTACAAAGCGCTATTATGTCTGAAGTTACTACCTCGGCTACAACTGTTATTAAGTGCAAGCTGTTCATCAGATGGTGTATTTGGGGAAGGAGCCGGAAGTTTGCCAAAGTGTTCGTGAAGGTCCGTCCGGTGGCGTTTTTGGAGAATGCTCCACAACGAGCTCGAGAGCACATGCTTGTTCCAGCTCAGTGCGGTAGAAGTGAGCGGGGTTTTTGCCCGCTTGTTTACTCCGCCATCACATAGATAACATTTATCATGTGCCTTCGGGGGTAAACGATCACAACAACGGTTAAAGCTCCCACCGACCAAGAAAACCTAATCAAAATATCGACTAGGTCGTGCTACACGTTCCGGGTCTTGATGTTGAGAACTCTTGGCCTCTAAGCCTGAAAGACAAAATCCCAACCAACCCCATGACCGACAAACAGCAGGTATTTGAAATCGTCTACGATTCGATGCTAAGGTCTCCGACATTGATGTTTTTGATTGCATGATTACTTTTGATTTGTCCTGGTTAATGAGTAGTCAAAATTCATTTGCATCAGTGCCAAGAGTATTTAGAAGTTCTTCTGCGTCGTGCAGGTTTCGGAATATGATGTTGATGTCGTTAGCGTACGCTATCAACTGATTCGATTTGATGAGCAGTGTGCCGTTGTGGTCCGCATTCATTACCTGGATGGCGTGTTCAAGTGCCAGGTTGAAGAGCGTCGGAGCCAGTCCATCGCCTTGGTTCAGTCCAGTACGGGTTTCAGAGGTGCCAGTCAGCCTGATTTGGATCCTCTCCGGTAAAATATGTACGGATAACTGTAAATTTTTTGATCTGAATACTTTTCAGATCCGGAAGGGAATATTTTCAGATCCAAAAATTGACAGTTGTTAGTTATCCGGAAGGGAATATTTTCAGATCCAAAAATTGACAGTTGTCCGTTCATATTTTTCCGGAGGGAAAAGCATATGCAGGAGAAGTCGGTTCTTGATCCGCTCTTAGGATAGCAGCCGAAGTCGTCAATAATTCTCAATAGAGAATTGGTGCAGGAAATTTGTTCTGCAAGAAGCTTGAAATGTTTGGACTTTGTTAGAGGCAATGCATCGAAGCATATTCATTTAGTATAATTTCATGGCATAAAAAAAAAAAAATTTGAGGCCCAAATAAAATTTGATGGATTGTGTGAGTATATTCACTGGATATGAATTAGAAGTTAAGTTTTATCCTGTGAGATGTTTGGGTGACCCAAAAACGATGCGCAAGCTCTCGTCGAGACGGTTGGCAGGCAAAGTCTTTAACACCAGTGATGATCAATAATATTAGAAATTTAAGTAAAATATATAAATTAAAAAGTAGTGTGGCTGGAATTTAATCTCTAATATATATTTTCTTTTAAATTTTTATAATTCAGATTTATGTATATACTCGTATATGGAAATATATTTTTCTTTTCTTTTCATCTTGGGTTTTTTTTAACGTTAATTTTTTTTAATTTGTAATTTTTTCCCAACTTTTTGGACTTATTTAAGTACAGATGTAGTGCAATTTTCCTTCATTTTTTCCTATTCATACATTTTTAAGTATATATCAAGATATATTACACAGAAAACAGAAGTAACAAAATTGATGGAAATATAATATTTCGAAGTGTGTTCAGGTTTGAAGCCGACAAAGCCCCAGAAATTAAAAACTCTCTACGGAAAAACCCCCTTGCCTATCATCGGCTTATATAAATAATGGAAACAAAAATCATAATAACTAAAAACAAAAATACGAAACCAAGATGACGACGAATAAGGTTTAAAGCCATCATGAAGTTTGAAGGCTAATGCGGATTTGACACTAGGCTAAAAAGCGCATTTGAAGCTGCACTGAAAACTTCAAATTTGTGGAAGCAAGGACGCAATGTGCGAATGAAATAGCAATAAAAAAATTTATTATAAACAGTATAAAAATTCTGAAAAAGAAAGTCGACTGTATTTTGACTGCTGGTAATTCTAAGTGAGTTAAATTTTATTTTCTATATATTGTACAATTTTCATGTTGCATGCTTGACAGCATCAATGACAATTTGCTAGCAAAATTGTTTCCCCTCACCAATTGTTTTTCATATAAGGCTCTTATCGTACTACTTTTTAGCTTTCAGTGCAGTTCTAAGTACATAGTTTAGACTAGAGTCATATCAGCATAACTAACCTAAGACATACAACGAACCAAGGAAACACTCCTTTTCCTTTAAATTCTCCTTTCGATTTTCTATTGCGTATCATTTGCTGCTATTCTGTTCTGGTTACAAAGAAACGCGCCTAATGTTTTCAAACATGATAGTAAAATATTTGTTGACTAAATTTGAATGAAGTTTATCACTTTCCTATTTTGACACAAAATCCGTATTATGATTGTTTATATTTCTTTTGGGTGGCCCACTGAGCTAGTCTTCTTGTATTTAGAAATCCGGAGATCGAAAGAATAATTTCTTTCGTTGATGTTATTATAAATTGGTAAAATGCACAGCCATGCGACCAATGTTGTCTTCTATCAATTTATATCATGCTACTACAATACAATGGGCCATCCGGATCTCTATGCTCTGAACACTAACGGCGATCAACGCCCATCTCAAATCTTATCAGGTCATTTCAATGCTTTGTATAATTTAAGCATACATCATAAGCTGATCTATACTTTTCTTTTCAAGCACTAAAATTGGAGTCTCTTATAAATTACTCATACCAGATAAGAGATAGATAGAGTGGCGATAAAAAGAGGCAGACCATAAATTTAATTAAGGTGTCAAAAAAAGCTCAAGTTGAAAAGTGTGTTAGTGTACGTACACACCTGAATTTTTTGGGAACATTGAATCAAATTTAACATCAAAAAACGACATGTGCGTGGACTTTCGAAAGAGTATTTTTGTTATAACATCTCTCTGAAAGTTCTCAATTATAATCAGGTGTGTACGAAGTCTTAAGTTAGTGCATTTACTTAAGTTGAGATACCGCAGTAAACATATTAAGCTATTTCGGCATATTCAGCTGTACTCCTTTGTATATTTATTGCCTAAGACTATGCAACCAATGATGCTCAACTTTTCAATTTTGGTAATTCATGTTTTTAAAACTTAAGGAAAATTTAGCCGAAAATTCACAATGACGAATCTGCCAGGTTACTGCCTTAGGTCTTTTGTTTTAAAACCAAATATTTGTGGTGCTTGGGATACTTATTGTTGTTTCTATTTAAATTCAATGTTTATGATTGATAAGGTAATTTCATTTATTTATTTGGTTCGTATAAAACTGTTGAGTGCTTCGTCGCAAAAGAAATTAGTCCAGTCGGCAGGCAGTAAAACGGGGGGGGGGGGGGGGTAAATTACGAATTTGATGAAACTTTAGAATGTCGTCTGTGGGTGTCTGCTAGTATTACACCGAATTTATCCAACAAAATGTCCCTGTGCGGTCGAAAAAAGGCGAAATTTTAGCACTTTTTTCAGTTTTTGCTATGTAACTTTTTTTCCTTGCATCTTACGACAACTGTACTTTTACTGTATTCACTTTGTAGAGCGTTAAATTTCCTACAATTTACACCTGTCAAACTCAATTTTTGACCAACTGCATACAAAAAACAGCGCACTTAAAAACTCTCAAAATTCTTAAAATGCCAAAAAACTAAAATGAAAAAGCTAGATTTTGAATGTATCTTTAATCTTATATTATATTTTTCATGGAGTTATGGTACCTACCTGAATTTGGCTGCGTTCAAAATTCAGCCCGCCAAATCAACACTTCAGCTACAATTTTTACATTTGCTTGGCGAAAAAGGAGTTTGACCAGTGTAGATTGTAGGAAATTTAACGCTCTACAAAGTCAATACATTTAGTCGTAGAATGCAAGGTATAAAGTCTCGGCCGCCATTAAGTTCGCACATGGAAATTTAGTTGAAATAAGTAGGAGTATTTAACAAAGTTTCTATGACTCTATCTGTATTCTATCAGGAGAAACATCCCCAAGTTCCATTAAATTCGCAATTTTTGTAAGGGCCAATGCAACTGCCGACTGAACTAAATGCATGAAATTAAATATTTGCCTGAAAATTTATTTGACAAAATTTTCGTCGTTTAGTAATCGGGTAATTAGAGAAACAAGCCAGCTAGCAACCTTTCGATAATTAACACTAGTTCGGAAAAAAGGGTTTTCCCGTCTAAGAAAAGTTTTAAATGAACGAAAAAACTGTGCATAGAAAAAAATCAGAGAAAGCTGTTGTTCCATTGTACAAAATCGCTCTTGATTAAAGAGAAGAGGTATATTTTCCAAATCCAACAACTCCACTCTAAAGCATTTTGAGTATATTGATAAAAACTGTTTTGTTTTATGCGGAAAGTCTTAGAAATCTTAAGTTTACAAAAAAGGAGTTATTTCAGTTTTAAAAATTGAGATGGCGGATTTTGATACTGATGTGCTATATTATCGGGTTTTGAAAGTGAACAATTTAGATTTAAATCGGTATTTTGCCAACCAACGGTGCCCCCCAATGTTACTAACGTAGGCTACTATTTACTACTACTACTACTACTACTATATATTTACCTTTCCTAAATACCTTTCCTAAATAAATAAAGTAAATAAAAATAAAAAATAAATCAGCTACATCCGGTTAGTATGCCTATTTGATTTGGCACCGTTGGGACGTTTTCCTAAGATTTTTTTAACAACTTTTCCAACATTTACATCAAATTTTTGTGTTTGAATATCCGACTGGGACTCGAACTCAAGTCGTTGTGCTTCAGAACCCACATACGCCATCGAGACCAATAGAATGGGTAGTACGCGTTACCGGGGGGTACGGTTTTTTGCTGGGTTGTGATATGTAAAACGTTCGTCCAACATCCAAAACGAAGAGCTGAAAAAAGGCGTGTAAAAATAGTTTGCCAGGGACCTTTGAATTTGACGACGGAACGGGGTTCGGGAAGTTTAATCTGAATGGTTAAGAGGGCTGCCAGTATTATTGGTTTAATTTTTAGAAAGGGAAGCCAGATTAAATAAGCCGTCTTTTTTTTGGGGGGGGGGGGGGGGGATTCACTGTTTTTCTGGAGAATATATGTACTCGTATATACTAGTTAACGCGGATGAAAGGTCAAAGCTGTGTTTTGCAACATAGTCACTCAGCCGGACTAGCCAAAGAATGGACATAAGCAACGATGTGTTTATTTTGGACTGGTCTATAGGTAGTGCTGACATTAACCCATTTGAAATGCTCTGAAAATTATTGTTTCGACAAGATTGTTCAAATAGGGAACTGATTTCAGATGTTTCATGCTTGCATCGTTCGAAACCATGCTAACGAAACGTCGATTAAAGCCACATGGGAATAATTTACGCCTTATACCCCACTTGGGGTTAGGGTGAAATAGTTAATTTGAATTTAAATACCGAATAACACTTAATCTTGCTCAAAGCAATATTTCTGAACGGAAGACTTTTAATTCGTGATTACCCTTTCGTGAAATGTCACCTTATGTATGTGAACCTATTCAAACCTATTCACTAATGTATACTATTTGTCATAAAACCTAGTGAGGGAATAACGCGTCAACTTTTCCCATAAGGATTAATTGTCATTTCGTTAACATAAACTGCTTTCGAATGATGCATGTTGCTAGCAAGCCCTTCCTGCTCATTTAGCCGCATTCCTGCGACAGGTTGCGGCTTACTCCCCCACACCCAAGGAGTTGGCAACACAAACATTATTTGCAACGGCGGGACTCAAACTCCAGAATCCGACAAGATATCAGGCTGACGACTCAAAGTACTGAGCTGCCTGCTACTCTGGGTAAGAGTTAAATATTTTTTTAAAATTGAATGACTGTAGTTAACTCTTTCATGGATTAGGCTCCACGAATGAGATCCGTATGAGGAAAACATGCATACCAACATACAAGGAAAATTTAACACCATTGCATTATTCAAATTATTCCTAAATTTCAATGTGTATTGAATCCGAGGTCAAGCAACATGTGAAAATCATCATAATGAATGAACTGCTTAGATGATAATCAAAAATTCATCAGGTCATCATAATCCGCGTGTTATTTATGGTGAAATGTTATCTATCAATGATTGACATGAATGTATTTGCCGCGATGAAAAATCGTTGAAAATACGGTGTCATATTTTTTATGATACTATTGTATTTTTAGAGGCTTTTAATAGACAGTTAGACTATCAAATGATGCCCACATTTTGGGTAAATTTGAAATTCGTTAAAAATATCGGTGATAAATTAATGACCTTACCACTTACCCTCTGCAATAGATAAGAAAGAAGGTTTGAAATTTCAACTGATATTGTCTTAGGCTTCCAATGTGAGAGTAAGTTTTATAAATTCTATGTCATACCATTTTAATAACATAGACTCATCTGTGTGCAAAAGAAATCTGAGTTTTCATTTCCTTTAAAATAATTAGATAAAACTCAGGAGGAAAGTCAAGACTCTCAGCGAATCCTTGCTAATTGCCTTAACCCCTCCAGAGACATGGGTGCAAAAATATCTCTAGCAGAGCACTGTCTTGTCGACCTTTCGGTAGCTGCAAATTTCGAATTGAGCAGTTGCTAGCATACATATCCTATTCATGAAGCCGTCTTTTACTGACGCGTCGGTGAAACGAATTCTCGATCTCTAGATGCAATCATCGTGGAGTGACGACCGAGAACTCACGGCTACCGAGCGCGCGATAATTAAGAACAATTAAGATAATTCTAGACTATTTTATACGAACAGATACAGATACACCAGTAAAGAGTTTGTCTACTGTAAACCAAAATGTAATCTTTATTTTCGCGGTGAATCACGACCATGGCAAATTTACAATAAAAGTTGATTTTAATCTTGAATTAATCTTTTTATTATCAAATTAGATTTACGTATAAATCAATCCGTTTATTTTTTTTTTATTGAAGAATGTATTTTATCTGACTCCAAAGCGGACCGAAGCAACTTTATCATGAGACCATTTTAATGTCAATGACGACCCATGATAAATCCTTCAAAGCGTGTTCTGCTTAACATATATTTGGCACCTCTCATAAATTTGCGAATAACAACATTAGGGGAAGTAATTTTTCAAAAAGTTATTTCCGTAAACTAATTAATACTGATGGGAAGTAAATAAACCTATTAATGATACGAAATATGCGAATTTCAGATGTTCCATTTTCTATTTAAATTACAATCCCGGGAACCTGGGGTTTACGCTTTGCATTTTGATGATTTTGTATTGTATCTTTGTATTTAGGGTGCTGGACAGAAGCAAAAATTTTGACTTATCCTTTGGGAGATATTAAACAGAAAACTGCAAAAGTGTAAGTGTTTTAATCATTTAAAAAAGTTTTGTGAAAGAAACTGCCAAAATTTTGGAAAAATAAGGACTCTCCAGTCAACATTTATACTGACAAACCTTGAACTCAGATTTGGCTGCCCAAAAAACGTAATGGTTTAAGAAAAAAAATCTTCTGTACCTCGGCCAGTCATGTAAGCTCATGTTCCTTGGCTACACTGATTCAGTTATTTTCTGTATCGGGTCGTTTTGTTTAGTAGATTAGAACATCCAGTGATTTGGCGAACCCTTTGAAGGGTGGATATTAGACTGAAATCGAATTCTGTATGGAATTGTGTCAACTTGACAGGTGGATTTTCGATTTAGGCAGTGTGTTAGCTCACAGCTAGAGTGATAGTAAGATTATGAGTCAAATATATTATGTGCAGCGTGTCCATAGTGTAAATAAATTGTTGATCCTTTCTCTATTTAATTAAACATTCATCCAATAGCCAAGAGTATCTTTCTTCTTACAGATACTACTAGAAACAAGATTCACTAGGCGCGTTCTTTTGCGTATCTATCAAGTGTAGAGTAGCGCGTAACGAACATGCATTACACAAACAACAAGTCGTTGGTAATTGTGTAATGCGTGTTTATTACTATTTGTACACTATACTCGATAGATACAAAAAAGAACCCGCCTACCATTTGTATCCAGATTTCCATGAGATTGTGAAGTCGTTGAACCTTTTCAGTTTCATTGAATCATACTATTTTACCCCATAAACAAGAAAGCACTATAATCATTTTGCAGGTAGTTCCTGCTCGCTATCTTTTTATGCACATGGTGTCGTCAACACATCTCACAGAATAGAAGAGATGCTGATATTTTTTAAATATGTCAAAGTCTCGTTTATAATGACTCTACTGATTGAAAAGATGTGAGTTTTTTATTAGGGCTGTTTAAAATCTTTGGAATACATCAGAAACCATGAAAAAATTTAACCAAATTCTTAGAATAGATTTCTTCAATCGGAAAAGAATAAAACGCAAATATTTGTCAGATATATAAAGAAATGCATTACTTATACATTTGATGACTTCTATGCAGTGACAAAATGCAAATATTTTCTGGAAGCCTTTGCTAAAATTAGTTGGTTGGTGAATGAGTGATATAATGAGATCCCACATAGCTTATGCAGGCTCCAAATAAATTTTAGTTGTTGTTGCAACTCATTCGACTATAGTCCAGCTTACGGGCGAAAAACAGGAAAACAATCGTGTAGTTTTAAAATTTGGCACAACAATTCGGGTGGATGCCTATGAACTTGGTACACTCATCTCTAAAAAGTAGTTCAATCGGATGAAAACAAAGGCAACTTCCCCACATAAAGTGCCCCAAACTACCCTACTTTTCTTAATTTTTATACCCCCGACTTTACAATATAGGGTATATTATTTTCATCACGAAGAAAATATGTAACACCTTCAAGGAGGCTCTGGAGGTATAGCAATGTTAATATATAAATAATCAGGGTCACCTCCTGATTCGATTTAGCCAGTCTATCTGTCTATCTGCCTGTCTGCCGTTCGCACGATAACTTTCGACAGAATGAAGCCAAGGCCTTGAAATTTTGGCCAAATTTTGGCAGTATTATTAATTGGTTGGTATTGAAAATGGGCATGATTAGGCCCAGAGAACGCCTACCTCCCCTACATATGTAAAATAATTAAATGTATTTATAACTCCCGATTAAATAAACATGAAAATGGTAGATTGCTCGTGAGGGTAATCTTATACTCTTCTGGAAAAATAAAATCGATCAGTTGGAAAATAACGGTATTTTTCTTACAAAGAGCCCCATACTACCCTACTTTCCAAGTTTTTTGTCTATAACTCTTGAACCAATTGACGTAGACACCTGATTTTTGGCAAGCAACCCTGAGGTGAGAAGCTACTTGAGTTTTAGTAAGTTGGCCATAATCAGATCAAAGGAACGCTTACCTCCCTTAAAATTTAATTTTAATTCAAAAAATTAAATGTAACTTGAACTACGATAACTTCCGAGAGAACGCCACTAGCGAGTTGGAAATTTGGTAGAATGTTGGCATTTTGTTAGTTGGTATCGAAAATGGGCAAGGAACCCCTACCTCTCCTACAAGTGAAACTTCAAATAAGCGATAACTTTTGATAGAATGAAGCCAGCCACTTTAAATTTTGGCAAAATTTTTGAAGTAGGGTTTAATTAGTTGGTATTAAAGATGGGTCAGATCGACCCAAGGAACCTCTACATCCCCTACAAATGAAACTGAAAATAAGAGATAACTTTTGATAAAATAAATCTAGTGGCTTGGAATTTTGGTCAAATATTTGTAGTAGGATCCCGTTGGCTAATACTGCAAATATGAATAAAAATCCAACGAACGAAACCCCGGCTTCCCCTATAAATGAAACTTCAAAGAAGCGATAACTTTCGATAAAATGAAGCTAATGACTTGAAACTTTGGTCAAATATTTGTACTAGGATCTATTTGGTTGTTATTGAAAATGCACAAGATCCGACAAATTAAACCTGTACCTCCCCTACATGTGAGACTTCAAATAAGCGATAACTTTCGATAGAATGAAGCTAGCGACTTGAAAAATTCAACAAATATTTGTAGTGTGGGTTAATTAATTGATTTTATGAGTGGTCAATATCCTTCTGTTCTGAATGATCGCCAACCTCTCCTATAAACTGGCCATATAGGAAACCCACTTTTAATGCATATGGTCGTTGCCAATTGATACTTTTGGTATCACCGCTAGGCCTGTACCAGTCTAGGGTATATACGCTTCGGACTGTTTTTTTTTAGTTTTGACATCTAACTAAAAGTAGAAAAAAAAAGAATCTGTGAAATTTGACATAACTAATGAGAACAATGCTCTGAATATATGCTCAAAAGTCTTCATTGATGGGGGGTCAGGAAGTATCGGAAAATGGGGTTCAAAGACCATTTCTTTAAGTTTTCCTCAAATGTATTGGCTTTTTCTTTAAAATCGAACAAAAAATATGAGGAAAAATCGCGTAGTCTTGAAACTTTACATAATTGATATTAATAGTTCTTTGAATACAGTTCCAAAGTCCCCGTTGATGGGGATCCCGAAGTTCGGCTTTTTTTCCCTAAAATAAAATAAAAAATACAGGGAAAAAATCTTATAGTTTTGAAACTTAGCACAGTTAACATGAACAGTCTATGCCACTTCTGAAAGTCTTTGGATTAAGAGTACGAATTGAAGCTATATTTTGAATTACATAATCAATTCAAACAATACGTCGGCGTCAGGTTCCGGTTGTCCAGGAACAAATCAATTATCTCTACGTTATATACATAGATCTTTGAAACTGATAAAAAGCATTTCCGGTAAACTATGTTGATTTTTGACACATCTATTGTACTGAGTCAAAATCCATACTCGTTATTTAAACCTTATGTAATTTAACAGAACTTTCCGAGCAATTTCATTTTTCGACCTGAGGAATGTCAAGGCTGAGTCCAGAAAGTAAAAAAAGACGCTTAACATTGGCGGTCATCGCGTCGGATGGTAGTTAACATCAAGTTGTCCAAGTGCAACGTTATCTATAATTACGCATGCAAATGTGTACATGCATCCATATGTGGGCAGTCTACAGAAAAGTGGGTGAAATGCCTCATACTCGTATATGTGGCTCAGACGAAATACAATCTTACGAGCGTGAACATTTGCAGATACATTAAGTCGCCCAATATTGAACTTAACGGCCTTCATGTAACCGGATTTACACTTATGCCGTGAGAAATTTTAAGGGGAGTTGAACTTGATTGAAATAATGGTTAATAGTAGCTGGTTGAATTAAGAGGCGAAGATGGACGTATATTACGGGAGTCAACCAAAAATGTAGAAAATACGAGTATGTATGTTGTCTTGCTTCCGTTTTAATTTTTCAGCTATTTTTTCGATTTTAATATTGGACATATACGAGTACATACCTAATACCATAGGAAACGAAGCAAATGGAGGGAAAAAATTTAAGAAGTTTTGAAACTTGGCACGATTCTTGGTTGGTACCAGGGAAAAAGTCGCCGCCAGTGGAGTGTGAGTTCGCACGGGGCGAAGGCTTAAGGCGAATTTTTCTAATTTTTAATAAAAACAAGGTAGCCTTCGGCTACCTTCTTTGCGACTTATTGTGCATTTGCCACTTTGAAATTAGTAGTAAAACTTGTTCCGATTTCACGGTTCCTATGAGAGGTACATATATGAAATAGTGGGCCGATTTCAGCAAAATTCGGGAATATGATTTGACTAAAGATACTATTGATTTGAAAAATATATCTTTAGAAATAAAAAAGTTTTTCTCACAAAAACGAATTTTTAGACCGGTCGTTCCTATGGTAGCTATATGACGTTGTGGACTGATTCCGTTGGTGCCGACATATTTACAGCCTGCAATAAAAAGAAGGCTTTGTACAACATTTCAGTTCGATAGCTTTAAAACTGAGGGACTAGTTTGCATAGAAACATACGGGCAGACGGACAAAGCTTAATCGCCCAACTAACAATTTTCTTATGTTTTCTTATAGAATTCTTGAAGAGTTTTATAAGCGAGAAAGTGGCGTATGAAATTGGGAGGATAAGACACTCTAAGAACTCTTGAAGGCTTCTTCAAAACTCTAACAAGAGCACTTTAAAAGAATTTGTTTTACATACCTCCAGGTCGATTACAAACAAAAAGTTTGTAAAACTTTAAAAGAACTAATAACCCTGAAGATGGGCATATGCCCGAAATATATTGGTTAAACAAAAAATCGTTCAACTTTCATTTTTGCGAATCAACCTGGAGGTAAAACAAGTGCTCTTGTTAGAGTTTTGAAGAAGCCTTCAAGAGTTCTTAGAGTGTCTTATCCTCCCAATTTCATCGCCACTTTCTCGCTTATAAAACTCTTCAAGAATTCTATAAGAAAACATAAGAAAATTGTTAGTTGGGCGACTCGTCTCATCATACTGACCAAGAATATATGTAGTTTATACGACCGGAGATGCTTCCTTCTGTGCGTTGCAAACTTCATGACAAAGTTAATATACCTTATCACATCCATGAAGGGTATAAAAGAATGAAACTAAATGTTTTTTTGATAGATTTTCCAATTTTAATATTTTTTTTTTCATTTTTTTTATAGATTTTTTCATTCAACTTTTTGTTTGTTTTAGTTTTCCTTCTAATAAATTGAAGAAAAAAATTTAGAATATATATGTATGTGTGTATAGGTGTATCTTGTTGTGGCTCTCCTCCTATTGGACAATGCCGGTTACTCGTATAAGAGGAACCAACCGCTTGACCCCAACCGCTAATCAAGGATTCTTTGCCTTTGCCACACTCAAACCCTGACCCACTAGAAAACATATTGTTGAAAATGTTCATTCATTAATTTTGTTTAATGAAGTGACAAATTACAAATTAGGATCATTTCGAATTATTCAACAGTGCTTCAACCACAAACAAAATGTTTTTGGATCATCAAATCTGCTGCCGAAATACGAGTACATTATGTAAATTAGAGTCAAGTAACCTTCTAAAAATACTTGAATCGGAATGATTCACTGTTTCGATTTTCAATTTATTAAATACAGAAACAAAAATTATTCATAGTCTAGGTATAATACTATACGTAACGTTTAAACTGAAATGCGTACTTGTACATACAATATCATCTACGTTTATTCAAGCATGTGAAACTGCACAAAAGTATTGAAGACTTCGGACGACATCAACAGGCTTTCAATCCTTTTTGGCATGTGAACGACCTTCAATATCCAATTAATTAGAATGCAAGAAGTTGATACAAATTTGCATGTAGTAGTATCGACTAATTACTGTTAAATAATACATGGGTAAATTGCTCTTGAAATGAAGAAGAAGAAAGTGGGTTAGTAGTTAGGACTTTGAAGCAAATTACACAATCATTAAATGCATAATTTGTGAACTGTTTAAAGCATATCAAAGGGACGTTGAACTCCAACTTTTATTTGTGATATAAATGTTTAGGTTTTAATGGAAGCATTGATAATTATATTGTAAACTGAATCCACGGACAGACAAATAAGCCGAAAACATACTCGTGCTTTTCAGTTTCAAATTTCTAGGTATTTTCCGGAAAGTGTAAATTATTAGAAGTATAGTAATGCATAAAACCATGGAATCTATTAGGATTTTGTAAAATTTTGTAATCTTAGATTTGAGAGTAAAAAACTAATTCATGCTATAGTTAAAGAGACAGTCACGTTTTTAGTTAAGTTATAAGTATTGTAAAAGTAACAAGGCTAGATCTTTCTTGATCGGTTCTTTGTAATGCAGGAATAAGAGAATGAGAAGTCTGACAATCCGCCGAGAGTGGGTATGACAGTATTAGGGGTTTGCTGCAAAAAAGAGGTAGCTCCATGTCTGTCAACGTCTGTTGGCAGATTTTCAAAACCGCCTGGAAAATCGAACTCGAGCAAAAGCACAAAAATTCTAAACTTAATAAGTTTGCTCATTTGTCCCGCATATCACGATCATATTTTCACTCAAAATATATTGTTCAATGATTTTTCAAATGTTTTTTTTTTCAGTTTGCCAAAAATGAAAAATAGGAGCTACTTCCTTTTTGCAGTAAATCCCTTAGTTGTGAATAGTACAGGGTGGCGCAAAAGAAACGAAGGGGTTTTAATAGTCCATAATTCCTTTATTTTTGAATGAATCGAATTTCTTTTCTTTTTGTAAAACACTTCATAAATGGGGAATTTTGTTAATTTAAACGTGAAAAATAACATCGCGTAATTGGTGCCCATTCCCAGCTTCGTAAATTGCGCTCTTTCTAAACGTTTTCATTATTTTTTCAAGATTTCTGGAGGTATCGCTCGAATTTCTTCTCGAATATTATTGTTTAGTTGGGGTATGGTCTGTGCCTTATTCATATGCTATACACATACTCCAGACAATACTCCAACGAAAAAATAATATTCGAGAAGGAATTTTAGCGATACCTCCTGAAATCTTGAAAAAATTCATGGAAAATATTTTAGAAAGAGCGCGACTATGCAAAGCTGAGGATGGACACCACCTACGCAATTTTTTTTCACGTTTAAATTAAGAAAATTCCCCATTTATGAAGTATACTAAGAAAAAAAAATTCGATTGATTCAAAAATAAAGGAATTACAGACTATTCAAACCCCTTCGTTTCTTTTGCGCCACCCTGTATTAAAACTATTCCATTTTAATAAGGAAGCCGCTTTATAATATATGATATGTAAGAGACCAGCACATTTTCTATTTAACGATAAAATAGGAAATAAATATTTTATAATAGTATTTTGGAACTTGCTACTATTTTTGAGCATGACAAAATCTCGGAAAAACCTCGAAAAAGGGACTTTTTAATATTTTGATAACGGTTAACGCTTGCTAATAATATCCTGAGCCAAATTTAAAGACCAAGTCCATAAAAAATAATGTATTATTTTTTTTTCGCATCTGAAATATTTTTTGAAATCATCATTATCGTGGCGCTACAACCCGACGTCGGTCTTTCGCCACATGGATCATTGTCCTCCAATTATCTTGGTAAAGTGACTGCCACCTCCAATTCTAGAAGCCCAGCCATTGTTCGGCTCCAGCATCTATTGGGTCTTCTCAACAAGTTCTCGATCTTCTTGCAGTCTTGCTCCCATCATGGATCCTTTCATTATTTTTGTAGGAACGCTATTGTCGTCCATCCAATGTATATTTCCTGCCCATTGAGGACGTCGCATTTTGATGATCATGACTCCCTATCAAAGGGGCCTTTAATATATATATATTCAAATCAATTTTGCCCAATTCCTAAAACAAACGGATTTGGTTTTTCCTATTTTTCATCCGTGGCGTGTACTATTTTATTATATTATGATAAGTCAAGGTTGAAGTAAATTTGGTTAATTTTCAGATCATGTTTGCTTCCTTTAATGCTTAACATTCCCAATTTTTAAAATTTATTTCTTTGGAATGTGTATGCCGTTCGAAGGCTAACATAATTGGGGAATTTTTGACAATTTCGTAGCTTTGTCAGTTCAAAGCACCGTTGTACTTTTGAATTACCGACGAAAATTCAATTTTGAAATTTCTTTGAAATTTGAACAGTTGTATCTTTCGAAGCTGGTAAAAAGTTGTTTTATATAAAATTTTATGTAGTTTCTGAAAGTAAGGTCAAATTTCGGATTAAATGATTGCGAGAGTGAAAAATTTGGATTTTATTCGGCAAGTTCAGCTTTTTGACACAATTCACAAGAAATGCTATAAATGTTGTAACGCTTAAAGACAGAGTGTGCATCTCAGGTGTCAATTTTCTACAAAGGAACAGTTCTATCTACCATTAAAGTACATACCATTTGAAAGCGGACACTCTGTATAATATCGTGCTCCGCTTCACTATTTGGAAAATCTTTGACTACAATTTCGGACAAATATACAATTTCTTGATGATCTGATGCTATTTCAGATCCGAAAATAGCTATTATATCATTAATAATATTCATACGATTAAAATAGAAATATATTATAACAGATAGCTGCCACCTTATGTTATCGATTAGGTCAAAATTATTTGAAGACAAAAGATTCCAAGGTTTGTTTTTCGCTAGTTCAATTCAGTTCAATTTCTGCAACAATATTGATACGGTGACGGTCTTGCGAAGGCTTATGCAAAATTTATCTTTAGCATTTTCCATAAAAGAAAGATTTGATAAGCCATTTTACCGTAAATATTGCAAAAATCAGTGCATAACTAAAAAATGATAAGATAATCTCGGCACCAAAAGCCTTTGATGTTATCACCGCTACTATAAACACCACACACCACATTTCTACGCTTACTTTGATATGTCTGTTTTTTTTAATGCTCGAACTGCATGCATCCTAGTTTTGAGCAGAATCCCCAAACAATTTTCATAATATTTAAGTTTGGGGGTACATGGTTGGCGTCATAAAATCCATATTTTAAGTTTTTGACACATACACACATCAGTCGGGCTGAATGATTGGGGGGGGGGGGGGGGGCTGGGGTTAGTCCTGCTTGCTTTTGCACGCCCGGTGGCCGTGGAGTTTCGGTCAACACTTTACGATGCTTTATCGAGAAAACATGAGCTCGATTCCTGATGCGTAAATAAAAACTACTATTATTATTAGAAGTCCCACAGCACTCCAAGCTCGTCAGTTAAAAACGGCTCGGATAGAAGGTGCTAGCAACCGCTCCATCTGAAATCTGCATGCTACTCAAACCTCACCAAGGTATAGTAACTCAAGAGATGTTAACTCGCCCATGCCCCTGGAGGGGTCATGGCAATTAACGTAATTCTACTACAATATCCATCTAAGTAGACCAAAAGTATTTTCGAAATGTGGAAAAACCTTTTTTTCGCATCGTATGGTACGATTTTGTTGTAATTTTGTTCGTTGGACTTAGGATGGAGAAATAGGGCGATATCTAAATCTTGTCCTACAAGTAGTCACCTAGGAAACAAGAAGCCAGTCTGGTGGAACTCTCAAATTTTAGGAACTTCGACGTGCGTGTAGAAGAAGTTTTAACAAGGCTAAAGCCACTGGGCTGGATGCTGATTGGGAATCCTACAAGAATCACTTAAGCTTCTTTAAAAAGGAGCTTAGAAGTGCAAAACGGAGCTCATGGAGGAATATCTGTGAGCGTATGGAGGAGTCGAATAAGATCTCCAGACTTTGTCAAAATCTTCTCAACAATTCCATCTATGCCTAGCTTCCTACAAAAGGAGGACGGCTCTTGGACGACATCAAGTACAGAGGCCGTTGAGTTTCTGCTCGATGGGCATTTCCCCGGAAGTTCGAAAATTACAATCTTTACGGTTTCATCTACAATTGCTGGGACTACATGTAATCTAGGGTTAATTATTACAGAAGAAAAGATCTGTGAGCGATCGATAGTTTTGACCTTTACAAATCCGATCCGCAACACACATCGGACATCGTACATCGTATTGTACCCTTGTTTAATAACTATTTTTAGAGCTTGTTTGGAGTTGGTATACTTTCCTCATGTATGAAGGTAGGTTATAGTGACTCTTATACCCACGGCAGGAAAGGCTTCATAGCGCCGTAATGACTTCAGACGGATTAGTCTATACTCCACCATTCTTAAGACATTTGAGAGATTAATTAAATTAATTAATCTACGTGGTAGTATTCCATCTCGACTGCTGTCCACCTCGCAGCACGCTTACTGGAAAGGCAGATCAGTGGCCACCGTCACAAGGAATACGCCATAGTGATGATTCATTGTGTGGAGTAATTAACCTGCCATTAACTTCCAGGGTTATGAAGCCCAGTTTGGGAGAATCTATTGTGCGTAAGTTCGTCTGTAGGGGCACACCTTAAGGTGGTGTGCTCTTGCCGCAGCTATGAAATCTAGTTATAAATCGACTGCTTTTGGATCTTGAGAGTCTGGGATGCAGGCTTGTTTCCTATGCCGACGATGTTGCCACCACAGTAACAGGCATGTTTCCGAGCGTTCTTAGTGAGGTGCTGCAGAATGCTATAAAGAATCTGGTCAGTTGGGCAAGTCGGAGTGGTGTCAGGGTTAATCCCGACAAAATGAAACTTGCACTCTCTACAAGGAGACACAATCTACCTGGCATGGAGACCGAATATTAACGAACGTGTTTGCAAAGCCACTTTGGCACCCTGAACCTGCAGGAAGGCAATAGATCTGAGCTGGGGACTACAGTCGAAGGTGGTATTCTTTTACATGGCATTATTAATTGGTGGAATACGTCCCTGAGTGGAATGCTAGCACCTTGCATAGGGTGCATTACACGAGTGCGAATTTTCATCCAATGAAATGTCACTGTGTCCAGGCTCACTCCACTTTATTCTTAGCAACTGCGATATGCACTTATGCGTGAATAAACACAGTGAAATTTCATTGGATTAAAATTCGGACCCGTGTCGTGTAATGCACACTATATAAGGTAATAGCATTCAACTCAGGGACATATTCCGATTTAGGTCGGAATACAAATCTTGGCTTGGCCGAGCTGCTTCCCCCATGGATCACTCCTGAAGAGTGAATCCATGGTGTGGACAAAACCAAATGATAGGAAGAATTGGCTTTGAGCTGATTATTTTTGTGTGTTAGTGACTTATGACTTGCAATGACCCACTCCACTTTATTCTTAACAACTATGATATGCGCTTGTGCGTGAATAAACACAGTGACATTTCAAAATATGATAAGGTATAACCAGCACTATAATTCTGAGCCGAACCAGTCATTCAGATGGTAATCACCTCGATAATTAGCAACATTTTTTATTCCAAAATCTTATCTATTGAGTAGCCTCAAACCAGGAACTTCGTGATAAGAAGGTGAACGCGCTCTTCTTCTTAATCTGAATTCCGGTTGTATAGAGTCGAAATTTATGTTAAATTATTAAAGTCCACTGAACTTAGCTCGAGTAAAAATGAAGAGAAGAAGAATGAAATTATTTGAAGGATTGCAATTATTAAATAATAAAGCCTTTGTTGAATTCTTTCGATATTTCCAATTTGCATCAAAATACACTTGAATGCAAAACAAGTATTTTTCTTAATATTCATGCTACCAATAAAAGATATATTCAAGGTGCATAGGCACATAAATGAATATTATGAATTTTTCATTTCGTAACTTTTACATTCTTCCCTATTATCAACATACACGTGTTATATAACAACAGTTTTCTCAATACATGTAACTTATTTTTCCAATTAAGTTTAATTATATGCAGAACGACATCCTTTGTTGTATAACATTCAAATAGAGGTTAAAATCCTGATAATAGAGAGGAGCCTCACGACATACATTCTCGTATACAAATAAAGCTATGATAGAAAGACGAATGTTAGTTGATTTACTGTCTGACACTGGAGGTCACAAAACCCTTTTACGAAAGAGTTTAACCTTGAAGAGAAAATACATTAGCGTATTAAAATGCAAATTAATTCTATTGTAGTAAAGTCAGGTATCGATATCGATGAAAAAAATAGAAGAAAGAAAAAGCTTTTGTGTTGTTATGAATGATAAAGAAACCTTCAAAATATTGATTTTGAGTTTTAATATGTAATACACTCGTATTACCAAGTTCATCACGGTTAAACATCCAGATATCCCAAATATTCGGAATATCCCCAGCTGGCTTTGTAAAGAGCTGTTTCTCAAGTTTCTGGATTTCTGAAGAAATGAATCTGAAATATTAATAATGGTAATAAAATATCGATCAAAAATTATTGCAGATGAGTTTCTTCTATTGGGCGGAATGTTTGTAGCGATATTTTGAAATTTACATTTAGTTTAAAGCCGATTTTATCTCGATGAATATTTAAGAAGTAGAACAATAGATTTTTAAATATAAGAAGAAAAATAAAATAAAAATAGCCAATACAGAGCTTATAACAAAAGATCCGGAAGAAAAAAGTTTTCATTAGTAGAGGACAAACCATACTAAAAAAAACAAGCTAGCATTTGGCGAAGTGTGAAGGGTTACACATCTTCGGTGTGACTTATGGTACCTTTGCCACTTTGAAATTAGTGGAAAAACTTATTCCGATTGCACTGTTCCTATGAGAGGTATATGCCCCAATGCCCTTTAGTTCGAGCCTTTCAGATCGGACCACTATTTCCCATGAATACGGAGCTACCATAATCTGGGATGAGCAGCTCCAATTTATTTTTTCTCTCTTTTTGACCCCAGATTTGCAGTCAGCGACGATATTCAAAATATATCTTTTCGCTCTTGTGACTCCTTTGACTCTTTTTGAACGATATAATACGAATCGATTTTGTATCTTCTTTTTGTCCAAGCGGTTAAGGCCCGACGTCGGGTTTTTACGCCATGGTCATCATCATCGTCAGATGATTTTCTTTTTGGCGGCAACTCGCCCTTTCTCCACAAAGCCTGCAATTTGTCTGCACGCGGCGAAAAATTTGTATGGTGGTTGCCCAAATTCGCTCGTCACAAATCCAGACAGTTCGATTCATTCGGAGCCTTTGTTCGATTGCATCGAAATGGCTAATATTAACCCCCGATATTTCTCGATGAAAGCGAATTTATTTATGGGCTATTTAAACCTTCGGCATCTGGCAACCCCGTAGCTTTCTCATCTGTTTTCAGGTCGGCTTATGATAGCTGGCGATCGAAGCGTCAGTCCAAGCGAATTTTTGCCATAGAACAGTATACGCCCCCACAATGCGGTGTTATCATGCAGCTTTACATTCAAAACATGTTCTTAATTGTGACGCATTATCATGAGCGATGAGGCTCTTTTTTCTTTGAATGGGACAACGCCAATGAAAACCAACAACTACTTCACGAGGAACCTCCTCACGACCAGCGCTTGACTGTTTGGGTGGAAATTTATGCGGAAAAAATCATTGAACCGTTCCTCTTCTAAGACGACGCTGGAGCAGCCGTAACCGTCAATGGAGAGCATTATCGGGATTTTTGATGTCAATTCAGATTGATAAGGGCATGGATAACTTTTGGTGCTAACTGGACTGCGCCACAGCTCTCACAGCCCGAGCCACAATCGCTTTATTGCGTCCATTATTCCTCGGTCGCCTAATTTCGAGAAATGGCGATTTTGACTGGTCTTTGCGACCAGACTGGGTTATTTGAAGTTTATGCCAATAAGTCACGGACCAAGGGCCAAATTTTATGCCAATAAGTCACGGATCCTGAAAGCCTTGAAAGACACTATCCGACAGGAAATGACCGTTATTCAGCCCGAAATAATTCGAAATGTGATTGAAAATGGCAATAAACAAGCCCATTATGTTATTCGCTCTGGCGGCGACCGTTTATGCCATATCTTATTCAAAAAGTGATTAGAACAAATTTGCAAGGTTCAAAGTAAACGAAAAATACCTCCACAGCAAATATTTTGTGTGTGTGTTTTTTTAAATTATTACCAATAACACCCCAAAGCTTTAAATGACCCATTCGGAATTCGCTGCAGGCAACGCAATTTTCTTATGCAGTCTAGGCCGACGATTCATGTGAATAAATTGTTGATTTTTTGTGATTGTAGACAAGACAAGAAAGAGATTCTGCTGCCCAAACAAAAATTTGGTAGATTGTATTTTTACTGAGGATATATTAAAATTTAAATTTTCTCGTGAAATTAAAGTTGAGGTTTGACGGGCAAATAGCACAAGAAGAGCCCTAACCCATGGAAATACTTCCTTTTCCCATAAATTCCCTTTCACTATTCTGTTCTACATTGTTTCTTTGTTGCTTATTCTGTTATGTACTCTTTAGTACATATTAGCTTTTAGTTAATGCTTTTAAAAATCCATACGTAGAAATTAAATCGAAATTTATATTATGGTTAACCAGGCAAAATGGATGAAGTAAATGAGTAATAACATTGTGAATTTATAGACAGTTATACGCGTATGAGGAATGTACATGCTATTTGGATTGCCGTCCGATTATTTTATTTATCAAGAATGACTCTTTGAACAAACTGAACAAACGCACTCTGACATCAAGATTCCTTACTGACTAGTATTCACTACACGAACAACTTACCCAGCAGTGAAGGTCAGATAAAAATGTCATCTCAATAAACCAGATATAATAAAGAAATGGTTAAAGTACGTCTTAAGATTGAAATAGTGTAATAGGCTTGAGTTGACGAACTGTTAAAGAAAACAAGGAAGCGAAAAATACAAATGAAAATGTTGCGATTTGAGTACGAAGCCACAGGCGGAAAGACGTGCGAGTGATCGAGAGCTATCAGTATTTAATTTTGCAAAGAATACTCGAGTCTCCAGTTTGCATAGGTCCGTGAAATATCTTTCGGTTTTCATCGAACTCATTATTAACATTAATTTGAGGTAAAGTGAAGATTGAGGGAAATCAGGTTTTATGCGGTTCAGTCTCGTTTACTTTGCCTTACAAAAGCCTTCAAGTCTTTTTTGACCAATAAAGGGAAATGTCAGTTAAGAGAATAATGCCATTACGTGCTTAATGCGTATCAATGGCTGCGTTTCAACGAGCGGATCAGGAACATACTTCGTCTCCATATGCTCCCCGCTCGGGTAAAATATGTACGAAGAACTGTCAATATTTGGATCTGAAATTGTTTTCTTCCGGGTCAAAATACTTTCCAGATCCGGAAGGACATATTTTCAGTTGTAAATATTGACAGTTGTGCGTACAAATTTTACCAGAGGGGAAAGCATATGGAGGAGAAGTCTGTTCCAGATATGCTCGCCAAAATGCAGCCAATGTGATCGTAGACTTTACTCACGTGTTTAGTGCACCGTAAAATCAGAACTGTCTAATGATGGTAGGTTTGATAGCTGCACTGCAGTAACGTAGCTAGCGGAGGAATCCAGGGGGCTGGGAACCCTAAATTTTCTGGTTGTTAACAAAAATACAACAATATTGAAAGATGTCCCTGCAAGACTCCTAAAAAGAAGATGTTTTTAATTAGTATATTAGTCTTTGATGTCAAACATTCAGTCCTAAATTTCCCAATTATCCCAAAGGTCACGAACAGCTGGCTTTTTTCAGGAACAGAAGAAAACAGTTTCTTGATTTATTCATTTTGTTTGGAGCATTGAGACTAAATGGCCCATTGTTCCATTGTCTTCGGTTTTATAAATGGACTAAGCCTGTTGATCCTAATGATGCAGTTAACCAGAATGTTGAATTAGTTCGAAGTGGAATCTTTCGGTTCGGGGGAGCCAAAACCTAGACGTGCTCTGCCACATTTTAACATAGAATATACATTGATGTTGTTACTCCACTACGAGCAACATACAATGTCGATCGTAGTGCGTGAACAAGCGAATGTATTGTATCCTGTCTCAAACTAGGGAAGAAAGGGCTGCGTACCGTATGTACCTGCGTACCTAAACTGCACCATACCAACATTTCTGATATCGAATGTGTGGAGTCCCTTCGAAGCAAAATCCAAGCTACATCACTGCTGGTGTACTAATGGTAGGTCTAAAAGCTGGGCTGATATCTGATTTGATAGTTAGTTTCATAGCTGGTCTGGAATAACGTTTAAAACACCTTTACAACGCCGCAGATCCGATTTTACATGTATTTATTAGATTGAAATTTCGAATAAATATCGGCAAAGAACTAAGTCTGTTTCACATATTCTTTATTCGCCTCAATACACGCTCGAATAGTTAGCAAACAGAGTATGTGTATCTATATTTTCAGTATATGATCATCAACTGAAAATAATTTCACAAATTTGCACTAAATATGATTTCGGGGTCAAAGTCCATAATTATAGCACTTATTAGATTATGTTTTTTTCAACTGAACATTGGTTCAATTCACCTAGAATTGTACAGAAAAACTACCATAAAAAAATTACATGACCGTTGACCATCATTATTATGAAGAATCTCTTAATTGCAGCTAATATTTCTTTACCTAAATCCGAATTAATTTGCTTCAGACCTTTGCAAAAGATTATTATATTTGTTAAGGAAAGAAGAATAGTGTAGAGATCAACCTTCGTGTCTAATGACTGTTTGCTTTGCTGTAAATTTGACTACCCTTGGTGATCAAGAAACCTCGTCTCATTAATTGTGTTCACAACCACATTTACCGCACATCAACTGTTCATAAAATGATTTTCCCGAGTATTTACTTGAGCAGTGAGCATTATTCACCGCTTTCCAATTAATTGACGGAATTAAGATGTGCATAGTTTCCGGATCGTTTACACTATTGGCTCAAATTACAATAATTCAAGGCTTGGTCAAATTCGTAGCACACATAATAGATGGCCGGTCAGTCAGTCGAAATTTTCACCATCATACAGCATTGTGAGCACATATCAGTGCACTTCTATCTATGTACTATCTCATAGCATAATTGTTGTCACTTATGTGATGTACGAGTATCTCTAGTTTTGCAGATTTGCGGATTACCATCAGTATGTTTTAAATGTGTGAATTTTCAATGATTTTGCAATTTGACGGACAAGCAAAAAGAAATCCATAAGAAATGAATCATTAATTTCTATAAAATCCATGAATATTGCATCTTTCCATCTACACATGTTGCATTAACATATTCGAATCGATATACTAAATTATCGGTGTGGTACGTCGGGAATATACGAGTAATATATTTTCATGTTACTGTGTTTTCATATCTTCGTTTTTTTTTAATATTTTCGAAACACATTTTAATATTCTCTAAATTCTGCAACCTTCCGGCAAATTATGCACAGCATTTCCGCCAAATGAGACAGTGTCATCTAAAATTTGAAACAAATCGAAATGCGAAATATTTTAATTGACGTTAATTGAAAATAATTATTAGCATGAACGAGTATGTAAGAAAATCGTAGACTATCGGGAATTTTGAAAAGGTTAAGATCAATTCCTAAGTACACAAAAAAAAACTTAAAATATGAATTTTAAAGAGAGGAAATCATTAGATTATATTGTGAATGAAAAGAGCGTGATTAAAATGAATAAAGCAAGAAAGACGTTTGTTTATTTTTCATTGAATGCAATTTGAAAACGTCGATCAAATATGTGACCTTTTGCTTGAAAGTATTAAGCTTCTATTCCCGCATTTTGTATCTATTTTTAAGAAACTTAGATGCAACAGATTATTCATTTGATTAACAAAGTTGATCCTAATTTATCCGAATAGTATACTTGTATATCTTAAGGACGTTTCTTGGTGCATTGTGGACTTGAAGTCTAATATAAATTCAATGATTATAACAAATACATACCACTGATTCGTAGATAGCTTAAATAATATGAGATTACGCTGTAGTGATAATTGATATCCATTCTTTAAGTGAAGGCAATAAGGCAATGATGTATTGAAACGCTTAATATTAATTACAAAACAGTGATTGAATGTTCGCAGTTAAGAAAGTATTTAGTAATTTTTAATAGCTATACATTCTTTTAAATCTTAATATATATAAATATAAAAACGTTTGTGCATATGTTGCTGCTTTTATAATTCACAAACCAATAAAGCCATCCAACTCATATTCAGACCATATGTTCGTTATTTTTTGTACTCGGTAGGTGGCACTGGTGTGGAGTTATTTACAAAATTCTTATTTATGGTCCAATATATGATTTTATTGTCATATATTTTCTTCGATTGGAATACAGACTTGAATTTATCGAGTTACTCGCTTAGTTCTTTCGTTTTAATATTTAGGAAATGCTATTATTTGTTAAATTGTGTTCTTATATCGATCAATAAGTGAAAGTGGAAATATTTCAGATTATTGCAAATATATGCCACTTTGTAAATTTATATTTTCTTCTTATTATTTTCAATGAGAGACATAACATAAAAATGATAACATTAACGAATTTTCTAATGTATAACAGCAAGAAAGAACTACAGATCAGATGATATACATAATATACCCTTGAACTTATGTAAATTCCATTAACGATATACAATTTGTACCCAGTGCATAATATGAGTCAGCTCAATCAACCGGCTCACAACAATAAAGTAGTCTATTTAAATAGACAATTGCCCCTAAGCTGCGACAAACCGAACAGGCGTGAAATCTGCAAGATCTATAAACATGCGAGTAGCTGTCTATAAACTGGTTAAGACAATCAGTTGACGGCATTAGCCGACACTTGTAACATTAGTAACCTACTACAGCTCAAATGACTTGGAAAGGTTCATCAAAGATGCGGTAAATGTGATCAGATCGGTGAGTTTAAAAGTGCGACATCAATCATCTCTAATTTACCATGGTATGTTACCTACTATAGACATATATCTACTTAGTTATATATTTTTAGATTTCTTTTGGTTTCAATAACTATGCGAATTCGTACGCGCACGATACATCTGGTCAACATGGTCCAACATTTCGCGGTCGAAAAATGTTTTAAATATAGCATATCCAGAAAAGACACCTTAACATCGTCTTCCATTGACACGCCGAAAAGATCGAAATAAAAAAGATCGAAAAGTATTTTTTCGTATAAATACGTCAGCTAAAGGCCATCACATGGTATTTTGTATTATTTGCTTTTCGGAAACGGTTCGTTGTCTCGCGTTTGGTCGTATCTGAGTCATCCCACACATTTATATTTGGACATTTTTTTTTAGGATATTCTAACAATCGGGATTAGCAGATAGTGCATAAGAATCGCAAAAGGATTATATTGGAGTAACTCTTTGAAGATGGTAAGTACAGAAAAAGGATTTTCAAGGATACGATACATGGATGTGGATATATGTTGATAGTGCGAATGAAAATCAATCGAAAGGAAATTTCGTCATGTCTGTGATGGTGAAAAATTGTGATTAATTATGCATTTGCAAAATTATTGCTATTTTTATATGTTAATTCATTGTTAAGTGTGTAATCAGAAAGGGGCGATAAACAGAAGACATTTTTTTTATGCTTAATGGGATTGTGTTTTTCGAAGTATTGTTTATTGTAATTCAGATAGTGAAAGCAGTGACTTTATATTATTCAGGAAACGCATTAAAGCCACCATGATTTTATTGCATTATACAAAACGACATGGAGTAATAGAATTCGTATTGGGAATTACGATTATTGGATAGTACATACTAAAAATGTGATGAAATAATGGACAATAATAAAGGTGTAAGCTAACAATATGAAAATAAAATATGTTCTTAGTGCAATAATTGAATCAATAATCGGGAAATCACAATATATAGTTAGTTATCTAAAAGTATGCATGGATTTTCGAACAGTATCCAAATTGGATGGACTTAATTATTAAAATGATGATGTTTAGTCATTTCTAAATATTTATTCCAAAGGCATTCGGTGATTTGATCCGGTTTTTGAATATTGTCATATAAGGACAGTCGGCCTTCAAACTATGCAAATTTTGATTGCCATTTCTTTGACTTCTACGGATATGTGCACCGAATACATCTGAGATCCCAGATTCCAGTTCCCCTTTCGGATAACACGAAATTTAATTCGATGAAATATTTTGTTTATATATATAAATGTTTTTTCCTTGTTCCTCGCAAATTTTTTTTTTGCTTTTATTGTTGACTATTATTGAGATGCTTCTGTACAGCAGTTAAATCGGTTCAGAGCTACATTAAATCTTATACTACGTTAATTGGAGTTAGCGCTACATAAAAGTTATTTTCTCAATTGCATCATCGTTTACCATTTCAAGACGAGGTGTTTATGGCAGTAGCGGATCAAGGTTAATTTTCTTTATTATAAATCCTCGATGACAATATGTATTACCTATCCCATTATGCGGTAGATAATCAGGGATCTGTATGGGTTCAAATGAACATATTGACAATCGAAAAAAGTTACAGATTCTGGTTTTCAGCTATTTGTATTCAGCAAAGTTCATATGTGTCCATTTTACCCATGATGAAAAATATGGCTATTGTCTGCCTTACGGGTGATTATTTGTTAAGAAAACCAGTCTACTTGCGCATATTCCATCATCCATTTCTAATTTACCTTACAGCCAGTGAAGGATATGTCCAAAGATTTAATATCACTCTATTCGTTCCTGGTATCCAGCACTCTCTCGTTCGATTTCTATATGATATGTTTAAAAGGAATTCTTTAACATGCAGGAGCCCCTTACGAAGAAAAGCGAACCATTATTTTCTTCTGAACAATTTATTGAAAGTTCTGGACCGCCATACATTGACTAGAACTCATATATTTGTCATATCCAAATTTTCAAGAGAATTATTAGGTACAAGGAAACAAATCTGCATAACCAGGAATATTTCAACGAATTCTGGTCGCAATGCTCAATAGGATCTGTTTATGTTGGATATGCGATGAGCGTCACTGGGAGCAGCAGCTTTGGCCGGAATAAAAAAAAATGAAGCCAATAAGTATAGGGCTTCACCCGCAGTGCGTGGGTTTTTTATTGTCCGATGCCAATAGGCGATGAACTATTATACTCTTGGAGATACTATCCGCTTTCGATTTATTAACCCGGCTTCACAGACCGAAAAGAACGCCACGGCTCTGCGACGAGCGAACTTAAACAGACACCATACAAATACTACGAGGTCGTGATGGCGAATTGCGTACTCAGCATACATTTAGACGGGGCGAGAAAAGTTCCAATTTACTTTCAACTTTGCTCCGATGAGATCCCATGTGAGACCTAGATTACACTTTCCTAGAAAATTTCATTTTTCTAAGTGTAACGGTGTCGAAATGCAAGGAGGGCGGGTCAGGTTATGAGCTCATCCCTTCCCCATCTCTACTTTTTACAAGAAAGGACATTCTTCTTATTGTTTTCGTTAAGAATAAAGGAAAAGTGAACAGAAGCAAACATTTTTAAAAGTAAATTTCCAATATATAACCATATATTTGAATCAGATTTATTACACTCGGCCAGAAAACGAAGATTTGACTTGTTACTTTAGACCGAAAGCCGTTTTCAACGGTGTTGTCTGTTATTTTTTTTTAAGCCAGCTATTGTTTAGCTGCTGAATGACCTACAGCAAGGCGTTTTTCCGAATTAAATCAATTTAGGTTTGTCAACATAATTGAGATTCAAGCCAGTCGACGAATTTTGGATGACATTTTTAACTCAGGATGTACATTTATGATATGTACCCGCAGACAGAACAATTCACGAAATGACCAGGACAATGCTAATCAAGAACAACATTAATAGGTGGGCTCGATTAATGCGACTACAAGACCTCGAAAAATCGTCAGAAGCGTCCTTTGCTAGCAAGGATAATCCCAGATGCACTTCAGGAACCATGACCAAATAGTATAGACTGCTCAGGAGTGATCACTTCATAGAACTTTCGACTCCGCCAGTAGCTTTGTATGTATGTATTGACAAATAGTATAGACTACACAAGAGAATCAATGCATACAAATCCACCGGCGGAGGCTAAAGTTGTATGGTTTGAGCACTCTTGTGTAGTCTATACTATTTGTCAATACATACAAATCTACTGGCGGAGGCGAAATATAGAGCAAATTATTGTTATGGTGTTTACTGAAAAGGGATGCTGTCTTTCTTACCGATAAATTTGCAATTTAATTTTGAGCCACCAGTAACATATATTTAATTTTCATTTATCCAATTGTTCTTTTTAATTTTGTTTTATTGATCTGTGTTACGTCTTTACAAAGTCACGAATATAATCTTCACTTCTTTGCCAATCTTATAGTCTGATTGATTTCCAATCTTTAATAGAGCACCACATCTTCCGTAGTATTAAATAATACGGTGGCGCTTATTGACAAGTCCGTAATTCTATAAATGTCCAAATTAAATTGTCATTTACAAAATAAATATCTTTATATAGGCTCCAAATATAGACCTAAAATCAAACCTAATTCAAGTGATAAATTAACATGTAAACATATCGAAATGTTTATATTTACAAATAAATCTCTTGACCTCAACTTTATTGTGTCAATCATTTTTCTAGTACCCCATTGAGACTTATTTTACGAGTACGTTTGAATTAACGAATATGGTCATTTTGATACGCGTATGTGAAACAGTTTTTATGTGTCGTCTTTCAAGTAAATTGTATGTACTTGAAATTCTCATACAAATTTAATGTAGGCGGTAAATGAAGTGGAAGTAATAACAGCTACCACTTACTGCTTTATTCAGTTTTTGTGACCTATAAAAAGTTATTAAAATAATTAAATGAGATCATTACGAAAAATGTAACTTTTTTGAAGTTCATGGGACCATTAAATCTCGCTTCAAAGATATTGAAATTTAGTGTTTATTTTAAATTTTAAATTTCCAGCTTTGCAGAGTATGTACACAATGACATTCAATATTTACAAAAGTTTAACAGCTTGGAGAATTGTTAGAATATTGTGACAAAGTCAATAGATGATATTGATCCTAAATGCGTGCCCATAGATAATAACCAAGTATCTTTTCATTAAGAAATGAAGCCCTTTTGCATACACAATTTAATAAACTCGATAAATGTAAGAGTTAAATGAGTGTCATGGAAGAAAAGTAATGTATCGCTCATCCAACATCCGCATCGTTGACTCTAAACCAGGGGTCAGCAAATTCCGGCCCGCGGGCCAAATCTCGCCGGCCTCTGGATCTTATCCGGCCCGCGAGCTAATTTAGTTTTTATCATGAAACAATTTTAAAATAAATTAAGTTCCTATAAATGTAATAGTCGCAGTTTAAACCACGCTTTCTCGTGAAAACCTTATTTTATTGTGGTCAAGATTCGCCCCGCATCTAATTATACTACTATACTACCCGCGAGCCAAATGGCGAACACCTTAAACCAGACCAACCACAATATGTAATTGCTACTCGGGGAATGCAGAGCAAGTGTTCGAGGAGTGACAAATAAAAAAAATTAGCATTAACATTTCGTTAAACAAAATCACACTACTTCTGCGACACAAATCGCAATGTGTAATTCCACCACTAATAAGATTTTTTATCTGCATACAATTATTGCTTTCCGATCACACTTGACTGAAAGCACAATGGAAATTATCAGGTCGAGTTCGTAATCAGCAATCAGACCCGGATCATGAGTACTTGTAAGAATCCAAAAATTACTGAAGCTCATGCTTGTACGACCAGTGAAGCTATACTGACTTGTATAGGTGCCAATGTAAGTGATAATTAACTGCTAATTTGTTCCTCTATTCCCGAATTTATTGCTCGTGCCGATTTGCCAAGATTCTAGCTTATATTTGGGAAGGATGCAGAAAAACGTTATCCTGGCAGTTCGGCAGGAGCAAAAAATTCCGGAATAGACCAACAAATTAGCAATTAATTAATTAATCACTTCCATTGTGCTTTAAATTTAATTAAAAGATATGCCGCATTTAGAAGGGGGATGATGCGTAACACCATACTTGCTCTACCATACAAAAAACGTTATCCTGGAAGTCGGCAGGAGCAATAAATTTCGGAATGGGGCAAAAAAAATAGCAAATTTTTATTATTTTTATTAACCATTCGGGTTTTGTTAAATATGTGCCAGTTGGGATAGTACACGGGGATATAAATGAGGTGGCCTTCCCATATATAAGCTGGAGTCCTGGCGAATCGGCAGGAGCAATAAATTCGGGAATAGAGCAGCAAGTTAACTATTAATTATGGCTTTCATTTTGCATCAAATTTGGGTGTGAAAGATGTTGTATTAAAAAGTGGGGGTGCTTGCGTAACGTTACGCTAGCACCTAATTGTACGCTATATCTGATGCCGATACTTATTGGTGCCAGCGTAACGGACGGCAATAAATCACAAGTGTCACGTTTTATGAAACAGGACTCAGAGTCGTATCGTATGATTTATTGATGTATCAGAAATGGAGGAGGAGCTGATGCTGGAGTCGCTAAACTGAAGACCGGGATCTTAATCGCTGGTTGCGTTTCAGACCGTTCAACGCTATTGAGTCTTGCGCCAGGGAAATTCTTATTCAAACGTTTCGGGGATTTCGCATTGCTATTTGTACAGATAAGCGGATAACTCTCACCTGACAGCTAATAGAGGATGATAAAAGAGTACTTTCAGGCGGCCACCAAATAAGTCACTCTGTATTGAGTACCGGGTCACCGCTGCATTGAATTCGCCTTCTTCGACTTTAAAAATTTTAGGAGTTAAAACGCATTTTTTGCATTACGAGGCCCTCAAGAAATAGCATTTCTGGCTTTTTTGGATGTAGAGCTAATTGGCTCACCACAAGGTGAGAGACCATTTTCAGATGGATCTGTCCAACGAAACGGAATATTGTCTCTGCTACGAATACGTCGATCGCATTAGTCGCTTTCTGCGCGGATGCCTAGCAGATGCTTTTAAAAATATACAGGAAGACCCTTGCGAAAGGCTTACTAGCTGTTTTGATGGCTCATGTTGAGTCCAAAAATATTGCTGATACTGCCCAATTTTTGTTGTTTTTTCTATAACCGAAAATTCCCGAAAAATTGAAAATCCATGAAATCAAAACTTTTAAAAGGTGTCAAGCATAATTGGGACAAATTTTTGAAGTTTGCTGCGAAGTGAACAAGTAAGTTCTTTGTGACAAACACCTCAATTTGTCATATAGTTCCATTTGTATCAACCGTCAACTTTATTCCATCTGCTGGACTTATTTATTCAGTTTTGTAAATTTTGACGGACCTGAGTATCCTGGCTTGGCCTGTTATACAACAGTTCGACGACACTGCAATGGGAAAATTTGATTGTGATTTGAGTCTATGAGAAGTCAACGACGTCTTTAAAATAGAATAAATTTGAAAATTGGGATTTAAATACTGCTGAAAATCTTCATTAAACAAATCCACTAAATACTTTTCACCACAGCATGTAATGCTGTAAAAATTTCTAGTATGTAAAAACTGAAACTGGCATTCCCTAAATATCACGGCGGATCCATTTTCGCAACTACTGTAAAAACATTATGTTTCTCATCTTTATGAAACTGCAGATAAGAATTTATATTTCAAAGTCCATTTGACTGCATAATTGAGGAGATTCGGTCGAACCTTAAATTAGTAGTGGGTTGACCACACCAGGAAGGATCTACGGTTTGAATCTCCTGTCTGGCTCACCGAGCGCAGAATTCTAACAATCTTGCCCTTTTTCGGAAATAGTTTGCTGACCCCTGCTCTAGCAAGGAATGCGGAAATCTTTTACTTTAATTCTCGCTGCTAGTCACAAGACGATACCTATTAATCGCATTATGGAATTTACGCACGGATGACTAACATGACGCCCAATACAAAAATGACATCTAAATCATGAGAATGCCCACGTTTTCCGTGCGCAAAACCATCAATGTAACCATGAAATATTAACAGGTTACTGCCTTGAATCTTTTGTTCGTACTGTTTACCCGCCAATTGGTCGGCAATGTCTCGATAGTTGCATCTGGAATTCATATTCCAACAAGCCGGTACCCGTAATGCGACCTTACACCATTATTTCGCTTATCTTTAAAAGTGGATCGAAAAGTGATAATAATGCGTTAAATTGGCTTGAACGTAGCTAAAAAGTGCTGGCTAGTAAAATATAATGGTCATTTCTTTTCTTATAGCACAAGTAATACGTACGCGTATACGTTTGTAAAGCCACATAGCAGACCAAAATGTTGCTGCCCTTCAGTATGTATCTTATAACATGAAAAATCAACGTTGTCTCCTGTTAATTTTAACTGGTGATCATCTCGTTCAACGGTCAGCGATTTTTCACCTGTTTTATCGCATTAGTATGTAAAAAATGGAAGATTTTCATTTTCGTTGACCTTGGCTCTTATTGATTTTGTTTTCGTGTATCTTTCTTTCGTACGACGGCTTGCTGGCACGTAACTTTGTACCACGGGTATGCTGTGGTATAAAATCGAGTTATCAACAAAATTATATCTTTGGTTTATGTATTAGAGCATTTTTTGTTGGTCGTTGTTAATATCGAAACCGTTTAATATGAAATCACAAGGACTATGCTTATTAATTCTTTTATCTATGATGAAAAGGTGAAGAAACGATGTCGTGTTATCAACGACAGCATGTTTTTTTTAATGTCGGCCAAATGTTAGTTGTTTAAATGTGATTTTCGTGAATAAGATTAGAGTGATTTGTAATTTGATGATGATGGCATCTTCCTAAAGATGACACTGCTTTGAAATTAATTCAAGGATATCTTTTCGGAAAAATAAGTGGAAGGAAAAGCATTAATGCTATGAATTGCAAATTTATGTAATTGAAGACTAATCTTCTATAGTGGACAAGGCATCACACTTCGACCGGACAGGCTCTTCAGGACACGAATTCTCGTACACTTTTAAGCAGAAAAGAACACTACTATCAAAGTGTTCACACGTCGTAAATATTTGACCAAAAAAAATATTCACGAAAATTGAAAACCTTTGTTGCACGTATGGACCGCAAAATATTACATCAACTAATTCGTTTTTATACCCTTCACGGATATGACAGGGTATATTAACTTTAACATGAAGTTTGCAACGCACAGAAAAAAACATCTCAGACCATATAAACTATATATGTATATTGTTGGTCAGTATGATGAGACGAGTCGATTAAGATTGTCCGTCTGTCCTTCAGCTTTCTTTCTATTGCACGCTGAAAATATGTCGGAACCAACGTTAAGAAAGCCATCAATAACATTCCATTGCATTTGCCTCATCACCCCGATTCAGACGACCAATATATTTCCTAGACTTCATTTCGTGTCCAAGAATGTGTACATTCTAACATCATATGGTTAAACGCTCCTTCAACATATCTCCAGAGCGACAGTCAACACCAAAGTGTTTCAACATAACTTCCGTCCCACATTTTCTTGGCAGACTCCTCATAGACGTTGTCACGTAAAAAAGTGAAATCCCACAAAGTTATTCCGGGTCAATCATAGAAGCAAAACTTATGTTAGTTATTTTATTTTAGATGTTTATCTGAATAAGATCAGTGTAGCACTTCTGGATAATTCCTCGTTAAATTAAATAGATGGAAATTCGGTTCAATAACCACCCGCTGACATTCGCTGGCAGACTAGCTGAGGTGTCGTGGGTAAGTTTTAGGGTCAGTATGTATGGTTATTGGTCTTTTTTGTTAGGTAACTCGCACGTCTGCAATGCAAAAAGTCACACAAGTAAACTAGTACGATGACGACCAATATTATTTTCACATCTAAGATGCGAATATTTGTTTCAAAGGTAAATACACAAAGCTGCGCTGTGGCCTGCAGAATTAATAAAAGGAGTCTCATCTTACTAGAACAGAACCCTTGACCGAAAGTCGCACACATCTCTATTATGATTCATAATAGAGAGATCATAATTTATGATTTATAGTGATTTAACCCTGCTCAATAAATTTGGGAAGACCCTTTATGTACACTAATTAGGCTCCCAATGACTTCTGACTTTATTTTTAGTTTAATTGGGACAACTGATAACTGTGTGGAAAAGTAGTAGTAAATAGTACAATATCCACAGCCATTTCTGTTGATTATGAACGATTACGTTAACTAAGGTTCCATAGGTTCCATAGCATGTGGTTTTGGGTCTCTATTTCTTTTCGCCTTCAAAAAATATATTTCTCCGTTTAGATTTAAGGTACTCAATATTTTTATGTTTGGAAAAAAAAAGACGTCATATTGGGAAAAGGAACCGGGTAACTCATGCAGTTATCTTTGATGAAGTTGAAGCTGAATTCACATTTGCCCCTCAATGCTCTACGGTTACTTCAAATTGGATGAAAAGAATATAGTACTAGAAATGGAATATGCTTATTGATATGACATCCTACATGCCTATATCCGATGAAAAAAAAAGTTTGATAATTTTCTCCCCTTTGTGTAGTTTTCTACTGCCTTAAGATAATTAATTGCTAATTTGTGGCACTATCCCCGAATTTATTACTCCTGCAATTTGCCAGGATTCTACCTTATATTTGGGAAAGATACCACCATGCAAAAAACCGTTATCCTGGCAATTCCGCAGTAGAAATAAATTCCGGAATACGGCAACAAATTAGCAATTAATGATCACTTTCCTTGTGCATTAAATTTGAGTATAAGATATGCCGCATTTAGAAGGGGGGGGGGGGGGGGGGGTGCTAGGGTGACGTCATTACTAGCTCTACCATATATATAAAATGTTATCCTGGCAAGTCGGCAGGAGCAACAAATTCCGAAATGGAGAAACAAAGTAGCAAATATTTATTATTTTCATTATCAATTCAGTTTTTGTTAGATATGTGCCAGTTGGAGAGTACAGGGGATATAAATGAGGTGGCCTTCCCATATATAAGCTGGAATCCTGGCGAATCAGCAGGAGCATATAATTCCAAAATAGAGTAACAATTAGCAATTAATTATGGCTTTCATTTTGCATCAAATTTGAGTGTGATAGATGCTGTATTAAAAAGTGGGGGTGCTAGCGTAACGTTACGCTAGCACCCCCACATATAATCATCAGTTTTGCCGAATCGGCAGGAGCAATAAATTCGGGAAAAGAGCAACTAATTCCACCTAATTAGCACCTAATTAACACCTAATTAGCACTTAATTATGCGCTATGTCTGATATCGATACTTAGTGACGGGGGTGCCAGCGTAACGGACGTCAATAAATCACATGAAACGGGACCCAGAGTGGTATCGTATGATTTATCGATGGATCAGAAATGGAGGAGATGCTGGTTCTAGAGTCTTAAGAGGAAATCAGCATCAGTGCGCGAATATCTAGAGCAATTTTACTGCCAGAGGAAACTGCTATGAAATTATAATCTCAACAGGCTAATATTGGCAGTCAAACTGAATGTGTGTAAACTGTGATCAAATTGCCTATTAATCCCAAATTCAAATTAGATAAATAACACAAATAAAATTTTTAAAGAAATCTTTGAGGTACCTTTGAAATTTCGGTGAGATAAACTGCTTATCTGCAGGATATTCCATATCCAACAATTGTTCCGAGCTCCCAGTTTCAGGAACACCTGAACCTGAACACCACCAATGATGACATTAAAAAAAATTTTGTAATTTGTCATATCCGAATTAATTACTGGTAGCTTGTTGACCGTGAAGAGCCGTAATGAAACAGGTATAAGAGTCTTGTTATCTGCGGAAAAATATATTCACTCACTCGAGACTTTGTCGGATTAAGCATGAACGATAAATTAACCAAATTAATTGTTCTACTTTTTGTCACATGCATCCCACCTGTTCATCATATCCATTACAATGTGGAAAAAAGAGCATTCGCAAATTAAACTCTTCCAATATCGATTTGCTTGATTCCGTATCCTTTGAAAGCCTCTGGCGTAATTCGCTAAAATTGAGTAATATATTTCGAAAGCCAGCCACAATATACCAAACACTAATTTCGATATATTTCATTTATTTTGATGGCGACATAAATGCATATTTTATGCAAAGTGCAAGCGTTTAAAAAGCACTGAATATTTAAGCTATGATCTTATAAATGAAACTGTATTGTCTCCACGCGATGACGATATTTAATTTTTGGCCTTTAGTTTGGGTTTCAGTTCTTAAATATTTTATTATAATTATTTTTTCATTTTTTGCATTTGATTCATATCAAGGACAACACACAGGTTTAAATTACCATCGTAGCATAATTTGTATGGGATAAAATTTATTTTCAAACCATGAATGAAACCAATCTCAAATTTCTTATTCGATAAGATAAAACAGCATGAAATTGTACCTTACAGATATTAAATTTTTCACTTCCTTGTATACAATATAATTCATAGAGATATCGACGGTAATCTCCTAACCAATAAAAATTCAAATTCTTCCACATTGTTTTGGAAAAATGGAAATGTTTACCTTGATATTTTCAGTTTGATGTATGTCTTACAAGTTATCAAATGTGCGTTGATAAACGTTTTGAAATATTTAGTTTCATGTCGTATCTTCATTTCGGTTCCGTCATTTGGTTAAGTATGAATGACAAGCTAATTTTGAAACTAGTAAAACTGGAAATTTGCTACCCATATTGTCTGCGAAGGGATATTTTTTTTTTAATTTTCGCAAGAAACTTCATAGACATATTAATTAAGGCCTCCTGAGTACGAATCTACCATTCGCTTTCTCAGTCTTAGTTTACATGTAAATGGGAGATGGCCTCATCGCAGGTTTGCGTTACAATTTAATGCATTAAGGAAAATATAGAAACTCGTTTTTTTTACATATTCTCGTTCTTTATTTCAATTAAAAATGCGAATAGATGTATGAAAATAAGTTGGGGAAAATAAAAAAAAACGATGTTCAAGGTGTTTGGATGATACTTGTATACTATGAAGCAATAATTATCAACGCTTGTAAAATTTTCGACACTTTATCAAAGAGTGTTTCTTGCGTTCCTGGTGATCAAACTGTGGTGTAGTTGTAGTATCTTCAAAACTCCATTTGCTTTAATCGATTCCCAGATTTGTGTTGTAAAAACCGTGCATTTTAAATAGGAGCGTCAGTAAACCATTTTAATTTAAAAAAAAAAATCTAAATTCATCACAACAGTAATTTCATAGTTCGTGACATTCTGATCCATGCGATAAGTTCCTTATTTGTTGTAATTTTCAACAACATTCGGACGATTAAATTCAATACAATTAAATTCAATAAGTTTTTTCTCTGCTCGACTGAATTGTGCTCAATTCCTTAAAAACTTGTGGATCATCTGCAGGAAAGGTGTAACGCTTTTTCCATAGTTTTTCTGCAAAGTCTGAGATTTGTTCTTTGATAAACTTCAAAGAGACCAAATAACCTTCATCCGCTTGTAGCTAAAGTGGTCTTGTTTCCTTTCGTAAATTGCTTGCATGAATTACGACCAAAATAACGTGCCATCGATTCGTTACAGGACAAATCGTGCTCAAGACTGGTACTAACCTTTTGATGTGGAAGTGCTGCATTTATCTTTCCGACGAAAAATTTTCGTGCGAACTGGACTTTTGATAGTTTTTGTATGAGATTCCGCACGAAAAACGGAGGCTAGTACCTTCCTTCAAGGAGGAAGTTATCTTAAAATTCGAAAGTTTGAAAGTCAACGGTCGCAATTTACACATTTTGTCATGTGCATCGATTGCAGTTTTTTGGAATAAAGTGGATATGCTGTTCAATCGGAAGAAAACGATCACGGGGCATCGCTAAAGCAGCCATTGCCTTATGTAGATGAGTATCACTTGACTGAGATTAACGTTAGTCGTACATGGAGGCGTATGCAGAAACAATGAAAATTTCTAAGAAAAACTATGACCTCCTGCACCATAACATTTGGATTCGGAACATTCCTAGTTGTTGGGCGACGCATAATGGTTTGCATCCTTGATCAATAGTGAGTTTTAAATTGACATAACTTCGCACTCGCCTTTCGTGGGCTCTGCGGCTTAAGGGGTTGTAGCCCTCAGTACACCACCCGAACTCTCGCTTGCTCTATACGCTACAGCGATATTGCCACTAAAAACTATTAAGAGGTTATTGGATCTGTATATCAGGCAAAAAATGGAATGCACGTCGTACTGGCATCTTACTCAGTTCACCTATGTAAAAAGTCGGCTGTGGTTGCTTTACAAATGGCGACCAAAGTGGTGCCCAAAAATTTATCGTTAGGGTTGGCTTCGGTCACTCGAGGACCTCCTTCCATCTTGAGGTCCATTCAGCGGTCCCACTGCCAGACGCTGATATCTTTTACGCTCCAACCTCACTTCAGTGCTTCACACACACAAGGCCTTCCATACTCCGACTAAAATTTTTTCTGCTATTTTTCCTTATATTCTTATCCGATCCTTACAGAGCACCTTATCCCTGTAGAGCAGGATTTCCTACCCCCACCTCCAACAGGCAATGTGCGCGTCGTTTTGTCAAAGGATACTTCTGCAATGTGGACAAGACGTTTCGATCAAAGAGACCCTTCGGAACAGAGTATGGTTAAATTACTTTCCGAAAACTAATAATTATTTAAAATTTGTAACTCGAATTTCATAAATTACTTTAATTACTTTGCGTTATTTACAAAAAGTAATTAAATATTTTAATTATAATTACTCCAAAATTTTGATTTAATAAATACTAATTAATTACATTATTTATAAAAGTAATTAAACAGCGGTTAAATATATTCAAATAGTAATTATTACTTTTGAATTACAATTTCCTGGAAAAGTACATATTTATTACTTTTGAATTACGATTACTTATTCTGGAAAAGTAAATTTATACTTTTGAATTTCTCGTACAATAACTTTTTCGATTACTCTTATTGAAAAAAAGTAATAAATAGTATTTAATTATTTTCAGAAAGAATGTAATTAGTAATAATTAATTGTAATTAAATAATTTTAATAATCTATTTTCAACCATTTTCCGACTATTTTCTACTGTAAATTTTATCGATATGTAATCACAAAAACTCGTAAGGTAACCTTAAGTTTAGGTCTAAAAAGCTTTCGGCTTTTGCTTCTTGTGACCAAAAGTAGAACACAGAAAAAAAGTCTCAAGGTAACCTTAACGAAACTCAAGATAGCATAAGGAAAGCTTCAGGATGCCTTAAGATCTTAAGACATGCTAAAATCACAATCATCCCAAATTGTGCACCGAAAGCGATTTGTACCTGTTATTAGGTTGATTTGCTCGTTTTGGTGGTGCTTTCACACAAATAAAGAGGATAGTGAGCTTAGGGTCAAACTTATGGTCGGCACTGTCACGAACTAGTCGTTCAGAAACTTTACAGTCATGAAAACGCTAAGGAAACAATTGCGAAACCATCGAGTTGTCCCGTTATTAGAGGTTTAGTCTGAAAAATAACTGGAAAATATTTGTCCGTGTTCGGATATGGGAGCGTCCGGTTGAGGGAGCCTAATTTGTTTGAAAACATGCAAAAATGTTCGGGACTTAAAAGTTTGTCCGCATAAGGTCGCCATACATGAACGCGCAGAACCACGACCGAACTTCCATCGAACCATCAAATTTCATAGAACGGCGGGAATGAGGAGTTTTTTTTCTATTGAGTTTGTTGTGGATCGATGCATGCTCGCGACCAAAATCGTTGCCGTGGATGGCAACCTTTATGAGAAGTGTCTGGTTATGATAGGTGTCCGTACAGAGGGCGTATATGGTATTTTGCTTTAAATAGATCAATGACTTGTCATTATAATCATGTGCATCAGTTCATTCAAAACAAAGCGTTCGAATTTAAACATGCTTCAAGGATTTCCTCAATAAATCAAACATCAACAAGAAAAATGTGAATAGACCTGAACCAATGAAACCAGGCGAAACAAACAAAAAGGTTTAATTTAGCAAGCATTAAAGAATGATGATATAATTTTTAACAGATGCAAAAACCACAAGAGTCTAATTTAAATAAGTCGAAAATCTTGATTACAAAAGATATTGATTGATATTTATTATACTGGTTTACATTTTTTTTCCTGCACTAAAACCTGCAGTGTTGTTTGAATGAAATTCAATTCTAGTGGCCAATGCTATTCTGAATTTTATTGTTTCGCAGACATTTATTTCGGGAGAATGTTGATATATGCGCTTTGATATCTGAAAAGTAATCTATTCTGTACTCATAAATTTCACTTTTGTACAAAACTATCCTTCTTTTGATATTTTTATTTCTGATAGGGGGCCGGTAGTTCAATGCGTTGAGTTGTCAGTCTGATGACTCGCCGGCTTGGAGGGTTCGAATTCTGTCGTAGCCATGGATGTTTGAGTTGTCTTTTGCTTGTGGTGGGGGAGTAAGAGTCAGCCACAAACTTTCCCGACTTGCCGCAGGTATGTGGCAAAATGGGCAGGATGTTGCATGTTAGCGTCAAGCATTGTACGAATTCAATTTATACTAACTACACGTCAACGAAGCGGAACAGCACGATTTACCCACTCCGCTCCCGATACACAACTGATGGAACCACTCCACTCTAAAGCTCCGCTCCGGCCTGAAAAATGTTGCTCCTATGTGTTTTTGTTTATTGGAAACAAACAATTTGCTTCAATCGAAAATGTATGAACCGTAATATTTTTCGATTGATAGTTTATGACGCAACAAGAGCACTAAAGTCAAGTTTAATCTAACTTACTAGTGGTGGTTGTCTTTTTAGAGCGACAAAACTTTTTCTTTTAAATAATATCGACAGGAATCAAATTTGTATCAAAAATCTTTATTCATTATGAAGAACGACATTACATTATTGTTTCAACACGATTCAAAATTAGGTTCACACTTCCTGCTAAACCACGCTTGTTTAGCAGATTTTTTTGTTAGGAACGTCATATTTTTATACCACTGACAATTTCATGCCAAGTGATCTGGCCAGGTCAATTGGTTAGCATGCAATAAATAAATAAATAAAAAAGTGTGACCCTTAAGTAAAATATATGGTATCCTCGGCTTTCTCGGTTCAATTTTGGACCACTCTTTTGAAAATGCCGGAGTTTATTTCATTAATAACGCGCTAAAGATTGGTTTCCAAGCTTGGATTTTTTGCGGCTTATCATAATTTTATTGTGAATCAAGTTGCTAGTTTTAGTTCCAAGAGAGCCTCAACATCAAATGTAATTTTCAACCACACTTGAGCTAAGTCCACTAAGATTAAATTATCCACTTGCGGTCAAACCACTTGATCTTACAGGTTTATTGATTAAATTATGTGGACAAATCAAGTATTATAGTTTTGCTGCTAGTAAGAATATTACATAATATTAATTTACTATTGATAATTTAACAAAGAAAAACAAATTATAAAAAAGTTAAAAATGATACCACGTTTTGAAATTTAATAATCTAAAAAACACCGCTTATATGAAAACTACCAAATAAAAAAAAGTGTGAAGCATTTTATTATACAAACAAAACAGTCGCTCCACTCCGCTCCACTAAAAAAAAGGCTCCGTGCTCCGCCCCGAATCCCTGCAACTAGGCCACATAGGCCAATAGCTGTCGCGCTATGTCCACTAAGTCAAAAAAAGAAAAAAGAAAAGAAATTGATCGTTTAGATAACTTGGTCGTTGCTCTCAAAATTCCACTGCTGCTTTACGCTTATTCTGGTTATCCCACCCTGCAGACATGTTAAGTGTGAAACGTGAAATTCTGATAAGGCCTAGTTTTATATGTATATATTTTATGAGGATCCGGGATGAAAATTAGCATAAAACAAAACAAAGAAATACATAAAAGAAGATCAAAAATTGAAAAAGCACCTCCGAATGCTGTTCGAATTCTCGTGGTTCTGCTGCGGTGCAAATAAAATCGATACCTATTAGTCAGTATCGGTCATTCATGATCAAGGACATAGTGTCGGAACGATATTGCTTTTGTTAATGTGACGATGTTCATACAGTATCCATAATTGCATTCAAGACTTGCATTTTTTAGGATATCTCTTAAAATACGGGTATGTTGTTTTCCACTTAATTTAATCTAAAGATGTAATGACGCACATTGGTTTATTAGCGAAAAAAAAACACATTTTTGCAATGTGTCGATTTAATATTTTCAATTGCACTCATACAAAGTTAAGATGGCAACTAATTAATTGAACGAGAAATCTTTATGTTTCACGCATATGCACAACACATTTTTTTCCGTGTTTGGTAATTTGTTAAGAATAATTAGAGTGGAGTGGGTCATTTCTAATTTCCATGATGACTTAGTTCGGCTCTCCACATCCACCAAAAATTGATCAGCACTAGGCCAATCACACCAACTCCCTGTTTTAGTCGATTTTCATTGTTTATTTATATCTTTTTTTGTTCTTGCCACACACGATTCAAATAATTTAACTGAATTTATGACCTTCTTAGTTTATTAGATTTCTAGGAATTCGTGCTGAGAATCTTTAGCAAAATTTTATGATTTAAAGTGTTTTAGTGCAAATGCAAAAGTAGACAATGAATTGGGATTCGAGTGACCGTTCATATTCAAGGTCATTATTTATGATTGTGGTTTTCTCGTTTTATAAATATATTTTGTTTTGTATCCGTTGATCACAATAAATTTTCTATTGTTATTGTAGTGAGCATACGCATAAAATGCGAACGTGACTCGTAACGCAAACACCCTTCCGGCGGAGTAAAATTGGGGCGCAATAACACAATACCTACAATACCTTTTTTTGGAAGGGGAGGGAGGCAATAAATGGCGCGACATCAATAAATAGCCGGAGGAGCTCATTTCGCTGTCAAAACGCCGGTAGTGAGTGTAACGACTGTTGTGTACCGGTCGCCACACCGTATGCCTTGCATGGGTCCGGTGTTCCGCCGATCACTTCTATCTGTTATAGTGATCGGTTTGTCCACCGCTTGTAAGTTGTGTTGTTCACTAAAAGTGCCTCTGTCGCCGAGCTGCTGGGTATATGTAATTTCTTTTCCTTTTCGGCCGGCAGACATGCCGTCCGCCTTGGAGGTTATATTTCCTATGTCTCGCCTCTCCCTGTTGTGGCTGACATTTCTGCCGGCCGCGTAGCTTTCTGTGCCGCGAAAACCACTGCTAAGGTGGGTGTTCTGCCAAATTTTACCTCGACTTACCTTATTTATGGTTATCTATGCGGTCCCCACGGTTCTGCACCAGCCCGACTTCCGTCAAGGTGGGTGTTCTGCCAAGTTTTACCTCGACTTACCTTATTTATGGTTATCTATGCGGTCCCCACGGTTCTGCACCAGCCCGACTTCCGTCACGTTGAAGTCTAATTATAGCGTGAAATAACAAAAGCCGTGAAAATCCAATCTTCCAAGTTCTAGCTTGGAAGATTGGATTCGAACAGATGTTCCTCTTAATAACGGCTAGATGTTTCAAACAGCCTCGAACTTTTCTATCGAGACATTTCTATTACTGTTTATTGACTCGCCCACACTTATCCGCCTTGTGTTGCAATTAAGTGGCGTGCTAATTCGATTTCATCGTCAACAGTTTTGATGTAATCCCTCTTTGCAAGAGTTCTAAAGCCTCTTTGTTATATAAGCCTAAGGTTGAAATTTTGATGTCCCTCAAATTTCAACAATAACCAAAATAACTGGATTTGAATAAATATATGAACACGACTCTTGTACATTACGTTGAACCTTGTGCATTACATACTTAGATGCATGATTACAATTCTACTTAGAAATCATCAAAGCAAGTTCGTTGTAATATTCTCCTTTGCATCTTCAGTTTTATTCGCCGATACCTTGGATTACCCTCGATTACTCCTTTCAAGCGAATGTAGCTCAAATATCCAACATTTGCGAAAAGTTGCACACCTGTTGTTCATTGAATTGCCTACACAACTAAGCGGACCTTTTAGCATGCCCCTAAGGTGTGAGTTCCTAGGCCGCGACTGAGCGACTTGCGGTTGCGACTGTGAAAAAAACGATCATAACGGATCACTATTCGTGTGAATTTAGTAGTAGTAGTAGTCCGGATGGCGCAACGGTTAGCACGTTCGCCTTCAACGCACTGGGCCCCAGTTCGATTCCGGGGATTTACGTGTCGGACTATGAGCCCACTCAGCTGTTAAATGAGTACCCATTATGGGGTAAATAACTCGGTTGAGCGTGTTGCTGATCACATACCTCTGCACAAAAACCGTCACGATCTAGAAAATGAGATGATGCTAACTCATCTCGAGGCCGTGGTTCAAATTGGACTGTTGCGCCAGTTATTTATTTATTCGTGTGAATTTAAAGTTTGTGCAGGTTATCGTTGTACGACTGTACTCCCGCTTAAAATACACACGAATAGTTCTCCGTTATGTTAGTTTTTATGTTAGTTGCAAACCCAAGTCGCTACAAGCGGTTACAGCCCGACGTCGGGTTGTTGCTCCACGATGATTATGATGAAACGCAAGTCACTCAGTCGCCTGCCAGGAATTTATGGCTTGTGTTTCTCGAGGCAACCATTGCGACAGGAGCTCACCGACGATAGCCCTGCGACGAAAGTTCATCGGCGAACACACCCCTTCCATGGTGTGTTCCTCGAAGCGATAATACCACCACGTCCACGGCATAAATGACAGCGGCTTACCTGCCATGTACAACGCAAGTACCCCCTAAGAAACAATCCTTGCGCATGCACAAGCAATCGGCAAACCATACATTATTCTTGGCATGCACAACATCCACCTCAGTCCGCCGACATGCACAACACCGATTGTTACGGCCAATACGATGGCAACAATATCCTACCTCCAGTATTACGACTGACCAAACCAAGCTATGCCCGTTGGCGAGCGTAGTCGCAGTCGTTTGGAGGAAAACAGCTTCATAGACAATACACACAAATAGTGCTCAGTGTTGAACGCCGAGTTGGGATAGCTGTGCGATCGTCGCTTGGATCGCTCCGAGGAACACGGAGCTTTACACCAAAAACGATCAAGTAGCACCTTGCGGCCTAGTGCGATATCCTTAATTAACCGTTGTTTTGTTTGGCAAAAATGGAACGAAATTATTAGTGGGAATCGCAGTTTCAATAGTATTATGTCATTTTGCAGTCGATGAACAACAAAGTATTGTCCAAGTCAAAATTTTGTCGGTCGACTCTGATTTCCGTACTTTATTTCGACTGTTGTTTCTTGTTCTGGCAGTAGTAAAATCAAAAATTCAAAAACAAAAGCTCTTATTCTAACTAATATAAAATAATAAAATGGATTAATCTTTTCTTATATTATTCGTGGGAAGCGTCAGCTTTCGTACAGCTTTTAAAACAAGTGTGACTATTAATGATTATCAGTAGACAAACCATTAAGACAATACAATTTTCCAGTTAATGATTTCATAGTCTTGAAAATAAACGTTTTTTTGTTAAAAACTTATGTATATAATAGTATTAACAAGTTTAAACTTATAATTCATTAAAGATTTTACGAAGACATTCATTAAATCAATTGTTTCCGATTTCTAGGTGTGGGGAATATTTCTTCTGAATGATTTTCATTTAGTTTAAATGTTAGTGATGCGATATTTTTATACTTAAGTATTATATTAGCCGAGCCGGCATCTGTCGGGGTATGCAAATGAGTTGTAAAGAAGTTGTCCTTGAAAATAAGAATGCTGATTTCAGTTCACGGTTCTTTAGTTTTAAGATGGTGTTTCAAGAAGTTGTTTTTCCACTAGCTGTTCTAGATTTTGCCTGTGTAAATAATATCAAAGTCTATGAGTTGATGGGTCGCTTTTCGACTCACGGATGGATTTTGAAGTCGACGAAAGAGACACTTTAATACCAACAACAATCGACTCAAACAACGCAACAGCCCAATTAGGACCAAGACTTCGACATGAGTTAGCATCATCTCATTTACTAGATCGTGATGTTGTGTTTTGTGCAGAGGTGTGTCATCACGAACTAAGTTATTTATCCCAAATGGGTACTCATTTAACAACTGAGTAGGCTCATAGTCCGACACATAAATCCCGTTTTTATCGACAACTGTTGCACTGAGTAGGAATCGAACTAGGGTCCAGTGCATAGAGGGCGGACATGCAAACCGTTGCGGCATTGAGAATATAATCGACTCATTACTATAGCACGAAATATTGATTGATAAAAATTGCTGCAAAATTTAGTGAGTTGGTCCCACCTACGGACGATTCTCAACACAGCCTCAAATGGAATTCAGATGATGAGTCGATGAATGGGATTCATTGTAAGAGAACCACCGCCTGATCTCATGTTAAAATTTATCAGCCGATGAATTGGTAATCGTGTGAAAGCCGACTAAGACTTTATCAACAAAATTTTTTTTTAATACAAACTAATTCTTAACTTGTTACTTACAAAACTGAATCGCAAGAAAATTAGCGAATTGGATTATTCAAATGACGAGCAAGAAAATAACAGATAAATTAAACGGCTTACGAAATCTTCTACTTTCCGGTTTAGTAAATCTGCAAATAACTTGAGTCCAATTGGTGTGGGTTTTACGTTCCATAAAATATAATAGCCCAGGAAATGAGTGCTCATTTGGGGGTCAGAACGGCTACCTGACTGCTGAGGTCTGGTCCCAGGGAGTCCGGTTAAGGCGGAGTGTACTGTAATGTATTAATGTATTAAATAATTTCCATCGCCACGTGATGAGTAGAAATGATGATTCAGAGGCGTGAGGCCTCCAAATGAAACTTTGCCGAGGCCTCAAAAACTTTCAACACGCACCTGTTGATGCGTATTTTATTTATATCTATCGAAGTGATGCTACCGAGTCGAGCTGAGTTTTCTCCCTCTGTTTAAGGTATGTATGTCTTCGGTTAGTAATTCAAATCTTAGTCCGACATTGCTTGGGTAAGTAGGGTACATTATGAGAATCGTTTAGCTGTGTTGAATGTTGCATAATATCCCCAAGCTATTATGATCGTCATTCTTCTCAAGCACACGCCGCTTTTTTTGAGACGCCAAAACATTATGTTTGATCGCTCGAAAAAAAAACGAATACTTAATTCCAATAAGGCTGAATTTTTGATGGAGTAGTCGGTAGTGGTCGGCGAGTCAAAAAATGAGTTTGCGTTAAAAAAAAATATTGAACAGAAGGGTCCCGAGAAGGATTTAGAAAAAGTCGATCCTTTTGAGAACCCACGCTCAATAATCTTTTGACACAAACTATTTTTTTTTGTATTCAATTACGACAGATAAAGCTCTAAAAATTTTCTTCATTCCTTTAGGAAAACACTGGCGCTATGTGCCCCAATGAACTATCGCCCAACAAAAATGATACAAAGTCTCTACACTGCATGCAGATACATCGGAACATGGATATGTCTTTGGCTACCGACCGCGTGGAACCTGTTGTGTTGAAGATATCGACGTAAGTTTTATAAAGATCCGAGTATAGTTATACTGGATGAAATCATTCGACAAAACACGTCCCACGCTTTCGGTAGGCATAAGACATATCCATGTACCGATGTATCTGCATGCAGTGTAGATTAGATACTTTGTATCATTTTCAAGACATGCTGTCCCGCATAGTGTACAGGAGAATACAAATTAACCCAACCGTTGCCCCGTGTGTGGATCAAGCGATCATACACTCTACATATTTTATATGCGCCTGTGTTTCGTTAGTACGTAAATCCGCGATCGATCGCGTCAAGCCGCGGTCTAGCTAAACACACTTACTATTAGATACTTAGATAGTACTCGTCTAAGTCTAAAGACGGTAAGCGCGACAACACAATTTTATTGCATTAACGTTTACGTTATCCGCGCTGCACAAACTGCATCATTTGCACTATTCTCCTCACTAAATCAGAATTGTGCACTTGTAGTTGATATATCATCGATCGTTCCTTACATCTCACGGGAAAAACACGTTGGTGACCTTGGTGACACTGATTTCAGTCGGCTGGATGGGATTGGCCATCACAAGAAAGGGGTGGATCCGCCGCGGAAGTGTAGTCCAAGGTCCGTGGAGCAAGCATCTCTTTCGCACTGTCGCCGATGACGAAGCAACACCCATCCATTGAACTTCTTCGACTCAACCGTCTCTCCATTGCGTGCATACGAGTGTGTGTGTGAAGTTGAAGCTATTTCCCGACCTACCCCAACGATTTTCTTACTGAGTCAGGTTAGTGACTAATTGATGAAAACAAAAAGATTGGTGTGAAGGAGGAGCCATAGCGCTGTGCACGAGTGAGGGAGACAGGTTGTCTGGATGTGGCTGGTGTTGTGAGCAGATTTGAATCACGAGGGGATGGCAGTTGAATGATGTTGACTTGTGTTATGGGCGCCTGGTTGTTTAGTCAGTTCATGACGCGATGTTTTTCGATTTTCGTAAGTTCCCTTTGATGACTGACTCGGATTGACTGAAAATCGGTCCCTACATTCATATAACTCGGAAAAATTTTCAATGGGCTTGCTTCCTCTTCTGACCCCCGAGTAGAAAAACAGACATTTCGTGTGACGGACAGATTTTTAGGATGACCCCCAGCTATAAGACATATCCATGTCAAAAAAAGGGACCGAAAACACCATTTTTAGGGTAAAATGTCATCGTGATATATCACCTAAATGAAAAATGACAGAACACCCTAAAAAGATAACATATTCCCCAAATTTTGGGGTAATATTTCATAAGAATTATCCCCCCAAAAATGTTATGAAATATCGCCCTAAAATTGTACTTTATGATTATACAACACTCTTCGTTCGTATTACCTAGAGCGAAAATATACTTATTGGCGGGTAACGTAGGTAGGTTCGTATTCCTAAAGCGGACACTGACTTGAAGTGAATGTCCGCTTTAAATCATACGGACATAGCGTGTTTACGTAAAATGAAAATGTACTTGATGTCGAGTAATGTAGGTAGGTTCTTATTCCTAAAGCGGCCATCGATTTGAAAAGAATTTCCGCTTTAAGCAGTACGGGCATAGAGTCATTGCATTGTAAGTTTGAACTTCACTACATACGTATCATTGAAAAGTTATTTTTGAACATACTGAATTATCGTCCCAAATTTCACTTATTTCACCCCTTCACCGTTGCAGTTAGCTCGAATTGGAAAACGTAGCAGATATGGGATGCACTCGACGTCCACTTTGCTATTACGCTCCGCAAGCTTATTTCCGTTCCAAACAAAATATCGAGCCTTTTTTGGACCATTCAGCTTCAGTTTTTTAGCCCTCCAGCCACTGTTGATTGAACAATAAAAAATCCAGTCTGTATTTTAAATCTCTATGGGCTTCCGTTTAACGTTGAAATTGAAATTTTATTAATAGATTGAATATTATTAAAGCTACCCACTATTTATTCAATTCTCAAAATTCCATTTTTCCCCATTTTTTATCTTATATACTTCATGTTAGTATTTCCTAATTTGGGCTCCTAAGTAATGGGTTCGATGCCTTTGCAAACGAAATGCCTCCCACCAATGAATTTGAAAACCTGATGGTACGAGCTACGGCGGAATCGTCAGAATAAAGCAAAGAAAATAAAAACATCAAATGTATCATTTAAATATTTTTGAAAACTTCCATTTAAAAGCACTTAAGCTATTAATATTGCGAAAACAAATTAATTAATTTTCACATAAATTCTTCATTAACCTTTCACGCAGGACACAAATTGCAACAATGAATTTGTATTCTACTTATTTTTTTATTTCACATCACAAAACTATAACTGACTCAAATACCAATGGTCTTCAGTGCAACCCTGAAAATCCGGTTAAATATTTTTGCAAAATGTTATACACAAATTCTCAATTAAATTAGCTGTTTTGATATAAATTGGGCTTTTAAATATAAAAAATAGCGGTGCTTAAATATGGCCATGCTGCGATCTGTTTTGAATTGGAAATGTTAATGTCGTCTATAAGGCCCACGTCGTACGGTCTAGCCTACGCAGATTTATCAATCTTTTCCATGCGGCTGACGGAGCTGCTTAAGCTTGACTTAGCCACACTCATAGTAGCGAATTAGAAGATGATGCCATTCAAATTGGACGATTGATTTGATTACATGTTCATACCTGGTCTGGTAATGAAAACTTGGTAAATATTGTGCTTACAGCATTGGAGTCAATGGCGTCATGGGAACAATTTTACAAAAGCTCTTATATGAAGAGAGAAGATACTACAGTCGAGACCTTTTTGGAGGTGTGAATGAGGTATCTGACCAAATATGAAACAGTGGTGAGCTGGTGGACTTGAACTTGAAATGCATGTAAAAAAGGCAACAAATTATGTTTAAATAAAATACAATAAAAAGCTAGTACGCACTCGAAATAAGACAAGTGCAATAAAGATAAGCGTGGGCGTAAACAGACGTTGAATTGGTTTGAATATCACGTCCATTTCATTATAAATGACCTTTAGCAGCATCTCTACATCGAATACCGATGCAAACTGCATCCTAAAATTATAGCCACTTGTAATAAAATTTATCGCTACCAATTGGCTTTTGTACTATTCGGTGTTTAACTTTTTGACCTATGGATGTGTTTACGATCTGATTGGTCCACAGAATTTAATTGTCGATGAACCATGATAAGGGACTTGAAATGATTAAAAAAAAAATCTCACCTCTACCCACATGTCCAAATCAACTTGCTTTAGTATGAAACAAAACAAAAATATCGCATTGCATTTCCATACAACTAAATTTATTTTATTACTTCTTTTCAGAGAGTCTTCATTTTATCGCTTGTCCTTGTGACGGCACTCGCTTCACCGCAATATGTTTACGAGAAGCCATCAATTCCATTTCCGCCACCGCCAAAGCCATCGGTCGAAATTCTCAGCGAGAAACCGTTCCAAGGATACAATTACCCAAAGCCGGTGGTGTCATTCACTTTTCCAAATGAAATTCCTATTGTAACAACACCGCGGCCAACTAATCCACCACCAAAACCATCACTGCCACCAGTATCCTCAACAATTTTCGCATCCGTGCCTGTGCGCCAGGGATACAGTTACCCGAAACCGGCAGTACCGTTCACTTTTCCACCACAAGAAATTATTGTCACCACACCGCGTCCAATAATCACAAGGCCACCAAATCCACCACCCAAGCCATCACTGCCACCGGTATCATCAACAATTTTTATTTCACCACCAAGGAAAGGCTACGATTATCCCAAGCCAGTAGTGCCATTCACTTTGCCACAACAGGAGGTAATTGTCACGACACCACGTCCAGTTTACACGACTCCGCGGCCAACAAATCCACCACCAAGACCATCACTTCCACCAGTATCCTCTACGATTTTTGTATCGACACCAGTACGGAAAGGTTATGACTATCCAAAGCCAGTAGTGCCATTTACGTTGCCTCAACAGGAGATAATTATCACGACACCGCGTCCAATTTATACGACTCCACGTCCCACAAATCCACCACCAAAGCCATCGCTTCCGCCAGTATCATCGACAATTTTTGTATCGACACCAATTCGGAAAGGATATGACTACCCCAAGCCTGTAGTACCGTTTACTTTGCCTCAACAGGAGATAATTTTCACGACACCACGTCCAGTTTATACGACTCCAAGGCCAACAAATCCACCACCAAAGCCATCACTTCCACCGGTATCGTCGACGATTTTTGTATCAACACCAGTTCGGAAAGGATATGACTACCCCAAGCCTGTGGTACCGTTCACATTACCGGCACAAGAAATTATTGTCACAAGGCCTCCAAATCCACCACCAAAACCATCATTGCCTGTAGTATCCTCCGCGTTTTCTTTGTCGCAACCTATTCGGAAAGGATACAACTACCCTAAACCAGTTGTTCCATTTACTTTGCCTCAACAGGAGATATATGTCACAACACCACGTCCAATTTACACGACCCCACGTCCAACAAATCCACCACCCAGGCCATCACTTCCGCCGGTATCTTCAACAATTTTCATATCGACACCAGTTCGGAAAGGATATGACTATCCCAAGCCTGTAGTACCATTCACATTCCCTCCACAAGAGATTATTGTCACCACTCCGCGTCCAATAATAACAAGACCTCCAAATCCACCACCAAAGCCATCACTTCCACCAATATCGTCAACAATAATTGTGTCACCCCCAAGGAAAGGTTACAACTACCCTACGCCAGAAGTTTCGTTTACCCTACCTCCAAGAGAAATCATCATTTCTACACCTCGTCCAATTATTTCGTCCCCACGACCAACAAATCCACCACCAAAACCAGCATTTCCTGTCCAGCAAGGATACAGTTACCCAAAACCAAGCGTCCCATTCACGCTTCCGTCAGTGATTCCAGCACAACCCTATGTCCCACCTGTAACTTTTACACCTTCAACAATTCGGCCAATAAGTCTGCCACCATCACCTCCGCCACCAAAACCGTCCATTGAAGTTTCGTACATTCCTCCGAGGCCAACTCAACCGCAACCAATTCAAACTGTGACTTTTACCTCTCCCACACCCAGCTACATCCCACCAACTTTCCATCCCGTGACTATACCACCTCCACCCCCGAAACCCGTGCAAGTATCTGGCTATCAATACCCAAAACCCAGTATTCCATTCACAATTCCACCACGTGAACCCCCAACCTTTGCGGTTTTCACCCCAACCCCAACTCCAATCCATATCATTACCGCCTCCCCGCAACCGTCATATCAACCCTCATTTCCAATCTCGATTCCGTCGCCAAGCCCAAGCTTTGTGAGCATTTCATCCACTCCGGCTGCCTATGAGCCCGAAGTTTTTATCTCCAGCACACGCCCACCACCACCGCCTCCACCAAAACCAACAGTGGAAGTTTTTGCCCCTCGACCAATTAAAACTAGTGGTTACAACTATCCAAAACCTAGCATTCCCTTGACATTGCCTCCACGTCTTCCATCCACCCCGGCTCCTACATTGTTCGTTCCGTCAACAACGCCCGCCTACATTTCGCCAGTCATTATCAGTTCGAGGCCTCCGCCACCTCCCCCGCCAAAACCAACTGTTGAAATTGTGAAACCGGTTCAAATTGGTGGTTATAGATATCCGAAACCAAGCAATCCTTTCACCCTTCCACCCCGCTACCAACCAACAATAATAAGCTCAACTCCACCGCCACCTCCACCACCGAAACCTTCAATTGAAATCGTCCAGCAATCAGTCAGGCCTGCGGGATATCATTATCCTAGGCCACAAGTTGAGTTCACTCTGCCCACTCCCACAGTTCCAGCACCGCCTCCACCAAAGCCATCTATTGAAATTGTGAATACCTACGTGCCTCCAACAAAGTTTGGAGGCTACCACTACGACCCTCCAAGGATACCTTTCGAGTCGTAAATTAGTCGTAGAACTAGTCATATATCCTTCCTATATTATTAATGTTACATCCTTTTGACACTGTCCCCTCCTCCAAAAAGGCAAAAAAAAATTAGTTATAGTTTTTGATTTACGTTTTGTAAGGCATTTGAGAGAACGTTTATTTGATGAAACATTCATCTCACGATGTTCGGTTTGATACGCTTCGACTGTAACGAAAATAAAATATTTAATACAATTTTAGATTTTTATTTATTGTGTATTATTAAAGCTTCCTTTTTCAACTCCATAATTCTGTATTTCGAAATTGACTAGATTTCAGATTTTCTTTAAAGGCCACATTAACTGGGTGATTTATCGGCCGATATTGTGATCGCACCGTATATTTGTCTATCGTAGATGAATTTTTCGAGAGTCTCATGTTTGTCTATCATAGATGATTTTTTCGAATGTGTCATATAATATTGAACGGCCGATATTTTATGACGATTCGTTGCCCAATCGATCGGCCGATAAGTCGATCAGTGCTCTTTTTAGGATAGACCTCGTTGCACTCCTCAACATAAGTCTAAATTTAGTAGTTCAAGCGATGATTCATTAAAACACCTCTTTTCCTTTCTAAACAAAATAGAACGAGAGTACTGCGGTATAAATGCACAGTGACCCTTTTTAGTATGCTGACAAAGAAACACGGAATATTTCCAACGATTTGTTCGAAAATAGTCGTGCAAAGAACCGTTCATGGATAATGGTATGGTATAATAGTATATTTCACTCTCAGTCCACACATTTAGTATACAACGTCTGTCACTCAGCAGAGCGATGATAGATAACTCACCTTTGTTGAGTCTTTTAAATATGATCGGCATGCTCATGTGCTTTACTCAACAGTAGTACGTTCCAAGCTTGGTACAATATTTAAAGTAAATATTTAAAACCCATCTTGAAATGGACGCCAGCACAACCGAACATTAACAATGGAGACCATAACTTGAAATCCGTGACCATTTAAAAAAGCTGGATAAGAAATCTCTCAAAGGATGATGCAAGCACAAAAAAAACATGATTCATACGGAACAGCATCGGGGAAACTTCAGTTCGGCTTCAATAATTCAATTTCTTACTGGAAGTAAAATCCACACAAATCACATTTCCTTTGTTTTCGTCGAAAATGCTATTACTCTATGGTTTGGAAATTCCATCAGTAAATCTTGAAATAAAAAAAAACATTGACTTGTTGAATTAATCTGATTTTAACTGTAGCTAACTGACTAAACTCCGCCGAACCCTGTCCGAAGCCAAGGAGGAGGGAAGGATAGCTGTAGGCTGTAGCCTGAATGGCTGAGTCACACCTAAGCGTCTCAGGTCAGTAGGATGCCATAAATTACGTAGTCAGACATGCAACATAGTTGTATGAGCTCTGGCACGTTATGAACCACCTGAAGCAGCTATCACCGACACCAGCCCTGGAGAGTTTTTTGCGATGGGCCGACAAATCATCCCTATAAAAACTACTCCATATCAAGAAACCTGGGACAAAAACCTCGGATTGGACGGATCAACAACGACGACCACGCAAACGACTAAAGGATTATTCTTTCGGATCCTGGGATGTACGCTCCCTGATCAAACCAGGGCCGTGAAGCCCCCCTTCAACAGGTCGATAATTACAAATTGAGCATCACTGCAGTCCAGGAAACAAATTAGATTGGCAACGAGATGAAAGGCAAGAATTCACACACAGTTTTCAAAAGTTGCAAGCCACCAGGCCACAAGGAGTTTTGAATTGCATTCATAGTGAGCAAGCAGCTCAAGCCGCACTTTATTGACTTCACACTTATAAATGAAAGGTTGTGTGCGATTCGCATTAAGACTCGTTTTTTTCAACCTCTGACTCATCAACGTGCACACAGCAACTGAATCTACGGAAGATGCAGTGAGAGACGAATTTTATGCCCGCCTGAAGACACTGTTCGACCCACTTCCGACAAACGACGTCAAAATACTGTTGGGAGATTTCAATGCGAACGTTAAAAAGGAAAGTTGTCACAGCGAAGCCACTGGAGGACATAGCCTCCATGAGAAATGCAATGAAAACGATCAACAATTAATCGACTTATATTACGTTTACACTATCCCCAGATTACTTCATCTGCGCCGGCTGATTTAATCTGGAACTGTCAAATACATACAATTTTAAACTCACCACACCCAGATTAAGCAGCAGATGAAGTAATCTGGGGATAGTGTAGACGTAATATTAGCCTGCAGTAGGAGTTTTATCGTAAGCTCAACATGTTTTTCTCAACGACGCATTCACAAACAGACTTGAAAATTTCCAGACGCACGTACCGTCAACCAAACTGATCATGTCTTCATTCACAAAAGGTGGGCGTCCGGTGTTTAGGATGTCCGATCCTATCCAGGAGCAAACTGCGATTCACACCATCACTTGGTGAAAAGAACCTATCGGTGTAGAATTTCTTCAGTGCGCCAATTGAGAGTCAGCCCTCTCAAAATTTTCGCGGTTGACAAACTTTTGAGCGATGCTACGGCGCAGGCATATACAGTCGCCCTTAAGAAGACATTTTCACCTATGCTACACGACATTATCAGCACAGGTGTACACGGGTTCTGGGAAGAACTTAAAGGTACAATCGAGGAAGCCGCAGAGAAGATCGCGGGATACAAATTCCGTCGAGCGCCAAACATGACGTGCTACCGCGAATATCGAATAGAATAATCAAACGTTTGGAACGAAAATACTTTGAAGAGCAGTTGCTGAGCATTAATGAGAACCTAGCTAATAGAAACAACAGACAAGCCTATATATAGGTAAATTCAATTAAGAACGGCTACCGACCCAAGACTAGCCTCTTTTAGTACAAGGATGGAAACATCATCAGCGACACCGATAGCATCAATTAACGATGGGCGTTCTGTTTTGAAGAGCTTCTGAATCCAACATCTAACCTCCCCATTCAAGAAGCCCAATGGCGTTGTTACCGATCATGGTCCCACTACACAACCTCCGGCAGTAGGCGAAGTTGATCTCGCCCTGCGGTCACTCAAACCAAATAAGGCCCCGGGCGTTGACGAAATTCCAGCAGTGCTGCTAAAATTCGGTTAACGGGTCTATTAAATGCCATACACCAAATACTTCTGCGAATCTGGGAGGACGAGCTGATGCCAGACGATTGCCGCAGGAGCACCATCTGTCCCATCCACAAAAAGAGAGATAAATTGCGGCGTGAGAACCATAGAGGCAATTCACTAGTCTGTACGTTCTTCAAAATATTCACGAAAATTCTGTAGAATAGAACAAAACCGTACGTCAAACGAATCATTCATTGGTATAACAAAATTAGTACGACTAACAAAGATGACGATGACCAACTCCGTCTAACAGTTCAGAATCCCGAATAGGTTGACTTATACTTCGAAACACGTAGATTGGCGGCGACGTTCTGCAACCTAGCACCTGAATAAGCCCTTCGGATAATGGATACGAACACCAGGGGAACGCTACTCACCAATTTGACACAATTGATAGCGTACCCAAACGACATGAGCATCATCCAGTACAACCATGAGTTGTATGAAATGTATGATGAGCTGGAAGTTTCGGAAATCGTCAAGCTACAATGTCTTCAATTTAATTAACGTCATTTTCTGACAATTCGTCCATTAAACCTGCGCCATAAAAAATTTAGCTGTACGAGCCTTTTTGTGACCTAGACATACGTAATACCCGACTAGCCAGTCGTGTCCATCCTCATCTTCTAGAACTCAGCAATAGTCGCACCGCCAAATTCCATGACTCGTTTGTATCTAGGACAACACGAATGTGGAACGATCTACCATCTTTTGTTTTCCCCCGCAACTATGACCTACAAAAATTTAAACGGAATGTACACCGTCACCTTATTCAAACTCAACCCATCTCCCCACTACCTTAGTCCCTTACCGCCAATGCTGTGCTCTCGCATCAAAGGGTTACCCCCTAAGCTTTGGTATAAACATAAAAAAAAAAAAAAAAAAAAAAAATAAGCTATACCTTATACCCTGGACCAAAAGTTTTAAACTTTTTCGGTCGCACTCCCCTTCACCACTTCGATGACCGTCGACCCCCTAGTTACATACTTTACATAGCTATCAAATTTTACATAAAAACGTTACAATACTGTGTCAGAGCAGTTCATCGATTTCTTGCAGAACTCTTACATTTCTGATTCAGATTCAATAGATCACGATCAGAGCAAATGTATCTCAATTTTTTCCGGTCAATTTCCCCTATTGATTCTAAGGGCTTGCACAGTTTTCATAGGTCACAGTTGACAACTCACTGCTTGGATGTTGTCACCTTTTTAGTGTTATTGTGTTAACTGGCGGTCCCTTGACAAACAAGGGACGTCTCAACACCTTCCTGGAAACCAACAAAATTATTCTTGAACGCAGTTACGCGTACAGAAAGAGAAAATCCGCCAGCGCGTGTATACTCGTAAATGGACTGATTTTGCAAGTCCATCTCTGTAAAAAAAATAATAGGAAGGTGACGGTTATCACTATAGAAATCAGCAATGCTTACGAAAGGGTTCATCAGTTAAAACTAAAACAACTTTGTGACAGCCACCAGACTCCATCGTATATCTCGACCTGGTGTTTAAACTTTCTGAAAAGGAGGGTCCTTACCATTGGTGAAGAGACCATCGAAATCAACAGTGGGTAGCCACAAGGGAGCTACCTCAGCCCCATCTTATTCAATCTGTAGATGGCTAATCTATTTTACAATACATCAAATTGCAGATAACAATATCCATGTCTTTCAGTTTGCGAATGATTGCATCATATTGTCCTCAGGATGCAATCTACAAGACTCAATTGACAATCTGCAGATTAAAAGTGACATGTTTGTACAGAGCTGCGATACTTTGGTTTTGCCGATAAATCTTAGCAAGAGTCAAGCTATCTTTTTCACCGATAGACCGACTTCAGAGCTGAACCTAGCGATTAACAACCAGAGCATTTGCTTCTGTACGAAAATGAACTACAGATAAATGCAATCTCCTCTGGCAATGAAATTTATTGCACTTATCCGTTTTTTTTTCACTTATCCGTTGCAAAGGTAGACCAGTCGAATTCGTCAATCTGGGGTCTTAAAGGAAACAATCGGGAAATATCTGGAATTAATGCTAATCTCTTCTATAGATTTTAGAATACACGAAAACTGTGTTTGCAAAGCGGTATGAGGTGAACTTAATATGTGACCGGTGAAAACCCCAGAAATTTGAATGTTTTTTTTAAATATTTGTCTTATAACTTCTAAACGGTGCCTCGGATCGAAAAATTTAATAGGATGTAAACTAAAGAGGATTGAATTCTTCCAATGCACTGTTCAAAGAAGAATTACGATTTATTTATTTATCTATAGTCAAAATGGATAATCATAAAACGATAATTTTTGAGGCTTAGAAAAATCACATTTTATCAATATTCGTAGTCCGGATGGCGCAACGGTTAGCACGTTCGCCTTCAACGCACTGGGCCCCGGTTCGATTCCGGGGATTTACGTGTTGGACTATGAACCCACTCAGCTGTTAAATGAGTACCCATTATGGGGTAAATAACTCTATCTCGGTAAGTATAACAGAAGACGAAAAAGTAATTATATTTTAAAATACAGTGAAATAAGAGACTTACATGTCGAGACAATAAATTTACATAAAAATAATTTTGATCTGAATGGTTTTTGAGTAATTCTTTCTCTAACATAAGGTAGTTCATTTTGACTGTGACTCACTGTACATATGATAAATAAATATCAACGAAAAACTAAACTACATATGGCGTGAAGTGACCCCTTAAAAATTATCTGTACTGGTGTTTAGTATATTTTTGGGCTTCCAAAATCTAACCAATACGGCTTTTATGTATAAATACACGTGAAAGTTTTAAATGATATTTTGCATAAGCAATACAAATTTAAATACAATAGTTTAAAAGTTTCGGTTTAAGTGTGGTAGATGTATAATTTGGACAAGTTTAGAAATCAAGTCTCCAGTTATATTCCGTTTCCATACGTACCCAATAAAGCAATATTCTTACCAAGCCAAATTAGTAGAAATTTGGGGGCAAATTAAGTAATTTGACTTTTGTTCGGAAATGGTTTAAAGCTTGCCCGCACGCGATTCTGTCCCGGTGAATACTTAATGCGGACTCGCAAATTCGCTAGAAAATTTTTGTACAAGTTTCTGAAGAAAAATTTAAAGCTCTGGTGTTTGCGGTTAATATTTTCGCACAAATACCAGAGCTTTAAGTTTTTGTTCAAAATTTTATAAAAAAATTTGCTAGTAAGAGGTAGGTGTGACGAAACTGAAGATGAGTCGAAATTAGTTTCCCTCAGAATTATTCGTTTTCCTTGAAAATAAATATCTAAAATAGTTCATATTGATTATTGAATATATAGTTCAAATCAACTACGAAAAATTATTGTAATTGACAATGAAATGTTTGGCTACCATCAGAGCACACATTTACGGTTATATGCAGAGCGAATTGTAATTTTGTCTCGAATTTGCTTGGCGTATCAACTACTGACTGTAGTCAATTTTGACTATACCATTAGTTGACCGGTACATGCAACGGTTAAAATCCACAACTTCAGAAGTTTCACTGTGTTATTGAGCTCCATTTTCTCGCAGCAACCGTGTATAATACTCGCAAGTGTACAGTGTAGTGGGTGCAAGGTGCATTATGAGTGAGCAAAATTTTGATACACGTGATATTTTTGAATTCGAAGGTATAAATTCCAATCCAGAACCGTTGCGTTTAAGTGAATGTGCAGCAAACGAACTTGTTGACTCTGAACAAATATCTTTATTCGTGCTAAATAGCGAAGAATCAGCCCCAGTAGAAGATCGTTCTTTGAAGGATATCCTAAAAAGCTGGAATTTAAACCAGCTATACAACCGATTTATTGGTAAGTTTTACATTTAAGTAAGTTAATTTAATAAAAAATTATATGTTATGATCTGGTTCTCGAAATCTTGTTCGGATAAATTCTGTTTATTAATGCTTATAATAGATTTACAACGTTACGATAAAATAGTTTCTGTGGTTTTCTCTTTTGCTTCGCAAAATTGAAACAAAAAGTCTACAGCGCCGCTATATCTGGGCATAGTATTTGTTCAAGTAAAAAAATATTTCCAACAGAAAATAAAGTAGTATTAAGCATATACATATACAGGGTAGCACAAAAGTTATCATTCGTTATTATTGTACATTGTAATTGTGCACTTTTGCACCGGATGATTACTTTTGCGCCACTCTGTGTTTATAAGCATATATTTATGTAACTTCTTTTCACAGAGCATATATTGTATTATATACCGAGATTAAGCAATTGTTCGCCACGAGGAAAACTTTTCGATAGGTACAACAATCGATTAAAAACTTTACGAAGGAAACAGTTACTCCCGGGGTCGTCAAATCAAAAGCAAAAGACCAAAACTGTAACGTCAGCCTGGAAACAAGATATCGATACAATCGGCAGAGGTATATAACCATTCAAGTGAAAATCAAATGATATGGAAATGATGGTCTCCTTTGAATTTCCAGATGTAATTGATTCGGACGAGAATTTTCTAAAATTCCATCAAGACGACTGGAACACTTGTATTACGAAGTGGGAAAATCTCTTAAGCTACCGTAAATCAAACTTCGATACTAGGGCTGATTGTACATTATCCAATATTTTGGATGAATGGCCCATATTACGCCATAGTCTTGGTTACACCTTGGCTGATATTCGCCGATATTACTATCAAGTCGTTAAAGATGTAATTTATTTTAATTCAGATCAACAGGTATTTCTCGGCAATCCATGGGGAGCGGATACATATGGGCTTAATAAATAAACGGCCGACTTTTGTACTTAAATATGGAAGTCTCGAATCCAGGATTAAGGATAAGTATTGCAAGGAGCTTTTCAATTCAATCACTTCTGCAATACCAGAAGGTATAATTTGTAAGCTATTTTACGACAATTTGCAATATTTCTTAAAATCTTTCAGATGCCAGGAACGCTATATTGATGCTCACCCTACACTCGATAATTCAACCAACTAATCGCGTTAAAATAAAGAAGGATACTTCGTCTCAAAAGGCAGTTTGGAAACCCAGTATAGCGGCATCACAAGACAGTTTCCTTAATCACGTTGTCAATGGAAGCGATGTCATGGTTTTTTACGCCACCATTACATGTCCATAAATTATCTGACAGTAGGAAGGCGTTACGAATCAAATGTTTATAGTTCTAGTGAAAGAACATGGATTAATTTGAAAGCAATATGTGATATTACTTTGTTATTTTTTCGACACATCACCTAAGAAAAGAACAAGAGTAATACGAAAGGTTTATTGAAAAAATTTCTTTTTTATTGGACAATGTGCAATGTACTTCCTCAGTATACAATAATTTACTTAAGTTTAGCTGTGGGGGAAACCACAATGAAATCAATGAATTATTTTTGTTATTTTTCTGTTGGAAAACTAAACAAAATGTACCGCTGTCGCATATTCCATAATAATAAAAATAGAGAACAATTTATTTTATAAAATGTATGTGTGGAATATAAAATTTATACTTAAAAATTCTGCACTACAATTTCAAATAAACATATTTAGTTTCAAAATTAAAAATGGTTATTTTTACGGATATTCATTGGATGCCAACTATTTTTACAATGTTTTAGCCTGTGTCACCGGTTGATTCTTACAACATTAATGGTTGTTCTCAACTTATACAGCAGTTGTTTTGGGAGATGTTACTTCTAACTACTTGAATGGTTGATTTCTCCTTGAAGCGTCGTTGATTAATGAGCTGTTGTTTTTTACAATGTAGATAGTTTCTTTCAACTATTCTATTGGTTAAAAACAACCATGGAACGCAAAGTTGAAAACGACAATTTTTAATGATCAAATTTAACTGTTTCAATGGTTTTCCTGATTTGAATCATCAAAATGGTTGATTTAAAGTTGAAATCAACAACTTTTTCTCTGAGTGTGTTATCGGATTAAAGACTTTTATTGAATTTTTGAATGAATATAACTAGCAAAAAAATGGTACCGGTGTGAAGATAATTGCAAATTATTCACCGGGAGTAAGCTATTATAATAATATATATTATATATTTGGAGCGACTGGTAGCGCAGTGTATTGAGGCATTAGTCTTATGTTTAACTACTGGCGTTTCGGGTTCGTATCCCGTCCACGACGACGTTCGCGGCCATGGATGTGCAGGAGGTGCATGCTGGCAACTGCATTCTCCGAAACCAGTTTATGCCAACGAAACGTTAACTGAGCCACATGCAACAATTGACGCTCTACGCCCCACAAGGGGTTAGGGCTATTGAGTATAAACTATTATAAACAGATTAGTTAAGTATTTTTAAGAAAAGAATATTTTATCCGAAAATCAATACGGCTTCAGAAACTCCCAAAAGGAGTCGTATTGAATTTGAATATGAACCGAAAGTGTATAGAGATATTCCCCGATTTCAAGAAAGCATTTGACTCTGTCAACCATAAACAGCTACTGAAAAATTGGATAAAATTGAAATAAGTGGCCTGGCGCAAAATCTGATTAGGTCATGTTTGCATGGAAGGATGCAATCAGGGGGCAAAACACCTTTTCCATAGTCTTCAGCGTGGGCGTCTCCTGGTAACGGCTGACGGCCAAGTCTTAGCGATAAGATAGTTTGGAAAAAGGCAGATAACTGTAGGCTGAATGGCTGACCAACACCTAAGCGTCTCAGGTTTAGTAGAATGGAATGACTTGCGTAGTTAGACCTGCAACATTGATGTGTGTACTCCAGCACGTTTATTAAACCATTTGAAGCAGATATCTTCCGAGGCCATCCCCTGAATGGGGATATTTCTGTTCCCGTTTCCGGGGTGAAAAAATCAGTTTTCACTCCGATTTTTTTGTCATTATCGCTCGCGTCACACTAAGACTTGCAAATTTGCAAAAATGTGTTTTTTTTTATTAGTTTTTAATTTTTTTTAAATTTTTTTTTCCTTATTTTGTTGTTCTAATGATTTATACTGAATGTTTCGTGTGTTTAAAACTGATCAAAACGCAGTTGCACGCAGAGTGAGCGAAGCGAGCCTTCATGGTTGTGCGATACTGAGGGTTGCGATCCTTAAGCGCGGAGCGAGCGTAGCGAGCGGACCCCACGCAAGGGCATTTGCGAATATTCCAATTTTCCATGCCTCCAAAATTAGGACACTCAGAATAAATTATGGAAAGAAAAAAAAATTAAAACTTAAAAAAAAAATAAAAAAAATAATTAGTTTTTTTTTTTTTTGCAAATTCTTGACTTTTAGAGTGACGCGAGTGAAAAGTGACAAAAATTCGAGTGAAAAGTGATTTCCCCAGCCGGGGCCTCGGAAACTAAAAGGTTTCCCCTAAGTATGCTAATATAAGATCAGTCTTAAGCGAAGCTGAAGGGGTTCGGACTGCCTGCTATGCTATGCGATGATGTTTGTTTGGCGTGCGTGCGTGGTTACTCGCAGGTTAAAATATTTGACGAGTAAGTCCGTGCTGGGACGGGTCGTCTCATAATCAGCTTTTCTGTGATTCCAACTCCAGTTCCCAATCAAATCCATTCGCTCACGTGCCGACCTATGGACGACCCGTGTGCGGATCTCCATACATTTGCTTGGGAAGTGGAGTTCGAATCGCAGTCGAGCCGATTACGAGACGAATATGAGACGACCTGTCTGAGCACGGCCTAATTGTGTTTTGAGATGGAAACGTTTTGCTACAAGCTACTGCGGCTAGCGAGGGTTTCACACGATCGCATGCCTTGAGCCATGTGACTCGTAAGAGGATAACATCGCGGTTGCAGCGTGCGTCGTTTGGTTGATGACAGATTCGTTGTGCTTTGCTTGCAATCCAAATGCATAGTTAAACGGGCATTTTTTGCAAGAATTGTATATTGTGAGTTCATGTTTAAGTGGTTAATTGAACGTATCTGTCAAAACAGTTTCCCTTTCTGTTTTTTTTTTACAATTTCGACTTCTGTGATTCAAAAGGTCACTTATAGCAATATTTGCCGTTCTTTTCGTTAATTGTTTCCATTTTCGATCTGTTTTCCTTTTGCGATTTTTACTTCAGATTCGCAATCAGCAACCCAAAAAATTCCATATTAGTTTTTGTAAAAAATATTGAACGTAAACTTACCATTCGCTCGGCCTAGTAGGTCTAAGCCGAGCGAATGGTGGTTCCTTTTCTGCTGTTATTTTATACTACACTGAACAGCCACAAATCCTAGACACCATACTCAATCCTCATTGTGCCTAGACAAACAAGTGCATACTAGCAACTTTTTACGGCAAACGCTGTAGCGATCATCGCCCAGCCGGGTCTAGCTTTCATACGACGCCATTCGATACGATATTTTCTCGGCTGAGATTTTCTCGAAATCGAAACAGCATTTCACATGGACAAATTCAATTTTCCACATAAATTGTTTTATCGAATAGTCTCCGTTGTCAAAATATGGCGCGTGTGCCTAAGTGTCACCATACACTGTCGAACTCGAACTCGAGCACGAACCTGGTACAAATGTCCTCTGACACACACATACACTTCACATAGGTGTGAAGAAAACCGGTCCACTTGTACTAGGTTCGAGTTCGACAGTGTATCTCCCCCTCAATTGCCCTAACCCCTTGTGGGGCATAGCGCGTCAACTGTTCCATGAGGCCCAGTTGACGTTTCTCGGCATAAACTGGTTTCGGAGAATGCAGTTGCCAGCATACACGTACTTAATAGTTCCGTGTGAACATCTTCATACAATGTATACTGCCACTGTCGAATCAGAGCACTAAATAGGAAGGTACACTCGACGCTATTTTGTAGACGATGAATGGAGAGTGAAAGGCATGTAAAAATGACAGCTCCCAGTTAACAACATTAGTGCTGTCTCTCTCTCTCATGTGTCCATTCGATGGGCACAAATCTCCATTCGATGTCAACAAAATGGTCGCGAGCGTACTCTCCTTTTCAGAGCCTTAATTCGATAAAAGCTTCCGTCAAATATCGTGCATCGTGCACGTCGTGTGAAAACAGCCCCTGTGTACACTTCATTCTCGTCATGTGAATTTGCGCCTTGACACTAAGCCTTCAACACGTTTCAACTCGCCACTAAATACCAAGGAGAACGCTTTGGCGAAGATGGAAAAGTGAAATTGATTACTGTTTTTCAATAAGTGGTGTTCCACCAAACTCTCGTGAATTTATTTATCTATAGTACGTCGCATCGGCGTCTAGGGTTCAATTTACATTGGATGGGTTCAGAAGTGACCGGACAATTTCTGCTCAGGTGATCATGATCAAATGATCATCGAGCAAGAAATATTTCTGTTCATCGCTCACATTTTTCTTCTTCTTTTTTCTCCTTGACTTTCGTATGAAGTATGTGAGATATGAAAGTCGCATTCAGCAGGCGCAAACTGCAAAACCAACAAGTTGTGAAACTACTCGCGAGCAGTTCGTGCTCTTCGGTAACTTCTGAGCCCATCCTGACGTATGACCCGGATAAACCGGATGAGTAGCATGAGAAAACCACATTGGCGACCGACAACAAAGTAGATGGTTAAGGCGCGAGAGCATGCGGTTCATCAATGCAAGTTAAGTCTAAATATCTAATACTTTTTTTCCAAGAACCGAAGAACAGTAAAATGTCCTGGACGAGTTGACCATGTCGTTCAGTACATTTTACTGTGTTTTTGAAAATCCAAGTATCTAAGCACACGACTGAAAGGACAGTGAGAATTAAATGATTTGAACTTAATTTCTCATCATATACGATATGTCATAAGAAATTAGCAACAATCTGACCTTTTCAATGGCGTAGCAAAAAATCAGTATTTATTTAAATAAAAAAAAAAGATATTTGTTTCAAAACTACAAACAAATGCATTGATCATTATTTTTCAATACCACTGAAAATTGGATCACAATTAAAAAAATGGTTAGGTAACTAAAAGAAAATCAGTAGGCGAGATTCGTATTAAAAAAATCGTTATTCCAATGTGATTTGTGTCTTGTTCCTGTCGTAAAAATTCAAATACACTTGTATATGTACTTGATCGAATTAATCTTAATCATTACAAGATACAAACAATGTAAGGGAGAGGAATCACTATAAATACAAAACCTTTAATTTTCGGATATCGTAGAAAGGCAATAGTAGTTCTGTGTTGGTTTTTTACTAGACCATTAGGCGACCAACAGATTTATTCATCCTTGAACTTCATCTGAATCTTATTAAGAAATGCCACACAATGTATCTATTTGCTGCTGCTTTTAGGCTACACAGTACAACTTGATGACAGTTATAACAAATCAGCAAATAGCAACTTCGGCTAACTCATTTGCATACTGAAATTTAAGGGGATCATATTGATCAAAACAGTCAATTATTTGAAGTTTGGTAACATTATTGGATATGGACTCTTCCAAGGAGCCAGATGGGACCCTACATACGAGTATACCTGTAGGAGCGAATGAAAATACATGTACGAGGGCGGCCCGATTAGTACTTAACCTACAAAAGCAAAAACGAAAATTTTGGGAAAGTCGCGATTTATTTCTCAACAAAGTCTCCTTTTAGATCGATACACTTGACCCAGCGATGCTCCAACTTCTTCAACCCGTCTGAAAAATACGTTTTCTTGAGGTCTGCAAAGTAGGCCTCCGTGGCGGCGATAACCTCCTAGTTCGACTCAAATTTCGATAGGACAGTCGTCGCCTTCTTCGGAGCACGTTCGCTGGGTGAAGTCTACTGTTTCGACTGTTTCTTGGTCTCTGGTGTGTACCAGTGGATCCATGTTTCGTCGACGGTCACGAAACGACGCAGAAACTCCTTCGGATTGCGCTTAAACAGCGTCAAACACTGCTTCGAAGTGGTCTCACGGTTGCGCTTGTTGCCCGGAGTAAGCAAACGCGGCACCCATTGCGCCGACAGCTTTCTCATGCCCAAAATTTCATGCAGGATATGACCCATGCGTTTTTTTGAGGTGCCTACTGTCTCTGCTATCTCGTGCACCTTCAATCGGCGGTTTGCCAATACGAGATCGTGGATTTTTGTCACGTTATCCTCCGTGCTAGCCGTTTTGACGGTCGCCATCGAAGGAGAAGAGACATCTGCTGTTTATATTACGTTAGATGCTTTAATCGAGAAAAGTTTTGTGGATGTTAATTGCTGCAGCCTTGGCTTTGATGCTGGAAAAAGGGCGTAAAAAACAGCCAATGGAGTAAGCGGGGTAGGTAAGACTAGGACCGGCCCTGGGTTGATCTCACCGGTAAGCAGTTACATTTCAAATTTTCTATCCTGCCCGTTGAGCCTATAATTAAAAAAATATCGCCCTTTCCAGAAAAGGTTTGCCAAATGCCAAAGACTCTATTAAACACCCCCTTTAATACTACTGTCCAACATCTTTCTAAAGCTTGGGTTACTTTCATTCCAAAGTGAACGATCTCAAGACCAAGGTGAGTTCGGTGCTTCTATTTGAATGAAAGCGACCGTTTGTCAATTATGATCCGAAATTGTTTGGTTGAGTCACCTGTGCTCCCCGTGTTTTGACTATATTTTCCCACCTTACTACCCAATTAATTATTGTGTTACGTTTGTGCGTTTTCGTTGTTACGTTTCTTTTTTGTTTTGTTTGGGATTAATGTATTTTACAAGCACAAACAATTAATGATGTTAATTATTCGGACGAGTAAATTGTCCATTCTGACATAAAGTGATTAATTATTGTTTCGACAAGGAATTGGAGTGCTTGAAGCTTAGTAAGTCAAGCGGAAACAATAGATGTTATGTCTTAGATAGAGCCATTACTTATGAGAATAGTAGAAATAAAAGCAATAAAAGTTCTTGTTATTCATTGACTGGAAATCCTTGCTAAATGGTTGGTCCGTCCATTCATGTAGGCTAGAATTTTTCGAAAGCCGCCTATTCTTAGAGTCATTATGCATTTGATTTGCGAGGAAAAATAGAATACAGTATTTTGGAGATGTGAAAAATAAAGTTAAGCAGCACAATAGCCGCTCGATTATTGAACGATTGTCTATTCTATTTTAATCGATATGAGAGAAGGAACCGATTAAACAGATATTTAAGAGTTTTCTACTTTTCTAGGTTAGACACAAGTTTCATATTAATTCAACATATCTTTTTTTAACTTATTCAACTTGCAGTTGGTTATACTGAAACCCATCACACGCACTTGATATTTTGTTTAAGTATAAAATTTTAAATGACATTGGCATAAGTTATAACGCCTTTACGGCATAATACTCGTAATTCGCGACGCAGTAAAAAATATATGTTAAGTATTTGAAATTGCAATCAATTTTCACCTGATAATTTTATATAATTTGCACGGAAAACATCTTTGCACATAATATCATACATTTCTTCGATATTTGTACATTATTATGTTGAAAAAAAGAAAAAATAGACTTAAAACTCATGGTGACTTTTGGCCCACTCCACCCTACATATAACCACCTTGGTCAGTCCTCCTTTTTTCGTACGAGTGTTGCTAAAAACTGAGAAAGACAATAACTACAAAATTGAATAATGATTTTTTTTTTCAGTTTCAAATGTTGACTTAATTTTTTCAATTGCCTTATACGCGGGTCCGTGAGAAGTTTTTTTTCCTTTATATTACTTTTCCTTTTCTTAGATTTTGAAACAAACTGCCGACATGCGCCAGTGGAAATAAATAGTCAATGTCAAAATTTTGATTCAATTCCGATTAATTTTATTTTAATATGTAAATTTTATGCAAAATTGTGACAGTATTTCATTGAAAAGAAAAGGCAGGTTCATCAACTCTATTGTTCAAACGTAGAATTTGAAATATGGATCATGAGAAGTCTAAAGAAGTTGTCTATACCGCTAAAATGATAAATGTCATTTTGCTCATCAATAGGCGCGCTTCATTTGCTCTTGTATTTGGTGTAGGTTCTGTTCAGGAGACGAGTTGTGGTGTAGATAGCTGTTAGCGGAAAATAGGAATATGTCGTTGGAACTATTTTTTCTGTTATATCTGTTGGAGATCTAAACCCCTCGTATTTTGAGTCAAAATCAATTCTCAGCACACCACAACTGTAATTTTAGAAGCAAATGAGTAAATCTGAAACCATACAACCAAAAAGCAGGTAACATTCTTTAATATACAATACATATAAATTAATATAATATATATATAATATAAGTTATAATATTACATATATAATATTCAAAGTGGTAACTCATCATCATAGTGGCGCAACAGCCCGATGTCGGGTTCTGACCAGCCCGGTTCATTGCCCTCCAATTATCTCGGCCACGTGACCGAGTTCTCCAATCCTGAAGGTCCAGCGGTACCTCGGCTTCAATATATACTAAGCCGTCCCAACGAGCTCTCGGTCTCTGGCAGTCTCTCTCTCGACTCGTCGTCCGTTCGTTACTTGTTTAGGCAAGCGAATATCGTTCATTCGCTGTAATTCCCCTGCCCATTGAAGACGTTATAGTTTTACGATGCTTGAAACTTTCAGCTCTTCGTACAGTTCATACAACTCATGGTTGTACCGAAAATTCGCCGAAGGACTTTCCGTTTCAAAGTCTTTCGCATGTTTTCGGAGGCCAAACCAAATTTCGCAGTCATAGCATAGCACTGATCGAATGATTGTTTTGCATAAGTGGAGCTTCGTGTTTCTGTGCACATGCTTCGATTTCATTATGGGGAGGATGGAAGAAAAAGTTTTATTTCCTAGCTGAATCCGCTGCTTGATTTCGTCAATTTCCTTGGCGTTTTTTGGCAGGTTGTTCAATTAGAGAGTGAATTTCAGCGACATAAATTAAACATATTAGGAGGTAGTGAGATAAGATGGTGGAGCAGCGCGGAATTTATCTGTCAAACGCGTAGCACTATAATGCACTCCGGTAAGGCTGCCGGTAGTGGCTGTAAGTAAAGTTTAGGACTCCTTTTAACCAGAGCCGTACGAAGCTGTCTCCTTTCCTGGGATCTGGAGTCCGATAGAATCATCAACGTCAGCTTCCAGGCCAAAATGGGTAATATCACAATTATACGGATACAATGCTCAACTGAACCTGCCAATGTCGAGGCTAAAAACTCCTTCTACGAACAACTTTATCATCATCATCGTGGCGCGCCGGCCCGACGTTGGACCTTGGCCGACCGGATCGATGTCCTTCTCCAATGGAAGCCCAGTAGCTGCTCGGCGTCCGCGTATACTGGGCTCTTCCAACGAGCTCTCGGTCGTCTAGACAGTTTCGGTCAGTCGACGCGTTCTGTGTTCATTACTCTCTTTGGCATGCGATCATCGTCCATTCGTTGTGCATGTGCACCCATTGAAGTCGTTGTAGTTTGACGATTTTCGAAAGTTCCAGCTAATCGTACAGTTCAAATACCGGATACGCCATCCATCTCGATCGCAAACAGCCCCGACAATTCGCCGAAGAACCTTACGTTCAAATGTGTGTAGCATGTTTGCGGACGCTTGAGTTAGGGTCCATGCTTCGCAGCCATAGCATAGCACTGGTCCTATAATGGTTTTGTGCATTCGGAGCTACGTGTTTCTGTGCACATGCTTCGATTTCATTGTAGGGAGAGCCGAGAAAAAAGTCTTATTAGCTAACTGTATCCGTCGCTTGATTTTGTCAGTCTCGTTGGTGTCCCTCGGCAAGTTGCAACTCAGGTATATGAAGTCGTTCAAGAGCTTGATGTTGAGGTGCAGCACATTGACGTTCGATTGTGCAGGTGTCCTTGTCGTCGATTGCACCATTATTTTAGTTTTAACCTCGTTGATACGTAGTCCAACTTCTTTTGCAGCGGTATCGAGCGTATGCAGAAGTTCTTCTGCGCCGGCCAATCTTCGGGACATGGTTTTGATGTCGTCGGCGTACGCTGCTAATTGTGTCGAATTGATAAGTAGCGTATTGCTGTCCATATGTCCATATTCATAGCTCGAATAGCGTATTCCAGTGCTAGGTTGAAGAGTGTCGATGCCAGTCCATCGCCCTGTTTCATACCCGTAGTGATACTGTCGTATGCCTGTTTGAAGTCGACAAAGATTTGGTATACGTTTACGTTTTATTCCTAGCACTTCTGGAGTATCAGTTTGACTGTAGAGAGCTGATCGGTTGTGGAGCGACCAGGTCTGAAACGGCTTTGATATTCGCCAATGATATAGGCTTCTATTATCATTGGCGAATATCAATACCCGTTCTAGGAATACCGATGTTTGGCAAAATCCTTGTCAGAGTTACAGTGGCGTTCGTTGAATCCTCGCACACATGTTTGAGATGCGCTCCAAAGCTCAGCTTAAAGTTAATCATCACTCCCAAGTAACTTATGGCTGTGGTGGAAGTAATGATAGTACTTCCAACAATGATCTTCAGAGGGTGCCTGTTTCCAGCCACAACATAATATCTGCGATTGCCTCGCTGGCGTTCATTTCGGTATATTTCGGGTCTTTGGCGACCACAACTACCGCTATATCATCTGCGAACCCGACTATTATCAACTCCTTGGGTACGCGCGAATTCAAAATATCATTATACATTATGTTTCACAGCAAATAACCAAGAACGGATCTTTGTGGTGCACCGGCTGATACTTTGTATTCTTTAGACCCTTCGCCAGTTTCATATTACAGAGCTCGGTTTGAGAGGTAGCTCCTAATAATTCCAGCAAATACTCAAATACGCCAATCTTCCGCAGAGATGCAGGGATGTACCTCCAGCTCACGGACGTACAGCCTAGTCTACGGGAAGTGAATAGTTCTCTATTATCGAACCCGTTGAAGTTTTATGCAAACTTTTCTAAGGCCGCTCGGAGTGGACGCTGGCTGCGGTCAACAAAGCCAACTTCAGGTGGTCTGATAGCCTTTCATGTCGCATCGTTAAGCAGATTTGGCCAAGGTTAGATATATGCCATACCAGAAAACTATTGTTGATGTCAAAACAGCAGATCGGTCTGGTATTGGGTATGGTCACTGGGCTCTGTCTCATTGTTTAACACGCCACGAAGTTTCAACTTCCGAATTTTTGTTTGAGCCGTGGAAATGTGGATGTGGAAGAAAGTATTTTTCATCTTCTTTGTGAATGTCCGGCGCTAGTAAGTTGGAAAAGGTCAACTCTCAATGACTATGCGTCGTCCGAAACTGGTTTATGCCAACGAAACGTCATCTAAGCTACATGGAATAGTTGACGCGCTATGTCCCACTAGGGGTTAGGGCAAATGAGTATATCTGCCATCTTCGAAATTTCTCTTACATATTTGAATTCACAAATGACGTAAGTTCTTTTTCTGACTCACATAAAACAAAAAAATAAAACCGATCGCAAAGTAAAAAAAAATCCATATCAATGATCTTTGAATGACAATACCTATACCAAAGCCGAAATCGTGCAAATCGACAAATATCGTATTTTACAATTCATGTTACTAGGCAAACAACATCGTTGGATACTAAAAGTCTGGCTGAATAATCGGAATATGCTAATTGTCCATTTTCGGTTAAAAAACTACAATATACCCGTTTGGAAGAAAGAAGTCGTTTTATTTCTGATTTTTTTGTACTATTTACAGGGAGGATAGATCGCAATCACTAAAATTGATCTTTTTATTTTAAATCATTGATTTGAGAACGTTTTGGCTTTTATTAGCTTCAGTTTCGGTCAAAGAAAACCAGTTTTAACTTTTTTTTATTGGCCTCAATTAAAAATGTTCAGATTGTGTAATGACAAAACGTGTTAGACGATTCTAAGTGAATTAGCATACTCGTAAGTGAAAACTTTTTATTAAAAATTTATTTCTAAATATTGTTACGGATATTGATCTGAGGTGATATTACGTCTATTGTGGAGGTTATTGGCCGTTAATCAGTTTTAATAAATGCATAATTCATAACAATGTAACTGTATAATAATCATTTTGCAAAGGCGGGTTTTGGATTTGCATATTTCTTGTAACCAAAATGTAACTGGATATAATAAATGTTTAATAGGAAGCCTTCGATCGTCATCAAAAAAAGCTCAAAGTATCTAATAATAATCTAGATCTAGGGAAGTGAAGAGAATTTCCAGTTTTGGTTTTATTTTGTAGATCATTAAGAAAACTATCTGCATTATTAATTGGTAGTCATAAAAAAACCAGATTTTTGTAGCTTAAAAAAGTGGTCCATCTTCACAAATAAAGTCCTGCCTATTCCGGTCGACTCCACGTTTATGTATTTATCGTAGTATGTCTGAATTTAGATCGATCCTTTTTTTATGTTGTTTTTCGTGACATGTGGTTTTAAGTTATACAACAGTCTGGCTATTCATAAATCAGGCGTTTTTTTTGATAAACTTTATTTCGTGGAAATTGTAATCACCAGATTCTCTTTCGATAACGAACATTAGTTGCTATGTGTTTCAAAGATAAACATTTTGGCTTGTAGTTGTAGGTTCATACATGGAAGATGAAACGAAATTGTGAGCAGAAACTTGCATATTTAATCTAATTTATGTATGTATATGAAGTACATGTTTTTAGGCGTGTGTCTTGCATGCGTCTCTTATGCGTTCCAAAGATGAGGCAAAATTGATCACAAGTGCTACAATAGGGGAAAATCTTACTAATGCATATAATTACTTCAAAGCTTTCGAGTTTCAAGTAATATGTCAGTCAACAGCCAAGACAAATGCGGCACATTATTTTTTTTTAAGTTTTTAGGGTGCCTAACTTACAGACTGAAGCAAATGAAAATGAAAAAGATGAATAAATTTTCAGGTAACAATTTCTTATTGATTAGTTGGGGTATTTGTAATGAACCACCTGTAATAAACCATGTCCTGGTAGTGCTGGTTCCACCGACAGATCGAAGGCAGCACCTGTTGAGTAGTGATCTGTCGGTGGTACGAAACCAGAGGCCGAGGATCCTATTACACCGAGATACCCTCGCGCTTGATCCGTTCGCCAACCATTCCATCCTTATCGCCTTATGAAAATTAGGAAAAAAATCGTGTAGTTTTCAAATTTATCACAATTGATGTCGAGAGTCTCCTGAATATATGCTCCAAAAGCCCCATTAATAGACGGTCCGGAAGAATAGGGGAGAAGGAGTTAATGGTATTTTTTTCAGTTTAAGCTTTTAAATTAATTTGGCAAAGAAAAAATATGATATATACAATATTATGATTTCTATGTTGTAAAAGAAAACAGATTTGTTGTTAACTTTTAATCCATCATTAGGCAGCTCAGAATTCCAGCTTCGCTTCCCCTCTCCTTATGCAACCCTCGAAATTGAACTGGTTGAAACCCGGTTCGCTTCTTGGTAAATCATATTTGGTTTCAGTTTTATGGCATCGCTCGTAGTGTTCTGTTTTTTATAACCTTCACGGATGTGATAGGGTATATTAACTTTGTCATGAAGTTTGCAACGCACAGAAGGAAGCATCTCCGACTATATAAACTATATATTCTTGGTCGGTATGATGAGACGAGTCGATTAAGCTTTGTCCGTCTGTCCGTCTGTATGTCCGGTTCTATGTAAACTAGTCTCTCAGTTTTAAAGCTATCGAGCTGAAATTTTGTACAAAGCCTTCTTTCTATTGCACGCTGTAAATATGTCGGAACCAATGAAATCGGACCACTACGTCATATAGCTGCCATAGAAACGACCGGTCCAAAAATTAGTCTTTGTGAAAAAAAAACTTTTTTATTTCTCCAGTTATCTTTTTCGAATTTCGCACAAATCAATAAAATCTCTAGCCAAACCATTTTTCTGAATTTGGTTGAAATTGGACTACTCTATCATATATGTAGCTGTCATAGGAACGACCGTTCCAAAAGTAGGTTTTTGTTAGGAAAACTTTTTTATTTCTGAAGATATCCTTACCAAATTTCATATTATTATATCGCATTGACTGCGAAATCACGTCCTTGAGTGGCAATACCTTCGTTTTTTTTATTCCTTAGCTCGCCTTTGTTCAAGTACCTGAAAAAAAAAATCCGTAATGCGTAGTAATTGTCGAAAGATATTTTGTGGTTTTGGAACCCACGGCTTATTTTTTTTTATTTTCCTCCAGAATAAAGGTGCCCCGTTTCATTACATAGGGAAAAGAATATTGAAGATAAATCGTAAAAGTCAGATCCAAGATATTTTAAAAGACTCTTTCAGGATCGCGACCATTGGTCGTATCTTCGAGAATCCTACCATTAATTTTATTTTGTTAGAATATATATATTTCTGGGTTAAACATATTTTAAATGACCAACTTACCTCAGTTTGCCATTCCGGGTACACGTTAAACAGGTTCTAGTCGTTCAAAACATGAGTAAATGCTCGGGTCAACTGATTTTTTTCCGGAAAACAAGGTTTTCGTCTTATAAAGGTTCGGGCTCTAATGGGGTTTACTGTAAAAGTTATATAAATGGCAATTTATATATTATGCTAAGTGAACATTTAAATTCAGTTAATTTTTAATTTTGGAAGAAGTTTGATGTACTGCTATGGAGCAAACGCCCTTTGCTGGACTGTGGCATAATATAAGGAAGATTCCAACTATAAGAAGTCAACTACTAGTTTAATAAAATGAGTAAAAAAAAACTAGCAGTGACTGCGTCTTCCTAAATACTTCCTACACATATTATTAAAAATTGGTGACTAAAATAAAACAAATGCAGCCGTTATGTGATTAATTTTAGCATGCCTCATTAACTTAATTTGAATTATTTGCACAATAATGTATGTTTTAATTTTGTTGCAAATTTCAAGGATTTCGAAAATTGGGCACAGTTATCTTCGGTCAACAAATAAGATATTATTCAGCATTCGAGATAAAATATAAGCTAATCAATCAAAAGCTTCCAATCACTTATAGTTGATATCAACTGCACAACTTTAGCAACTGAACTAAATGCATTCCCTGAGTGGTTCATTCCAAATCAAAGTTTTTTACTCACTTTTATTTTAACGTGACATTGCAAAGTGCAAGGTTTGTCTTCAATTCACTTTCATTTTTCTGCACTTTATTTAGTTGTTTCTACTACTCTGCCTTGTCTGAACCACCTTTTTTCGGTCATTGAATAAAACCGGACTCATTATTTAAATGGGTGATGCTGCAGATTCTGGAGAATGACGGTCAATGTTCTTATAAATTTAAATCTAGAGCATATATAGATAAAAAAAAATAGTAAATGTGCGCTGAAGACTTTGTTATAATGAATTGAATTTTTTAAATAGCCGATTGACTAGACTAACAAAAATCTGATCTGCTTTTATGTTACACGATGACCTACATTCAGGACAGGATTCTGTTGTTAACCAATAAAAATTTTTTTTTAATTTTTTTGAATCGAAATCGATCGAAATTAAATGAAAGAAATTTCATTTAATTTCGATCGATGACCATTTCGGAGTTAAATTCACTTTCAGTGAAGATTAAGAGTAAGAATCAAATAAAACAACTTGCAACTTGTATGAAGCTGAAACTGCTATGAAACTCTTTCGCTTCTTGCAATTTTGTAATTGCGACCATGGATGTATTCACACGAGCGTTATCCTTCAACTCAAATGGCACCCAGCGCGGGGTTAATATTCAAATACCTCAGCAATCTCCTTAATAGAAAATTCATTATCAAATATACTGGTACGATAATTCAGGTTTATGCAGGCCATATACCCAGATCCGCGAAGCGCGCTGGCGTCCGCTTTCAGGAAAAGTACCGACATCACTGCTAAATTCTAAAGCCACATCGGTAGTTCCCCTAGACGAGCTGATCAGCCCTAAAAGTATCAAAAAAGCCATGGTTACAGGATAATATCAAAGAAAACATTCACTTCCGCTAGCCACGCCCTGCACTCCGATAGGCCTATCGATACGCAGAACCTTGATTCGAGGGATTAAATAAATGTAGTAATTTTCGTGCAGATCGTATGAAAACTTAGCCAAGTCACTGTTTCCTTCATAGCAAAAATTTCCGGCTGGAAAGCACTAAGTATTCTGGGAGCTGGAAGGAAAGGTGAAAGTTGAGTTCCTCAGAGAATACTCTAGCACCCACGCCTGCAACAGTCTTTGACCCGTCCGTGTACATTTTCAGCGAGTGCGGTAGAAACGATCTCCCTCTCTATCACAGACTCCATGGGGGAATCAGGTTTTTGTGATTCTTAACGAACCAACGCTTTGGTGAGGTGTAACCAGTTGACTTAAGATTCTCTCAGTCGTTGAAGATCGTTGAGTGGCTGGTCAATAAGGGTCGCGTTTTTATATATTCGGATGGCTCGAAGACGGGCGCTGGAGTGTGTTCCGGCATCTACTCGGCGGATCTGGGCTTGAGTGGAATAAACTTCCGAGCCATGCCACCGTATTTCAGTCGGAATGGCATTCTATACGCATGGCGGCAGAGTCCATTCAAGAGACGTCTACGAGGATGACGATTTACGTTGACAGTATGGCTCTAGCAGCATAGAGGTTCTCTTCCAGAATGCGTGGAGAGGGATGTCGACAGGCAGACTAAAAATACCTAAAATAAATAATAAAATATTAAGATTGTGAGGGTGCCCGGCCACAGTGGTGTCGTAGGCAGCACGCAATCTGATGAACTGTCAAGGAGTGGTTCGAGGGGCGAGAACAACCCACAAGCACCTATGGCACAATCATTTGCGGATATTATTGTACAAACCAAATAAAATACCTATAGATGTGACAGTATTGTCTAAACTACAATTCGAATCCGACAAACAAAGCGGATTGCAGGGTAGCCAGAACATTGAGGCTATCAGCCGATCTGAGCAAGAGCAGAATACAGCTCAAATTCAACAAAAATAGATATAGAGAGCGACGGTAGGTCTACTCACAGGATACTGCCTTACCGCATCTCACGCGAGTAGATTTTGACCTCCAGAAAATAAAGCAGAAGATGTGAGATGGATGTGGGCTCAATCGAATATACCTTGTGTGAGTGCGCAGCCCTAAATTGGAAATGTATTAACATCTTACATGCTTACCGCTTCCAAGACAGTTGCGTTTCGTTGAGTCAGTTGGTTGAATTTAGTGGTATGTAGTTTGTAGGGAGCGGCAAATGGAACCGGATCGGAGGCCTAACGCAGGCTACGCTAACGTGAACATACTTACCTAACATAACCTAATACTAATATGCAACCTACCATTTTAATAAAAAAAAAGTCAGATGTAGAATTTATAAATTATACCAGATACTCTGCAAATCAAATTGAAATTGCGCTGTTGGATTTTGAATATAATATTGGATCATTTTTTGAATTTTAAAAGCATTCCCATCATGATACCGACAAATTAAGCGGCTAGGCTATACAAGCATATCTGAAGCCAAATACTCCACCCACACGTTAAACCAACTTCAGACTTAAGACTCAGCCGTGAATTAGGAGATATAGATAACACAATCTGACAGAGTTCCATTTGAAAAAGGAAATGATCAGAAGAACCACAGCCATCGCATGGATACAGCTCCACAAAAAATTTTAATTGATTTTGGAAGTGCCTTCTAAATAAAAACTAAAGGATTTGATTGAACTTGAAATTTATTTTGCCATTTTCAATCGGATTTTTAAGTCATTTTATTATCTTCTCTAACTCAACATTTAGTGAGCGGCCTTCTTCTTCCAGGCATCGATTCCGTATCCGTAGTTGAGACCATGTCCGTATCCGTAACCGAATCCGGTGGCAAGTGGAGCGTGAGCAAGACCAGCAGAGTAGGTGGAGATAGCTGGGGCAACGTATCCGTGTCCGAAAGCTGGGGCAACAGCAGCGTGGGCGAATGGAGCAATAGCTGGAGCAGCAACGACGGACTTGACGACTGGAGCAGCATAGGTGGAGATGGCTGGAGCAGCGAAGTGTGAGAAAGCTGGGGCAACAGCAGCTACAGCTGGAGCAGAGTAGACTGACTTAACGATTGGAGCAGCGACAGCTGGGGCAGCATAGGTGGAGAAGGCTGGAGCAGCGAAGTGTGAGACAGCTGGGGCAACAGCAGCGACGGCTGGAGCGGTGTAGACTGACTTGACGACTGGAGCAGCAGCATAGGTTGAGATGGCTGGAGCAGCGATGGCGGCATTGTATCCGTATCCGGCATAACCGACAGCTGGGGCAGCGATGCCGGCGTTATATCCGTAACCGGCATAACCGAAAGCTGGAGCAACGTAGCCGGCGGAAGCGGCACCGAAGAAAGCAAGAGCCAAAACAACGAATTTCTAAAGAATCAAATGAAAAATGAACTGTAAGAAAGGATTCAACTACTCTTACATTGTAACCTACCATTTTGCTGCGAGTGAGTACTGTCTTCTGCTGAGGCAAAAAGTCAAGTGTGCCTGTTGCCAATAGGTACTGCCTATTTATACAAACTTCAATTGTGTTGGGTACATTGAACTGAGTATTTGATGTGAAAAATAGGATAGGCATATTCTTTTTCTATACCTAAAATTCAAGGTTATTAGATTCAAATCATGCAAATTAGCTAAAATCTGTCTCAATAAGTGGTCTGATTTCAGCCTAATTTAGATTCAATTGAATTAAATTTTGTAAAAGACTTCTCCGCTTATGTAAGGTTTCGCGAATTAAATTTCTTTCGATTAGAAAAACGAAAATATGCTAAATTAGTAAATGCTAACATCCCTTGCTTTTTTATTAATTAATACCAAAATCAATAAGATCGGATACTTACCTGATAAGTTTGATTCATATAAACGGTTATATAAAAGGATATTTGAATATCGTTTTGTGGTTTTGGGGGTAAGTAACATATTTATTTTATGCGTAGTGATGTTTTCAGTTTTCTAATATTGGTTGGGTTTTGATACGGATGTCTATTAATTGGGGGTCTGAATGTATTTCGTGTCTCAGCACGTCACGTCCAGAACGTAATGCTTTAGGTAAATAATAGTGGGTAGCCGAGGCGGGCAAATTAAGAACGGATAAGCCTAAGGCCTAAGTAGCTAGTGCTTAAGTTAGACCTTAGGATCAACATAATTGTATTATGTAAGCTCTTATAATAATAATAATAAAAACGGAAGTATGTATATAGAGAATATGTATAAAGGGATATAAAGAATATAGAAGATTCACTCGTATAGAGGACAGAGATCAGTATATAAAGGATTTTGTGTATATATAAAATATATGTATACAAATCATCATCATCATAATCAGCTTTTTCTACCATATATAATGATTATGGTGCAGCCGCTCCTGTATATTGACTTATCATAGCCTTCCATACTTGCCAATTTTTAGCTAGGCGGGTCCAAGTTGTGCCGGCTAGTTTTCTGATATTGTGGTCCCATCTGAGGTTTGGGCGTCGTCTTGGTCTTTTGACTCCTCTTGGGTACCATTCTGTCACTTTTGACGTCCATCTTTAGTCCATTGTTCTAGCTAGGTGTCCAGCCCACTGCCATTTCAGTGTTCTAACTCTTTCTATGACGTCTGTCACCTAGGTTTTCGCTCTTATCCAAATTAAGCGCTTGCGATCCCTTTTTATGATGCCCAGCATACATCTTTCCATCGTCCTTTGGGCGAATTGTAGTTTCCTTATTATACTTGCTGCTAGCGTCCATTTTTCACATCCGTAAGTTATGACTGGTAGGATGCATTGGTCAAAGGTCTTCTTCTTCATATGGGATTTAATTGTAGAATAGAATATTATTGAGTGCCTTCCGAAAACGCTCCACGCCAGATTGATTCGTCTGTTTATTTCGGGTAGTAATGCTCCTGAATTGTGTAATAATTGGGCTAGATATATGTCTTCCTCGACTATTTCAAAGTTGGTGTTATTAATTGTTATAATTTCTTGGTCGTTGATGTGTTCCTTGTACATAATCTTGGTTTCACTCAAAGTCATTTTCAAGGATGCTTTCCCGCTTAGAGTTGGTTTAGCAGCGTTTGTAGCTCCTCTTGACTTTGAGCGATAACGATTATTTTATCTGCGTATCTAAGGTGGTTCAGGCGTTCACCATCGATGTTAAGGCCTTTGTCTTCCCATTGTAGCTCTCGGAATATTTCTTCCAGGGTGGCATTGAAGAGCCTTGAGGATATTGAGTCTCCCTGCCTAACCCCTCGTTGTGTGGTAAACTCTAGCGTTTCCTCGAATACTTTAACCCTTGCTTTGGCGCCTTTGTAGATGTTTGTAAGCGTTTTTATGTATGGTTTGCCAACACCCTGACTTGTAAGCGCCTTTATGATTGCCTCAGGGTATATAGAGTCAAAGGCCCTTTCAAAGTCGATAAATGCCAGTGCTGGAGGTAGCTCGTACTCCTTTCCTCTGCTCATTACCTCTCTTTTTGTGTGGATGTGGTCCATTGTGCTAAATCCACTTCCGAATCCAGTTTGTTCTCGTGGCTGTGCGGCATCCAGGGCTGTTTGTATTCTGTTGTTAATTATTTAATTATATTATTATCACACGAGATCGGTACCGAACGCAATTGATGAGTTTAAGTCGAGCATTAAAGGAAAAACGACCACAGTACCAAGAGACACGACAAAGTCATCCTCCAGCATGATAATACTCGGCCACATGTCCCAAAAGTGGTGAAGACATACTTGGAAACCCTGAAATGGGAAATCTTGCCCCACCCGCCGTACTCCCCATACATCACTCCTTCCGACTACCATCTGTTTCGTTCCATGGCGCACAGCCTGGCTGATCAGAATTTTCGTTCGTAAGAGGAAGTCGAAAAATGGATCCAAACATGGATCGCGCCGAAAGACACCTTCTTTTTCCGAGATGGAATCCGAAAATTGCCGGAGAGATGGGCGAGAGTTGTCGCTAGCGATGGACAGTACTTTGAATAATACATCTGTAAGTACTTTTGACAGCTTTTGATTCAAATAATAGGGCGGGATTTTAGTTTTCTATATTAACTGGGTATTGCCTGGATTTCTTCTAGCATTGGGGGAGTCAGTGAAATCCATTTATAATTTAATTTATTAAATATTTTAAATTTTCTGGTAATTCATGATTTGAAATTTTTTGGTGAATAATTTGGAATTTTTTTTACAGCCTCTGCAGAAGCTGTTTTTTAGGAGTTTGAAATCGAATATGATTTCAGCAGCTTCAAAAAGCAATGCCGTTGACCGACTGACAGTTATGTAAATGTTGTACATGGTTGAGTGAGTAGAGCAACACAACAGACTTATTTTAAGAACCTGCCATTTGAGGCAAATAGGAATTGATACGTGAAAAATATAAGGGGATTTTTAACAATATATTAATGACTGTTGCAAATCTACATTTTGTCAATATATTCATTCCCTCAAATCGCATTAAATAGTTTTTATGAATTTCACTTCAAACTCGTCATAGCCCAAATGCAATGACAACAAAGTCATTTCCTTAAATGTTGGTTCAGGAAGACAAGCCCAACAACTTATTCTTTATTTGAATTCCAGTTCATATAAAAAAGTAGTTCAATGTACACACCTAAATCCAGATTAATCAACTCGTTATTATAGAAATTGAAAGTGGTTATAAATTTATTCCAAATAAGACGTTTCTGATGACAGACCAAGTTTGTTATTAAATTCACTTTTTTATGTTGCATTTTTTTTTCTCATAGTTGTTAAAAATACGAGTATGTAGCCCAGTTTAGACAAGCTTTTTTTTTTCTTTTAGTACCGATACGAATGAAAACTATTTTTTCCTCCCAAGACTATAAAATGACGCGGCTGCAAATATAAAAGATTAATGTACTATACGTTCCTATAAATAAAAGTCCAGAATAAATTTAGCCAATTCATCCACCGTTTTCGTTTTATCAATGAATTAGGTTTTTTGTTGGAGTTCCAGGTCGGCTTTATTCATTTTCAAGCAAACCAGACCTTGACCCAGTTTGATGGAATTTTTTCTAGGTATATTATTGGATATGCTTTTTTTTCTTACTGTAGATATTTGGTTTTAATCAATAACTAGAACTATTTAGATGCACTCATAAATTTAGAAAGAGACACGATTTGATAGATGGCAATAGTTTTTTTCAATTAATTTTGAAAGTGAATATCATCAAAAGTTTGATTGATCGACTTTCTGCCAACTTACATGCCATAGGTAAATCGATAACAATGCTTGCTACAAAAGTATCCGCAAGCATGACAAGCGTGCATGTTGAGTTATTTTGCGCAAACCACCATCATTCCTCTTCGCTACATCAGGAATTTGTATGCTTGAAACAAGCGTCAGTTGCGTGGAGTGTGGATTTTTTTACGCCAGGTTATTACTACAATGCCTTCACTTTGGCGGCATTCTTTTGGATATTTAATATTCTTCTAGCACTAAACAAACACAATTGCTTGCACAAGCTTGAACACCATCTTCCCACACAGTCAGTTTTGCATAGGCCGTCACAATTGATAACCATGCAAAAGCGAAATTTAACAAGTTTTCAAGTTGCTTGAGGAGCGCTTTTTTGATACATGCTGTATCGGTTAATGTAACAAGCGTGAACTACACGAGCAAGTTGCTTATAGTTTGTGCAAAGCGTGTTCGTTTGTTAAGTGCAAAAAAAAAACGCACCTGATCATAGTTCGTCAGGCATGCTAATGCGGTTGTTTAAACCTCACTATAAATATAGTACTCGTATATTATAAATTAAATGCAAATTTATAGTCTAAATTTGAAATTATCTCGATCTGAAAAAATATATAAGGTAAAAGAATAAACAAACATTAAAGACAGAAAATTAACTCTCTAGCTTGTAGCAAAATACCCTTCATATATCTGTTTAACAAAATGCATCCTGCAATTTTAAATAAATTAGCATAAGTTTCTGCAAAAAAAAAAAACACTATCTGTAGGACCATATTCTAGCAAATACAGCCTCCAAATATTTTTCGCATAATTATAAAAGAAATTAATCTTATATACATATATTCAGAAATTTTTTTTATATTTTAGATTATACACACAAAACGTCAGACAAACGAATTAATGAATCTAGATTAAATGGAGTATAGTAGTTCGAACTATATGCAAATTTACGATTTTAAAAGCCTAAAAATTTATTCAGTTAGCAGAGTCAGAACAAGTTTAACAGTACGTGATTTGGCAAACCGCTGAAGTATAAATAAGCGATTTCGACACCAAATCGATACACTTTACTTTTTGCCTCTGCAGAAGACAGTACACACTCAGCAAAATGGTAGGTTACTATACCAGGATTTCGCAGTTGAATCCTTTCTTACAGTTCATTTTTCATTTGATTCTTTAGAAATTCGTTGTTTTGGCTCTTGCTTTCTTCGGTGCCGCTTCCGCCGGCTACGTTGCTCCAGCTTTCGGTTATGCCGGTTACGGATATAACGCTGGCATCGCTGCCCCAGCTGTCGGTTATGCCGGATACGGATACAATGCCGCCATCGCTGCTCCAGCCATCTCAACCTATGCTGCTGCTCCAGTTGTCAAGTCAGTCTACACCGCTCCAGCCGTCGCTGCTGTTGCCCCAGCTGTCTCACATTTCGCTGCTCCAGCCTTCTCCACCTATGCTGCCCCAGCTGTCGCTGCTCCAATCGTTAAGTCAGTCTACTCTGCTCCAGCTGTAGCTGCTGTTGCCCCAGCTATCTCACACTTCGCCGCTCCAGCCATCTCCACCTATGCTGCTCCAGTCGTCAAGTCCGTCGTTGCTGCCCCAGCTATTGCTCCATTCGCCCACGCTGCTGTTGCCCCAGCTTTCGGACACGGATACGTTGCCCCAGCTATCTCAACCTACTCTGCTGGTCTTGCTCACGCTCCACTTGCCACCGGATTCGGTTATGGATACGGACACGGTCTCAACTACGGATACGGAATCGATGCCTGGAAGAAGAAGGCCGCTCACTAAATGTTGAGTTAGAGGAGATAATATAATGACTTAAAAATCCGATTGAATTTGGCAAAATAAATTTAAAGTTCAGTCAAAATATAACGTTTTAATCTCTTGCCCATCGTCAGACCTCTAGGTGCTGCCTTAGATTTATTTGTATATGTTCCTTACTTTCAAGTTATAAGAATCATGCGCCAGGTACGCATTCCGGGCGCCAAACCAATGATGCTCTCCTATGTAACAAAGTGTATTTAATCCCAGAAATCACGACTCGGGCAAGATTATTTTAAAATCAGTTTGCCTTCCCGGTCTATCATCTCTCTTTTCTACGCTCGCCCAGCAAGTTTAGTTTTGTCTACAAGTGCATAAAATATCCCTGGTGTGGTTGCGAGAAAGTGTGAGCTCTGTAAGCTCAGAGCTCAGTTGCAATGGCCCATTGCGACTTAAAGTTCCTCGTTCAGTCTAATTATTTGATCCTGCATGATGCTGGAAATCAATGTTTGATGCTGTCAATAATTCCAAATTTAATTAAAATTTTAATTCTTAATTTGTCATCAGAAAATAATGAAAGATTAAGATGACCATAATATACCTAGTCTAGCCATAAATACTGTTACAAACTTTTTGAAGCACTGTTCAATAAAAGAGGTGTTATATGTTAAGAAATCATTGTTTATTTATTAAATGCATTGTCAACAACGGAAATTGCAACAAGTTATTCGAAGTGATTTCCTTTTGCCTTTACACAAGCCTTTAATCGAGCTGGCCACTTATCTATGGAAGCACGCACGACTTCAATCGGAAAGTTGACGACTGCATGTGTAAGAGACTTCTTTAAGGATACGATATTAGAATGTCTTTTAGAGCGCGTCATTTGCTCTAAGACAGACCATAATTCGTAATCCAGCGGATTCAGGTCTGGGCTAGAGGAAGGCCAATCTTCAGCTTTAATAAAATCTGGAACATTTTCTTCAAGCCATTTTTGGGTTGACTTCGCCTTATGACCTGGTGCAGAATCTTGCTGGAAACTCCAAGGCTGATTTTTGAATAATGACGTGTTGAGAGGTTTCACTACACTTTCAAGGACACTTTCTTGGTAAATTTTGGCAGACGTTTTGACGCCCTTCTCACAAAAATGCAACTTTGTCACCCCGTTGTAGCTAACACCCCACCAAACCATTACTGAGGCTGGATGATGACCTCTTTGAACCTTTTGGGCAACTTGAGAAACTTCTCTGGCACTGCAAGCATAAACCCTATCGTTTTGTTTATTAAATGTTTCTTCGACAGTAAAAATTTTTTCGTCCGTAAACAAAATTTTACGGTGTTCTTGGTTTGCGTACCGGCAAAACAATCGTTTTGATTTTTCCACTCTATTTTTTTTTTAACGAATCTGTTAGTAAATGCCCGGTAGATGTACGATAAGCACCCAACCCCAAGTCACTTTTGATGATACGTGAAATTGTTCTTTGGGGTATTTTCATCTCACGCGATAAAATTTTTTGTTTCAGAAGAGGATTACGGCGAATTCTCTCGCGCACGGCTTTAACCGCTTGAGGTGTTCGAGTAGTTCGCGGACGGCCACTTCTTTCACGGTCACTTACTCCAGACGTATCATTAAATCTTTCAATAGCCCGATATACAAACATTCGGCTTATACCAAGGGTATGCAGAGTCTTAAAAATATCACTTGGTTGCATTCCTACTTTATGAAGTGCAATCACAGCAATTCTATTTTCTTTGTCACCCCAATCCATGTTCACTACACTAAAAATTAAACTCAAATGATGACAAATGCATCAAGCACAAGCGTACTATAGCGATTAGTTCAATTTTTTAAAAATGCAATATAACGTAACAATATTTATGGCTAGACTAATAATAGTTATATGTACATATTAGCAGTATTTTTTTGTACAGTGCAGATCATAACACCCAGCTAGAAGAATAATATCCATTTGCGCTAACCCCTTGTGGGGCATAAAGCGTCAACTGTTCCATATGGCCCAGTTGACGTTTCGTTGACATAAACTAGTTTCAGAGAATGCAGTTACCAGCATGCACTTCCGGTCCCTCATTACCCCGCCTACCTGAGACAAGTTGACAGATTCTGTGGTTTGTTATTAAGTATTTGCGAACTGATCTACCGGTCGCTCAAAGAATAATATTTCTTTCGCTGAAATGTCGCTTCGACAATAATGTTAAGTGTTTCTTTATTGGTACTTCAAGCATGATATGAAAGAGATTTGGAGATGTATAAGAAGTTTATAAGAAAGATACAAGAAGTATGTAAGAACGATATAAGGATTATATAAGAAAGATAAAAGAAAGATGGAAGAAAAACGCAAGAAAGAAATTAGAAAGAAGAGAAAAAATAAAACCAAATAGCCAATATTCATCAGTATTTTGGATTGGAGTCATGAGCAATTGTTTTTTGTTTTTTTTTTTTTTTTGTATTTTCGTTTCATGGAATATTTCTTCATCGCATTTATGTTCACTTGTAATGTGATAAATAGAGAATAAGAGGTAAAAGACATTTTATTTTTGCAATTACCCGGCTTTGAACCCACAACCGCTCGTTACGTAGTCCATCGCCTTCCAGCATACGCCACACAGTCTTCATACAATAGTATCACTATGTGTCGTACACTCGAAAAGAATTATACAGAATTATGATAGGCCCAAAGTAACGACAGGGTCTGAACTACACAGCGAAAAACCGTACACCAAAATATCTGTGCTAAGTAGCTATCCTGGCGTACCTACCATTTTAACTCAGTCCATAGGTTTTTCACGAGATCTATAATTTTCGAGTTACGACCATCGCGTGGGGGCTACGATATTCATGATTTAGGTAACCCAGGTAACTACCCAACGTTGATCGCCATTCGGGGGCTACATGTTCATGATTACGGTATCCCAGGTACGTACCCAACTTAGTTAACCACTTGTTATGCTGGGACACTATTGCTTATAAAGCATTATTTGGAAACAATTCTATATTAGTCTCGGTCGCGTATGTGATAGCGCGATGGGTTCTAAAGCACAACGACCCGAGTTCAAATTCCGGTCGGACATGCAAACATAAAAACTTGATTCAATTGTTAAAATAAAACTGGAAAACTATTTCTTAGGATCCAACCGTAAAATCAAGTAGGCATACTAATCGGCTCTTGCTGTTATTTTTTAATTTTTTTTACTTACGGGGGGTATTTAGGGGCCAACTTAGGAAAGGTAAATACGGTAGTAGCCTTCGTCTGTAACATTTGGGGGCACCGCTGGTTGGCAAAATACCTGTGACATAGATGACATTTCTTATTATCCTATCATTAACATTTCCTAACACCCTTGCGGGTGCTACGATTTTCATGTTTTGGGTAACCAGGTACCTACCCTACTTGGTTAGCCACACTTTTTGCTGGGTAGTCATCGCTTTTTTGTTTGGTAAATAATTTTGATCAAAATTCGCCACAATAGAGGAAATTGGTTTACATTTAAATTATTAGATTTCGGATTATATCCATTATTAGTTTTGCAAAAATTTATCTTTCAAACCCCAAATTTCACGCGCCACGAAAAACGAAAACTAAAAACACAAAAGCGCTCAAATATGATAGTACAATACATGCATTATTTCCCACTGTGCGTATGTGACCCCAACATCGCGAAGAAGCGATAATGTGAACATGGAGCGTTCAGACTGTCTTGTGCTCGTGCATCGCGGCGGCTCACCTCCGGAGCGAAGTCGAACGAGACGGGGAATAACGAGCACACTCTTCCTCGTGCTGTTTCGCGAGAATGTAAAAGGGCTATCACACTCACAGTGTATGCGCTCGACAATTTCGCCGACTGTTTCACATAAGCGACAGCTAGCATTCGCTAGAGAGATCCAATGTATACCTTACTTCCTCACAATCCGTAGGAGTGGGAGCAGCAAGTTGATTGCGTACCCGGCGCATGATTAATATAATTTAGGGGAACGGAAGCCTATACCCATAAATCGCCGGCACCCAGATGTCGGACGATGTGCCAGAGATAAAACCATTTTATATTTTGACTGAACTTTTAATTTATTTTGCCAAATTCAATCGATTTTTTAAGTCATTTTACAATCTCCTTTAGATCAACATTTAGTGAGCGGCCTTCTTCTTCCAGGCATCGATTCCGTATCCGTAGTTGAGACCGTGTCCGTATCCATAACCGAATCCGGTGGCAAGTGGAGCGTGAGCAAGACCAGCAGAGTAGGTTGAGATAGCTGGGGCAACGTATCCGTGTCCGAAAGCTGGGGCAACAGCAGCGTGGGCGAATGGAGCAATAGCTGGGGCAGCAACGACGGACTTGACGACTGGAGCAGCATAGGTGGAGATGGCTGGAGCGGCGAAGTGTGAGATAGCTGGGGCAACAGCAGCTACAGCTGGAGCAGAGTAGATTGACTTAACGATTGGAGCAGCGACAGCTGGGGCAGCATAGGTGGAGAAGGCTGGAGCAGCGAAATGTGAGACAGCTGGGGCAACAGCAGCGACGGCTGGAGCGGTGTAGACTGACTTGACGACTGGAGCAGCAGCATAGGTTGAGATGGCTGGAGCAGCGATGGCGGCATTGTATCCGTATCCGGCATAACCGACAGCTGGGGCAGCGATGCCGGCGTTATATCCGTAACCGGCATAACCGAAAGCTGGAGCAACGTAGCCGGCGGAAGCGGCACCGAAGAAAGCAAGAGCCAAAACAACGAATTTCTAAAGAAGCAAAGATAAAATGAACTGTAAGAGAGGATTCAACTGCGAAATCCTGATATAGTAACCTACCATTTTGCTGAGTTTGTACTGTCTTCTGCAGAGGCAAAAAGTAAAGTGTGCCAATTTGGTGTCGAAACCACCTATTTATACTTCAATCGGTTACCGAGTCAAGTACTGTAAAAACTTGTTCTTAATTCGCTAACTGAATTTATTTTTAGGCATATAAAATCGTAAATTTGCATATAGTTCGAACTACTATAGTCCATTTAATCTAGATTCATCGATGTTTTGTCTGTATAATCTACGAGTATAAAAAAACTTTTTGAATATACATATGTATATAAGGTAAATTTCTTTTATAATTATGCGACAAAAATTTGGAGGCTATGTTTGCTGCTATGGAGTCCTATAAATCGTTCATTTTTTTAATGGAAATTATTATTCTAACTTATTTAAGGTGAGCGCTTTGCAGTATGTAGATTTTGCATTTTGCTAAACAGATTTATGAAGGGCATTTTGCTACATGCTTGGGAGTTAATTTTCTGTCTTTGGTGTTTGTTTATTCTTTTATCTGGTACATTTTTTTAAATCGCGATAATGCCAAAATTAGACTATAAATTTGCTTTTAATTTATAATTTATTCATGCATATTAAGGTTTTTTTTCAACCGGTCTAGCATGCTTGACTAAATATGTATAAGTGCATTTTTTGCACTTAACAGACGACCACGCTTTACGCAAACTATAAGCAACTTGCTCGTGTAGTTGACACTCGTTACATTAACCGATACTGTATGTTTGGAATAAAGTGCACTTCAAGAAACTTGAAGACTGATGGAATGTCAATTTTACAATGGCTAACAAGTGTGGCCTATGCAAAACTATCCCTGAGGAGATAGTATTCAAGCTTGTGCCAACAAGTGTTTAGTTTTAGAAGAATACCAAATGGTAAAAAAATGCCGCCTAAGTCCTAGCCTAATGCAAAACAAACTAGCCTTTGGCTAGCTTGCCGAAGGTATAATACCTTCGTTATGACTTACTCGTATAGTTATGACTTATAGTAGTAAAACTTTCCTATGAGAGGTACATGAAATAGTGGGCCGATTTCAACCAAATTTATGAACTTGGTTTCACAGCCAAATGATTGAATAATATATAATTTGGTAAAAATATCTTTATAAACAAAAAAGTTCTAACAAAAACTTGCTTTCGGAACGGTCGTTCCTATGACAGCTATATGATAGAGTAGTCCGATTTCAACCAAATTCAAAAATGTGATTCAGCTAAAAATAGTATTGACTAGTGTGAAAGTTGAAAGAGATACATTTAGAAATAAGAAAGATTTTCTCACAAAGACGAATTTTTGGACCGGTCGTTCCTATGGCCGCTATATGACGTAGTGGTCCGATTCCATTTGCTCCGACATATTTACAGCGTGCAATAAAAAGAAGGCTTTGTACAAAATTTCAGCTCGATACCTTTAAAACTGAGGGATTAGTTTGCATAGAACCAGACGGACAGACGCGCAAAGCTTAATCGACTCGGCTCATCATACTGACCAAGAATATATATACTCTTTATATGGTCGGAGATGCTTCCTTCTGTACGTTGCAAACTTCACGACAAAGTTAATATGCCCTATCACATCCGTGAAGGGTATTAAAATCTACACCACACGAAACTGGCGCTTGTTTCAACCATACATGTTGAAAATATCCCTGAAATTTTTCGGGAAAGTGGGCTGGAGTTGCGAGGGCATGGCTATATGCTGGAGCTGCGAGTGCATGGCCGTAAGGTGGAGCTGCAAGGGCAGAATTGTATCCATAACCACCATATCCACTATAACCTACAGCTCTGGCGGCAATGCCACCAGTGTATCCATGTCCTCCGTATTTAGGATAACCAGCGTCTGGAGCAACATACCCGGCGGAAGCCGCACCTTCAAATTTGTAAAGATTAGCGTACAGCATCTGTTCTAAAAAAAATCCAGTTTTAACGTGACAACTTCAATGGGTTTTGAAAGAAAATTTAGAAAAACGAAATACTTATTATGTATATGTCTGTTTGTGAACAGGATTTCAAATACTAAATATCTGAATTCCTGAATTCCACAGTTAATGCGTAAATCAGAAATTGAAATGAAACCATGTAACTCGAAAACGAATTTCTCCATTACAATTGCCATCGAGTATTCGATACAGAATTTATCATTCAAAGCGAATATATAGAAGATTTTTGAACTTGCTTTCGAGTAACATGACATCAGTTTCGTCCTCTAAAAAACAATTCGTTTCGAATCGAATTACGCGATAGGGCCCCAGATTCATAAATACAATAACATAAATTAACCCGGAAAATTTGTTAATTCTTTACCGCTATTTAGGGAGATTGTTTTCTGGTAAATATGCCGCTCTCATATCGCTCCGCGGTCGCTTCAATATGACTTCGACGCCTTGGTATTGCTTTGATATCCCTTTGGTGTCTCATATCAACGCAAAAGTGCTAAAAAGGCCATCAAACACACTCAACTGAATTAGTCTCATCACCCCGATTAAAATGACATCCGTATTTCATCTCATGTCCGAGAATGTGCTAATCTCAACACCATAGGGTTAGGCCGCATTACCCCGATTCAGACCATATCCGCATTTCTTCAACTTCATGTCCATGAATGTGTTCTTCACAACACCATAGGGTTAAAACCGCCTTCAACAACACTCCAGAGCATTGGCCTCAACACCCTATTCAGAAGACCCACGTATTTCCACCATAGTTTCAACCCTTCTAAAACACTCCAGTGCATTTACGTCACCACCCCGATTCAGACGACACCGCTATTTCCTAGATTTTACTTTATACCCAAGAATGTGTTCATCTCAACACCATAGGGTCAAAAGCGCTTACAGTAACACTCCAGGGCATTGGCCTCATTACCCCGATTCAAATGAAACCCGTATTTCCTAGGTTTCACTTCATGTATTGTACAACAATGTGTTCATCTCAACACCATAAGATTAAACGGGCGTTCAAAAACACTCCAGAGCATTGGCCTCATCACCCCAACTCATAGATACGCGTATTCCTTAGATTTCATTTCATGTTCAAAAGTGTGCTTGTATCAACACCAAGTGTTCAATACAATTCAATTCGTTTTCAACTCGACTTCCGTCCCACATTTCAAAAACATCGTTGCATCGCATTGCAAGCAGTAGCCTAATAGTCCAGGCTAGGAAGTGCGAAAAGGCTTGATTAGGAAAAAAAAATCGTGTTTTGAAATTTGACGCAATTGTTGGGGACAGTCCCCTGAATATGTGCTCCAAAGTCCGCGATGATAAGGGGTCCGGAAGTGTAGAGGAGAGGGGGCAAAAATTCTGCTTTTCAGTTTTCCTTGATTATTTTGGAAACTATGGATTCTACAAAAAAAAATGTCTCAAGTTTGATAAGTAAGAAGGGTAGTTTAGGGCACTTTGTATGGGAGGTAGCCTTGGTTTTCATTCGATTGAACTAATTTTTACAGAGGATTGTATTGTATTAAGGTCATATGCAGTCATTCACCCGAATTTGACTTGCCTGCTTTTATTCGGTTCTGAGTTATTGGCATGTTTGTAAAAATAATATTTATTTGTAGGGGCGGTAGAAGTACAATACCTTTGGTCGGATCGTCCCCATTTTCGGCACAAACCTCCTAGATATTAGTAGGAATATTTTACCAGATTTTCGATGTCGCTAACTGTATTCTTTCGGAGTTATCGTGCGGTTTTCCGTTGTGAATAGATCCATATAATTTATACTGTTCCATGGTCTATCTAGACTAGAGTATAACAAACCATTTTATGGTCTAGGGTATAATACGTCTTTTTTTTAGGAAATTTGATATGCTATGATACTGCCTTGGGACATTTTTTTTGTAGAATCCATAATTTCCATAGTAATCCAGGAAAACCGAAAAAAATGAGCACTCTACCCTACATTTCCGGCCCCCTATCATCGCGGACTTTTGTTCACATATTCAGGAGACTGGCCCCAACAATTGTACAAAATTTCAAAACTACACTAATTTGTTTTCCTATTTTTCGCTCGTAGCCTGTACTATAACCAAATAAACCTTTTTTTGCTGGATAACATACAAGCCTAAATACAAGATGGTCATAAAAAATCATTACTCAAGAGATAGGTCGGTGAAAGTAAGTTATGTGTCTGCAGCTGTAGTCTTTTTTTTTTTAAGTAACTAACATCAATTTTCTTCAAAACCGTGCGAATGGACTAAACTCAAATGTTCGGCTTAATGTCATGAATCGAACGTAAAATTAATTATTGTTATTTAAGACGGTCATGGAAAACGCATATTCAGATGAAGCGATCCGTTTAAATTTAAAAACTTTTGTGGATAACATTAAACAAGTAAGCCATTAGCCATCCTCGTTTCATCCGAACAAATATGCAGAGTGAATCGAACGCCAGCCGTCTGCGACGCAACGAGCAAATTCAAACAGCCACCTAACATATTGGGGAAAAACCTGGGGGTGAATTCGTTGATTCATATACGAGTACAAACAGATATCGAATCTGACTACGTTTACTAACGATTCAAACACCAATTTAATCCGCTTTGATCCAATATCAGAGCCTGAGCAAAGACAGGTCAGTCGTTTTGTACGGGAATGGATCTTGGTCCGGAGGAATTGAATAAGGCTTTTATCTCTCGTAGCATGGAAGGGCTAACAAACTTATTTTCGATAAACGTCCCAATAAATAAAAAATCAAAAGATACTTTTTTTAGACTCTATTTTGCCATTTTCAATCGTTATAAATTAAATAAACCTAAAGATTTAGATAACTTAGTGAGCAGACTTCTTCTTCCAGGCATCAATTCCGTGTCCGTAGTTGAGACCGTATCCGTATCCGTAATCAGCAGAAACTGGGGCATGAGCGTAACCAGCGGAGTAAGTTGCGAGAGCTGGAGCAGCGTATCCGTGTCCGAAAGCTGGGGCAACAGCAGCGGAAAGAGCTGGGGCAGAGTAGGCTGAGCTGTAAACTGGGGCAGCAACAGCATGGGTTCCATAGGCGTGGGCATCATAGGCGGAGACAGCTGGAGCGACGGCAGCTACGGCTGGAGCAGAGTAGACTGACTTAACGATTGGGGCAGCGACAGCTGGGGCAGCATAAGCTGAGATGGCTGGAGCAGCAAGAGCGTGGGCACCATAGGCGGAGTAAGCTGGAGCAGCAAGAGCGTGGGCACCATAGGCGGAGTAAGCTGGAGCGGCAACAGCATGAGCACCATAGGTGGAGTAAGCTGGAGCGGCAACAGCGTGAGCACCATAGGCGGAGTAAGCTGGAGCGGCAACAGCGTGGGCGCCGTAGGTGGAGTAAGCTGGAGCAACGGTAGCTACGGCTGGAGCAGAGTAGACTGACTTAACAACTGGAGCATGGGCAACAGTTGAGTAAGCTGAGACTGCTGGGGCAGCGATGGCATGTCCGTAGGCTGGAGCGGCGAGAGCAGCATTGTATCCGTATCCACCATATCCAGCATGTGCGTAAGCTGGAGCGGCGAGAGCACCACCGTATCCGTATCCACCGTATCCGGCATAACCGGCAGTTGGGGCAACGTAGCCGGCGGAAGCGGCACCGAAGAAAGCAAGAGCCAAAACAACGAATTTCTGCAAAGATAAATGAAAATTGTCAATCATACGTTCCATCGTGGATCCTCATATATTGTGTTTACCATTTTTGCTGCACGATTGAACTGTCTTCTGCAAAGGCAAAATTAAGAGTGCTGGCTGCTATTCAAATGTTTGTATTTATACTAATCTCAACAATTCTGATTTTGATTTGTGTTTTTTATCTCAAGTTTGGGTTGATATGATAGCCGCAGCTTTTAATTTTTCTTCAAGATATGTACATAGATACATAGATGATAGATATGATCATGTGATAAAATTAAATCAGTTTTTTTTACTGATTTGGTTCATTGATTATATTTTTACCAATAAGTTTGCATCTAATTTAGGAGACTAACTAGAATGTCTTACAACTTTGCCTCTATTTAATTATATTTAATCTAAAATTTATTGCATGATTACGTTTCCTATACTCTTAAAATATTATACCCCGGAAACTGGAAAGCAAACTCTTTTGTGATGGTAAACTGCAGAAATGTAAATTTACTACTTTGCCTTAACCTGTAGTGGGGCATAGTACGTCAAATACTCCTGGGCACCAACGTACTCTGTTTTGGCCAACGGGACGCATCTGTATCTCTGACTTACCCAGCGGGGCACTCTCTTGCGCCAGAGATCGGAGCTATGCCATGAAATGGGACCCCATTCCCAATGAATGCCAACCAAAGGGGCCGTGCTACAAACTATGAGTTTGTTGGATCATAAACTTGCAGCGATTTTAGGTGCAGGGGATTTCGCTGGCCGTTAAAGCGGGTGTTTTACTATTAAACGCGCTACTTAAAGGGTATGGCGGTCGTTTAGAGCAAAATCGCATCAAACCTAATATCGGCATCACTTATGACAAAAATACTCGTCCCACGCAGGGAACGGATAAACGTGCGTTGATCCAGAAGACAGAACAATTCCGGGTAGAACTGTAATTGATCTTTCAAGCACGATAAGGTCGCTTATTGTATTCTCGATATCAGTTTGGAATTTGTTCACTTTGGATTTCCCTGACAATTGACCGCGGTACGGCGACGACACCGGATTGAGTTCAGCCACTTCGTTGCAACAATTACGCTGATGTTCTGCGGGTGGCGGTTTAGAGTGAACTTTTCAAAACCAAATCACCCAGTCCCGGCAATGAAGTCGCCGATGCGATGGCTACGGCCGGCGGGTGACTCTAAAAAAAGAAAATCACTCGTTTGTGGAAACAAAATCAAAATATGTAGCACGTCTCAGCGATGGCGGTGCCGATGCATCGGCTCTGACGGGTGAAATTGGGCTCTCGAGAGATAGTTCTCTCGACAGGTCGCGACACCCTATACAGCACAAGCATCGGCTGAAAGTTCCTCGTCAATCAAGTTTTATATCGTGGAGCTCTCCATTTGCATAGGTTAGGTTAGGTTAAAGGGCTGCCATGAACAACAACAGCATACATAGACAAAATCTGGGACCGTTGTGATACCCAACGGGATGTGCTATCCAGACCCACTTTAAGCCTCGAACCAGTAAGTGCTTCTTTATGTCCTTAAATCGATTTCGGCTCATTGTCTTCCCGACAAATCACACGCCTTTATCTTCATTTTTGTACCAGTACATGTCTAACTGGAGCAATTTATGGTAACCAGTAAGGATAAGTATTCCTAAAAAACCGACGAATTTCAGAATCAGACACGGTAAATGTAGGTAGAGTCATTTTTTTGAGCAACGTATCTCGGTGATTCTTCAACTATCATATTTATGATTTCTTCGTCATAAAACAGGCAGAACAATTTGTATGGCGACAAACCTTCAGAACATTCAAGCATAATCTTTGATTCAATGTCGGTAACTCCTTGAAATACTGTTGTAACGAGCAATGGTTTTTTTTTTCAGTAATTTGGCCAATGTCTTCGGCTTTGGTTTCTGAAGGGCAGCACCCGATGTTTTTCCACCACCTTTTGTGGAATTAGAGATTTCAGTTTCGGACAATCTCTTGCGTTTGGCAGGCCCAATTGAAGTAGAGGCGCAATATGTACGTGCTGATAATGAAAGAGTATTGTCAGATAAAAATAGAGTTTAAGTATTAGTGTTACCTTTACGGGAATGAATTTCAAAGGTTCCAGCAACATTTTTGCCAAAATCAGAGATTTCCTCTCCTATTATGTCATCGTCGATATTTTATTCGTCTGTCATTTCGTCTACATCGAAGGGGATGTACACAGCATCAATTTCATCACCGTCCACTTCATCTTTCAAAACAGCCAAAGGTTCCTCGGTTGTCCATGCTTTATTAGTTTCTGGGTTGTATGCCTCCATAACTTATACCACTCAAAAAATACAGTGACTTCTGTACACAGATGAGAAGAAAACTAAGCCGAACAAGACAAAAGTAATTGCGAAAAAAGTTAGCAGCTTCACGAGCAGTCGAATGAATAATAACGGGAGACTGTTTAAAAAGAGTGCTATTTAGACAAAAATACGGGTGGTGGCGGGAGTGTTATATCCGGCCATCGGATCACCAACCTGAATTAACAAATGTAATTACTTCTAATAAATTCTTTCTATGAAACCAATAATTTATTCCATTAGACAGATGTATGAACAATACATTGTCAATGGAATAATACTTACATGAGGTTGTATTGTATTTGAATTTTTAAAAATAACTGAAAACGCTCATCGAAAACTCTCAAAACATAACACATGCTTCATTTTCCTTATCATCGAAGAGTGTGGTCAGGATATCTAGGATTTTTTTTTATCCCTTTCATAACTACTTCGTGAAGACATTTGATTAACTCAAGACATTGAAAAACTCAGTTGGAGCATGGGGAGAAAAACGTGAACCTATGGATCGTATACGACACCTTGGCCTAAAATCGGTGAATATTGCGATTAATCCAAACAAAATGCGGGAAATCATCAAATTGGTTGTCCATCTTACATTAATTCTATGGTAATTAGCACCTGTGAAATTCACAAAATTAAATATGTTAAATTATAAAAAAAAAAATCCTAATCTATGCATTAAATTAAAACTGAACAAATGTTCTGTCACTCTCAACATGTGTATGATATGTCCAACGCCAAGCGAGAAGACCAGGCCACTTGGAAACCAATAGTAACCTTGATACGTAGAGCACAGATATTGGTCGCGAAGAAAAATCAAACGGTTAGGATTCGTATAAATAGAGATATTTGAATAGCAGCCAGCACTCTTAATTTTGCCTTTGCAGAAGACAGTTCAATCGTGCAGCAAAAATGGTAAACACAATATATGAGGATCCACGATGGAACGTATGATTGACAATTTTCATTTATCTTTGCAGAAATTCGTTGTTTTGGCTCTTGCTTTCTTCGGTGCCGCTTCCGCCGGCTACGTTGCCCCAACTGCCGGTTATGCCGGATACGGTGGATACGGATACGGTGGATATGGATACGGTGGTGCTCTCGCCGCTCCAGCTTACGGACATGCTGGATATGGTGGATACGGATACAATGCTGCTCTCGCCGCTCCAGCTTACGGACATGCCATCGCTGCCCCAGCAGTCTCAGCTTACTCAACTGTTGCCCATGCTCCAGTTGTTAAGTCAGTCTACTCTGCTCCAGCCGTAGCTACCGTTGCTCCAGCTTACTCCGCCTATGGCGCCCACGCTATTGCCGCTCCAGCTTACTCCGCCTATGGCGCTCACGCTGTTGCCGCTCCAGCTTACTCCACCTATGGTGCTCATGCTGTTGCCGCTCCAGCTTACTCCGCCTATGGTGCCCACGCTCTTGCTGCTCCAGCTTACTCCGCCTATGGTGCTCACGCTCTTGCTGCTCCAGCCATCTCAACTTATGCTGCCCCAGCTGTCGCTGCCCCAATCGTTAAGTCAGTCTACTCTGCTCCAGCCGTAGCTGCCGTTGCTCCAGCTGTCTCCGCCTATGATGCCCACGCCTATGGAGCCCACGCTGTTGCTGCCCCAGTTTACAGCTCAGCCTACTCTGCCCCAGCTCTTTCCGCCACTGTTGCCCCAGCTTTCGGACACGGATACGCTGCTCCAGCTTTCTCAGCTTACTCCGCTGGTTACGCTCATGCCCCAGTTTCTGCTGGTTACGGATATGGATACGGTCTTAACTACGGACACGGAATCGATGCCTGGAAGAAGAAGTCTGCTCACTAAATTAGCTGAAGTTAGTATTAGTTAATTTATTGAATAACGATTGAAAATGGCAAAATAGAGGAAAAAAAATACAAAACATATGTTGTGTTATTGAATTCATTGCTTTTCAGTTGATAGAATATGAATAATTGCTTTGTATGCTCGAAAAATAAATTGAGCTCCCAATGGACTGCTCTGGCCACTGCCTAATAATGTAAAAGCCGACAGACTTCGAATAAGACGTTTTTTGAGAGGCGAACACATGAATTTTAGGTGCAAATACATATATCGAATAGTAGTCCGTAAATCCTTGCATTCGAATCCATTAGTTAGAAAAGGATACTCATAGTGGACTGAGAGAGGAATGGGGACTAATACTAAGTCAAATGTAACGCTGTGGCTGTGATTTGCTGTTTTTGTCACTGTATAAGTGAGAAATTTTTAATTTTTTGTATGTATTAGCCGCCCTAACTACAGGAACAAAGATTAAACATTAGAAAGATACCCTACTTCATACGAATTAACGCGAGTGACTAGTAGTTGCATATGGGTTGGTTCCCATATGCGTACACAAAGGGGTAATGTCAACTAACAAGCATGTTACTCACACAATGAAACTTGATAGGCAGTTGTCATTACTGAAGTGTAGCCGTCTCTATCTCTCTCAAGGCGATTTACCTTTGAATTATTGGCACCGCGAGGGGTATCTTAAATTCTTAATTTGTATGAAGTAGGGTATCTTCTTAATGTTTAATCTTTGACAGAGATTGATATTATTATTGGTTACAGTGAGCGGAGAAATATTTTGTTTTCTTGGCATCCTTTCCTCACCAATGTTGTTGTGAATTTGTATCGATTTTGTCTTATTCGCACAATTTTGCTGTCAATGCACACTTATACTACAATATATTCGTTCTGAATGCGTACGTGATATATGAATTCTAAGTTTTACGCATACACATATACTGCAAAATTCGAAGTTTTGTACTAAGTTTGTCGGCTTTATACTAATGGACAGTGGCCCTGGCTCTATATAGGCATTAGGCACGTTCGTTTCACCCGGTCTTGGATCTATTCTCATATAAAACCACTGACAGGTCATTGATCCATGGAGATCCAATTCTGGTGTTAAAAAAAAGTCGGAGTATTCCATTCCATTCACTTTACGGGGAATCCTGTCTAACCTGTTAATTTTTTCCCTGATTATAACCGGAATATTTTTTCAAATCGAATAATCGGATAAACGAATAAGAGGAGATAATTTAAGTCAATAACACTAATCAATAGTCTGTGGTTAAAAAAAAATTTGTGGATAAAGGATAAGGCTCGGCCGTCCGCTGCCGTCTCTCTTGACCGTTTCTTGGCTGGTGTTTATCAGTTCTTGGGGCGGCAGCAAGTGAAGAAGCATTGAGAATAGGCTTCCTACTTTATTCATCAGGATCAATTCAAAGTCAAAAATCGCAAACAATCAAGCCTCACTAATCATCTCGACTAATTCCGCCAAAGCCTGTCCCAAGTCATACATAGTTGTGAAAGGAGGAGGAAAGGATAGCTGTAGCCTAACTGAATGAGCCACACCTAAGCGTCTCATGTCATTAGAGTGCCATGAATTAAGTAGTCAGAATTGCAACACAGTTGTATTAACTCTGGCACGTTATGAACCACCTGAAGCAGTTATCACCGGGTCCACCTCTGGATAGGGTTTAGCAATGGGCCGACAACCCATCCTTGTAAAAAGTACTCTATCTCAAGAAACTTGGAACAAAAGATGGACAGATCAACAACGACAACCATGCAAACGTTTAACGGATTATACTTTCGGATCCTGGAATGAACGCTTCATGTAAAAAAAGACCGGGGGCAGTGAAGACTCTCCTTCAACGGATCGAGAATTACAAACTTAGCGTCACAGCATTCGAGGAAACAAATTGGATTGGCTGCGAGATAAACGACAAGAATTCGCATGCAATTTTCAAAAGCGGCAAATCATCGGGGCACAAGAAGTTTAGAATTTGTAATGGACGGTTTGGTGGGCATCCGAATATGGCCGTGGGGACGGAGCCTAAGGTAGCATAATGAAGGTGTGGTCGTGCCATCTGGCGAAGAAAAAATGCACCTCAACGATCTAAGCATCGGCCTATGCTGAGACGTGGGCGGGGTTTTCGCCGCTCGTTGCCCTTGTCCTTTACGCATTAACAAAAATTCATAGGTCAAAGGAAAGCAACACAAACATGGGAGGCGAAAATAATAAAAAAAATGGGGCGATATGGATGGAATGGTTGGCGAACGGCGCAGATACCCTCGCGCTCGCATCGGGGTCCGGATGTAATGTGGACCATCTGCCTTTAGTTTCGTACCACCGACAGATCACTACTCATCAGGATTTACCTTCGATCTGCCGGTGGAAGCAACACTACCAGACCAGAATATTTTTAATTGCAAGTTACATTCATAGTGAGCAAGCAAAGCAGCTCAATCCGCACGTTATTGACTTCAAACGTATTAATGAAAAGTTGTGTGCGATTCGCATTAGGACTGGTTTTTCCAACCTCTGGCTCATCAACGTGTACGCCCCGATTGAATTTAAGGAAGATGCAGTGAAAGACCACTTTTATGCCCACCCTGAGACACTGTTCGAGTCACTTTCAACAAACGGGGTCAAAATATGGCTAGGAGATTGTAATGCGAAAGCTGGAAACGAAAGCTGTCATCGAGGAACCACTGAAGGACATAGCCTCCATGAAGAATGCAATGATAATGGTCAACGATTAATCTACTTAGGCTGCAGTAGGAACTTTGCCGTAACCTCAACATCCTTCCCACATCGACACATTCATAGATAAACCTAGAAATCTCCTGATACACGTGCCGTCAACCAGATTGACCACGTCCTCATATCCAATCATGCCGAGAAGCGAATTGCGATTCCGACCATCACTTGGTAAAGATAACCTGTGTGGGATCTCTTCAGTGGACTAATGAAGAATAAGCCCTCCCAAAATTTTTGCGATTGACTCTTGAGCGATGCTACGGCGCAGGCATGTACAGCCGTCCTTGAAAAGAACTGACACCTATGCTACACAACATCGACAACACAAGTGTACACGGGTTTTTGGAAAGAACTAAAAAGTTCTATCAAGAGGGCCGCAGAGAAGGTCGTGCGCCATGAGCCCGGCGAGCTCAAAATGACTGGTTCGGCGAAGAATATCAAAAATCACTCGACGCACAGAACGAAGCTTACAGACAATGTATCCAACTAGAGCCAGGAGAGAAAAATATGACGACCTACGGCGAATATTGAATAGAATAATTAGACGTAAGAAGCGATAATTTTTTGACGAGCAGTTGCTGAACATTAATGACAACCTAACTAATATCAACACCAGATAAGCGTACAGACTAGTAGAAACGCTTAAGGATGTCTACCAACCCAGGACTAGCCTCAGTAAGGACAAAGATGGAAACATCATCAGCGACACCGATAGAATCAGCAATCGATGGGTGTCCTATTTCGAAAAGTTTCTTAACCTTGCATCCCACGTCCCCATACAAAAAGCCCCAATTCACATTCTCCGACAGTAGAAGGAGTTGATCTTGCCTTGCAGCCACTCAAACCAAATAAAGCGCCGGGCTCTGACGAGGATCCAGCTAAGCTGCTGAAATCCGGTGGAACTTGTCTATTAAATGCCATACACCAGCTATTTCTGCGAATCTGGTAGAACGAGGTGATTGCATACGACCGGCGAAGTAGCTTCATCTGTTCGATCCCCACAAAGGGAGATAAACTGCGGTGTGAAAATTTCAGAGGTATTACACTAGTCTGTACGTCCTACAAAATACTGACGAAAATTTTGGAGAATAGAATAAATCCGTACGCTGAACGGATCATTGGCGAGTATTAAGGTGGTTTCAGACCTGATCGCTCCATAAACGGTCATCTTTTTATGGTTACGCTAACACTGCAAAGGTGATGGGAATACAGCGTTGACGTGTACCAAATCTTTGTCGACTTTAAGCAAGCATACGATAGTGATCATGATGGAATGTATTATACAGCATCATGTTGCAATTTGGTATACCAGCAAAACTAGTACAACCACCAAAGAGGACGATGACCTACTCCGTCTCACGTGTCAGGATCCAGAATTGGTTGACTGACCCTTTTGAAACCTCACCAGCCCATTTCGTTGGAATGGCGAATGCATTCTGCATTATGCCGCTCACTATACAGGGGAATTTGCTTGAGATTGCAATGTCAATGCCGTACGTATAAGCGGTAACATGGCAACCTAACTTTTCCAGGCTTAAGGTCAAGCTGTTGACCGGCAAATTCCACAGAAGCAGAGACAGAACACCGCCTTGAGGAGTGCCTCTACTTACGTGCCTGCGTACAGATGATACACCGAGACTAGTGGAGATCACCCGATATGTAAGCATCAGGTACACAAATCTGCACAAGGCGTCATCATAGCACAGAGTATTTAAGAGCACATCGGTGATAGCCACAGGTATAAATTTTGTTCAAGCGCCTTCAATATCCGTAAAGGCAACCAGCGTACACTCCTTGCAGACAAGGGATCTTTTAATGTGGCTGCTGGGTCGAAGATCCTTCGGATGTGTGTGAGAACTTTTACCCGCTTTTGGGATAAAGATCACTTTAACTTCCCTCCGTACTAGAGGATATATATAAATTCCAGACTGGCTTTGAAAATCGACAACAGCCAAGTATGTGTTCTAGGTCCGCCGGAATGATACCATCGGGGCCAGCAGATTTTAAAGGGTCAAAGTTGACTATCACCCATTCAATCTTTCCATTCGTGAGAAAAGAGGATGAATCACATGGCACTATATTGGCTATACTAGTAGTATCAGGTGATGAAACAGGAGAGCTATCTGGGAAATGCGTGTCAAGCAAGGCCTCGATTATCTCTTGGCTCGAGGACGTCCACATACCGTTGGGGACCGCTAGGACTGTGTAACTGCAGAGGGTTCCGGGCCAGAACGGAGTTCCGGGTGACGAAATTGCGGACTAGCTAAAGAGGGGGATAGCCTTGACTGAAATATAGCTGAAAAGCTGCCGATGCCAACACAAACATGGAAGAAGAAACTAAACGATAGGATGTTTATTATGCCAGTTTGTGTTGGCCATCACAAACTGGCATAATACCAACCACTCCAGAATGTCGAAAATATTCTGGAGCGCCTACGATAGAAGAAAGACGAAAAGCCTCTTAGAAGTACCCAGAAAACAGTGCGCAGCACACGTGAGCATATTAACGACACACTTCTTGATAGGGGAACACCTATACAGATTTAAACTGATAACTAGCACTGGCTGCAGGAACTGCAAGCAACCAAATACAGAGGAAACTCTAGGGCATCTTTTGTGCGAATGCCCAGCGCTCGCAAGGAAAATATTAAAATAACTTGGAGCGTACTTTTTCATAGAAGGGGTTGCAAGTCCCTGCTTTAGGAGCCTTTGGGCCTTCGCCAATGAGTCCGGATCCTTCGAGCTCAACAACTTTCTTCTAGTAATGGCTAACAACAAAGCGTGATGAGTATCGGAAGTATGTGGTATTGCTATGGAACCAAGTGGTCTCTGCGGAGCCGTTAGGCTTCCACCCAACCTAACCTAACTTACAAAAAAAAACTTGTTCATTCGAATACTGATACAAGTATCAACATATTTTTTTTCAAAATAAATACATATTTTATAGATGCAAGGAACTATAAAGATAATAGCTATGTAAGTATTGTATAGCTCATGTGTAGCTACTATCATCAGGAACAACGATAGTGAAAGGAAACTCACTACTACTTTGTCAAATATTTACCATAACTAATTAAAAACATCGCCCAAAAGCATTAATAAAAAAAAGTGCGTGCAGCTTTTTTTGCAAGTTTACTTAAAAATAAAATATTCGCTTACCTGTTCGATTAATCCAAAACTTCGCAAGAAGATATTATAATTAAATGCATAACTTTCGCGATCTAGATTATATTATCGTTCTTGACCTTGAAGCCAAACTGGACATCAAAGCGATTCATCTTAAGCCACAATTTTAATGTTTTTGCTTTGCCAAAAATTTCGTATAAATACGAACGACAAAGGGGATGAAAGCACTCTCGATTTTGCCTTTGCAGAAGACAGTACACACGCAGCAAAAATGGTAAGTTCGCATTAACGGCGATAGATGGGAAAGACGTAATTGACATTCTTCAATTTCTTACAGAAATTCGTTGTTTTGGCTCTCGCTTTCTTCGGTGCCGCTTCCGCCGGCTACCTCGCACCAGGTGTTGGCTACGCTGGATACCATGGTGCCATCGCTGGCCCAGCTGTTGGCTACGCCGGTTATAATGGTGCCATCGCTGCCCCAGCAGTTGGCTACGCCGGATATCATGGTGCCGTTGCTGCTCCAGCCGTTGGCTACGCTGGATATCATGGTGCCGTTGCTGCTCCAGCCATCTCAACCTATGCTGCTGCCCCAATCGTTAAGTCAGTCTACCCAGCTCCAGCTTACTCCGCCTATGCTGCTGCCCCAGCCGTAGCTACTGTTGCTCCAGCTTACGGACACGGATACCCTGCTGCTACTGTTGCTCCAGCTTACGGACACGGATACGCTGCTGCTACTGTTGCTCCAGCTATCTCAACCTATGCTGCTGCTCCAGTCGCCACCGCTGTTGCTCCAGCTTACGGACACGGATACGCTGCCCCAGCTTACGGACACGGATACGTTGCCCCAGCTTACGGACACGGATACGTTGCCCCAGCCGTCTCAGCCTACTCAGCTGGTTACGCTCACGGTCCAGTTGCCCCCGGATTCGGATACGGATACGGACATGGTCTCAACTACGGATACGGAATCGATGCCTGGAAGAAGAAGAAGTCTGCTTAAATGATTTGGTACTGTTGGTTATGGCAAAATAAAACTTTTAACAATTAGTTATCTGCTTTTTCGTGCTGATGTATTGGCTCAATTTCAATTGGTTTCCAATTGCTGCATTATTTTGGAAGAACTTCTTATTAGAGCAAAGGAGATTAGCTTACTATGGACGGTTTTCACAATGTCTGATTAACGTTTATCCTTTAGATAAGGCTAAAAGGCATCCTCCAGTTAAACATTTATCGAAGGATAACTCCAAACAAGTGGTATGGGCTTCTGAGATTTTAACAGCTAGAGCCGTTTACGTTTGCACATTCAAATGAGGCAAATAAACTGTTTCGAAATATTTAGATTATTGGGTTTATCATCATCGTGGCGCGACAGCCCGACGTCGGGCCCTGGCCGCCTGGATTGTTGTCCTCCAACTATCTCGGTCACGTGACCGAGTCCTCCAATCTCAGAAGCCCAGTAGCTGTTCAGTGTCCACATATACTGAGCCCTCCCAACGAGATCTCGGTCGTCTAAGCAGTCTCGCTCCGTCGACTCGTTCTGCATTCATTACTCTCTTTGGCATGCGATCATCATCCGTTCGTTGTACATGCCGTGCCCATTGAAGTCGTTGTAGTTTGACGATTTTCGAAACTTCTAGCTCATCGTACAGCTCGTACGCTGCTAATTGTGTCGACTTGATGAGTAGCGTCTTGTTGTTGTCCATATTCATAGCCCGAATAGCGTACTCCCGTGCTAGGTTGAAGAGCGTCGGTGCCAGTCCATCGCCCTGTTTCAAACCAGTGCGTGTTTCAAATAGATCAGTAAGTCTACTATAGACCTGTGAGACTGAGTTGGTCATCGTCATCTTTGTCAGTTGCACTAATTTGACCGGTATACCAAATTGTAGCATGATGTTGTACAGTACTCCACGATCGATACTGTCCTATGCCTGCTTGAAGTCGACAAAGATTTGGTATACGTTTACGTTGTATTCCCAGCACTTCTGGAGTATCAGTTTGACTGTAAAGAGCTGATCGGTTGTTGAGCGACCAGGTCTGAAACCGCCTTGATATTCGCTAATGATTCGTTCTGTGTACGGTTTTATTCTATTTTCCAGAATTTTCGTCAAAATTTTATAGGACGTACGAACTAGTGATATGACCCTGTAATTCTCGCACCGCAGTTTATCTCCCTTTTTGTGAATTGGACAGATGATACTTCTGCGCCAATCGTCTGGGATCTCCTCGTCCTCCCATACTCGCAGGAGTAATTGATGTATGGCATTAGCTAGACCCGTTCCACTGAATTTAGCAGTTCAGCTGGAATCTCGTCAGCGCCCGGCGCTTTATTTCGTTTTGGTGACCGACACGCGAGATCAACTTCCTCTACTGTCGGGGGTTGGGTGGGTGGGTGGGCCTGGATCAACAATATCGTTGAGAGCTTTTTGTGTGGGGATGTTAGATGGTAGATTCAGAAGCTCTTCAAAATGAGAGGCCCATCGTTTGTTAATGCCCTCGGTGTCGCTGATGATGTTTCCATCCTTGTCCTTATAAAGGCTAGTCCTGGGTTGATAGCCGTTCTTAATAGTGTTTACTAGTTTGTACGCTTGTCTGGTGTTCCTATTAGCTAAGTCTTCGTTTATATTCAGCAACTGTTCGTCAAAGTATTTACGTTTCTTAGGTATAATTATTATATCCGATATTCGCCGTAGCTCGTCATATTTTTCTCTTCTGGCTCTGGTTCCTCGTTGAATCCATTGTAGGCATCATTTTTTGCGTCAAGTGAATTTTTGCATTCTTCGCCGAACCAGTCATTTCGCGCTCGCCGGGCTTTATATCCCACGCAAGACCTTCTCTGCGACATCTCTGATTGTACCCTTGAGTTCTTCCCAGAACCCATGGACGCCTGTGTTGCTGATGTTGTGTAGCATAGGTGATAGTCTTTCCTCAAGGGCGGTAGCATACGCCAACGCGAAAGCATCGCTCAGTAGCTATCATTTATCGATTTTGGAAGGCCTGATTCTCGATTGGGGCGCTGAGGAAATTCTACATCTGTAGGTCGTCTTCACCAAGTGATGGTCTGATTCGCAGTTTGCTCCTCAATAGGAGCGGACACCCAACGCACTAGACGCCCATCTCCTGCAAATGAGGACGTGATCAATTTGGTTGACGGTATGTGCGTCTGGAGATTTCCAGGTCTGCTTGTGAATGCGTCGATGCGGAAAACACGTAGAGCTTACGACTACATAGATTCCTGCTGCAGGCGAAGTCAATAAGTCAGGCCAAGCCAATCAATAAAATATAAATAAAAGCATTTATCGGGCTCTTATATTAAGCAGGACTTATGCGTTCTAATCAGCTGAATCTAGTAGACATGTGGGATGAACATCAGAAACTCACTATGAGTTTAACTGGGTTTAGATTCCTTGTCAGATGCTTGAGATTTGACGACCGATCTACCATGCAACAAAGACAACAAATTGATAGACTAGCTCCCATAGGGGAAATATTCGAAAGGTTCAATGATAATAATCAACGAAATTACTCACTGAGTGAATTTGTAACAATTGACGAGAAATTGGAAGGATTTAGAGGAAGATGTGGCTTTACGCAATGTATCCCGTCGAAGCCGAATAAATACGGAATCAAAATATACGCTTTAGTTGATGCTAAAGTGTACTATACATATAAAATGGAGATATGTGCGGGAAAGCAGCCTGAAGGTGTATATGAACTATCAAACAAGCTAGTTGATGTCAAAAGATTAACTGCACCAATATACAATACAGGAAGAAACGTTACAGCAGACAATTAGTTTGCTGATATCCACCAAGAAAAATACCTGATGGAGAAAAAGTTGTCATTTGTGGGAACCTTAAGAAAGAATAAAACGTAAATCCCCCGGGAGTTCCTACAGACTAAGTGTCACCATACACTGTCGATCTCGAACTCGAACCTGGTACAAATTTCCTCTGACACACACACTCATCACATAGATGTGAAGAAAACCGGTTCACTTGTACTAGGTTGGTGTTCGAGTTCGACAGTGTATGGTGACACTAAAGGACGGCAACTAAATAGTAGTCTTCTAGTCCACTTTTTTAATGTTTTGCTGAAAATAAAAGAAAAGCTTTTTTTCTGATATCCGCAAATCGCATAATTAGGTTTGAAACGTTCGAATAATGAAGAAAATAAATCCTAAAAAGTAACACATTAGTTAAAAATTGTATCGTGTGTTTTGTATCTATTACGTATAGATATATTGCGTCCGTTCGTGTTCTATTTCCTATTGCGTCTAACCGAAGGTTAACTACTCGTATTTTCTGTGATGCTTCAACAACTGATCCAAAATTCTGATATCAAATAAGAAAAATTATTGATTTTACTACCCAGAAATTGTTATTTTAACCATTTGTTGGAAATATTGTAAGATTAAATACGATAAATTGTTAGGAAACAACATTGGGGAATATGAAATTGTCAATTTACCACATAAATTGTCTTTGAACCACTAAATATAGGAAAAGGGGTGCAATCAACAATTATACGTTGATATCTTCGACAAAATATTTTCCAAGCATTCGGTAGCCATAAAACATATACAGTGGCGGACAAAAGTCTACGGCAACACCTTATATTGAGGTTCTGGTTAATTGCAAGCTTTAATCAAAAATCCATTGATGCACATTTTTTCAGTAACATAAATACATTTATAAAAACAAGAACAAAAACTTTTCAAAACAAACTTAAAGAGAAATTCATAAAAACATAAAAAATTGAATGGACAAAAGTCAACGGCAGTCAGTGCTGGCTGACTTATACAATAAAAATTTCCAACCAAACGTGTCAGAATTTTTAAAATTATTTGCTGGCTTAATACTTGGTTGGACCCCCTTTAGCATCAATTACTGCTTGTACTCTTCGGGGCATAGATGCGACTAAATTACCAGTTTCTGCGGATGTAATTTTCTCCCATTCTGTAATGAGCGCTTCCTTCAACAAATTTTTATTTTTTACGCAACATTTCCGAATTTTCTTCCCCAGAAGCTCCCATACATGTTCTACTGGGTTTAAATCCGAACTTTGGGGAGGCGTATTCAGCTGCCTGGGAGCGTAGTACAACAACCAGTTCTTGACGAAAAGTGCTGTGTGCTTCGAATCATTGTCCTTTTGGAAACTCTAGCTCCCTCCAAGGCATAACTTCTCAATTGATGCCCTTAAATGTTGTTCCAACAGGCTCTTGTAAACATAGCGGTCCACAGTAGTTTCAACAAAAGCCAATCTGCCGACCTCAGATGCAGCTATGGCTCCCCAAACCATAACATTACCTCCACCGTGCTTGACAGTAGGAATCAAATTTTTGGTCTCTAATGCCGTATTCTTTTTTCTCCATATTTTACTGCGACCATCACACCCGAACATGTTGTATTTCAACTCATCGGTAAAAAGGACTCGATTCCAAAAATCATTGTCCTTGTTGATATGGGCCTTGGCGAACTCTAGCCGCAGAAGTCGGTTTTTTGCGGATATTAATGGTTTTTTTACGTGAAGTTCTGCTTTGAAACCCATTAAAATTTAATGCTCTCGAGATTGTTCTTGCATGGACATCCTTTTTCCTTACCGCAGCTACTTGTTTCGCCAAATTTGGAGCACTTATTTTTGGATTTTTGTTCACTTCTTTTCAAATTGAACTAATGTCTCTGCGTGACAGCTTTTTCGGTCGGCCAGCTCGCGGCTTATTTTCAATGGAACCACTGCTTTAAAATTTTTTGATAATGGTATAAACAGAACTTCGTTTTAGTTTCAGTTATTTCGCAATTTCCGAGCACTTTTTTATACTGGACGATCAAATTTCGAAGATCACTAGAAATTTCTTTTCGCGATGACATTTTGCGGTCCTTACAGTTCGAAACTAGCGATAAACCTATAGTAGAGTTGCAGCCGCACATGTACTGAATGGCAGTAAGATCAAATAAACAAATTTCGAAGAAATACAGTTAGGTTTACTTGGAAATTTTTTATGTATAAGTCAGCCAGCACTGACTGCCGTAGACTTTTGTCCATTCAATTTTTTATGTTTTTATGGATTTCTCTTTAAATTTGTTATGAAAAGTTTTTGTTTCCGTTTTTTTATAAATATATTTACGTTACTGAAAAAATGTGCATCAACGGATTTTTGATTAAAGCTTCCAATTAACCAAAACCTCAATATAAGTTGCTGCCGTAGACTTTTGTCCGCCACTGTATGTACATGCACCGATGGATCTGCATCCAGTGCATAAAAAACCCTGAAAATAAGCCTTAATTAGACTTTCAACTCCCCATCCGAGACCAATCAAATTAGTTTTTTTTTCAGTTAAAATTGGGGTTTCATTCTGCATACCAAATAGTATGCATCTGTAGCTTGGCTTGGCATTTAACTTCTCGTGCAATCTCAGTTTTAATTATTAGAGATTTTAACATAAAGCGAATAATGGGTTTATCGTCAGACAATTTCGCTAAACATTTTGTCCATTGTGTAAGTGATTAACAGATCTGGATAACTAGTAAGTTCTCGATGTAGCTTCCCTTCAGCATTATCTTGATGGGCTGGAAACCGTATTGTTACGATGGTTCATTATGCCTGGTGTACATACTTTGAATCATAATAAATTCAACGGCTAGCCAATATGCACTTTTATCAAAAATCGAAAAGCAATCCATCCATATTTCAGTAACTCCAAGTACACTAAAAAAAATTATTAAAATCGATAAATTATACTTTCCAATCAACAAATAACTTTCAAATTCATAATCATCGGTTCCTATTTGCAGATGGCACTAGAAACTCTAAAATGCATTGTGTATATCGACTAGCGTGTCGAGTTTTAGGCGAAAATAGCGTTAACTTTATTCGCTTTTTAACCGACGATTTAGCGAATATTAATCCATGTAAATTAGATTGAGCTTTCCGATGGAGGCAACATGAAAATGGGTTCGTGTTAATACCAGAGCGATTATTTTTTTGCTTTTTGAAGATTCCTTTAAGTAAAGATTCTGCATTAGAGACGCTATAAAAATATAGCCTTGAGATATTCTACGAGTATTTTCAGTATTTATTTTATCTAGATGAGGTTGATACACATGGATTTGTGCCAAACTGGGCATTCACACTGCTTGCAATGCGCCGCGCCGTGCTGTGCCGTGCTTTGGAAGCGCAAGGAAAGAGAACTCTTCCATTTTATATGGAACTGGGCGATCGACATACACAATGCGCGCGATGCCGGGCGATGAAGAGCGGTTCCGTGCTATGTGATTCGATGCGAGTATGGGTCGTACACAATCACCTTTGCGACGGATTCGAGTAGCATGACCATGACGAGCTATAATTTAAATCCCTTTGCGATGACGTCCGGTCTACTTTGTGATTTTATGTTTGCAGGGGAGTTCAGGCAATAAACGGTAAATGGAAAAACAAATTGTGAATTTTTGAAATTTGTCACAGTTTTTGCGGACAGCCCTCTGAATAGGTATATGCTTAAAAGTCGTTAAAGGGGAAGGGGGTCAAAAGCCCTTATTTGTAGTTTTCCTTGAATATTCTGAATACTTGGGCTTCTACAGAAGAAATTCCAAAGGCGGGATCAAAGTACATTACATTTCCTATAAAATGATATATGATATACATCATCATCCTGGCGCAACAGCCCGATGTCGGGCCCTGGCCGCCTGGATCATCGTCCTCCAAATATCTCGGTTAAGTGGCCGCGTCTTTTTTTCTTACCCAAGGACTGAGAATACCATCAACAGTAGTCTTGTGTCTTCGAATCAACACCTCCAGTCATTTGATAACCATCTTGCCTAGTTATTACTGCAGTGTCAAGAGTCTCATTTTTCCTGATCAAAGGATTCGAAATATCTTCACGAGTACCCCAATGACTTGGTGTCTTCACCCCGAATTAGGAGATACCCGTACATACTAGAGTTGGTTTCTGTTTCATTTCATGATCAAAACAGTCCTTTTGTCCTGATGCACACCTGCAGCAAGACTAACCCAAGGAAGCCGCATATACCAACTTTGATTGAAATTGGAACACGGGCTTGGAGGAGCGATCTTCGAAAGAACTTAGGAGAGTAACTCTGGTTTGAACACAACAGAATATATCGCTGTTCCAGTCGATGATCAAAATTTCTGTTCTCGATTTGAACTCAGGGTCCCACGAGGAAGCTATACACCTAATTTATTTAAGATCCGAACACGGGAAGTGTCCGGAACAACGAACAAACGAGCTTACGAACAAAGACCATGCATGGGACTATACCCTTAAGGTAAAGTCTAAAAAGGTTTAGTTTAATTTACCTGCGAGGGACGGCACCCCGCGCCTATTCGAAAAATTACTCTGACCCTACACTAGACCCCGAATATTTTCGGGGATTTTAGGATAAAAGAAAGACAGGGTGACAGACGACCGCCGTTAAACATGTTTGCGTCAATAATCATTAAGTCCAAACGTGTTTATCGTTGACTAGTGACACACGTGAAAAACATAATTACGTTCGAACTGTCAAAGTATCGAATGTGAGAAAAGAGAATTTGCAGAACAAAAACACACAAAAACACCTTCTAACACACTCCAGACGGTCGACACCAATAATGGGACTAGCACTAGCGGGAACCAGAACAAGATTTGTGCAGTTTTAGACGTGAACGGATGACATTGCCGTGCAAACAATTGCAAATGACAACAGGACACCAGCTGTTCTTTCCATTTTTTCCAAAGAATGGCGCGGCGAGCGGTTGAAAGTGAACGTAATTAAGTCGTAATGACGTTATGTTAATGACGATCGAAATGATGTCTTTCAATTATCATCAGGTGAAACAGCACATGACAGACGTGCTTCGCAAACATAATTATCTGATAATGATAATTATCGCGTATCGTCTGTCTAGGGTTTAACCTTGAGGTAGCCGTAATGTAAATTAAGGCCGTATAAAAGTATTCTAAATGTAACCTATAAAAAGTTTCTGTTTTTGTGTTTTGTAACACTACTACTACTACTCAATTGCCCTAACCCCTTGTAGGGCATAGCACGTCAACTGTTCCATGTGGCCCAGTTGACGTTTCGTTGGCATAAACAGATTTCGGAGAATGCAGTTGCCAGTATGCACCTCAAAATGAATGTAACACGCGCCCACATTGGGCGCCAAAGATTATCGGGTTTTTCGACTATTTTCTGCTGTAAGTTGTCAATGATATGAAAAAAGCGTTAAGGTAGCTTGTATAGAGGTTCTTGTACACGAAACGTGTAAGCCCGTCGGGCGCGTCAATTCTACGATACCCGTCCCATGTAAGCAGGAAACGGATTTACGACAACGCGTAACTTGTCAGCTGTCGAAGTGTCCCGACGGGTACTTATCCGCCGTTGATGAGTCAATCGCGTATACGCGTCCCGTGTATAAGAACCTTTAGAATGCCTCTACTTTTTTGTGGGACAGATCGCGTCAATAACTCTATGAACCACCTCTGCCAGTTTTATAGAATCGCCTGTTTTCGTATTGTTTTTTTTTATTTTTATTTTTTTTTTTTTTTTTTGCAAAAATGAATAGCACATCGAACTAAGGTCAACGTTAAGAGCCAATATTTCGAAGCAGGCTATTCTAAAATGCTACAAGCGATTTCCTATAGTTCGACAGGGCGCAAAAATAGTTAAGACTGGAACAGAATATAATCCAAACATCTTTTTATGTGCGCAAAAGAATTGCTATTAACAGAGATTAGGTGGTATCATGATATTATTAACATACGATTTTTAAGTCATAAAATCAAATCACTTTCATAGAACAATGTTTGTTGATGTTACCCTGCTAACCATGTCATGATAAAAATATCTGTTATTCTGGCCTGGATGAAAGCCATCAAGATCAACCGCGGGACTAAAGTTACTAATTAAGAATAAAAATGAATGGAGTGGATCATTCCTAGTCCAAGTCAATGATTTAGCTCCGCTCTTCACTACCACCAAAAATTAATCGGTTTATAGCCAATTCATAACGCTGTCACTTAGTTTCGTCAATACTACAATTCTACTCTATAGGAGCTGCCTTAATCCATCGGGGAAGTAGCTTATGTTATTCTTAACAACTAAATATGCGCAAATGCGTGATAAATACTTATAAAATACTCAATTTCGTACTCATGTCGTGTAATGCACATTATATAAAGTGAAAGCATTGCACACAGAGACGTGCAATTCCGATTTAGGTCGGAATACACTCTGGTTTGGTTGAGCTGCTTACCCGATGGATTAAGGCAGCCCCTGAAGAGTAGAATCCATCGTGTTGACGAAACCAAGTGACGGAGTTATGAATTGGCTATAAACCAACAATGATCCACTTCATTTTACACTTAACAACTAGATATGTGCAAATGTGTGATAAACACAAATAAAATTCTCAAAGTCACTTAAGTAATACTTTCCATGTATATGGTTAGACCATTCATGACCACCTACGACTTGCTGCATGAATGGCACTAAGGAATTCATCAGGCCGTAGCTGAGAGTCACTGACGAATTCATCAAGTCGTAACTGGTGAAATACTTGATGAGCATCGTTGACCAATTCATCAAGCCGTAGCTGATGAAATACTGGATAAGTACCATCGACCAATTCGTCAAACTGTAGCCGAGGAAACACTTGATGAAAGCCATAGCTGATGAGTTTCATTGACAAATTTATCAACCTGCAGCTAATGAAATGCTTAATAAAGGTCATAGGAAACTCATCAGGTGGTCATCACAAAAGTCACCACGGAAAAAAAAGTGCTTGTGGCAGAACTTGAACCCGTGACGAATATGAGATCCCCTCTCCACTCATTGAGCTGCCATAGCTCTGTTCTTCAAAAGATAATTGAGCAAATGTTAAAGCCCTCGATGAGCGCTTCGATGAAAAATGAAAAAAAGTCAGCAGCAAATTAGCTAATGAGTTTATCATTAGTCTCTGGGGCGACCGGTGGCGCAGTGTGTTGAGGCACCAGTCTCATGTTTGACTACCGGCGTTTCGGGTTCGAATCCCGTCCACGACGACGTTCGTGGCCATGGATGTGCAGGAGGTGCATGCTGGCAACTGCATTCTTCGAAACCAGTTTATGCCGACGAAACGTCAACTGGACCACATGGTACAGTTGACGCGCTATGCACCGCAAGGAGTTAGGCCAATTGAGAGAGATCAAGCATTTCATCAGCTACAGCCTGATGAATGCGTCAGTGACTATCATCAAGTATTTCGCCAGCTTCGGATTGATGAATTCGTCAATGACTTTCATTAAGTATTTCATCAGCAACGTTCTGATGAATTCGTTAATTAGTCTCATGCATAAAGTCGTAGGTGATCATGTATCGTTTTACCGAGTGCAAGCAACCCAACAATGGTACATAAGCGAAACAGTGGGCATGTGTACGTCTACAAATATCTTCGCATAATTTTGCTTCCCCGACACTTTTCCGAGAAATAAAATTGTCGACTGGTGAACGACGGTTTGCAGAGTAGTTTTGAAGAAGGAGCCGACGTAGAAGACCCGATGTGATTAAAGGAAAGACAGAAATTTTTTATTGCTATATTCCGCAATCATTTTTTTTTTTTGCATGATGCAAGTTTATCAGGTAAATAAACGCTAAACGAACGATATTTTTTTTTTTTTGCAAATAAAATTATTTTTTTTTTGTTTGAATGAATAAAATTCGCTCTCCGCAAGATATTCACCTTTAATTGATTTAATGAGGGCGGCCACATTCTTTCGCTATCCTTTAAACATTAAAGAGTGCAATAATTGGCAAGGCGACTTTTTTCTGAATAATCCTGAAATGAGCGAAAAAAAAGATGATTTACCACTTTTACAAATGAACATATTCCAATTCCCATAGCATCGTATAATTTCCCAGTGAAAATGTCAATGGCTTTTATGAATGGATTAGGTCTACCGAATTTCGCTTGGTTTCAAATCCCAAATTAGTTTTATTTTGGGCGAAGTATTTAGTTTTGTAGTTTTATGCATAGTAGATGATATCATGGTATCTTCAGCAAATTGAACCAGATCAATAAATGCTATCAACATTCGATTGGACTTGGAATTAAAATATAAATACAATGCTAAGCATTTGAATGCTGGGAGGTTTTAATGCTGTTTATGGAATACAAAGTCAAGCAATCAAGTGTTTGGAAGTACGACAGGTTTTTTCCTGTTGTATAGTTTCTGAAAATGAATGTTGCAAAAAGCCAATGGAGGACGATACAAGTTTTTTTTTATTTGTCAGTGAGTATACAACAATTTTTGTTTTTATTTTTCTGCAACACAAATCACAGCCCACGTGATCATTGATTTTCAGGAAATGATATGCAAAGGTGAGACTCTATTATCAGTAGAAATAGTGGAGCAGTAGACGTCTCTTCTTGTTTTTTTTTACATCTTAACGGAACAAAAAAAAAATGTATGCTAAATTATTATGAAAACATCAACTTCGTGACTCTGTCGTTGCTGTCGCATGGCATGGTGGTTGGGATTCTTCATTTACCGTCAGTGGAATACAGATTTATTCGCTTATTACACCAGTCAGTACGTCATGAAAAGCGGCTTCAGAGTGCATGCCAGTCACTGTCTGAGTTTTTCCTAAAAATTGATAGCGGCTTAGTCAGAAAGCTGCAATCCAAATTTGCACTATCGACCATTTTTTAACGGTACTTTTTTTTAGTTCTATGCGTGCAATTTCGACATGTCTTATTTCAGTGACTCGATATTTGATGGTTTGATATTCTCCAAACAAGTCATTTCCGATGGTTTTGCTCCTCATTTCAAGCAATTACTTCATGAGCTTGCATTCGTCACAACTTGTGCCGTTTTTCCATCAATCATGGTAAAATATAAAGAGGTCTTAAAATAAAGGGAGGTCCGTCGGCACTGCTCTACATTCTATCACTATAGCTTTATTGAGAGCGCACAAACTATTGTTTTTCTGGATATAGAGGGCGCATTCAATAATGTTAAACCGGAAGCAATCTTGGAAGCTCTGCTTGCCTTGGGGGTGGATCTACCGCTCACCACTCTTATTAATCTACTACTGACAAATAGAATCGTCTCTTAAAAACTGGGCGCGTGCACTGTTCGTAGGAAGGTTTCCAGGGGTACACCACAGGGTGGTGTGCTCTCACCTCTCTTATAGATAAACGTGATCAATAGCTTGCTTATGGTCCTGGAGAGGATGGGGTTCAAGGTCACTGCTTACGCGGATGATATGAGCGTGGCAGTGTCTGGTAAGTTCCCAGGCACTTTCAGTGAACTCCTGCTGAGTGCCCTTTGAGTGATCACCAGATGGACTAATATGTGCGGTGTTGTCGTGAATCCGACTAAGACAGAGCTCGTTATGTTCACAAGGAAACTAAGGATCTCTCTAGTGGAAACTCCATCGATTGGAGGCGCAGTACTCACTTTTTCCGATAAGGCTAAGTTTCTGGGAATAATTTTAAGAAGCTGAGCTGGAGGCTTAACATCCAAGAACGCGTCAAATAAGCGACTGTCGCACTGTACTGCTGCAAAAAAGCTGTGAAGATGAGATGAAGCTTACAGCCTAAAATGATGCACTTGTTGTTCTTTGCTGTTATAAGACCGATACTAATGTACGGAGTGATCGTTTGGTGGAACGCCCTTAGTATCGGGACACATCAAACTCTGCTGGGGAAGTTTCAGAGAGCGGCTGCTGTGGCTATCAGTGGTGCCCTATGGACAACTCCTTCCGCTGTCTTCCACGTGCTACTATACGTGTTACCTCTGGATATTTTAGGAGAGCAAATAGCTACTAGCACGGTCATACGTCTACGGGAAGTTGGTCCATGGACTGCATCAAGGACGGGGCACTCATCTGTCCTCTAAGGTGACCCCAGCTTTGACAGATTACGCAGTGACGTCGTACACCTTTGGTAAAAACTTCCAAGTCAAGATCCTTTCACGTAGTCTTTGGATGAATAAAGGGCTTGTACTGAGAGACACGGTTTGTTTCTACTTGTACATGAACGGCACCAAAAATGTGGGGTTGGCATAGGTGTGTACTCTACCGGGCCGAACGTTTGTTTATCAGGACGTCTCCCAGATCACTACAATGTTTTGCAGGCGGAAGTTTCCGCAATTACGGGAAGTCGTGGCGTAGCTGTGTCGCAACATTTGTATTCACTACGGACGTCACTATCCTTACGGATACCCCAGCCCCGGTTAGAGCATTGATATCTGTGACAACCACCTCTAAAACAGCTGCCTAATGCTGCTCGCGTCTTATGATGATGGGGGATTACTGCAAAATCACACTGTGTTGGATCCCGGGACACAGCGGCTTCGTTGGTAACTGTAGCGTGTAGTGGGTCAACTGGGGAGTTCTTAGACTATTGGGCATTGAATTATATCAATGTCCTCCTGCAAGTGCGCAATGTCTTCGGCAGCACTCCTGAAAGCAAACCTTAGGTGGGAAAATGGCAGGGTATGTCAAACAGCCAGAAGCCTGTGGCTTAAGATGGAGCCCGCTAAATCTAAAAGACTTTGACGCTGAACAAAAGCTAGTTAAGCATTACTGTGGGGGTTGTCACTGGACACCGCCTGTTGGGGGAACATGCTAGGAGGCTTGGAGCTCCTCACTATGACTACTGTAGAAGCTGCGGTGATGTGGATGATGAGGAAAGCGTTTTCCATGTGTTCTGTACCTTTCCGGCACTCTCATGGAGAAGGAGGTCAATCTTAGGATCTTGATTCTTTACGCTCCTCGAGGACTTGGCCGGGGTAGACAGTCACCTGCTGAGCCGATTCATAGTCAGCTCTGGCTGGCTCGAATGATTCTCGGAGGTCTAGTGTTACGAATCAAAAGCATCGCAACGGACCTAGCTATGGTCTAAGTGTGCCGTGGTATTCATGGCAGCCCCAGTAACCTCACCTAACCCAAGGCACTTATACAATCGACCTTACCCGAGCATCGGAGGTCCCATATTTAACTGAGCTCCTCTCGGCCATGCAGCTTTCGGTATATGCTGTTTCACCTCAGCTTGGGGTCCATTTCGCACCTTTTACGGTGTGAGGAAGGACAGTCCTCGAGCTGTTGCTTCGCGATCGTCCGCCGCTTAGATCCAAATTGTCCCCGAAACATGACCGGACGGCACGTTGATCCACAACCGGCTTGGCGAACCTACTCCTAACCCGGCCCTCACCCTCTCGGCTCAGTGTGTCATAAGGGACAGTTTCCAGCAGCCACCGCGAGGGAGTGGTGTGAGCACCTTTCAGGTCACCTTAACCAATAGCACTTCGGGCCAGACCGCCAAGAATGTTGTAACGACAAGATTATGCACTGACACTGCTACTACTGATACGAGTACATACCTAGTAACATATTTTTAGCGGCACATTTGTGCGAGTTTTTGTGATTGACTAAATTAAATAAGTTAATCGCAAGGAGGCGGACATTTCACAGAAAAAGTAGTAGAGTAGGTTTCTCGATGACTAATTGATACACACAATACAAACAATCTACGAGTAGCCCATTAATTATAAAAAAATTTTTTTTTTGTTAACAGTTTAACAAATGTTGCATTGATGAGAACATGCATTCAATACATCTGAGATAACTTGAACACCATGAAGTAAAAGCTAGTTTAGTGAAAATAACGATTTAACAAAAACTGAAAGTATCTCAAAATAGAGTAAACGAAAATTTTACGATAAATAAATATGCAACAATGATGCAAGAAAAGTTTTATGACAACCCCATCAACTATCACCTGTATATTCAAGTTGGCTACATCATCTTTTTTTGAACTTAATGGCAAATAGCGCTACACCCTATTACAAGATATTTTTGTAATAAAATCAATTCATTTATATTACATATAAAGCTCTCTGGGTCAATGCTGACCAATAGTTATGATCAGGGCCTATTAACTAGTAACATCATCAATTTAAGTATTTTTGACACAGTTGGGAAGAAACATCATCTTTCATCGAACGTAGGTAATAATGTGGCCTAAATGCAGTAACTTTATTATTCTGTCCAGAGGTTTTATTAGCATAACTATGTGGGATGCTGACAAATATTTTAATATTTTTGAAATGCCATAACGCAGGTCAAATTAATCATAGCAATTTCGATTTTCTTTGAAGTTTAAACTCATTCCCACCATGCGTACTGATCCTGTTTTCATTCAATCGATCATTTCCTTGCGAACACAATTATCTGCTCGAAATTTTAAACATGTGGAGCAGTAGATTCATTAACGATCATCAAATTATATGTTTTGCATATTTGGATGACTTTGACAGTGAATGCATTCATCATATTCATTAATTAAAACGATCCGATATTCAGTTATTCAAATTAGATGGCTATTGCAAAACTACTTCGAAGCTTAGCCTTGAAAACTGATTGCTGTTGTTGCGGTTTTCGGGTTCAGTAGAAAAGATAAAGTATCTTAGACAAAAGAATATGCGAAATGGTTGTTTTAGAACTAGCTAGAATTATTTATAAATTCTGCAGGACTTCGAGAATTTATCGATGGCTATGATTTACTGTTATTATTATTGTTAAATTCAACTTTGGATATTTTGACAGCTCTCATTATATAAACTTTTGGTGAGCATCTAAAGTCCGAAAACTTGTTTGTTTTTGCCGTAGACTCTATAAATATCGACGCCGACGATGCTATTGAAATTCTGAATTTTTAAACAGATTAAAAGATAAATAGTCGGCTGCCTATCTGTGATCTGTTGAGCGCTCTTCATATTAATCAGGAAAATGTCAAAAATTGACGATACCGGTACAGTGGGTAATGAAACTAGTGCATTGCGGAAACCAAGTGGATGGATATGAATATCTTCGGAACTAGATATGGGGTGGGGGATGTTTTCGTGTGAATTTCATTTTGCATGCGTATGGGGAGCGAAATTTTTGAATGAAAGCGCATCAAAGTGCTTATCATAACTATGCGAGCCTATATTGAAATTATTTTTCAGTCGCTAACCTTGTAAAATTACACAACGCAAGGTGTATTTGTGGGCATATCACAGGTTTTATCATCGATTACCGGTTTTTAAACGAAAAATTGTATAAATAGTACAGTTAAAATTGGTGAGGATACCATAATAGAATTTGGTGCTTCGGAGACGGTTTCAGTCGGAATATATTCAGATAATAATGGTGAGTGGATTGAATGTGCGCAACGACAGTGTGGATTATAATCAGTGATATGTGTGCTCTTTTTCGAAAATGTTTCTTACAGAGGTTTTTCATATTGGCCTTGGCCTTTTTTGGCGCCTCGACAGCTTTTAAAATTGGCAGAGATGTGAGTGAACAATTGCAGAATAATGGTGCTACTGGATTTGCAGCCTCCGCTGGTTATAATGATGCTGCTGGAAAGCAAGGATCAAATGCAGGACAGAGTGGATCTTATAGTTATCAAGCAAGTTATAGTAGTGGTGGATTGGCTGGTGGCGCCGGAGCTAATGGTGGCTTTTTGGGCAATGCCGCTGATTATGAAAATGCTGGAAAATTCCAAGGAGGTTCTGCCGTCAACTTCCAAGGAGGTGCTGCCAACTATCAAGGATTAGCTGGAAAATTCCAAGCTGGAGCTGAAAATGCTGGTGCTGCAGCTAACTTCCAAAGTGGAGCTGCTAACTTCCAAGGCACTTTCCCAACTGGCGCTGCCGCCAACTTCCAAGCTGGAGGTGAAAATGCTGATGCTGGTGCTAAGTTCCAAGGTGAAGCTGCTAACTTCCAAGGTGGAGCTGCTAACTTCCAAGGCACCGCCACTTTCCCAACTGGCGCTGCCGCCAACTTCCAAGCTGGAGGTGAAAATGCTGGTGCTGCTGCTAAGTTCCAAGGCGAAGCTGCTAATTTCCAAGGTGAAGCTGCTAACTTCCAAGGCGCCTCCACTTTCCCAACTGGCGGAGCCGCCAACTTCCAAGCTGGAGCCGCTAATTACCAAGCTTCTTCAGGTGCTTCTGGTGCAGCTGGCAATTACCAAACTCCTGATGCTTCCACTTTCCCAACACCGGGCGCTGTCAATTACCCAACTGGCGCTGGTGCCAACTTCCAAGCTGCAGCTGAAAAAGCCAATGCTGAAATTGAATCAAACAAAATCATTTATGACGAAGATTATAAACCATCAAGCATTGACACCTACTCCACAACGCAAAGTCCCAGTGAAATTAGCTCTGAATCTGTGACTGTGTCGAATCCAGGAAGCAGTGGACAAGAATCCAAGGCATATGCTGAAGAGGCCGCTGGTCAAGAAAATGCCATTAAAATCGAAAGTGCTACCCAAAGTGCCCCATCAAATATATTCAATGCTCAATTTGCTGCCGGAGAAGGTCAAGGTAAGTTATAACCTAAGAAATGCAGGGAGAGAAGTTACTGAGATTCACTGCTTTTATAAGTTGGGGATCATGGGAAAATTTTGATTCATTGAAGCAGTGCTTGATACCTTGTTTTTAAATACCTTAACCCCTCCACGTGCATGGGCGCGTCAACATCTCTTGCATTACTTTGCTTTGTTGATGTTTCGATAGCATATTTTTCGTATTAGTTGGGGAGCTGGTGGCCGTTTCGTTACGTTATAAGAACCAAGGCTATCGTTTTTTTGCAATGTAGCAATACGAAAATAAGAAGTCTGGCAAGTCTCCGAGGGTGGATTTGGCGGCTGTAGAGGGTTAAAACTTGCAAAAAAGTAAAACTTAAGATTACGTCATTTTATCAAGTTTGCCGCTTCGAATTGTGGAGGACACTAATTATCCAGGATATTTTTTATTTTCAATTTTTGTACTGGGGTTCAGATAAGATTCTACCGAAAGTGTTAGTATATGCGAAGTTGACATTCGGCATAATCTCGGAAAAACTACCAAAAAAGGACCTTTTTAATTTTTTTTCTTATATTTTGAAAACGGTCGACTGATGCGTAAAATAAAAGAAAAGATAACCAGGAAAGTCTTAAAAATAATAAACAATTAATCTTTTTCGTGTTTCAAATAGTTTTCGGAAAAATCACTACAAAACACGAAACAAAAAAAAACCTGTTTTGGTTTTTGTAAAATATTTCGAAAACGATTAATGATAGCGAAAAGTTTCTCAGGTCAGATGAAAGATCACAATAAAATCCATAAAAAAAATGCCAGAACAATTTTTTCGTACCTGAAGTAGTTTTCGAGATAACCTTCGGGGAAAATATCCAAAACAACTTGAAATAACTATTTCTGCTTATTTTTGGACAATCTTTCGAAAACGGTTCACCGTATCGAAAAAAAAGACAAAACTAAAGATCACAGGGAGGTTCATAAAAATGTCGTAACACTTTTTTGGTATCTGAAATAGTTTTCGAGATAATATCACTTAAAGAATGGTATGTTTGTGAGGATTCAGTTAAAGATTTTTACAGTCAACGGTCAACGGCTATAAAATGCTTCCCACTCTGCTATGCTCTGAAATTTCTGCCGGATACACAACATTTTAAATGAAGTTATCTCGAAAACTATTTCAGATACGAAGAAAGTTGTTACTAGCTTTTTTAAGAATGTCGATGTGGTCTTTCATTTTGTGTTAGTACGTTTTCCGATAAGGTTAACCGTTTTCGAAATATTGTCCAAAAACAAACGAAAACATTTTTTTTTGTTTCTGAGTTTTAGGTTATTTCGAAAATTATTTTAAGTGCAAAACAATTGTCATAACGTTTTTTATGGATTTCATTGTTAACTTTTGTTTGGACTCAGAAACTTTTTCGCCAAGATTAATCGTTTTCGGAATATTTTCAAAAAACCAAAAGAGCTAATTTGTTTCGTTTTTTCTAGTGATTATCTCGAAAACTATTTGAGACAAGAAAAAGATTAATACTTCATTTTTAAGACTTTTCATTTTGTCTTAGAATGTTTTCAAAATATTTAAAAAAAGCTAAAAACATAATTTTTTGGTAGTTATTTCCGAGATTATACTGAAATGCAACTTCTTATTTACAAACACTTTCGGTAGAATCTTCTCTGAATTCCACTACGAAAATGAAAATTAAAAAATATCCTGGATAATTAGTATCTTTCACAATACGAAGCGGCAAACTTGATAAAATGACATAATTTTAATGATTTTTTCGGAAATTTTATCTCTTTACGGCCACTAAACCCACCCTTGAAAGCTTGCCAGACTTCGCATTTTCACATTCCTGCATTAAAAAGAAACGATTGGTCCGCCAGCACCCCAACTATATGGTGCAGTTGGTAGCATGCACCTCCTATCTGCGCAGTCTTTATACTGACAAGCTCGGAGCGCTGTGGGAGTTTTAGTAGTACCCACAGGCAGTTTTTTATTAACACGCTGAGGATTGAACCTCCGTCTCTCTAGATGTAGCATGTTAGAGCGGTGACTGAGCCCACACGGCTATTGAGCACGCCGATACCTTACGAATCAACATTTAATGTAGTAAAAATCTCAGTATTTGAATCTGCAAATGCTACAATTTTAAGACTGGTTTTGAAAAATGTCACTGCCTATCCTTCTAGCAATGCGACTTAATGCATTAGAATCGCTTTTCTATTATTTTTTTTTTTCAAATATCAAACAATCTAAATCCGGTTAAAGTAGAAGTCACCACTTTCGCCTTAATACCAATGATTCACAACAAATAGTTTAGCTTTAAGCTTAGGGTGATTATTCAGCCGATTATGCGATTTAAATTAAACGTGTCCAGTCATGCAGTTAAGTCACTGTAACGTCATACTTAAAAAAACATACAGACTCCTTGGCCTTCCAAGATATTCAATACGATATCTTGGCAGATTATCTACGGATTACATTTGTGGATATTATATTTAAATCAAATCTTGAATAATGTGACACCACTGTATATTATTTTATTTATTTAAAGATATGCTGATCGATTGCATATGCATATTGCATTTATGACATTTCCTTTTCATTTTGGCAAATTTCTTCCAAAAATTTTGAAACACCTTTATATATGCAAACTGACTTTTGACTTATTTTTTCGACCATATTTTTGACCTTGAAATTTTTGGGCGCTACTTGAATTTTGGGAATTTCCGAAAGCTGAACTTGTTTGCTTGTATCCACAGGGTTCTCTCGTGTATCCATTCCAAATTTCTTAACATCTCTAACAAGTTCCAGTGGCTTTTGAGCTAACATAAATTTAAATTTACTACTAGCATTTCTATTTGCTGGTTAGTAACGTTTATTTTTTAAATAGAGTGATTCTAATATGAGCATCATGATTAATCACTCACGTCATTGCTCTTTATTAGTCTCGATGATTTACACAGAAACACCCCGAAAAAAAAAGAATGTTTTCTGATAATTATAAATTCTGAAAAGCCGGACGTATTTTTATCACAAATGCCATATGATAATGAAGCAACTGATTTGCTTGCTAAACCTTGGTAAATGGATGAAAATAACTCTGATTTGCCATCCGGAAATTTGCAGCAGATAATAAAGTATGGTATTAGAGTATGATTGGAATCAGTTGAAAGGATTTATATGAGTTATATCAGAGCTGTTGTTATACTGATCCCGGATTCAAAGACCGGTGCAATAATACTGAACTGGTTTTCTGAAAATTAGATAAATGACAGCAATGATGCCTTCATTCATTTCAATTTTACGACCAAAACCCCGTGATAATTGTGATTTGCAACAGTTTATTTTTGATTTTAATTTATTTTTAATTAATTCGTGGATAGACGTATGCTGGTAGAATAACATAAAAAAATAAAATTTTAACCCAAATTGATAGATTTGTTTTTTACGTTGTTATCTTCATATCAGATTCATCTCAGATAGGGTTCATTTCCTAATAATCTCCAACTTAATACTTCGGCAAAACAAACCTTCAGTTACATGATTTACATAATTTAACATGAAGTGATGACCTTGTAATGATTGAAGATTATACCAGATATTTATAATATTTAATTTAAAGTTATTTTTATGGATAGATGTGCGCTAGTGACACGATTTCATAAAATTGAACAAAGTTAACCCGGAATACAGTGGACTGCGCCCGCGTGTCGAGGGTTTTGTAGTGAGTGCCTATCAAAATAATCGGGGAATGTAGATATCGGCTACTCATTCCTCACTCCACTCAGGCGGGTAAGAAACAACAATTAAAATATCCTACCCGTGATTCTGTATACTACCATACATACCATACAATCCCAAACTCCATTTCTTAGGAGAGAATCTCTCGCCTCTCAAAGTAAAAATTTCATTAAGCTGTACTGTAGATACATATGTGTATATGAGATATTTTCCACATTTCCATAAAATGCCATCCCAAAGTTTAGTGGTTATCTAGTCAGTGGCAGATCTAGTAGAAATCGCATTCGGAAGGGGCCAGACTTGAATGAAGAGCTACGAGTGTGTTCACACTTATTGCCCTTTCAGTCTTCAAGACGCATGAATGAAGTGAAGTGAAGCATGCAGTCATGTACAGATGAAACCATGAACCAAGGTTAGGTTAGGTATAGGTTAGGTTAGGTTAAGGGGCTGCCGTGCTACACACAGCACACTTAGGCCTCCGAAGGCCCGTTGTGACACCACCCGGAAAAGAAAAACCGTCTCCTTAAGAGGGCTGCGTATCAAACCAGCCCGTGCTACTGATATAGCGATTTAACCGGAAGGCGCATATATTCTTAAGGTCATCCAAATTATGAAAGATCCGCGAGCCCAGAAAGTAGCCCCTCCTACCAGCCAAGGTCGGACAATGACAGAGAAAGTGGAAGATGGTCTCCCCCTCCTCCTCATCTCCACAACTCCTGCAGAAATCATGATGGGGGATATTGAGCCTCCTGGCATGCTCCCCGATTGCGCAGTGTCCGGTAATAACTCCAACAACTCTGCCAATGTGCCTCCTATTCATCGAAACCAGGCCGGCAGAACGGCCGGAATCTAATATCGGCCAAATCGACCTTGTCGTATTGCATGTTGCCCCGTTGAGCCATCTTGTATTGGCCCTGTTGACAGCAGTGGCCTTAATCGCCGATTTACACATAGCAAAAGGCATTGCTATATCCTCCAATCTTACGTCAAACCCCCCAGTTCTGCCCTCCCGAGCCAGATCATCCGCCACGCAGTTTCCCACGAAACCACTATGGCTCGGTATCCAACACAGGGTGATGTTAAAGAAGCCACCCACCTCTTCCAGAGCTGCACGGCAATTCTTAATGGTTTTAGAAGTTATCGAGACGGACTCGAGTGAGCGAATAGCCGCCTGACTATCCGTATAAATAACAATGTCCCTTGCAGTGATGACAGAACTGCTTAGACGGGACAAGGCCAACGAGATCGCCGAGATTTCCGCCTGTAGGATACTGCAGAAATCAGGGAGACGAGCTGACAGAGTGATTCCCAGGTCCTCGGAAAATATACCAACCCCGACCCCTTCGTCGGTCTTGGAGCCATCCGTATAGATCGCCATAAGATCCGAGGTCGAAGGCATATCTTCCATCCACTGGCTCCTCGTCGGAATCACGCTAGTAAAGTTTCTGCCGAAATGGTAACCAGGGGGTGTATAGTCCGTCTCTGTAGGGAGATTCAGGTCGCTCAGTATAGTGGAGTGCCCCTTATTTAGCGCCCGCCACTGTCCCACCTCGCGAAGGCGCAGAGCCGTGTTAGCCGCCAGTTGTTCTCCCTGAATATCCAGCGGAAGCAAGCCGAGTATCATATCGAGTCCGGCTGACGGGGTGGTCTTAAAAGCCCCCGTGATGGCCATCGTGGCCAGCCTTTGCACCTTCTCTAACAGACCACAGTAGGCCGCCGTTCTAAGTGCTGTCCACCATACACAAATACCGTACAACAATATGGGACGTACAACAGCTGTGTATATCCAGTGTACCGCTTTGGGCTGAAGGCCCCAGTTCTTACCTATGGCTCTCCTGCACGAATACAGCGTAACAGTGGCCTTCTTTACTCGTTCCAGAATGTTGAGTTGCCACTGTAATTTCCTGTCAAAAATTAGACCTAGGAATTTGGCCTTATCAGAGAAAACCAGATTAGTTCCCTCCAGGGTAGGAGGCACAATAGGGGGAATCGTGTGCCTTCTAGTGAACAACACAAGCTCCGTTTTATCCGGGTTGGCCTTGAGGCCGCACCGATTTGCCCACTCCACTAGAATGGTTAGGTTAGGTATAAGGGCGCCTATGTTTACCACAGCACACATGGACTGCAATAGGGTTCATTCTGTAACCACCTAATCACCCAACAATCTTAACCCATAAAAAGATAATCTACGTCGCAGAGGAGCCAGAAAAAAAAATATAACGTTACATCTGTTGGATGACCTAGTAACACCTGGAGAAGATCAGTCAAGAGAGAGGGTGCCTCAACAGGCGAGTCGTGGAGTGAGCTGAAAGCTATGGCGATGAACAGGACGAGGTGGAAAGTAGGCGTGGTTAATGCCCTATGTCCCACAAGAGGTTAACAGAAACCAGAGATAGAGAAAGATATCTGTACATCCGACGCAAGTATTTACTGGTTCTTCCCAGTCAACTCATTCGGCGATCAACGACGGTTTTTTATACCCTAGACTTTTAGTATAGGGTATATTGTTTTTGTCACGACTGAAATATGTAACACCTTAAAGGAGGCTCCGGAGGTATGGCAATGTATATATATAAATGATCAGGGTCACCTCCTGATTCGATTAAGCCATATCTGTCTGTCCGCCTGTCTGTCCGTTCGCACGATAACTTCCGATAGAAGGAAGCTAGAGCCTTGAAATTTTGGTCAAATATTGGAAGTATGATCTAGTTGGTTGGTATTGAAAATGGGCGTGATCAGGCGAAGAGAACGCCTACCTCCACTACATATGTAAAATAATTAAGTGTATCTATAACTCCCGATTAAATAAACATGAAAAGCTCTAGCTTTAGTAGATTGCTCGTGAGGATGATCTTCTACTCTCCTGGAAAAATTAAATCGATCAGTTGAAAACTAACGGCAATTTTCTTACAAAGAGCCCCGTACTACCCTACTTTTCAGGTTTTTTGTCCATAACTCTTGAACAAATTGACGTAGACATGTGATTTTTGGCATGTAACCCTGAGGTGAGAAGCTGCTTGGGTTTTAGTAAGTTGGGCATAATCAGATTAAAGGAACGCCTACCTCCCCTACAAATTTCAAAAAATTAAATATTCATTTAATTACGATAACTTTCGATAGAATGAAGCTAGCGGCTTGAAAAATTCGACAAATATTTGTAGAATGGGTTTGTTCATTGATTTTGATAATGGTCAAGATCCTCCTGAATGATTGCCAACCTCTTCTATAAACTGGTCATATAGGAAACTCACTTTTAATGCATATGGTCGTTACCAATTGGTACTTTTGGTATCACCACTAGGTCTGTCCAAGTCTACAGTATATACACTTCGGACTCCGGTTTTCGATTCACTAAGTGCCTTAGTTCTGATGTTAATGCCCGTACCACATTATGCGGTACTCGCCGAGTTACGAGTCAAGTGGATAACATGTTGTGCATATCCAAGCACCTTCGAGTGAACGATTTCCATCCAATGCAACGGATGCCGAGCAAACACTCGTGGAGCATTTTGTAAACAAGATGGATCACTGGACGGGAAAGACGCACGGTGCTTGGGTGTGCGCAATGTGTTATCCACTTCGCTCGTGGCTTGGCGAGTCCCGCTAATGTGGCACGGGCATAAGAGTGAACGAATTTCATCCAGTGCAACGAATACCGAGCAAGTACTCGCGGAGCATTTTGCTCAACCGATGAATCGCTGGACGGGAGAGACGCACGGTGTTGTCATGATACAAGAAAGACAAGATATCGCCTTGCGCATGCCGGCTCTCTGAATACCTACGTCACACACTCATACAATTTTATGTATACATACTTAGTTTTTGGCTTTTATCTCTGTAACTATTTATCCTAGCAACAAATTTTCTCAAGCAAAATTGAAGATCACGGAACTATACAATAAAAATCTGTGAAACAAATTCGTTCCTCAAATAACATATCAAGCAGAGCCCTCATAAGAGACCGCTGCGCCGTGCGCGTGCTGCACCATCAACAAGATAAGCGATACTGTCGTGAGGGTTGCAATGCTGAGAGTAATGAACCACCAGTCTCTCAAATATGTATACATATATGCGCTTATGACGTGATGCGTAGAACGGTTCGAAAATGAGACACATAAAGGCGATATCTTGCTTCCCTTGTATCAAGGCACAATGTGTTATCCACTTGGCTCGTGGTTTGGCGAGTCCCGCATAATGTGGTACGGGCATATGGCTGGTATTTAGATCGCGTGAAATGAAAAAAATGACAGCAGCACTTTTCATTGGCGAAATATCATTTTTCCTTTTTCACCCGATTTGTGTACCGGTGAAATAAAACATGTCAAAAATTAGCATAACACCGCAAGTAACCAACATCGACTAATTTGTCCAACCATAAATAACACCGGGAAAACACAACACAACCTGAATGACACTTGCTGAGACAGCTGAGCGGCTAGTGAAAATTTTTCTCGTACATTTTGTACTAGAAAAATTGTCATCCTCGTGAAATCCACAACTTGATATTTCACTGTCAAGGTAGTACACAGATCGCGTGGAATAAAATTTACCTTCCACACAATTTCACGTCTGTTTTCATAGGCGAAAAATTTCGTGATTTTGTATGGGATTTTGCGATATTTTGTCAAAATTGTCAATGACGTGCAGTACTAAGTGTAGGGAAACCCTTTGTGGGGTACTAAAGAATAATGTTTGTTTTTACCGCGTTTAAACCATATTTGTTGGTACTTATTATTTTTCCCGACTGAATATAACTATAATTGGATAGAATGTTGAAAAAAAAAGATTGTTTTATATCATATTTTGTGCAAAAGTAAAAAAAAACCATAATTATAGATATTTGTCATTTTTTTAGGCGTCAATGTGTTTTTGTGTTAATTTCTTAAAAGTTAAGACAGCCTATCTATAAGCAATTCTCTTCTATTTATAATAATATAACTAAACGCTTAATATTGAATAATGAAAAACAGGTGGAAAAATTATCAAAATCGGCAAAAAACGTCATTTTAAAAGTGCACCTCGGATACGTATGCAATGCAACTTGCAATGGTTATCTTTCTAAGCATAATCATCAAACTGGATAGCTATTCCAATAAAATGATGGAGTTTGGAACCATCATTATTAGCTAGGTCATCCAGTTCAGTGAAGAAGTGGGATCCTTCTTCCCAGAGCGATACAGGTGGAATGGAAGGTGAAAATGCACTCATCCTTGTCCTCTACTGCACTCATTACAGAGGACGCGAAGCCTCATGGCATGCTCCCCAAATATGCAATATCCAATGATGATTTCCACAGCAGCTCTGATGTGCTGCCTTTCGTGGACAAAAATGTAGCGTTGCGACAAAAATCCAAAGCTTTGTTGCACGGTATGTTTCACTATTTATACATCTGGAGTTGGTTCTGCTAATTGTTTTAAACATTAGAGCTAGTTTGGAAGCAGCGATATATCGCTAGGCGTATAAATGTTCCGACGAATTTGGGCAGCATCGCCTGTTGAACCCTGTCTGGCGTGCTTTTCGTCGTTCCTAGCAAGTTACGATCGACCTCTTCGTCTTTTCAATAAAAACTAGGCTCGTTACATGCAGCATAGGAAGTATCCTATACTTGTGAAATTGACAAGCTCTGCTTTTGCTCGGATTAAGCTTTACCCCATAATTATCAGCACAAATGTTTTGTTCTGAGAGGCTAATCCGCAGTACCTTCCAAAATGAGTTCTTTCGAATGCTTTACTGTTGACTAAAAATACACATTCCAAGAGATGTACAAAACCGCAACTTGAAAGAACTATTATCAGTCCTTAAACGAAATTTCCAAAGAAATTAAAGTTAATTAAACTCACCACCATCGAACTCAGCGATAGTCTTGATATTGTCCCAATTCATGTTGTCGTCGTCCAATTCGATGAATCCCATACTCCACGACGTGTCCTTATGTCTTCTTTCGCCTTTTCACAATCGTCACAACCTAATTTGTGTATTTTGAATAGTTGCCACTCCAAATAAAATGATTACGAATAAAAATAAAATACAAATACGTTGACTTGTTATCTTCGCTGTGTTTACCGAAAAGTGAACTGTCAAATTCGTAGCCGGAAAAACGGTGAAGTAGTCGAACTTTTCTGCGTGAATGTACATTGATTGATTTACAGCGGTTGTTCAAATGTGTGTACAGAAAATTAACATTTGAAAATTCTTTTGTCAAAGTGGATTTTTAGAGCGCGTTGACACGATCAAAGTACGATTTGACAAACTAGCATTTGATGAAAAGTTGAGCACCGTCCAACTACGGTTTGACAGAAGCACAAGACATCAAACCAGTTTGACAAGGGGTTGACACGTTCAAATAGGTGGTTTGTCAAACCGTAGTTTGATCGTGTCAACGCGCTCTTAAGGGATGGGTTGTTTATTATTTATCTTGTTTTAAAACAATCTACGGACAACTAGGTTCCAGAGTAAAGGAGGAAGCACTCCACCTTGCGGATTATCCGATGCTCCCAGAGAAGTTTTTACACAGGGGCAACATGAGTTTCATTATGCAAAATCGAAGTGGACGGCATAGCGTAAAAAACAACCGTATCTTTTGTATTCGCTATCATTTTTATAAAAAAAAATTTTCGAGTATTTTCTCGAATATTCAGGACAAACTTCTATAGACCAAACATTTCGGAGGAGGCCCGGGCCCCCATGGGTCCCCTCTTATACATAAAGTGGCGATATCTGGTAAATCATAAAAACGGTATGCCAGTGCTCTCTGTGAGTGTGATAAAAGTCGTTGAGCTTTTACTCGTATAGAAGAAAAATGCACAATTTTGATGAAACACAATTATGGTAAATGTTAAGCTATTGATATTTTATAAAACTTAATAGGTTCCTTGCCTATGATGTTCTTAATAGATTGGCATTACTTTCTGCCTAGGCTCACCTAAAGAGGGGGCGGGTTAGGGGTAGTGCCTTGCAAAGGAAATCTGACGCGAAGATTTTCTATGGCACCCCCTTATATAGGGGGAAATATAGCTAAAAGATTTCCCATATGATTTCCAGCAAAAAATTTTTAGCAACTATGTTTTCGATTTCTTCACCTGTGTAGCTGATTCAGGGATTAACATTTCTTTCGTGTAAATTGTCGTTCTCAATAACTTAAAAACCACGCAAACTGGAACACACCAATTTAAACTCAATCGTAGCTAAGGCGGCTATTACACTATAAAGTTTTTTTACAAACATCTTTGACGAACGATATTATAAAAGAACTTTTATGAATGATATTAGCCCCCTGAGGGGGGAGGAGTGCAAGCATGTAAGAAAAGTACTTGAAACAAGCAACGTTCATGTCGCAGATCTTTTCTTAGGTGGCTATTTCGCTATAAAAGTTCTTTGAAAATATCTTTTATAAAAGATATTTGTAAAAGAACTTTTATAGTGTAATAGCCGCCTAATACTTTGCTCTAACTGCTAAAATTCATCCCGCAAAAGTCGTACAAACAGTTTAATAGTTATAGATGTATAAATTAAAAAAAAAAAATCATCACTTTTTTCTCCAATTTTTACATCATCGTGGCGCGACAGCCCGACGTCGGGCCTTCGCCGCCAATTTTTTTTCGTAATTTCTGGAAGTTTTATTGTCACAGAACAGGATTTTTTTGTGCGTTAGAACGTATCGACTGTTGAAATACGTAGAATATTATCCTACTTGCCTTAACCCCGGGGCATAGCGCGTCAACTACTCCTTATGAGCTTAGTTGACGTCTCGTTAGCATATAATAGCTGCGTTCCTAAAACGCCAGCGCTGAGCCACCATCTAGAAGCGATTAGTGTTGCATGGTGATTTGTCGTAGAAACCCTTACGCTGAGCCAACCGCTGAGACTAAGCGCTTTCACTTTCGGTCAGAATAAAATTTTCTCGCTTTTCTGGCTCAGCGCAATATTTGACATTTGCAACAATTGTCAACCTTCGATTCTAACCTCGGTTGTGTTGTATATGGTTGATAATCGTGTTTTTAACGTAATTCCTAAACCTTATTGTGGGAAAGACAGTTGTTACTATATCTTGTGTGTCAACTGGGACTCATCAAAGCAAGAAATATCGGGTTTTCCGTCAAATGCCAAACTGAGCATGGCATTTGACAAATGAAACAGCCGGCATGTCGTTTATAAAACACGATAATAATCACAATGGGCGCATTCGGGCGTCACGGAAAAAAAGCGTAAGGCCCTAACCAGATTGAACGCAGAATGCAGCAGCAGCGGCAGAAGCAACAACAACAACAGGTAGATCTGTCATCGCCACTGTGTCACTGCGACAGATCTACCTTTTGTTGTTTTTGCTTCTGCCGCTGCTGCTGCATTCTGCGTTCAATCTGGTTAGGGCCTAATGCGCTGCATAGAAATAGCGAATTCTTAGGCAGCACATTACAATTTTTTTGTGACGCCCGAATGGTATGCTGGCTCACCTGTTGTAAATTGACATGCCTGCATTCACAAATCGGTAGCGCTACTTGAACGCTCCTATTTTTGTTCCAAGTTTGCACTGAATTATAACAACAAAAATGAGAGCGCTCAGGTAGCGCTATGATTTGTGAATGCAGGCAATTCGTTCGAACTGTCAAATCTCCGCTAAGCCAAGACAGCGAACAAATTTTGTGCTGCCTAAAAGTGTTAGCACCTAGCTATTTGCGCTAAGTTTAGCAGTGGTTTAGCGCAACATTCGGAACACAAATCACGAGGCAGCCCTTAAAGCTAGCTAGCAACCGTGACTCCCGAATGCACCCAATGTGCTTGTCAGCAATTGTGAAGCGCTGACTAAGCGATTTTTTAGGAACGCAGCCAATGAGTTTCGGATTATGCATGTTGCTGGCATACACATCCTGTTCATTTAATAGCCTTCTACGACATGCCGCGGAAGACTGTGGCTTATTCTTACGTCCCTCACCACAGGAAGAAATACTTTTTTTTCTGTTTTTAATTTTTTCAACCCCTCCATTGGTACTTTTGGGGGTTTATTTCAGACACTAATAGAAAGGTCCACAAACAAATCTAGGTTGTAATTTTCGCATTACGTTACTATATTACTGGACTAATAATCAATCTAAAAATATTTAAAATTATAGTATTTATTTATTTATTTGTATTATTCAGCCCAATTTCCAATATCACGTATCAATTAATAGTTCATACTTACTTAATTCCTTAAATCCTGATTGCGAAAATCAATTATCAGTCGAAATATTAATCGTGAATGGGTAACAATTATTAATTTAAAATTGATAAAACGGTATTATGAACATCAATTTTTGTATCAATCAATTTCGGTGTTAGCGGATTTATACCTGCATAGAAAGTATTTTTATGTACTAAGCGCTCTCGCTTTCGGGCGTGCCCGGGGCGCGGTAATGTTCTTGAGATATATATAGAAATATACTATTATTAACTCTTTCTTTGAAACAATCTGCCTTTTGCGCTCCTCATCCCGCTATGGTTACTTCGAATTGAAAAGATATACATGAAATAGAATGTACTCGTTTTGTCTTTTGATATGACATCCCACATGTCGATACCCGGTGAAAAAAAATTACCTTGTTTTCCCTCTGTGGAGACCCTTTTCCCTCCTAAATTTGGTATATTACAATGAAAAGTTTTGGGCCACGAACTAAAGTAATTCTTCATATTCTTACCAAATTTCATTCATGTAGTTTTATCCGTTCACGAAATATTGTCTTCCCAGACGGACGGACAAACAACTGATTTCATAAGGTTTTAGTTTTTTCTTACAAAACCCTAAAAATGGACCTATTGAAATTTTAATTAAAACAAGGTATTAGTTTATTAGCATTAGCACAAAAACTGATTAAAAAACGCATTTAAATTGCATTCACTATGCTTTGACGGAATTCGGAACATAAAATCTGATACCGATTAAGTCCAATTTAAATGTTTTTTTTTACATTGAGTGATTAATTTGGCCATTTTCAATTTATGGTCTATTCAAAAATAAGTATCAGTTCCAGTTGCATTTGTTTTCGAATTCAGTAACCAGTTAACCCGTTTGTAACGACATCGTCAATTGGTCCAGTCATCAGTTAGTTTTCCAATACGAATACACGAATCTGAGGTTTGCCTCCAAATTGGTTTTGTGGAACTTAAGTAATTCTAAAAAAAAAAAAAATTTATTTTTTATATTTTTAAAACAGTTAATCGTAGGGAAAAATTGTCTTAGAAAAAATTAGTACCAACTAACAAACTCTTGAGAGTTAAGCTCTTCTTGACTTAAAAAAAAGCTCTCATTAGAGTCTAGTACGACTCTCCGCCGTTCTCATAACGTAACCCTTGTAACAAGATTTAGATTAGCTCTCACAGCATCATTATTATAAGAGTATTATTATCTGGTAGAGTTTTACTCTTGTTACAAGTACACATTCTGCTATCATCTACTCTCATGGAGCCCTTTTTTATGAGAATTTAACTTTATGCTCCGACATGAGATGATGCTTATAATGAGATACTTATAAGAGTCCAAGGTAAAAATTTCTTATGCAGCAGCCAACCATAACTTTGAACAGTTGATTTTCAATTAACAAATGTGCTAGGCCATTGCCATTGGAAAATGGCTATCGAAGCCAGCTGTGGCCATCCGATGGCCCATCGATCGGTCGGTTACCCTACATTGACCACTAAACGCCATTCAGGGCTTCAATTGCCATGTATAGGCCATTGTCTCCAGGACCGGTGAAAGACTAACTTAAGGCACAGGTAAGGATATTTTGGCACCCCCCCTCTCTGCTTTCAAAACAGTTTTCTATATTAACTACATAGTGTGATGCATCGCTTCAAATATTGTTTGTAAGTATTTTTCAAGTATTTAGAACCATTGTTGCATTTCTTTAAGCGACACTTTTATCTTGGTTTTTTTACGCTTCATTATTGACGTTGGTGGAGCCTTCAGGCGAGCACCCCAATGTGCCCTATGATGACTCCCACTACCCTGGCGATGTGTAATCTACTTAATGACACTACTCTACAGCAAAGTGCCTCGTTTGGTATGAACTATCATCGAGCCGTATCTTGTGTTGGCTCTGTGGATCGCAGCGGACTTAATTACCGTTTTACATGTTTCAAAAGGCATTTTTATACCCTAGACTTTTAGTATAGGGTATATTGTTTTTGTCACGATGAAAATATGTAACACCTTAAAGGAGGCTCCGGAGGTATAGCAATGTATATATATAAATGATCAAGGTCACCTCCTTATTCGATTAAGCCATGTCTGTCTGTCTGTCTGTCTGTCTGTCTGTCCGTCTGTCCGTCTGTCTGTCTGTCTGTCTGTCTGTCCGTTCGCACGATAACTTTGGATAGAATGAAGCTAGAGCCTTGAAATTTTGGTGAAATGTGGGAAGTATGATCTAGTTGGTTGTTATTGAAAATGGGCATGATCAGGCCAAGAGAACGCCTGCCTCCCCTACATATGTAAAATACTTAAATGTATCTATAATTCCCGATTAAATAAACATGAAAAGCTCTAGGTCTGGTAGATTACTCGTGAGGGTAATCTTATACTCTCCTGGGAAAATTAAATCGATCAGTTGAAAACTAACGGTAATTTTCTTACAAAGAACCCCATACTACCCTACTTTTCACGTTTTTTGTCTATAACTCTTGAGCCAATTGACGTAGACACTTGATTTTTGGCATGTAACCCTGAGATGAGAAGCTACTTAAGGTTTTGTAAGTTGAACATAATCACATCAAAGGAACGCCTACCTCCCCTACAAAATTAATAAAATTAGATATTACTTTAATTACGATAACTTTCGACAGAATGATACTAGCAAGTTGAAAATCGCTAGTAAGACCTACTTGGTTGGTATTGAAAATGGGCAAGATCAGACCCAAGGAACCCCCACATCCCCTACAAATGAAACCTCAAATAAGCGATAACATTTTATAGAATGAAGCCAGCGACTTGAAATTTTTGGTCGAATGTTTGAAGTGAGATTGAGTTAGTTGGCAATTAAGATGGGTAAGATCCAACCTAAGGAAGCCCTACCTCCCCTAGAAATGAAACTTAAAATAAGCGATAACTTACGACAAAATAAAGCTTGCGACTTGAAATTTTGTTTAAATGTTTGTAGCAGAATCCAGTTGGCTAATATTGAAAATACGTAAAATCCAACCAACGAAACCCCTACTTCCCCTACAAATGAAACTTCAAATAAGCGATAACTTTCGATAGAGTGAAGCTAGGGGCTTGACATTTTGTTTAAATGTTTGTAGGGTGATCTAATTGGTTGGTGGCAATGATGGGCAAGATCCGACCCAAGGAACCCCTACCTCGCCTACAAGTGAAACTTCAGATAAGCAATAACTTTCGGTAGAGTGAAGCTAGCGACTTGAAAAATTCGACAAATATTTGTAGAATGGGTTAGTTAGTTAATTGATTTTGAGAATGGTCAAAATCCCACTGAATGAGTGCCAACCTCCCCTATGAATTGGCCATATAGGAGACCCACTTTTAATGCATATGGTCGTTGCCAATTGGTACTTTTGGTATCACCACTAGGTCTGTACAAGTCTAGGGTATATACGCTTCGGACTCCGAAGCGAAGCTTCGGCCTGGTTATGCTTTCACGATTTCCAGCCACAGTGCCGATTATTCCGTCATGCGCAAGCTCATTCGCTCTGAAGTTGCCTCCAAAGCCACTATGGCCCGGTATCCAACAAAGTGTAATATGTACTGAAAAATCTGCCCATTACCGTGAGGGCTGAGCAACAATCTGCAGTTGTTTTGTATGTAGTAAGAACCGAATTCAGTGGGAGTATTGCAGCTTGACTACCCGTGGAAATAGTCATGTCTCTGGCAGTCACCACATGACTTCCCAACCAGGTCAGCGTTAGTCAGTCTTCAAAGGGAGATACAGATTGCACAATATAGATGTATGCGCAGTGCTCTCTGCGCAGGCCACTGGCCAGTTTAATGAACGCGTAAAGCCGTGTTGGCAGCCAGTTATTTCGCCGAAAATATCAAGCGGGAGCAAGTTGAGCAGCATGTCCACTCCGGCTGACGAAGTTGTTCTAAACGCCCCTGTTACTGACAACGCAGCTAATCTTTGCACCTTCCCCAGCAGGTTGCAGTAGGCAGTTACTCTGAGTGACGTCCACCATACACTTATTTCAAACAGTAGTATAGGACGCATCAAAGCAGTATATAGGTATATCCAATGTACCACCTTCACCAGGCCCCATTTTGTACCAATAGCGTTTCTACACGTGTTGCCTTTTACCCGCTCCTGAATATTGAGCTTCCAGCTTAGTTTGCTATCTAGAATGAGACGAAGGAATTTAGCCTTGTCAGTATAAGTTGCTTTCCGTCTAAGTTGGGAGGTTCGATAGGACAGAGCGCATGCCGTCTGTTGAAAATCACAAGTTCCGTCTTGTCCGGGTAAACTCTGACACCACAATGGTTTGCCTAATCGGTTTGAATGGACAGAGCGTTCAGTACTTCACTGAGGATGGTCGCAAATCTACGGAAACGGCGATTGCAATATAATCCGCATCGACAGTGGCATTTCACCCTATTACTTCCAGCTCCAGAAGTAATTTTATTCACGACCACATTCCAAAGAAATGGAGACAATACAACGCCTTAGGGAATCCCCAATCAAAAGCGGTTACTTATAGATGATGTGCCCAGAGTGGCGTGAAAAGTCTCGATAGTAGAAACTTATTTATAAGTTTACCGAGTGACTCACCGACATGTAGGCTCAAAAGTGACTCAACAATCACGCTGGGTCTTACATTGTTGAACGCGCCCACGATATCCAGGAAGACAGCCATGGTGAATCCTTGTGATGAGAGATTTTCCAATAAGGCTGACCAGAGAGTGTAGAGCCGTATCCACTGATATGCCAGGAAAACAACAATTTTTATCCCCAGTATGACTATTCTCTACGGAGAAGGCAACATTCCTAGGAGTTGTACTTAAAGGAAAGCTAAACTGGCGGCCATGACCATTGCTGCAACAACGCCTTAGACAAAAAATGCTAAATTGGCTTTTTGTATCGGTCCTGTGCCCCATATTGCTGAATGGGGTGGTTGTTTGGTGGAATGTGCTGACAAAGGTACTGGGGGCGGGCTTGAATGGCTGTATATGGGGCTCTCCGCTCAACCCCATCATCAGCTTTAGAGATAATGCTCAACCTTCTTCCTGTTGTTCACAGGAACAAGTGAACAGGCTGCTGTTAGCATAGCACGGCAATCCGCATACGAGAGACATGACAATTGACAAACTCACATATTGGTCATGCTTCAGCCCTTGAAAACATAGATACCTCCTCTTCTACGGACTACTATACCAAAATATTGGTTCCGAAAAAAAAAATCATATGTCAGTCACTGGGAAATGGATGACTTGGCGGAACTAAACACAGATGGCTCCAAGACCGATGAAGGGGTGAGTGATCAAGTCTACTCCGACTGGCCTTATGTTGCTATGTCTTTTCGCTTCCCAATTTAGTGTCGTCTAGGTGGAGGTCGATAGAATAGAAGAGGCACTGTTGTAGCTCAGGCGAAATATCATAATTGTGAGAAATGTTAAAATTTATACAGACAGCCGCGGTGAAATTTTTTGAATCAATTTCAGCGCTCTGTAATATTTTACGTATTAGTCTCAAGAATATATTTTACACACAAAACTTGTAGATATGGTATAGTATATGATAGGATATTCAACTTTTAATTATGTGACTAACGTGGGCTGAGATAAAAGCAACAAATTAAGCGAAGACAAAAAAAAAACCATAAGTACCATTTCAGGTGGTGCAAATTTGGATTTGAGCTCTGTTGCTAAGGCTCTATCATCGTCATGGCACAACAACTCGACGTCATTGGCAGCCTGGATCATCCCCCTCAAATTTTCTCAGTCAAGTGACCGCGTCCTCCAATGTTGAACCCCCAGCAGTTGTTTAGCGTCCTCATCAAGTGAGTCTTTCCAACGAGCTCTTGGTCTTCCTCGCAGCCTTCATTAGTCAACGCGTCGCCCATTTAATATTTTCAAAGACTCTAACGATTTAAAAAAAACACTGCCTGTCATGCACTCTGCAGCCCCTTCTCACGACATTTCGCTCTACTGACTCGATTGACCATGGACTCTTCTTTTGTTACCAATATTAGTTACAAATACGAAGATGACTCATCTTTTACCTATATTTAGCTGCAAGTTCTTTCTCAATGCTAATACAGATTTCAAGTGACAATTTTGGAAAAATAACTTAATATGATAAAATTTACGGACATGCGCCAAAAAGTATGCAAATATTATCTTATATTTGAACGGGGCGTATAATACTAGTCGCGAACAAAAGCTCAATCTCATACAAAACAACTCACCAGCCTATGATCCAGATCTCGTATTGGATCACATCTGGATCAGAGTTGGAAATTATTTGTTGAACGTTAACTTTTTTCTCAGCAATTCACCCATATACCTTTATATACTGGACCCGCAATTCGCCCCACGCTGAGAATTATCTGCATGGTGACTATTTGAGTTCGCTCATCACTGATCTAAGCCGTTCGATTCAGAGATAATCTCTGTCCGATTGTATCGAACACGGCTACTATCAAAAATCACCTTGAATCGAAAATATTTAAAAAGTTTTGCTTCGTGCGAATTTGCTTTTGCAAGAACTCCATATTGTAGATCTGGGCATTATCTTTAAAAGCAAACCTTACTATTTCATAAAAAAAACTATATGTTTAAAAAATAATTATTTGTCTCTTTCAGTTTATGATGCTAACCGAGTTCCATTGAACCCAACTGCCGTTCCATTCACCGGCTCCGCAATTCCAACCCAAGCTACACCAGCATCCGCCGCTGCTACTGCCTCTCAAGCTTCAACTGCCGCTCCTGGTCCACTCGGAGCTCCTGGCTCAGCCGGTTTCGCGCCAACACTTGTACCAACCATTGCTCCATCATTGGCTCCCGGATATCCAACTCAACTTGCCTCTGCCCAATTGGCTAACTTTGGAGGTTTCGGATCCACTATTGCTCCATCTGGTGCCATCGGATTCGGCGGTCTTCAATCTGCTAATCCTACACTTGCCAGTTTGCTAGCTGGATATCAAAGTGGTGTTGGTAACGGCTACCAAGCCTACCAAACTTCCGCTGCTCCAATCACTTCCAATTCTATTGCCGGATACAATGGATACTCAACTGCTGCCCCAGCTTTGGCTAACGGCTATCAAGCTTACCAATCGGCTGCTGGTCCAGTTGCTCCCAATACTTTTGCCGGATACAATGGATTCTCAACTGCTGCTCCAGCTTTGGCTAACGGCTATCAAGCTTACCAAACGGCTGCTGCTCCAATTGCTTCCAATGCTATTGGCGGATACAATGGATTCTCAACTGCTGCTCCAGCTTTGGCTAACGGCTATCAAGCTTACCAATCGGCTGTTTCACCAATTGCTTCCAATGCTTATACTGGCTACAATGGATTCACAACTGCTGCTCCAGCTTTCGCGAATACCTATCAAGCTTACCAATCGGCTGCTTCTCCACAATACTACAATCAATACTCAACTGCTGCTCCAGCTGTCGTCGGTGCTGCTAATGCCATTAATGGATACACAACAGCTGCTCCAGCTCTGGCCGGTGTCAACCCAACTGCCACTTCAACTGTTGCCGCTACCAACCAGCAACCAACAACCACTTCTTCACCTGCCGCTGCAGGTTTAGTAACTCCAACTACTGCTGCTTCACTCGCTGGTCAATACGTTAACCCAACTGTTGCTGCTTCGCTTGCTGGAGGATTAGTCAACCCGACTGCTGCTTCACTTGCCGGAGGATTCTCCGCCTACAATAACCCACTTTTGGCTGGTACAATCGCACCAACTGCACTTGGATACACTGGCTATCAACAACAATTTGCTAATGGTATTTCACAATACGCCCCATCGGCCTTTGGTGCTCAATTCGCCAACGGCTTTGGATCAACTATTGCCCCACAATTTGCCAATGGTTTCGGATCCACAGTTGCTCCACAATTTTACAATGGTTTCGATGGTTTGAATGCTTACAACGGTCTTGGCTCAACCATCGCCCCACAATTTTCAACCGGTTTCAACGGCCTTGGCTCAACTATCGCTCCACAATTTGCCAACGGTTTCAACGGTTTTGGCTCAACAATTGCTCCACAAATTGACAATGGTTTCAACGGACTTGCCTCAACCATTGCCCCACAATTTGCCAACGGTTTCAACGGTTTTGGCTCAACTATTGCGCCACAAATTGACAGCGGTTTCAACGGTTTAGGATTCAACGGCATCGGCTCAACCCTTGCCCCACAATTGGCCGGATACAATGGTTTCAATGGTCTTGGTGGTTTCGGCGGACTTAATGCTTTCAATGGTTTGCAAGGTTTTTCGTCTCCACTTCTTGGCGCCGGAGGTCTTGGAGCTAACGCTTTCGGACAGTTCGTTCAAAACGGTGCTGTCTCGACTATTGCTCCACCAAGTAGCACCGAAATTCCAATTGATGCCAGCACAACACAAGCCACTGTTGCTGCCAATGTTGAAGCTAGTGCAAATGCTGCTGCTGCTGATGCTACCCAAACCCGAACTCGTATCCAAGAGGCTCTCGAACAACGTCGTGGTGAATTCTCCAATCCAGCTGTTCAATTCTCTGGATTGTCACGACAAGATGGTAGCGGAGCCAACTTTCATAAAAAGCAGGCCTCCAAGAAGGCTTAAATATAGACTGTTTTATAGATGATACTTAAAACAAAATAAACTAGGGTAGAAGATAATGTTTCATTCGTATTGTTGATGATGGATATGCGTCATTGGCGGAAACATTATAAAAAGAAGTGATTTTTAATAAAAAGAAAATAATATAAAGATAATATTTGTTTTTTATTTTGATTTTTCAAATTCTCCATGGCTTTTTTTTAAGAATGAGAATGTCTATGCATCAAGTAAAACATATTTCAACTTGAGTGAAGGGAGTTAATGTTTAAAAAGAATGGAAGCCCTTAAAATTCTCTGAACGACCCAAGCATTATCCTTTTGCCATGAGAGCAGTCGCAATCCTGTAAGCGTGCATCCATATAAATGGACGCCATATCTGGGCGGACGGCCAGACGAAACGAGCAAAATCAGAGGTATAACATTGGGAGTGAAGAAAGCAGAACTACGTTTTCATTCACATTTTTCGAATTCTGCTGAGGAAACTTCTGCAGCGTCCAAGAATTTTACAATATTTATTTTTGACATAAGAGTAGAATTAAAGCTTAGCCTTTTAATGGAAAACATAAGCTATAGTCACGGTAGCCGCGTATCTTTGCATCAATACAGTACAGAATATAGGTAATACTGAATATAGGGTATATTCTTATCTCACGTGGCGACGCCTCGTGGTTTGCGCCTTGGTTATTAGTGGCTTTGCCGCTGAATCGTATAGAGCGAGCAAAGCCAACGTTCTAAGATGGTATACTGAGGGTAGCAACCCATTAAGCAGCGGAGCTCGGGTAGCGAGCGGAGCACACGCAAAGGGAGTGCGAAATTATCTCAATTTAAAACCCCCTATTTGTCAAAGACGCGAGCCACTATGAGTCGCCCGGTCAACTAGTAATGTTCCGAATACAGAATAATACAGTATCGACGAAAGAAATGAAACAGAATAAAATATTAAAAGGTGAATTTAGAGGGAAAATGGAGAGTGTCCTTAGTTCGAGTGCATCTGGGCAAAGTGCACCTTCAAACATCAACTCAAATTTCAAGCCAAAACTCAAATTTTAACATATCCTTAGCGGAAATAAGAATAATATAACAATTTTTATTACGGCATAATATTTTTTCTTATAATTTTAGACGAAGTTGCTAATTTGTTTTTCGTTTCGTAAATAAGTTCTAAGCCGGTTTGAGCTTACGATAACTTGCAGCCCATGCGTGCTCCGCCAATTTGATTCGAAGTCATATGACACGTTTACCCAACCTTGGGAAGCTTCCAAAAATGAAATTTATATACCATTATAAGCAGGTTTTGAAAACTTGAAATATTCCAAGTTTACCGGGCGACGCGACGCGTAGTGGTTCACGCCTTGGACCTATAGTGGGGTTTTAAATTGATTTGACATGACACTCCTCTACGGGGACTCCACTCGCTATGCAAGTTCCGTGGTTCAAGGGGTTGCAACCCTCAGTATACCGCCATAAACGCTTGCTTCGCTCGTTCTGTATGCTACAGCGGTAACGCCACTATTATCCAAGACGCGAACCTTAGTGCATCGCCCGGTAAAGTTACGGGGGCGAAAATCCTCTCCGGGCAAAAATCGTCTCGGGGGCGGCATAGCCCGACCTTGATGGTCATTATGCAACCTTAGGCTCCGTCTCCATCTTCGGATGCCCACCAACCAGTCCGTTACAGACTTTCATCTGAAACATCGTTCATGCGACAAAACATAATTAAATTTCTATTATCGTACAATTCCGCGTGAGATATTGAGATTTAATAATAAAGCTTATTTAAGCAGGCAGAGCAAAAGTAGCAGATTTAGGCCCGTTTTCCCAATGTCTGCATAAACTGCCAGTTAGCTATCCGGGACACTAAATTTAACCTTAGCGCATGCAACGCTCAAAATATGATAATGCAGTCCACAGCTCAGCTAATGCAGTAGCAAGTCAGCTGATTTTCTTGGTGGAATTCTGCCACCAGTTCAATTCTATTCTACGTCTGTGCCACCTCTCAGCATTATTTTGCGGCTGAGTTGGTTTCAGATCCGTTTCCTTCGAATGAATATCCAGAACTCTGTTCCTTGTAATCAGTTTAATTGCCTCATTTGAATGTGCAAACGTAAACAGTTGTAGCTGTCAAAATCTCAGCAGCCCGTATCAGCTGTTTGGAATTATTGTCCGATAAATTCTTAACCGGAAGATAAATGCCGTTTAGCATTTATCTACAGGATAAGATTTAACTAGACATTGAGAAAACGGCCCTTAGTTGAAAGAAGTGTACTTAAGTCGGGGGTATTTAGAACTTATTCCGTACAGTCGAAAAAATCGAAAAAAAAAATTATCACATTTTTTTTTCAAATATTACGAAAGACGCTGGTGCCGGGGTGACAGCGGGGCCAGTCGCCGCTCCAATAATTTCGTTGGACGGGCAAGTAGTACAAAATGCCCATTAAAACATATTTTCCTCACTAATAAATTGTATGTATAGCATGTCATTGTACAATATTAACAACTTTTTCAATAAAAGTAATACGATCCGATTCTTCATTCTTTAGTATTATTAATTTTTTCTACGAATACAATTCTGTACAGTTAAACTAAACATCTCTGAACGGACAACTCTTTTTACGGATATTTTTGAATCGTTCCAATTTTGTACAACTAAGGCACTTTAAATCCAAACAAAATTACACTTTGATAAAAGCCCCAAATCCGCCGACCAACCAAACCAAATTGTAAAATCCTTCCAGTGGAGTATTTTCAACAAAAACCTGGCCAAAAGTGGAAAACATGAAGTATGGTAAACTCCTCTCAAATGAGCTTCTTCTAATACTAAACTAACGGCTGCATCATGTCCTTTCCCCTCATGCGTCCCACTTATCACCCGCCTTCCCATGGGGGGAAAGCCGGCAAAGTGTTATTCGACTTAATTTGCAATCGCTAACATAATTTTTGGTGAAAACTTCATATGTTCTTAGTTGGTTTTTAGTGCAGTAAAAATAGCAATTATGTACATATATGGAAGATTTAGGTGTGTACTTTAAATAGAAAAATATTTTATCTTACTTTATTTATTTAAATTTAGATATTTTTATACCCTAGACTTATAGTATAGGGTATATTGTTTTTGTCACGACGGAAAAATGTAACACCTTAAAGGAGGCTCCGGAGGTATAGCAATGTATATATATAAATGATCGGGGTCACCTCCCGATTCGATTTAGCCATGTCTGCCTGTCTGTCTGTCTGTCCGTCTGTCTGTCCGTTCGCACGATAACTTTCGATAAAATGTAGCTATAGCCTTGAAATTTTGGTCAAATGTTGGAAGTGTGATCTAGTTGGATGGTATTGAAAACGGGTCAGGCCAAGAGAACGCCTACCTCCCCTACATATCTAAAATACATAAATGTATCTATAATTCCCGATTAAAGAAACATGAAAAGCTCTAGCTTTGGTAGATTACTCATGAGGGTAATCTCATACTCTCCTGGGAAAATAAAACTGATAAGTTGAAAACTAACGGTAATTTTTTTTACAAAGAACCCCGTACTACCCTACTTTTCAGGTTTTTTGTCTATAACTCCTGAACCAATTGACGTAGACACCTGATTTTTGGCGTGTAACCTTGAAGTGAGAAGCTGCTTAATTTCTAGTAAGTTGGGCATAATCGGATAAAAGGAACGCCTACCTCCCCTACAAATTTCAAAAAATTAAATATTCCTTTAATTACGATAACTTTCGAAAAAATGATACTAGCAAGTTGAAAATTTGAAAGGATGTTGCTAATAAGACCTACTTCGTTGGTATTGAAAATGGGCAAAATCCGACACAAGGAATCCCCACCTACCCTACAAATGAAACTTCAAATAAGCGATAACTTTTCATAGAATGAAGCCAGCAACTTGAAATTTTGGTCAAATGTTGAAAGTGAGATTGAGTTAGTTGGCATTAAAGATGGGTAGGATCCGACCTAAGGAACCCCTACCTCCCCTAGAAATGAAACTTAAAATAAGCGATAACTTACGACAAAATAAAGCTAGCGACTTGAAATTTTGGTCAAATGTTTGTAGTATGATCCAGTCGGCTAATATTGAAAATACGTAAAATCCGACCAACGAAACCCCTACTTCCCCTACAAAAGAAACTTCAAATAAGCGATAACTTTCGATAGAATGAAGCTAGAGATTTGAAATTTTGTTTAAATGTTTGTAGGGGAATCTAATTGGTTGATGGAAATGCTGGGCAAGATCCGACTCAAGGAACCCCTATCTCTCCTACAAGTGAAACTTCAAATAAGCGTTAATTTTCGATAGAATGAAGCTAGCGACTTGAAAAATTGGACAAATATTTGTAGAAAGGGTTAGTTAATTGATTTTGAGAATGGTCAAGATCCCACTGAATGAGTGCCAACCTCCCCTATGAACTGGCCATATAAGAGACCCACTTTTAATGCATATGGTCGTTGCCAATTGGGACTTTTGGTATCACCACTAGGTCTGTACAAGTCTAGGGTATATACGCTTCGGACTCCGGGCCGAAGCTTGGCTTCGGCCTGGTTTTTTACTATTATTACAACTTAACTACAAAAATACGTATTTCTGTACAGAAAAAATAAACGAAACTGCATGTGTTTAGCTGAACATTTCCTTGAAATGACCGTAAAAGAATTGGTTCCCCTTTCTTCTCCCATTTATGATATTTTCCCACATGTTTGAACTTTTAAGTATTTTCGTATTTTCAGCCGGTCGGATACTTCATATAATTGGCCAGGGCACTTCCCATTGTCCGATCGCAACCAAATTTAGTATGTGGATTCCTTGGGTGGTCCGTAACACGGTGACAGCTTTTCCGATGTTCGATGTATCTAACGGTTTGTTTTGTGATTAAAAATCAAAAAGTTTCTCGCCTTCTTTCTTTTCTAAGAAAGTTTGCTCCTCTCCTCCGAGAATTTACAGTGGTCCGATTTCAGCCAATTTAGCATGATTCTAGGCATAACCCTATCATGTTTTGGTAGTGCTGCTGGTGGGAGTGAGGACAACAGGACCTTCTTGAGCATGAAGTCAAACGGACAAAAAAACCTAGCCAACAGCCTGATTACGAGTAATGAGACCAATGCAGTGGAGTACTGTTGGAGGAATTTTGAGCCCTTTGGTCGGGAAAAAGGACCTCCCAGCCAGGAGCCAGCAAAGGTTATTGTTGCGCCAAGTGGTGGACTGACAAAATGTATGCGGGTTTTTAGGAAAAGGGCGGATCCGCGCGCCCGGATGAAGGTTAAAGAAAACTCTATAGGATCAATAATAAATGCTATGAAAGCTATTTTCGCTACACACCCATTCAGAAAATGAATTAGGTTCGGTAAGTTTATTTCTTTTTGTTTTAATAATTTATTGAAAGAGGACTAGTTAAAGCTGGTTCTAGAATCACTACAATAATTTATAAAGCCGTGGGTTATTTTATGATTTGAATAGCAAGTAAACTGCAACGGGTTTCGGAGATCAACGCTCCGCTAATCTCCTTAGTTTAGACTAGAACTCTCATTCATACCCGGATTTGATTTCTAAGATTATTTACTTTTATAAGTATTTTTTAACAAAAAATAACTTGTTTTGAATGAAATCGAATGAAATAAAAGGCATTCCCGATAAGCTCATGTTATAAATATACACATTCGAGGATATAACACATCGAAATCGAGGATCTTATATCACTAATTTTGTAGATTACATAATAATTTTGTTACACAGGGCGAGACTGGAACTTGAATAAATTAAGTCTGATTCCTCTTCGTTTTTCGTTATCCAATCTAGACCAAATGGGTCATATTTTTAGAAAACTTGGAGTGTGTTCAATAGTTAGGACTAATTAATTTTGAGAATTTCCGCCAAATAAAACATTAAGGATTATTCCGAACGGGAATGTTTAATGTAGCTATATTTATTCATAACATTGTCAACCATATAGAATGCACAGGTGTCTGGCGTATTATATAGTTTTTTTTATATTCATTTGAATTCTTAATGTGTTCGGTGTTGTTGAGATGCGGAGTGTCAGGTTTTCCCATATCGACTAAATGATTTTTAAGTACCTATAAAGCGATCATCACACATTCACAGCGCTAAAATCCGTGGCGGATATTTCGGCAACTAGAAGTAAAGTCAACCGTTATCTTTATCGAAGGACATTGCAATGCAGTATAAAATGGCCGAAAATATTCAGCACCCAATGTGGGGTCCTTGCGATTTGATCTAGTCAATAAAGCAGAAATGGGCAATCGAATATGGGCGTGGTAGCGTTAGTTATAAGACACAAAAGCTGATGTCTATTAATTTAAATCTTCTCTTCAGGCTAGCTTAATCTTCCGTACGTTTACCGTAAGCTATCTTAAAGTTATCACAAGGATTTGCTTTATCCAAATTTACTGAAAATCTGCACCAGTCGAATAGTCGAAAACTAATCAATAAAGGATTGAAGATATTCGGCGCTCAATCTGGAATCGGAGTAAGTGTATCTATACTCCAAAAAAAAAACCCAAACGAACAAATGAATAGGCGCGTGGCCGTAGTACGTTCCCAATAAGAATATCGGATACGAAGTAAAGTAAAGCATTTCATTTCCCACATCGTGCTATGAAGTGGATAGTCAGTAATGTCCCTTTCACACTACAGGGGATTTGGATAAATCTCGAGATTTAAGCAAATATACACCCAAATCTCCAAGATTTGCCATACATTTATTAATCTAGATTTCAACCGAGATTTAGAACAAATATGGATGAAATTTTGTTGAAATGTTCTTTTTCCGCCTGAATACTTTTCACATTTCACCACACTCTACGCGGTATGTTCTAGTAAAAAAAAGATGTATATGTACAGCACTTAATCTTGGTGGCGGAAGAAGAATGGATGGTGTGCATGGGCTTCGGGATTTGTAAATCTATCAAGTCTGATGTACATATAACATTTTTTTGTATTCTCCTTTGATGAACTTTCTGCATTTTCCCTGGTGTAACTTCTAATATAAATAAAAGTGTTTAGTTGAGGTTATCGAAGGGGTCGGTTTTGTTATTAGGATGGAACTGCCTGCTTCGTACAGCATTCATTCTATTGTGTGTTATGAAATCATGCCGATTGGAACCTGCTGAGAAAAATAATTTTACTAATTTTAATTTTAGTTTATTTTTTTCGAGAACTTACTACTTTCGGCTCGACAGCGATACTCTATTCTATAATCCTTGACCAAGCACAGCTTTCTGCCAATTTACTATTTTAATGCCCGGTTCACATTATTCCAGTCCAGTAATCCAGTCCAGCAATCCAGTCCAGTGCTGGACTGGATCATATCGTCTACATGATTCCAGTCCAGTAGTCCGGCGAGTGTGTTGTTGATTCGGTAACTATAGTGACAATGATTTCTGTACGAGCTGGAATGAAAAAGTAGACCGACAATCCAGTCACTGGACTGGATTGCTGGATTGAATTGCTGTCCAGTGCCGGTTCACATTATTCCAGTAGCAATCCAGCGCTGGACTGGATTACTGGACTGGATTGGTTACTGGAATAATGTGAACCGGGCATTATGCCCGGTTCATATTATTCATATTGTCTACATGATTCCAGTCCAGTAGTCCGGCGAGTGTGTTGTTGATTCGGTGACTATAGTGACAATGATTTCTGCGCGAGCTGGAATGAAAAAGTAGACTGACAATCCAGTCACTGGACTGGATTGCTGGATTGGATTGCTGTCCAGTGCCGGTTCACATTATGCCCGGTTCACATTATTCCAGTCCAGCGATCCAGTCCAGTGCTGGACTGGATCATATCGTCTACATGATTCCAGTCCAGTAGTTTGGCGAGTGTGTTGTTAATTCGGTAACTATAGTAACAATGATTTCTGGGCGAGCTGGAATCAAAAAGTAGACCGACAATCCAGTCACTGGACTGGATTGCTGGACTGGATTGCTGGATTGAATTGCTGTCCAGTGCCGGTTCACATTATTCCAGTAGCAGTCCAGCGCTGGACTGGATTACTGGACTGGATTGGTTACTGGAATAATGTGAACCGGGCATTATTCCAGTAGCAATCCAGCGCTGGACTGGATTACTGGACTGGATTGGTTACTGGAATAATTTGAACCGGGCATAACAGGTATCCAGAAAGAGGCAATATTTTAATGTCAGTAACAAAAAATGACGTACGTTTTAATTTTAAAGTAATGGTACATTGATCTAATTCTTATTGATTGATAATTTATCAATATTTTTGCAAGATTCTTAGAAAACTTGCTATTTAACCCTCCGTAAAAAAGGTAGTATGACAAACCGTAGTTTTCGAAAATATGCTACTACTGCTAAACTACAGTAACACCCGGTAGCATTTTTCTCAGTAGCTGGAAATAAATTGTTTCCCTTCCAATCGATACTATTTACATGTTTTGATACTGGATACTAGGTTGATTACACGCCTTTATATTGCAACAGGTATGACAATCCTCAAATAAATCGGACAAAAGGAAAATGTATTTATCTTGCCAAAAAATGGAAAAAAGTTATACTTTCGTGCATAAGCCGTGTTTTTTTGTACAGTGCAGATTATAGCAGAACAACAATTCCCAACAATTCCACGCGTTACACTAACAACACCGGATGTTCAGAGCAGTTGGTTTTAGTGTAACGAGTGCAATTATTGTTTTACTATGATCTGCAGTATACAAAAAATACGGCTATTGTCAAATAAAAGGGTTACACACGAGGAAATTGCATTGCATTTTTTAGTGAATTCAATTTATTTTGAATGCTTGAATTATTGTTCCATGTCAAATTCAGAAAAAGTCAAGATATACAAATATTATTTTAAATATCTCTTGGCGTATGTCAGACTCCACCTTGTAAGGGGTGGACTTTTTAATCATATTGTATACGGTTTGTTAACAGTGTAAATTAGACATGAAATATCTAATGGGGAAGTAGAGATATTCTATTCTCCATATATTCAAAAATCAGAAGTTCAATGCGCGATAATTATCAGTTACTTTCCATTTCAGCTACGGCACCTGCTTTTTGACTTACTTCTTGAAAAGGTCAACGATTTTACACCGGATAAACCTAGCCCCATTAGTTTTATTAAAAAAGTTGTGTATATTTCTGTTGAAAAATAAGATATAGACGAGTAGATGTATCTATCTACCCTTTTATAACTTTTCCAAAATACATACATACATTCACCTCTAAATTCAACTGTTTGGAACAACTCGTTTTTCAGAGCTTGTCGTCTTCAATACAAATCTTAAGTGTCTATTTTTATTGTAGAAAACAAAGTTAAAGAACAAAAAGAATATGATACAGCAGTTGGCCTTGTAGAAGTTTTTAAAATTTTGGATATTGGGCCGAACTAAATGGCTTAAATATTCAGTGTGTTTACAATTGAAAAAAACGAGTCGATCAAGAAAGGAAATACCTATAATCGAAGACAGACCAATGCAAATTGATGGGCGATGCTTTTCAGAGTTATATTATATTATGCCTTTGAATTTACTCAACTCACTTACTTTGAATTTCAGTTACCCATGTGAATTTTATAATACATTATACGTGCAAGGATAGGTATTGTAAATTGTGCATATATACCTAGTCTAGCCATAAATATTGTTACAAGGTTTGGCAACCCTGCAGAAAGGAACCGTTATATTGCATTTCTTAAAAATTGAGCTAATCGCTATAGTACGCTTGTGCTTGATGCATTTGTCATCATTTGAGTTTAATTTTGAGTGTAGTGAACATGGATTGGGGTGACAAAGAAAATAGAATTGCTGTGATTGCACTTCATAAAGTAGGAATGCAACCAAGTGATATTTTTAAGACTCTGCATACCCTTGGTATAAGCCGAATGTTTGTATATCGGGCTATTGAAAGATTTAATGATACGTCTGGAGTAAGTGACCGTGAAAGAAGTGGCCGTCCGCGAACTACTCGAACACCTCAAGCGGTTAAAGCCGTGCACGAGAGAATTCGCCGTAATCCTCTTCGGAAACAAAAAATTTTATCGCGTGAGATGAAAATACCCCAAAGAACAATTTCACGTCTCATCAAAAGTGACTTGGGGTTGGGTGCTTATCGTAGATCTACCGGGCATTTACTAACAGATTCGTTAAAAAAAAATAGAGTGGAAAAATCAAAACGATTACTTTGCCGGTACGCAAACCAAGAACACCGTAAAATTTTGTTTACGGACGAAAAAATGTTTACTGTCGAAGAAACATTTAATAAACAAAACGATAGGGTGGGTTTATGCTCGCAGTGCCAGAGAAGCTTCTCAAGTTGCCCAAAAGGTTCAAAGAGGTCATCATCCAGCCTCAGTAATGGTTTGGTGGGGTGTTAGCTACAACGGGGTGACAAAGTTGCATTTTTGTGAGAAGGGCGTCAAAACGTCTGCCAAAATTTATCAAGAAAGTGTCCTTGAAAGTGTAGTGAAACCTCTCAACACGTCATTACTCAAAAATCAGCCTTGGAGTTTCCAGCAAGATTCTGCACCAGGTCATAAGGCGAAGTCAACCCAAAAATGGCTTGAAGAAAATGTTCCAGATTTTATTAAAGCTGAAGATTGGCCTTCCTCTAGCCCAGACCTGAATCCGCTGGATTACGAATTATGGTCTGTCTTAGAGCAAATGACGTGCTCTAAAAGACATTCTAATATCGAATCCTTAAAGAAGTCTCTTACACATGCAGTCGCCAACTTTCCGATTGAAGTCGTGCGTGCTTCCATAGATAAGTGGCCAGCTCGATTAAAGGCTTGTGTAAAGGCAAAAGGCAATCACTTCGAATAACTTGTTGCAATTTCCGTTGTTGACAATGCATTTAATAAATAAACAATGATTTCTTAACATATAACACCTCTTTTATTGAACAGTGCTTCAAAAAGTTTGTAACAGTATTTATGGCTAGACTAGGTACATGGCTAGCGACAATAATAAAAACAAGCTAGTTGAATGACTTGAAAATATGTCATTATAAGCTAGCCTTCAGCTAAGGGGTAGAATGTTTCTAGCCGATTGATCTCATTTTTACTGAAGAGCATAATATGGTCCGTAGCAATGATCCTATCAAATTTTTGCAATAATCGGACCGGAAGTTATTTGAATTTAAATTTTGGTAACAGTTACCGTGAACGTAGGGATAGTTTCAGTCCGATCATGCCCTTTGTGTATTATAACCAACTATATTCTACTACCAACATTAAGTCAAATTTTCAACCCGCTGGATTTATTTTAACAAAAGCTCTCGTAGTTTGTTATATGGGGGAGAATGGGGCAATACCATGGGCGGAAGACGAGCTACTCATTTCTCCAAATAAAATACTTTAAAAAGACGCAAAACATGAAAAAGACTTCTCTTCATTACATTTTTTTTGTCGTCCAATTATCGTCGCGTAGTGCAGTCGCATCACCCAGCAGTCACCAAGAATGAGTTCAGGTGATTGTGTTATTATTTCTTTTATATTTCTTGACAGTTATTTTATCTCCAAAATATTATTTGTCGGTATCGTTTTTGGATTCTATAATTAAAATTACATCTAATTATTAACATAATCGTCAAGCAAAAAAGATTTCCCCGTGACTTTTTAAATTAATCTTGTTTTTATTTTAAATGCCTAAGGGGAGCAAGATGTGAATGGTTAGAAACAAAACAGGAAACTTTAGAAAATGAGTAAAAAAACTGAAAAAAAAAATTGAGCTATGATAAGTGAAGCAATAGATTCACATAACTTTAGCGGGTTCCTTCTCAAACAGTAAGATCACACTGCAAAGCGTCTATGATTATACTGCAAAGGTTGCTACCTGCAAATGGTGTTGCGCTTTGTATCGACCATAGACACAAGGAACCTACAAGCGCAAATATGTTTTTTTCTTATTATGTCTTCTCATCTTGCACCATAAATGTTGCCTGTCTTGCCCCGTAAATGGATCAAAATAGGCATTTTGTCATGATTTAAATTGACATTTTTATACCCTAGACTTTTAGTATAGGGTATATTGTTTTTGTCACGACGGAAATATGTAACACCTTAAAGGAGGCTCCGGAGGTATAGCAATGTATATATATAAATGATCAGGGTCACCTCCTGATTCGATTAAGCCATGTCTGTCTGTCTGTCTGTCCGTCTGTCCGTCTGTCCGTCTGTCCGTCTGTCCGTCTGTCTGTCCGTTCGCACGATAACTTTCCGCTTCGGCCCGGAGTTTTTATTTTGTTTGTCAAAATATTTAATTTTGATATTCGTAACTTAGTATGTTTCTTACCAAGGAATACTTGAATAATAATACTACTCGATAAAATAATTTCGATTCATTCTATAAACTACATCTCCAAAATCAGTCTACCAATGAAGTCAACGTAATAAAATATCTTGGAGTAATAATTGATAACATACCTAAATGGTCAGTGCACATTACTTTTTAAGTTAAACGGCTACGTAAAATGGTTCACCGGATATTTCTATTACGTAGATTTTTTTACAACAGACTTTATTAGGAATGAGTATTTTAGATTATTCCAGTCGATCGATAGTCGAGTATGTTCTAAAGAATAATTTTAGTGAGGTTCCTGAAGCAATGTTATGGCCCCGCTAGTTAATATATTGTATATAGTTAATTAACAAAATATTCTTCCTTAACAAAGCCGTTTTAGATTTAAACGTTGTTGACGTAGTTCTATAGTTTCAACCTATTAAAACATATTTCTAAAAAACTTGATAAGTTCCCCACAATCTCATTAAACTATAGCACTCAAGCTAATATTGAACGTACACTTGTCAATCGATTTAAAAATGAAAGTATATAGTAGGTGGTCCTAAAATCTGCAATAAACTTCCATATAATTTTAGGAATGATTTAAATGGTCTTAATTACAAATGCAAACTTAAAATGTTCATATCAGAAAACAGACAGACAATCAATCAATTATTTAATTAAGATAAACTGGAATTGAATTTACAATACATTGGATTATTCGTAGTTGAAATCAAAATAACTAATATATATTTTACGTATATATATAAATATATATTTATATATAACCCGATCATGCCCATTTTTAATACCAACCAACTGTCATAGATTCTTTTACAAACATTTGGCTGAAATTTCATCTTCTTAGCTATATTCTACCGAAAGTTATCGCCTATTCGAAGTATTATTTGTAGGGGAGGTAGGGGCTCCTTTGGCGAATCTTGCCTATTTTCAATACCAAATAAATAGATCTTACTGCCAACATCCTACTCAATTTTCAGCTCGCTAGTGTTATTCTGTCGAAATTTATCGTAGTTAAGGAAATATTTAATTTTTGGACATTTGTAAGGAAGGTAGGGGTTGTTTTGGTCTTATCATGCTACTAAAACTTAAGCGGCTTCTAATCCAAAGTTCACATGCTAAAAATCAGGTCTTTACGCTAATTAGTTCAGGAATTATAGACAAAAGACGTGAAAAATGTTGCAGAACAGTTCTCTTTGCAAGAAAAGTACCGTTAGTTTCCAGCTGATCGACCTTATTTTCTCAAGGTAGTATAAAATGACCCCCTCGAGTCCTTTCACGAAGTTTGACCTTTTCACGTTTAATCAATTGGGAGTTATAGATGCATTAATTATTTTACAAATGTAGGGGAGGTAGGCGTTCTCTTGGCCGGATCATAACCATTTGCAGTACCAGCCAATTAGATCTCCGAGCTCTAGATTAGTATCGTAGAGCGGTGACCGAACGATCACGGCCACCGAGCGCGACATAATAGACATAACAAGATATTTACAAGCGATTGGTACGCCTACTTAGAACGTTGAATCGAGTGGAAAGGGAGGACATACAAATTCGAATTAGAGTAATATGATCCCTATCAAACCCGTGAGTGAATGAGAGAGCAAGAAATGTCGAAAATTACTGAGATTAGTGTCGAACCAATGGTTTTCTGTGTCGCTGGGAAGTTTAGCGGCGTGAAAAAAATGTCCAAAATGACTGAGATTAGTGTCATTTATGTGAGCGAAACAAATCCTTTTCTGCTAGTATTTCTAATAAATTAGAGAAAATTAAAAAAAAAGAAACAAAAAAAAATGGTAATATATAGTATAGTAATATATATGCATATAATATATATATGTACATAATAATATTTCTATCAAATACTCGTAAAAGGAGCTTCCGCCATTTCATTGAAATAAAAATATATATTCAATGATTAAATGAAACTGGAAAATAGAGGGCTACGCCCGCAATCCGAGGGTTTTGTAGTGTCCCATGCCAGTAGGAGATGAACTGTCCTACTCTAGGAGATGCTTAACCATTCATGTTAAGACAATATTGCGAATTGTAAGTTTGCATAAAAAATATTGAGAATAAATTGTTTGAATAATTATAGAGAATGGAGTCAGCGACAAGCATACCCCCCCCCCCCTTCCCCTCCTCCATCCTCTCCTACCAATCATTACCCTTTTGAAAATGGTTAACTCCAATTCGCTCTACGGAAAACAATATGCAAGTTTGATGTACTCGTAGTACTAGTATGTAGTACAAGAAACCTGTTATGTGCATTTTTTGTATGGATGATATCAAAATGACCAAATCTAAATGAATGTACTACTATTAAATTTTACGTGATTATTACGAAATTTGGAGATATTATTGCACATGGTGTTGATTATCGTCGGCCATCAATATTTTCGACCTCGAATGAGTTTGAGAAATGCAAATGTAACTATAGAAATATACTATTATTAACCTATTTTGAGAAGATATTAAAATTCCATATTTTTTTTGTTTTCTGTGCTAGTTGAAAGCCATCTTCCTGTATGTTTTCATATTTCTAAGTGTAACGGTCTCGAAATGGTAAGGGGGGTGGGAAAATAACAATATGATCTCATATTTTCCCCTCTGCCTCTTTTCTCCTTTCTTCGAATTTAATGAAGTCGCCAAAAATGGAATGTACTCTGTAGTACCTTTCTCATGATACCCCACTTGCCCATATCAGATGAAAAAAAATGTTGACCTTAATTTCCCCTCTATGGGAACCTCCCCTTAAAGCAGCAACCTACCTACCTCCCCCCTTAAACTTCTCTACCCTACCACTCCTATACCACCAATCTGCACCCTTTCAGAAAAGGTTAACTCCAATTCACTTTACGAAAAACAATATTCAAGTATGCAGTACAAGTATGTAGCCGGTTATGTGCATTTTTTGTATGAATGGCATCAAAATCTCAAAATTTAAATGAATGTACTATTATTAAATAATATGTGATTGTTATGAAACTAGGAAGTATTATTGCCTATGATGTTGGTTATCATTGGCCATTAATATTTTTGACCTCGGGTGCGCGTAAGGGGTGCAGGGGTGTGCTAACTGCAACTATAGAAATGTACTATTATTAACTTTTTCTGATGAAATTTCAAAATTCTAGAAATCTAGGTTTTCTACGCTAGTAAAATTCCGCTTTTCTGTAAATTTTCATATTTCTAAGTATAACGGTCTCGAAATGCAAGGGGGGGGGGGGGACAAACTCGGATGACATATTTTCCCCTCTCCCTCTTTTCCCGTTTCTTCAAATTTGAAAAAAATTCCAAAAATGGAATGTACTCGACGGTACCTTTCTTATGATACCCCACTTGCCTGTACCAAACGAAAAAAAAATTTCGACCTTCATTTCCTCTCTATGGGGACCTCCCCTTAAAGTTGACCTATTACGACGATTCGCTTTCTCCGGTGAATTATAGTAATTCTACATATTCCTACAAAATTTCATGTATGTAGCTTCAGCCGCTCGTGAGATATTCCATGGACAGACGGACAGACGGACAGACAGACATTTGACCGATTTCATAAGGGTTTTGTTTTACTACAAAACCCTAAAACCAGAGTTTATTAACCAGGGTATTATTTTTATCTACTCAAATGATATCCTAAAATGATATTCTTGAATATTCCAAGTGCGAACAGATGTTATGTTAGCTTCATTCTTGATTATCTATTGTCGATTTTACTATCCGGTTTATCCTGATAATCAACAGCAGGTTATCAACTCCTTTGTCCCGTAGGTGACGTTACATGTATAATACAATTCAAAATTGAAAATCAAACTGGAATTTTACCAATTTTTCTGTATAAACCAGTTCTGAAAGACATTGCATAACATTTCTGCCAGATGTACTAATTTGGATATGATTCGAAGATTAGCGATCTTCTAATATCTTATTGGAAGGTTTTGAAAAGTTTTCATAAATAAAAATTTGCATATACTCGTAATTTTTAAGGTAGAGTATAGAAATCCCTTTCATTTCATTTTCAATTTATTATGTTTGTATTTATTTGGCTAATACAAAGAAGAATATGATGGCTCATATGGCTTTCAGTATAAAGCGTCATATTAACACCCCGTGTAGGTTTAAGATTTTTTTACTGTCAAAATTATCTACATGAAAGTTTCCATCACAAGATTTTCGATGGGCAAAAATGAATTTTGACAAAATTAGAATACATATTCCGTAGTATATACTCGTTGTGAAGTCATATATATATTATGCAAATAACTAATGGGCATATGCCACATGCTACTAAACTGGCTTCTTCACTAATCTGATACATAAATGAGTATTGTCTTAAACAGGGAAAGCGGGGCAATAACCTCAACCAAAAGATTACGATACGGCCTGAAGGTGTCTTTATAATTAACATAACGTATGGGTTTTGAACGTCCAAGCCCCACATCCACAGGGCCATAGTAGCCTAAAACAAATGGTGATGTACTTTTGATTTGTTCCCTTTATTTATAGTTTATGGGGTGGTGATTACGACTTTGAAGTTTGCCACTAAAAATCTTCGGTTAAAGTTATACCCAAAGAAAAAGGACAAAAAAACAAACACCTTTCTAGTTTAAAAAAAAATATATTAAAAACAGTCAACACTACAGGAAAGCGTTATGAGACAAAACGAATGATCTAGAATAGTTCAATCAGACTGACCCCACTTTTTTTCGTATCATCAGGGTTTTCTTTTGGCTTTAACTCAAATCCGAATGATTTCTGGTGGCAAACCTCATATTCGTTATCAACACCGCCCAAAAAAAATGTTAAATAGCAAGAAATCAAAGAAAGAAACACTGTCGGTTGTGGTTAGCACCCTGGCAGGAAAAATATATTTTTTTTTATCCTCAAATATCCTCCATTATAATTTATCTTTATCTAGCATCGTACGGACAGAAGCACTCTTCTGGTCTCGCATCTTTGCAGTTGTTCGTGTCCAAAATGACTCCGAATGTGTGACAATTCTATTAGTATATGCCGTGAAGGTGTGGTTTTACTTGGAAACTCGACCGTGGGGGTCGAGATGTGAAGCACCTTATTAACTCACTGGAGGAGATAGAGAGAGAGGGAGAAGTGGAAATATTTGTTCCCTCTCGATTCTACTATTCGAGGTTCTTTCAACTGTCCAAGTCCGAATTAGTTTCAGTTAAGCTTGGGTTAATGACTTCGGTTGCATTCTACATATCAACTTAATTTTTGAAGAACAAGAAAAAAAAAAATATTTTTGTTCCGCCAGAGCTCTAACCTAAGCCGACAGTGTTTCGGGTAACAACAAAAAGTGAATAGTGTGTTACCAATCTAAATCACAGGCGCATACTAACACCTACCTCACATTAGCAATTTTTTGTACAAATTTTTGAATAAAAAAGTCACCATGAAATAAGCCATTTGGAAATTAGCCATTGATGGCCAATTTCGGCTGAATCCGAAAGTCCATTTTCGATTCGCATTCAATGTTCAATTTCCTTTAAAAACTAAAGTGAGAATGTACATGGCTATTTTCGCTTTCCTTCGCATACTTTATTTCGGTTTGAAACCAAAATTGTGCATAGACAAAAAATACAAAAAAAAACAAGCTAGCCTTTGGCTAGTTTAACACTTTTGATTTGTTGAGCATTTGCTACTTTGAAATTAGTAGTTAAACTTGTTCCGATTTCACTGTTTCTGTGAGATGTACGAGTATATGAAATAGTAGGCCGATTTTAACCAAATTTACGAGTGGGATCTGGCAGTAAATATGATTGAATTATATTAAATGCGGTAAAGATATCTTTAGAAGTAAAAAAGCTTTTCTAACAAAAATTTGCCTTTGGAACAGTCGTTCCTATGGCAGCCATATGATAGAGTAGTACAATTTCAACCAAATTCGGAAAGATGATTTGGCAAAGGATACTATTAAATAATTTTAGAAAGAACTTTTTTATTTCTTAAGAAAAAAGTTTTTATAACAAAGACGAACTTTTGGACCAGTCGTTCCTATGGCAGCTATATGACGTAGTGGTCCGATTCCATTGGCTCCGACATATTTACAGCGTGCATTAGAAGGAAGGCTTTGTGCAAAATTTCAGCTCAATAGTTTTAAAACTAGACTAGTTCGCATAGAACCAAACGGACAGACGCACAAAACTTAATCGACTCATCTCATCACACCGACTAAGAATATATATACATATGTACTTTGTATGATCCGAGATGCTTCCTTCTATGCTTTGCAAACTTCTTAACAAAGTTAATATACCCTATCACATACGTGAAGGGTATAAAAATGATGGATGGAGCAATGCCAGGGCGAAACGGCTGCAGACACATATAGAAGAAGTGAAACGGGCGACCTGGGACTATATACAGTGGGTTGCAGCCCCCTAGCGGCGGAGCTAGTCCAACTCGTTAAAAACCGAAATTGTCCATGCTCACTTTTTGCTATACTGCGGGTTGTGAATCAATAGTCCCTTGTGTGGGCTCGGCTCGCTACGCTCGCTCCGCTCTTAAGGGATCCAACCCTCAGTATCGCCCAAACATAAACGTTCGCTCTGGGTACAACAGTCTTTTGTGTGAGTTCATCTCGCTACGCTCGCTCCGCGCTTAAGGGATCACAACTCTCAGTTTCCCACAAACATGAAACCGATGTTATCCATGCATGGCTTATTTCGTTTATTTTCCGATGGACACTTTCAGGTTCAAAACGTAAGTACCAATATGAATTATTTTGGGTGGCCACTTTCTCCATGGCTTATTTCATTGCCCCACAAAAACTTACAGCTGTGGTGTTTCTGCGACAAAATTAACCGCAAACACTTCTATTCTGGTCTAATGTTTTCGCACAAACACCAGAGTTTTTGCTGAAAAATTTGCTAATGTGAGGTAGGTGTAAGTTGGTATACAGAATCAAACCGAAACCACCAAGTTGCACAGAAAATAATTCGCACTTGCACATTTGCAAGAACCATGAATACACTTGTTGAACAAAAGGTTTATTTTATTGCAAAACCTATAAGAAGGTTTTTAATATAAACAAAAACTAAAAAATTAATAAAATAACCTGAAACATTATAAGCTGTAGATGTTATAGACGCATGACATGAGCAGCCAAACGATTCAAATATTTGTATTATTATATTAGTCGAATTTAAGAGCCAGGTGTCGCAGTAATCTACACGGTTACTTTTTCCAAGTATGCGGGTACAGGTTTACATTTTTTAATAATTTTACTGCTAAAAACAGATCAGCAAATAAAAGAAACATAAGTCCAATTCAGGATCTTGATTTTCGCTTCTACTAAAAACCACAAAATGATAATGAACACAGAATAAAAACGAATACGAAATCTCCTCGTGTGTTTTATTAAATTTTATATTGGATAAATGGATTAAATAACATGTTAAAAAAAAGCTTCTAGTCATTTCCCTCGCGACGACCGTCTCTGCCATGTTTCACATGACATTGACATTTTCTTTGATATATACTTTCAGTGCAGAAAAAAATTTAGCTTTGGTTCATTTTTCTTTGAACCCCTGCAGTTTAACGCCACACTATCAATTTTTTGTGCATTCCAAAAAGATGATCAATGTATTTCTGAATTAGCACTTTGTAGTATTCCTAAGTAGAGATAAAATTAAATAACAGTGTATTTTTTTTTGCAAATTACAATATAATGAACTTACGAGTATAAGGGGTAGTTATTGTTTTTTCTTTTTATGAAATTGATATCAATCGAAGGAATGTTAATAACATTCGGAATTAAATCCGACTGTTTGAGATAAAATAGTAAAAGCTTCTGCTAATATTAGGCCTCCTAATCCTAGAAAGATAGTCATATTTTGGTATAGGAAAAGATAATAATACGTAAAATTGACTCCGAACTCTAGGTTAGTATCGTAGAGCGGTGACCGAACGACCACGGCCACCGAGCGCAAGTGTCGGCTTACAAACACGCATAGCACAAACAACAAGCGTTGTCTCAAAAGTCAAAAAGAATAGCCATGTGTCATTTTGACATACACCCCCTAATATTTTCAAATCAATAAGACTTACTCTAGCGATACGTGTGTCTAGTGAAACCTCTGCACGATGAGTGGGTTGCCTGAGAAGCACAGCGCGTATTTCGCGATATTTAAAGAAAGCAATATTTCGTTTACGCATGAGTCACTTTTACGCAGACTATCTTTCTAGGGTTAATTCAATAAAAACTAGAACCACGTATATAGGCCTGTTCGGTACTGAGATTTCAGTACCGGTACTTGATATTTTCAAGTACCGGTACCACAAGCGGTATCCCGGTACTCACAGGTATTCGTTCAGTACCGGTACTAGTACCGGTTTTTTTCAGTACCGAGTCTTTTCAACCATGAGCCGGTTTTTTTCAGTACCGGTACTGAGTACCTGTTCTTTTCAGTATCGAGTCTTTTCAGTACCGGGATCCCGGTACTCAGTACCGAGTCTTTTCAGTACCGAGTCTTTTCAGTACCGAGTCTTTTCAGTACCGAGTCTTTTCAGTACCGAGTCTTTTCAGTACCGAGTCTTTTCAGCAACGAGTCTTTTCAGTACCGAGTCTTTTCAGTAGTACCGAGTCTTTTCAGTACCGAGTCTTTTCAGTACCGAGTCTTTTCAGTATCGGGATCCCGGTACTCAGTACCTGTTCTTTTCAGTACCGAGCCTTTTCAGTACCTGTTCTTTTCAGTACCGAGTCTTTTCAGTATCGGGATCCCGGGATTCGAGTACCTGTTCTTTTCCATAAAAAAGACTCGTTCATTGCTGGACCAATTCTTCAGGTTTTTGGAAATTGTTATTGGAAATGTTCATAGAGTCGTGTCGTGCATTGAAAGATTTTTCAGATACACATCGTAGTATAGTATGTTAGTTAGTACGCACATAGATATACGAGTATGTACATTGTTCATACATAATTATACCCTAGACTTTTAGTATAGGGTGTATTGTTTTTGTCACGACGGAAATATGTAACACCTTAAAGGAGGCTCCGGAGGTATAGCAATGCATATATATTAATGATCAGGGTCACCTCCTGATTCGATTAAGCTATGTCTGTCTGTCTGTCTGTCCGTTCGCACGATAACTTTCGATAGAATGAAGCTAGAGACTTTAAATTTTGGTCAAATGTTGGAAGTATAATCTAGTTGGTTGGTATTGAAAATGGGCATGATCAGGCCAAGAGAACGCCTACCTCCCCTATATATGTAAAATAATTAAATGTATCTATAACTCCCGATTAAATAAACATTAAAAGCTCTAGCTTTGGAAGATTGCTCGTGAGGATAAACTTCTACTTTCCTGAAAAAACAAAATCAATCAGTGGAAAACGAACGGTAATTTCCTTACAAAGAGCCCCGTACTACCCTACTTTTCGGGTTTTTTGTCTATAACTCTTGAACGAATTGACGTAGACACCTGATTTTTGGCATGTACCCCTGGGGTAAGAAGATGCTTAAGTTCTAGTAAGTTGGGCATAATCGGATAAAAGGAACGCCTACCTCCCCTACAAATTTCAAAAAATTAAATATTCTTTTAATTACGATAACTTTCGATAGAATGACATTAGCGAGTTGAAAATTTGACAAAATGTTGTTACTAGGATCTACTTCGTTGGTATTGAAAATGGGTAAGATCCGACCCAAGCAACCCCTACCTCCCCTACAAATGCAACTTCAAATAAGCGATATCTTTTGATAGAATGAAGCCAGCGACTTGAAATTTTGGTCAAATGTTTGAAGTGAGGTCGGGTTAGTTGGTATTCAAGATGGGTTAGATCCGACCTAAGAAACCCCTACCTCCCCTACAAATGAAACTGAAAATAAGCAATAGCTTACGACAAAATAATGCTAGCGACTTAAAATTTTGGTTAAATGTTTGTAATAGCATCCAGTTGGCTAATATTGAAAATACGTAAAATCCGACCACCTACTTGCCCTACAAATAAAAATTGTAATAAGCGATGACTTTCGATGGAGTGAAGCTAGAGACTTGAAATTTTGGTCAAATGTTTGTAGCATGATCTTATTTGTTTGTGACAATGATGGGCAAGATCCGATCCAAGCACCTCTACCTCCCCTACAAATGACACTTTAAATAAGCGAAAACTTTCGATAAAATTAAGCTAGCGACTTGACATTTTGATAAAATATTTGTATTGGGATCTAGTTGGTTATTATTAAAAATGCGCAATGCACGAAACATCTACCTCCCCTACAAGTGAGCAATAAGCAATAACTTTCGATAGAATGAAGCTAGCGACTTGAGAAATTCGACAAATATTTGTAGAATGGGTTAGTTAATTAATTTTGAGAATGCTCAAGATCCTCCTGATAGGGTGCCAACTTCCCCTATAAACTGGTCATATCGGAAATTCACTTTTAATGCATATGGTCGTTGCCAATTTGTCCTTTTGGTATCACCACTAGGTCTGTACAAGTCTAGGGTATATACGCTTCGGACTCCGGGCCGAAGCGAAGCTTCGGCCTGGTTGATTTTGAGTTTTGTTAGGATTGAGACTGAGATGAGAGTATTTATTGTATTGGGAATAGGATATGTAATTGGGTATGATATAAATATGAAATACATATGAACGAATATGTATATGTACGTATGTATTGTACATAATATAATAATATAATGCGTTGCATTGGTCAATAGCCGGCCATACATACACGCTCTATCATCTGCAAATGTACGCCAATTCGATCGCCCCATTTTTTTCCGAATGATTCGCCGCGTTCGCAATCCCCTGCAAAATCGCGTCACCTGGGTCGCCCAATTTTTTTGCGAATGATTCGCGGCGTTTACAATCCCCTCGAAAATCCGGCACCTGGGTCGCCGAATGATTCGCCGCGTTTGAACGAGTAGTGAAATTTAAGTAATTTTGTGCGACCAGACGGTTCGTGGCGTTTTCGGTTTGCAGATGATAGAGCAACAACAATTTGTATGGAGACGATGTCTAGTTGGGTGCGTTGTGATTTTGCAGATGATTCGCCGCGACCGAATTTTTATGGGTTATCTATAGTGGCGGTAGTAGTATGTAGCTTACATAATAAAATATGAGAAGGATGGGTCCACGCAGATATTTTGGTCCTGCTGCAGGTGTGCGTCACGTTAGACTGCCGCTGAAGGCATTTTGAGTCCTTTGGTAACGAAAAAAGACATGCTTTGCAAGGAAAGCCCGATCAGACGAGTATTTCCCCATGAAAACAGGGTGGCCATTCAGGGGTGGGCAAAAAAAAAAGTGCTGGATGCAGATATGCTAGCACGAAACGGCTGCAGGTACATGTACAAAGAGTGAAACGGGCAACCTAGGGCTACATGCGGGGGCTCGCAACGCCCTATTTCCCCATGAAAACAGGGTGGTCACTCAGAAGTGGGCAACTCACACAAGCGACTGCTAATTCACAACCCGCAGTATCGCACAAGTGTGCATGGATAATTTCGGTTTGGAACGAGCTTGGCTAGCTCCCCTCCTAGGGCGTTGCGAACCCCCGCATGTAGCCCTAGGTTGCCCGTTTCACTCTTTGTACATGTACCTGCAGCCGTTTCGTGCTAGCATATCTGCATCCAGCACTTTTTTTTTTGCCCACCCCTGAATGGCCACCCTGTTTTCATGGGGAAATACTCGTCTGATCGGGCTTTCCTTGCAAAGCATGTCTTTTTTCGTTACCAAAGGACTCAAAATGCCTTCAGCGGCAGTCTAACGTATTCGTCTCAGCACCCCTAGTCATACAACACCCATCTTGCCTATATATCTCCCCTCATCGATAAACAAATCCTTTTATCCTGACGCACACCTGCAGCAGGACCAAAATATATGCGTGGACCCATCCTTCTCATATTTTATTATGCAAGCTACTACTACCGCCACTATAGGTAACCCATAAAAATTCGGTCGCGGCGAATCATCTGCAAAATCACAACGCACCCAACTAGACATCGTCTCCATACAAATTGTTGTTGCTCTATCATCTGCAAACCGAAAACGCCACGAACCGTCTGGTCGCACAAAATTACTTAAATTTCACTGCTCGTTCAAACGCGGCGAATCATTCGGCGACCCAGGTGCCGCGATTTTCGAGGGGATTGTAAACGCCGCGAATCATTCGCAAAAAAATTGGGCGACCCAGGTGACGCGATTTTGCAGGGGATTGCGAACGCGGCGAATCATTCAGAAAAAAATGGGGCGATCGAATTGGCGTATGTTTGCAGATGATAGAGCGTGTGTGTATGGCCGGCTATTGACCAATGCAACGCATTATATTATTATATTATGTACATACGTACATATACATATTCGTTCATATGTATTTCATATTTATATCATACCCAATTACATATCCTATTCCCAATACAATAAATACTCTCATCTCAGTCTCAATCCTAACAAAACTCAAAATCAAATATGTATGTACAATGTACATACTCGTATATCTATGTGCGTACTAACTAACATACTATACTACGATGTGTATCTGAAAAATCTTTCAATGCACGACACGACTCTATGAACATTTCCAATAACAATTTCCAAAAACCTGAAGAATTGGTCCAGCAATGAACGAGTCTTTTTTATGGAAAAGAACAGGTACTCGAATCCCGGGATCCCGATACTGAAAAGACTCGGTACTGAAAAGACTCGGTACTACTGAAAAGACTCGGTACTGAAAAGACTCGTTGCTGAAAAGACTCGGTACTGAAAAGACTCGGTACTGAAAAGACTCGGTACTGAAAAGACTCGGTACTGAGTACCGGGATCCCGAATAAAACCGGCTCATGGTTGAAAAGACTCGGTACTGAAATCCCGGGATCCCGGTACTCAATACCGGTACTAAAAAAACCGGGATACCGGTACTCTTAGTTTTTGGTACCGGTACTGAAAAAAAACCGGTACCAAACCGGGATCCCGGTATTAGGAACAGGCCTACACGTATATCCTTGTTTTATTTTAAAACCTGATTTTCATCCAAATTGTTCTAGATGATGCGTACATTTTTTATTTGTAAAAGCAGTTGATATATACGAGTATATATTTTAAAGTATGTAGTTGTCCAAAATAGAGCTATTAACATTTGAATTTACTACCTTAGTCAAGTAATGAATATTTTCCACTCAGTAACATATTAACTACAATCGGAATGTCTTTCAGAATGCATTAATTGTCTTCATCGGAAGCTCACTAACTATCTTCTGGCGCAGAAAAGTTCGGAAGTCATTATCTTAAATCTATATGTTTGTTTTGAAATTTTGCAGAAACTTGTTTAATAGACTTTACATATTTTGCGGTAAAATGGACTGGAACGGAGTTATAGATGAAAAACTCATAAAAGTGCCAGTTTTTCGAAGATGGCGAGGGGAGCACAGGGTGGGGAGTGACATAAACTTGGATTTTATACTAACCCACCGATCTCTACAACATATCAAAAATTCAGAACTATCGCACCTTTTGCACGCTAACCGCCCTTATTTGGTCTTTATTTCTTGGGCTATTATCTCTTTATATCTTATTTCAAATAGTTTTGTTGTTTTGGCAATGGCACCCAATCGCCCGTTATTTGACTGTGGATTGCAGATATGCAGTGGTATTGAACTATAGATAAAGTTATCTAATCGGCTAAAATAGACATCGTCATAAAATTATTAGTTTTTGATTTATTCAATGAATACAATTTGTCGATAAACGTCATTTCTATTACGATAAATAATGAATTACAAAATTATTGCAGATACTTCAACATACACAATCTGTGATGTCTTTCTTTGTCATTTTCTTAATTTATACTTGTTCAATGGAAATACAAGCTGATTATGTAATTGCCTGGGTAAAGGTGTTTTTAGCTGATCATACCAGATTCAGTTCTGTTTCAGTTTTCGGTTGGATTTCGATCAGTTTTTTATTGGATTTCGTATATAATATATATATAATATAATAGTTTTCATTAAAATTTAATCAGTTTTGGGCGGGATTTGGTAAACAAACAGATAACTTATGCAAAACTGATACAAATCCTCCAAAAAACAAAAACGGACCTAAAGGATGTAAATCCTATGGAAAACTGATGGTAATCCTATATAAAACTGAGACGAAACTAACACTGATGAAATAATCGTCTAGAGACCCCCTTCATATATTATATTAGTAACTGACTTGAGTTTGATTCTTCCCAACTGCCTTCAATAAGCGTGCAATCCATTAGGCTTTAATCTTTGGGGACATAAGTTATTCATCAACTCTTCTATACCACCCCAAACATTTTTACTAGAACCCGCTAGCTAAGCACCAGCTCAACACCCAATGAAACTGAAAGTGATCGTCATTAGCCCCACTATAGATAGCTAATTAAATATACAACGAAAAAGAGTAAAGTCAATGGTCCAAATGGTCGTAAACCCATACCTACTTGTAAGCCTTACATCTAACATAAAACCAGCACGAGTTCGATAAGATGACGAATTTGTCCAAAACTTGTCGACAAATCAGTGATAAACGCCGCTACTTGGTCGACTGATGCCAAGAAGATACTTTTGGTTTCTTTTTGTGCATTTGGCTTTGCATCTATCAGAAATAGTACCAATTTTAAGCTATAATGCGCTACTTTTCCACTTTGGATTTATTTAATTTAATTAGTGATTTTGTGTTAAATTTCCGAATTTTCTCAATAAAAACTGGAAATCGAATATATTACTTGTCAACGAGCGATTCATATTGCTGGCCTTGCTGTAGGCTTTTCGGATTTCCCCCGAAGATTTTGTTTTGTTATATTTTTTCGAAGCACGACACCTGAATTTGAATTTCTTTAAGAAAATATTATGAAATTTTAAGAATTATTCCGATGATGATTATATAACCTTGTTGTGGTGTCTATTACAGTATGATGTTACCCGTCGAAGGTGCTGTGGCTTTTTTCGAATTGAAACTTTTGCTTCAACCGGTTTCTTGGCGAAAATATCTGAGAAAAAATTCGGTATAAATATTTGGTTGAGGCAAGTTTTTGGAACATTCAGGATTTGCCTTATTCGAAAGACGGTTCTAGACGTGGTTAAAAAAATGGTAAAGTGAAAAGTTCACATTTTAGTAATTATTATTGTGCGTATTTTTGTAATTGTTATGGTTTTTGTTATCGCATTTATTTGTAGAAGTGGGCACTGATCGCATTCGCTGTGATCGCTTTTGCTTCGGCCGAGAAGGCGTCGCCGGCAGAAAGTGAGAGTGTAAAACAACCCGAACAAAGTGTAGCTACCGTGAAGACCACTGCTCTGAATGGCGCACAATTAGGGCAAAACCTTAATGGATTTACCGATCAATCATTTGGTGGATTTGGTGATATTAACTACGGTGCATACAATGGACTCAATGGATTCAATGGATTTGCCGTTCCTACTTTCGCATCTTTCAAAGCCGCTGATGGCGCAGCCGTTGCGGGATCGGCTTCAGGCGCAGTTGTAGCAGCAGGAAAGACTGAACAAGCTGCCATTAAGACTGAAGGTGCCGCTACTGTTGGTGCCCAACAACTTAACGCTGGCTTGAAAACGAATGCTGCTCTTGCTAGTGGACTCGGTTCATTCGGTAATGGATTTGATAGCAGTTACTACAACGCTGCTTTGAATAATCCAGCTTTCGCCAATTTCGGATCTTACGGAGGATCACTCGAATCTTTCGCTAAGGCTGCTCAAGCTGCAAATACAGGATCTACTAATTTTGGAAATTTCGGTGCAGGAGTAACCCAAACTTTGACTAAGGATGCTACCAAAGTTGCAAACACTGATTCCGTTGTTACTGTTTCAGCCGCTGATACTAAATCCGCCGAAGTTTCAGCTACTAAAACCGCCGCCGTAACTACCGCCCAAGGTACAGTCGCTCCAGTTTACAATTCAAATTCTTTCTTCGCCGCTACTCCATCCACCTTCGGCAATGGATTTGTTGACACCAGCTTGCTTAACTCTGGATTCGGATACCCATCATTTAATACCTATGGTGGATTGAACGGACTCGCTTCATCATCATTGTCAAGTTATGCCCCATCGATTTCTTCGTTTGCTCCAGCTGTTTACACTCTCCCCCCATCTATCTCGACCTTGGCACCAGCTGTCACTACTGTTGCACCAGCAGCTAAGGGCGTAACCAAGGCTCCAGCTGTGAATGTTGCCACCGAAGCTGTTACCGTCTCCACCCCAGAAGTGACTGTTCCAACGCCAGCCGGTAAGGTTACCGTTGATGCATCATTGGTCAAGTCAGGAATTGCAGCCTTGACCCCATTATCTAGTCAATATCTTCAGCACAATGCTTACCCAACGTTTGGTGCAACCTATGGTCCCGGATTCGGAGGATCCTTCCTAAATCCTTCCTTCTCCTATCCATCGTATAATCCAATTTACCACCCCACTCTTTCGCCAATCGGCGGTTCATTCGGAGGTTCTTTCGGTAGTCCAATCAGCACCCCAATCACGCCTATCGGAGGAATTGGTGCAGGAATTGGAGCTCCAATTGGCCACCCAATCGGCCAACCAATCGGCCAACCAATTGGCCAACCAATCGGTGGAATCTCACTTCCATCATTCCCACAGCAACCAGTTGCCGGTGGTGCCCAACCACCTCCACCACAAAATATTGAAGTCTCAACTGATGCCATTTCTGTCTCTGCGCCTGATGTAATCTCGTCTCTTCCAACACCAACCGGTGAGCCTGTCGTCGAAGCTAACAGTGCTAAGATCGAGGAGGGAGAGAAGATTGTTGAAATTGCCTCTTCCGCTTCGAAGTCGACTTCCGTCAAAACCGAAGAAGCTTCTGAAGCGGCCGTGTCTGTGAAGACGGTCAGCAAACCATCAGTTGAAATCGCCAATAATGCAGAAATTGCTGCCAAAAATGCCGTTCTTCCAACATTGACCACTCCAACTTTGAATTCCATCCTGACATCTCCGTTTGCCTCGATTGCCACTCCATCCGTGTCAATTTCGACTCCATCTTTATCGTTCGCCAGTCCATTGGTTCGCTCCTTCTACGGCAATAATTTGCTTCCGACATCATCATTCGGAACTGGTTTCTCAGGTGGTCTGAGTGGAGATTACCTCAACGGAGCCTCTTCGTTCGGAACCCCCAATGGAGCCTCTTCATATGGAAATTTTAACGGAATCTCATCATTGGATGCCTTAAAAGGAGCTTCCTCATTTGGAAATCTTAACGGAGCCTCTTCATTCGGAAACCTTGACGGAGCCGCTTCCTTTGGAAATTTTAACGGAGCTTCATCATTGGATGCCTTGAGGGGAGCGCCTTCATTCGGAACACTTGAGGGAAATTCTAACTTCGGAAGCTCTTCAGTCGGAAATCTTGATGGAAGCTCGTCTTTCGGAGCCCATGATGGAACCACCTCCTTCGGAACTCTTAATGGAGCTTCTTCATTGGATGCCTTGAAGGGAGCTTCATCATTTGGTACTCTTAATGGAGCCTCATCCTTTGGTAATCTCAATGGAGCCTCGTCAATTGATAATTTCAGTGGCTCATTCAATGGAGCACCTTCAATCAACCCCCTTGGTAATGGATTCAATAGCAACAATCTTAGTGCTCTCAAGAAACGCGCATCTAAAACTGCCTAGTGATTATAAACGAACGACATTCGTTATTGGAATGTAAATCAATAGTATTTTTTGTGACTCTTATAATATAAAGAAAAAAAAAGTAATTGATGCTTTTTGATTTTGTCATCACTGAAATCGAAATGAACTTTGAAATTTTGAACAGGTTTCTTAATATCAAGCATATGATTTGGTCAGTATGTTAATATGTTACCAATTTGAATAGATTGATATTTTCGTAAGGCAATAGAACATAAAACTGATATTTTTTTCAGGCTTTGTTCTAGATCTAATTTTTTTTATATGAATGTGGAAAACGTTAACGAGATTGATATTTTGAACAGAAATTTAGCATATATGGAAATGTTAGTGCTGACGCTGCGTTAGTTTAATGCACGCGCGATTTTGTCTGTATTCAAAATGAGGTATAAATATAGAAGAGTTTCCGGTGGGTATACATTCGTTATATACCTGCCAGTGAAATTCTTCGTTGGATATCTTCTATCGTCGGCATTTCTGGCAAATTTATTTTCTTTTATTTGACACGGTAACAGTCGCGCGGCTATACTCATGGCACTGCAACCATTGAAAGTTTATTGTACCATAGCTTTCTCTTCAAGAACAGACCATCCATTATGGTGTCTTTCCAGCAGTTTTTCTGATAATGGCAGGGCACCTGGTGGTTTGCCCGATTAACATATAACCCACCCGTGCAATCGATAGGCATTCGCATAAAATTCGCCATGTTGTCTAAACGTCCACCAAATACAGACATTTGGTCTCGTTAGATAAATCCATTTTATTTAGACGAAATCTCTCCAGGTGATGGCCCAATAAGTAGCCCACAAGTAGCATCAGTTCGGCTCTACTCATGTGGGTAACAATTCCATAGTTGTCTTTTTAACTACTTCCATTGGCGCATCCCTGGAAGGTTATGCCAATCACGCTGTCATATCCTTTCAGACCATTCCGAACCGGTCCTGATCATTGTGAGTGACCAACTACAACCACGACCAAACCTCCATCAACCCAAAAATTAATGCAATTATAGTTCAGCGAAGGTTCGGTTGTGGATATCGGTGGTCGCACGAAAGGGCCACGAACGGTGGAATTAAGCATCTCCGATCATATAAAGTATATATATTTTTGGTCAGATGAGGTTGGTTGATTAAGCATTGTCCGTCTGTCCGTCTGGCTCTAACTAAGTTCTCAGTTTTGAAGCTATCAAACTGAAATTTTTTTTTTGAAAATTGTACAAAGCTTCTATTGCACGCTGTATTTATGTCGGAACCCATGGAATTGGACTATTACATCATAAAGCTTAAATAGAAACGACGGGTCCAAGAGTCTGTCTTTGTCAGAAAAACTTTTTCATTTCTGAAGATATCTTTATCAAATTTCACATTATTCAACATTATCTTTCGCTTCGCGCGAAGGATATCATACCCTCGACAAGCTAGTCGAAGGCTGTCTTTTTCTTTGTCTTCGTTACAGTTTGCAACAGGGCCAACTACGAGTAACTGTTTAGTTTTCGTGGCTGCAGTGTTACAATTTTTGTATTTTATTATTAGTAAGTCGTCAAATTAATGAAGCAGAAGTCCTTCTCCAAAAACGGCTCCAGTTTACTTTTTCTGAGGATTTCTGACGAAAGTCAAAAATATTAGCTTCATTAATTTTTCTTCGTTGCTGTCGTCAATCGACGGCTATGGGCTCAAATGACGATTTCCGCATGTTGAGTTATTGTATCGATGAGTCGGACTCTGACTAACCGTGTCAAAACCCAATCAGTCGATGAGCGTCTGAGTCGTCGATAATGTAAATAAACAAATAATAAAGGTCCTTAGATGTTAAATAAGATAAGATAGTCGAGCTGCTGATCCAGCAGGAAGCCACTGCGCTCATAAGAGGTCTATTGTGCCGTAGTCCATTAAGTCATAAATATATTTGATTTCAAATCATTTATATTTGTGAAAAGTCGTTATAATTTTCAAATTGGGCATTTATGGGTTAAAATTGGTCGCTGTAAACCATAGAGAATAACTATGGAGGAGCAATCCGCATATACTAAACACTAAACTATTTGAAGCAATTCCAGTCGTAAAAAGTAAACAGAGAAACACACGCCCTCCACTGCGCAACACCCGCGCAGTCTATATAAAAACACAGGAAGCACGTAAGATGTCATCCCCTCTCCTACTTCTCCTATTGGAACAATAACATTCCAGTCTGTCTCTCTGCTGCGGAACACCCGCCCGGTCCATATAGAAGCACGCAAGATGTCAAATTTCCATCCCCCTTCCTACTTCCTCACCTGTGCCGAATTACTTCGTTTCTCTGGCTCTTTTTCATTTCCTCTGATACTCTCTCTTCAAAGCTGTAAACCAATCTGGCTCCGGCCATGTTTTTTTCCTAGTTCAGGGTTGGTCAAACTCGTGAGGTTGGCAGCCATGCCATTATCGGTGAGGGCGAGCTGAAATAGTTCATGCAGAATTTGTGCAGGCATGTACAGATTCGGTTATGAGCACAATATGTCCATGAAAGACTCGAATTAATGAGCTACGCTTGCTCTAGGTGCCACAATCTCTTGCGTGCAAGAAGAAGGCCTTTTCGGTTGAATCGAAAGTGTGAATATGCCCTATGTAGAATGTACACTTTCGGCATCTACTATTTCAGTGGTGAATAATCGTTTTGGCGCGGTGGTGCGTCGAGCGGCCATTGTTGTTTAGGTTCTTGAGGCTGACAGCGAGAGGTCGGCAGAAAATCTAAAGTTTTTGGGGTGGAGCGTGAGGACTCGGACGTGAAATTTGAGGGGACACATGAAAAAAATTGGTCGGCGAAAATTGTTGAATTTCTTGGCTGTTCGGTGTTTTCCTGTTGGAATTTCGTGACGTGCTCGGTTCGACTAACGAATTGTCGTATATCTGCGTTTTCGCAATATTCTGTTGAACTGCTTGTTAACGAACGGGGACATGAGCTTATCCAAGCTATAAACAGCCTGTTAAATATTTTTATTTTCTCATGCGTCGGTTAAATTATCGAGTCATAATATGTGGCACGCATCTCAAAGCTCAAATTATAGTAAAATGAGTTGATTTTCTTGGCGGCATTCTACCAACCACTATTTTATTCTACGAGTATGTCAGTACAGCTTCTCAGCATATTCATTTGCGGATGAGTTTACCCCAAATTCTCTTCCATCGAATGAATTTCCAGGTACTGTTCTTTATGGCCACTTTTATTGTTTTCATTTTAATCTTACCTTTCGGTATCAGATGTGGGTTTTTTTTTAGGATAAATTTGGATAAAAGATTAATTGGAGGATAGCGGCCGGTTAACGTTTTGTCCGATCTATAACGCTAACCAAACATTGAGAAAATTAAATCGTACTTGCTGGTAATTTATTGATAAGATAAATTTTAATCGGACATTGAGCAACCGGCTTGCCCCACGAAACTCATCGAAACGATGGCCCCAACCTGCCTTTTCTTTTTATGTCTGGGTGATAATTCCGTCCCCCTTCTCCTTCCGATTTCGGCCATACATTGGAATTTTATGTGTCCGTTGGTAATCGTTGGCGCAGTGGGCAAGGGATTAAAATTCGTTAGCTCGATTGCCTGAGATCCGGAATTTGGGTAGTTATCGGTATCGTATTTCGCATTCGCCTCGAAGAAGCGCTCTAGTCATAGGCGACGCCAACACCGGAATGGAATACATTTCCTTTCCTGCACCAGGTAATCTCAGAGTGACTGTCCGTTGCGGAGTGGCGGCGTTTTGGCAAACATGACTTTGATCTATTAGTTACCGTCAAAAATCGACCAATTTTGCGTGTCAGCAAAAGCGTTGCAATTGTTGAATTATTTCTTCATGTCGAAATTCATGGCGCGGTTTCTGAAAAATATTTGAATATTCAAGACCCCAGTGCACCTGTACCCGCAATGGCCTTTCTGGATATGGGGTAAGTCCCGTATATATTGTTTCATTTTTCTTAGGGCACCAGGTACTTGCAATCTCATTTTCTTTTCCCGACCCTTAAGGTGGACACACATTAGCGTCCTGGACGCGGGACAAAGTAGATGGACTACAAATGCCCTTATCCAAATTTCGGGAACACACACTGCAATCCATCGCGAGCCAGACGTCATATTAAAAGACAAATTCAATGACGAACTCAATTTTCACTTATTCGATTTAATTTCTTGCACTCCCAATTGCATTGCAAAACAGCTTGGCGGCCGCCAACACGTAAACCGTTTTCGTTGCTATTTAACACTGGCCACGTTTATGCCGTGGAACTAAAAAGCGATTTAACTAAATCGTTTTAGTGCTAGTACTTGTTCGTGGTGTGTTTATACCGACCATACGAAGATGTACTAAACATGAAAGATGTCAGCTGTTGGTTTGTGACTGCGGTGACATTGGTTAAGAAAATGTCAAGGAGCAGTAGCCTTTTAATAAAAACGCGTTTCTACCGCTACAATCAAAGGATGAAAAGAATGCAGAGTTTCAGGAAAGGATGAGGTATTTATATTACAAATAAAATATTATTTTCAACAACAACACCATTAGCGAAGATAGCAACATCACCTAGTCCCAATTTTTTAGTCCAGTTCTGCATAGCAAGTGGAGCTAAAATTGGTACCAAAACCAGCTAGTGCGACATATTTATGTCATCGTGAGTTAGCTCGAATTAGTTAATCCTCGAAGATAGTTCCGCGGCATCAACAAGGCCACTGACAACACAAAACATAAACCAAAATTTGACTCCGTTAAGTTCGGATTTCGTGCACAAATGGGGGGGGGGGGCTACCAATGTCGTCTTTAAGACTCGATTTAATGAGCCAATAGCTCATTGCGTTGAAACATCGGTGCGATGTTTGCTCCAACCTATTCCTGGGCTCGAGTTCCGTAGTGGCTATGGTTAATCAGGCTGTCTTCCCCGGTGATTTAGACATAAGAATAAACGTCAGCCATTCCCGGCTTATCGCAGAATACGACTAAAAGGATAGGTATGCCAGCAACATACATCATGCGATACCGCTTGTAAGAAAAACGCGAAGTTAGTCTTATTTTCTGTGGTCACCCAATTCGATTCATCCGCTAGAATGTCTATTGGGACCATTAGAGGGACGACATAAGTAGCATCATCTGACGTTGTTCGGTATGCAGAACGAAATCTCCAAACCAAAATCAACTATCTTCAAAAGTACCGGGAGTTTTCTATGTTACCTTAACCTATCGTTTCCTTTCCAAAATTTCATATTAGGAAATGATTTCATCACTTTTTTAATATTTAATTTTATTGATCAACAAGACACACTTTCAACGAATTTAGGCGCGTTTCTTCCAGGCATCAATGATAGCTGGAGCGGCAAAGGTATCAACAACAGTGTGGATTGGGGCAGTGTAAATGGCTGACTTAACAATTGGGGTGGCAATTGAGACAGCTGGGGTAACAACTGGAGCAATGGCTGAGTGAACGATTGGAGCAGTATAAGAGGTGATGGCTGGAGCGGCATAAGTGGTATAGGCTGGGGCGGCGTAGGCGGTGGCTATGGCTGGAGCAGCATATCCGAAGGCAGCTCCATATCCAAAGTATGGGAAGATTGGTGCAGCTGAAGCAACAGCGATCAGAGCAAGAGCCAAAACAATGTATTTCTGAAAAATAAAAAAAATAAACTTTAATAATCCAATCCAATTGTTGAGTACTAAATTTTCCCTACCATGTTGATTGCGTTAGAAGTGTCTTCTGATGAAGCAAGTTCTAATTGATACTATCCTCCAAATTGCTCACACTATTTATACAGTCCTCGTAGTTTTACAAAAAGAACAAAAAAGTAACCGGCTCTATGTTGGTTGACAATTTTCCAGCGAAATTATTATCCTCTATGTCTTTCCGGATCCGGAAAGTGAAATATGTATCGTGAAAATAATGGACCGTTTTTTTTTGCTTTCATCCCCAAAGATATCCAAGCTACTCAATAAAACACTGAAAAAAAAGTAGATCAGAGTCAATCGTCCACTTCTTCTTCAATAATCACTATGCTAAACTACAAAAAAAGAATTGGATATGGCTCGTTCTTAAGGTCGCCACACACCAGTAAGCCGAACCATTTTTTGCCTGAGCTGAACCACGTCTATTTTTTTATAGAAACGTGGAGAAGTATTTGATGTGTCTTCACATTTTTAAGATAGTGCGAATGATAAAAAAAGTTCGGCTGAACGGTGTGTGGCGAACTTTAGAGTTTGCGTCTAGTTGAAAGACAAAAAAAAATAAAAATAAAAGATTCATCGAATTGCCGAAGATCAAATTTAAAATTTTAATTAATCAATGTATCTGCGGATTCCGCACTATCATTTTTAGTCAAATTAATGCAGGCTGGGGCTTGGTTCTCTTTAATGTTGGCTATAACATAAGAATAGGCGGATATCATAAATAAATGAACGTGAAGTCCGAACTAAAACCATCAAGTCCACTGCCTGGTTTGTGTTGCTAACTGCAACCAGTCTATTTTTTATGCTTTCGTGACCAAATTTCCAGGCAGAAAATCGGCGGCTGGATTCTCTTTTTTTTTCAATTTCAGATTAAGCATATTTAATTTATTTAACGGGGGAGAATTTTTTCAAGTAGAGGTTGTCTAAAAATATCAATGTATATTAGTTTAATCATTTAAAAATTGTCCAGGCGGCCAAGGCCCGACGTCGGGCTGTCGCGCCACGATGATGATGATGATTTAAAAATTTTATTCGGAATCTTTTTGAAACCGTTCAGAAATATGCTAAACGATAGCTTGTGGCTTCATAATTAACATGTTTAAGTTGAAGTCTGATCGCAGAAACAAAAAAAAAAATGCCAAAAATTTGACCTGATAAAATAGAGCTCGTGCCTACGGCAAACTTTTTAGTTCACAGACAAACTAAATAGTTTAGCTAGAAAAACAGAAAACATGGTAGTTTATAAGGCCGCGCACACAGCAAACTAAACAAGTAATCGCTGAATGCGTACATCCATCGGGTGACGGCTCGCTCCGTGTATGTTGGGTATTAATCCCCACGGACACTATTTGGCAGCCTACGTGTTAAAAATTTTCAAATCTCTGCCCGCTTCGAAATGTCACCATTACATTTCATCTACCACTCATATCAAAGCCTTCGCATCTTCATTCCAAACTTGTCCTTTGTAAAACTCTTCGGCAAAAGATACGGATCGGAGTGATAAGATCTAAAACAGGATATCGGCCCGTCCTGCCTCAGATCTTTTGAAGATTACCCAAAAAAAAACCAGACTGCAACTTCGGCAATTCTTCGAGTATCTTTCATCGGCGACGTGAAGTTCGCACTTTTCCCAAGGAATTACAAGTCGTGTTCGTGTACCCTACCACCATGGCGGCAACGATGAGAATATTTTGCGGGGCTGGTCTCCTGAAAACATCCAATAACGTAGCATTTCAGTAGGTATTAGTGTGCAGTGTTAAGAATGTGTCGAATGTGCTTTTGCGCCAATCGACTGGGATCACCTCGTCCTCCCATATTCGCAGGAGTAATGAAAAATGCTATTTATTCGTCCAATTTGCATGGGGTGCGATAACTATTGCACATTAAATGCGTACATTGGACCTAGTAGTACCTTGCCTGATACATTTAAATTTTCAGCAGTCAGAACTGAAATTATTCCTGGAATTTACTAGTGCACACGCGAAAGAAAATTTTATAATGTGTTGCCGGAATTTTGTTGCCGGCAAAAGCGAAGCAGCGGCAGCAGCAGCAGCAACGTCTGTGTCTTGGGTAAGTGAGCTTACCGTACAAAACTTTAGCTTTTTGTTACGAAAATCTCTTAGGTGCGATCTTGGTGTAAGAAAGCACACTTACCCAAGACCTAGGCGATGCTGTTTCTGCTGCCGCTGCTTTGCTTCTACCGGCAATGAAATTCCGGCAGGTTTCTTGTTGGACTCATGGACTCACCGCCGGCAGATGGATCAAACATGGGAATAGTGGGATCGTGTGAAAGCATCCATTTAAGCCCATGTTTTATCCATGAGTCCATCCATCCATCTCATCAAAAAAATGGCTTCAGGTAGGTTAAATTTTGATGTGATTATACTCGTATAATGTGGCGAAATATTGTTCTTTTGTTTGGTCAGATTTTTTTTTTGTAAATTCTTAATTTCTATCAGTTGCAGACCTATAAATATTTTATCAATTTTTCACGAAATATTGAATGATTCCCAAGTTAAGAATTTTTTTTTATTTGATTATCCATCTCGCGAATTTTCAGAGGAAAGATTAATGGTGCCTCCGAAATGCCAACTAGTGGAATCTTAACCCATAGCGTCAGCCTGGAAAACATACTGTTATGGTGTCTAATACGGTTACATCGAAAGAGGCTACCATAATTCGAGAAACTGTGTGAAATCCGCTTTACTATGATTATTGGCCACCCATATGTTGTTTGAATCATTCAATAAACTATATGAGAGTGCGTGCAGAGGAATCTATAAAATTTACCTTAAAACTTTGAGGCAAATCGACCAAAGTCAAAAACTTGTTTTCTGGTTTAGCGATTAAGTTCAAATTTTTCTTTGGAAAAAAAAAGCCGCATATTATTAGCTATCTGTTCTTGAAAAGCTTTCTTATTAGTTTTGGAGATTTAAAAATATTTTTTTTTAATAAAAATAGTTTGAAAATAATATTAAAAGCTCTAAAATTTTTAGGATGGTTTCTAAAGCGCCCGTTACACAGTCAAATTTGACTATTTTTTTTTTTGTGTCAAATGTTCGACTCATTCTGTACTGGACTAGTACTGCAGAAATTCTTAAGCCCTTCGCAGAAATATGTACCATATATTATCTTTGTTATAAATTTTGCATAGAAGGAAGCGTCTCCCACCATATAAAGTATTGTAATGTTTCCTCTGCTGAGCGAAACCAGAACGAAACCAGGTTCGTTAGATATTCTTGTGCTGAATAATGAAAACACTTCGATTGAAAAACACACAATTTATTTACAAAACGACCTACACACGCGTACTAACAACAAACGTTAAAACGTCAAACTAGCTCTAACAATAACGACGGCACTACTTTCCGGTTCCAAGCGGATACTTTATACCGATCCGACTGTCACTGAGTGTCAAGTCTGACTACTTCTCTTCTACTTCGGTGACATCTGCCTTTTATAGTTGGAAATCCATGCATTCGTCAATTAGCGAAGACTCTACATTTTTCGAGATGTTCCAGTCGCGGGTTTCCACTACTCAACGAAGGTTCGAGAATCCGCTTCATTATCGATGGTTCTGTTTCGAGATGGATCGAGACTATGGTAGAGCTTAGTACAGCTTAGTATTAAAATAAATTTTAATTTTACTGGCCAATAAAGAAAAGACTAATTGATTGAAAAAAAAATTTAATTCAACACGGAAGTTCACAAAAATCGTGTTTCGTGTTTCAGAATAGAACAGCGAAAGGGAAGTCTAGTGGAAGAGACAGTATTTCCTTTGTTCAGATTTGTCTTGGATTTTTTAGCCTTCAAATCTCAACTCAAACGACAAGATTAAATTTAGATTTTAATAATATTTCATCGGGGAAAATGCAATTTATTGTAACAAGTTTTATTTGAGTAGTGGAATCATTTTTTTTCTGTTATTCCATGCAATTATAATACATAAAATCAACATTTTATTCGGGATAGATATCCCACCAGATGTAGCTTGCATCGCTAAATGACGAGTTTATTATGATGAACTGAGCATTTTCGTTGTTTAATTTATTTTTTTTGTATCATGTTACATTCTTTTCCGGATATTTACCATATTTTCAATTTCGTGAACACAGTAAAAATTTTGAGAAAATAAATTTACACATTTCTTTATGCGCACCAGACACCAGTTGATAATTTTGCAAATCCCGAAACCCATGCGCACCATCCGGTCTTCTTCCGCCGCCAAAATCAAGTTGCCAGTTGTGCTGTACATGTATATTTTTTTCACTTACATACCGCCACCACACTAGGTGGAAAGCAAATATTCGGGCGGAAAAAGAGCATTTCAACAAGATTTCAGTAAGATTTGTTTTAAATCTCAGTCGAAATATCGATTAATAAATGCATGGTATACTTTGGAAATTTGGGGGTAGATTTACTTAAGTCTCGAGATTTAACCAAATCACCTACAGTGTGCAAGGAACATAACACTCAATCGAGTAGTTGATTCTAACGTTCTTTTTTTATGCACAACGTTTAACTTTAACCCGAGTGAACCTATACCGGCGTAGAAAAGACGGACAGGCTGACGAAGGTTGACCAGAACCCATTTTGTGAATCTCGTATTTGAAAAGGAGCAACCTGTGCCACTCATGTTAAAAGCCATTGTCAATTTGAAAGATTTAATTAACCTAAACTATACAGGGTGTATTGTTCTTAATGGTAAATACTTTAATAGTAGATATGTAGTAGTGTTCAATTCAGAAAAATTAACATAAGTCATGGACACTCTCTCTTCGATCGTTACAGAGTTATAGCATTTTTTGTAAATTGAGTTAAGCTGGACATTTCGAACTCCAAATTTGCTACCTCCACGATCAATTAATCCGAGATTTGACCTCACTTCTTTCTGAAACTATTTACAATTTTATATAAATGGACTTTTTCCTTGTTGCAAAGATCACCGTCATTTCAAAGGTACAACTGTTCAAACTTTAAAAGAAATTCAAAATCGATTTTTCATTTAAAATTCCATTGATTATTTTACAACGGTTTTTCGGACGACAAAACTGCAATGTTGATAAAAGTTGTTCTATTGTGTTACCTTTCGAACGGCATGTAAATTTTAAGGACTTAAATTTGAAAAATTGAGAATGTTACGTATTAAAGGTCTGAAGAAGATACAAACTTACTGCTACTTTGACTAAAACAGATAGTACACGCTACGAATGCAAAATTGAAAAAAAAAATATCTTTTGGTTTTAAAATTTGGCTAGATTAGTGTGGAGAGTCCTCTAAATACTCGTATATGCTCCAAGCTTCCCATTAATAGGGGGTCCGGAAGTGTCGGATAAAGGCGGTTTAAAGTCATTTCTGCCGATTTTTCTTGAATATTTCCGTTTTTAGTTTAGACGTCGATAGAATAACAGGAAGAAATCGAGTCGTTTTCAAATTTTGCAAAATTAATAAAAGCAGTCTTCTGAATATCTGCTCCAAAATCTCCGTTGATAGGGGGTCGGGAAGTGTAGGGTAAAGGGAGTCAAATGTCCTTTTTCCCAGTTTCCTTGAATATTTCGAAAACTGCGAGATTTACATAAAGAACTCTTACGACGAATTAAAGCACATAAAATTTCCTACAAAATGATATATCACACGTTAGACTATAAAATGGTATATTATACCTTAGATAGCGCATAAACCAAGGAAAACAGAAGAAAAAAACCATTGACTCCCTCTCCCCTACAATCACGAACTCATTGTTTGAAAGGACATTTATTGGGAGCCCTTCCGCGGTGCTGTTTATACTAAATAACTGCCACATTTATGTAAATAAAAGAAGCTCTGAACAGACATCGAAACCATTTGCTTCTGAAAAGCAAAACCCTAAAAACTGTTTATTTTGTTTGCACAAAAAAAAATCAAGGTAAGCTCACACAAGTTGAATGTTCATAATATTCAACGTATTAAAATTCGTTTTGCACGTGAACCAATTCTATGACGTTAGTGAGTCCGATCTAGATACAAAAAAAAAAAGAAACAAAAAAAAATCTCTAAGATTGGAGATAGCCTAGACTTGGTGTAGACCTAGTGACTAGACCTAAACTTTAAATTCGCAACGGCTATGTTATCATATGGCTTTACGTATCATATAGAATTGCTAAAATTTCGGCTTGATTATAACCTTGACAATTGCGTTATGACGATGGATGGAAGATATTCGTTACTTTGATTCGAGCGAGATCTTTTTCTTCCTATGGTATGGGGCGTAAAAATAAACAACGGCCTTTCTCGGGTTGTTTACAACGGATGTAATATTTCTAGCATGCTTTTTTGTAAAAAAATGATAAAATTATTTAACCGTAAAGTCCATGAATTTTAATTAATTTGAATTTAAAATTAAAATAACTTATGTATAACACTTTGCTGTTATACATTTTTTTTTAGTTTTATCCAAAATAGTTAAATTTATTGTAAATTAAATTTTCTAAGAACGAAGGAGTTTTAATTTTAAATTATTAAATATTTCTAGCACGTCTTCATGAATTGGGACGTAATTTGATCCCGTGCACAAAGGTATCTTTGGCCTGGGATCTAATTCATGGAGATTACTGAGGGGATTTTTCTTAAAAAAAAATTAAATAAACCAACTAAACGGAGGACTGAAGCCAACCGTCCTTTATGCTTGGCACATACTTCCGAAAATCATCTCGCTGTACGGGAATTACTTCGGTTGCTCAACCTACTATGACTACTTATTCAAAGAAGACCGAGGCATCTCAGCAGTGGCGCTTTCAATCGTCAAATCTAGGACAGATTTTGGGGAACAGAACAATTCGACCTTTGGTTGCAGTGTTTATGGATCTTCAGTAACATGGCCCGATACATAATATTTATATGGACCTATTCCGAATGTTCCGAATGTGATATCAGTCATAGAGGTTTTCCGCTTTTATTTCACTCCTTTCCGATTAGTTCTTTCCTGGTACATATATCAACCTGTGCCAGAATTAAGCCAACAGTACTTCCTTGAAGTCATTACATACTTTCACGGTGAAGACGCAGATTCTGATAGAAAATACCAGGGAAAGTTGCCCGAGCAGACCAGGCTTCAACATTGATGAATAAGCCATCGAAACACCTTGCTGGTGCAAGCATTGCAGAAAACGTAGATGAATCTTGCAAATGTACGCGGAGCTCTCCCATTCAAATCCAATTACATTCACATAAAGGCGAAACTCCAAATCCGATCCGAACTATCCTTCGGATGCAAAAGGCGGATCCTTACTCAATTATGGGAACGATTGAAAAATACTTCTGAAAAGAAGGTCCTTCGATTTTCGGAGCGTCATATAAAGGAAACCAGGGGCGAAGGAAGTATAACCATACAGCCTTGTCTTAAACTTCAGTAGAGCATAGCGCGTCAGCCACTCCTGCGCGCTATCGTACTCTATTCTGGGCACAGCTCCCGAAAGCACATACCCAGCGCCTGACACTATATTGCCATAGATCGACGCCATGTGATTTCAGAACCCCCACTTGATCATCCTTGGTTGAATATGGCGTTCCATTTCATGGCATGTAAAGCAATGCAGTTATCATCCTTCGGCAATGCGTGATCTATCCACTACCATTTTTGTCTTCGTATCAAATCGTCGATTGGCATCTGACGCGGACTTACCTCTGCAATTAGTAAGAAAAAGAAAATTCTTAGAATTCGACGAAGACATGAGTTGACGAAAACTTGAAGCTTTCTGGTAACACTTACGGAAACTTTCCATGTACTGCTCCCATATAAAAGTACTGACAGTACCAGGGAGCGAAACAGCCCAGCTTGGTCTCGATGCTAAGACAATTGCTCTGCCAGATTTTGGACAGCATGCCGTATGCACATTTAGCCTGGTTGATACGATGAGCATGTTTTGGTCCGTATCACCATTTTCGGCAACAATGCTACCCAGGTAGACGAAGTTGTCCACCTTCTCCACAGGCTGCCCATTAATATTTTTTCGTAATGGCGGGCTAAGAACCTTGATCTTGCTGGTATTAATCTTTAGCCCAACTTGCCTGCCTCCCTCTCAAGATCTAACGCCATTGCGGACAGATTCATGATTTTGTGGGAGAGTAGGCATATGCCGTTACCGTAGTCAAAATATTGAAGATAATATGTCCAATTGAATTCTTTTTACTAGAAAGCGCCAAATTCCCCCGGTTCCTCCCCTTTTGAATGGCAAGACTCTAGCAAGCAAGCAAGCTGAATATTTTAGAAAGGGCGCACAAAGCGCAACTTGGATATTTTTGGCGAACTTTTGGTGGCCAATACGGCCCTTCGACCTCACGAAAATGGACAGTGGCGGGCGCTGAGGTGTGGGCACTCCATTATTCTCGGTAGTCGGGATCTTCCTGAGGAACAGATTACAACTTTCTAAAACTTGCATTTGGCAACAACCACATCAGCCTCATTCCCTCTAGGGAGCAATGGGTAACCAATAAATATAAAATATTACACCCGACTCCTCGGTCATCTAGAGGGATGGTTCAAAGACCGACGACGGAATGGGTGCGGGCATATAATCGATGAGACTGATGATTAACTTATCGTTCATCTTCCTGACTACTTCACCGCCTTTCAGGCGGAGATTTCGGCAATCTCGCAAGCTCTGTCCCGACTTGGGAGGCATGTATTAGGCGATATTCAGATTAGCTGCATTTTCAGCTCCGACGCAGCCACGCACAATAGCCAAGCATAGTCGATCGTATCGCATGCTGATGATGATGAGTGTGAATCCGCCCATTTGATGCTGTGTATCTCGACTGAAATTTCAAGCAGTCGTGCAGCGCGGTGTCGTGTGTGTGAATTTCGCCTTAACTTTTAGGGACATTACTATCTAAGTAGATAGTCGATCTGCGATACGGTCGCTTGAATCTTTTCTGGTAAAACTGTTGAGAATTGCCGAACGGTCCTCAGAGAAACGAGCAGTTTCTTTAATATTACTGTTTGTTGGGTAATTAAGGAGCTGGCCCGTCAAGGGGTAATCTATGATACTGATATGAATCTCAATCACTTCAAACCGCCAATAGCAGTGTGTAAAATGGCAATCAAATCTGCTGAATTTGGCAGTGCCAATGAAAGGTACCTCGGCGGTAGCGCCAAATAACGAGGATTATATGGTCTAGACTAAATCCAAATCGTTTGGCCACACTGCTCTCGTTGAATAGCAAGCACATTAGCAGGGTAGTCGGGTTCGTTACATGGCAGTGTCCTATTTGCGAGATCACGACTACTGTTGAAGTTGTCAGGATGAGTATGAGCAGAGTGTTCCTCACATTCTTTACTCAGTCCAGCTTTGGCTAGTAAGAGGAGGAGATTTCAAGGACTCTACTTTTTCCAATACACAGAGGGTCTTGCAAGTGATACTACAATCCCAATCAATCGCTTTATTGCCAGCGGTACCTCGGGTATAAAGTAAGGAACACAACGGAGCACCATATGTGGTCTATGTGTGTTGTGGTCAATTACGGGAACCACTGCACCTACCTACCTAATTCGAAAACGAATTCCCAATCTCAAAAATCATCGAGTATTCGCTTCGCCTGAAAATTCAGAATCAATTATTGAAATGGAAAAAAAATTGTTTTTGAGTTACATGATATCATTTCCATCCTTTCGATAGCGATTCGAATCGAGCCGAATTACATGATAGGGCCCCTGGTTTCTAATTTGTCTCCTTACCTTCTCCCACACGTTCTCTACGGAATTTAAGTCTGGACAATGCGCAGGCAACTTGAATATTGGTAAAGAAATTGTCCGTAAAAAATGACCTTATCCACATGGTATAAAGTCGACTAGAATATTTTGTAGCGCCACCCAGTGAAAAAAAAAAATAAATCTACATAAGAAGTCATTCTAAATGGCAAATTGATCAGTATCAGTACACGAATACCTTGCTAAAGAATAAAATGTATAATCATAAACTTAGGTCTTCAAACCGTTGTCGATACCAGAGCAGCCTTTGATTGCCATCATTCCATAAACAATTGTAATGACGGATTTCCGAGTTTTTGAAGGCAAAATTTTATAATTAAAATATTCTGAGCAGGATCTCATCTAGACGAGCGCTCTGATTCCAAGCAAAAAACAACTTGTTCGTTTAAGCACGTGGCTCAAGTGGATATGTCAAGGATACATTTAAAAGAAAATGTTTCTAATTCTTTTTCAAAGAACGTTTAAAATTTGCAAATTTATAACGAAAGTAAGTATTCAAAAATGAATAACAATATTCACCATTAATGAAAAAGAAAAAAAAAAAAAAAAAAAACCTGGCTTAATACTCTTCTCCATAATTGAATGAGTTCGTATACTTGGTCAAATACATGATGAAATTTTGATCCAATTTCAATCACTTCAAATAATTTGCTATCACATTGAATAAAACTTGCTGGTGTATGCATATGATTAAAACAACTAGATGATGGTATAAATAGTGCGATGATAGCTTTAAATTGTATCAATTCAGATTTACTTCTTACAAAGAAACATCTAAACAATATTCAAAATGGTACGATTGAAATACAAACTGAAAAACTATTTCAGATTAAAACTAATCCGTTTATATTTTTCATTTACAGAAATTCATCGTTTTGGCCCTCGCTCTTTTCGCTGCTGCCTCAGCCACTCCAATTGGTTTAAGCACTCTTGGAGGTATCTCGGCCATCAATGCCCCAATCACCGCTTCAATTGCTCCTGCTCTTGCTACTCCACTTACTGCCAACATCGCTCCAATCGCCCCAGTGCTTTCCGCTCCAATCCTTCGATCAAACATCCTCGCCGCTCCAGCTTGGTCTACCCCACTCGTTAGATCTAACATCCTTGCCGGTCATGGTTTGACAACCCCAATCATTGGATCAAACATCCTTGCCGCTCCAGCTTTGTCCACTTCAATCCTTGGATCAAACATTCTCGCCGGTTCAGCTTTGAACGCTCCACTCCTTAGGTCGAATATCCTTGCCGGTCCAGCTCTCAACGCTCCACTCCTCGGCTCAGGACTTATCGGTGCTCCAGCTATCGCTCCATGGTCACTTGGACTCAACACCTGGAACACTGCTGCCATCTCTCCATTGTCTCTTGGACTTAACAACTGGGCCGCTCCTTCTGTTCTCTTGAAGAAACGTGCTTAAATTATAAAAATTAGGAATTTTAATTGTGAATATTTAATAAATATATGAACATAAAAAATAAGAACGTTAAAATTTATTTTTCAATTTCCTACGAGACAACGAGACGAAGGAGTCAATGTGGAGTTACATTGACAGCATATAGTACGGGTGTTGTACTTCTATGTCGGCGGTAGAGGCTCCTTAACTGAGCTTAGCTGTGGCACGAGCTTGTTGTAGGTATGGGAATATTGGTGTGGCTTTGACGTTCGTTGTACCTACTACAACATAGCTTGGGAGCTATTTATGAACTTAGGATACACACACTTCCCACGGTCAGTGGAGAAATATTTGTGACTGAAAAAATACATTTGGCTCTGCATGTTGATCTTGGCAAAAACTCATCAGAGAGAATTAGTGAAACAAATCCTCAACACTACGCCAGTTACTGTGTATATTCTGTTACCTATCAATGGCTACTTTTACAACATAGCGACTGGCCTACTGTTGGGATTTTGTTTTATGGATATTCGTTACTGAGGTTTTGAAAAGAACAACTTGCTGAGCCAAATGTTATGAGTGTGTGTTGAGAGAGAGAGAGAGAGAGAAATGTTATTGGGTTGGTTAAAGTAGCCGCAGAACTCCCGAAAGGAGGAACACCCATTTAGGGATTTCGGATAAAAATTGGAATCGCTACACGTCCCGCAATAGAAGAAGTCTAGTTACGGCCTTTAGCGGACATCAGTGCGTAACTTTGTTATTTTTGGCTTAAATTATTCGAAAGGTGTAATACCCTTCACGCGAAGCGTGTGTTCTGTTTTGTGGTACATATGCCTTTTTGAAATTAGTAGTAAAACTTGTTCCGATTTCACTGTTCCTATAAGAGGTATATGAAATAGTGGGCCGATTTCAACCAAATTTAGAAACGTGGCTTAGCAGTCAATGCGGTTGAATAATATGCATTTTCGTAAAGATATCTTCAGAAAGAAAAAGTTTTTCTGACAAAAGTTTGCTTTTGGGACGGTCGTTCCTATGACAGCTATATGATAGAGCAATCCAATTTCAATCAAATTTGGAAATATGATTTCAATAAAGATACTAATGATTATTGTGAATTTCGAAAACAATATCTTTAGAAATAAAAAAGTTTTTCTCACAAAGGCGAATTTTTCGACCGGTCGTTTCTATGGCAGCTATATGACGTAGTGGTCCGATTCCGTTGGTTCCGACATATTTACTGCGTGCAATAGAAAAAATGTGTATAGAGCCTTTAATTACAGCTCGATAGCTTTAAAACTGAGGGACTAGTTTGCATAGAAACAGACAGACAGACGGACAGACGGACAGGCAGACAGACGGACAAAGCTTAATCGACTCGTCTCATCATACCGACCCAGAATATATATAGTTTACATGGTCGGAGATGCTTCCTTCTGTGCGTTGCAAATTTCATGACAAAGTTAATATACCCTATCACATCCGTGAAGGGTATAAAAATTCAGAAAAGTTGTCCGAAATATGACTAAAATGATGCCAATCTGATTGAATTCTAATTAACTCTTCCCACCCAAAAAAAAAAAAAAAATCATAAAAATCAGTAAAACTGAGCCTTCTAATGTGGTTACCCGCCTTATGAAAGGTAAAAAATTACGGACCTGCTTCCGGAAAAACTTATGAGGTTGATTTTTCTGTGGCTTCAAACCCTCCCTTCGCGTCGACAGTGGAACCTACTCAAATGCTTGGTTTTTTTTCTCTCGGTCTATTAAGAAATTAACATATTTCTAAAACCTACAATAGAGAAATTGTGTACGTACACAGAATGATCACGTTTTGCAGATACTCGGATGCTAACTTAAAATACATAATGCGTTAGTACCTAGCGGGCCGCACAAAAACTTATCGAGGGCCGCTAGTTGTCGGCCCCTGATCTACAAAATTGATCAAATATCGATGTCCCGGACCAATCAAAATTATTATATAAATAAATTAAATAAGATGCATAATTTCCTTTTTATTATCACTTTTATTCACTTACTATCATAATAAATAACATTTCCAATTAGTTTAAGCACGTTTCTTCAAGAGAACAGAAGGAGCGGCCCAGTTGTTAAGTCCAAGAGACCATGGAGAGATGGCAGCAGCGTTCCAGCTATTGAGTCCAAGTGACAATGGAGCGATACCTGGAGCACCGATAAGTCCTGAACCGAGGAGTGGAGCGTTGAGAGCTGGAGTGGCAAGGATATTCGATCTAAGGAGTGGAGCGTTCAAAGCTGAACCGGCGAGAATGTTTGATCCAAGAATTGGAGTGGACAAAGCTGGAGCAGCAAGAATGTTGGATCTAAGGAGTGGGGTTGACAAAGCTGGAGCGGCAAGGATGTTTGATCCAATGATTGGGGTTGTCAAACCATGACCGGCAAGGATGTTAGATCTAACGAGTGGGGTAGACCAAGCTGGAGCGGCGAGGATGTTTGATCGAAGGATTGGAGCCGAAAGCACTGGGGCGATTGGAGCGATGTTGGCAGTAAGTGGAGTTGCAAGAGCTGGAGCAATTGAAGCGGTGATTGGGGCATTGATGGCCGAGATACCTCCAAGAGTGCTCAAACCAATTGGAGTGGCTGAGGCAGCAGCGAAAAGAGCGAGGGCCAAAAGGATGATTTGCTGCCAATGATAAGAAAAAATCTGTTTAATCCTGATGAAATTATAAATGTTTTTATTCACAATGTTACCATTTTGATTGTAGTTTTGATGTTTCTTCGTTAGAAGTAAATTCGAATTAATACAATTTAGCACTATCATCACCCTATTTATACCATCATTTAGTTATCTGAATTATTTGCTAACTTGAGCAAGTTTTGTCCACTGCGATAGCAACAGTTTGAAATGATTGAAAATCGACTAAAAATTTCGTCATGTTTGTTGACGAATATATGCATACGTCCAATTTTCATGTTTTCATTCTATGAGTATATGTATATATCTGTACTAATACTACCAGTTTTAGCGATGATTCTGCTCGCTTTCCTTTGCTCTTAGCGAGGGTTTAGCGAAGAACGTTGATTTCAATAAAAACACAAAACAATATTATAATAAAAACCTTTGCTTACTTTCGCTTTAGTGGCTCTTTAGCTAGTCACATACCCTCGCTAAAATAAAGACCCTATGTTAGTTCGTTAAAGAGCCACTAAGGCGAATGTAAGCAAAAGTTTATATTATACTCGTAATATAGTTTTTATTCTTTTGAAATCAACGTTCTTCGCGAAACCCTCGCTAAGAGCGAAGGAATGCGAGGAAAACCTTCGCTAAAGCTCTCACCAATGATTTGTCAGTGATAAAAAAATATGAAACGTCGCGAATGTAAATCTGGAACGACGGAGTTATTACCGGCGATTCGTTAGTGAATTCACTTGCGAAGGTTTTGCTTGCAAAGTGACGCGCTAGTAACTCGTTTGCGGTTCGATTGGTATGCTGGGTGAAAAAATATTTCGATGACCACTACACTGTAAAAGAGAACTCAATCTGCCCAGCATTCCCAACAACAAACTTGTTACCAGCGAGTCAGTTTAGCGAGCAAAACCTTCGCGAGTGAATTCCCCCACGACTTGCCGGTATTGCGCTGCTCTGTCATTTGAAACTTACATTGGCGACGAATCTTACTTTTCGCGTCATTGGCAAGTCGTTGGTGAAGGTTTTAGCGAAGGTTTCCTTCCGGTTTAGCGAAGACCGTTAATTTAAACTAAAACGCAAAACAATATTACAATACAAACCTTCACCTTCATTAGCTGGCGAGCTGCACACCCTCACTAAAATAAGGGCCGTATTTTGGTGCGCTTTTCTTCAGTATAAGTGAATTATAAAGGTTCGCTTTCATTCGCTTTTTGGTGAACCTTCGCTACGTGGTATGCTGGGTGTTTAAATTTTCCAAACATAGAATATGCAATATAAATTTACGGAAATTAAGAATATAGTTCATCAGTACAAATATACGAGTATATGTACATATACATATAAAATAAAAACATGAAAATTGAACGTATGCGTATATTCGTCAACAAATATGACGAAATTTTGATTCGTTTTTCAATCATTTCAAACTATTGCTATCGCAGTGGACAGACCTTGCTCAAGTTCGCAAATAATTCAGATAACTAGATGATGGTATAAATAGTGTGATGATAGTGCTAAATTGTATCAATTCAAATTTACTTCTAACGAAGAAACATCAAAACTACAATCAAAATGGTAACATTGTGAATAAAAACATTTATAATGTCATCAGGATAAAACTAATTCTTTCTTATCTTTCGCAGCAAATCATCGTTTTGGCTCTCGCTCTTTTTGCTGCTACCTCAGCTACTCCAATTGGTTTGAGCACTCTTGGAGGTATCTCGGCCATCAATGCCCCAATCACCGCTTCAATTGCTCCAGCTCTTGCTACTCCACTTGCTGCCAACATCGCTCCAATCGCCCCAGTGCTTTCGGCTCCAATCCTTCGATCAAACATCCTCGCCACTCCAGCTTGGTCTACCCCACTCGTTAAATCTAACATCCTTGCCGGTCATGGTTTGACAACCCCAATCATTGGATCAAACATCCTTGCCGCTCCAGCTTTGTCAACCCCACTCCTTAGATCCAACATTCTTGCCACTCCAGCCTTGTCCACTCCCATCCTTGGATCAACCATTCTCGCCAGTTCAACCTTGAACGCTCCACTGCTTAGATCGAATATCCTTGCCGCTCCAGCTCTCAACGCTCCACTCCTCGGCTCAGGACTTATCGGTGCTCCAGGTATCGCTCCATTGTCACTTGGACTCAATAGCTGGAACACTGCTGCCATCTCTCCATGGTCTCTTGGACTTAACAACTGGGCCGCTCCTTCTGTTCTCTTGAAGAAACGTGCTTAAACTATAGGAATTGGACATGTTATTTATTATGATAGTAAGTGAATAAAAGTGATAATAAAAAGGAAGTTATTCATCTTATTTAATTTATACAATATATACGTATATAATAATTTTGATTGGTCTGGAACATTGAAATTTGAGTAATTTTGCAGATCAAGAGTCGGCAACAAGCTGCCGTCAATATGTTTTTGTGCAGGTAATATCGCATTTACAGAAGCAGAGTTGGCTGCGTTCCCAGGAATCGTAATTTGCGGCTGTCGTGTAAAAGAACAACAAATTAAATCTGGACAATATCTGCAAAGTCGATGGATTGTCATTTATTCGAGCAACCTTTTCTCGAGATCGCTTCAAGATGATTCTAAGCGTGCGTTTACACGTGAACATCTCGCCGAATTTGAACATTACCGCGGTAATGTTCTTGAACATTAGGACTCATATACCAACAACTACCAAGTAAATTTCGTTGCCGACACACACGGAAGGCATGAAGAATGATGGGTTGCTAGAAAGATACATATTTGCCCATGGACCCGTAAACAGAAAATTACCCTTCGTCTGTTTGTTGTCATTTGGTAATAATATGCGTATTGTTGATTCGTAGTGTTGTTGTTTTAGTTATGAGACCTTTTTTTTGAAAGCATTGTCTTTATTGAAGAGATCAGTAGATATCGGGTATGCATTTTTCTACCGCAAGTACATATTACTGGGTTATGGTTTTTGACTTGTTATTGTTTTGTATTGGGAAATCAATTTGATGATGAAATTTATGGATGAAACCAATGATCACACGAAAGCGAAGTTTAGATTGTTTGGAACTCTATCTAAATGCTGTAAATCAATTAATTTGTACGTATGTCACGTACAGTGTATGGATTTTTTTTTTATTTTAGTTTAAGTGAATAAAGTACAAGTAATATGCAAATATGTACCAACATGGAATTGTGGTTTTGTGAAGGAATACATTATATGCAGCCTAGAATTATAGGTACGTACATACATCCACATTTTTGTGTAGTGGGGAAAATTTCTTGTTTATGGCCCGTCGCATATAAAATTAGATTAGACGGGAATAAAGTGCGATGCATGTTGTTTGTTCAGTGTAAAGACAAATGAAATAGACTACTGCTGAAGGCTTTTTGAGTCTCTGTATCTACCTGTTTCTCAGTAGATACTTTATCTGTTGCTCAATAGGGGCTGTATCTTTTGGTCAATAGATAATGAGTCTGTTGCTCAGCATATACTGTGTCTGTTAGCCAACCTATATTGCATCTGTCGCTCAGTAGATACCGTATCTGTTGGTCAGTTGGTACTGTATCTGTTCTTTGTAGATACTGTATCTGTTAATCAGTAGATAGAAAATGAGAGACCAGTTTTGATCCAGGTCTTGTATGGGATCACATCTGGATCAGAGTTGAAAGTGGCAGATAGCTGTAGCCTGAATTGTTGACTAACACCTAAGCGTCTCAGGTCTAGTAGGATGGAATGGCTTGCGTAGTTGGACCTGCAACATAGTTGTGTGAACTCCAGAATGTTTACTAAACCATCTGAAGCAGTTATTTCCGAGGCCATCCCCTGAATGGGGTTAAGCGATGTGCTGACAACTCGTCCTTGTAAAAACCACACCACGTCAAGAAACCTGGAACAAAACCCTTGGATTGGACGGATCAACAACAACGACGACCACGCAAACGACTAAAGGATTATTCTTTCGGATCCTGAAATGTACGCTCCCTAAACAAACCGGGGGCCGAGAAGGCCCTCCTTCAACAGGTCGAAAAGTACAAACTGAGCATTACTGCAGTTCAGGAAACAAATTGGCTTGGCAGCGAGTTCGATGACAAGAAATCGCACACAATTTTTACAAGTGGCAAACCATCGGGAAACAAGGAGTTTGGAGTAGCATTTATAATAAAAAATCACCTCAAGGCGCACATTACTGACTTCAAACCCTTAAATGAACGGCAGTGTGCGATTCGCATTAAGACTCGATTCTTCAATCTCTGGCTCATCAATGTGCACGCCCCCACTGAAGTTAAAGAAGACGCAGTAAAAGATGAAATCTACGCCCGCCTTGAGACCCTCTTCGACTCACTTCCAACAAACGACGCCAAATTGCTGCTGGGAGACTTTAACGCGAATGTCGGAAATGAAAGTCGGCACCGTTGGACCACAGGAGGCCACAGTCTCCATGAAGAATGTAACGACAACGGTCAGCGTCTTATCGACTTCGCCTGCAGCAGGAATTTAGTCGTAAACTCTACGTGTTTCCCGCATCGACGCATTCACAAGCAGACCTGGAAATTTCTAGACGCACATACCGACAATCAAATTGATCAAGTCCTCATTTGCAGAAGATGCGCGTCTAGTATGATGGATGTCCGCTCTTATTGAGAAGCAAACTACCACTCAGATTATCACTTGGTGATCACAAGTTCGAACAGTTCGCTCGTCGCAGATCCGTGTCGTTTTTTTCATCTGACACCGAAATCAAAATGACTCCAAAATGAATTTACACCAATTGTACGTTTCGGGTACATGCCATACATTGCCTAGGTTCAGGATTCTCAACGTTGCAATTACGTTTCAAGTATTTAGCAAATGCATGTCAAACGATATAAAAGGAAATCAACCAGAACAATTTTCTGATTCATTTCACTAGTTTGTATTTTACATGCCATCTCCACCTGAAATTGGACTGAGTTCAAGGCAACTTGGAACGTTTAGGGTTTTCACGGAACGCACTATATTGATCATGCGGCAGAGATTAATAAGATCTTTTTTGTACTAAAATTTTACGTTCTAGAATCAGTTGCCTACCTAAATGTATACATCGATAAGCAAATTATACGAAAATATGGGTTAAATAATATACCTACATCTTTATACTAATATATCTATCTAATATACCTACATAGCTCAGACAATTACATTTTAATTAATGAGACTTATATCTGATTGCATTTCGATCTAACACCTCACAAGAAAATATCCATTTGTTCTTATTTCATTACTTCTGACCTGGTGTCATAAAATCGAAAACAAACCAAAAAAACTAAAACAAACAACAACTAAATTCAAATTACCCATCGTCTACCTGCTGGCAATTTGTGTGAAACGCAAGACGATTGAAATAGATTCGTAGCATATACATTTTCTCTCAATGGTTGACCCTCGCTTGAAAACATACCTCTATATGAAAAGGTACATTTCCATTAAATTCGGCGAACATTTTCGCCCGTTCCCATTCCTCATGGAAACAGCTCTGAACATATTCGCCGAATGCACCTTCTCTCTTCTTAATGCTTTTTCCATAAGACGCGCAGCAATATTCGGCGAAAAAGTTCTCGGGAAATGGATAGATGCGAACATTGCCTGTTCCGTTCGGCGAATATAATGCTATTGTTATTGTATTCACATTCAAATTCGGCGAGATGTTCACGTGTAAACGCACGCTAAGATTCGTCCGGTTCGACAACGATAAAACACGTACGGAACGAATGCAAACCGATAAAGCCGCACCGATACGAGATGTTTAGACTATGCTTATTAATAATTTGGAAAAAGCCTACAAGCTATATGAGTGTATCACTGTTGACGAGCAATTATTTTCGTATAGAGACCATACAAAATTCACACAATATATTCCGTCGAAGCCCGCATAGTATGGTATCAACATTTTCTGGGTTTGTGATTCGTCGAACGCCTACCCGTTACAGGGTCAGCTTTACACCGGAAAACCTCTAGCGAAGGTTATCGAAAGAACAAAGGCTCTGGAAGAAACGTGGTCACTCATTTTTCTCTGTTCTCTGTCACGAACTTTCGGACTTTCACGAGTTCCAGAAAAAAAAGTTAAAGCAATTTAAAAACGCAAAAAGTTCAACTGTACCTATGCCGCTGGACGAAGGTTAAATGCACCCCAACTTTATTATATAATATAAAGGACAACAAATGTTTTGGACAAAAGGTTTTAATTCTATATATTGAAAATTATCTAGATATAAAACTGAAATTAAGAAACCGTGATATCCGCACTACCAAAATATTTATCACACGGTTCAACCAACAAAATTAACGATAACTCGTTACAGTATGTTGCAATTTATTTCAACTTTTTTGTACGATATAAGAGGTACATTTAAGAAACATATCTCAGAGAAAATTTAATAGAAATTTTTTTACGGAAGATATCTTAAGAAATCTAAGCCTGGGGTGCAGTTGCACTCCGCTCGGGCCTATGAATGTTATTTTAATACTCTTTCAAAAAGCCGTAAGCGACTTTTCAGCGGGATACATGCCTTAGGGGTTGTTACTAGATATTTACATTTGTGTTTCGTGAAGTTAATTGTTTTAGCAATTAGGTTTCCCATTTTTCTAAAATAGAAATAATAAATAACTGGCGCTACAGTCCAATTTGAACCATGGCCTGGAGATGAGTTAGCATCATCTCATTTTCTAGATTGTGACGGTCTTGTACAAAGGTGGGTGATGATCAGCAACACGCTCAACCGAGTTATTTACCCCATAAATGGGTACTCATTTAAAAGCTGATTGGGCTCATAGTCCGACACGTAAATCCCATTTTTTTTTATCGAAAACTACCGCATTCAGTAGGAATCGAACCGGGGCCCAGTGCGTTGAAGACGAACGTGCTAACCATTGCGCCATCCCCTTTTTCTAAGTAATTTAATATCTAGGGTCCTTTGACTTATCCCAAACTAAAGCTTACTTAGTTACAAAAAAAAAAAACGATCCTTATTATTTTTATCGTGAGACTAGCATGTTGCCCATTATCTAATGAAATACACCACAAAAACGATGACTCTTTGTGGGAACAATCGAGCAATTGACTAAAAGAGGAAGGTGGTTTGACCATTTTCTATGGATTTATGTATTTCCTTGTGCTCTTTAAGTTGCACAAAAAAAATTTCTCCGATTAATTGTTGCGGAAATAAAAGCAAAAAAAAAACTCCCCATTAACCCCTATCTCCCCTCCCGGTCGGCGGGTGAGCTCGCGGTGAGGACTTTCATTATGATAAATTCTTAGAACCACCCAAAAATCATGCTGAGCTTAAAAAAATCTTGAATTTGAACAGTCGATTTTCACTCGTCACCTGCGGTATGACTGCAAATTACCATACGGAATTTTAAAAGATTTTTTAATTGGTTCCAACTTGCCACCTGGTCAAGATATACAATAATGAATCTTATATTCATTTTGAAGTAAATTTTTTTTCCTACAACTTTTACCTTGTCAGCTTTTCTCTGAGATGGAAAAAAAAAAGCCTGAGTTAAAATAATTTTTTTTTTATTTAGGAAGCATACATTTCTTAAGCTATAAGAGACACAAAAAAAATGATGGTGCAGAATATTATTATTGGGAATTTAGTACTCTTCAGTCTAAGTTAATTTAAACAACTTTTTCTGCTACGGCGGACGGTTTTCGAGATACATATATGCGAGAAACCGAGAAATGCTACCTTCTTCGCCTCCCCTCCCTTTTCACACCACGCCGGTCCGGAGACTTTTAGCATGTTTATCTCTTAATAAGTCCAAACAAAACTCTCCAGTTCATTTTTGTATTACCGAATTTCTATCCAGAAAATGTTATTGACTAGATTAAAATATATTCGACATCAACGTGACGCACGTGAAGAACCGAATTATTTTAAGAGGAAACCTTGAAATAATTATTATTTAACTATGTATATCATATCCGTATCTAATGAATCAAATCTTTACATCTTTATGTGTTATCCCACTTTAACAAATGGTTGTTTTAGATGTTAGCCAGTATATACTAAAATTTACTTTTTATGGTAATAATACAATTTTTAACCACAAGCATTTATTCTTCACGTGAAAGAATCCTATGAATACCATTAGAACTTTATTTTATTCGTTTATTTTTGTTTTAACCATTGACAAAAAATATGATGCAAGCTTGGAAATGTCACCGTCATTTTTATTAAAGAAAGGATCGAACATAAACATATCACTAACAATGTTTACTGGTGATGCAGCTGCTGAAATATAATTAAAAATAAAGAAATGAGTTAGCATCATATTATGTACTAGATCGTGGTGTGCGACCAGCGACACTCTCAATCGAGTTATTTACCCCAAATGAGTACTTAGTTAACAGCAGCAGTCTGCTCATAGTCCGACACGTAAATCCCCTTCTTTTTTGTATCGTAGACAACTGTATTCAGTAGGAGTCCAACCGGGGCCCAATTCACAGAAGGCGAAGGTGCTAACCGTTGCGTCATCTGGACTACTGAAATATATTTAAATTCTCCATAAATTACCATCCGACTTAAAAAGAATTAAATGTTTTTTTATGGATTTTGAGAAAGGTCAATGGCTCAGTCCCGGCTTAAGTCGTGTGAAGTAAACGTAGTCTATTACTCTACTTTGGCCAACAGGTAGAATGAATGAAACGATTACATATCAATCGAAACCAGTAATAAATTCACACGTGCCAAATAAATTTAAACACTATTGAACATGGATGACTGCGCTGTAGTGTAGGAGCTTAAAAAGGACGAACAATTTGTGCTTTCATTGCTACATGCAAAAAATGTAACGAAAAAAGTTCATTTTCGCGCAGTTTCGTACAGTTTTTTCGGAACGCACAATTTGGCCGACGGGGAAAACTTATAATAGTTACAATGGAATGTAACTGATGCGATTAAAACAATAAAACCTTTACTAGGAATTATTTCGGAGTGGAACAACCCATCCACTGACCTGTGATATAATTATATCCTTAAGCTAATTGTATTTTTTATAGTAACAACCCTCATCGTTATGTTAATGAGGAAACATCTATCGAATCATAAATATTCGTACAATAAATGATTCATTGATATGTACATGAATTAAATTTGGTCGATATTTCCATAACGAACCTAATTTATTATTCAATCGTAGAAAAGGCTAGTTTAAACATTTTTTCCATCAATTTGGTTAATGTCTTGACCACTTACGATAAATAGATAATAGTTTGTATTGCATAATTTTGGGAAAGATTTCGTTTTTGTATCAAATGTTAGCCGTATTTCTTTGTAATCAGAACAGAATAATATGCCCTCATTACACTAACAATAGAAGGCGCTTCGTTTTGCGTATCTATCGAGTGTAGTGTAGGGTAACGTATAACACAAAGAGAAATTTTCGGTACTAAAGATCATTTCAATTAATGTTTCACCTCACTATTGTCCATGAGAGTGTAACGCATTTTTGCATTAAGGGCGCATGAACTTTAGATTTAATAAAACAAGATGTACATACTGTATGTAAGATATCATAATTTTTTTGTTTTATTATATTGAGTATTCGATTATACGTATGAAATAAATATCGGTCAAATAGCCGCCACTGCGGAACTAATACTTTGCGGCATATTCACACAGACCTGTGATTTAACGTAGCGCCAAAAGAAAAGTCTAATGGCGTTAAATCATTCGATTTCGGTCGCCAGTTGACTTCGCTGAAATTGTCGTGCAGAAGATCCATTTCTGTATGCACTAAACAGTTTTGATGGAATCACATGTTGTTGAGATCCATATCTTCCAATTTAGACAACAAAAAAAGGTTAAAATCGACATGCATTTTTCGCCGGTGACAGTTATAGCAGCGTCAGCCTCATTTTGGAAGAAATACGGGCCAATGACGCCTTCCGATCATAATCTACACCAAACAGTGGCTGGCTGCATTTTCAAGTGACAGATGATGTCTCATCTATTGTTATCTCCCCAAATGCAACTATTTGCTTGTTGACATAGCCATTAAAAAAGAAAGAAAAGCCTAGTCGATAAACATGATTTTCCGTCCGAAATCGGGGTCTACTTTCAACTGCTCCAGAGTCCACATTTCACAATACTGTGAATTTTCATGATGATTTATACTACCTTGCCTTAACCCCCATTGGAGCATAGCGCACCAACTACAATTGCGCGCCATCGTACTCGGTTCTGGGACACAACTGCCTCCACGATTTACCTAGTAGCTCACACTCCTTCGCCACAGATTGCCGCCATGAGATTTTAGGGCACCCCCTCCGTCGGCCGTCATTGAGATTGGGGTCTCACTTAATGGCATGGCACTTTCCATGTCGTGCTCCCATGTAACTCCACAAACAGTACCAAGTTGCGAAATAAGTCCAACTTGATCTTAATACTGCGGTAACTCCAGATTTGTGACAGCATGCCAAATGCGCATTTAGCCTGGTTTATACGACGGGCGATGACCTGCTCCATACCAGCATACGAGTATTCGGCAACAATGCTTTCTAGGTAGACGGATTTGTCCACATTGTCCACAAGCTGTCCATTGATACTGATAGGAAGGGTTATATTTCTTCTTTTTCGCAACGGTGGGGTAAAGACCTTGGCCTTGTTGGTGTCAATCTTTATCTAAATCGCGCTGGCACCCTCTCTAACCCCTAGTCTACACTCATAGACAAAATCGTGCGATTGTCTATAGACAAATCGAGGATTTTGTATTTAGACAATCGCGAACAATTCGGAACATTTTTATGGACTTTGTTGCTCGTCCACATCTACATTTAGTTTCTGAGAGACATGTCAACTGAAATAGCGGCCTGTAGAATTGCTGCTTGTGTAGCCTTTATCTTTGCTAATGAAAAAGGGAAGAAAGCCCGGAAACGTTTGTTTATACGGTCCTTGTTTATAGATGGTCCTACCCAGCTAGCCAGAAGCTCTCTTAATTGCATCTTATTTATTTCTAGAGAAATAATTCTTGAGCTTAAAATTCAATTAAAGAACGTTAAAAGAATGTTATAAAGTCAAAAAGGCACCCTTTTTTCACTTAAATGTTTCTTTATACATTCTTAAATGATGATATATGAGATGTTGAAGTGACATTTAAGAAATGCGTGCGGTCCAAGGACATCATATAAGAAAGATATTGGAAATTTATAAGATATATATCAAATTCATTAAAGAAATACATAAGAATAATATTAGAAAGGTATAAAATGTTTTAAATATGTATATAAGAATAATATTAGAAACGTATAAAACTATAAAATCGAAAAAAAAAAATATTTATTTTCTTTATTGATTACTCTACATTGCTTTTTCTCTCAAGCGCGTAATTTGTTAGAGTATTTATTTCCATCGCATTTAAATTCGAGAGATAAGTTATTCATCTGTAATGAAATTATATAGAGAATGAGTAATATAAACCAATTAAAGACTTACCGTGTTTCGAACCCTCGACCTCTCGTTTAACAGACTATTGTCTTTACCGCTGCGCCACATCGCTTTTAGACATTCTGTTGCTGTGTGTCGTACACACTCAAAAAATAGCGCTCTCTTATGTAATGATATAAGTATTATATAAGAGAGTGACAATGTGACAGTTCTCCAATTTTTGCTTTCAATTCATTATTGTTTCGCATAGTCTCAGAGTGCAAAGATGTTTGCAATTGTGCAATATCGAAAAACTGTCGAAATAGTGCCGGAATCGTGGGTTATGACCAATAGAGATGGTAAGGAGGTAGTCTGGTGGCCGAAAGGAGAAATAACGAGGCTACAAAAAGATAACACCAGCAAACCAGTTATCGAAGGCGATCAAAAATGGATAGCTGGCGCTGAGTTCATGAAACGCAAGGGATTGAGTTCGTATGAAATGGCCGAACAAGTATTGAAATTTATGTTGGACACGGAAACCGATTCGGAATGCGACATGAAATCGATTCCTGGGCCAACTCACGGAAAAGGTTCATCCTTAACTATTCCAACACATTTGTTGACGAGTCCACAGGAAGTTTCAATATCGTCGCCATTGTCCGAAGTACATCAGAAAAATGAAACAACTTCCAGCAGTGATTTGCAAGAGGACTCGGTAACGGTAATCGACTATTTGGCTACAGTCCAACAAGACAATGAACAAGAACAGATAACGGATGCGAATGCGGTTGTCATTTATGCACCTGCGACACATTATTCACCAGTGGTAATGTTTTGATAAGAATTGATTGATATATTTTACTATGATAATTTTTTTGTTTTCAAAACAGCAATATGTCGATGCGGCAGGAAGCATAGGAGAAGAACCAGCTGGGGCAATGCCATATGCTGATCAATTCAGCGCTATATTTGCCAACCAGCAAACAATTCTACAACATGTAATGAACGAGGAGCATTTATCCCGGAAAATCGCAATAGACATCATACAAATAAAAGATAGTTTGGTCGAAATTAAAGATTCGTTGGAGAAATTATTAGTAATCTCCAAGAAAGGTAGTGATGTCACCTTTCTAGGCGATGATACAAGTTGGACTTTGGTTAAAATCGACAATGAAGAGGATTTTAATGAATTCGAAGCCAAGCTGGAAGGCACGGAATTCAGAAAGGATTTGGTAAAAAAGTTATCGGAGAAACTTGGCTCTAAACCAAATTCTGAGCGCGGCCAGTCCGACAGTGCTTTGTCCTTGAATAGGATTGTATTTACCACAACGGCATGGTTAGGGAGCAAGGCTAAAAAAGAAAATGTCAAAGATAAGTTTATGTTTGCGCAACATACTACTTTTTTAGATTTCATGGTTCAAGTCATAAAAGTAATGACTGGCGGTACCATGAGCCAAGACGAGTTGAAATCTTTCGTTCAAGGTCGATCCCGTAATTCATTTTACACTCCGAAGAGCGGTCGGGCGTCTTCTTCTTGTAATCGTTGCTCAAATACGAAATAAAATTTATATTTTTCACATTAAAAAAAAAGTACTTTGTAAAACTTTGTATTTCATAAACTTTCATGAATTTTTATTTTTTTAAGAACGTTTTTTTTTGTTACGGGTACATATTTTCTTAATTTACGAAATGAGTCGATGGCGCATTTGCTTCTTCGACCACTCTTTGAACGACGTGATGATTGCTTTCCCTTTCTGTTGGTTTTTGGCTTCTTATTATAAGATTTCTCACTTGGATGTTTCTCTGCTTTCGAAAGCCACCGGAAAACTTATTTGCCCTTTTAATATTTTTTGTCCTATTCATTATAATCAATAGATATCGCACTTATACAGTTGTCAAAGAACATCTAAAACCTGCAAAGCTACCGATATGACACATCATGTTGGTCATCTTTAAGCACAATTAAAGAATGATATAAGCAACGACGATAGCAATCAAATTCGTTGAATCGCAGCTTTCTGTCATACTGATCTCTTAAAGAATGTTTGAAGAATCATAAGAGAGACTAGCTCCGTAGAGAGCTTTATAAAAAAAAATGGTTCCTAGGGCGGTCGCTTAAATCATTCTTTAATCAAGCTATAAAAGACATCTTCTAAGCGTATTTTTTTTAACAGCTCATTTGTCAGTTCTTTTTCTTAAAGCATAAATAAAGAATGATATTAGAAACTACCAAAGAAACCAATTTTTAGGAGCAGCTACGGCCGATACTGGTACCTTAAAACATAATTAAAGAATGACCTAAGAGAACAGCATCGCAGAACGAACTTTCGGCAAAATTGTAATACATAAGAAACAAATGCATGATATAAGAAACAAAATTTATTCGTAATACTATAAGCACGAATCAAGAAAGTCTGTGTTTGCTGGGTAAATTCGGGCTTAATCTATTAGAAAAGCTGAAATTGGAAGATGGCTTAGGCTTCCAAAAATTTTTCACATTAACCGCTACGGATTTTGAGGAATTGCTACAAATGGTTTGAAGTAAAATTTCAATACAAGACAAGATTTAGAGAAAGCATTCCACCTGCCCTCAGGTGGTAACGCTTCGTTATCTGGCGAGTGGTGATTCATTTACTAGCCTTATGTATACATTCAGGGTTTCCAAGCAGACGATATCATCGTTTGTCCCAGAACTTTGTGAAGCCATAATATCTTCGTTAAAAAACTTCGTGCAGGAAAGTACAAATAATAAAAAAAGTGATAATTTTAATGAAAACATTTATTAAAGTTAGAAAATATAAAAGAGTTGATATGTTTTCTCTGTTGTCCACATTTCAAAAATACTACTCAATTAAACGATAATTATCTGACCACGCTATATGTTCTTGCGAACACACCGAAATGTTGCACAAAATGTCTCAAGTTTTCCATTCTTGATGGGAACTCATAGACACACGATAGACAACTCATAGACTTGTGCATGCAGTTGCAGAACACTCGAATTGTTCCCGATTTGTCTCTAAAAAATCGCAGAACCCTGTCTATAGACACGAGTTGCGGAATTTGTCTATGAGTCTGGACTAGGGGTAAGATAAAGCCATTGCATCTAAATAGATCCGTGATTTTGTGGGAGCCATATATCATCAGCGTGGTCAAGATGTTACAGATAAGATTTTAAAGTCTATAGAATTCCTCTGTTTGGTCCGGATAGAGCTGCGTGCAACACATCGCCAATCACTATACGAGGAATTGGTTCGGTGAGAGGATGCACCGCTGCCGAACTCTATTCCGGATCCAAAAGTCTCCTGATACGTTATCTTTATTCAAAATGCGGCATTTCACACAATCGGAGGTTGCCTTTATAGGAAAGCAATTTTTCTTTCAAAAACCACAAAATTTCGTACAAAATGTGCGCGCGTTTAAGAAAAATTGAAACTGTGACGTCATGAGGATTCTTAGTCGTTCGGTGGCCATTTTTTTTAAATGAACAATGACAAAATTGATTTATCCACAACTAATTAGCAACAAATTAGCGGCAAAGTTTTGATTTACTCTTATTTTATATGGTAGCTCTTTTCACCATTTGTTTCGCTAACTTTATATAAACTTAGCGAAACACCAATTTTTTTTTTTTAAATGAACAGCGAATAAGATCAGTTAACATTCCGTAAATCCACTTTTTAAACGAAAACAACTGCATTCAAAAGGAATCGAACCGGGCCAAATGCATAGAAGGCGTACGTGATAACTGTTGCGCCACTCGGATTACTAGCGATTATGAATATGGCCGCCTAAATTACGATTTAACTGTACGAATTGATTAACGAATCATCATCGGAACGTGACATCAATTGTCACATTAACGACAAGCGTACTAATTCAGTGCAGGTTCCGCCACTCCACTGACGCGTACAGAATTAAGTTCTTGTTGTATTGCATAGAGATACCTTAACCTGCACCAGAGAGGTGTTCAAAAAAACACACTTAATTTGCACTTATCAGATTATATTTTAAAGATTCCCAGAATATAGTCATATTCCTGCAATATTCTCAATAGTGATGCTAGGTCGTTGATTTCCGCTAAGCAGCTTTTTTGCTGCTTCAAAACCATAAAATTTATGAAGACCACATACACCAAATGATTTGTCGACTGATCGATTTGATGACGGATCGTCGTAAAATATTGACCAATTAAAACTATAAGAAGAGCATGGTGGGCTCCGTTGAACGATCACAATATCTGCCGACTGATCGGCCGATAAACTGAATGTAGTCAGGGTATGAAGTCTTTTAGAAATTTTGCAAAAGATGCAACTACAATAGGATATACAAGTATCAGCTGAACTTAACTCCTCTAGTTCGCTGAACGAAATTCAAGACAATTTCTATTCAAAACTTTTGAACAGATTTGAATAAGTGGTAATAAATTTGAGTTCAAGGTTTATTAGTGAGCATTTGTCATAAATCAGATAGGCGGATATAAGATTCTTGATAGTTAAGTAAGAATGTTACGTAGCAGTGGATTGTGATGGTGGTGTAGGTGTAAATTGTTTGAAAAAATACAGTAGTTAATTAGGTGCCTTTTTTTATTTAGGTGCTAAGTTAATGATATTCTTTCATCTTCATTTGATTGGTGATAAAAGACTCAAATAAGCTGACGTTTAGGTATTTACTTTGCATATTATTTATAATATTAATTATTATCAACATGTTTTAATAATAAAAGAAAATTTAAAACTATTCTATCGCAAGTTCTTATCCTATTGCCGGTTGTAGCATGTACTCATAATTATTCATTGCCTAAAAAATGGAGAAGATTGACTCAAACCAAATTTAATTTAATGGGGGAGGTTATCGTCGAACCCAGTTGGTAAAAAGTCTATTTATGTTTAATTCGGTTTTTAGCTTCCACTAAAAATTAAGTCTGGAAACCGTATCCGTAACATTTCGTAACCTCCATGCGGGTGCTACTATTTCATGTTCGGCCACCCAGGTACCTTACTTGATTAGCCACACTTTTTGCCGTGGGATTTCTTTTTCTACAAAATTGAAGAATTTTTAGAATATTTCATAAGAAGCGGTTGGGTGGTGCGCTAAATTTGAGATACCCTGCCTATTTATACACCAAATGTAAACCAATCTACTGGGGTGTACGATTTTTTGCTGGAAAGTTCTTACCAATATAATTTACAAATAGTATTTTTTTTTACCTTTTGTGTACAACATACAAACACACTGTGTACTTTTCCCTATCTAATCTGATCTAATAATATCTTCCGAAATACGTTTTAATTATGCGAGTTCATTCATCCATCCAAACATACCAACCAAACTAAGGTCCAAATGTGAGGACAGGGAACTCATAAAATTTTTGCAAAAAATTATTATATTGATAATGAATAGTTAAGCCATAGTCCTATGTTAATTTTTCGCAAAATTCGCAAAATTCCAACCACATCAAATTCATATCAACATAATCGTACATATTTGTAGACTGAGTAAAGCGTGCCCAAAAGTACGTTGAACGATAAAACGTATAAATTAGAATACGTTTCCAATTAGAATTTTATTGAACGCATATTTAAGAAAAAAAAACAAGATTATTTGATCCGGTTTGAAAATCTTTAATATGTACAGTGAAACCTCCGATATAGGACACGTCTGGATCAAGGACGTCCCTTTATAACGGACAGATGTCTAAGTAACCGGTTTTGGATATTTATTATATTTTCAATGTACCTGCATCTTCTTATTAAAGAACACTCTAAATAAAGGGTAAGAACAGTTAAATTATCAGAAAATCAGTTTTCAGAGCTTATTAAGAAAGGGCAGGTTTCAGTTTGTTTTTTTTTTTTTTACAGATCTAATGTCGTGCTTCATTATTATGCTCACATTCGTCAAATGATTTAAGTCCTTTTTATAGTTTTTTTAATGATAATTTCAGCTTCAGTAGCTCAAGTAGGTTTGTTTCGAATGGATCGTTTCAGTTTTAATTCGCTTTTCCTATATTTAAGCATAAAACTTCATTGAGCGTGAAATGAAACTAAATGAAAGGAAAATGTATCCAAATTTTAACTGAACCAAAACTGAAATGAAAACCGAACTGACCGCCTAAATTTGTGCTATGGGGTTTCGTCTTCGGCCTTTCAAAAATAACAGTTGATAACCTTTCTGAAACGGAAGGAATCCTGACAATACAACATCTGTTTCGAGTATAGATATGTCTCTTTCAGCGTCTTAATCATCGCTTGACACAGTCGTGCGAAATTCTGATGGCGTGAGCCCAGTCTGAAGTACAGTTAGGCAATTTCACATTAGAATGAAGACTATATGCCATGGACCAACAATGTTAAGGACATAAAACCCAGCATGCTGAGAAACGGCTTTATAAAAGTAAACCAAACTTTTCACCTTGTCCATATCAAAGATGACCCCCGATAAACTGCGGATCCGGTTTTCAAGGACCCGATGGCGTCTTGCAGTTGGAGAGTGATCACCTTCTGATAGGACGGACCCTGGAAAATGGGTCTGAAGCAACAATTCCAGAATTTCTTCTGGACCTTCAGTGTACGAATCGTCTGGTCTCAATAGAAGGCCAACTCCATTAGCGGAGTCCTTGGATAGAGCTTTGTGAAGGCGAGCCGCTTCTCGAAGCGATTGAAAACTTTCACAATGCCATCTCCAGCGATCTCGTTTGGAAAGCTTGTTGTACTCGGTGAGAGCAGTTCTATACTCATCCCACCTATTTCAGCTCTTGGCTTTACAATGTTTTCAATGTCCGCCGTGAAATGTCCCCACCGCTGCCTGAGCTAGAGCTTGTTGATGTTTCATTCACAATCAACAATATCTAGGAAATCATCCCATTTATTTTCTATAGCGAAAGTTTTCGCGAAGCCAATCGACGCTACGTCTACATGACCGCCATAAATTGGCGGTACCATTTCCCTTGGAAATCCCGGTTGGTGCCTGTGTTTAGAGCGCAAAAGTAATTACACCGTGAGTGTCCCTTATTTCAGAGGTTTCACTGTATTAGGTTCATTGATTTTGTACATATTGTTTAAATTTTCATAGATAGAGAGGTGTGTTTGTTTTGGAAATAATTTTCTTTTAATATATGCCGTGTACATTGGTTTATGGACCCATTTAACTTGAATTTGATCAAGTTTTCGAAAAAAAAAAAATAATAAATTCAAAGGCATATTTTGGGCCACAGACAATTTTAAATAGTTTAAGTTTTTGATTGTATAATTTTCATTTGATTCATGCTGGGGAATATGAATTAATGAATGAAACAACCGCCTTAAGTAAGATAAAAAGGCCAGACAGTAGATTTATTTTCAGACCTAAATTAAGAACTGAATAAGGGTGAAACGGCTTAGCCATCTTATGATAATTTTATGTTTTCGCGTTTAATTGGCGCGTACCTTTCAGAGCAACTAAATAAGTTTAAATATTTTAGAAGCGTTCCCATCAATCCTGTTTTTCGATGCTACTTATCATCAGAATCTCAGTCGTTACAGACAACCTGTTTAGTCTGATATTACCAAAAATTTAACGTAGAATTCGAAGAGAATTTTCTGGAATTCCAATAAGCTTGATGTCATCCAAGACGCTGATATGGTTTGTCTAGAACAGGATCGCAAGGTTAAATGAGTTTAGAAGATACAACTACGTTTCAGTCAAATAACGAACTAGAACATTCCATTAGCAGATAATTATTCCACAATTTGACTCAGGACTATTAAGTAATAATTAAAGAGATAATAAATGATACAAAGGAATTTTCAAAGAACCAAAGTAATGAAGGGATATTAGCGGCTCAAAATTTTAACAAAGTTTCTCGACGTAATTTGCAAAATCAGTATGTATCTGAAACTCTTTCGCTTGCTAGATGGTAACAAATACACACTCACAGTGAAATATTCTGGTGAGCCTAGCTGCAGCGACTGCGTTAGCCGGAAAGCATATTGCTCCCAACCCACGCACGAGCCACATAGCATTGTTCTTGTAAAATGTAATTATGACATTTGTCACAACAACAATACCATGATGTGGCTTGTGCGTGGGTTATGAACGGTTGGGAGCAATATGCTCCGGGGCTAACACTGCCAACTTTCTCACATGATAATCTCTCACACTTCAACTTCATAAACTCTCGTATATTATGCTAGGGTCAAGAAAATTGTCCAAAGTTTTAAACCTCCGTATACAAGGTGACTAAAAGTCCCACCCCATACACGGTGGGGCCCGATATACCCCAAACGCTATTCAACATAATACCTTTATATCTTAACTTTTTCTGAATTTGACATGAAATTATCATTGAAGCATTCATATCAAATTCACCAAAAAATGGAGATGATCTCTCGTTTAGAAAACATTTATTTGACATTGAATGAAAGTACAACAAATTCCATCTTGCCATTTTTTCATAGAAAATTAATTTTTTGGTCCGATTTGTATGGAGATTTTCATACTTTATTGCAATTTAAGGGCGTGGAATCAACCTAGTATCCGGTATCAAACGGATTAGATAGTATTGTTTGCAAGGGAAGCGTTGTATTTCCAGCTACTGAGGAAATACCGGGCCTATATACCTATAGTTTAGTAATAGTAGCGTGTTTTCGATGGCTGGGTTCTGTGGGTTCCCACCTTGTGTTCCGAGGGTTAATATAAATACAGCGTTTTTTCAGTTACGGTAAATTTATTTCAACATATTAAGGTATTGTAGTTGTGGTTACAAGATTGAAGAAATGTTGATATGTAAACGATAAAATTATAATTTTTTTAAATGCCAGCTAGGGTATAGTTTTTGAGTAATTGCGTTTTTATTAAAAAAAAATCGGTGATTCTGCAAAGGGTAAATTACATTGGTCAGTCAAAATGTTATAACACTGGTTGCTTTAATTAAGGTAGTTTCGATTTTTGATATATTGTTTGAGTTGGTACATTGTTTAAAAATTCGAGTTTTCTATTTCCCCCCTAACACCACGGATCCCGCCACCATGTTGAAAATGTGCCTAATTGTTTGGCTTTGGCTTGCCCTGTTTCTTTTTAGTATCTCCTATACTGGTCTCATAAGAAATCTTGTAAAACTTTATTTAACTAGAGTAATTTATCTACAATAATTTGAGACTAAAATAAAACTTCTAGCTGTTATACTTACCGAGATAGAGCTTTTAAGGCATAAATCAATGAGCATTCATTTTTGAATTTTTGCTCATAGCTACTATAAAAATGGGCCGAATTAAAAAATATTGGCCACGTTAGGCTCACAATCAAATTATCCCCAACTTTTACAGACAAGCTTTTCCATTTGGAGCTTTCGTTGCAAAGATCTGTGAGCTTGAAAAGTGATAAAGTGTGATTTTTCTCCGGAGCCTCGAAAATTGTAATTTTTTGATGATCGATTTTGACTACGCTACTGAACGGAATTTCAACTTTGAGCAGTGCATTGAACACAGAATTCAATGGTCTTTAATTTACTTTAGCAATTTATTTTTCGACCCGAGGCACCGTTTAGGAGTTATAATGATAATATTAAAAAAAGGGCTCAAATTTCTCGGATTTTCGCCCTCCAAAAGTTAAGCTCACCTTCTACGACCGTGCAAACTCAGTTTCCATGTACTCAGTATCTATAGAAGTGATTAAAATTATTTCCAGATCTTTCCCTCATTATTATTAAAAAGCCCCAAAATTGGCTTTATTTGACTGGCCTATTTCAGGTGGTCGACTAAAATATCACCGTCTTGCACCGACCGCGACGGAAACACTCACGAAAACGATGTAAAACGCTATATCTCAATTTCATGTTAACCGGGCGGGATATATCCACGGCGAGTGATGGAGGGTGGTTATCAATGGGGCATGAGATTCATGAACAGAAAGGATTATAGCATCCAAAGCGTAGCTGAAGCAGCGGCGATGAGAGCGAACAGGACAACTCATGAACATTTCGACAAATGGAGCATTCCTAGTCGACCGGGCAACGAATAATGGTTCGCATCATTGAGCAATAGTGACTTTTAAATTTAGATGATTTCGCACTCCACTTGTGTGAGCTCCGCGGCTTAAGGGCTTTCAACCCTTAGTACGCCGACAAACAACGCTCGCTTCGCTTGCTTTAAATTCTACGGCGGTGAAACCACTTTTAACCAAAGCGCGAACCGCAATACGTCGCTCGATGAAATATAATGATCATCACACCGACGCGGAAAAAATTCACACGACAAATCCGTAGAGGAAATTTCCACAACGTCAAAAATCTGGGGCCCTATCATGTAATTCGATTCGAATCAATTGCTTTCAAAAGGATGGAGATAGTACCATGTAACTGGAAAACGAGTTCCCCAATTTCAAAAATCATCGAATAATTGCTTGGAATGAAACATTTCCTACCAAATACTCGAAGATTACTGAAATGGAGAAACTCATTTTCGAGTTATATGGAACCATTTTTGGTTTATATTGGAGCTTTGACAAAAGATAAGAGCAGCGCTTATAGTAATACTTAGGGTTATTTATGTTGGAACAACGCATTCGCTCTTCCTTTTTTTCGACCTATGATAGGAACTACTCGACGACGCCCTAAACATTTATCGCGCGGCTCCAACATAAACAGCTCTGTGTAAGAGTACGAATCCATTTCCTTTAGCGTGGCTCTTTTCGTTCGTCGAAGTTCCAACATAACCACACCCTTAGAGACCTGGTGGATGTTTCGTTAGCATAAAATACAGTTTATAAAACACAGCTAATTAGTTTTTTTTCTTATCATTTATTAATCACAACCATTTTAATGCTTCTTTCTCCAGGCAGCCAAATCGTAACCGTATCCGTATCCGTTTTCATATCCATAAGCTGGGGCAGAATAGACAGCAGCAGCTGGAGCATGGTAGCCAAAAGCTGGAGCATGGTAGGCGACAGCAGCAGCTGGGGCAATAGCAGCACCATGGTGATGGAGGGTGGTGATCAATGGGGCATGAGTTTCATGAACGGAAAGGACTGGAGCATCCAAAGCGTAGTTGGAGATGTAGCCAGCTGAAGCAGCGGCGATGAGAGCAAACAAGGCAATCAAGAATTTCTGTACAGCAAAAAGTCTAATGTTAGCCCGAAGCCTTCCAAGGATATTTTGAAAAATTTCGAACTTACCATTTTGAGATTTGTTAAGATACTTTCGCAATCGAGATACGAATGATAAACTCTCCAGGTCGGGGCCAACTATTTATACAATAATTCTTTGACCGCGTCATCAGCGTAAGCCTTTCCGTTTGCAATTTAGAAATTCGCACAAATATCCCATGAAGAACTTTTCATTCTTTCTTTTTCTTGGCTTTATTTTTTTCTTCAAGTCTCATATTTCTTCGAATGTTTTGATATTTAAATTGACGTTCCGACGATCATGCAAATTATCTTATATGATAATATGAAGTGTTTCTGTGGTTTTCTTTTCGAGCAGCTGATCTTGAACTTCTTTTTGATGATCAATAGTCATGACGTCACTTCACTGAATGATCAAAACGACTGCATATCAGATTGAATGATATAATATAAAAAAAAAATGCTAGTCTTTCTTTTTGTGTATCTTTTTCGGGGTCCATTGACCTGCTGTGATTACATAATTTCGAACCAGGAACTAGTCTAGCCTACATGTAGAACTATGCGTTAAAATTAGCGGAATGCTAAATACATATTGTGAATATAATTATGTTGCAGAATATCGGGTAAGTGCTCGTCGATTATTAAGAAAGGTATCGGAAAGGTTAAATTATGTTTCGACTGTTTGTATTTTTTTTTAGTGTGAAGTACGAGTAAGCTTTATACGGAAATCTATAATCTTTGGCGTAATGAGAGTAAGTTTCACATGTCACGAAAGTTATTATGAGACTGCAGAGACGTCAGGCAATCGGCTGACTTTAAAATTCATTGCAAAATCGAATAGTGAAAGAAATAATAAAGAATCCGCAATAATCAAAAAAGAAATTTTTAAATTCAAAAGCCATTCTGTAGTTTCACAGACTTTTGTTAGGTAAGGTTGAAAAGGTTGCCTTTGAGATGCACAGCACACAGAGAAAAACACTGGGTAAGTGGTATAATGCCTACTATACTCTGCAACTCCAGTCCTAACTTATCTGTGAATCAACGGAAGTTGTCGAAAAAATGTTGGAGCCTTCCAATGTTATGACCTCCTTAAAGGCATCCAGATCATAAAAATAGAAGGATCTCAAAATATCTCTTCTTATTGTAGCCAGAAGGTTTCTTCATCCTGACAGAAGTCATTGTATGTAGGTATTACACTTTATTTAATGGCCGTAATCCACTGGGCGATATGCCTTCTTCAAGCTTTCGTCCCCATTCGTCTCGATCTATACACTGCTGCTTCCAGTTTGCCACTTTAAGCAGCTTTCTACAGCCTTCTCGGAAGGCCACCTCCCATCATTCTTTCGGTGTTTCTGGATTTCTTATACCGTTTCACTTTTCGAAGAATGCTTTCGTGGGTATTTGAGCTGGATGTACTTCGTATCTTGATGAATTTGAATCCCACAAATATTTCGTAGAACTCATGTTTGTTCAGTCTTCGCCATTGGGCTCCTTCGCACGTTGCTCCAATGATTCGTCATAGAACCCCCCTTTCAAATGTTTTTATAATTTTTTTCTCATGCCTCCACGTCTCGCACTCGTGGCATATCACAGCACAGCTTTGTAGATTAAAGTTATTGGTTTGCAGGCTGAACACCTCATGGAAGCTTCGGCCTGCGAGCACTTACAAGAGCTCTAAGGTTCCTTCCCTTCAATACCACAGTGATTGGCTTTTTTCAATCTGTCGGAGTAAACACCCACCCTTACTCTTTCATTATAGTTTAAGCATCTATGCGCTTCCGAAACGTAGATATGCTATGGAAACGTCAGCAAGGAATAGAAACTCTAGAGATGTTGACGCGCCCATGCTTTTAGAGGGGTCAAGGCAATTATTAACAAAACCCATCTCAACGTGAATATCCAGTCTGCTCAAATCGGAGGAGTTTCCTTTTGTTGTTGCGGCAAGTTGACCAGTCTCCCAAACACGAATCGAATTTCCCATATTTAAATTTAAATTTTTTTATGTATTCAATTTCCGTATTGAACATTGACCAAATATTTCATCTTACCTCATAAAGCTGGAGGAGCTTTAGGGTTCACTGTAATCTCCCAATTTTTTATTGAAAGGAACAGTTTGCATCGTTTAAGGACACAATCTATCTATTTACAAAATATTGGCATTTCAAAAATTGTATCCCTGGAAATCTATGATTATTAAGGACTGACACATATTAAAGCTATTTATTAGCAGCGGTTTAGCAATTACCTTCACACCGATGCGATTTATTCTCTACGCTCTCCCAAAATTTGTTTAAGATCGCTATAGACGTTCAAACCCAGTTGAAAGTCTGTTTTTCTTTTCCTGATTTTTTTTTTTGCAAATCTAGGTAGAATAAAAAAAAAATTGAAAACGAAACATATTGGCCTTGAACTACTTTTTTTTATTCTTTTGAAAATACTGCAAAGTTTGGAAGATTTATTAAGAAATTCTCAACCATAGCTAGTTCTGTTACTCAGTACTAGCCGATATTTCATTTTTGAGCCAGATGAATGAATTTTATACCGATCAGACATAGCACTAAATATTTTCAAAGAATTGCATCTGAAAACATGACATCTTAAATTAATAATTCCTTCAAAGTTACACAATAATCTTTCCAGAAAGTTCTTATTGCCTCGTTATCATACTAAATAGTTTGCATGTCAGTTGATCCGACGCGTCCCATGATCAATTTAAATATCAATATATTAAAATTTGAGCAGCAAAAAAATCATCAGTCCATTGATGAGTGTTCCCATATATTCTTCTGGGGCTGACGACCTAAGGCGATAGTCAGGTGATAAAATTTGTATAAATAGTTAGCCTCGACCTGGAGAGTTTATCAGTCGCAATTCGATTGTCTAAAGAAACCCAACCAATCCAAAATGGTAAGTTCACAGCATTCGAAAATATCCTCGGGAGGCTTTTACAATTTCCACTTTTCAGAAATTCTTCATTGTCCTGTTCGCTCTCATCGCCGCTGCTTCAGCTGGCTACATCTCCAACTACGCTTTGGATGCTCCAATCCTTTCCGTTCATGAATCTCATGCCCCATTGATCACCACCCTCCATCATCATGGTGCTGCTATTGCCCCAGCTGCTGCTGTTGCCTACCATGCTCCAGCTGCTGCTGTTTACTCTGCCCCAGCTTATGGATATGAAAACGGATACGGATACGGTTATGATTTGGCTGCCTGGAGAAAGAAGCATTAAAATGGTTGTGATTAATAAATAATAAGAAAAAAAACTAATTAAATGTTTTTTATAAACTATATTTTATGCTAACGAAGCACCATCCACCAGGTCTCTGAGGGTGTGGTTATGTTGGAGCTTCGAGAAGCGATAAGAGCAGCGCTAATGGAAATGGACTCGTACTCTTACATAGAGCTGTTTATGTTGGAGCTGCGCGATAAATGTTTAGGGCGTCGCTGAGAGCAGTTTCTATCATAGGCCGGAAAAAAGAAATAGCAAAAGCGTTGTTCCAACATAAACAACCCTAAGTATCACTATCAGCACTGCTCTTATCTTTTGTCGAAGCTCCAATATAAGCCGGAAAAGGTTCCATATAACTCGAAAATGAGTTTCTCCATTTCAGTAATCTTCGAGTATTTGATAGGAAATGTTTCATTCCAAGCGAATACTCGATGATTTTTGAAATTGGAGAACTCGTTTTCGAGTTACATGGTACTATCTCCATCCTTTCGAAAGCAATTTGATTCGAATCGAATTACATGATAGGGCCCCAGATTTTTGACGCTTTGGAAATTTTCGCTCCAACTGAACCAGACAATGTATTGGCGAAAGACTTCTTCTACGAACAACTAAACACCGTTCAGAGCAAAACACCTAAATGTGACATTATACTGGTTATGTGCGATCTAAGTGCACACAGTTAACTCTGATAACTATGGGATCAGGCATGGGATGGGGAGACACGGTCTTGGTGATTGTGGTGTTCTGCAACTTTTACAGTCTCTTCATCAGTGGTACTCTGTTTGAGCATAATAAAATCAGTTTGTCCTCTGTCGATCAGCGTAGCACACAAAATCAAACCGACCACTTTACCATTAGTAAAAGATTCAAGAGTTACCTCCTGGACGTGCGAAATAAGACGGGCGTCAATATTGAAATGGAAAGAGATCATTATCTAATGATCGCCAATGTTCTATTGCGTATTGAAACCGTGAGCCGTTCCAGCGACCAAAGATCCAGGCGCTACAAATTCAAAACCACTCGACTAAAAAATCCAGTTGTCTTAAAACAATATCGCGACCATCTTCCGCAAAAACCAGCTGAAATAACTTGTAACTCAGAGAGTGACATTAATGAAAACTGGGATGCCATAAAAATGCAAACAATGATAGAGCAGATACCATCCTTGGCACAAACCCGAATTACCGGAATAAGCCCTGGGTGTCCAAAGCTTCATGACCGCGGAATTTTTAAAGAAAAGAGCAGAAGGTTCGTTTGACTGCAGCCTCAGACGGAAATCGAACTCCTTTATCGTCAGAAATGTCGAGAAGTTCAGCGTTCATTTTTCTATATGAATTCTCTTTTGTTGGTAAAGTTCCCCCTCATATAGATAGTTTAGCAAACAATCAAAATGTGCGTACACGGTCCACTGCCCCGACCAAAAAGAAATTAGTCGCTGCATTTATTGCACTAAAACGCGGAAAGGCCGCCGGACTCGACGATATCCCTGCCATTTATAAAGCTGCGCCAAGCGTAACTGCCGGGTTGCTGCACCCAGTTGTTGATAAAGCGTGGAATACAGATTCCTTTCCCACTGAGTGGAAGGAAGGTTTGATCATCAAACTGCCGAAGAAGGGTAGCTTCACAGACTGTAATAATTGGAAAAGCATTTGTGTGCTTCCCTCCGTTGCCAAGATAATAGCTGAAATCGTCCTGGAGAGACTAAAGGTTCACTTAGAAAGCACAATCCGGATGGCGCAACGGTTAGCACCTTCGCCTTCTACGCACTGCACCCCGCTTCGATTCCAACTGAGTACGGTAGTTTTCGATCAAAAAGCGGATTTACGTGTCGGACTATGAGCTCACTCAGCTATTAAATGAGTACCCATTTATGATGTAAAATAAATAACTCGGTTGAGCGTGTTGCTGATCACAAACTTCTACACAAGACATACATACCGACACGATCTTGAAAATGAGATGATGCTTGCTCATATCGAGGCCATGGCTCAAATTGGATTGTTGCGCCAATTATTATTTTTTTTAGAAAGCACAACTGATGAAGAGAAGGACGGCTTTCAATCTGGATTTCCCTGTGTGGATCACATCAACACCTTGCGAATCATCACCCAGCAATGCGCTGAGTTCGATTCTCCGCTCCACTTGCTTTTCATCGATTTCGAGAAGGCTTTCGACACTGTGAACCGGGATTTTATATTGGCGGCTTTGCGCAGGAGAGGCATCCCTGAGAAACTTGTGGCTATAATTAAGGCAACCTATGACGGTGCGAAATGTCGCGTTCTGCATAAAGGTAAGGTGGTAAGGTTTGTAGTGGAGATCGGCAGGGGTGCATCCTATCACCGATCCTATTCCTCATAATTATCGGCGATGTGTTGCACGCAGCCCTGTCCGGACTAGATAGAGGAATCCAATGGACTTTAACTTCTTATTTACAAGATCTTGACTACGCTGACGACATATGCCTACTCTTCCACAAAATTATGGATCTGTCCGCAATGGCGTTAGATCTCGAGAGGGCGGCAAGCAAGGTTTCGTTAAAGATTAATAACAACAAGACCAAGGTTCTTAGCCCTCCATTGCGAAAAAGAAATCCTACACCAATTGCCATAAATATTAATGGGCAGCGTGTGGAGAAGTTGGACAGCTCCGTCTACCTTTGTAGCATTAGATGCATTCGATTCACTCGGATCTTGTAGGATCTTCATACAAATTTGCAGACAGGTCTTTGACCGGTTGGCCAAATCTGGCAGAGCAGTTATCTCAGCATCAACACCAATCTAGGCCTGTTTCGCCTGTTTTACTCTCAGTGCTTTTGAATGGGGGCAGTACGTGGAAAGTTGCCGTAAGAGTTACCAGAGAACTGCAAGTTTTCGTCGACTCAGATCTTTGTCGAATAAAAAAAATTTTCTGGTCCGAAACAATATTAAATGAAGAGTTAACTCGGCGTACGAGTTAGATGCCAATTGACGAATGGACACGGTGGCGAAAATGGCAATGGATAGGTCACACATTGCGGAAGGATGATAACTGCATTGGTTTAGATGCCATGAAATGGAACCCCTTTGCCAACCAAGACCGACAAAGAGGGGATCCAAAAATGACATGGCGTCGAAATATGAAAAAAATGTAAGGTGCTGGGTAAATCGTTTGGCGAGTTGTGTTCCATTGACCAGAACAGAGTACGATGGCGCGCATTAGTTGTTGACGCGCTACGCTACGTTAAGGCAAGGTAGTAAAGAAATAAACTTTCATCCATTGACCGACTTCTTTTTATACTCTAGATGAAATCTGAGAGTATTATAAGTTTGCCACAAAGTTTGTAACGCTAAGAAATAAGGCTCGCAGAAAAAAATGAATGATACAGAAGTTCATATTATCACTCGAATATCTCAAAACCGGATGTCCGTCTGTCCGTCTGTCCGTCTGTCCGTCTGTCCGTCTGTCCGTCTGTCCGTCCGTCCGTCCGTGACCTCTCTAGCTCGAGAACGCGCTGGGCTATGAAGTTCAAATTTTGCACACGTTATTTTTGACAAAAAATGAAGGCTAAGTTCGTGAACGGGCTAAATCGCTCTACCCCTTCTACCCCCTCCCATACAAAATGACACATTTTTGAAAATTTACAATAATCAGATTTTCTCAGAAACTATAAAACATATTGCTTTGAAATTTTGAATATATCACTTTTATGATAATTGTAACCTATGTTATAAAACTTATTGTAATCCTCACCCTCCTTCTACCCCCTCCCATACAAACTGCACTATTTCATGAAATACGTTAAGCCAATTTACTCAGTACATATACCATTTATCGGGCTGAAATTTTGTACTTAACACTTAATTAACAATATCAGTTAGATTCAAAAAAATTAATCGATTACCCTTACTCCGTCTACCCCCTCCCATACAAAATGACACATTTTTGATAATTTACAATAATCAGATTTCCTCAGAAACTATAAAACATCTTGTTTTGAAATTTTGAATATATCACTTTTATGATAATTTTAACCTATGTTATAAAATTTATTGTAATCCTCACCCTCCTTCTACCCCCTCCCATACAAACTGCACTATTTCATGAAATACGTTAAGCCAATTTACTCATTACCTATACAATTTATCGGGTTGAAATTTTGTACTTAACACTTAATTAACAATATCAGTTAGATTCAAAAAAAATAATCGATTACCCTTACTCCGTCTACCCCCTCCCATACAAAAAGACACATTTTTGATAATTTACAATAATCAGATTTTCTCAGAAACTATACAACATCTTGCTTTGAAATTTTGAATATATCACTTTTATGATAATTGTAACCTACATTATAAAATTTATTGTAATCCTCACCCTCCTTCTACCCCCTCCCATACAAACTGCACTATTTCATGAAATACGTCTTAACGACTTACGTCTTACGTCTTAACGATGCATCCGAGATTGCAACCAAAATTATTTATTGGCTTTAACCAGGTTCAAATTCATCTAGAGTATTGCATGATTGGGGTTTACCCCAATCGTAGTTCTTTTATGTTTTTTTTTTTGTAATGCATCACAGAAGCTTTGTTTTCTTTGCATCTTAGTGTCACCATACACCGTCGAACTCGAACACCAACCTGGTACAAATGTCCTCTGAATAGCTCAAGGCAAAAACACTTGACATAAAAGTGAAAAAAACCGGTCCACTTGTACCATGTTCGAGATCGACAGTGTATGGTGACACTTATAGATTTTGTAGTCCACCTTATCCTCGCCACGAGTATTGCTCGCTTATAGTGACGTGACTATAATGAATTTTTTTTTTTTTTTTTTGAAATTAAAAATTATTCTTGCGGGTACACCATACCGTCATAATCTGGCCAATGAGGTGATGCTAACTCATTTCGGGTTCTTGGTTGATTGGATTGTTGCACTTGTTATTTATTTATCACGACTATTTTCGGTTTTCTTGTCTTGTTTTTGTACCAAAACGTCTAAAGAATTGTCCGACCATGTATTCTGATTGCCATGAATACACCGAAATAGAACAGTGGGTTGTATAGTAAAGATGAAGGGTATAATCAAAGAACAATATCGAAGTTGGTTTGCCTCAAACTCTGCATTGGAGTAAGTTTTATATAATTATACATTAGGTTGAAAGTGAGCTTTCGGCTACTAGACGAAGTTTATCGGCTTCGCGGATGTAGGTAACTTATATTCCTACGAGCTTAGAAACGTAGCTTGTTTTTGGACTTCGAAAAACTGAGAAGGTGCGTTTCTGTAAAGACACCTCAGACTTTGATATTTTAATCATGGTACGTATCTGTATATCATTTGGAAGGTTATTGAAAAAAAACTGGATCTTCAAGGGTACGTTGAAGGTCCTTGTAGATATTTATGTCGCAGTGCATTCTATCACGCAAAATATATCACAAATGCGGGTGTGAACTCGTTTTAGACCCGCTAACTGCTGTAACTTTTTATCACAATGCATACCTAAATTTCTCTCACTACCCCTGAATATATTTAAACACTAATTTGAGTTTTCTGCTTATTATTTTATTTAAATTAAATTAACTTATTAGTTAGAGCGCTTCTTCCTCCAGCCAGCCAATCCGAATCCGTAAGCTGGGGCATGGTAAGCAATGGCTGGAGCATGGTAGGCGAGTGGAGCATGGTAACCGAAGGCTGGAGCAACAACAGCACCAGTGTGATGGAGGGTGGTGACCAATGGAGCATGAGATTCATGAACGGAAAGGACTGGAGCGTCCCAAGCATAGGGTGTAATGAAGCCAGCTGAAGCAGCGGCGATGAAAGCGAACAATACAACGAAGAATTTCTGTAAAACAAAGGCAGAACATTAGCACTTATACAATCAAGGATATATATTTCTGATATTTAATACTTACCATTTTGTTTTGTTAAATTTTGGTTTCTGGGCAATTGGCATACGACTGATGTAAAATCTATATAGGCGCTTACTATTTATACCTCTTCTGAGAATCGCACCCCCACCGTGGGCTGTTTCATTGAAAATGTTCACAATGAACGCGCTACCGGACTCAAGGAGAGCGTCTCGAATTACTCATTAAGGCAGCATAGTGCCTATTCTGAAATTTTTTCAATTTTTTGTTTTGTTTGTTTGATTTTTTTTTCTCTCTCGATTATCACCAAATTTCTTATTATTTTGATATCCAAATTGGACGCTTTTAACGATGTGACATTCAAGCAAATTTTATGACGCGATTTCTATTCTCTCGAATCTTCTACTCGTACATTGTTTTATCTTTTTTTTTTGTGGTTCGTTTTTTCGCTTAGCGGCAATCTTTCAAACTTACTCTTTTCTTAGATTTTATTATGTATGTATTCCTGACGTCACAATGGGACATATACCAATCCGATTCTTACTTTGTCTAATAAAATGTGAGATCTTTTCTTAAATTTGTAAGATCCGTCTCAAGTTATGCTGACCCGAAGATCAGGTTACATAATAGTCGATCCATAAAATACATTCCTAATGCAAATGAAATATTTACGTAGGTCAGAATATGTTACCCATTCTTTTTGAGATAGTTGTTTTGACCGTTTAGGGTCAATAGAACTTTTGTGGATTTTTAAGTCAGTAAATTGGAATTTGGATCGATCGAGTTCTAGTTTTTCGTAGCGCTTCGGGTTATATCATCACTTTCGATGACGCCCATATATTTTTCCAATTTTCAAGTTCAAATCGGCGTTATGATTTTCAGGGTGAAATTCGAATCATTGGAATCTTTTGTTGTCGAAAGAGTTATTGCTAATATATGAGAATTTGATTTGGTTCAGTATTTCAATAAACAAATATATATGCATATATATATATATTGTACAGAAAATATTCTTCTGAAATATAAATAGAATTGATCACATTTTAGACCTTCTCCCGAGAAAAAGCTCCAATGTCTTTCGCGAAACCGTTTTATGCAGTCTGGACATGGATGACTAGTTAGTTATGAAAATTATTATTGATTTGGAAGACAAACGGTTCACAGATCAGATAAAAATGTTAATGATAATTAAGTTTAAAATTTATCAAACGTCATTGATTTATTAGGTTTACCGTGAATCACAAGATTCAAACAGCATTTTAGGCCTTCAACGGATTTATGGTAGTTAGCTTATGTGCCACCGTTAATCCATTTCTGAATATATATCATTTGCTTGTTAATTGCTTTGCAAATTAATTGTTTATTAAGATGCTATTTTAGATGATGTTCTTTTTTTTAATGAAACTACGAAATTGGGCCGTGAGGAGTCATACGGATTTAATTTGAGTACAATTCACATTCTAATGCGTATTCAATTAAAAAAATGTTTTCGAATTGGAACGCCTCGTGTGAAATCAATTATCCAAGCAGTAGTGTAGATAGGGGAAAATTAAGGGGATCAATCCCCCGCGTCGCTATACTTACCTCGAGTTTAAGAATAAAACAATGATTGCAATATTAAAGGCAAGCAGTATAAATTGCCCACAAGGTTCGACTGCGCTAGTGGCTAGTGGTTCGGGCTTTAAGTATTCTTGCGTACTATTTCCACTGATAGGAAAAAATCATGTTAGACATCAACAGGATATTCCTCTTCGTCTGGTTGGTGTCTCTGGTTCTTAAAATCGACCCTCAGTTAACCGTGCTCTTCATTTGTGAAAAAAGAACACTAAAACCATCGATTTATCTTCACATAACTAGTACAGATAGAAAAACTTAACTAAAAGTAAATCCAACAGTCATCCGTCATCAGTCCGATATATCGACGCTACTTTATTTCACGACATTTTCTCTGTGGTCTGATTTCATTTTTCACCATTCATCCATGATGACATCAATCAAATAATAGCAACGTTTTTGTTTTGATCCTACGTCATTGAAAATTCACAGTAGAAAATAGCCGAAAATACTTCGAGTTCAATGTGGGGTCGGTGTGATTTGATTTAAGGAAATGAAAGAGAAATGTACAGTCGATTTGGTGTGCGGGATACCGTTAGTCACAAAAACCAAAATCTTTTTATACCCTACTATGTACCTATATAAGCTACCTCAAGGCTGAATAAAGTTTTGAATCATACTTGTAGATTTGATGCGCCCAACGGGCTTACGCGTCACATACGTTAGAAAATTTGGGGCGACGGGTAGCGGAGTGTGCTGAGGTAGCAATCTCATGTTTGACTACTGGCGTTTCGGGTGCGAATCCCGTTCACGACGACGTTCGTGGCCATGGATGTGCAGGAGGTGCATGCCGGCAACTGCATTCTCCGAAACCAGTTTATGCCGTCGAAACATCAACTGGGCCACATGGAACAGTTGACGCGCTATGCCCCACAAGGGGTTAGGGCAATTAAGACGAAATTTGCTTTTCATCATTACAGCGCTACAGCCAGAGGTCGGACTTTTGATGTTTTCCATTAAATATTTTACGAGTCATTATTCAAATCAAACCATTTTATCATTTTGTTCTTGTTACAAAGTTACGACAAACCGCAGAGGAATGTGGCCCCATTTATCAATTAAGATTTTTCTCTTATTGCGTTGACCCCTCCAGGGGCATGGGCGCGTCAACATCTCCTGAATTTCTAACCCTTGTTGACGTTTCAATAGCATATCTTCTCTTCGGAGGTGCACTTTCTAGCATGCACCTCCTACCCGCGCCGTCTTTATACGGACAAACTCGGAGCACAGTGAGATGAGAGTTCTATTAGTACTCACTCGGAGACCGAACGATCACCGCCAACGAGCGCGACGATTAAGATAAGATCTAAATATTGATGGAATTGGGATGCCTTTATTCGAGAATGTCATCGGAAATTCTTCAGTCATGTGTAACGGACGGTGGCATCCGAAGATGCCCGTGGGGACGGAGCCTAAGGTAGCTTAGTTGACCGTGAAGGTCGGGCTAAGCCATCTGGCGAAGAAAAAGGCTCCTCAACGAGCTAAGCAACGGCCTATGTGTGCTCTATCTCAGTTCGGGGGACGTGGGCGGGGTTTTCACCGCACGTTGCCCCTGTCCTTTAGGTTATGTTAGGTTAAAAGGCTGCCGCGGATGACCCAGCACACATAGACCACCAAAGGGCCCGTTGTAATAGCTACCAGGATAAACACCTATCCCGTTGAAATTACTATCCATTGAACCAGCCAGAGCTGGCAATGAACCTATAAAGCCTGATCGGGCTTATGCCCCTTAGCTCTTCCAGGTGAAGGAAGAAAGAGTCCCCCAGAAAAACCCGCCTGCTCGCAGCCAACGCAGGACAGGTGCATAGAAAATGGAGGGTATCTCCTCCTCGTCAGCATCCTCGCAGCTTCTACAGAAGTCATTTTTGGGTAAGCGAAGTCTCCTTGCGTGCTCCCCAATGGGACAGTGTCCAGTGATAATATTCACCACCACACCAATGTGCTTCCTATTCAGTGATAATATTGCAGCAGAACGGCCGGTGCCTGCTGTGGGCCATAACCTCTTCATGGTTTGACACGCACCGTCCTCAATCCATCCCTGTCCTTTACGTATTAACAAAAATTCATAGGCCTGGGGAAGACAACACAAACAAGGGAGGTAAAAATAGGGAATAAAAAAAAATGAGGCGATAAGGATGGAATGGTCGGCAGATGGCTCGCTTGCCCTCGCGCTCGTATTGGGGTACAGGTGTAATGGGACTCTCGGCCTCTGATCTCGTACCACCGACAGATCCTTACTCATCAGGTGCTGCCATAGTTCTGCCGGTGGAAGCAACACTACCATATGGTCCATAGCAGGTGGTTCATTACACATGCTGAATTGGTATTTATCACTAATAATAATTATCGACGCTAGTCATTATAAGTTGTAAATATCGAACGTGTATACTTTAAATTGAACTAAATTATTTAATCGGATTTTATCACTTTTCCTTGACTTGTGGGAAAAAATGCAGTCATACATCTTGCTCATGCTCATCGTTTATAACAACAAAAAAAAGCACCGAAAAAATGCTTCTTATTGCTTTGTTATAATTTTCGAAACGGAACCAAACCAACTGAATAGGATCTAGTTTTTTTAAGACGGAATTTTTCACACTAAAAATAACCAGTTTTTTATTGAAAAAATATCATCTTTGTCTGCATTGTCGTTGTGTGCATAAATATGATCCAACATTCGGAACTGTATCCAAAATAAAAGAAGCAGTCAGTCACTGCTTGTCACATAATGTACACACTTACTCGTACATATTCGTATATTCGCTTTTTGATCTTCTGACGTATTAACAGTATACTCTATCTTGGATAATCAAGTGAATCATCATATTAAGGAAAATTTAGCTGCATTTATTTTTACTCGTATATCATTTGAGGAACATTGCTACACGGCAAAGTAGTAACCGTGTAAATCAGGTGCAATAAAGTGATATATTTGACAAGACACTGCCCAATTAGCTCTTCTTGTTATTTAAGATTCAGTTCGGTTCACTGGATTGTTTCGAATTAATACAAAGAAATATTCTGATATTCTGGTGCTTTAGACTATTATTGTTGAGATAATATTCCGCAAATGTACATATTGTAGATATATGTATTTACAAGAGTTGATGAAAGAATTTTCTGTCAAATTAGCGGATTAAACCTTATTTCTTGGAAATTAAAAAAAAACACATTCACATGCTTATAAGTTGGAGGCTAAAATTTTACAGGAAAAAAAAGGTGAATTAAATACTTTCCAAAATTCTATTGTAAAAAAATGTTATTCGTAACAAAATTAAATTTTTGTTTACAGTAAAAAAAAACTATGCCAAAGAGAATTGAATAATTAATGATAAAAAAAATGGTAAAAAACGCAACCGAGGAGAAGACAATAGACAAAACGGTCATTAAAAAATACACCTAAAAACGAAACAGATAAACAAAACCCAATTCACAAAAAAAAACTCAATCTAAAGCAAAGCAGCTGGAAAAATCGTTAGTTGGATAAAATTACTTTCCAAGGAGATGCAGTAAGGTCATCCCTTAACCTCGACACACATGACAAATCAAATGGTTTGCGACCACGACCGAACCATGTCAAAATCAATGGAACGTGTAAAAAATAATCACTCAAAGATGTTTCGTACTCGAATTAATTCCCAAATTTTTTTTTTTTTTTTGTGGTCGAGGAACATGTATAATGTTAAAAAAAATGTTAAAATTTAAAAAAAATCCGAGGAGCATTGTTGAAAAAACGGAATTGTTAAAAGAACACAGTTGACAAAAATAAAGCAAAGCTAATATGAAACGGGTAAAAAATCGAATTAAGAACGTAATGCAACCGAAATACGCAAAAATATTTGTTAAAAAATTATCATCGCTAAAACCCAACCAAAACCAACCACCACAAAACTGTTCGTAAGGGCGACTGAAGACGACATAATTAAAAAAATGAACGATTTACAAAAGAAAAACGCTACCGAAAACGAGCAGTCGGAAAATTCGGTTGGGGGCAAAACAAAAATACAACTGAAAGAATTGATTGTCTAAAACGATAAATTAATCGTATAATCTGAATCGAGCGTTCGAACAGGAAATCGCACGTCTTATCGAATTGATATGACATAAAGGATTGGATAGAAGTTTCTTCCAACGGGATTTAGTTCAACCACACCAATAATGAACAAAAGATTTCATATTTACATAGTAGTAGTACAATATGTATTTTGGCGTTTTCAAAGAAAAAAAAAAAACAAATACTTTCAATACAATCAGTTCTCACCAAATACACAATGGCTAACTGCTGAATTTATTAATTAGAATCTTTGTGTGGCATCAAGATTAACTCATCTTAGTCGAGCCACTTTTCGATATGATATCTTATTATCCAAATCTAGTTTGAAAACAAAGAAATACAAATAATACTTTTGAAAATTATGAGACATTAATCTTGGTTACTAGAAAAGGTTTCTTGGCTTGGGTTTCTTCTTTCAGGAAATGTTAATGCGGATATATACATAACAGTAGGCTGGCTGCCGGTTTTCGTAGTGAGATAGGTCTGCGAATCTGATGATTTTGTCGGATATTTTTAAAAGTGTTAATTTCAAACAATTGCCAAAAATATTGGTATCAGAATCTTTGATTACGCAACTATTTTTTTGAAATTACTAATACTATGATGGCATGGAAACGGTAAGATAACGGACTTTTAATTCAGCAACAACAACAACAAAAACTATGCAAAGCTTTGCTTTAACAGGTGGAAAAATTTACGTAAGCTTGCAAAGTAGCAAGTAACTGCAAGGTCTTAATGGCAATTTACCCGTCACGATTTATCCATCCTTTTGTATACAACGATATCATTACGAGCTATGGATCTGACTTCAACACTGTACATCCTTCCCTACATACGTTTGTTGTGGGATAATTTTCTATATCGGAGAATGCAATTGAAGCTGCGTTCTGTCGTTTTTTATTCCATTCTTCTTTCATTATGATGGCATCTTTGCAAGTTTCAACAGTTGCCATAGTTGTTTTATTTTCGAAGTAAAGCCTTCGATTCATATGCAGATCAACATATAAATCCAATTCATGAAAACCGGCTGACAGTATTGATGGTCTCCTCGTTAGTACACATAATAAAATGTTGATTGTCTAGGCCAGGGGTCGGCAATCTTTTCAGTACAGTGCGCCACTTTCAAAAAAAAAGTATCTTTAAGCTGCAAAAAAAAAAATAAAAATAAAAATCAGTGTAAGAAAACAGACCGAAATTCTGTTTCTAACACCACGCCAGGCTAGCAATATTGCAAATTTGGAAATATTGTTCTTACTAAACCGCCTGCAGACATTATGAACAGTGTGAAAAAATAGAAGTCAAAACATTTTCTTGTTATTGATTTGAACTGAATTTTATTCAGGATACTAATCCAAGTGTCAGTCTTCAAAAAACAAAACGAAATGCCGTTGCAATGTGTAAAGCGATGGCCGACGTTATAATATTCGTTAATAAATGATCAACAATGCTCGACGAGCTTTATACCGACCGTTGCTGAACCGTTGGTTTGTGTACTCGTATGAGCCGGTTACTATGTGATACCATTGATATTTTATTTTATTTTTGTCAGCTAATTTCAATTAATTTAAATTATTATTAGTAGTCCGGATGGCTCAACGGCTAGCACGTTCGCCTTCAACGCACTGGGCCCCGGTTCGATTCCGGGGATTTACGTGTCCGACTATGAGCCCACTCAGCTGTTAAATGAGTACCCACTATGGGGTAAATAACTCGGTTGAGCGTGTTGCTGATCACATACCTCTGCACAAAAACCGTCATGATCTAGAAAATGAGATGATGCTAACTCATCTCGAGGCCGTGGTTCAAATTGGACTGTTGCGCCAGTTATTTGTTTATTTATTATTAAAAGTTATTTTGAGTTGTCAGCTGTTGATTGGAACTATTTTAATTGAAGCCGTCAATTTATTATAAAAGCCGTTAATTGCTGCAAACAGTTCATTTTTACTTTCATGTAGTTAATGAAATATAAAAAGATATAACTATAATACATATTGTAACGATGGGGACCGGAGGACGAGGATGAGGATTGGCCGTGAAGACCAATAACCACAACGGGTGAAGAAAACACCATATCCGATGGCCCAGGTTGGGCGCCATTTGTAACGATGGGGACTGAAAGACGAGGATGAGGATTGGCAGTTAAGATCAATAACCACAACTGGTGACGAAAGACCCTCTCCAATGACCACCCGGGACGAGCGCTGGCAGAAAAGCTCAGCTGTCGGGAGTGGCGGGGTGGTTCAGCATGGCAGCCATCGGCCTCCTCCATCAACGTAAAAGGCGAAATCGCACGTCTGCCCAAAAAAAAATTGAAAAAAGAAAACTCGAAAAAAAACCCAACATCCGGCAATAACAACTAATGATAAAAGAGGAAAACTACTAGTGGTGCCTTTGCACCAAACTCCCGAAAACTCAAAAAATCCGCAAAGGGCTGCATCAGCCAAACTAACAGAGCACGAAAGCCAAAAATATATTGATAATGGGGAAAACCGTCCAATCAGGACAGGACTTTTTCCCCTCTGGTCATCTGAGCCTTCCGGTGGAAACGCTTCTTATGGGCCCCAAATGTTGTGGGCCCGGCGTGACCTAGATCCCCGTCCGTGGGATTTCGGGCTCATGATTTTAAAATCCCCCATAATAAAAATTCAAACGCTAGCGAGAGAGGAGAGGGAGGGAGAAAATGGCGACCTTAGCCCACCATGCTAATAATACTTACACATACCTAAAAATTCAGGTGGTATATGAATTTAATTTTTTTTAGCAGCTTTGCAACAGGTTGTTTTGTTCTGAACTTCACTTGCATCTAGTCATGCATCAATTGTCAAATTTCCTGTTCAAAACTGACTGCTGACGAAAAATTAAATGAATACGACAGCGCGAGTGTCATTTCAAGATTGTCATCATATGCTGATCCTAGCCAGCGGAGACATTTTTGTGGTAGAGAAAATTACATTTTTCACAGCATGTTGTATCCATCAAAAACTAAGTGGAGAGAGTTCATGAAACAAATTCACAACAGTATGATAACGGTCGTCTGTTATGAACTTAACCATTATTATGTATTTTTGGTTACAAGAAATGTGACCACACTGAAAAAATATGGAGGCATAATTGATTAGCATAGAAGAGATCAGCAATTTAAGAGTACTTTAAAACCTAGATGCCTGTAGCATCTAAAGTTTTTTGAAATCGAAAAAAAAATCCTGAATATTTTATGCTTTGAATTACGTGAGGAATTGCGTGGTGTAGAGATTATGCGTTCAAATTAAGACAAACTTTATGATATAAAAAACAAGGACACCTGAATCCTGGAATTTTTATTTACAATTTTTATCAATATCAAAGCGCCGAAAAGAGTGTAATACATATTTATGTGTCCGAGATTTTCAAATACATCATAGAGAAGAGTATAGGGGTGAAGCCATTCGATGCAAGACAGCTATCACCATACGTCTTGGTAAAATAAATCACTCATAACAAAACCCTCAAATTTATGGCGTAGTACTTTATGTTTGAACTTGTTTTTTGTTCTTGTTTTTTTTTTTTTTTTTTTAATAATTGTGTTGTTGCTCTGTGCCAATACAGGGCTTCCGAAACCCTAAATAAAGCGACATTTTTTTGGTTCTGTTTTGCTTACAACGATGTATACTCGCACTATGTTTAGCGCTGTCGATATATCGTTGATTAAAAAACGCCATACCTTGAAAATGCTAAGTCTATCACTTAGACTTAACATATATTAACGATTAGCATGGAGTTGCTGGTAATGAAACATAATTAATGATATTCACTCTACATAATTTTGATTATACAAAATGGGGCCCTTAGTTAAAGGCAACAGGCTAAAACTATTTAAAGAATTTAAATTCGCCGCTTCAGAAAGTATAAAATCAAATATTCAACATTAATTTTGAAACCGTATCAATTTTTTTTTCTCTACGAAATAAATGTAAGTTAAAAATATACATTCATTTAATGGTGATAATAAAACACAATTTGCTATTTCTTCAATTAGGTCTAACAATATGCTGTTGTTTGACGACAAATATACAGTCGCAGGCAAAGAAGTTTGGACAGTAAAAAAAAAATTTACTATTTGTTTGTCTTCCCTCTGTTGTGTGGGGCGTAACAATAAGCCACATCTAGCCCCGACTTGATGCAAACATGCGACTAAATCGGCAATAGGTGCATGCAGGAAACATGCATCACCCGATACCAGTTATATTGTTGCAAAGTTTCAAGAGATGTTGGCGCACCAGGAGTTAAGGGAAAAAGTAAGGCTTCTACAAATGCAATGTAATTGGATCCACTCAAATTTTTTTTTACTTGATTTCGTCACACTAGAACACGTTTATTTGATAGCACTTAGTTTTAAATTTTATGACGTTACGTCATCCAATTTATCGGCGATAAATCGCTGAAGCCTGAAAATTTTTAGCAATTAATTTGAATCAAGCATCTGGTGTGAAGTAATCTCATACAATCTGCGAATAAGCCAAATATTCCAGAAAATGTTCGCATTAAAATTAAATGATATTTAATGATCAAAAATAAATACCTAGATATTCGGAAATACTTATTATTTACAATTATTATTGAAAATCAAATAAAAGGAAAGTATATTTTACAAAATACCCCATATTGGGCGCTATTATCTTTACAAGTATAATGCTCAGACAATTTTTTAATCCAACAACAACTAATATTGATATCATTGAAACCCCAATGTAACAAAAACTTAATGCAACAATAGATGAAAAATCCTATTCACAAAAATTGGGCAAAATTTATTGTTTTCACCATGATGAGCTTATTTAAATTACAAATGCATATTATTAAAGCTACGGTATATAGCAAGATTGACTCGTCTTTGGTGAACCCAAATTTATCTAAAGATGAGATGCGATTTTTTTTCTATTTCCCGAAGATATAGACTGGAAATTAGTTGCCGGAATTAAATAGTAGGTATATCATTATGGTTAATTAGCATAAGCTATCAATATTCAGCAAAAAACAGTTTAAGGCCGTAGAGAGAAAAACGGACGATTCATAATACAATACATATTGTGCTGTCGCTTTGAGTCTCTGGTGGAAATAAAGCAAACCATTGGGTTTTGTTTTGGATAATTTCTGTTTCTCGATAAAAGATGTCAGATATTTCGTTTGAAAGTTTGTCGAATTGATTTGAATATGCGTAATTTTGCAAATAAGGCGCGTTCTTTGGTACTCCAGTGCTGGTTATTGTCGGTGATATGCAATAGAGAGCAGCACCCCAATGCGACGTTAGTGAGATGCAACTGCTGCGACGAGTGGTATAAACTGAGGAACTGCTCTGGACTAAACCATCACAGGCACTGGAATCCTTCATTTACTGCCAGCCAATGCAGGAACAGAGGTCCACAAGCAGCGAGCTCGTCAAACACGCCTCACCTTCCAACACCAGTGAGCACCCATACGAGCTTCAACCCCAACGACCCCTGTGAACAGATCCAGTCAGATTCCCACACAAAACAACCTTACATCTGCACCACTGATCGCCATTATTGATCCGCTCTCACTCGTCCAACTAAATTGCAATGGGGTGCAGAATAAAATCGCCGAGACCTCGCATTCAAGTTGGAGCCATTCAGGACACGAAACCACATCCCAATTCGTCCCTCAACGCTCCTGGAGATTACCTCATCATCTGGAAAGACAGGCGGACAAGGCCCGACGTCGGGCTATCGCGCCACGATGATGATGGTGAGGGAAGACAGGTTGACCAACGCTGGAGGCGGGCTTGCCTTCATCACTCATCATTCCGTACAAAAGCAGGAAATATGGATGTCAAATGTCACGAACAACGATATAATCAAGTAAGTACAAGCCATCGCCAGAAAATCAGGCAATGTTGATATTGAAATTTACAACATATGTATATATTCCACCGGTATCCAGTTGTCCCTCAGGTTCCCATGTAAATATCAACACTTTCTTCACTGGTCAACACCGTCTCCTGCGTCGTGACTTTAACGCTCACCATGAACTCTGGCACTCACATCTTACCAACGACGCCAGAGGTATCTCCATCGCAGAACAACTTAATTCTTCAGATTTCTATACACTGAATGATGACACGCCCACCCGTATTGACGGTACCTCTTCCAGCTCTTCAGACATCACGATTGCCATTGCTAGCCTCCTAAATGAAGCTCAATGGGAGCCGGTCCTTATACTATCTTCGGAAAATTTACCAATCGTGATAAGGCTTGACAAACCGATAGATATACATATAATCTGTCGAACATCGCCCTTTTGTCAACCACAATAATACTGACTGGAATGGTTTCACCCAATATACTGGTGCTAAATTTTTCGCCCTACCAACTCCTACTGACGTACTTAAAACCGAATCCAACATCAGGAAAGTCCTTAATAAAGCTTCAATGATAAACTTATTCACTTTTCCATTGAAGTTTATTGACCAGTTGAAAGAATATTTCAATATATCCTTAATAAAGCGGTTGTAAAGTTCATTCCTGCAGGACGAATTCCGAAAACTCGGCCCAACTTTCCTACCTCAGCCGCCAGACCGGCAGACCGGCAGACGAGAGGGACAACATCAAGAGCACTAAGTCAGACGATCCCAGAATTCACGAAATGCACTGTGAAATTCAAAGACTAGTAGCCGAACACAAGAGGTTAAAGTGGAGTGCGCATCTGAATGACTGAAACCTGACCACTGGTACAAGTGAACTATGGTCGACAGTCCGTGCTCTAGTCGCTAATCCACCGAAACAGAAAGGGAACATCACAATCCAGTTTGGAGACAATTCGATTAGCCACTTTGCCCACTGTGTATGTCGCTTCAATAAACAATTTATTGAGCATCCTCCACCAGACAGACAAAAGCGCATAATCCGCAGAAGGACCCTTAACCGGACCGCAGACAACATATCTGTCTTCATCGCGGACGAAGTGACTGCAGCAATCAAGAAGGCGAATAAATCGAAAGCCTTGGGACCTGATGGAAACTCAATGGAATGTTAAATACTTCGATTCACCATTAAATATATCACGGCTATATTCAACCTATTCAGCACATAACTGATCGTTCCGGAACTCTGGAAGAAAGGGAGAGTAATCCCAAACTTCGAACCTGAAAAAAAAAGCGACACTCGGCGAGTCCTATCGTCCCATCACACTTCTTGCAGCAGTTGCCATTATGCTCGAAGCACTAATCCACCCTGTTCTTACGGCTCACATCTAGCTTGCGAACCACCAGCACGACTTTAGAAGGATGTACAGTGCCACAACTGCCCTGGATGCCATTACAACTCATATCCATAATGACCTCAGCCAACCTCGTCCGTGTCACAGAACAATTCTGGTGGCACTTGACCTGTCGAAAGCCTCCGACATAGTCAGCCACTCAGCACTTCTGTCTGAATTATTTTGTGCATTGCTTTCAACGCAAATAACGAAATGGATTGCCAATTATCTGGCGGACAAGCAGTCCTACACCGAATTTAGGAGCAGGAAATCGAAACCAAGGAAGATTAAACAAAGTGTGGCACATGGGGAAGTCGTGCCTCTCTCCTTGCTCAACCTTTATTTATCTGGAGTCCCAACACCACCTGATGGAATCCAAATTATCTAATATACCGATGACTGTCCATTCTGGCAACAGGAAGCAACATCACGGGAATGTCCGAACGAATAAATGAATAAACCTAGAAGAACTTAACGCTTTTTTCACAGGCAAGAATTTAACCGTTTCAGCGCCTAAATCCTCGGCATCCTTATTTACCACCTGGGCGAAGGAAGTCAAGATGCAACTTGGGATCTCAATTGACAATTAGGCTATTCCTAGCGTGAACCATCCTAAAATCCTAAGGGCATTGCCACGTCGTCCCCCCCATGCTTCAACTGTGTGCGACAGAAGGCGAGGTAGCAACGAAATCCTTAAAGCCTTGGTCGGAAGCATCTGGGGTAAAGATACGGAAACTCTACTGGTAACATACAAAGCAGTTGAAAAATCAGTTGCCCAATATGCGGCTCCGGTGTGGTCACAGAAACTCTGTGACACACAATGGAAAAATATTCAGGCTTGCCAAAACGCCGCTGTCCGTACTGTGACTGATGACATCCCAGGACCATCTGCATCAGGAAACTAAGATGATGCCTCTAAGAGATCACAACAAGCTTCTTGCGAAACAATATCTGGTGGATTGTTACCGGAGAGAACAGCCCAGCACCGGCGTCATTGACAACGACGCATACAGAACACAGCCAAACAGAGCTCTCTCGGCACAACCACCAACCATTTCTCGCGAAGAGAGAATACTTCCGAGAGCAGGGAGGACGACACTTGCCCAACTTCGGTCGGGTTGGTGTTCGCGTCTTAACTCCTACCTATCTCGCTTTGGCCGGGATGCCACAAACACATGCTCCGCCTGCAATGGTACACCTCACGATGAACACCACATTTTCAACTGCCCAGCTGCACCCACACACCTGACCCCCAGGTGGCTGTGTGAGAACACCATAGAAGCTGAAATTTTCCTGTCCCTTAACACCTGCTGCAAGTTTTCGTCAACTCATGTCTTCGTCGAATTTAAAATTGATACGCAGGTGAAAATGGCATTTCCAACCAAGGCCAACCAATAGGGGGTCCTGGAACCACATCGCTTCGATCTGTGGCATAGGAGTGTCAGGTGCTGGGTAAGTCTTTTGGGTAGTTGGCAAAGGTTAAGCCAAAGTAGTACACACAACGAACTTCTGTTCTGACCATTGCTACAACAACAACAATGACTGAAGATATCTTTAATAAGTTATAGATTATAGTTACAAAAATCGTTAATGGTAACCCATATTAACATATTTAAAATAACGTATTGAAAAAGATACACACATGGCAATTTAAAATCTGTCGCCCAAAAATAGGCAAAACAAAATAAATTTTGAGAAGAAAAAAAAGTGCTGATATTGGCAATCGCCCAGCATTCTTGGAGTGTTTCCACCAAATTCAAATTTGTGTTGTGGACCATTCATAACAATGCAAATCATTTGTTGACTGAATAATGCAAATTTTACATTTGTGACTGATATTCTTAGCTTTAGTTTTTACGAATTAATGTGAATATTAATCTGAACGTGAGATTTTCTAAAAATCATTTGAAGTTCATGGAAACTCAGCGTTCATTTCTCATTCTCAGAGTGAAGGTGTTGTTTTAATTGAAAGTTCGGCATTATTGTTTACATTATTTGTATATATTTATTTTCTATAATTGAATTAAAGAAAAATAAAAACTATATTAACTGACATCATAATTCAATACGTCAACAAGCCAGAATTTACAGAGTAAATGTCTGCAACTTGGTGTCCTTCATACGACCAGCCTTAATTAGATTGAATTGATGCAAGTTGCTAACGGCAATAATTTCACAGATTGACTAACAGTTATATAAATGCGGCAGATGCATTTGCACTTCATCAGTCAGGATTCATTCATCCAGAAGGCAACAACTCTAGCAAAATGGTATTGTTATTCTGGAACGAGAATTTATGAGATACGACTTTAAAATTTAATTAAAATCATTTCAGAAATTCGTAGTATTGGCTCTGGCTTTGTTTGGCGTTGCTTCCGCCGGTCTGGTAGCACCATTGGCTCATGGCTACTCCGGACTGGGATGGGGACACAGTGCTTTTGCTGCTCCAGCTGTTACCGCCTATAGTACTCCAATTGTTGCCTCTGTCGCTCCAGCCATCGCCACTCATGCTCTAGCTGCACCAGCTTTCACTGCTCATGCTATAGCTACTCCAGCTATCAGCTCCTATACTGCTGTTACCCCAGTTGTTACTACTCATGCCGTTGCTGCTCCAGCTTTCTCCACCTACGCCGCTGCTCCAGTAGTTTCTGCTTTCCATGCCACTGCTCCAGTTGTTTCAGCCTACCATGCCGCTCCAGCTGTCTTTGCCGGTCCAGCTGTCTTTGATCACGGATTCGGTAATGCTGCTTGGGGTCTTGATCTCTGGAAAAAGAAGAAGGCTGCTCACTGAATTTAACACTGATTGTATGTAATGATAAATTGGTGAAAAATATATTGAACTAAAAGATATAGAAAAAGCTAGTTTACTTCATGTTTTAAATATATAAGGAAATGGAAATATGTTTATAATGAATTTCACTTTCCGTGATTCTGGTTTGGACCAACCATGAAATATGAGTTTTTATTCGCCGTTCTATTCGATCGTTATCGACACAACTCATTAAACACTTTTCGCTAAATTAGTCTGCGTTTAAAATGAAACTAAATGAAAAACGTTTTTTTCGGCCAGAGACTAATAAAAAATAATAATTAAAACTTGGACGAATTAGATAAAAACTATAAAATTTTTGATATCCATCTCAATTTCTAATGTCAGAAATATTTACAGACCATCAATTGCATTGCACGAGTACTGTAGCATCGCAGGAGCTTACGTGTTAAAACGACCATTGAAGTCAGGTGAAATTCACATCAAGATCCGATCTAACGATTGACCAGATGTACCAATAGCATTTAAGGCTCGTGCCCACGGCAGACTTTTTAGTTCGCAGAAAAGCTAAATAGTTTAGTCAGGAAAATAGAACACACGGTGTTTTATGAGACCGCGCACACAGCGATTATTAAATAGTCTAGATTGCTGTGTGCGCTGACGTGTGTTCTATTTTTCTGACTAAACTATTTAGTTTTTCTGCGAACTAAAAAGTTTGCTGTGAGCGCAAGCTCTTATCGTCATTCTTATAATAAATTGAAATTGAATAATCATAAAATATTTATTGTAGAAAATGGAGAATTTCACAGTGGGTCTGTTACTTATTCTATTATTTTTCGAATTTGGAAAGTTAAACGTAAGTACACGTATCTAAAACGCTTTTCGAAAACTTCTCATTCGAGTGCATTCCATTTCAGCCACAAAATACAGTGATATTGTCAAATTATACGATTCGTTTCGCTGATGGTATCAAAGGTAATGGGAGTCTTCTAAAATCAAGGACTGCAGTCAACATTGATATTTGGCTGTTGAGACTTATGAAAGATTGGAGCGTCCGATTTATAGTTCAACAGAACACAGATGGAAGGAGAAAATTCTTTTTAAATAAAACTCTTTCATTTTGTAAGCTGCCGAGGTCGCACAGAACAAACCCCATTTATGCAACAGCATTTAATCTGTATGAGCAAACTTCAAATTTGCCACTATCCTGTCCAGTTCCACCGGGACACTATTACTTCCGGAATTTGGGTTTCAATCTTGGCGATATCCCATTCGTTCAATCTTTCGTCAAAACAAAAAATGCAACGTGGCACTTGACAATTATATACTTGGAGAATTTACCGAAAAAACAATTAAACATACTTGCTCAGTTTGATATATATGGTACCGTGTAGTTGTTAATATATTAGCGTAGGTTCCGTTAACCTTATAAACCCGAGTTTAAAAACTTACATTAAAGACCAAGTGGGAAAAAAATTAATCCGAACTTTTCTCCTAAATGTAAGTGACAAAAAATATTTCAAACAAAAAATTGGAATTTCCCATTTCAAAAAATAACCCAGAGTTTAAATAAAAATAAAGAAACCATTATATCCTACAGTTATACATTTTGGGGGGCAAAAGACCTTTTCCATGGTCCTCCGCGTGGGCACCCCCTGGTAACGGCAGTGTTTTAAACCGCTGACGGCCAAGTCTTAGCGATAAGACATTTGGAAAAAGGCAGATAGCTGTAGCCTGAATGGCTGAACCAGCACCTAAGCGTCTCAGGTTTAGTAGGATGGAATGACTTGCGTAGTTGAACCTGCAACATAGTTGTGTGAACTCCAGTACGTTTATTAAATCATCTGAAGCAGCTATTTTCCGTGGCCATCCCCTAAATGGGGTTAAGCGACGTGCTGACAACTCGTCCTTGCAAAAACCACTCCACGTCAAGAAACCTGGAACAAAAGCCTCGGATTGGACGGATCAACAACGACGACCACGCAAACGACTAAAGGGTTATTCTTTCGGATCCTGCAATGTACGCTCCCTGAACAAAACGGGGGCCGAGAAGGCCCTCCTTCAACAGGTCGAAAAGTACAAACTGAGCATTACTGCAGTCCAGGAAACAAATTGGCTTGGCAGCGAGATCAATGACAAGAAATCGCACACAATTTTTTCAAGTGGCAAACCATCGGGCCGCAAACAGTTTGGAGTCGCATTTATAATGAACAATCATCTCAAACCGCATATTACTGACTTCAAACCCATAAATGAACGGCTGTGTACGATTCGCATTATGACTCGATTCTTTAATCTCTGGCTCATCAATGTGCACGACCCCACTAACGTTAAAGAAGACGCAGTAAAAGACGAGTTCTACGCCCGCCCTGAGACTCTCTTCGACTCACTTCCAACAAACGACGTCAAATTGCTGCTGGAAGACTCTAACGCGAAAGTCGGAAATGAAAGTTGGCACCGTTGGACCACTGGAGGCCACAGTCTCCATGAAGAATGTAATGACAACGGCCAGCGACTTATCGACTTCACCTGCAGCAGGAATCTACCGTAAGCTCTACGTGTTCGTGTTCGACGCATTCACAAACAGACCTGGAAATCTCCAGACGCACGTACCGTCAGCCAAGTTGATCACGTCCTCATTTGCAGGAGATAGGCAACTAGTGTGGTGGATGTCCGCTGATATCGAGGAGCAAACTGCGACTCAGATCATCACTTGGTGAAAACGACCTACAGATTTAGAATTTCCTCAGTGCACCAATCGAGAAACAGCCCTCCCAAAATCTTTGCGGTTGATAAGCTTCTGAGCGATGCCACGGCGGTGGCGTATACTACCGCTCTTGAGGAAATACTATCGCTTATTCTACACAACATCAGCAACACAGGCGTCCATGGGTTCTGGGAAGAACTCAAGGGTACCATCAAAGATGTCACAGAGAAGGTCGTGGGATATAATACCCGGCTAGCGCGAAATGACTGGTTTGACGAAGAATGCAAAAATTCACTTGAAGTAAAAAACGAGGCCTATAGACAATGGATTCAACGAGCAACTATAGCCAAAAGAGAAAAATGTGACAAGCTACGGCGAATATCGAATATAATAATTAGACGTAAGAAACGTAAATACTTTGACGAGCGGTTGCTGAATATTAATCAAAACTTAGCTAATAGGAACACCAGACAAGCGTAAAAACTGGTAAATACAATTCAGTACGGCTATCAGCCCAGGACTAGCCTTTGTAAGGACAAGGATGGAAACATCATCAGCGACACCGATGGCATCAACAAACGATGGACCTCTTATTTTGAAGAACTTCTCAGCCTACCATCTAACACCCCACACAAGAAGCTTTCGACGAAATTGTTGATCTAGCCCTACCCATACAACCCCTGACAGTAGAGGAAGTTGATCTCATGTTGCGGTCACTAAAACGAAATAAAGCGCCGGGCGCTGACGAGATTCCAGCTGAACTGCTAAAATTCGGTGGAACGGGTTTAGCTTATGCCATACATCAATTACTCCTGCGAGTATGGGAGGACGAGGTGATCCCAGACGATTGGCGCAGAAGCACCATCTGTCCAATTCACAAAAAAGGAGATAAACTGCGGTGTGAGAATTACAGGGACATATCACTAGTTTGTACGTCCTATGAAATTTTGACGAAAATCTGGAAAATAGAATAAAACCGTACGTAGAATGAATGATTGGTGAATATCCAAGCGGTTTCAGACCTGGTCGCTCCACAACCGACCAGCTCTTTACGGTCAAACTGATACTCCAGAAGTGCTGGGAATACAACGTATCGTTGGCGTCCTTGACAAGTTGCAACCCAGGTAAATGAAGTTGTTCACGAACTCGATGTTGAGGTCCCCCACATTGATGCTCGGTTGTGCAGGTGTCCTTGTCGCCGATTGCATCATTATTTTAGTTTTACCCTCGTTAATACGTAGTCCAACTTCTTTTGCAGCGGTATCGAGCGTATGCAGAAGTTCTTCTGCGTCGGCCAATCTTCGGGACATGATGTTGATGTCGTCGGCGTACGCTGCTAATTGTGTCGACTTGATAAGTAGCGTCTTGCTGTTGTCCATATTCATAGCCCGAATAGCGAATTCTCGATAGGAGCGGACATCGCACCACGATGACGATTATGTATATTAAATACATAAGTATGTCATTATAATTGTTATCTTAATTATGTACCTATTTTATAATTATTAATAAAGCCTCATTTAGGATTTTTTGTAGAACGTTAACCATGATGATAGCCCCATAGAATGAAATATATTGGTCAAACAAGAAAAAAGAAAAGAAAAAGTCTTAAAAATTTCAATTTTCGTGAATCGATTCCGGCAACAACAAAAAAAAAACTGGTTGTAAGCATCTTTATCAACCTTAATTATAAAATTTTAACTTATTCGCCTACATATACATATAACTCAAACTTTTGACTCCTAAAATTCAGCAAATCTTAACTTCGAATTTCGAGATTTAGTAGTATCGCTCAGAAGAACCGTCTTCTCCTTAATGCGCTGTGTGGGTAAAGTAATTAGCATGTCTCACATCCCCGTAAACCAATTTAAAAATTTTAATATGTAAAATACTAAGATTCACTGCATCGAATTTGAATAGAATTATCATTGAACAGTAGTTCTTACCCAGCGGTGAAACATATTAAATCAATAAAATCAATAAAATCTCTAAATAATTTACTTCTTGCACGACCATTTTAATTTTTAAATAAAAAAAACTTAGTATAAATGCCAAGTCTCTTAACTACATTTGATTTTACGGTTTTTGTGTAATTTGTATGGACAAGCAGTGCAAATTTTCGTTATTTAGAAGCTATGCTACATCATTACATCATGTGCGCTCTTTTTGTACAGAGCAGAGTAGAATAGCATAAGCGGCAAAAAAACGCCTTAGTGCAATCGCCCGACAAAACCGGGAATGTCTTTGCTAGGAGTGTGTCTTGGTTTAGTTTAGCATTCAAACGTCAACTCAAATTTCAAAAGGAAACTTAAATCCTTAAGATAAAATCGGACAAATTTTCTTTCAGCGTCAAAATCATTTTGATTGTTTACTATTCCATATAATTACACAAAATGAACATTTTATTGACTGGAAATGAATTTTATGTGATTTCGAAACTGTGGTGCCCGGAAATTTCGACACCTGCCCCGCCTGCATTTTAAAACGCAGACTATCTAACGGAGTAGAATTCTTGCACTAACCTTCCATCCAGAGCAGCTCAGATCAAATATTTGTGTGTGTATGTAATTGTGTGGTCCTATCCTGCTCTGCTCTGCATGGCTGTTAAAAAAATGCGCCTATTGTTGCAGAAAATAAATTTAAATTTAAAAAAAAGTAGAAGATTAATTGCGAAAAGTTAAAATAATATTTTAATTTTTCATCTGCATATAGACAGAAGACAATCAATTGGATCCGACTTACCACTATCATCTAAAACAGAAACAAATGGAAGATATTTTGTAATTTGAAATAATTTATTCTTGTCTGTTACAGTAACCTTGATCGTGCCGGTTTGGCACAGAATGCATTTTAGTGCATTTTAACTGTGATACAGTTCTAGCGTAAACAACCGTTTTCATATAAATACACAGATGCATAGAAGCTAATCATCAGTCAGGATCTCTGAGTCCAGAAGTATAATCAACAACTATCATGGTGGGAAGAACTTAACTAAGACTCCAATATCAAACTTGCTTTAAACACACTATTTATTTTCCAATTTACAGAAGTGCATCATTTTAGCTTTGGCTTTGGTTGGTGCTGCCTCGGCAGCACTTATTTCTCCGTTTGCACGTGGATACTCAAACTATGGATGGGGTCATACTGGTCTTGCTGTACCCACGGTGACTTCCTACAACGCACCATTTGTCTCATCGGTTATTGATACTCCGCTTGTTGCTACGGTTGCCCCAGCTTTAGCTACTCATCACCACTCCCTCACTGGGAACCTTCTTACAGGACACACTTTTGGATCCCCGGCACTGGCTAGTCATACCCTTACTGCTCCACTTGTTAGTGCTTATCATGCAGGTTCAACTGTTATCGGTACACCGACTGTTCTGGGACATGGCGGATATCTGCATGGTGATTTGATCCAAGGCGGTTTGATTACTGACAATTTGGGATACTACAACGGTTGGGATATCGAATTGTTGAAGAAGAAGAAGAAAGCCGCTCACTAAGCTCTTAACATGAATTTGAAGTTTTGATACGGAAATAAATAAGCGAATTATGATTTACATATGATTTGTACAATGTAATTTTTTCAAAATGTACTACGAATTGTCGTTATCCCCTCCATTGAGGAATGGGTGTGTCACCATCTATAACTATGAATTGTTAACGTTTCGTTTGCATATACATATATCAATTAACTTCCAAGAAGAGGTCACTGCAAGACCTACCAATTTTATTAGATCGGTTCATCGTATTTTCCCGGTCAACACACCGAAGCACTGATATGTAGCTGTACTGATTATACCTGGGTGTGAGCACTCCAGGACCCAGATTCATCTCATAAGCTCTTAAGCATCATTCAGGTTAAAGTAAAGCGCAGATTGAGCCGATGTTTTTGGTGTGGGTAGTCTAGAAATCGTCTCAAATTTCCGCGGCTAACCAGCCGAGAACCCGTTGCAGATTTTTCCGCCGCTATTTTCTGCGCGCTTACTATACGGCGTGCAGTTTGAGCGTGGATTAAGCCAAAATCGTTAATTTCTTTCAACTTTGTTTGGCGAGGGGCTTTGTGAGCTGATGCCAGGTGATTTTGCCCCCTTGCCTCAAAACCAGTTTTAATAGCAACCTGCTAAACAGAGTTCAGTGAAATTAACAAATCCTTCTACTCTCCGGCCTCATTTTGGTGTTATTTTACTTATAAAATGTTAGCTTTTGCTTACAATTAACGGCAAGAACACCTCGTTCTTCCATTATCATCGCGCCCAACAACTCGACGTAGGACTTTGGCCGCGTGGATCATTGCCTGCATTCAGGAATCATCATCGCTCCCTGAGCGGTCCTTCCCCTCTTGAGCGCTGTGGAGTGCTACTGTCCCAATGTCTGGTGAATGCAATCGCTCCATGGAGCCGTTACTGAGCGGCTACTTCTCCTTTTGAGCGAAAATATTCCACGCTCCCTTGGCTTGGAGCGTGATACATTTTTGTTTTCACAATTCGCATCACAGATGGTGCGCGCGTCAAATGACATTTGATTGAGTGTTGAGTGTTTGAGTGTTTGACAACACAACGTCCTGCGTGTTATTTTACGGGAATTTTGCAGCAAAATTACAATTAAAAGGTGAGTGGTGTTTTCATTAATTGTATATTTGTATAACACGGCCAAACCAAACAATTTAAACAGACAGCCGTTAGCCGTTTGTTAGACATTTTCCATGTCAGCTGATTGTCTCAAATTCGATATGTAGCCGGTGTATTCACAAAACAGGTGTGTGACGGTTGTGACAGGGAGCAGTCGCTCCGTGTGACATGGAGGGGAGATGTCGCTATGTAGCTGCTCAATGTTTTGTGAATGAGCCCAATGTCTTCCAATCATCTCGATCAAATAGCCCGTCCTCCAATTTTGGAAGCCCGGCAATTGTTTGCCGTCTGCATCTACTGAGTTTTTTCAACGAGCTTTTGGTCTTTCTCGCAGCCTTGCTCCACTGATGCGTCCTTTCGGTATTTTCTAAACCATGCTGTTATCGTCCATTCGTTGTACATGCCCTGCCAATTGAAAACGTTGTAGTTTGACGATTCTCGAAACTTCCAGTTCATCTTAGAGTTCATACAGCTCACAGTTATACCGGATGCGCTATTCATTTCGGTCGCAAAATGTTCCGAAAATTCGCCGAAGGATCTTCCGTTTAAATGTGTTTCACATGTTTTGAGTTTGGGTCTTAGTCTTGCAGCCATATGCGGATATGTATATGCGGAGCTTCGAATTTATGTGCACATGCTTCGATTTCATTATTGGGAGGACCGAGAAAAAGTCTTATTTGGTATCTGTTCCCGCCGCTTGATTTCGTCAGTTTCGCTGGCGTCCTTTGAGAGGTTTTCTACCCTGGTATACAAAGTCATCTACGAATTCGATGCTGGGCTCCCCGACATTGATGTTCGGTTCTGCTGGCGTCCTTGTTCGTGATTGCATCATCATTTTTGTTTTGTCCTCGTTTGTGTTTCTTTTGCGGCCGTTTTAAGTTTGGGTAGAAGTTCTTAATTCCATAGTTCGCGAAAATTTACCAAATTTAAAATATAATTATAATTTATGAATGACATTAATATTTATTTTACTATTACCTCTTAAAATAATGCAGGTTCGCAACTGTTAGAAACTTACCAAAACAAGCAAAGTTTCTAGATATTGTATTTATTTCCATATTTACTCCAGTTGCGCCTAATTATGTATGTTTGGTGATATGTTTGGTAAAACCAGAACCAACTGAATATATCCTACACATGAATTAGCTGATCATTTAAATCGGGCATCCAAATATATGTAAATATATGGATCCATAACATAAGTTTCAGAATAGTTTTTTTTTTCTAATGTTTTCACTTTCGTTTGAAATTTGAGCCTACTAAGAGGCTCGCCTATTTTGTTTTATATTTACATATGTATGATTCAAAATCCGGTTTGATTTTGTTTTAATTGATCTTTCAAAGTCACTTAGCTTCGATTTTTGTAAAAGTAATCGTTTTTGTAATGGTTCCAGACGGTTCTATCCTGAAACATATATAAATCGTGACTACGGTCGAAGCATCATCATTCGGGATCTAATCGATCAGGAAGAAACTTTGTAATCAAAATGGTACAAAACCATAACTATAAGGATATTTGATCTTAGCTGATTAAGTTCCTTACTTAGAATATCAACTAAATATGTTATATTATTCTCTTTTGAATTTCAGAAATTCATTGTCTTGGCCCTCGCTGTCATCGGTGCCGCTTCAGCCGGCTACGTTGCTCCATACGGTGGCTTCGCTTATGGCGGGTGGGGACATGCTGCCCTTGCCGCACCAGCTGTCGCTGCTTATCATGCTCCAGTTGTTGCTGGCTACCATGCCCCAGTTGTTGCTGGGTATCATGCCCCAGTTGTTGCTGGCTATCATGCTCCAGTAGTTAAGTCGCTTGTTGCTGCTCCAGTCGTAAAATCTATTGTTGCTGCCCCAGCTTTTGCTCATACTGCTATTGCCGCCCCCGCCGTCGCTGCCTACCGTGCCCCAATTGTTGCTCCAGCTTTTGCTGCTTATGGACACGGATTCGGTCTTGGCTACCACGGCGGATATGCCGCCCCAGCTATGGTATATGGTGGTATCTGGAAGAAGAAGGCTGCTGCTTAAGTTTATCAAATCATGTTAATTCGATATATAATAAAGGTTGAATCAGGAATTTTTTGGTTTAAGGATTTTTTTTTCGATCATGGATCACATAGGACGAAGAACACTTTCCATTTATTTTGGACAAACTTTATTTCTTAACATGACTTCTGTCTTCTGTTTTTGGATCAAAAGTTGTTTTTAGTGAAATTTTAATAGCGCTGGAAGTAATTCTCAACAGTTGCGTGATGTTTTTAAGATGCAACGATACTAATCAACGTACTTTAAGCTCATTGTTTAGTTTTCAGCGGTAATCGCTCAGAAGAACACCGCTTTTACCAAATACACCTAAACTGTACTTTACGATATTCGTTCAATAATCCGGCTGGAGTCGCAACAGTCGCTCGAAAGAATCTATCGATTCTTGTTCAGCGATCATCGCTTGAGTCGCTAGAAAAAAAAAAATGACAATTAAATATTTCGAAAAATGTAAAAAAGGGGTAATATGGGGAAATGTGAAGGATACAGTAAAACGATTAAATGTATGGAAAACGAAATTGAAAACTATGGGAATATGTGGAGAAATTTGGACATAAAATTTACAAAAAAGAAATAAATTAGGAAAATGGTAATGTGAAATATGGAAAATACGAAAAATCGAAAATATTGAAAATTATTAATATGGAGTGCATTGAAAGTTCGTCGGGCCTGACTGTCACAATAAAATTTGTAAGAAATTGGTGTTGCTAAGCTAAGTTTAATTGTTCTGCTTCTGTTCATCAGTCCGTTTATCGAAAGATTCAAGTTGAATTGAACTTTAGAAACATCTTAGAAAGGAGGCGAACAAGATGATTAAACGCAAAAAATGAATCTACTTCGATGATAAACTGCGAGGCAGCACTGACAATCTCGAAAGAAACAAAACAAGGCAAGCATACGAAGTGGTGAAAATGATTAATAACGGGTTTAGTGTGAAACAGCCTATTCCATAAACAGAGATGTCTCCGGATATATAACTTACGACACACAACAGGTCAACAAAACATGGGCATCATATTTAACAGAGCTCTTCAACCCCGAAAACAATGATACATCAATAGATATGCCATTTGACAACCAAAGTCTCGAGATCGCTCTCGAGATCAGTTTTGCCTCCAGTTTGACACGAGCCCTTAAGTTAAGCGGCGCTTGTATGAAGTGCACATTACTGGAATTGATAGATCTAGAATCAGGGTAACAATAAAAGAGACCGATTGTCGCTTCGGTCCACTCATCATCTAATCCAATTTTTCTTTTATATCTCCATGACTACGTTTATGCCGTGGAACTAAAAGGAGTATTAGTTATATCATATTAGATTTAGTTCTAACTCGTTGAGTGTTTATACCGACCGGTACCAAATATGGCCAACAAATGTCAGATGTTGGCTTATCACTTGGGTTTAAAGAGAATTTTAGGAATGTAAAAAACCAGTAGCTTCTTTTGAAAAGCGCTTTTATACCGCCGATTCCAGCAACAGAAACGTTTTTAGTCCAGTGCCACATCGCTGTGAAGAGTTTGTTCCATCAACTAATGCGATATGATTGCGTCGTGGTGAGTTAGCTCAGATTAGTTAATACTGAAACATAGTCCCGTGGTATAAACGTAGTGCATTACAAGGCAACAAATAAGCCAATTTTTAAGTTGATACAAATCTTTAATATGGTCAAATCAAACAGTTATATACAATTTAATGAGCAGCAGCCTTCTTCTTCTTCCAGAGATCAACTCCATGAACACCATAGGCATGACCCAAATCATATCCATGTCCCAAATCATATCCATGTCCCAAACCATATTCATGGCCCAAACCATATCCGTGGGAAATAACAGCTGGAGCATTGTAGGCAGATACTACTGGGGCAGCAATTGAGTGAGTATGACCAGCGAAAACTGGAGCAGCATAGGCGTGGGCAAGGGCTGAAGCAGCAATAGTGTGGGCAGCGTAAGCTGGAGCAGCAAAGGAATGGGCATTGTAAGCTGGAGCTGCAAAAGTATGAGCAGCGTATGCTGGAGCGGCCACAACTGACTTAACAACTGGAGCTATGACTGAGCCGTGATATCCACCATAAGTGCCGGCAACAGCACCATGTCCCCATCCTAGTCCTGAATATCCATGAGCAATTGGTGCGACGTATCCGGCAGAGGCGACGCCGAGCAAAGCAAGAGCAATAACAACGGATTTCTTTGAAAAGAAAATTATAAGCATTACTTTTTAACTTCGAACTTTTAATATTATTTTCAATTTACCATATTGCTGATTATAGTTGTCTTCGGGATGAGAGGATCCTGACTGATGATTTTATGCATACATTGATCACTATTTATACAAAATTCAATAAAATGCTTTGAATTGTAACGATGCAGCCGGTGATAGCTACCATTTCGAGCAAATTATTTCGAGGTCATCATTTATACGGAATCATCTTTCCTTTCTGTAAAATTTATTGTTTTTACTCATGTAAGTTTTGTTGTTGATTTACACTTTCCCTTTGGTCAATGGAATCCACATTATCAAAAAATTGATTGAATGAAAAACTACAATTTGCATATTTCGGATAAATTTTTCAAACAAACGTTATTATTATACGAGTATGTTACTGCTAGCAGTTTATGTAATGTGATAAATTTTAGAATCTAGATGTACACTATGTGATATAGGAAGCATCGGTTCTTGGATGACTTAATTGAATTGGTTTTCGTTCCGAAAAAAATAAAAATAGTAGAGTTTAATAAATAAACTTAAGAAATTTTTTAACTTGTTTAAATGTATTTTTGTCTTAGGGATGGGAGTTTACTGAAACACAATTTTGTGTCGCCATCCTCTCCATGGTTTTGCTATAACTAATGGATGCACAATACGGAAAGAGTTCGCATTCGCCGAATAACATAGCTATAGACACTGATAGGTATGTTTGGTACTGAGATTTCAGTACCGGTACTTGATATTTTGAAATACCGGTATCACAAGCGGTATCCCGGTACTCACAGCTACTAGTACCGGTATTTTATACCATAAGCCGGTTTTTTAACGTACGTTGCTATTAGCGCAATTTTTGCATTGGGACATAAGATGTCTTGTTTATTTACAGAGTCGTGCATTGTATGATTGTATGATGAGAATTTCCCCATGCGGACAACCACAAAATTTGATATTGAATAGAACAGGTATCCCGGCACTCAGTCCGGTACTGAAAAAACAGGTACTCAAATCCCGGGATCCCGGTACTAAAAAAAACCGGCTCATGGCTAAAAATACCGGTACTCAAATCCCGGGATCCCATTACTCAATACCGCTACTAAAAAAAAACGGGAAACCGGCACTCTTAGTTTTTGGTACTGGTATTGAAGAAAAAAACGATACTAAACCGGGATCCTGGTATTAGGAACAGGCCTAGTATACACTGACTAAAGATAATACATGAAACAGATCGAATATATTGTTTTGTCATTGACATTGTGAGGAGCTGCCGACATCCAACGTGGGCCTTATCTATCTTGTCAGGAGTCAAGTGTTGCGATTCATCCACCTAAAGTTAATTATACTAATTGCAACGAATTTAATCGTATGCTTTTATGTTGTAAGAGCTAGTATTCTCAGGAACTAGGCTATTAGTCGCACTAGTTCATTAACTGCTGCGTCGTGGGTAATTTTATTTTCAAGAAGTTAAAATACTTACCTATATTAGTGACGAATTACTTGAAAGTCTATTTTTGTACGCTACAAAAACAAAATAATTTTATCTCCACTTGGATGTAAATCTATGTTAGCGGTTAAATCATGACCGGCGACCACATAAGCCTTTAGTTCATGAACAAGCTGCCCGGAAAACCTGGTTATCAAAACGGATCCCCTTTTCTTTTCGGGTATGCGTCAGATCTTACTCTGGTTCTTATACCAGTCGAGTCATACTATATGTTGTATTGGAGCTTGGCGAACCCAACAATTATCATCTCACTAAATATGGTTATGTGTTATAAGTGTCACCACACACTATTGAACTCGAATTCAAACTCGAACGCGAGCCTGGTACATTGTATTCAGTGGACATAATAACTCAAGACACACACACACTTCACATAAACGTGAAGAAAACCGGTCCACTTGTACCATATTCGAGATCGAGTTCGAGGTTGACAGTGTAAGATGACACTTACGGGTTAACACGTTTATCTCCAGAGGCCACTGTAATGAAATATTTTCCACATAAATATGTATTATGCCCGAACAAGATTGAACGCAGAATGCATCAGCAGCAGCGGCAGCGAAATGTCAAATTAGAATGTATCGTAACCGTTGAGTCAGTCCTTGGTTTTTCTACGTCTTTTCTAGTTGTACTGGGAAAACGCCTTGCCAAAATATTGATTTATGATATGAACCACTGTTCTGATAATACATTAGCATTATCTTTCAAGTGCTTTCATCGCAAACCATCGGGTCCAGGAGTAACATTTGACTTAAGCTCTAACAAAAGTCGATAAACTTCTTCCCAAGAGACTGGAGTTATATGAAACAAATCACGTACACTGTAGCTTGCTAAGAAGGGAGGTGGGGAAATATTGGATATTTTATAACGATTCGCAACGAGGTGTTCAATACTTGCAAAATGTCTATTAAACTCTCCTAGTGATCGAAAATATTTTCTTAACACTTTTTGCGTAGATTTGCATGGGGAATCCAACGGTGTTTGTCTGGTTGAATTGGAAGCCTATTATAGTCACAAGAATAGATTGGTTTTTTTTTTCAGGAAAAAACGCATTTTCTTTTGATAGCATTTAACTAAAAAAATAAAAACATCAAACAAACGTCAATAATAACTCCGACTCTTATGATACTCTGTTTTAGAAAATAAAATCACTATAAACAATTCAATATCATTTATTTATAACGATCCGTCAACAATAGGTGAATTTTTTCCGACTTAGGCGGAGGCCTTCTTTTTCCAGAGACCACCATATCCCCAAGCTGGAGCAGCATAGCCACCGTGGAAGCCAGCATCATATCCCAAACCAGCACTGTATCCCAAACCAGCACCATATCCTAAACCATGTCCGTATCCATAACCGACAGCTGGAGCATGATAGCCAGCAGCAACAATTGGAGCATGGTAGGCGGAGGCAATTGGAGCAGCGATGGCAGCACCATGTCCATATCCACCATATCCATATCCACCATATCCGAAACCTCCGTATGGGGCAACGTAGGTGGCAGTAGCGGCACCAATCAAAGCAAGAGCTACAAGAATGAATTTCTGTTCGAAGGAAATAACAAATCAATCAAAAAATTCAGATAAAATTATTATCTAGAGAAACTCTTACCATTTTGGTTGTTTGGGTTATCTTCTGGACAATTGGATCCTGAATGCTATCCTGATGCCCCAACGCAGCTATTTATTCAGTTCTTCGATTCTTCGACTGCGTCGTTTAAACGGGTTAACTGTATCAAGTTTAAGAATTCGATGACACCTAAACCCGCAAGTGTACGCATTTCATCTAACGACAATCAATAAAGTAGAAGCCTTTTTTGATTTGTTTGCATCTACCATCTCCAGCATTCAATGTGATAAGTTTTTTTTTCTGCCAAGTGTGCAACATCAGGGAAAGATCAAGGACAACCGTAAAAAGTTCAACATTTAAATTAACAACTTTCTTTAAAAAAATGAATTACCATAATCTACTTCAATGTTTGAAATTGAGAACGTTTGTATACCTATATTTTTAAGTATTTACGCGAATGAACGTATTGAACGGACTTTACATATAAGATGTTCCCGTATTCATCAAAGAATCTTTTAAGTTTACTACTGTAAAAATAGAGTAAAAGAAATTCACTAGCGATAAGTATTTCGGGTTTGGTGATGTCAACTTTGTTGACACATAAATGGTTAGATTGGTTATTTGAAAACTGAATTCACAGAATTCTAATAAATTTATCCTTTATGCAGTTATAGAACTGATATCGTTTTTGTGTTGCTTTTTTAGGGTTTTGTAGTAAAAATAAAACCCTTATGAAATCGGTCATGCGTCCGTCTGTCTGTCTGTCTGTCTGTCCATGAAATATCTCACGAACCGCTGAAGCTACATGCATGAAATTTGGTGGAAATATGTAGAAATACTATAATTCTCTGGAGAAAGCGATGCGTCGTAATAAGTCAACTTTAAAGGGGGGTCCCCATAGAGGGAAAATGAAGGTCGAATTTTTTTTTTTCATTTGGTATAGGCAAGTGGGGTTTCGTAAGAAAGGTACCGTCGAGTATATTCCATTTTTGGAATTTTTTTCAAATTTGAAGAAAGGAGAAAAGAGGGAGAGGGGAAAATATGTGGTCCGAGTTTGTCCCCCCCCCCCTTGCATTTCGAGACCGTTATAGCTAGACATATGAAAATTTACAGAAAAGCGGCATTTCACTAGCATAGAAAACCGAAAATAATAGAATTTTTAAATCTCATCCAAAAAGGTTAATAATAGTACATTTCTATAGTTGCAGTTAGCACACCCCTGCACCCCTCAAGCACACCTGAGGCCAAAAATATTGATAGCTAATGATAACTAACATCATAGGCAATAATAGCTCTCAGTTTCATTACAATGACATGATATTTAATAATAGTACATTGACTTAAAGTTATGCATTTTGACACTATCCATACAAAAAATACACCTACCGGCTTCACGCATAGATATGCGTGTACTACTTGCATGTTGTTTTTCGTAGTGCGAATTGCAGTTATTTAATGAACCAACTTTGGAAGGGTGAAGATTGGTAATTGGTGATCCTAACAATAACTATTCACACAATTTATTTTTTTAGGGTTTTGTGTCTTAAATCTTACAAAATCGGTCAACTACCTGTCTGTCCGTATGTTCATAGAATATCTTACGAACGGCTGAAGCCTGAAGCTGAACATATAATTCGGCGAGAATGTGTAGAAATGCTATAATTTGCTGGAGAAAGCGTTGTGTTGTAATAAGCCAACTTTAAGAGGAGGGGGTCCACATAGAGGCGAAATTAAGGTCAATTTTTTTTTATCCACTGATATAGCCAAGTGGGGTGTCGTGAGAAAAGCAATGTTGAGTACATTCCATTTTTGGCATTTTCTTGAGATTTCTAGAAAGGGGAACAGTGGAGGAGGGAAAAATATTAGACCGTAATTTGTCCCCGCCGCCCTGAAGCCGTTACACAAGTTTGCAATTTGCAATGTCGTCGTAACATGAATGGTTAAGCATCTCGAAGAGTAGGACAGTTTATCTCGTATACATACATATCTATCTACAGCTTCTTGTATTAAAACTATTACTTTGAGAGGTGACAGATGCAGTCTTTTTGTGAATTGGCATGTAAGATACTATATCATGGGTAAGACATTTAATTATGGTGTTTTTATTCAGCTGAGTGGTACCAAGAAGAGCAGGGAGCCAATATTTAGATACCAAGATAAGCGCGTGCTACAAAACCCTCGAATTGCTGGCGTAGCCCTCTATATTCCGGTTTCATTTATATTTTCTATTACAAATTCATTAATTCATAGGAACATACTATATTTTAGTATTATTTCTTTTTTGTTCTTCACCTCGTTATAATTTTGTAGTCAAACTTCAAAATGCCTTTAAGATTCTTTGGCGATCCAGTCGTTATGACTCATACTAGAATTCAGGTGCTGTAGACATGTGCTTAGTTCTGCATTACTATGGTCGACCAAACAAAACCCTATGTTTCACTCCCACTGCATAAGCCTACACTTAACATAAAATTTACCAGAATCCGGGAATAAAATTTCCTAGGGCTAAACCAAAATTTGGTTACTTTAAAATAACTACAAGAAAAATTTTCCATAAATTTCCCCAACGAGACCCTAACATACGAGTAATTATATATTATAGTCTAAGAGCCAACGAACAAAAAAGAAAGTATGTAATTTGCAAACAGTTCTAATGCATATCATCGAATAGTACTTGATTAGATATACAAGAAAAAGTTTGTCTACTACAACACGCTCTGTTGCTACCAGATGGGAAATTTGTCACTTAAGTGGGGAAAAATCGAGGGAAGTAAAGTTATTTGCAAATGGTTCGTCTTTGGATGGTAGTAGTTACTGGTTCACTCATCACGAAAAATTGCAAGGCGCACTATTAGGGTGATTATCTCTGTTTTTCGGTATCTGGCGACCATAACACAGTCGGTTTCTTTCTACAGTCTTCAACTGGTGAAAAAAAACGCGGATTTATTCAGATAAAATACTGGTACAATACCCAATCTCATCAACACCACGGTGGCGCAGCAGTGCTACCGACGTCGGGTTCTGGCCATCTGGATCGTTGTCCTCCAATTTTCTCGGTCACTTTACCGCATCCTTCAATCTTGTAAGCTTCGACGTCGGCATATACTGTGCTCTCCCAACGACCTCTCGGTCATCCTGGTATTCTCGCTCCGTCGACTCGCCGTCCGTTCATCACTTGTTTAGGCATGCGAACATCGTTCATTCTTTATATATGCCCTGCCCGTTGAAGACGTTATAATGTAGTTTGACGATTTTCGAAACTCCCAGCTCATCAAACAGTTCACAAAACTCATGATTGTACTGCTTCAAAAATTCGCCGAAGGACTTTCTGTTCGAATGTGTTTAGCCTCCAAAAACGGCTTGCATTAGGGTCCAGGCTTCGCAGCCATATCATAGCACTGGTCGAATGATGGTTTTGTATACGCGGAATTTCGTCTTTCCCAGCACATGCTTTGATTTCATTATGGGAAAGACTTGCTAGATGTATCAGTCTCTTGATTTCGTCAGTTTCGTCGGCGTCCTTTGGCAGGTTGCAAACCATTTACATGAAGTCGTCTACGAATTCGATCCCCTACGTTGATGTTCGATTGTGCTGGTCTGGTTCTTCATTGCATCATTAATTTTAGTTTTGTCCTCGTTGATGCGTATTCCAACTGTTTTTGCAGCGGTATCAAGAGTATGCAGAAGTTCTTCTGCGTCGGTTAGTTTTCGCGACACGGTGTAGATGTCGTCTGCGTACGCTATATATTGTGTTTACTTCCGCTGGTGGCCGTATCCATTTCACGAATGGCGTATTCAAGTGCCAGGTTGAAGAGCGTTGGCACCAGTCCATCGCCCTGCTCCAAGCCAATTGTTCAAGAATTAAACATATATATAAAAAACTTACAATTAGTTATAATTATGTAAATTTGAATATGTAAATTTGAAACAACACTGTCATCTGGTGGCAAAACGAGTTTTACCAACAGATGGCAAATGAAATTATTTAGTTTAAGATACGTTTGTATGTATATGTAGATTGGAAAATAAATCGTTCACTTGACTTCAGTAAGAAGAGCAAACAGCACGTATATTTCTCTCTCCCGGTCTCTTGACCACAGCCTCGTGCGTTGCATACATTGCAACTTCGCATTAAAATCACAAAACGCATTGCAAGGGCCTGGTCAGCAAGCATCCCAGGCACCACAGCGGTTTTCTGAACAATAATCAGCATCAAAATTCACAACATAAAACTGGTCCGTCGAGCCGGATTTCATCCATCAGTCACACAGCATTGGCATCGGGTGAGATCCAACCATTTTTCCCTTGGTACAAATCCAATCCTAAAAATCCCAAAGAACTATAAACTTCTTGCGTTCCTACTAACAAACAAATCATATTTAAATAATATCATATACATAAATTCATAACACGGTGATAATAGTGCTTATAATAACATTTATTTCAACAACTCAGCATGTCCGATATTAAAACGCTCATTCGCAAACGGGGGGCAGTGAAGGCACGGCTCACCTCGTTTTCTAACTATCTAGAGGTTATAAAAAATCGTCAACTTTCCAAAATCGAAATAATTGAATTAAAGGAACGTTTAAAGCGGGTCGAACTGCTATTGTCGGAATATAGTGCCGTTCATGAAAAGATTCTAGAAGTCGCAGAGGAAAATGATTTAGAAGATCATGAAAATCAAAGAGAATCTTTCGAGAGTGATTTATTTAGAATTTTCGCGTCTGCACAATCATTAGCTAATGTTTTTCATGAGACAGAAATGTTAGATCAATCAATGACTAGTTCGGGTGATCGCTCTTATCATGGTGCAGTGGAAGGCAATGCCAACAGTGTCAAGTTACCTACATTAAAACTACCCGAATTTGATGGGTGTTTTGATAAATGGCTAGGTTTTTACGACACATTCAAAGCAGTGATTCACTCAAATAATTCCCTTTCACCAATTCAGAAATTCCATTACCTGAGCTCCTCATTAGTGGGCGACGCTGCGCAGGTCATTAGGGGATTAGAAATTTCCGATAGTAATTATCAGGCAGCTTGGGAACTTTTGCAAAGGCGATATCAAAACAGAGGTCTCATGATACATAACCACATTAAGTGTATTGTAGAGTGCCCGAAGGTAGCAAAGCCTTGTTTCGAATCACTTCGGACCCTGCTAAATGTCATGCAAACTCACATTAGGGCATTGCAAGCTTTGAAACAACCCGTAGAGAGTTGGGGTAGCCTTTTAATTTATTTGATAACAGATAAATTTGATCCAAGCACAAAGAGAGAATGGGAGAAGTTAGGCGTAAACCGTGAGGAGTTACCCACACTGAATAATTTGACAGATTTTTTGGAAAGTCAGTGCCAGTTACTAGAGAAAATTAATAAATCCTTTAGTGATCCAAACCATCACAACGTTGGAAAGAATGCCTCACGAAAATCAGTGTTCTCATCAACAACTACCATGCCTGAGTGTCCGTTGTGTAGTCAACAGCACGCATTATTTGCATGTGAGACTTTCCTTAAGTTGCCAGTTAACAATCGAATTACCGAAGTAAGACGCCATAATCGGTGCATAAACTGTTTAAGGACAGGTCACATGGTAAGTGTTTGTAAATCCAAAGGGTGTCGCAAATGTGGAAAGATGCACAATACGCTGCTACATTTAGAAAAGGGTATCGAAGAGCCTAAGAATGCATCTTCAGTGACAGCCACTCATGTAAACAATGAACCACATACATTTAATTTACTTCCAACCGCTATTGTAGACGTTCTAGATGAATTGGGGTGTGCACACGAATGCACTGTTTTGTTAGATTCAGGTTCCCAATCTAACTTCTTGTCAACAAGTCTGTGCAGAAAACTTAACCTACGCACAACAAAGGTTAATCTCAATATTATAGGCATAAATCAGTATGAATCGACAATCACTCATAAAACCGAAGCCGTTATCAAATCTAAGCATTCAGATTTGGAAGTATCTTTACATTTTCTGGTTACATCGCAAATTACATCGCAGCTTCCCAGTGAATTCATCAATATCACAGAATTGAAAATTCCGAAGGGCATAAAGCTAGCTGATCCAACGTTTCACACTCCGAAACAAATAGATATGTTAATTGGAGTCGACTTGTTTTGGGACATACTCAGTCATGAAAGATCAAGTACTCCATACTTACATAAAACTAAATTGGGCTTCATTGTATCGGGTAGGATACCAACACAGCAACAATTGCCGCGCACCGTAAGCTGCAATACCTCCGTTCTCTCCGAACAACTGAAAAAATTTTGGGAAATAGAGGAGTGTCCTAAGCAAGAACACTTCTCAAGTGAAGAAAGGGCTTGTGAGCAAAATTTCATCACCACCACTAAGAGAAATGAAGAAGGACGTTTCATTGTAACGATCCCTTTCAAGGCTCCATTAGACTCCTTGGGAGATTCTAGCGAACAAGCAAAGAAGCGTTTCGAAACAATCGAAAGAAAACTGCAACGCAACAAACCTTTCAAGGAAAAATATGCCAAATTCATGCAAGAGTATCAAGATATGCAACACATGTCGCTAGTCGACGCAGATAAATTCAGTCAACATGCCTATTATTTACCACATCATGGGGTACTTAAAGAAGACAGTTTAACAACCAAATTGCGCGTTGTATTCGATGGCTCTGCAGCAACGACTACAGGGGTGTCAATCAATGATTTGCAAATGGTGGGACCTACGATGCAGCAGGATCTTCTTGCGATACTTATTCAACATCGTTTACATCCGTATGCAGTGGGAGCGGATATCACTATGATGTTTCGGCAGATCCTTATAAACCCAGAACAAAGATCTCTCCAGCGCATATTTTGGAGATTTGATTCTAGTCAGCCACTTCAAATTTATGAACTTAACACAGTTACATATGGATTGGCTTCAAGTTCGTTTCTAGCAATAAGATGCTTATTTCAACTTGCCGAAGAAAATGAGCAGAAGTTTCCTAAAGCTGCAGAAATGATTAGAAAGAACATGTACGTCGATGATTTGTTGTATGGTGCAAGTACGATTGAAGAAGCAATCACCATCCAAAGGGAAATATCTTCAATCTTAGCATCTGGTGGCTTTCAGCTGCGCAAATGGATCTCAAACGAGCCAATCATTCTAAATGAGATTCAAGATGCTGAACAAAACGTAGAATGTCAGGTTTTAAGATTGGGAGAAAATGACATCGCCAAGACGCTAGGACTTTCGTGGTCATGTGCAACTGACGAATTGGCATACGACATTAAGAATGATTACAACTCCAGATTTCACACCAAACGTTCCATTTTATCAACCATAGCACGAATCTATGATCCTTTGGGACTATTAGGTCCGTTCGTGATAAAGGCAAAAATCATCTTGCAAAAACTTTGGCTTTGTAAGTCATCCTGGGATGATCCACTACCCCCAAAAATAAACACTGAATGGGAAAGCTTTATAGAAAATATTGCATCTATAAAAACACTGCGAATTCCAAGGCAAGTTTGTTTTAAATCTCCGACAAAGGTAGAAATTCATGCATTTTCTGATGCAAGTGAGGAAGCATACGGCGCTTGTGTATACGTTCGGTCAGTTAATTCAATTGGAAATATTTATGCGGGTTTACTGACCGCTAAGTCGAGAGTAGCACCATTAAAGTGCAAGAAAAAATCGAAACGAGCTTCTAAGGAACCCGTCACGATTCCCAAATTGGAACTGTGTGCGGCGCAGCTTTCAGCGAAGCTAGTTGACAAGGTCAGAAGCTGCTTGGGCATAAATATTGACGAGTTTTTTTATTGGTGTGACTCAACAATAGTCTTAGGTTGGTTACAACAGGAACCTTATGCTCTTAAAACTTTCGTCAGTAATCGCGTTTATGAAATACAATCACTAACAAGTGTTAACAAATGGTATCATGTTCCCTCGAAGGAAAATCCCGCAGACTTACTATCCAGAGGCATGTATCCAAAATTTTTAGAAGATTTCTGGTTAAAGGGACCAAAATGGCTTTCTATGCCCAAGTTTAGCTTGCCGCCATTGAAAATTGAAGAAGATTTACCAGAACTAAAACCTTTGAATAAAGCTACAGCCCTGTCCAACTCTAGCCAAAAACTTATCGTGTTCGAAAACTACTCGAGTTTAGACAAATTGGAACGAATCATGGCATATTGCCTACGCTTTATCAATAACATTAGACGTCCCAAAAACGAACGCCAATTTCAGAATATCACCATCAAGGAAATTCGAGAGGCTCATAATCAATTAGTTAGGCTATCACAGCAAGAATCATTTTCCGAAGAGATCAAATGCATTCTTGGAAATCAGAAAATCAAGAAAGGGAGCAAACTCTTCAAATTGAACCCATTTATACATTCGGATGGAACACTTAGGATGCGCGGACGCTTGGAAAATTCAAATTACATTTTTTCCAAACGTCACCCTTTAATAATTACTTCTAAGCATCACTTAACAAAATTAATTTTTAACCGAGAGCATAAAAGGCTGCTTCATGTCGGTCCAGAAGCATTACTTTCTTATATACGGGACAAATATTGGCCTATTTCCGGTAGGAATTTGGCGCGAAAGGTCGTCGGTGAGTGTGTAATATGTTTCAAAATTAACCCAAAGAGTCTGAATCCACTAATGGGTAACTTGCCTCACGATCGAGTTACTCCGGCGCCAGCATTTTACGTCACTGGTGTAGATTATGCAGGTCCTTACATTATGAAGGATAGAAAGGGTCGCGGATACAAGACCTCAAAATGTTACATTGCCCTGTTCATTTGCTTCGCGACAAAGGCGATCCACCTCGAACTTGTCACTGATTTGACAACCGAATGCTTTATATTAGCCTTGAGGCGATTTGCTTCCCGTTGGGGAATGCCGGGAACGATATATTCCGACAATGGAACTACCTTCGTGGGCGCCAGAAATGAACTTCGAGAGCTTGGAAGGTATATTCAGACGAATCAATCCGCCCTCTATGATCGATTTGTAGGTGAGCGTTTTAATTGGCGCTTCATCCCCGCCTATTCACCACATTTCGGTGGTATTTGGGAGGCCGGGGTCAAATCTACTAAGCACCATTTACGCCGCATAATGAAAAATACGATTTTAACATTTGAAGAATTTTATAGTTTACTGTGCCAAATATCCGCTATCCTCAACTCCCGTCCATTAACACCACTATCATCCAGTCCTATGGATTTCAACCCGTTAACGCCGGCGCATTTTTTAATTGGGCGATCAATGACTACAGTACCAGATCCAGACCTCGCTCATATACCAGTTTCACATACTTCTCGCTATCAACTAATCCAACAACTACAACAGCACTTTTGGAAACGTTGGTCAAAGGAATTTATATCGGAGTTACAAATGAGGTCCAAATGGAATGAATCGCAAGAGTCACTGCAGAAAGGAGATCTGGTCCTCGTGAAAGATGACAATTTGCCATCCATGAAATGGTCTCTTGGACGAATTGTGGAGCTGCATCCCGGCGTGGACTCTATTATTCGAGTCGTAACTCTGCGAACATCAAAGGGGATTATTCGAAGACCGGTTCATAAGCTATGTCGATTACCTATGGAATACGTAACATCGAACAAAGCCGATAACGAAAGCACAGAGAAACCCGAAGCAATACAAACAAAATTAATTGATTTGAAAAAATAAAAATTAAACTTTGAAATAATTAAGATACTGTAAAAAACAATCCAAAAGGATCCAAATGTAATTTAAATGCATGCATCGTTAATTATTGAATTTATTGAAAAAAACTGTATTTTTTCAAGGCGGCGAGTATATGTTCAAGAATTAAACATATATATAAAAAACTTACAATTAGTTATAATTATGTAAATTTGAATATGTAAATTTGAAACAACACTGTCATCTGGTGGCAAAACGAGTTTTACCAACAGATGGCAAATGAAATTATTTAGTTTAAGATACGTTTGTATGTATATGTAGATTGGAAAATAAATCGTTCACTTGACTTCAGTAAGAAGAGCAAACAGCACGTATATTTCTCTCTCCCGGTCTCTTGACCACAGCCTCGTGCGTTGCATACATTGCAACTTCGCATTAAAATCACAAAACGCATTGCAAGGGCCTGGTCAGCAAGCATCCCAGGCACCACAGCGGTTTTCTGAACAATAATCAGCATCAAAATTCACAACATAAAACTGTGGTCCGTCGAGCCGGATGAGAGGAAATCAATCAGACGACCGGGCGTTGCAATCACAATTTCACAGCCACGTTGCAGATCGCGTGCCTGACCGCCGCGCGACGCTCCGCCGAACACGCACGTGTTCCGTACGTACGACGACGAGCCGAAATCGGTGGCGACCTGTTGAATTTGTTGCGCCAGTTCGCGTGTGGGCGCAAGCACCAGCGCGATGGGGCCGTCGCCACGCTGCAACGCGGGCTGATTGTTAATGTGCACGATGGCGGGCAAAATGTAGCCGAGCGTTTTGCCGGAACCGGTCTTTGCGATGCCCACCATATTCATGCCGCTCATGGCAATTGGCCAGCCTTGCGCCTGAATTGGCGTCGGATTCTCGTAGCCCTGACGACGTATCTCGTTCATACAATAGTCGGGGAACTCGGCCTCGTCGAAACGTTGAATTTAATTTTGTGTCTCGTTCCGGTCGTGTTAGCCCAGTAACACCAGCACAGCAGCAACACGTACCGTTCTTTCTCCTCTTCGACATTACAGTGGTGGCGTCGTCTTCTATTGCCGTACCAGACAACAGTTACAAAGTGCCTTTGTAACACAAGCGTGGCAGCATCAGTTCCCGATTCGATTCTACAGCAGCAGCCGATACAGCGGACTAGCGGATTACGACAATCAGGACGAAGAAATGGCACCACACGATCAATTCTCACGCGATAATCATCGGTCGGCCGGCGGCGCCGGTGGTCCACGACGTTTCGGCGGCGGTGATCGAGGCGGCGGCAGTCGTGGCGGCGTACGAAACGGTCGCGTTGAGAAGCGCGCCTTTGACAAGGGCGGCTTCGGTGGCGGCGGCGGTGGTGGCGATAACAATCTCTACGACGTCGACTGGTCCACGGTTAAGCTACAACCGTTCAAAAAGGACTTCTACAAAGTCCACCCGACCGTCAAGAATCGCTCCCCCTACGAAGTGGAGAAATTCCGCGAACAGAACGAGATCACAATTCGGGGGCCTGCACCCAATCCCATTCAACGTTTCGACGAGGCCGAGTTCCCCGACTATTGTATGAACGAGATACGTCGTCAGGGCTACGAGAATCCGACGCCAATTCAGGCGCAAGGCTGATTGCAACGCCCGGTCGTCTGATTGATTTCCTCTCGTCCGGCACGACGAATTTGCAACGATGCACGTATTTGGTGTTGGACGAGGCCGATCGTATGTTGGATATGGGCTTTGAACCACAAATTCGTAAGATATTGGGACAAATCCGACCCGATCGGCAGACACTCATGTGGAGTGCAACGTGGCCCAAGGAGGTGCAACAAATTAAATGTATGTGGTTCATTGTTTACATGAGTGGCTGTCACTGAAGATGCATTCTTAGGCTCTTCGATACCCTTTTCTAAATGTAGCAGCGTATTGTGCATCTTTCCACATTTGCGACACCCTTTGGATTTACAAACACTTACCATGTGACCTGTCCTTAAACAGTTTATGCACCGATTATGGCGTCTTACTTCGGTAATTCGATTGTTAACTGGCAACTTAAGGAAAGTCTCACATGCAAATAATGCGTGCTGTTGACTACACAACGGACACTCAGGCATGGTAGTTGTTGATGAGAACACTGATTTTCGTGAGGCATTCTTTCCAACGTTGTGATGGTTTGGATCACTAAAGGATTTATTATTTGCAAATTTGCAAATGGTTCGTCTTTGGATGGTAGTAGTTACTGGTTCACTCATCACGAAAAATTGCAAGGCGCACTATTAGGGTGATTATCTCTGTTTTTCGGTATCTGGCGACCATAACACAGTCGGTTTCTTTCTACAGTCTTCAACTGGTGAAAAAAAACGCGGATTTATTCAGATAAAATACTGGTACAATACCCAATCTCATCAACACCACGGTGGCGCAGCAGTGCTACCGACGTCGGGTTCTGGCCATCTGGATCGTTGTCCTCCAATTTTCTCGGTCACTTTACCGCATCCTTCAATCTTGTAAGCTTCGACGTCGGCATATACTGTGCTCTCCCAACGACCTCTCGGTCATCCTGGTATTCTCGCTCCGTCGACTCGCCGTCCGTTCATCACTTGTTTAGGCATGCGAACATCGTTCATTCTTTATATATGCCCTGCCCGTTGAAGACGTTATAATGTAGTTTGACGATTTTCGAAACTCCCAGCTCATCAAACAGTTCACAAAACTCATGATTGTACTGCTTCAAAAATTCGCCGAAGGACTTTCTGTTCGAATGTGTTTAGCCTCCAAAAACGGCTTGCATTAGGGTCCAGGCTTCGCAGCCATATCATAGCACTGGTCGAATGATGGTTTTGTATACGCGGAATTTCGTCTTTCCCAGCACATGCTTTGATTTCATTATGGGAAAGACTTGCTAGATGTATCAGTCTCTTGATTTCGTCAGTTTCGTCGGCGTCCTTTGGCAGGTTGCAAACCATTTACATGAAGTCGTCTACGAATTCGATCCCCTACGTTGATGTTCGATTGTGCTGGTCTGGTTCTTCATTGCATCATTAATTTTAGTTTTGTCCTCGTTGATGCGTATTCCAACTGTTTTTGCAGCGGTATCAAGAGTATGCAGAAGTTCTTCTGCGTCGGTTAGTTTTCGCGACACGGTGTAGATGTCGTCTGCGTACGCTATATATTGTGTTTACTTCCGCTGGTGGCCGTATCCATTTCACGAATGGCGTATTCAAGTGCCAGGTTGAAGAGCGTTGGCACCAGTCCATCGCCCTGCTCCAAGCCAATAGTGCGATTATTTCAATAGGATCAGTCAACATGTTCTGAATCTTGACCAATGAGGCGTAGCTGATTATCGTCATCATTGTTAGTCGTATTAGTTTTTCTTGAATACCAAATTGCAGCTTGATATTGTACAGTACACAATACTCAACACTAGTGATGTGTAACACAGTAACGAGTCGCTCTTTTTGAACGACTCAACAGGATGAGCGAAAGATTCGGCACAACGACATAGCCTTCGAGTCGTTCAATTTATGAATGACTCACTGTAAAATTAATTCCCAAACTAGCCCATCGCATAAATATTATCCAACGCATAACCAATCCACGCTCATTTCTCAATACATATAATGTATTTTACTACAATACATTCATTCACTCACATCCCATCCCATTATCTATCTAAAAGCAAAACCACAATCATTTATCTAACAATCCACGCTCATTTCTCAATACATATAATGTACTACAATACATTCATTCACTCATATCCCATCCCAGTATCTATCTAAAAGCAAAACCACCATCATTAACTACCAAAGCAATCCCATTAAATCCATTCATATTCATCTCTATGCAGTATGCAATGCACGCATTGTGTATACTTCTAAATATATACGCAACAACCCATGCTGACTGCAAATGCAAACATATCAAAAATAATTTACTTACGTCGCGTCCCACCGCACAGCCAAGTTTCTCCAAATACAGAAAACAATCCCAACATTCTAAAACAAAAGTATTCGTCTTACGTATCATCATCTCAAGCTCAACTTTAGATGAAACCAAACGAAAACCCATAGCGCCCACTTCCACTACAGCTACTGTGTAAAGCAGCGTTCTGACGGGGCCAATACGTGACATCGTGGCACGCTTTCGATCTCATGCTTGTATCGAGCGTGGACTGGAAAGTGAACTGCTTTTGCCTAGGGTTGTGGACCGTTCACACGACCACTATTTAGTTTATCCCATAAATCATTCTGTTTCAAGCAATTACACCACTACTATACCCTAGTTTTAAATAAACTGTTTTGTGGCCATAACTTCTAAAATATAAGGAATTTCGCATTTTTGACACCATTTTGACCCCGCTTTAGATCCCCCATCCGGGCTGAGGAGCATCCATCCCCACTATTTGGATGCTCCTCAGCCCTCTCCCTGCCTATCCCCTTCTCCCTTCTCTATGTAAAATTCGTTCAAAAAGAGCGATACAAAATCGTACCGCACAATAAGATTCGTTCAAAAAGAGCGACACGTTCAAAAAGAGCGACACGTTCAAAAAAAGCGACACGTTCAAAAAGAGCGACACGTTCAAAAAGAGCGACACGTTCAAAAAGAGCGACACGTTCAAAAAGAGTCAAAAGAGTCAATTGTGCGGTTCGATTTTGTATTGCTCTTTTTGAACGAATTTTTTTGTGCGGTTCGATTTTGTATCGCTCTTTTTGAACGAATCTTTTTGTGCGGTTCGATTTTGTATCGCTCTTTTTGAACGAATCTTTTTGTGCGAGTTGATTTTGTATGCCCGCCCCAGATTGGCTGCCCCGTTTTCATGGGGAATAGTGGTCCGATCGGGCTGGCTCGAACTAAAGGGTATTGGGGGTCTCTTAGTCCGAATCTGGGGTCGAAAAAGTGAAAAAAAAATTGGGGTCGCCCATCCTAAGCTGGCAGCCCCTTTTCATGGGAAATAGTGGTCCGATCGGGCTGGCTCCAACTAAAGGGTATTGGGGGGTCGCTAAGTCCGAATCTGGGGTCAAAAAAGAGAAAAAAAAATTAGGGTCGCCCATCCTAGGCTGGCAGCCCCTTTTCATGGGAAATAGTGGTCCGATCGGCCTGGCTCGAACTAAAGGGTATTGGGGGGTCGCTAAGTCCGAATCTGGGGTCAAACAAGAGAAAAAAATTGGGGTCGCCCATCCTAGGTTGGCAGCCCCTTTTCATGGGAAATAGTGGCTCGATCGGGCTGGCTCGAACTAAAGGGTATTGGGGGGTCGCTAAGTCCGAATCTGGGGTCGAAAAAGTGAAAAAAAATGGGGTCGCCCATCCTAGGCTGGCAGCCCCTTTTCATGGGAAATAGTGGTCCGATCGGCCTGGCTCGAACTAAAGGGTATTGGGGGGTCGCTAAGTCCGAATCTGGGGTCAAACAAGATAAAAAAATTGGGGTCGCCCATCCTAGGTTGGCAGCCCCTTTTCATGGGAAATAGTGGCTCGATCGGGCTGGCTCGAACTAAAGGGTATTGGGGGGTCGCTAAGTCCGAATCTGGGGTCGAAAAAGTGAAAAAAAATGGGGTCGCCCATCCTAGGCTGGCAGCCCCTTTTCATGGGAAATAGTGGTCCGATCGGGCTGGCTCGAACTAAAGGGTATTGGGGGGTCGCTAAGTCTGAATCTGGGGTCAAAAAAGAGAAAAAAGATTGGGGTCGCCCATCCTAGGCTGGCAGCCCCCTTTTCATGGGAAATAGTGGCCTTTTCATGGGAAATAGTGGTCCGATCGGGCCCGCTCGAACTAAAGGGCATTGGGGGGGGGGGGGGAGGGGTCGCCAACTCCGAATCTGGGGTAAAAAAAGAGAAAAAAAAGTTTGGGTCGCACATCTACGACTTTATTGAATATGTTATTACCCAAGTTTCAGACTCTTTGCATGACTCTTTTTGAACGACTCTTTTTGAACGACTCATTGGAAAGAGTCAGAGCTTATGTGCTGGCACAGTGAAAAGAGTCATTATGCCCATCACTACTCGACACCTTCGTATGCTTGCTTAAAGCCGACAAAGATTTGGTACACTTCAACGCTATATTCTCAACACTTGTACAGGATTAGCTTAGCCGTAAATAACGGATCGGTTGTGGAGCGATCAGGTCTGAAACCGCCTTAATACTCGTCAAAGATTTGTTCGGCGTACGGTTTTATTTCGATAGATCTGCCTCCCACCCAATTGCCAAAATTGAGTTCAGCAATACAATATGCAAATATTGGTTGCACGCATACTTGATGTGTACGTACTGCATGCACAGCAGCAGTCACCGGCCGACGGCATAAGGTACACAGATAACAAGTGCATGCTATCTACGAAAAAGTTTAGTTGAACAAATGGATGTCGCGTCGTCGTTGTCATTGCTGCAATATCTTTGCCTATTGCATTAAGGCAAGTTTATGATGGGTGATAGCACTGTTCTGCAGATCGTAAAATGTATGATGAGATTTTTTTTTTTGGAATGGACCTGTAGCGCTACAATGATGAGTGCATGTCTAACGTTTCTGATGCTCAAAGAAGATTTATATTCCCAGAAAAGGAAAACAATGCAAGTATTATTTTAAATTTCTGATTTTCGAATATTTTCATTGAGCCCGAGAAAAGCCAAACATTACAATTCTAGCTTGAAAAACTCATCCGATAACGGAGATTTTCTCTTTTTAGCCTTTTTCAAGTGCGAATATCTCGACAACTATTGAAGATATTGAGAAAGATGCGTCAACCTTTTTTATTATCTATTCAAGGTCTTTCATTCGGTCTCAGAAAGTTTTTCGATGAATTTAAAAAGATTTTCATTATTAGATTTTTTGCTTATAATTCCACAACAAAAATGTTGGTAGTAAACCTCAGATTCGTAATCAGCACCGCAAAGAACATAAACGAAAAGACATAATAAAAACTTCACCTCAATTTTTTCTAGGGAAACAGGACACTAACACGAAGATTTTTCATTTTTTGGAAATGGATTCCAATGTTTAAAAAGCTATTTTTCAGAAAAACCTGGTGTGCGAAGCTGACTTTTACATTACATTTTAGGTAAATTACTGCACTTTCAAAAAGGTAAAGTTTTTTCCGAGGCACAAACTTTTCCATTTATAAAATGATGTTTACATTTTTTATGCAGTGCATTTTTTTGTTAATATCTAAGTAACTATTTTTCTCATGCACATCTCACTTATCCCAAATGAAAGGTGATAAAGCTATCAACAAATTCATTGCTAATCATTTTCCTCGTAGGATATGTAGTTTTTTCTAAATATATTCGGAAAAATACATTAGAAAACCATTTATTTATACCCTAGACTTTTAGTATAGGGTATATTGTTTTTGTCACGACGGAAATATGTAACACCTTAAAGGAGGCTCCGGAGGTATAGCAATGTATATATATAAATGATCAGGGTCACCTCATGATTCGATTTAGCCATGTCTGTCCGTCTGTCTGTCGGTCTGTCCGTCTGTCTGCCCTTCGCACGATAACTTTCGACAGAATAAAGCTAGAGCCTTGGTCAGATGTTGGAAGTATGATCTAGTTGGTTGGTATTGAAAATGGGTATGATCAGGCCAAGAGAACGCCTACCTCCCCTACATATGTAAAATAATTATATTTACTTATAACTCCCGATTAAATAAACATGAAAAGCTCTAGCTTTGGTAGATTGCTCGTGAGGATAGTCTTCTACTCTCCTGGAAAAATAAAATCTATCAGTTGAAAACTAACGGTAATTTTCTCACAAAGAGCCCCGTACTACCCTACTTTTCAGATTTTTTGTCCATAACTCTATAACCAATCGACGTAGACAGCTGATTTTTGGCACGTAACTCTGAAGTGAGAAGCTGCTTGGGTTTTAGTAAGTTGGGCATAATCAGATCAAAGGAACGCCTACATCCCCTACAAAATTAAAAAAATTAAATATTACGTTAATTACGATAACTTTCGATAGAATAACACTAGCGGGTTGAAAATTTGGCAAAACGTTGGCAGTAAAATCTAGTTAGTTGGCATTGAAAATGGACAAGATCCGACCTAAGGAACCCCTACCTCCCCTACAAATGAAACTTAAAAAAAGCGATAACTTTTGATAGAATGAAGCTAGCGACTTGAAATTTTGGTGAAACGTTTGAAGTGAGATTGAGTTAGTTGGCATTAAATATGGGTTAGATCTGACCTATGGAACCCCCACCTCCCCTAGAAATTAAATTTTAAATAAGCGATAACTTACGACAAAATAAAGCTAGCGACTTGAAATTTTGGTCAAATGTTTGTAGTAGGATCCAGTTGGCTAATACTGAAAATACGTAAAATCCGACCAATGAAACCCCTGTTTCCCCTACAAATGAAACTACAAATAACGACAACTTTCGATAGAGTGAAGCTAGAGACCTGACATTTTTTTTAAAATGTTTGTAGAGTGATCTTATTGGTTGGTGGCAATGATGGCCAAGATCCGATCCAAGGAACCCCTACCTCCCCTACAAGTGAAACTTTAAATAAGCCATAACTTTCGATAAAATTAAGCTAGTGACTTGAAATGTTGGTAAAATATTTGTACTGGGATCTAGTTGGTTGTTATTAAAAATGCGCAAGATTCACCAAACGAAACCTCTACCTCCCCTACAAGTGAGACTTCAAATAAGCAATCACTTTCGATAGAATGAAGCTAGCGACTTGAAAAATTCGACAAATATTTCAGAATGGGTTAGTTAATTGATTTTTAGAGTGGCCAAGATCCTCCCGAATGTGTGCTAACCTCCCCTATAAACTGGCCATATAGGAAACCCACTTTTAATGCATATGGTCGTTGCCAATTGGTACTTTTGGTATCACCACTAGGTCTGTACAAGTCTAGGGTATATACGCTTCGGCCTGGTTTTCTCTTTGTGGAAATAAAAGAAAAAGAATCGAAGTATGAAAAATAGTCGTTTTCAAGTGAGAATATCTCAAAAACGATTGAAGATACAAAAAATGTAGCGCTTACTTTTCACCTGAAACTATTTGTCTCGGAACATTTTTTGCTAGGATCAACCGCTTTAAAATATTTAAACAAAAAACACAAAAAAAAAAGTGTTTTTATTGTTGTTTTCTAGCTATAACCCAAATTCAACAGCAAAATTCAAATTCAACTCTCCTTTAGAAATTAAAGCCACTATAATCAATTCAACATCATTTATTTATAACGATCCGTCAACAATAGGTGAATATTTCCCGACTTAGGCGGAGGCCTTCTTTTTCCAGAGACCACCATATCCCCAAGCTGGAGCAGCATAGCCACCGTGGAAACCAGCATCATATCCCAAACCAGCACTGTATCCCAAACCGGCGCCATATCCTAAACCAGCACCATATCCTAAACCATGTCCGTATCCATAACCGACAGCTGGAGCATGATAGCCAGCAGCAACAATTGGAGCATGATAGGCGGAGGCAATTGGAGCAGCGATGGCAGCACCATGTCCATATCCACCATATCCATATCCACCATATCCGAAACCTCCGTATGGGGCAACGTAGGTGGCAGTAGCGGCACCAATCAAAGCAAGAGCTACAAGAATGAATTTCTGTTCGAAGGAAATAACAAATCAATCAAAAAATTCAGATAAAATTATTATCTAGAGAAACTCTTACCATTTTGGTTGTTTGGGTTATCTTCTGGACAATTGGATCCTGAATGCTATCCTGATGCCCCAACGCAGCTATTTATTCAGTTCTTCGATTCTTTCGACTGCGTCGTTTAAACGGGTTAACTGTATCAAGTTTAAGAATTCGATGACACCTAAAACCGCAAGTGTACGCATTTCATCTAACGACAATCAATAAAGCAGAAATCTTTTTTGATTTGTTTGCATCTACCATCTCCAGCATTCAATGTAATAAGCTTTTTTCTGCCAAGTGTGTAACATCAGGGAAAGATCAAGGACAACCGTAAAAAGTTCAACATTTAAATTAACAACTTTCTTTAAAAAAATGAATTACCATAATCTACTTGAATGTTTGAAATTGAGAACGTTTGTATACCTATATCTTTAAGTATTTACACGAATGAATGTATTGAACGGACTTTACATAAGACGTTCCCATATTCATCAAAGAATCTTTTGAGTTATTTCTGTAAAAATAGAGTAAAGCGCTAACCAAATTGATAACGCAGAAAGCAGCAGAAAAACAGCAGCAGCGGCGACCAAATGTCAAGTTAGAAAGCATGCGTTTCCCTTAAGCTACCTAGATTAGACGCAGCGGCAGCGGCGAAAGCAGATTTACCTTTTGTTGTTGTTGCTGCTGCCGCTGCTGCTGCATTCTGCGTTCAATCTGGTTTGGGCCTAAGAGGCAAATTCACTGGTGATATGTGTTTCGGGTTTGGTGATGTCAACATTATTGACGCATGAATGGTTAGATTGGTTATTTGAAAAATGTATTCACAGAATTCTAATAAATTTATCCTTTTTGCAGTTATTGTAATGATTTTGTGTTTCATTTTTTAGGGTTTTGTAGTAAAAACAAAACCGTCCGTCCGTCTGTCCGTCTTCCCATAGAATATCTCGCGAACGGCTGAAGCTACATACATGAAATTTGGTGGGAATGTGTAGAAATACTATAATTCGCCGAAGAATAGGTTGCGTCGTAATAGGCCAACTTTAAGGAGGGGTATCATGAGAAACGTACCATCGAGTACATTTCAGTTATCTTGCATTTTCTTCAAATTTCAGGAAAGGAATAAAGAGGGGGAGGGGAAAATAAGTGGTCATAATTTGTCCCACCCCCTTGCATTTCCAGACCGTTACACTTAGAAATATGAAAACTTACTGGAAGGTTGATTCTGAATAGCACAGAAAACGGAAAATAATGGAATTTGTGCATCTTCTCAAAATAGGTTAATAATACATAGCTTATTTCTATAGTTATAGTTAGCACATCCCTGCATCCATTAAACACGTCCGAGGTCAAACGCACTGATGGCCAACGAACGATAGCCAACACCATAGGCAATACTATGTCTAAGTTTCGTTACAATCACGTAATGTTTAAAAATAAATTTAAATTTGGGCATTATGACAGTATCCATACAAAAAATGCACCCATCAGTCTCGGGTATAAGTGCGAGTACTACGTACTTGCTATTGTTTTTCGTAGAGCGAATTGTAAAATAGTATAACAATTTTTGAAAAGGTAAAGATTGGTGGGAATGAAGGGGGGGGGGGAGGTAGCCTGATCTCTGACTGTACTTTCAAGAATTATTCTGTGAATTTTTATTTTTTTTTTCTACGCCAATTTGCAATGTTGTCTGAACATGAATGGTTGAGCATCTCGAAGTGTAGGACAGTTCATCTCGTGTATGTACATACATAAATTTCAATCTACAGTACAGCTTCTCGTTTTAAAATTGTTACTTTGAGAGGCGACTGATGGATCGTTTTTATGAATCAGCATGTAGGATACTATATTATGTTTAAGACATTTTAATCATGGTGTTTTTATCATTTGAATGGTACCAATAAGAGCAAGAAGCCGATATTCACACACCAAAATGAGCACTTGCTACAAAACCCTCGGATTGCGGGCGTAGTCATCTACTTTCCGGTTTCATTTCCTTTTACTGGAGAACTAAAGATTTCGTAATTTAGCTAAATGTGCTATATTCTTTAATCTATTTTATCTCTAATAAATGTTTGTTTCCCTCTTCAATCTTCGTTTTCGGCATGCGGTTACAAGCTGCAAATCATCCCGTTCGTTTATTATTGTCAAAGATATCACAACACAAATCTAATTTCATAACACGTTTTTCAAGCAGTCTTTATTGTTCAACGATAAGTATGTGACTCGTATAACTTTTGGTATACGAAAATCCAAAGATAGGTATGTTCAAATGCATATATATACTAAATTAAAAGTTTTTGCAATAAATTATTGATCATTTTGGATTTCTTTATCCTATTTTCCCCCTATTAGAACAAGTATCTGACATAATAATATATTCCAGGCAAATAACTTTTTGGAGTGATTGAAATTGACTAACAAAACAATAATTATTACAATTTCCGATTGATATAAAAGTAGCATCAAGCAGAATAACCAGCCCAGAATACCGCACCAGTCACAATGGTAAGGACTAAGTTTTACGGATTTAGTAAACCATGCTTAATATTTAATTTGTTTGAAATTAGTCGTTTTAGCAATTGGTTTAACTGGGGCTGCTTCAGCTACATATGTTGGTCCCTACCCTATGCTAGTTTTGAATATGATGGCTTTGAACATGTAATTATTGCTGCAGTGGTCGCTGCTTTTCAAGCACCAGTAACCCTCAGGAAGTCAGGAATAAATTAGACAGAAAATCTACACCTCTTTATTTTTTATCGATTTTGAGCATTGAAATTATATTTTCTGATAAGTAACCACTTAAAGGTGGCACCCAAAAATTTAATTATTAAAATAGTCATTAAAAGTCTAGAACTATCGCTGCACCGCGTCGAGAACACTAGAAGTATTGCTAAAAAGCAGGCAACTCTTGAAAAGCAACAACTTTTTAAAACTTTGGGCGCCAAAATCCTGAGGGTATGACTTTCCATTGGAATTATCAAGTTATTTTTACAGTTTCTGGTTTGGAATCAAGCTCCCAGATTTAAGAGTAAAGTATAAGCAGCATTTTAACTCAACATTCAAAAATCTAGCTTCAATAGCTTTTAATATAGAGCCACTTACAAAATTGCAAGTTTGGAAGTATAGCCACTCTTATAAGGGAGAAAAACGCACTTTTACATTTGGCAGACGAGGGGTCAATTTGCCTTGAAATTTTCGGAGTTTTCCGCTGACTTTTGTCCTAAATGGTATTTATAATTTTTGGGGGAAGGGTCAAGCTGCATTTTAAGGTAAAATTTAACTCTCTAGCTGCCGTAGATTTTCAGCTAGAACCATTTGAAAAAGTGCAAGTTTGGACCATCTAGCTGCTCTAATAACGTGGGAAAACACACTTTTATGTTTGGCGGTCGAGGGGTCATATTGCTTGAAATTTTCGGAATTTTTTGCAGTTTTTCATCCGGAATGGTATTTTCTATTTTTGGGGGTTCAAGCTGCATTTTAAAGCAAAATTCAACTCTCTAGCTGCCGTAGTTTACGAGTTAGAGCCATTTGAAAAAGTGCAAGTTTGGAACCCCAAGCTGCTCTAATAAACGAGCAAAAAAGCAGTTTTATGTTCTGTAGTCGACTGGTTCCTTTGCTTTGAATTTTTCGAGGTTTTCACAGTTTTTCGTCCGGAATGATATTTTTTCTTTTTGAGGGAAGGTTCAAGCTGAATTTTAAGATAAAATTTTGTAAGGTTCCCGTTTTAGTAATTTAAAATCGCGTTGAATATACAAGAATAAAGAAAACAGTTTGAGTGTATGAAGCATTAAATTTGTTGCCAGATACGTCGAACCTATGAACTGGTGTTAAGCGGTGTACCGATAATGTCAACACTGTGGGTGCATCATTAATACTTCTGAGAAGAAAGTGGAAACCGACTTTAAGTACAGTTGTTATATGCGAACTACACTGACACTATCCAAAATTATTGTAGACAGCAGTATTACATTTAGGTACCGTAAACTAGCTTGCAGGGGCATCTGTGGATGCGAAGTCAACAGGACGTTTTGTTTGAAACTTGCCAACTCTGGATACCATCATCATTGACTACATTAGTATCAAATAGCTCACTCCTCAGCGGATCCAGACGTTCGATGCTGGGCTGCCTGCTCCAAAAGCAAACCAATGTTGAAAGTCAGTGAACATTTTTAGATATTAAACGACGAGAAATATGCCTCCTATCTTCCGTAAATAAAATCAATTTATTCGATTTTCAAAATTAATATTATGCAGTTAGTTCAGTTGTCAACAATTTAAGCAGCAGCAGCCTTCTTCTTCCAGAGACCACCATATCCAAAGGCTGGGGCGGCATATCCGTGGTAACCAACACCATTAAGACCGTATCCGTATCCCAAACCATGACCATAAGCAGCAACTGGAGCAGCGACAGCAGGGGCGTGGTAAGCAGCAGCTACTGCTGGAGCGTGGTAGCCAGCGGCAATTGGAGCATGGTAACCAGCGGCAATTGGAGCATGGTAGGCAGCGGCAATTGGAGCATGGTAGCCAGCGGCGATTGGAGCATGGTAGGCAGCAACTGCTGGAGCGTGGTAAGCAGCGGCAACTGGAGCAGCGACAGCAGCTCCATGTCCCCAGCCACCATAGCCGAATCCTCCGAATGGAGCTACATAGCCGGCTGAAGCAGCGCCAACCAAAGCGAGAGCCAAAAGAACGAATTTCTGTAAGTTTCAAAAAAAATATACGAGTATATTAGAACCTTGTGTTCGCATCATCTTCAAAGATCCTACCATTTTGAAGGTGTTTGGTATTCCGGATAGTTGATTCCTGAATGATAGTCCTTCCATTCGACTGTCGTCTTTTATACGATCTTAAAGTTCAGTGAATCTGAAAAAAGTAGCCAATTGAACTGGTTTGCAAATCACAAAATCTATACATTCTGTAACATTGATATCATTTTTTCAAACCGTTTTTATGTGCCTACCATTTATTTGCGAATTGAAAAAAAAAATAATGTGTATCTTGATAGCTTACTACTAACTACTACTTGGAAACACTTCCAATTAAGCGAGATTAGGTGAGTGGAGGGAGAGTAATAAAAAAAAGATTATAACATCATTAATCATTCAGTTGTGTTAGCGATGAGTACCGGCTTTAATTTGATCTGCTTTTGGAAGCTCTTGATTCGTTTGGTGACGTTTATAATGTAATATGTCGTTTTACAGTGACTATAGACGCATCGAATAATTGCAGTTTTCAACCTCTAGTTCCCAAAATTCTTTTAATTTTAGGTAAAAATGATACAGATATTACTCTTAATTTTTAATGGACGGAACAAATTAAATGATGTCTATTCTGAGGACCACCTACAGGTAGGAACGCTAAATAACGCTAAATGAAACCGGAATATAGAGGGCTACGCCCGCAATCCGAGGGTTTTGTAGCAAGCGCTTATTTTGGTATATAAATATCGGCTCCTTGCTCTTCTTGATACCACTTAGATGGACCAAAAAAAAACTTAAATAAAATGTCTTACCCACTTACATTTTACATGCCAATTCATATTACGTGATTGTAACGAAACTTAGAACATATTATTGCCTAAGCCCTAAGGTGTTGGTTATCGTTGGCCATCAGTACTTTTGACCTCGAAAGTGTTATTATTATTTACCTATTCTGAGAAGATATACAGATTCCATTATTTTCCATTTTATATGCTATTCCGAACCCACCTTCCTGCAAGTTTTCATAATTCTAACAGTCTTGAAATGCCACGGGGGGGGGGGGCAAATTACGAACTAATATTTTCTCCTCCCCCACTATTCCCCTTTCTACAAATTTCAAGAAAATGCGAAAAAATGGAATGTACTCAACATTACCTTTCTCACGACACCTCACTTGCCTATACCAGTCGATAAAAAAAAAATTGACCTTAATTTCGCCTCTATATGGACCCCTCCCCCCTTCCACCCGATAAAGTTTGCGAATTACGACGCAGCGGCCCCAACTAATCTTTACCCTTTCAAAAATGATTAATTAAATAACTGCAATTCGCACTACGAAAAACAACATGAAAGTATTGTAGTACTCACACCTATGAGGCCGGTAGGTGTAATTTTTGTATGGATAGTGTCAAAATGCCTAACTTTAAATCAATGTACTATTATTAAATATTATGTGATTCTAATGAAACTTAGGAATATTATTGCCAATGATGTTGGTTATCATTGGTCATCAATATTTTTGACCTCGGGTGTGCCTAAGGCTTGCAGGGGTATGCTAACTGCAACTATATAAATGTACTATTATTAACCTTTTTTGATAAGATATCAAAATTCTACGATTTTCGGTTGTCTATACTTCTAAAATGCCGCTTTCCTGCAAATTTTCATGTTTCTAAGTATAACGGTATCGAAATGCAAGGGGGGGGGGACAAACTCGGATCAGATATTTTCCCCTCTATCTCTTTTCCCCTTTTTTCAAATTTGATGAAAATACCGGAAATGAAATGTACATAGTGTTACCTTTCTCATGATACCCCATTTGCCTATACCAGATGAAAAAAAAATTTTGACCTTCATTTCCCCTCTATGGGGACATCCCCTTAAAGTCAGCGTATTACAACGAATCGCTTTCTCCGGCGAATTATAATAATTCTACATACTCCCACAAAATTTCATATATGTAGCTTTAGCCGTTAGAGAGATATTTCATGGACAGACGGACAGACATTTGACCGATTTCATAAGGGTTTTGTTTTTAATACAAAACCCTAAAAATTGGTTTATTATGGTTAAAATTTTCTTGTCAACAAAAAAAATAGCCAATAGCATTTTTTTATTGATTTGTATAGTAGACAAAAGAGTGTAAAATAAAAGAAAGTTACTATTATTACAAATTGTGGTGAAATCCATGAAAGCAGGATTTCCCCATGAGAAACATACATAAATCTGCGTTGCATTTTCCGCATATCACTCGGTTTTGCAAGTCTATCCAGAAACGAAGTATACAGTTTAAAAAATGCGATTGCCTACGACTTTTTCAATGGTCAAAGCCCGACCAGGTCCCAAGGGAACTTTTCTAATAACATGTCGTGTGATGCGTATAATTGTTTCATTTTTTAACTCCAATGGTTTTATTACATTTTTTTCGGGTTTCTATATTTAGTATACAGGGCGTACCGCGTTGGGTGGGTAATACTCATAAGGGTTATTACACAATTTGTTTGAGGAAAAATATTAGCACAAGAATTTCCTTATCTTTAACTGTTACCGAGATATAACTGTTTTTATGATTGTCATCAAAAACCGTGACCTGCCAAACAAAATCAAAATTTGCCACTTCCCCAATTATTAAATCTGAAATTTGACATAACTTTTTAAAACTACATAAAATTTCATATAAAATAACTTTTTCCCGATTGCGGAGTTCAAAGATGCAACTATCCAAATTTTGAAATAAACCATAAATTTGAAAATGGGTTTTTCATCGAAAATTCAAATGATGATATTCTAACGGTACTTTGAACTGAAAATTCTGCCAAGTTGATTAAAGTTGCCTCATTATGCTAGCTTTGGAGCGACATGTAAATATCAAAGACTTGGATTTGAAAATTTGAGAATATTTCATATTTAAGGGAAAAACACATGGCCTTGACGTAGAACAAATCTATTACTATCACATTACTAGAAACACAATAACTACAAAACCAAAGGAGCTAGAATAGTGAAAAAAACGCAAACGGAACTAATACTTTATTTTATTATTTAAAGCGTATTGCGTCAAAATCAAAGAAATAAATAACTAACAGTAGCTCCGCGAAAAGAAAATTTTTGTTTTGATTTTTACAATTTTCGGTTTTAATCATTTTACGAATCTAAATTTTCCGCATGCTTAAGGTATTAGTTTTATTTCAAAAATGTAATCTTACTTTTCTCACGATGAAATTGGAATAAGATTATTTCATCCAAATTTCTGGCCTAAAAATAAAAATCGAAAACAAGATAAAACAACTAATTATTTATTTCTTTGATTTTTACGCAACAAGTTTCAAATATTAAAATAAAGTATTACTTCCGTTTGCGTTTTTATTTGACTATTTCAGCTCGTGTGGTTTTGCAGTAATATTGCCTCAATTTGGAATTTTTGCGTCGCAATTTCCCGAACCGTGTAATTTCTCGTCGCGGTGATGTGAATTGGCCGCCCATATCATGCGATTTGACGCCATTAGACTTTTTTCTGTGGGATTGCACGAAGGGTAAAGTCTATATAAATAATCCTAAGACGATTCCAGACTTCAAACGCAATATTACATCGGTGATTCGGGCAATTCCGGAGGCCATACTACAAAATGTCATCAAAAATCTGGTCAAAAGAGTGAGATATCTACGGAATAGTTGCGGTGAACATTTCCGCGAACTAATTTTCCACACATAATCCTATTGTGTGGCCTTTCGAACGAAATAAAATATTTGGAAAAATCCCGAACCGTTTGCGTTTTATTTAAAAACAAAATACCACACGTGTTAATGGAACATCTTTTATAATAAGTTTCCTTGAATTTGAAATTGTTTTCCGGTTAACGCTATGTAAAGGCTATTTAAACGGAGTTACAAGATGTATGAAACAGATGTGGATTTCAATAAGGGTCTTATGACATAATGCGAGATGTTACTACCTATTATTATACTACTATTTCCACCAACTGTATATATAACTGCGCTCAATACATAAAGGTCCCGGTTGACCAGGGGCCTATTCCACGAATCAAATTTGCAACTCCGAACTTTGCATTTTGCACTTTTATCATTGTGGGGCAAAGGCCCGTAGTCGGACCTTGGCTATCTGGATAGTTTTCCTCCAATCCGAAACGATTGACCATTTGACCAACTATCCAGATTTTCCAAACGAAAAAGATTCAATGACGGACAAGCACTGTGAAGTTGGTACCGTCACATTCGATTTTTTAAATTTAAATTGTGCGATTCGTTTGCCCATCGCAAGCCCACGTTTGCCCAGGAAAAATTTTCGTTTGCCCACCATTACAAAAACAGTTATTTACAAAATACTTTTTTTTTTCAAAATGAAAAAAAAACACGATTTTTTTTTAAATTGCAATTTTTTTGCTATTTCGTTTGCCCAACGTTAGCCAGGATTGACCACCCGAAATTTTCGTTTCCCTACCTCTCAATTTTATTTTGTTAAAAAAAAAAATTCAGATCCCTCATTGGGCGCCACGTTATACGCCCTCACAACGATAATATTTAATTTAAATTACCTATCCCGTTAGCCCATTATAAGCCCTCGTTCACTCAGTAAAATTTTTCGGAACATTCCTGTTTCGCAAAAATTAAAAGAATTCTCTCTATTCGATTAGAGAGAACTTTCACAAAACTCGAGAAATTTCCGCTTTAGGACCTGCAAATCCCCCGGCATGGATTCTAGATTCTTACCGCCTAAAGTGGAAAAGAGCTACCTAAAGCGGAAATCCCGCCATTAAGTAATTTCAAAAATTCTCTCTAAATGCAATAGAGAGAATTCTCCTATCATATTATTCGCGAAACAGGAATATTCCAATTTTTCGGTTGTCCACCCTTGCAGAAAAAGTTATCAGCAGACTACTTTTCATTTTTGGTTAGGAATACTTACACCGGTAATTTGGCTCCTTAAAGCATTTTGTAATGCAAACTGAGCAGTTCAGTTGCACATCGTGGATTATCGTTTGCCCAGGAAAAAGTTTCGTTTGCCCACCCTTGCAAAAAAAGTTATTATTACTTATTTCCTTAATTTGGCTCCTTAAAGGAGAATTTTGTAATGCAAACTGAACAGTTCGGTTGTCCATCGTGGATTATATCGTTTGTTTGGATAGAAGTTGGCTGTTTTCATGTTTGGGACGCAAAATTTGTACGCCCATAATTGACGGTAGTAGAAAACTTCCTGTACTGGCGGCACTGGCAGTGGGAGATTCTTCACAAACTGTACTAGTCCCATAATAGTACTACTGTCCTCTTCACATTTTTCACCATGAGTTTAAAAGTAGCGTCTCTTTATGGCGTTTTTGCTTAGGAGGAGTTCCGTATCTGAAACATAATTTCTCCAAATCTCGAACATCATCAAATTAATTATTAAGAGATGTTTCAAATAGCGGCTACCCCATCCGTTACTTTTCATTATCACGAAAAAACACTACTCCCCAACAAATTTCAATCTATTTCTGTATATTTGACACAGTCGCTGAATGAATACCAAACTCAGGGCATCGAACGATTAATCAAAAGAAAAAGCTATCGTAAATACAGACATGAGCACTCTGCAATGTTCGATTGAACCATCGATGATGACATTAGAAGGATAAGCGCACCAGTATCCCACAGCTTTCACCAAATAAAATTACACTACATCATCACGCACTCATCATTAAAGCGGCGATTTGGCGGCGAAAGGATCCTCTAACAACAGCAGAGAAGGGCGATATCTGCCGGATCACGTGCAATGGTTGCAACAAAGTTTATATCGGTCAAACGAAGCGTCTCATCACCACACGATTCAACGAGCATATGTAGTGGGAATACTTGTGTTTATAAGTTGATAAGTTGAATAATATATTTTAATAATGCTTGTATTTACTTCGATTAAAAATTAATTGTAGTTAGGAGAGGTATTGTTTTCACTCATGTTCAAAATTACTGAGGTAAGTGTTAAGTCCATAAATTCCGGGTTTAATAGCGCCGCTAATGCTCAATATCACCCCTATCCCATCGGCATGGGGCTAAAAAGTATACAATCCATTATGGCAAAAATGATCGAAATTGGTGAGAATTCCATAGTACTCTCTAAAGGGATTGGTTGAACTCTGGATAACGTTGTAGTCCGGGTTCAGCCTCAGTCCAAATAAATGGTGAGAATTAATAAAAGATCTTCGCAGCAATCATTCGCATTCCTCAGTTAAAATGATATAACAACTGCACACAACTCTTACATTTCCAAAATATACACAAAACAAAATTGAAAATAAAATCGACGTGTAGATATTTCCAATTAATACTCGTATTTATTAGAATGCCTTAGCCGATACAAATTTAAGCCGACGCCTTCTTCTTCCAGAGACCACCATATCCCAAAGCTGGAGCAGCATATCCATTGAAACCAACACCGCTATGACCATATCCGAATCCCAAACCATGTCCGTAAGCAGCTACAGCTGGAGCATGGTAAGCACCGGCAAATGGAGCAACAACTGGAGCATGATAGGCACCGGCGAGAGCTGGAGCGTGGTAAGCACCGGCGAGAGCTGGAGCGTGATAAGCACCGGCGAGAGCTGGAGCGTGATAAGCACCGGCTAATGCTGGAGCGTGGTAAGCACCGGCGAGAGCTGGAGCGTGGTAAGCACCGGCGAGGGCTGGAGCGTGGTAGGCACCGGCGAAGGCTGGAGCGTGGTAGGCAGCGGCAACTGGAGCAGCGACAGCAGCACCATGTCCCCAAGCACCATAGCCCAATCCTCCGTATGGCGCTACATAGCCGGCTGAGGCAGCGCCAACCAAAGCAAGAGCTAAAAGTACGAATTTCTGTAAGATGAAAATTATACGGGTATATTAGAATTGCGTCTTCGAACTATCTTCAAATATACTACCATTTTGAAAGTATGTTGTATTCCGGATAGCTGATTCCTGAATGATGGTCCTTCCACTTTGTCCTCGTCTTTTATACAATATCAGTTTTTGGCAAATGTTCATAAAAACAGGTTTGCAAATTTTTTTTTCTTACTTCAAAATTTAGTTACTTTTTTTTAAATACTTATTTCTAACTTTTATCACTGTATTTATTGGTACAATAATTTTAAATATATCCTCCTGTTGGCATTGGTTTGACTTTTATTTAACCAAGAATACGAGTATGTACTATATTTTAACAGAAAAAAAACTGTAGATACACATTTTTAACTGTACCAAAACGACCTGTTGATTTAATTTGGTAGCATCAACTTATGTCCAAATAAAAAAAAAACGTTGGTAGCGAATTTGATTAATGAGACTCTGGTCGACACCTGTTCTCAGAAGAATCTGCCATTATGCTGTTAATGTGAAATAAATGGGCGACATTATCTGTAGCTACCCATTTAACTGTCATGTTTTGTGCTATGATATCAAACATCAAAGCAATTTTCAGAAAATTTCCGCTGAAATCAATTCGCCTGCATTAATTATCATAGTGTCTTGTATGTATTGGAAATTGAATAAATAAAAAAATCACTCGTTACGCAATTCATACAAACAGTAACTTATGTAACCGCAACGTATACGAGTAAGTAAATCACAAACTTAGAACATTTTAGCAATGGCCAGCAATAATACTAGACCGGATGAAGTTGTAAAAAATGTTAAGATTGTATGCGTCTTGGCATTGAAGAGCACTGATTTTTTTTACCTGGATATTGTATTTTTTTATAGGTTTCGACTTACGAATATATTTCGTATATCCTAGATATCACCCCGGATAAAAACGGAGCTAGCGAGCTGAACTCAAACATAGCCAACAATCGGATGTCTTATTCATATATTTTCACATATTCTTTAAAATCATAAAATATTGTGTCGGTGTCGGAAAATTGGCGCATAAACGCATTGCCACGTGATTCCCCATGTAATTTCCAGTGAAAAATATTGTAGGAAATTTTTTCGAATTTTTAAACTTTCAGCTATTTCCGGCTTTTACATTTTTTATGAAAATTGCCTATCTCACATTACTGGTATGAATAAAAAGTACACTGTGCAAAATTTTGGAGTACATCTAACTAAATTTGCATATACCTATACATATAAGTCCATAAATTTTTTCTATCAATAAACCATATTAGATTTTAAACCAATGGTATATAAACTCGTTTTATTCTTGTGTTAATGGAACTTATATTTACACCCATATAAAAAATAATTAATTCCTTAACTTATCAAGTTTATAGTGGATTTGTTTAGAAGTTTATAATTCCTGGTATTGAATTCTATATGGATAGTCTATATTATAAAGTATTCTTTCATGTGTACATTTTAAAAAATATGGTATATTAAACGTTTTATAAAAGTTGTACGTTTTTAGAATACGTGTTTGTTTCTGGAAACAAATAATTTATCTTAATTACACATTTACTCTACGGGAAAGTTTAGGCAAAGCCCGGTGTTATATCGTAACATCATTATTTTATAATTGTGAATTCTTGTATTTGCGACTAACTTCAACCTATAGAGCAACAGTCAGTACTTCCGACAAGTTACATTTGTAAACTACATGTTACCTATTAAACTTTAAATAAAATCAGTTTTATTCAGAATTAAATGAAAAGTATTTCCTTCAAACATAACAAATTGGCGACGAGGATAAGTGAACTGATTTTAAAATTAATAAATTAGTGACAATTACAATTAGTATATATATATTTCACAAAACATAGAGTGCCACGTGTGAACCAAAAGTAAAATTACACTTTACATCATACAGTATCGTATAAATTGCTACAAAATACGTACAGAAGGTTCAATAAATCGTGAACATACAAAGTCAGTGAAATTTCTTTACAATCATGACACAAAACGCTGCCGCTCCAGCAGTCCCAATATTTAATATGGAACCATACGACAAAAATACAATTTGGTCGCGTTGGGTAGATCGCTTAGAAGCCGCATTCGAGATTTTTAGTGTAAGTGGTTCTCAAAAAAGGAATTTAATTTTACACTGTATGGGTGCGGAAACATACAACACATTATGTGATAAAATTACCCCCGAAAAACCCAAAGACAAAACCTACGACGAAATCGTCGTATCTTTAAAACAATATTTTGAGCCAGATGCTTTAGAAATTGTCGAAAATTTCCGTTTTCATTTACGAAAACAAAAAGAAAATGAATCCTGCAGTGATTTTATAATTGCATTAAAAAAATTAGCAACTACTTGCAATTTTGGTTCGTTTCGCGATACTGCATTAAGAAACCAATTCGTTTTTGGTTTACATAATCACCGTATTCAAAGCAGATTGTTAGAAGTGAAAGCCCTTACAATTCATACAGCGTTAGAAAAGGCTCTTGCGATGGAGTTATCTGAACAAGGTGGAGCAGTAATTTGTGAAAAATCAAAAGAAAACATAAACCAAATAAAATATAAGAACTCAAACAAACATAATACAAAATCAAATAAATTTCGTGGTAATAACAAAAAAAAATGGAAATCGAAATCATCATCAAAATCGTCCGATAGTGGAGGTAGTACATCATTAGGTAATTGTTGTTATCGATGCGGAGATACCTCTCACAAAGCAAATGAATGCCGCCACAAGAAATCGGAGTGCGCTTTTTGCAAGCGTATCGGTCATCTGAAACGAGTTTGTTTGAAACTACGGAACCAGAATCCAGTCAACAAGTTAGAAGACAATGACAGTTGTGATGACAATAACAACCTAGGAGGAGTTCGAGTGGAACAACTTCTTCAAATGTCGGAGAAAAGGGCGCCAGTTTCAGTGATCGGCAAGGAAGATGCAAAAAAGTACTTCGGAAAATTACAAGTGATGAAGAACGATACCGACTTGGAAAGCTATTGTGGTACCAGCATCAAATGTTATGGCTTTATTTACGTGGAAGTTGCTTCGAATAATTTCGGTAAGAAATATCTTAAACTTTACATAGTCGAATCGGATAGAGGACCTTTACTTGGTCGGGAATGGCTTCGGCAATTGAATCTTGACTGGCAGTCAATAGTTAGGGAAAATTTTACAGTGGTATCAAACATTGACCAGTCAACTGAATTAAAGCAATTATTAGATACATACAGTGAATTATTTACTAAATCTATAGGAAAAATTAAGGGAATAGAAGCTAAAATTCACTTGAAACCTGATACTAATCCAAAATTTGTTAGGGCAAGAAGACTACCATTTTCTTTGACAAGTGCTGTTGAAAAAGAGTTAGAAAACTTAGTCAAAAACGATGTATTGGAAAAGGTAGATACAAGTGAATGGGCGACTCCTATTGTAGTCGTGCCTAAGGCCAAAGGGGAAGTACGCATTTGCGGAGATTACAAGATTACAGTAAATAAGTGTATTGAGGTCGATGAACATCCATTACCTAATATCGACGAACTATTTAGTGGGTTTGCAGGTGGTGAAAAATTTACAAAGATAGATATTCATAAAGCTTATTTACACATGGTCGTACATCCCGACAGTCGCGAGTGCTTGACATTAAATACGCATAAAGGATTGTATAGGCCAAAACGTCTAATGTTTGGAATTTCAAGTGCCGCTACCAAATTTCAACGCGAAATGGAAAACGCATTGCATGATATTCCAGGAGTTAAAGTATTTCAAGATGACATTCGGATCACAGCTCCTAATGATAAATTACATCTACAACGTCTACAGACAGTTCTAGAGAGGTTAGCTAAAATGGACTTGAAGATTAATAGGGATAAATCTGAATTTATGGTGAATCGCATAACATATTGTGGATACGTTATTGATAAATTCGGTATTCACAAAATGCAAGAAAAGATGGACGCTATTCAAAACATGCCAAAACCAAAAAACAAAGATGAAGTTCGCGCGTTTGTAGGGCTCGTGAATTATTATGCTCGCTTTATAAAAAATATGAGCACGATAATATATCCTTTAAATAATCTTTTAAAACAAAATGTTAATTGCAATTGGTCACGGCAATGTGAAGAAGCATTTGATAAAATAAAACAACTGCTGCAATCTGATATTGTGCTTGTCCATTATGACAATAATCTACCACTTATCTTGGCAGTAGATGCTTCTCCAGTGGGAGTTGGTTGTGTATTAAGTCATTTGTACCCTGATGGTACAGAACGCCCAATCCAATATGCTTCACAAACGCTATCTCCAGTACAACAACGATATAGCCAAATTGATCGCGAAGCGTATGCCATCATATTCGGTATAAAGAGGTTTTACCAATATGTTTATGCCAGAAAATTTATACTGGTAACCGATAACAAACCCCTGGCACAAATATTTTCACCCCATAAAGGTCTCCCGACACTTTCTGCGACTAGGATGCAGCATTATGCAATCTTCCTAGAATCGTTTAATTATGAAATCCGATATAAGAGGTCTAGTGACAATGCAAACGCCGATGCAATGTCCAGATTACCTATAGAAACGAAATCACGATTCATTGAAGAAATTGATTTAATTGAAGTAGGGTGCATAGAAAACTTACCAGTCACAGTTGAAGAACTTGGTACTGCTACTCAAAACGATAATGAAGTAAAGGTACTTATCCAATCGTTAAAGTATGGCCGAGATTGTGAACCGAAATTTCGTTTCGCTATTAACCAAGACGAGTTTGCACTACAAAGGAATTGCCTCATGCGTGGAATTAGGGTTTATATTCCCAAACCCCTACGTGAAAAAGTTCTCAAAGAACTCCATACGGCTCATTTTGGAATGACCAGAATGAAGCAGCTTGCTCGAGGTTATTGTTGGTGGAATGGGATGGACAAGGAGATTGAAGAGATGGTAAACAACTGCAAGAACTGCCAATCAATTCGCCCTGATCCGAATAAAGTTTCACCTACACATTGTTGGGAAAGGCCCAAAAATGTTTTTGATAGAGTACATATAGATTTTTTTGGTCCCTTCAAGGGCAAACTTTTCTTTATATTAGTTGATGCTTTCAGCAAATGGCCCGAGGTCCATGTAGTGCCAAACATTAAAGCTTCAACAACTATAAATAAATGCAGAGAAATCTTTGCGACTTTTGGTTTACCAAATGTCGTAATGAGTGATTTTGGAACCCAGTTGGTTTCATGTGAATTCCAGGAATTTCTCAAATCAAATGGAATTGTTCACAAGCAGGGAGCGCCTTACCATCCTGCAACCAATGGGCAAGCTGAACGATACGTTCAGACCATAAAAAATAAAATCAAGGCACTGAATTGTAAAGGAACAGAAATTGAATTTGAATTGGTTAATATTTTGATGGCATATAGAAGAACTATACACCCAAGTACGAACAAATCTCCAGCTCAGTTGATGTTAGGTAGACAAATAAGATCCCGATTAGATTTAATGATTCCTACGAGTGAAGCTAAAGGAAGAGAAATGTTTTCGGTGTCAAGAAGTTTCAATATTGGTGATCGAGTCGCCGCTAGAAACTATTTAACTGTCGAAAAATGGTTCTTTGGTGATGTCTTAGAAAAATTAGGTGAGTTACATTATGTAATCAAATTAGACGATGGTAGAACTTGGCGACGACACGTCGATCAATTGAGAAAAGTTGGTGAACACGTTAGGGAAAGTAGGTTAATAGAAGATGACTCATATGATCAGGTAGGGATACCAACAGCCAAAGACCGACCCAGTCACAGAGTATCCGCAAAAAACAATGTAGAACAATCTGAATCGACTAAAGAGGACCATGCCACAACAGCTATTCAAAGGAACGAGAGTGTACTGGAACCGAGTTGTCCACAAGCCAACATGCAGACCGAGCCGATCCCTGTTACTACTGCACCTGTTCTTTCTGATCGACCCAAAAGAGTCACTCGACCCCCACAGCGTTTCCAAGATGAATTTAGGTATTATAAATGAATTAACAGTACTGTAATACTTTCTACCTAAAACTTTTGTTTAAAAATTCCTTAAATAAGTTTTCTCATATTTTCGACTATTTGGATTTTGAAATTTACAATGTTAGTAACGAAATGTAAATAGTATTAAATCACTTTATGAAATTAAATTTTACGGGGGAAGAGCTGTTATATCGTAACATCATTATTTTATAATTGTGAATTCTTGTATTTGCGACTAACTTCAACCTATAGAGCAACAGTCAGTACTTCCGACAAGTTACATTTGTAAACTACATGTTACCTATTAAACTTTAAATAAAATCAGTTTTATTCAGAATTAAATGAAAAGTATTTCCTTCAAACATAACACCCGGCCTTTAGCAAGTAAAACGTATAAAAAGAGTTTGTGGAGCTCGTCATCATTACGAACGGCACGAAGAATATATTTTGTCGTCTTTTCTTCTTGCCTTTAGTTGTGTCTCCGTGCAATTCGTGAACTTCGTCCGTTATATGCCGGGGCAGCAGCCAGATAATCAGATGCCCTGGGATAAATTCTTTCAGCATAACTACATTCCTGCAGCCTTTGATAAATTCATAAAAACTGAAAATCCCAACAGTGCGACTCGAACGAGATATGATTCAGGCTTTAAGCGGAGAACACACATAAGCGATCACGATTGCGTTCACGATTGAGATCATAGGAGGAGCGAATACACCATGTTGAAATCGCAATTGCATTCGCAAGGAACTTTTTTTTTTATATATTTTAAAAATTGTATGCGCAAATTTTTATAGTTAGCATGTGACATATTAAACACACAAAAAGCTCACGAATCGCTCCGTGGGAACAGCACTTTCAACAGTGTTGAAAGACACTTTAGTTGAAAGACAAAATATTGTCCCGGTCAATATTTTGTCTCTCGGCTGGTAGGTTGTTGTTGTTGTAGCAGTGGTCAGAAGTTCGTTGTGTGAGTGTGTTACATGCTGTTATTGTCCATCGTCTTTCGCGGTGTTAAGGGACAGGAAGATAGCTGCCTCTACGGGGTTCTCCCACAACGACCTAGGGGTCAGTTGTGTGAGTGCACCTGGCGAATTGAAAATATGGTTCACATCGTTGCTGGCGGGGCATGTGTTTGTGACATCCCGGTCAATGCGAGATAGTTAAGATGCTAACACCAGCCCGACCGAAGTTGGGCAAGTGTTGTTCTAGCTGGTTTTGGAAGTATTCTCTCATTGGGAGAAATGGCTGGTGGTTGTGCCGAGAGAACTCTATTTGAGCCTAGTCAAGCAATTGATGTTTGTAACTTCTCATGATATACGGCTGCGATGGCTGATCTGTATGCGTTGCTGTTAAAGGGAACCCATTTGTTCCTCTGGACGTCTCTTTCGAGGTCCCTCAAATCACGCCTGACATGGCTTGGTGGCGGAGTCTTGTCCATAAGGTCGGTGGTGGGGTGCTCTCTCCGGTAACAACCGACCAGGTATTGTATCAGGAGACAGCCAGTCACAGTACGGAAAGCGGCGTTTTGGCAAGCATGAATATTTTCCATTGTGCGTCACAGTGATTCTATGACCACACAGGAGCTGCATAGTTGGCTACCGGTAGCGCAGTGTGTTGAGGCATCAGTTTCATGTTTGGGATTCGAGCCCGAAACGCCGGTAGTTTCGGGCTCGAATCCCGTCCACGATAACGTTTGTTGCCATGGATGTGCAGGAAGTGCATGCTGGTAACTGCATTCTCCGAAACCAGTTTATGCCAACGAAACGTTCACTGGGCCACATGGAACAGTTGACGCGCTATGCCACACAAGGAGTTAAGGCAATTGAGTAGATAGTTGGCTACTGACTTTCCGACTGCTTTGTATGTGACCAGTGGGGTTTCTTTATCTTTGCCCCAGGCGCTTCCTGCCAAGGCTTTAAGGATTTTATTTCTACCACGCATCCTGTTGCACACAGTTGAAGATTGTTGCTTTCAACTACATAGAAATGAGGAAGCAGTTTAAAGCAAATGCATTAACTTCAATTATTTAATAAAGTTTATCGTTACCTATACGAACCATGTATTTTTAGACGGCAGCCATTTTCTTCCAAATATCGGTGTTGCGCCGGGAGCTGGGTATCCAGCATCATATTTATAGGCGGACAAAGCTGGAGCGTAATATGAAGCGGCGAGTGGAGCAGCCATGCCGTGAGCGGCGATTGGAGCAAGGAGCAGCCCATGTGGCAACGATAGCGTGAGCGGTGAGTGAAGTGTGATACGCAGCGATAGCAAAGTAGGCTCCTGCAAGTCGAGCTCCATGTGCCCAGCAATTATACTCCACCCGCCGTATGAAGTCGAAGCAGGCCCACTCAAAAAAGAAGCAAAAGTACGAATTTCAATACAAAAACCAAATCAGGATTAATTTTTTTATTTTATACAAATTTTATTTTATTTTTTTCGCATTGCAGGTTTAAAGGGCCTGGCAGTGAAACTATAGTTCGAATTTCAACAACTACAAACTAATGAACTAATCTTACTTTTATCAAAATTGATCTCTTTTTTTCATTCATTGTGAGAAAACTTATAAATATTCCGAAATACTTATAATGGCAAAATTTACATTAAAAGATCGCAATTAGAAAAATAAGGGCCACTAATGGATCTAAATTAAACGTGTGCTAACTAATTAGCATAGTATTGGGTTCAGAGCAGCTTTGTCCGACCTCGCTTCTTTTTTTTTAATTAGGCATCAGATGATATCATTGTATTAGCATTATAATGAGTATAACTTACTCCGCATTGTCAAACTAATGTAAATTTGGGTTTTCAGGGTTTTGTAGCAAGAAACCAAATTCTTATAAGATCGGTTAGATGTTTGTCATATGAGAATGGCATTTTGTAGAAATAAGTTAAATTCGCGCCGATTGGTGTAGATTCCTTAGGGTTGAGATAGCCTTATTTGAGCGACCGAATACATAAAGATATTACTAGGGTCAAACAATTTTGTTTTTATGTAGTATTGGAATTGGGCTGCACATCCAAAAGGAGGAGCCATGGTTGTGAAAGCAGGAGGGAAGGATGGCTGTAGCCTGACTGGCGTAGTGGCGTAGACACGTAGTCATACTTGCAACAAAGTTGCGTGAACTCTGGCATGTTATGAACCACCTTAAAAAGCTACCCTGTGGCAACCACTGAGTAGGGTGTAGAAGCAGGCCGACAACCCATCCTTGTAAAAACTACTCCCTGTCAAGAAACTTGGAAAAAAGGTGTTAAGTACGTATTAGTAACTGGCTGTTAGCTTGTGAACGCATGCAGATTATGCAGATTGCAGACAATAAAGATTGTTAATAAATGTTGATCGAAATCAACTCGTTTTGTTAATCAAAGGACACAACCAAAGGTCTTGAATTGGACGGATCAAGGAAATTTAATGGTTTATTCTTTCGGATAGTAGTCCGGATGGCGCAACGGTTAGCACGTTCGCCTTCAACGCACTGGGCCCCGGTTCGATTCCGGGGATTTACGTGTCGGACTATGAGCCCACTCAGCTGTTAAATGAGTACCCATTATGGGGTAAATAACTCGGTTGAGCGTGTTGCTGATCACATACCTCTGCACAAAAACCGTCACGATCTAGAAAATGAGATGATGCTAACTCATCTCGAGGCCGTGGTTCAAATTGGACTGTTGCGCCAGTTATTTATTTTTTTTATTTATTTATTATTCTTTCGGATCCTCGAATGTACGCTCCCTGAAAAAACTGGGGCTCGACAAGGCCCTTATACATCACGACGAGAAATAAAACTGAGCATCACCGCAGTCCAGGAAACAAATTGGCTTGCGGGGATGAGTCACTTTTTTCAAAACCGTATTCCTTTCAACCTTCACATAGATCAGACAAAGATACGGTAGGCCCGATCCTAAAAAAAAATTTGTGTCTGTGTAGGTCTTCAGGTCTGGGTTGGTGTGTAGGTAATGGTTTTGAAATAATGGAAGACCAGAGTGAAATCAGAGTCAGAAACCCTAAGAACAAATATTTGTCACCAGGATTTGAAAATAACTAGCTTATACAGCAACTACAAGTTCAACCATATGTGAATGAATCTAATATAGTCTGACTACCGGTGTTTTGGCTTCGACTCTCGTCCACTACGACGTTCGTGGCCATGGATATTTGTGTTGTCTTCCCCCTGTGGAGCGGGGCGTAATAATAAGCTGCAGGATCTCCCGACTTGTCGCAGGTAGGCTGCTAATGAAGTAGGAGGTGCATTCTGACATTTGCATTCTCCGAAACAACAATAGTTTATGCCAACGAAACGTCAATTGGGCCACATAGAACAGTTAACGCGCTATTCCCCACAAGGAATTAGGGAAATTGAATAAGTTTTTGAAATTAGTTCCAGTAAGTTACCGGATTAACTACGCCTGATATGTAAAATTAGCGAATTATTTTATGGCTAATGTAATATGTACATATAGAAGACGACTCTGAAAATCATTCCCACCTAACAAAACTGGGTCTACTTGCCTCTGAAATAATATAGTAAGTTGTGGCCAAACTACAGTTACTTGACTATGTGACTTACAGTAGTTACCGTAGTGTACTACAAAACCCTGGAACATAGAGCAAAGCTCTGGATATTCCAATTTGTCTTATATGTATTCGGAAATGCACGAATTCGGATCAATTAATCACAGAAGACAGAGATGCAGCTCTTTACAAAACGGCTTCAAAAAAAAACTATGGGGCAATGTAAATTTTCTTATACTGCAATTCTGAAGTATCGCCAAATTCCAACAAATTTAGAAATATTTAAAAGATTTTAAATTTTTATTCTAACGTGAATAAAATTTTTATAGTTCTGGAAGTAATGGAAGGCTATATATTTCCTGGTCGCTTGACCTTGCTCACACTGACTAAATTTGTATAAACATGTAATTTTACAAGATACATTGATATCTACTATGGCATAATTTACATTAAGTTTCTTACATAGCCCTGTGTATCAAATGAAGGGAACGTTTTTTTTGTATTACCATTTTATCGGCCAAATTTGTATAAAAGAGAGCAAAAGCTTTGGAATCGATACCATTCAGGGTCTGTCTATCCGGAATACAACTCAAATCATTAAAATGGTAAGATGTTTGGTATTTGCTTTAAATTAACAAAAGTATCCTTAGAAAATCCTTTCTTCTCTATTCAAGAAATTCATCGCTTTGGCTTTTGCTTTAATTGGCGCCGCTTCGGCTATCTACATTGCTCCACATGCTGGGTTGGGTTACGCCTCCTCTTGGGGACATGGAGCTTCAATCGCTGGTGCCTACTCAGCTCCCTGGGCTGCCGCTCCACTCGCCGCTCATTCTATTGCTGCTCCATGGGCTGCTAAGGCCATCCATGCTCCAATCGCTGCTTCAGCCATCTATGCTCCACTTGCCGCTCACGCTATCACTACTCCATGGGCTGCTAAGACAATCGCTGCTCCACTTGCCGCTCATGCTATCGCTGCTCCATTTGCCACACACGCTATCGCTGCTCCATGGGCTGCTAAGACCATCGCTGCTCCATTTTCCGCTCATGCTATCGCTGCTCCACTTGCCACTCACGCTATAGCTGCTCCATGGGCCGCTTCAGCTATCCATGCTCCAATTGCCGCTCATGCCATTGCTGCTCCATGGGCTGCCAAGACCATCCATGCTCCACTCGCTGCTCACGCTATTGCTGCTCCATGGGCCGCTTCAGCCATCCATGCTCCAATTGCCGCTCACGCTATTGCTGCTCCAGCTTGGGGATACTCAGCTCCAGCTTGGGGTCATGCCGGTATCTGGAAGAAGAAGGCTGCCGCTTAAATTGGATTATTTGGTTATTGAAAAGTGTAAATAAAATTATAAGTGTCAAGATATGTATCGTGTTTCCTTAAATTCATGTTTTTATGTGATAATCTTTAATAGCTGGCAACCGAGTTAGTTGATTAACGAATATCGTTGTGCAGCTCTTCGGAGGGTCTTAAAACTCTCGGCTTTAGAAGAAGAAACGGTTTTTTTTTATCAATCTTGAATTCATTCTTGATTTAAGTGAATGAAGATAACAGTCGAGTCTAATCTTTTTTTTTTCAAAAAAGGATATGTTCCAAATTCATAAAAGTGTTCAGCAATTATCAGGGAATCACCGAAGCGGGAAGAGTTTTAGTTTTCACATATTATTTTGTGTGTGTTTTTTTTTTATGAAACGGAAATGTGCGCAGTGTATTTCAAACACTCTCTCTGTGAGCCATTTAGAAGGCAAAATAGCTCCTTCAATCTAAAGTTACATGCTGATATTTTGTATTCTTTTAATAAGCTGTTTTTTGTAGATATTATATTGAGAAACGACAGCATCAGTTGAATGACCTTTTTTCCGCTAAGACTAAATCCTGGACCAAAAACAGAACTTTATTACAGATTCACTGATCTAGTAGATTACAGTAAGCAACAACGATGTTAGTAAAACTTTGTGTCTTCGTAAGAGTCGCATTATCTGAAACATGCCGAAGCATCTCATTTAAATCCGGAGAGCAAAATGACAACCGATCAATTTTCGCTATCTGTCCTGAACTAAATCGAAGGAGGCAGAGAGGCCGATCTCTCTCAATTCTCTTTGTGATCTTATGTAGAGATGTATTTGTTTAATGGCCTACTGAAACGAATAAGGATTTTTTTCCAGTAAATTTTTACTTTAAAAATCCGGTCAGATACAGCGAAACTCCCTATCGCAATTGCTGTCATTTACTAGATCAGAGTCAGTGCTCGTCAGAACGCGACAATCAAAAGCAATTCTTGTAAAATTAAAATTTCGTTCTCATGCCTCGACTTTTTAAAATTTCCAAAAACAGAGTCAGAATTACTGCGTCAAATCGCTGATAAATGAAAATATCAATTGAAAACTGTACGCGGCGAAATCAATGGCATTGATGACGATGATGACGGCATCATAAACACAATTTTCATTCACAAGAAAATATCCCGTGAAATGACTAATGACTAAAGGCTTTGGATGATCATTAAAACGTGACCCTATTTGTAGATCACTCCTTACCAATACAAAGCCATTCAAACTGGTTGAAAACTTCATCTGATCCTAGAAAAGACCTAGTTCTAGCAATGTGTTGCAAGTCTTATCAAGTTTGTTAAGAAAAAAGCTTGTAAAAGCTGGCTTACGTACGTCGGAACAATCCCATAAGCCTGACTTTCCGTTAAAAAATCAGGCTAAAATGTTTGAAATGGGCCCAGAAGCATGTTATATGAATTCCAAAGTTTTAGAACAAATCCATCTCTTTTTGTGTGTGTGTGTATATTTAAGCAACATGTTGGTGACTGATAAATCCGCGTGCGGCAGAAACCTCGAGAAAAGCTGAGCGGTGAATGCCATCGTAGATTCCTGGACGGTTTATGGTGTGGGATATTTTTCCGGTCAAGAAGGTGGAATATGCTTTTCCAGCTCAAAGGTAGCAGCAGCAGTTTACTTGCAAATTCTGGAAAACGAATAGGAGCCTTGTGCGTTAGACATTCATAGCCATTAGCCTCTCTCGACGTTTCCATCGCACACAAAATCTTCCGTCGCCAACATGTTGCTTACATTTCAACTACCCCGAAATTATTGTAGTGTCATCCATTTTCTAATCTATGTGACATACTCCTGAGCCCATTCCTAACATTTAAGCTTAATAATAATGTTAATAACAGAAAGTCTGGCTTACCGACAAGCTTCCATATACCTAAGTCAGCTTTTGCAGATATTTTTCTCACCAAACTTGTTGAAATGTACGTACCCGTTGCTAAAAATAGATCGATTCTAAGGCCAGATGATATTTTTAAACAGTTCGGATAACTTTGTAACGGTAAGAAGCGATCTACAACTGGGGTCGCTTTTTCCTGATCGTCCAAAGCCTTTCTTTCGTTCGGTGGGGCCCATTTCCCCACACTTCCTTGAGTACCATTGCACACATACTTTGTTATGACTTGAGCAAAAAAACACATCACTCTAACCACTTCGAAAAATTTTTGCGAAAAAGTGAATAAAATATTGTAGTTTGAGCAACTTTTTTTTCCATACAGTGTCTGAAGTCGGAAATTTTTTCTGGAGTACCTGCAAACATATATTTCGGTAAGAATAGCGCGTTTTTGTTTTGCCTTTCAAACGACCATCTGTTCACAGCTTTTTATCGATGGCCTTCCTGCAGGAGTGGAAGTCTTATTAACGAGTTACTAAATAGGTGGCCTCCATTTTTACTTCCTGAGAAAAATAAAGTTTCAGGAAAACCATAATGGTTTTCCTGAAACTTTATTTTTTCCATAACAAGAGGCTCAACAGGTGGAATCCTATGACTACTTGTACATGAGACAACTTCCGTCTTACTTGACTTACCCGAAGCCCACATTTCAAGGACCAGTCCGCTAACAGGGGAGGAAGGCTTTCTTTAATACTTCGCTCGGAGTAGAAGGGAACCTTCCGAGGCAGTTATAGGATCGTCATCCGCATAATCAACCACTTTACATCAGAACGCCTACAGGCCAAGGAGGAGACAATTAATCGCGGTGTTCTACAGGAAGCGGAGAAGACACCACCCTGCGAAGTACCCTTATTCAATCACCTTCTTATAAATTAGAGCTTCCTTCTAAAATGGCTCATTTACAGGCGTGATGTGGCTTTGACAGAAGTTGCACAGATATACTGCACCGTAAGTCTATACCCATATGGCTTTTTAAAATTTACAGCAGAATCGTGGACAGACGGATCTTAGGTCATTTGGACGCGAATGCAAACTTTTACCCGTAACCGAAGTAAAAACCACTTTAACTTTTAACCATTTTTTAGGAATATAGGCGCGTCGACGTCTCTTGCATAGGTATGCCTTGTTGACGTTTCGAGAGCATATTTTTCGGATGATGCAGTTGTTAGCATCCACCTTCTATCCGAACCGTCTTTTTACTCACAAACTCGGAACGATGTGGGAGTTCCATTAGTACTCACACGAAGTTTTTACCGACACGCTGAGGATTGGACCTATGTTTCTCTAGATACAGAATCGTTGAGTATCGACCGAGAACTCACGGCTACTAACCGCGTCGCAAAACTAACTAAGTGATGATTAGTAAAAAGTTTCTTTCTCTCTCTCAATTGCCCAAGCGCGTTGTGCGTCATAGGGCGGCAACTGTTCCATGTGGCCCAGTTGACGTTTCGTCGTCATAAACTGGTTTCGGAGAATGCAGTTGTCAGCATGCACCTCTTGCACATCCATGGCCACGAACGTCGTCGTGGACGGGATTCAACCCCGAAACGCCGGTAGTCAAACATGAGACTGATGCCTTAAGACACTTTGAAAAAAAAAACATCAAAAAAGATAAATTTTGACAACCGAATAATTTAAAAGCATTCTTTTTTCCAATTCAGTTCTTTTATTTCCTAGCCCAAAATATATATTTAAATTTAAGCAGCAGCCTTCTTCTTCCAGAGACCATCATATCCCCAAGCTGGAGCTCCATATCCCCAAGCTGGAGCTCCGTATCCCCAAGCTCCGCCATATCCCCAAGCATCACCAGCTACGACGGGAGCGCTGTAGGCTGCAACAACCGGAGCATGGTAGGCAACTGGAACGACAGCAGCGTGGTCCCATCCGCCATAGCCCCAAGCGGGAGCAACATAAGTAGCTGAAACAGCGCTGATCAAAGCGAGAGCCAAAACCAAGAATTTCTGTAAAACACCGTAAGCAGAATTTTGATATTTCAGTATCAAAAAAAAATTCTAATAATAACAAAAATTTTCTTACCATTTTGATTGTTTGTGTTATTCTGGAGTGCGTGTCCTGAATGATGCACTTTTTAATTTTTCACTCGTTTTTATACCATCCAAAGCGATTGAAAACTGATCAAGTTTTTCGGAAGCGTATTTTATAAACAAAGAAAATATGTTGTATTCGCATAATATGTTTAAAAAGACTCAAAAACATTGCATTTGTAAATGTCACCAAAAGTAGTTTGATTAGCATTAGTTTTGTAAGCGTAGGAATACGCTAAAACAAATCGTAGCAAAACAGAATACTCGTATGTCGGGCAGACTAAAATACTTTGATGAGTCGATCAATAAGATTATGTTCTAAAGTCCGAAGTAAAATGACCGCGATTTTTCCATTTTAAAAAGATAGACGAGAATGGTTCCTGTTTAATATAAATAGATACGGAGTGATTGTTATTGAAAATACTTACCTTGCGTGGCATATTATGATAAATACAACATTGCCAAGACAAGATTATTCGTATATAATCGGCGATGTTCCTCAATGATAGCGGGAGAAAATATGTAATTTCATTTGCATATCATTTTATCTTCCCAGCAAATAACCATACCCCACGGTAACGCGTACTACCCAAAATATTCGGGGGCTACGATGTTCATGATTTAGGTAACCCAGGTACGTACCCAACGTAGTAAACCACTTTTTACACTGCGACAGAATTGCTTATAAAGCATTATTTGCAAACCATTCTATATTAGTCTCTATGGCGTATGTGGTAACGCGATGGGTTCTGAAGCACAACGGCCTGAGTTCGAATTCACGACCCAACCATAAAATTAAATAGGCATACGAACCGCATGATGCTGATTTTTTTTATTTTCTTACTGACGGTGAGTATTTAGGGGACCAACCTAGGAAGGGTCAATACGGTAGTAGCCGACGTTTGTAATATTGGTTGGCAAAGTACCTGTGACACTGATGAGTTTTCTTATTACCCCATCCTTAACATTTCGTAACACCCATGCGGAGGCTATGATTATCATGTTTTGGTTAACCAGGTGTCTACCCCACTTGGTAAGCCACACCTTTTGCTGGGTTATCGTGTGTTTAAAGTTTTCTACTTCTTCTGTAACAAAAGCCAGCCTTTTACGATTGTAACGTGCTTCCGCTGAGATATGTCGACTGGGATCGGGCGGCTTCAAGTGGTCGGACCGGAAATGTTCGGTCCGGGTACTTTCAGCCGACTAGCACAAATCGGAACCCGCCGGCAGCATTCCAGTGAAAGAAAGGATGCTTTAAGCGGTGATCGGCCTGAGAGCTCATGACAGGCATTCGAGGTGTAGAGACATAAGGCGAATAATTGATCTTCACCTTATCATAAATTCCTGTTTTCTTCCTTCCATTGTATAGTATTCGTGAATACAGTGCAATTTAAACAAGATACTGGTACATTCATATGATGAAATCACACATAAACAAAAAACCAATTGGGTGTACATGCATTATGCGCAGAGATTGGATATAATCAGTAAAATAATTAAATAATAAATATTTATTACAAAAAATCGTAATAATTATATAATTATTAAAACCTCAATAATTATTTATTTTAAAAAATGTGTTGAACCTTCTGATTATGCGCATGCACTATTTCGTAGACCAGTTGCAATACTATGAACTGTAACCGGGAAGGGAAACGCCATTTTGAGGAAGAAGTGACAAGTACTTATGAGTATTCTAGATGCGACGGGCGGTACATGCGTGGCGGTGACCACACGACTTTTCTTGTGTTTTTTTTAGAAACGGGACGGGAAATTGCACCAGGTATAATTGGTGATTGCAGGCTGGTTTTCCGCTTTCCGAATTTTTACCCGATTCATTATTCCTTCTAGGGAATAGATATGAAATCTTGCCGAGGAAGTCGTACACGCAAGTAGCAGCTCGGTAAGCTTCATAAATTTGACGAGTCGCGTGCCAGCGATAGTTCAATCGCCCGCTTTAATTCTCGCTTGTTATTTTTGCTTATTATGTGTCCATCCAGAAATTCCAACGTGCGAAGCGGTTGGAATGTTGCGGGTGAGAACCTCGAGACGCCACAACACCACCCTGTCGAGTCACGTTAGGACTATGCCACCTGGGGCGCCTCCATTGCGTCCGTCGGCCCCGGCGCCACCCTTGCGAATTCTCAGGTACCCCATAAGATAGATACCTACCTCCACACCAATTTTAAGGTTAGTTGGAGCGACTGGAATATCAGCCTCGCCCCTACTAGTTGGGACGGTAAGCGACATAAATGGACGCTACCTTACAAAATATGATAGAGAGATACCGTTTAGTACGAATGTTGGTGGGGCCCATACTTTCATTTTAAGAGATGTAGCCACCTTGGACCCCGTGGCAGAGCAGCTGTGCGGGCGAAAAACCGAAAAATTTGAGCCCTTTTTTAATATTCTCCTCATAGCTTTTAAACGGTGTCCCGGATCGAAAAACTTAATAGGATTTAAATTAAAGAACGTCAAACTCTACATCCAATGCATTGCTCAAAGTTGAAATTGGGTTTAGTAGTACAGTCAAAACCCATAGTCGAAAAACGTCACCTTTCGAGGCTTTGGAGGAAAATCACACTATATCGCTATTCAAGCTCACATATCTTTGAAACCGATGCTACAAATGGAAAAACTAAATAGTCGAAAGTTGAAGATATTTATATTTCAAGTGGGCTAGTTACCTATACTTTTCCAAACGGCCCGTTTTTAGTGTAGTTGTGAGCGAAAATGCAAAAATGGTTTTTAGCGATATGAGGATTAATAGCTATATATCGATAAATATAACAGCTAAAAGTTTTGGTTTAGCCTCAATTCGTAGATATTTTAACCTTGTTTATAAAAGTTTTGCTTCTTTCAGCTGTTATATTTATCGAGATAGAGCTGTTAAGGCTCAAATCGCTAAAAAAAAAGAACATTTCTACATTTTCGCTCACAACTACTCTAAAACGGGCCGATTTGAAAGTATCAGGCTAGTTAAACTTGAAATAGAAATATCTTCAGTTATTGACTATCAAGGTTTTTCATTTGTAGCATCGGTTTCGGAAATATGTGAGCTTGAACAGCGATATAGTGTGATTTTCCTCCAAAGCCTCTAAAGGCGACGTTTTCCGACTATCGGTTTTGACTATACTACTAAACCGAATTCCAACTTTGAGCAATGCATTGGAAGAAGAATGTGATGCTCTTTAATTTAAACCCTCTAAAGTTTTCGATCCGAGGCACCGCTTACAAATTATGAGGAGAATATTAGAAAAAGGACTCAAATTTTTCGGTTTTTCACCCGCACAGCCACTCTGCCGTGGGGTCTAAGATGGCTCCATCTCTTAAAATAAATGTATACAGACCACCAACAATCATACCAAACGGCATTTCTCTATCATATTTTGCGAGGTCAAATCGCTAACCGTTCCAACTAAAAGTTATTCCTGAGAAAAGTGCAATAAAATAAAGGAGACAAAATGCTCTAAGTCCCTGCAACATATATACCAATCAAAATTCTTGTTGTTCTTAGAATGAGCTATTCGTTCTATAGTCGCCTTTTCGAGCGAAATCTCATATAAAAACTGTCAAAAATTTCGCTTTCACGAAGAATTATCACAACCTCAGTACTAACATATGTCTCACGGAGCCGCAATCATAGAAAAAAAATCTCCACACCATTGCGAGTAATTTTCATGCGGAAACAATTCCTTTGCATTTTATTTCCTGTTTTTGAGTAAGAAGGAGAAGTTCAAATGTCGCATAGAGCTTCGCGAATATGTGCTGTGTGTTCCACTGTCCATTTTTCGTGGGAGTGACAATTGCAAGATTTTCACGCGAAAAGGTTAGTACCAAATTGTAACGACGAGAACAGCCTATCAAGAAAGTAAAGACAATTCGAAGCGGACATCTTGAATTTAAATCAAATAAAACAGAATCTTAATTCAACCAGTAGGATTAATTTAAACGCTTTTTCTTTCAATTCAGTTATTTTATTTTCTAACCCAATACATATTTCCAAATTTAAGCAGAGGCCTTCTTCTTCTTCCAGAGTCCATCATATCCCCAAGCTGGGGCTGCGTATCCCCAAGCTCCGCCATATCCCCAAGCATCACCAGCTACGACTGGAGCGCTGTAGGCTGCAACAACTGGAGCATGGTAGGCAATTGGAGCATGGTAGGCAACTGGAGCGACAGTAGCGCTATATCCCCAAGCGGGAGCAACATAAGTAGCTGAAACAGCGCTGACCAAAGCGAGAGCCAAAACCAAGAATTTCTGTAAAACACCGTAAGCAGTATTTTAATATTTCAGTACAAAAAATATTTTGAGTAATAACACGAATTTCTTACCATTTTGATTGTTTGTGGTATTCTGGAGTGCGTTTCCTGAATGATGCATTTTCTAATTCTTCGCTCGTTTTTATACAATCCATTATGGCTAATCAGGTTTTGACGAAAGCATTGTTTATTAAGAACAAAGAAATTATTGGCAATACTTTTAGTTAGTACACAAAAAAAGATGATCTAAATGTCACTGGTAATAATTTGATTAGCATTTTGTTCTACTTTCTTTATTTATTTATTTTTCAGAAAATATTAGAATATGTACGTTGAAACTAGTCTTAATATAACATAATACTCGTATGTCGGGTGGACTAAAATATCTGAACGGATCGGTAAATTGATTCAAAAGTCATGGGAGGGAAAATTGGATAAAATTTTTCTATTTAAAAAATATTCGGTTCCAGTTCCATACAAACATTATTTTTTTGAGGAAACTTGTTATGATTTCTTTGAACATTTCAAGTTACTATGTATATATTAGCGTTGCAGAATAAGTACAACATTGCCATTGTCAACATTTGAGTACATGATTGTACGTAATATTTAACGAAACTGAAAATTGAAAGGGGGCTACTGACTGAAACGAAGTCAAGTGTATTGTAATACACACTGCAAAGCAATTAAAGGACCACTTTTTGTCGATGCTTTTGATACTGCAGTGTAACGGACGATTTGGCGGGCATCCAAAAATGCTCGTGGGGACGAAGCCTAAGGTAGCATAGTAACCGTGAAGGTTTAGCCGTGACATCTGGCGAAGAAAAAGGCCCCTCAACGAGCTAAGCAGCTGCCTATGCTTGTTGTTGCTCGAGAGACGTGGGCGGGGTTTTCGCCGCTCTTTACCCCTGTCCTTCACGTATTAATAAATATTCATAGGCCCGGGGAAGAAAACACAAACATCATCATCATCGTGGCGCGACAGCCCGACATCTGATCTTGACCGCCTGGCTCGTTGTCCTCCAAATGTCTCGGTCACGTGACCCCGTCCTCCAATTTTGGAAGCCCAGTAGTTACGCGGCGTCCACATATACTGAGCTTTCCCAACAAAATTTCGGTCGTCCTCGCAGTCTCGCTCCGTCGACTCGTTTTGCGTTCATTAGTGTCTTTGGCATGCGATCATCGTCCATTCTTTGTACATGCCCTGCCCATTGAAGTCGTTGTAGTTTGACGATTTTCGAAACATCCAGCTCATCGTACAGTTCATACAACTCATGGTTGTACCGGATGCGCCATCCATCTCGATCGCAAACAGCCCCGAAAATTCGCCGCAGAGCCTTACGTTCAAATGTGTCTAGCATGTTTCCGGAGGCTTGAGTTAGGGTCCGTGCTTCGCAGCCATAGTATAGCACTGGTCGTATAATGGTTTTGTACTATACACGCGGAGCTTCGTTTTTCTGTGTACATGCTTCGATTTCATTATGGGGAGAACCGAGAAAAAAAAGTCTTATTACGAGTAGCTAACTGTATCCGTCGCTTGATTTCGTTAGTTTCCTTGGCGTCCCTTGACAAGTTGCAACCCAGGTATATTAAGTCGTTTATGAATTCGATGTTCAGGTCCCCCACATTGATGCTCGGTTGTGCAGGTGTCCTTGTCGTCGATTGCATCATTATTTTAGTTTTACCTTTCTTTGATACGTAGTCCAACTTCTTTTGCAGCGGTATCGAGCGTATGCAGAAGTTTTTCTGCGTCGGCCAATCTTCGGGGTATGATGTTGGGCGGTATACCAAATTGCAGTACGATATTGTACAGTACTCCTGAATCGATACTGTCGAATGCCTGCTTGAAGTCGACAAAGATTTGGTACTCGTATACGTTTACGTTGTATTCTCAACACTTCTGGAGTATCAGTTTGACCGAAAAGAACTGATCGATTGTGGAGCGACCAGGTCTGAGACCGCTTTGATATTCAAATTAGTGATATGCCTCTGTAATATTCATACCGCAGTTTAGCTCCCTTTTTGTGAATTGGACAATCCCCGGGATCAATCCCCGGGATCAATCGTCCGGGATCTCCTCGTCCTCCCATACTCGCAGGAGTAATTGATGTATGGCATTAACTGGACCCGTTCCACCGAATTTCAGCAGTTCAGCTGGGATCTCGTCAGCGCCCGGCGCTTTATTTCGTTTTAGTGACCGCAACGCGAGATCAACTTCCTCTATTGTCGGGGATTGTATGGGTGGACCTATATCAACAATATCGTCGAGAGATTCTTATGTGAGGATGTTGGATTGTAGGTTCAGAAGCTCTTCAAAATAAGAGGCCCATCGTTTGTTAATGCCATCGGTGTCGCTGATGATGTTTCCATCCTTGTCCTTACAAAGGCTATTCCTGGGTTGATAGGCGTTCTTAATTGTATTTACTAGTTTGTACGCTTGTCTGTTGTTCCTACTAGCTAAGTTTTCGTTTATAGTCAGCAACTGCTCGTCAAAGTATTTACGTTTCTTACGACTAATTATTCTATTCGATATTCGCCATAGCTCGTCATATTTTTCTTTTTTGGCTCTAGTTCCTCCTTGAATTCATTGTCTATAGGCCTCATTTTTTGCGTCAAGTGAATTTTGCATTCTTCGTCGATCCAGTCATTTCGTGCTCGCGGGGCTTTATATCCCACAACCTTCATTTTGGCTCCCTAAAATCAGAAGCTTTTTCCCCAGGTTTCTTATTATGGAGTAGTTTTTACAAGGATGGGTTGAACTCCCATTGCTAAGCCCTATTCAGTGGTCGTCTCGGGGATAGCTGCATCTTCACTATGATTTAAAGACTAATCTTTGACTAGCTTGGCGAAGGGTGTCAATACCCTCCACAGTTATTTAATAATAAGGTGATGCGAAACCATCTCAGCATGATAAAAAAACATCTTAGCTACAACTTCCCCCCCCCCCCCCCTTCTTCCACCGCCACCACCCCAACAATCACATATAAGAGTGAATAAATCACCGACAAAACAATACAAGGATCACAAAGAATCCTAATTCAATAATATCATACAATCAGAAATAATAATTCAAGGTTCATTCGAAATTTATTCTAAATTCAAATCAAGACCCACATCTTAGATCAAATTTTAAATTTGTCCGTTATAAGTAAACAATTTAAATCAAGCGAAAAATAATAACTACTGTTTATTTTTTGTCCTGGGCTGAGACTAGTTTGGAACACAATAATGTGAAGAATTGACATTTAAACAACATTTCTGCATCTGGTGCACTGTGCTAGTAGTTCAGAAAGCCGTATTAGTAGATTTTCATGTAAATTTGTTGACTTCCCGTTGTTTTTCCTTCTTTTTGTTAGAATATTGTCTTTGTCCTCTAGAAAATTCTTTCCGAAAGTCTAGACTTTTCGGAATGAAATAACCAGTTAGGCAAAAACACCTATTTCAAGAAAAATCGGTGCAAAAATACCAGATTAACTGGAGGAGTGAATAAATTTAAATTTAAAACTGTCGTCAGATAGTCCTTGTATTAGGGTTTTGATGGGCTTGCTGGGGTTTCTGCTTATTAGCATAATACTGTTAAAATACATGTTACAATTTATAACTAAAACTATTATTAGATGTACTATCGTCTGTAAGAAGACAAAGAGAGAGCATTATAACTATACAGTACTTCGAAGTAATTACCGGTTTTGGTATATTTAGCAATGCTAAAAAGAACTACTGAACCAATTTCCAGTTTATATCCTCGCATTATTCAATATTCTAATGTCATAAATATGTACATATACATACACGGATGTGAAAATGCAATTTTGTACGCATCTGCAAAAATCATATAAATATGCGGATCGGAGATGCAAAAGGCAACATTCTGAGTTAGTGGTTCAGAAAATCAAATAATCAAAATGGTGTGTTAGCTTAGAGCTTATTGTCGATAAATTCGTTCTTCAAATTTTTATTAATTTATTTTTATTTTTAGAAATTCATCCTTTTGGCTCTTGCCTTCATTGGCGCCGCCTCTGCTGTGTATGTGACTCCATACAATAACTGGGGATACTCATCCTGGGATCATGGTATCATTCCAGCTGTTTCGACCTATCACGCTCCAGTCGTAAGCACCTACGCCACCGTCGCCCCAGTCTATGATAACGCTTGGGGATATGCTGCTCCTGCATGGGGATATGACCTCTGGAAGAAGAAGAAGTCTGCTTAAATTGTCTAGAAGGTTCAATGGATTTGTATGGTTTGATAGACAAATGGCACGAATAAATTAGAGCATATATTTAAAATATCGATTTTTTATTAACTTTGGTCCCGAATGAATCTGTTGTACGAGAGTTTGTTAACCATAAGTGTTATGAGTGTTGGTAACGTTTATCAATTTTCAGCTTGTAAAACGAAAACTGCTAAGTTTTTGTATCTCGACAACGTTTCGCCTTCTAGTAGTTGATCCATGGTTAGGTTAGGTTAGGTTAGGAGTAGCCGTGATAGATCACAGCACACTTAGACCGCAAATTGGGTCCGTTTTGATCCAGAAACTCTCTATACCTTACCCTAAAAACTAGGTTTTAAGACCAGCCGGTGCTAGCAATAAAACGATTGATCTTTGTCGTGCTAGCGTTGTTAAGGTCTTCTAAGTCGTAAAAGAACGAGGAACCAAGAAATCTTCTCCTCCTGCCCGCAAAGGTCTGCAGTGGCACAGAAGGTGACTAACGCTCTTCATCCTTGTCCACGTCTTCGCAGTTTCTACAATAATCATGGTGCGAAAGGCGCAGCCCTGGTGCCCCCCCCCCCCCCCACCACCCTGCCGATGTGTGATCTGCTTAATGCCCGGTTCACATTATTCCAGTAACCAATCCAGTCCAGTAATCCAGTCCAGCGCTGGATTGCTACTGGAATAATGTGAACCGGCACTGGACAGTGATCCAATCCAGCAATCCAGTCCAGCAATCCAGTCCAGTGACTGGATTGTCGGTCTACTTTTCGATTCCAGCTCGCCCAGAAATCATTGTTACTATAGTTACCGAATCAACAACACACTCTCCGGACTACTGGACTCGAATCATGTAGACGATATGATCCAGTTCAGCACTGGACTGGATAGCTAGCCAAGCCCCTCCGAGTAAATTCCGGCCCCATCGTGCGTCTTAGAGCGGTCCGTGTAGATGAGCATGGAATTAGGCGTTAAGGATAAATTCTGAGCCCAGAGATTCCTAGATGGAATAAGGCAGGTATAGTTCCGATCAAAAGTTTGTTTCGGAGAGGTATAGTCGGTCTCCGAAGGGAGATCCAGATTGCGCAGAATAGATGTGTGCCCAGTGCTCCTCACGCGCCACCGACAAGTTTCGCGAAGGCGTAGTGCCGTGTTGGCCGCCAGTTGTTCGCCAAGAATGTCTAGCGGGAGCAAGTTCAATGGGATATCCAATCCGGCCGACGGAGTAGTTCTTAACGCCCCTGTTGTGGCTAGCGCAGCCAGTCTTTGCACCTTTCCCAGCAAGTTACAGTAGGCAGCAACTTTGAGTGCCGTCAACCACACGCTAATAGCATAAAGTAAAATAGGACGCATCATAGCAGTATACATCCAGTGTACCAACTTCGGCTGCAGCCCCAGTCCTTCCTATACGAGTAGAGTGCAACAGTTGCCTTCCTCATCCGCTCCTGAATGTTGGGCTTCCAAATTAGTTAGCGGTCTAGAAGAAGGCCGAGGAATTTGGCCTTAACAGTAAAAACCAATTCCTCCCCGTTCGGAATGGGAGGCACGATAGGACCGAACGTGTGCCTTCTGGTAAAAGTCACAACCCAAGCAGCACAAATCAGTCATTAAACGGTTGATATGATTGAAATATAACCAGGGTTATATAACGACATTGTCGTGTAAATGGTCAAAATAACGTTTTTTAAACGTTTGTCAAATGGTAATTTTACCGTTTTTGCCTGGTTTATGACCATGAATTTCAGTGAAACTACATGGCTATATTTCAAGTCTTTAATTAACAACATTGTTATAGATAGTCATGTCTGTGACCCGTTTCCTGCAAAATCGTTAAGTTTACAACTGTTATATTGCTAAATATTAACAATATTGTCTTTTATGTAACTATCCAATGACGCGCTATGCCCCGCTAGGGGTTAAGGCAAAGTAGTATATAACATCATTGTAACGTTGTAGTTTTAAACATGTCCTAAATATAACCATATTGTTCGATTCCTTGCGTAATTATGCTTTGAATATAACATCATTGTTAGATTTTTCGCTTATATAAGGCAAGAATATTTTAGATTTATAAACAAAATATAACCGTGAAGACGACGAAATAAAACCTTGTAATAACCGACACACACTTGCGTCCAAAATCCAAATTTTCCTCGGGCGAATCCAAAATTTCCCGGTCAAATCCATACATCGACCGGGAAAATTTTGGATTGGACGCGGGACAAATTGGTTTTTGAACGCATGTGTGAGTCTGCCTTAAGACGACCAGATTCGCATTTGCATGTTTCCTGCAAAAGGGCTGCCTTGTTGTTGTCGTGGTAGCGATGCTTCGAATACTGCGTTTTTTCTTACATCGAGGGGGCAGCTTTTGGCCGCCGAAAAACGAGTCGTTCCGGCACGAAGAACCAGCTGCCGCGTTGAGCGCAATGCAACTCTGCCTGTTTGGAAAATACTCGTTATCGTTTAAAAAATTTGTGGTAAAACAAATTATCAGCCGAAAAATGTGTGCTGGAATACGTAGAACCACCGTGCTTAGTCAGTTTAATTAGCCATACATTTTTTACCGCCAACTAACACACTTTGTTTATAAGGTAACAGCGGAGTAACAGATAGAATTTCGTACGAAGGAAGCAAAGAAGCAGCTTGATGACAGAAAGCAGGAGAGCTCTTAGCAACATGCGGAAACTAATGGTTAAATTTAATTTGCTGCTCTATGTGTCGATTTTAACAATTACGATAAATTCATTCAATATTAACATTGTAGTAATTAAAATCAAATACATTTTGAATACTGTGCAGACTACTTTTATTTTAAATACAAAATACATATACGGATACATACATTTTTCTCAATTCCCTTCTTTTGTATCTTTTGTTTATTTTTATCTATGTAGCTGATCATAGTTTTATATACGTTTTATTTCTAAATTCTATTCGCAACATATTAAATTCAAAATAAATTAAAAATTAAAATAATTTTTTTCGTGTACATATACACTTTTTCACTAAAAAATGGAAATTCTATCAGATTCATGATAGTGTCTTTGTACAATATATACATTGTGTTTATAAACTTTATTAATAAAGTATTAAATCAAAAAATAAATAAGTACATTTATATACATTTTATAAATTAAGAAAAATCAAAATTCCTTCCAGATCAAATAAATTTTTAGACATGTTTATTTAAAGTTCCCGTACAATGTTTTAAATTTAAGAATTATGCCCGAACCAGATTGAACACAGAATGTAGCAGCAGTGGCGGTGAACCGTGAAATTAAAAGGCATGCATTTCCCTTACACGACCTAGACTGAACGCAGAGGCAGCGACACCGGCTGCATTTAGGTTTTGTTGCTGCTGCCGCTGCTGCTGCTGCTTTCTGCGTTCAATCTGGTTCCGGCATAACAAAAAAGGCCAAATTTCCTTCTTACTGTTGATAGTATTTGTAAATGTCTATACATTTTTATTTCTTAAAATTAAATATTCTTTAATTAAAAATAAAATACTTTAAATGAATATACATTTGTATACATTAATAAAAGAAAAAAGAAATGAAATTTTCTTCCAGATCCACTAAATTTAGATACTTTTGTTTGAATTCTAGCACAATATTTTGATTAAAAAATATTATTTATTTGATATGAATAAAATATTTATAAGAATTTCTTTTCTGCCTGCTACAGAGAATGGGCCATGACTGGCAATTGAAAATTCATTATCATCGAAAATTGGCTTGGAAGCCACTATAAGCCAATTGTTGGCAGCCATCATCGCCACAAACTGCTACCTGTCCAGATTCCCGATAGCAACTGACAGTAATGGGCCATTGTCTATAGCATGCATCAAAATTACAACACAAATTAAATTTCTTCTGGATAATTTTAAGTTTAAATAATATTTACATATATACATTTTTTTATCTTAAATTAAGAATAAGTACAGAAATTTAAATATTAGCATTATTGCTGACTTCGCTGTTCATCATTATGGGCGCTGAAATGATAAAAAGGGATGTACATGTAAATTTTATTTTAACGGAGTTATTCGTTACGTGCCTACCTTTTTGATTTCAGGCGGAATTTGGCCTGCTTGATATGACCTTGTAGGAATGTCGAATATTCGTGTTGGGTGTAATTCCTATAACCACGACACATTGCGCCAAAAATGGTACTATTTATTTCACGAAGCATGTTAAACGCTTCTTTGTCCTTCGAAGCCGCTTTCCATGTGAACTTTTCATATACGTTGTCTGTGCATAAATTTTTTACTATGTTGCGGAGTTTCGCCTTCTGGTTACCGCCGCCCAAATATCCGAAATACTGAATCTATAAAAATTAAGAATGTGTAGACATAGTGTTTAAATATCTTTTTAAATTCCTTACAATTTTGTTCTTAATTTGTTGGTCTTTAAGCTCGTTTTCAAGTTCGAGCAACTTTTCAACACACGTTATAGGAAATTTTGCCGACCAATCCACGAATTCCTCATGGTCAGTATTCGCCGCTATGTACGAACTCTTATTTGCGATTTCTTCGAGCAGTACTTTGACCTCGGCTTGTAGAGTGGTCAGCGCTGTGATTTTGGACCTCAGGTCAGACAACTCCGCTGAAACGGTGGTTTGAAGTGAAATTAAATTCGATTTAATTTCGCCGACTTCTCCCTTAATTGTTCCGATTTCAGTTGATGTACTACACGAACACGATGATGACAACAAATCATAACGAGCAGTAGCTTGATCTTAAAATATAACATGTATTATATTTAATACTTATTTATTTAAGATTTGATTTATTTTATTTAGTACCTTCTATTTCGGCTGCTTCACCTGTACTCAATGGAACTTCAAGGACAAATTGTTCGTCTATTTTAAAACAAAGTTGAGCATTAGAATTGTGGTGAACTTATACTGGCTTAGTAATTTGACTTACCTATTATTTCACGGGCATTTTCTTCCATTAAACGGTTGAAATCAGTAATTTCCATTTGGGCGGAAACAGTCGCTTTGTTATTTATGTTGATTTTTTGGCCTCCGCTATATATTTTCGCACTATCGTCTGCAGACTCCATCAAACGGTTGAAGTCAATAATTTGCGAATTTGTGGAACCTATTGCCTTATAATTTATCTTTTTCTGTTCTCGACGTTCTAGTTTTGCACTCTCGTCTGCAGACTCCAAAGTCGAATGCATGCTCATTTTTACCTCTGTTTCCAGAGCAAGTTGCAAACTAGAAATTGGTGATGTGAGGACTTTACAGTCCAATATTATCCAATCTTCCTTTGGGTCGATTTGTTTTGATTGATATTATCGCTTCTAACGGTACTTTGAAATGTTGAGCTTTGGGGATTTGGAACAGATATGCCCGAATTTGATTCGACGGAAGCCTCTGATGTAAGTTTAACAACATCTTGAGTACTTGATAGTGAAGAGGTAGATTCATCAGGAGGAGTTGAACTGGCCTTTTCTAACTCTCTTTTTACTTTGCGATCAAATGATCGCTTGCTCAACCCCCCTAATTTATGCATATCTTACTTACGCTTTAAAACGGTCACTCGAAATCGATCGACGCGTACCTAGGATGAAATTCTTCTTCGATAAAAAGAGCGCACGCTGACGGCAAACATACAGTGGTACAGTGGAAAATAAACAGTTAGAGTTCGCGCATATGGTAAACTTTTTTGTGTTCTATTTTTCTGAATAAACTATTTAGTTTTTCTGCGAACTAAAAAGTTTGCCGTCTGCGCAAAGTCAGATTGTGTATTTTCCACTGTACCAATTGTTTTAAACGATTCTGAAAAACCGAACAAACTGAAACTGAAACAGAACACTTCACTTCGCAACGCGCACAACGCAACTACGGCACCAGCCGACACCTTTTACAACACAAACATGAATACTTATTATTCGAAAGATACGGACACGACCGCCACTACGCCGACGCGACGGGATTGCGAAAAACAAAATGTATTGGACCGCACGCCGAAATTGTCAATACACGTGAACAAGTGGCTGTGTGTTTACTGCGTTTTCCAATACTCTGTTTTTTCCCCTTTAAGGTGCGTTCACAGGTCGCAAATATTTGTCCAAATTTTTGAAGAAACATTTGTCCATAGAGATTTATCTGGCAAGTCAGTTTTGACGCTTGTTCACATGGCCTTAAATAGAAACAAAATATTATTGGTTGACGCGTGCAATAAATAGTTCTGCGAATATTTGCCTTTGCGAAGTATTTAAAATATTTTTGCCAAGCATTTGCCACGTGTGAACGTACTTTAAGAAAAAAAAAACGACGCGACGAGGATGCTGAAAAATATTGAACGTGACGCGTATAGACAGATATGTGGAACGACTGATATGTTGACAAATGGGGTGCATTCAAAAATGAAATGGTTATGTTCAAAACAATATGATTTGCGATATACAGAAACAGTTTTAACGACAATGAATTTGGAATAGGTACAACAATATAGTTCATGAAATACAATATTGTTCTGAACGTTATAAAATAGGTATTCTTTCGACAATTTGGTCCAAAATAAATCAATTTAGTAATATTAATGACAAACTTAGATAAAATATTTAGTTGGATACCGAACAAAATTGTTTTAGTTCAGTAACTTAACCAAATTCGTTATTTCTGGACTGAAATACAACCGTAAAATGAGTTAGATTTCTAACCAAGGTTGGATTGTGCTACTTGGGAAGCTCCGTCTTGTCCTTGTTAACACTAAATCCACAATGGTACGCCAAATTAGTAAGAATGGACAGATCATTTTGTAGTACCTCACTGTGGACACTCGCAAATTTTCCAGAGACGGCAATTGCAACATCATTCACACAGCCAGTGACATTATTGCCCATCCTTTTCGGGTCCATAAATAATTTATTGATGACCAGATTCCAAAGAAGTGGAGATAATAGCCCGCCTTGAGGGGTTTCCCTTCAAACGCGTCTACCCACAGATGCTGTGCCCAGAGTTGCACTAATAAGCCACGATGCTAACAACTTATATACTATAATACAATAATAGGCTAGTCCTTATTGACGTCTCCCTACTGGGAAAATTTGGTCCAGCTAACTTGTTTCGTTATAGAGTTATTTAGGGTAAGATACTTTTGCCGTTATATAGCTGGAACTTTTTAACCGCTTTATCAATACTATATACTAATTGCCTTGACCCCCCTAGGGGCATAGGCGCGTCAACATCTTGTAATGAACCACCTGTAATGAACCATATTATGGTCTGGTAGTGCTGCTCCCACCGGCAGATCGAAGCAGCACCTGATGAGTAGTTATCTGTTGGTGGTACGAAACCTGAGGCCGAGGGTCCCATTACACCTGGACCCAGATGCAACCGCGTGGGCGTCTGATCCGTCCGCCAACCATTCCATCCTTATCGACTATTTTTTTTTCTCATTCCCCATTTTTACCTCCCCCGTTTGTGTTGTCTTCCCCAGGGCTATGCATTTTTGTTAATACGTAAAGGACAGGGGCAACGAGCGTCGAAACCCCGCCCACATCTCCCGAACTGAATTGCAGCAAGCATAGGCCGCTGCTTAGCTCGTTGAGGGGCCTTTTTCTTCGCCAGATGGCATGGCCCGACCTTCACGGTCAATTAAGCTACCTTAGGCTCCGTCCCCACGGCCATCTCAGGATGCCCACCAAACCGTCCGTTACAATCTCTAGCATTTCTATGCCTTGTTGACGTTTCAATAGCATATCTACTCTTCGGAAGTGCAGTTGCTGGCATGCACCTCCTATCCGCGCCGTCTTTATGCTGACAAACTCGGAGCACTGTGAGAGTTCTGTTAGTACTCACAGGCAGTTTTTGATCGCGCCGAGATTTGATCTCCGAGCTCTAAAATAGTATCGTAGAGCGGTGACCCAACGATCACGGCCACCGTGCGCGACAATTCATCAATACTACTGGATTTTAATAGTATCCGGCTCTCCACTGACACCTATCAACTGGAAAAGTTTCACTTTGCTTACGACTTCCGTTCGACTGTTATCATGTCCACAACATTTTGCGGATATATATATTTATATAAATGACACTAAAAAAAGCGAATGATACCAATCGATTCCTGGGGTCATGAAACGCAAAAAAAATCAACTCCAGGGTGGAAACTCCTTATCGAGGGAGGCCCGAATATTTTTTTTTTTTTTTTGTAAAAAATCAGTTATCCCCATTGACACCTTTGTTTTAGTCCTTTATGAGCCCATACGAACGTTTTTTTTTTGTTGCAAACTGAGTTTTAAAAACTTCGACTACTACAGATTACAAAAAAAAAGATAACAATTAGACTTAGATTAATCGACCGTGCTCTTGGATATTTTTTTGTACTAAGATGTACTTAAACGCGCCGACTTACTAAACAAATTCTAAAATAAATTGTTAAATTTATGATCCTATTAAAAAAATCCGAATCATTTATTAGGCATTATCGGTTTTCAATACAGAAACGGATTCATGAATAATTCATAATACTCGTATTTCTTAAATGATTCGCTACAGACCAGTTTGTTTTACGTAGAATGTTTTTGTTTCAATTTCGGCGTTCTAGACACGTAGTATATCTTACCTTGGAAATATTAGAAGTCTGGCATTTCATATTGATTTTTATCAAATATATTTCAAGTAAGTTTATATTTAAAAAAATAACGTTTATTGCAAATTTGAACTTCCGGGCAAAATCATGCATTTGAAACTGTATCGATTTTCAATAAATTCAGTAAATTCGAAATTCTCATAATTAATTGAGTGTGATACGAGTATTAACCTTCGAAAAATCGTTACTTTTTTTACCTTTTTAAGTATTTCATCAGCGCCATTTTAAATGGAACAAATAGTCCTAGTGCATGATAATATTTAAACCGGCTTATACCTTGGACACACGATGTGCCCGAATAATCATTCGGTGAATGCTAAATTGCTGGCAATGACGAGTTGGACCAAAGATGTTAAAAAAGAAAAGGATTGGAACACGGCTCATAAATAGATGTGAAAACAGCAACAAAAAGTGGGCTAATTCAGTGGATAGTTAATTGTCAATGCCTTGTAAAAAGTGGATCGTTAAATGTCAGATGTTGAAAGATTTTCATCTCGACTGATTGAAATTTCAATTTTTCTTGTAAATTTTTAATTTTTCATGTAATAAAGTGCAATTTGTCGTGTAAATTACGCGAAACGCCCCCAACATTATTTTTATGTTCCAGTCCTGATATTTCCTAGTCTAAGAATTGGATACACACACATTAATGTGAACGTCAATCCAACTTTCACTGCAAAATCGACTTAGCTCTGATTTTTTCGAATAGGTATATATTGTCTATTTTGTTTAGCAACGAACATATTGCTTAGCAACGGTTGAATATTACTTCTATTTCATAGCAACCTGTGAGAACTACCTAAGTTCTGACTGCTTGCAGGAGTCCCCGATGTCGATCAGGAGAAAGGCATTTGAAAGAGGATGGCCACTTTGTAGTCTTTTCACAATGTTCCCCATTCCCCATGAGGATACTAAAAATCAACTTTGACGATTTCATGCGCGAATATGTGGAGGACGATTTCGAAGTGGTAAATACAACTCCAACTAAATTGTCGTCCACCACTATGACCTTAAGGAGTTCGCGCCGTAAAGAGCTACTCGATGGATGGATTTGTGATAAACACGACACCTAAGAAGACCAGCAAACCGCATTCACAAAAACTGACACTAGATTCTGATACACAGGACTTCTACTACTCCATGGCTGAAACGACTCTAGCTAGACAAGATGGCTTCGACACCTGACTTGAAATGAGTCTGCAGTGACCCGGGAACTTCCCTGGAAGAGACTGATTCAAGTCTGTTGTCAGACGACAAAATTCAAACGAGATTGAATTTACTTTATTACAGTAGACAATAGACTGATTTTCTTGGCCGAATACTGCCGCCTGCTCTATTCTATACTACGTGTGTGCCATATCTTAGCATTATTTTGCGGCTGAGTTGGTTTCAAATCATCTTCCTTCGAATAAATTTGCAGAACTCTGTTCTTTGTGACCAGTTTGTCTCATTTGAATGTACAAACGTAAGCAGTTTTAGCTGTCAAAATCTCATCAGCCAGTATCTGTTGTTTCGAATTATCGTTCATTAAATTCTTAACTGGAGGAGGAGTGCCGTTTAGCGTTTATCTATACGTTAAACTTTAGCCGGACATTGTGAAAAACGGCTCTTAAACTTGAAAACTAGAAAGAATTTTAACTTTCTCTAATAATTTAATCACCTACTGTATGCTCTAATATTATGCTACCAAACTTGTCAATAAATTTTTGTCTGTAAAGCATTCATTTACTCACACAAATTAATAATTAATTTAATTTTTAAAAGTGCATTATGTAAATGATCTACACATAAAACAGTAAAGTGTATCAATTCCGCATTGACTAATCAATAAATGCATTTGATTATCATAAAGATGTTTTTTCTTCTCGGTGGCTTTTACGAAAACATTTGTTTACATTTGTTTTTACGGCGAAGAGAAGAAGAAGAAGAAGTCAAGGTCGTGTTGAATGAAATTAGCATTTTTATTTGTATCCAATTTAAAATAGATCACATAATTTTCTAATAGAAAATGATAAACCAGTTTTTCAGAGGCTTGGCCATACTAGTTTCCGTCATAGTAAATTGTTTGGTTCAGTTCCATCTTCGAATGTTTATCTTTGAATACCCTTCAACACTTGTTATACTTCAGGAGCTTAGGGTTTTGAGATGGAAAGTTTTGCAATACTTTTGCTTTTGTGAATCGAGTTAAGTGGATTAGGATAACTCTAATGCAATCCTCTCGCTATGGAAGAGCCCACTACCACCATTTTATTCAGCAATAAAAGCCATTCTACCTATGGTGTGCGGTTCCGTCACACAAGGGATCACTTTCTAGGTACTTCCTTTGATCCCATTGTGGAAGCAGCACGACCAGGCACTCTGTCTAGGAACTTTACGCATTTGGAGCTTAACGCTACGCTAAACACTCTTACTTACAGAGATATATAGAAGGAAATGAATCCACCATATACTGTACACAAATTCTGGACGTAATTCCACCACGTACGAACTAGAATAAGTAAACAGAGATACACTTGCCCTCCACTGCACAACACCCGCTCAGACCATATTGGTCCATACAGTAGCACATGAGATGTCAAACTCGCATACCCCCCCCCCCCCTCATACTTCCCCTTAGTGAACAATAACATTTCACTTTGTCTCTCTGCCGCGGAACACCCGCCCGGTCAACGTAGAAGCACATGAGATGTCAAACATCACATCCCCCTTGCTACTTCCACGCTTGTACGGAATTGCTTCGTTTCTCTCGCTCTTTTTCATTTCTTTATAACTCTCTCTTTCTAATGTACCATGGGATCCTTAAGATCCTCCGCAGAGCGAGATTTTGGCAGACCTGAGTTACTTTATGTTCGCGTTAGAAGCTTGGCAAAATGATAAACTTCCATAGAGTAGAGTCGAAAATATATGCTCTGTTTGTAAATTAGCGATTGGTTTTTGATGCTCAATCTCCTGGAGTTTGTGATGAGGTATAGGTACTGGAGTACCCCGTTGCATTTTTGACATCACCGTTTTATGTGTTCGGTCCACGTCAGTGATTTGCCAAGCGTCAGTCCGAGACAGATGGCAGTCTCTTGCCAGTCTACCTCTTGTCTGTCAACTGTCAGATTGTCTACTTTTTGGTTGGGTTGTCTTGTGATGAAAGTCGCCTGCGTCTTGTCCGCGTTCCCTTGTATTTTTCATTTCCGGAGGTAATCCAGAAGTATGTATATGGGCTCCTGGATTATTGAAGTTACTCTATATGCAGCTCTGGCAGTGTAGAAGATGCATGTGTCATCTGCATAAAGGGCTGAATGTGCGTTTGGAGGCATTTGAGGGATGTCTGCCGTATATATTGAATAAAATATTGGGAAAAGTGATGATCCCTGTGGGACTCCAGCTTCTGTGGATCTTTCCGGGAAAAATGGGGAGTTAATTTTAACCAAAAAAGTTTTGCCTTCTAAGAACGAACCTATTAATTGAATAATAAGAAACGGTATCTCGAAGTCACGCATTTTGACGTTTTAGTCAAACATAATGAGGCCTGTTGACATGCACTGTGCGAATTTGTTGGACCACTTTCGCAATCTGGAGCTCGCATAAGAGTGAAGACGTCTGAAGCCAAAATGCTCTTGTGAAATAATATTCCGCTCGTTAACTTGATCTAGCAGTCGACTAGAGGAGTGGCTCTGCTTAATTGGCGCTGCTCGTTTGTTACTGGAGCTGGCAAGATTTCTGACCTCGTCAAGGTTAGTCTGCCTGGTTGATTCTTCCCAGGTGGCGGTTCTGGAAAGTATCTCTTCAGCGTGGTTGTTGATCTCGTTCTCCTAGTCAAGGTCGCCGTCGGGGGACTCGTTCTCTTGGAGCTGGAGCTCCAGAGTGTCCACGAAGGTTCCACCTTCCTCAAGTCTTCGTAGTTCAGGCCGTTAGAGCCATGCATTAGAAGAATAATTCTTTTACTTTTGTTCTAGAAATACTTATTAATTCTCCAGAAGTTATTTTCTCCCGGATCCAAGTTTTCTAGGAATTCTTTCCATTTTTCATTGCGATGTTCATCGATTTGTACCTTTATTGGTTCGGTTAGGCTGCTGGCTATTTGGCGCAGACTTGGGTCGCCGTATTGGTTAGACTGTTTCCGTACTCGATTCCTGCTTTTTATTAAGCTTTTAAAATGCTGAGGGAGTTCGTAGGGATTTTTCACCCTTAACGGAGATTGAGTCATGTTAGACTCTTTTGCCAATGTTATTGTCGAAGTCAGTCTTTGCATTGCGTCTTCTAGATCAATGGAGGTTTCTATTGGTGTTAGCGGGTCTTTTGTACTTAGGGTTTCGTAGTAACCTTTCCAATCTGTTGTCTTTTTAATAGGATCCGTGTTATTGACGAACATTTGCTCATTTGCTCGAATTCCCCATAATTCGACAGACTTATGATCCGACGATCATTGCTAGCCATTGCGCCAACCTGACTACCGAAATAAATAGCATTAGAATATTTTTTCTTGAAAAAACGATTAAAACTATTGTGTTAAAACAACCACCCAAGCCAAAAAAAAAGTCATATCTTTTGTCAATAAAAGAAAATCTTTAGCCGAATTTTTGTTGTCAACGCACGGACTCATGTTCAGCACCCCAAAAAACTTAAAGGTACACAAAAACAAAATAACTGCAAAACTTTCCATCTCGGCCGCTTGTATGAACCAACATTCTTGGACTATTATGTATTTTTATGTTTATAGCCATTTGATCTCTGTTTGGCTAGGTAAGTTTGATTAAAATTTGTTTTTTTTTTTGTCGTGTGGACGATCTGAGTGTATTTTTTGAATATTATTTAAAAGGTTCCTAGAAAGAGCACCAAACTCTGATAGCATTCAGTAGACTCATTTGAATATGTCTTAAATTGATGATAATTGGTGTGTTTTGATTATTGGAGTTGCGGTACACAACTAATTAAATTATACCATCTGTCTAATTTACGAAATTGATTAAGTGATTTGAGTATGAGTCTATAAATTAATGTTAAATAGGAACCTAATATGTTGGTATGTATAATAATAGGACAATTAACAAATAAGATTGTAGATATTCCGGGTAATTTTTTAAATTCACATAAAAATCCAAGTCCTTTACTCGTTTTATTTTGTTTATGATTTTCATTATGTAAAATCTGTGCTTGGTTGCCTTTAAGCAATCCAATAAAAACGTGAGAGCATTGTTGCCATGCCTATTATGCTTCCTTTGCATTAGTGAGCCTATGTTTTTGCATATTTAATTTAGGCCAAACCAAAAATCACTTAAAAAGGTTGTGTGGTCTGATTGGTATTTGGGGCATCGAAAATTATCAAAATTGAAATAGAGCAAAACAGATTTTCTATTTTCACAGTTTCACATATTTAGTGAACTATTTATTATTGTATATTTTATAGGCGAAATTTCATATTTGAAAGTGAAGTATCAGTTACGATTCGGTCTTAATATCAGTGTTCTATCTCGCGTTGATTCTGATTAAGTGCGTTTCAAGCACTGGAAGATCCATATTTTAAATGAAAAAGATGAAAACACCTTTAGCTACTAAAGGGTTAAAAAATCACAAAAACATAATATTTATGCCCTTCACAAAGTAGGGTATATTATCTTTCTCACAATGTTTTGTTGTTAATTGCCTTGACACCTCCAGGCTCATGGGCGCGTCAACACCTCTTGCATTTCTATGCCTGATTGACGTTCCGATAGCATATCTTCTTTTTGGACTTGCAGTTGCTAGCATGCACCTCCTATCCCCGCGGTCTTTATACTGACAACCTCGCAGCACATTGGAAGTTCCATTAGTATTAACAGGCAGTCTTTTTTTTCGCGCCGAGGATCGAACCTCTATTCTCTAAATCGTAGAGCGGTGAATTAAATATAGGTATAAATAAGTATATTCTGGGCTAGTACGATGCGATGCGTTTTGTTCATCTACGCTTCTTAGGGTCGGCTTCTCAATGTCCGGCTAAACTGCCGATTAACTAACCGGAACATTAGCCTATTGATGCGAATAACCCTAAGGGATGCAACGTATCGCAACACTCAAAATACGAAACGCTGTAGGAAAATAAAAAGTTTTTCTTGGCTCATTTTTGCCGTCTGTACCATTCAGTTTTTCTTGGCTCATTTTTGCCGTCTGTACCATTCTACTCTATTAAGAATTAATGAAGTGTATCACTACCAACTCAATCTAACAGGATTGATTTATTGCTTCAACAAAAATTATCAGCATAAAGCCTGTCGCACGTTAGCCGACTGGTTTCGTCCACCGACCATACCATACTCATCAGAAGCTAGTTTTACCTCGACCAGCCTAATCATTGTGGCGTATTCTGAGTTTCGTCAGAATACACAGTTGGTAAAACGTTCACTTTATACACACATAGTGCGCATTTTACAACACGGGCCGTGTTGAAATCGCGTGCACTGCGACCATAGCTCTATTTTGCTAAAGCCCATTCTATCGAGAACCTAGACTAAATCATATGATTCAGTCGACTGTTCTCGATAAATTGACTGATCTGCACAGGGTTAATAGAGGAGATGTCCTGGGCCAAGAGGAATGCTATGCCGAAGCAGTCTGTGCATCGTTCCGAAAGACCTTTGCACTCACAAAGGGTGTGCTGTGAAGTTTCATCATCAGCCTTGTAGAAGCGGCAGCTAGCATGTGGTACAATATGCATGGTTTTGCGGTGACCTCTCAAGTGTCCCGTCCAAACTCCACGAATCATTCACGAGGAGGACTATGGAAAAGGTCTTTTGCCCCCCCCCAACTAGTATATATTTGTCGCTAATTGATTCCAACCTTTATCCGCATGAGTGGGGGGTCCCCAGCCCATTTTTTTGTAATGGATATAGGCATGCATCATATAAAAGGGGAAGTTGAGTACACCCCATTTTTGATATACTTTTATTGGAGCAAGTTTGGCGATGTGAGATGGTAAAATATGCATTTTTTTAGTGTAGTTCTGGTTGGGGACCCCCTATGTATTCCACCATAAAAGTAGGCAAACAAATTTACATGTAAACTGATAAACAACATCGTTGGCAATATTTTTGCAAAGTTTCGTATTGATCGGACCGTATTTGCAAAAAAAAAGTGTTTGGTTTATTTAAAACTGATTGAGACGCTGTTGCACGCGAAGTGAGTGAAGCGAGCGTTCCTGTTTATGCGATACTGAGGGTTGTGCGGACCGAGCATAGCGAACGGTGCCGCCGCAAAGGGACTTGCGAACATTGCAATTTTTCCTGCTTTATTTTACCAAAAATTCAGTAAAAACCATTAAAAAAGAACCCATTCGCAAGTTTTGTTCGTGCCAAGATTTGAACCTCCGAGCTCTAGATGTATAGTAACGTAGAGCGGCGGCTGACCGACCACGACTACCGAGCGCGACAAACTTTTAGAGTGGAGCAAGTTTAAAGTGACAAAAATCCAAATGAAAAGTGATTTCTTCAGCCCGGACCTCGGAAATTAAAATATTGCCATCAAGTGAATTTTAGGCACAATTGGTATCGAATGACTGGGAGCCATACATTACATACTGGCATTGAGTACTTTGGTCAGGAAAAAAGGACATTATTGGCAATAAAGTGATATATAGACAAGATCAATATCACTGGTGGTGTTGCGGCGAATATACTAGGCTACTCTTGATGGTATTTTGAGTACTTTTGTTAGGAATTTAGCACTTTCTTGGAAATGAATTTAAATAGAAACCAAGCCTAGCAAATATGGGTAGGTTCTAGATCGGGGTGAAGATACCATTCCTCTGGACTTAAAGTGCTTAGAAGCTATAAAATAGTTAAAGTACATTTAAGATGGAAAGGACACAATGGCCTCGAAAGATACTCCAAAGGCACATTTACTATAGGACGCCGCACCGAAAGATTTATTTCTTGGGGGACAACGTTTTAAAATCCAAATGAAAATGTATTTGCATGAGACGAGATGAACATCGCTCTTTTTGTGTCATAATTTCTGCAAAATGGACTGTTTAAATATTTCGATATGTTGAACAGAAAACAGAACTGAATCGAGTGGCACTTTTTTATGCACAGTGAAATTATTACCTCCAGCAAGCAGTAGTTGATGTACTACTCAGCGGTGACAAGGGACTTTCTGGTTTTACTCGTCTGTCCTCGTGTCCCCGTTTATATGAAAGAAGGCGCAAAATTTCCTATTGACCATACTATTGAATTGAGCTATCGTTTCAAGTGCAAGGTCTGATAATATATTGACATTTCATTTGCTCTAACCCCTAGTGTGCATAGCGCATCAACTATTCCAACAACAAAAACTGGTTTCGCCCATTTAGACACTTACCTGCGACAAGTCGGGAAAGGATATGATATAAGGGGAAGACAACAGAAACACCAATGGCTACGGCGTGAGTCGAAAACGCAAAGCAGGCGATACATAAAACAGGGTCGCGTTCTCAGCTAGACGCCCTAGAATAAAAACCATACAATAGGCACTTAATTTTATGAACTGTGATTTAATGAAAAAACTGGCACATTTTGTTATTTTTTTATATTTGGTCAACAGAAAACAATTTATTGAGCGGCCTTCTTCTTCCAGAGACCACCATATCCCCAGGCTGGAGCGGCATAACCGTGTCCTCCCCATCCGTATCCATGACCAACGACTGGAGCGGCGTAACCGTGTCCTCCCCATCCGTATCCATGACCAACGACTGGAGCGGCATAAGCATGGCCTCCCCATCCGTATCCATGACCAACAACTGGAGCGGCAACAGCGTGGGCACCGTAGGCTGCAGCTACAACTGGTACGTGGGCAGCAACAACTGGAGCGTGAGCAGCAACAACTGGAGCAGCGACGGCACCATGTCCCCAACCGGCATAACCCAAACCAGCGTATCCGGCACCATGTCCCCAGCCGTATCCGGCACCATGTCCCCAGCCATGTCCGGCATCATGTCCCCAGCCGTATCCAGCTGAGAGTGGAGCAACATATCCGGCGGAGGCGGCGCCGAGCAAAGCAAGAGCCAAAATTACGAATTTCTGAAATTCAACAAAGGATTAATAAAATGCTACAAAGAAGGTATTATGAGTTTTGCACCATTTTGATTTTGAGTGTTGTCTTCGGGATGATTGAATCCTGATTGATACTTTTTCAAAACGAATCGCTTCATTTATATAGAAACATGCATCTTAGAAGAATTAGCGAAAAAATATCAAATGTTACATAATTTATTCAAGGCTTTTCAAAATTGTATTTACAGATTGTTAGGCGAAACTTTCGTAAACATCTTGAATGGAATTTTCTAGGCCGGTACAATGCTCGTATGGGATGTTACAAACAGGTATGTCAATATGTAAGTTGTTTTTTCTAAATTGTTTTCAATTTGTTGAAATGCTAGAACAACACATTCATCGAATTAATGTCAGAGTACGTGGTGAATTGAAATGTCTTTATCATCATAGTGGCGCGAAAGCCCGACGTCGGGCCTTGGCCGCCTGGAAATGTATTTATCACGTCTATCAAAATATAACAGAAAAGGATACAGAAATACATGTATATTCTTGATTCGTAAATATATACAGGGTGTCCCAAACCCCAACGTCAACCCGGAAACCGGTGATAGGCCAAGTGTTGGCAGTTATCAGAAAAGTATTAAAAAAGTCTCCGTCAATTATTTTTCGACTTGTAGACATTCAGAAAAGAATTGGAAAAATTCATACCCTGTGATGATTTTTTAAGTACTGTTATTACATATTTTCATTTTTTTTTATTTTTTTTTTATGATGCATCCCTGACTAATTGTTCTATAAATCACAATCTAAAAGTAAAAAATTACTGTATTGGTTTTAAATAAAATATGACTTTTTTCCCCAATTTTGTACTCAAAATTATCACTTATCCCAACTTCAACTGACTGCACTGTAAAAAAAATATACCACGCGGTTTAGGCACGTAACTGTAAAAGATGGCGCATTTTGTCCAGATTCGAAAATGGTACGATACTTCCTATATTATCTCTTAATTGAGGTGAAAAGAAGTAATAATTTCATTTAGGCAAATGTGTAATTTATTGAACAAAAAAATCAATTTACAATTAAACGTTAGAACTTCAATTTACAGCAAATGTTCAAAATGTTTGCCTTCAGCTGCAATGCAAGCACGACATCTTCTTAAAATGGATCGAGTTATAAGCCGGGCGAATCTTCCGGAACTAATGGCTTCAGCGGCTTCCGCAATTTTTCGGCAGAGTTCCTCCAAATTTTATATTTCTTTCGTGTAAACCTTTTCTTTTACCGCTCCCCAGAAAAAAAATCGAGGGGATTTAGGTCAGGTGAACGTGCCGGCCACGAAATTGTACCAGACCACCCTATCCACCTCACGGGATATTCTCGATCGAGGAACTCTCTTACTGTATGGACATAATGCGCTGGGCAGCCATCGTGCTGATACCACATATTTGCAATAGTACTGAGTGGCACGTCTTCCAATAAATTGGGTAATTGATTCATTAAAAAATCTAAATACATATGTCTCGGCACTTAAGTTCTCCGAAAGCTCGAATGGTCCAATAATTTGGCCATTTAAAATTCCAGTCCACATGTTCACTTTAAAGCGATGCTGCGCTCTATTTTGCCGCATTAAATGTGGATTTTCAATATTCCACTCGTGTAAATTGTGGAGGTTAATGTAACCATCTTTAGAAAATGTGGATTCATCGGTCCATAGAATTTTGTCAAGAAATCGGGGATCTTCTCTGTACTCACGCAACATCGTTTGACAAAATTGTACTCTCTGCGGATAATTTCGAGGTAGCAGACTTTGGACTCGTTGAACATGGTACGGGTGCATCTTGTTTCTCCGTAGAATTCGTTGTACTGTACTTTTGGGTACTCCTGTGCTACATTCAATCGCACGTACTGAGGCACTGGGGTCTTGTTCGACTGCTTGTAAGACTTCCTCCTCGTAGGGTATGATGGAATTTGGCTCTCCAGTTATGTGGTGTGGAATTCGACCCTCTGAGAATGACTGGTGTACGTTTATAAATATTCGGTGATCCGGATAACGTTCAGCATTTGAATATCTCTCACGATAAAGTCTGGCTGCAGCACTAGCATTGCATTTGCATTCTCCATAAATAAGATGCATGATAGCATATTCCCACGCACTGTATCTGTATGGCATAATGGCAGTTAAATGCGTCCTACAATCAAATTGTTACTGAATCACTAAATCATTCATAAGGATACATGTGCTACATATGTCGTACCATTTTGGAATCTGGACAAAATGCGCCATCTTTTACAGTTACGTGCCAAAACCGCGTGGTATATTTTTTTTACAGTGCAGTCAGTTGAAGTTGGGATAAGTGATGATTTTGAGTACAAAATTGGGGAAAAAAGTCATATTTTATTTAAAACCAATACAGTAATTTTTTACTTTTAAATTGTGATTTATAGAACAGTTAGTAAGGGTTGCATCATAAAAAAAAATTAAAAAACAAATGAAAATATGTAATAACATTACTTAAAAAATCATCACAGGGTATGAATTTTTCCAATTCTTTTTTGAATGTCTACAAGTCAAAAAATAATTGAAGGAGACTTTTTTTAATACTTTTCTGATAACTGCCACCACTTGGTCTATCATCGGTTTCCGGGTTGACGTTGGGGTTTGGGACACCCTGTATATATATTTATATAATTTGATAATATCTCAGTATTTTCTTTTTAATTCTGTTTGTATATTTTAATGCTAATAATTTCCTGCGTGTTATTCGAACCTGTTGTACAGTATTCTAGTAATTCAAATTACTAGAGAATTTACGAGTAGATAAAATCAATTATGCTGCGAATATGATATCAACAGCAAAGTGTATTTATTTTGGTAAATCATAAACACATAAAAAATGTTTTTGCAAAAAAAAAAATATTAGCAAAAATCGTTATCTGTGTCAAACTTTATAGCAATAAATAATGTGATTAAGTGTCCAAACTGTGAAGGGGGTTAGAATTGGTGGTGTTTGGAGAGCTGGGCGTGTTAGATGGTGCTAGGTTGGGTTAGGGTGTGACGTGAAATGGGATAACGAGTTGCTGCGAATTTATGGAATTTTGCTAGTAGTGTACGTGTGCTAACGACTGATTTTTAATGAGAATTTCTGCGTAAGAAGAATGAATAGTATCTGTAATTAACCATATTCTGATCGGCAGATCAGCCCGCTGCTTAGCTCGTTGAGGGGCCTCTTTCTTCAAATTCAGATTATTACTTATTCCTTATTCTTATACAACATCATTTACAAAGTTTACAAAACTCAGTAATTCTTCAAAATTCTCAAAAATTTACTTAGTTATGAATTACTCTCCACTGTCAGTCTACTGTCAATCCAGCTTGCATTATTATTATTTAAAATTTATTAAATTTGTAATTTTAATGATTTGTTTGTTATTAAATATTAGAGTACTGTTATTTTAATTTAATGTTATTTTTAGATTTTGATGTAATAGTGTGTGATCATTAAAGAAGCTGCAAGTGTTCAGACAGATAAATTTTTAATTTTCGGCTGAATTCTTTAGGATTAGCGGTAGTTTTAATTTCACGTGGGAGTGAATTACAGGTCTTGGGTCCCATATACGACCAGTGTCTCATAGCTTGTGTCGTATTTTTTCTTGGCACATATAACAAACTATTTGTTTGGGACCTAGCTCCATAACCATGAGAGATCACTATTAATAAATACGAGTATCTTAGCTTATGTACTCGTTTGGGTATTATTAAGTAATAGATCTCAATGAGTTTTTGGATAGATAGCTGTTGATATAAAATACTAACAGAATTATATCGTCTTTACCCAAATAATGCCCGTATAATATCATTTTGTGCAATGATTGCAGTTTTCAGTGTCGATTGTTATGCTCCACCCCATGTTAATATACTATAAGTGAGAATAGAATGTGCTCATGCATAGTACACCATTTTTAGTGCTTCTACGGATATGCTCAACATTCGTCTCAATTTTGCAAATATATATGTAAGTCGGATTAGTCGTTTTGTGAGGATACTAACATGTTCTCTCCACTTTAAGATGTTGGTCAAATTGAACACCGAGGTACCTAAATGATTTTACCTTTTCTATTACGTTGACGCATTGAAATCCAAGTGTTGTGTAATAATTCAAATCCTGCATCTTTATTGTATAATTATCAGATGGTTGCCCGTTTTCATAGATTGAATACGATATTACAATAATTTAGTTTTATCTATTTTCATGGACAGCTTATGTTTATTAATCCATTGTTTAACGTTCGGATTTTTCATAGCATTCTGGCCAGGTGGGAACTGAAAAAAACAGAACAGCATCATCTGCGAATAAGTAAGATTTGCCGTATATAATCCCCTCAAGAGAAGGTAAGTCATTAATAAATAAAAGAAATAGGATTGGCCCCAGCTCTCTCTAAATATTTCACTCTCTCAACTTCGAGCAGAATAATCTACTCACGCGTAGGTTAGCACGTATGAAACCCCAAACACAGCTGGTATTGAGTAAAACCAAAGAGGATTGATAATTCTACAAGAGTTATCACTCCATATAACTTTTCCCTCTGCCAGGAGATTTGTATGTATTGACAAATTGTATAGACTTCACAAGAAAGCTCTCTCCATACAAATTTAGCCTCCGGCGGTAGATTTGTATGTATTGATTCTCTGGTGTATCTATACTGTGTAGTTTATACTATGTTTATACAATTTGGCAATACATACAAGTCTCCTGGCAGAGGCGAAACTTCTATGGAGTGATAACTCTTGCGGAATCTATACTATTTGGTAAAACAGTCCAATTGCAAACCAAACTCCACATAATCATAACGAGACTAATTTCTAAGAACTATCAGAACCGGAAAACGTGAATATTATGCGAAAAAGTTTTAAAAAGGACTGGTATCATTCGAATTTGAATAATGGATTCATTATCATAATAGAGTTTTTATGCTCTCAGAGGAAAAACTACAGTTACCAATGCAAATAAACGGTGAGTCTATCAATGAAAGTCCGATCATACGATCAACGACTAAAAAGATGTTGGTGAAGATACATAAAAAATCATCACCTTGAATTAATTATGCTTCACAAGCCGGCTCATGGCGAATTCCATCGAAACATTTTTATATATAAACACAATGTAATATCTGCAAAATTATCAATCAGGATTCAATCATCCCGACGACAACACACAAAATCAAAATGGTGCGTAACCAAGAAATCTACTCAAAGGGGGTCATACTCATTATCTTTCATTTATTTTACAGAAATTCGCAGTTTTGGCTCTTGCTTTGCTCGGCGCTGCCTCCGCCGGATACGTTGCCCCACTCTCAGCTGGATACGGCTGGGGACATGGTGCTGGATACGGTTGGGGACATGCCGCCGGATACGGTGGTTTGGGTTATGCTGGCTGGGGACATGGTGCCGTTGCTGCTCCAGTTGTCGCTGCTCACTCCATCGCTGCTCCAGTCGTCGCTGCTCACTCAGTTGCTGCTCCAGTCGTCGCTCATGCTCCAATCGTAGCTTCGTACGGTGCCCACGCCCTTGCCGCTCCAGTTGTTGGTCACGGATATGGATGGGGAAGCCACGCCGTTGCCGCTCCAGTTGTTGGTCATGGATATGGATGGGGAAGCCATGCCGTTGCTGCTCCAGTTGTAGCTTCAGCCTACGGTGCTCATGCCGTTGCCGCTCCAGTTGTTGGACACGGATACGGATGGGGAAGCCACAGCTATGCCGCTCCAGCCTGGGGATATGGTGGTCTCTGGAAGAAGAAGGCCGCTCACTAAATTGTTTTCTGTTGATCCTACTAATAAATAAAAAAAAATACAAACAAAAATTAAAAAATTAAAAAAAAAAACATTTGTGTTTGCTCTATATTTTGTTTCAGAAAATGTATCAATAGTAAATGTAAGTCTTCATTACTCCTGCAGTTTTAAAACCACTTCATATCCTTTTCGTTATAAATTCCAGCTTTTTCGGGACAAATTCATAATTTCCCTGCGAATTAAATAATACACAACAGTATTTATGATAAAGTACAAAAATTCAATGATTGGGAATTAGTGTAATATGGTTCAGTGGCGGATCCAGAGCTTGTTCTCGTCATAAGTGTAGCTTACTTCCAGTCAAACCTTCTGTGCTACATGGAGCGAGACTATTTTTGCTGGAATAGCTAAATTTTAAAACAACTGTTTTACTAATGTTTGGGGTAGTTGACTGCTCCAAGCACAGAGGCTAAAAGTTGCTTGCCGGAATAGATTCAAAAATTGGCCTGCGTTGCTTTAATGATGCTTAATACTTTGACGACTACTCCTCATGCTGCTGCTTTGAACATGCGCTTTAGCTTGCTTCTTCTGGATTTTTTAATGAATAGATGCCCGCAAATACGGTCATTAGACTTTATGTCTCTCCTCAGCGGGTTAGTTCAGGCTCTAGACGGCTGAAAGATAAGGTATCAGAGTTTTTTCTGATGGGCTTAACAAAAATTTATCTTTCAGTATCCCTGATAATTGTAATGTATTACAGAAGAAGGCTACGACAATTACAGAACCTATAACCAAGCTGAGTGGGGCGGCACGTGATATGAACTAGAGATATTGTTATTCCATCGCTGTAATTAAATCCCTAGGACTGGGTTTGACTATGACCGCGTGGCGGATTGTCAGCCAATGATTACGGTGATGAGTGTGTTTGTTTTCGTATTTTTTTTTTTATGTTAAATTCTGGGTACCAGTGTTTTCCCTGGCAACTGTAGTGTAGACAAGTTCGCCAGGCAGGGTTCAATAAACGATGCTGCGCTAATTCGTCGAAACTGCTGGGGAAATCATCACTGGGTATCGCATAGTTGGAGAGCATGGCATAGGGCTTCGCATCTACCTTGATGAATACTATAGAAGTTTACGTGATGGGGACAAGAAGGAGTGTATTTTTTATCTTCTCTCCACCTGTATTGCTCTGGCAAATATAGTATAGGAGGAAGGCATTTCATGGATCCCGTTTCGTCACTGAACTGGACAACGTAGCTAATGTTGAATAAGCAAACTCATTTTATTGGAAGTTCTGTTCAAAAATTGCTGACTAATGAGTCTCTGTTGGTAACAAAACGACCTATTGCAGTTGCAGTCCATGGGTGTGTTAAGAGCTGCTGTATCTCTTATACTCGTAAAATACATAATCTAACCATGGTTCAAGGTTTTGAATGTATGTACATCATTGAATGATTCTCCCCAATAAGAAATATTTCCGCACCTTCAATAGACGTATGCGCGTATCCCTTTTGAAGACCGAAAGTTGAATCTGTGTGGACGCAGTCTTATTGCTCCAGGGAGTAAACAAAGTCAGGCCCCTCTCTAATTCGATTTCTAAATCCCCCACTGATATGATTATAATGAGTGTGTAAAAGCAACTTCGCTTCATCATTTGATATTGTTGATATCTGCTAAGTTGGAAATACCGTAGTAGGTTTATTTAAAAATCGGCGATGATAACTTACTTAGCCGGTCAAAGGGAGCACTTAAAGCTGATTTTCCTGGGGCAGATCTGATACTGCTTTTTTAAACAATGCCTTTTGACTGCTAAATTATACATTTTCTTAAATAGTAATACCAAATAATTAAGCAAGTTTCCATCAAATCATTAAATAATTGGCCTACGATAATCACATCTTCCTCAAGAGATCATTGCAGTATGTGTAGTAGGTTTACCTTTTGAAACCACAACTGATCTACCATAGGAAGTTTTGTCGTATATACACTTTGACAGCCCCTATTGAAGAATGTATTCATCTTAACACCATAAGGTTAACAGCACCTTAATAATAAGCCGCAACATCTCCCGACTTGTCGCAGGTAGGAGGCTTAGTGTTAACAGGAGGTTTATACTGGCAACGTGTATCGCCACATGGAATAGTTGACGCACAATGTCTCTCTAGAGGCTAGGACAAATGAGTAAAACACATCAGAGTAGCAAAAAGGAAATTCCCGTAGAAAAGAACTATTTCCTTGATTCGGCGTGTATTTTTGTTTAGTTAGCCATCCAACCTAAACTTAATTTTCAAGAGAAAGCTCAAACTGTTATCAAATACAATAAATCGTTTTATTTATTTGTAATTGTAATTAAAAAAAAAGCCGCGAATTCCAAATATTTCAACCTACGAATTCGCCTCTAAAAAACTTATTTCATACACCAGCTTTTCATCCAGCACAATCCAGAACAATTTTGTTAGTGTAACGCGTACATTTCATCCAGAACAATGTACAAAAAACGCAGCTAATAAAAACTACGTTCTTGTTTTTTTTTTTTCGTTAAATCGAGTTGAAACTGAGGCTTTCATTTAAGGAACATCCACGACACCCCGTCTCATGCGAAGTGCTAAGGCAAGACCTCATCAATGTGAATATCGATCTATAGGGATTCTTAATTTTTCCGTCACGGTACCTGACGAGTCGCAAAGGCCAAGGTCCACACTGGACCTGAGCATGAACGGGATCGAGTAATACACAGAACTTAAAAAATGACCAATATAAGAGGGGACATGAGTAAATATTAATGGAACTCGATTACCCACACTACGGCTACGCATCTTGTTAATTCATAATACAGTTTGCTCATTATTATTTTGTTTATATTATTTATTAGTAGCATCAATAGAAAACAATTTAGTGAGCGGCCTTCTTCTTCCAGAGACCACCATATCCCCAGGCTGGAGCGGCATAACCGTGGCTTCCCCATCCGTATCCATGACCGACAACTGGAGCGGCAACAGCATGAGCACCGTAAACTGGAGCAGCAATGGAGTGAGCAGCGACGACTGGAGCAGCAACGGCATGGCTTCCCCATCCATATCCATGACCAACAACTGGAGCGGCAACAGCGTGGCTTCCCCATCCATATCCGTGACCAACAACTGGAGCGGCGACGGTGTGGGCGCCGTAGGAAGCTACAACTGGAGCAGCAACGACTGGAGCAGCAATGGAGTGGGCAGCGACAACTGGAGCGGCAACGGAGTGAGCAGCGACAACTGGAGCGGCAACGGCACCATGTCCCCAGCCAGCATAACCCAAACCACCGTATCCGGCGGCGTGTCCCCAGCCGTATCCAGCACCATGTCCCCAGCCGTATCCAGCTGAGAGTGGGGCAACATATCCGGCGGAAGCAGCGCCGAGCAAAGCAAGAACCAAAACTGCGAATTTCTGCAAAATCAATAAAAGATTATGATTAAAGCGCCCTATGTACAGAATTATCGGTTACGCACCATTTTGATTTTGTGTGTTGTCGTCGGGATGATTGAATCCTGATTGATAAATTTTGCAGACATTACATTGTATTTATATATAGAGATGTTTCACTAGAATTCGCCATGAGCCGACACATAAAGCATAATTAATTCAAGGTGAGGGTCCGTTATCTGTGTTAAACATCTCTTTTGGTTATTGATTGTATTAACGGACTTCCATAGGTGGACTCAAGATTTGGTGACATTGATATATGTAACATTTTCTCTGAAAACATAAGAACTATTATGATAATGATATTCGATTCGAATGATACCAGTTTGTTTGAAAAGGTTCCCATTACAATGATTCGTATTTACCGGCTTTTAACGTATTTCAATTATTATTATAATAAAATTACTCTAATTTATAAGCTTTACTATCTGGTTTCCAGACACGACAGGATTAAATTTAGCCCCTAAATAGATTATATTAGATTGCTTTAAATGCAATTACCTATGTTCCAATGATGATACTAAACATGCCGGGAAAGTCAATGCCATCACCGATCCCGAAACCGTAGTCTGATATTAACCTATGTCGTTTCTTTCCTCCTCCTACAAATTCCAATGGGGATGAAATTGTACATAGCAGTGTAAGATGTGTCTCTATTCGGCTTAATGATCTTGAATTCATTCATCTATGCCGCGCTCGGTAGACGTGGGGTCTCGGTTAGGGATGTAAGGGATATCCACATCCTCATCCGCAGTTGTGAATTATTCTCATAAAAATACACCTCCTCATCCGTTTCCCACATCCTTCACTTTTCATTATTAAATATCCTCATCCCCATAATCATACGAACACGAAGATTGCGTATGAGGATGAGAATCGCAGGAGGATCACGGTCGCAATGTGTGATTTGTGTTAAGTTTCTTAAACCATTCGCTTCAGGATCACTTTTACTTAAGCGATGATTTGAAATTTCCTCCGAATGATTCAAGATACTGCTAGTGCTCGGTGTATGCACCGAGTGGTAGTTTGTGATAGTGATACGGACTAAACTATTTAGTTTGATCATGAACTGAAAAGATTGCTTATGCGCGGACTCATACCAAGCGCATACAGAGCAGAGCGAACTTAATAGTTTAGTCAACCGAAAGCAAAATTAACTTTTTGCTGCGTATCCGCCACGCTAGTTTGTAATGTAGTGTGAGAAATGATTCACTTGCGCTCTCGATGCAAACTAAACTATTTAGTTGGCCGTGTGCGGAGTTACATATAAATACATGCGTTCTATTTTATTTCTACCGGCACCGAAATAAGCCATAGCGAAATAAGGCATACGAAATAATTCGTATAGATACTTTCGTTTGGAAACGAAAGTATACATCGAAAAATAAAAATAAATAATATGCATGGACAACATCGGTTTCAAATCGAAATAAGGCATGCGATAAAAACGAAAACAGCCATGCAGTGTCCAGAGCGAGCGAAGCGAGTGTTAATATTTATGCAATACTGAGGGTTGTGGTCCCTTAAGCGCGGAGCGAGCGCAGTGAAGCCCACACAAGCGACTGTTTATTCACAACCCGCAGTATCGCACAAGTGTTCATGGGAAAATTCGGTTTGGAACGAGCGGGCTAGCTCCGCTCGTAGGGCGTTGCGAACCCCCGTATGTAGCACTAGGTTGCCCGTTACACTCTTTGTATTTACATGTATGTATGTACCTGCATCCGTTTCGTCCTAGCAAATCTGCATCCAGCATTTTTCATACGTACTTTTAGCGAAAGTAAGGTGGTTCGCGACTCCAAAATGTTACAACATGCAGTAACCGCCCGATGAGCCGACCTAAAGAGGGTGACGCCATTTCAGTAAACGAAATTTTTCGCAAGTACCTTCGGGAGGCTGGGGAGGAAAATGGCTCACGACTCCAAAATCTTATACAGTAAAACCCCGATTAACCGAACAAAGAGGGCGGCGCGATGTCATTTCGGATAATGAAATTTGACACAAGGAAAGGCGAGCGTGAAAGGAAGATAGTTAGCGACTGTATAATGTTTTTACATACAGCAAAACCCAATGTAAGTACGGCCACATACTGTCGAAACCAAGCACGATTTTTTTTTTCAGATTCGTGTGAATTGTGTGTGTGTCTTGAGCGATTCGGAGGACACTTGTACCATGTTCGAGTTCGTGTTTGACAGAAGAAGAGTCCGACGTATTCTCGGCTTAGGAAATTTACGGAAAATCTATGCAAACTATCTACCAATTAATCTATTATCTTTATCCGTTTATTTATGAATCTATCTTCTATCTATCTACCTTCTATCTGTCTATCTTCTATCTATATTTATAAAAAAGGAGTGTATGTTTGTTCCACAGAGATATATAGAGGGAGATGAAACCAGCATGTACTGTACACTAAATTCCGTGACGAAGTTCTATCACATACGAGCTGGAAAAAATAAACATAGAGACACCTGCCCGGTCCACATAGTCACAAAATGATTTGAGCTCTGCTGTCAAACTCAGTTCACCTTGAACATCTGTGCGTGCGCAAGTAAATATCCGAGCTCTACTGCCAAATGAGTTTAGCTGCAATGCTCATCCAAAGGTAAGAGAGAGATGTCGACTGCGACTCATACTTCACCCTTAAACAAAATTACTTCATTTCTCTCGGACAATTTCAAATCCTTTAAATTTCTTTTCTGAGGTTTGTTGGTTTTCATTTTTTTTTTTTTGTGTGGCCAAACGATTCGATTGATTTTCATGAAAATTTCATAAACAAATTCGTTATGATCCAGAGTAGGTTCTAGAGATCTAAATTTTTTTGCAATTCGGCCGTATCCACTAAACCCGACCCCCACATGGGGGTCAGTGAGCGTCAATAACCTATTTTCCAAGGACACACATGAAATCAAATCATCATTCGAATGGAAATGATAATTCGCATGCGTCGTGTGTCAAAGAGATAATTCCTAATTTGTGTATTAAGCGCCACTTATCCGACAAATTGTCATTGAATAGCAAAAATATTCACTCGTTGCTAAGCGTTAAATTCCTTGCTAAACGAAATAAAGAATATTTATTCGAAAAAATCAGTGCTAAGTCGATTTCGAGTGACAGTTGGAATGATTTTCACATTAATTGTGTATGTTCAACTCGTCATTGCCAGCAATTTACGAGTATCATTCGACGAATGATAATTCAGGCACAGCGTGTGTCTATCTATGGTATAGTCATCAAAAAATTTAAAGTATAAAAATAAAGTAAATCAAGTCATCGAACTGGTTCCGAAGAAGTGTATCAGAAATTCGATTGGGTATAGCCAAACGAAATGCAAAATTTTAAACTATTAACTCAAACCAGTTTTCCGAAAACCGCAAAATTTTAATAAAAACAAACAAATTTAATAAGGTCCAATCCACTATTGTTATTGATACTTTTCGTTTGCTTTTGGTAAAACAGAAACGATTGAAAAAAACTAATGAATAGGAGGAAGTAGTTGGGTAACGTTTAGAACTTTCATTTTTCGTTAATTCTGATTTGAAATTCATAAAAAAAAAGTCACCAGGTAGTTTAAATTACATAAAAGGAAAAATTATGTGATTTTTTAAAAAGTCGGTTGTAAAAAAATACCGATTAAATCAATTCAGTGTTGAGTTTAGAACATGTGTAATGTAGTCTTATAAAAAAGCACCTATTTGCAAAATCTTGATATAGTCTTGGAATTTATTGTATTTTCGAAGAAATGGTTTTGTAAACTTAGTTTTTCGATTTAAATTAATGTGTCCTTGAAACGTGAAATCAATATTATAGCATACCAAATTTGCAGAACAAGTTTACATATCCCTCTAATACAGCGTTTCTTAGACTGAGGATCGCGACCACAAGTGGGGTCGTTAAGTGATATTTGGGGGTGGCGGAAATTTTTTTGTTCCTGAAAATTCAATTTGAGAAAAAGAGGCCTTTCAAGATTTGCTGTATTTTGGTCACTATCACTTTTCCCGGATAATCGTCGTTCTGGATGCTTTGGTAACATATTGAATACGAAGCCCTAGCCACAAAACCCCCAAACACAAAATTCTGAAGTCGTCCAACACCGCGATTTACGTTGGTTCCCTGCGGGTTCCAATCGAGGGCCTGTTGAGCAATGTTGTTCGGCCCTTTTCGGAGAGTGTGACCTATCCATTGCCTCTTTCGCTGCCGAGGTAGCAGAAATTGTCAACTTTCTCAACAGCCTGCCCGAAAAACACAAATTACGCTTTGCCTTTTCGGATCCAAGCTCAAGTACTTAGTCTTGGCAGCGTTGATTTTAAGCGCATTACGGCTTTCCTAATGCAGAGCATCAGACATTTGAGCTACTTGATTTGATCCATTTGAAAGAAGACAAATATCGTCAGCGTAATTCAGGTGTTGAAGGTACTCAAACAGCCTCCATCTTATACCTTTGCTCTGGTGTTCATGAAGCGCGCCGCTTAGTATTGTACATCATTAATGGCAATTAAAAATAATATAGGTGACAAAATGCCGCCTTGTCTCACTCCGCTACACACCTCGAAAGGATCTGATAGCTTACACTTGTGTAAGACGTGACATTGGGCTCCTAGGTAGGACTACCTGATGATGGAAATTATTTTATCTGGTATGCCCGTCCTACGTGAAGCCCTCCAGATATATTCCCGGTCAACGCTGTCAAACGCCTTCTCGAAGTCGATGAACGTGAAATGTAATGGGGATCTCCACTCTGCGGATTGTTCAATAATAATTCAAAAGGTTTTGATGTGGTTGCTACATGAGAAGCCCTCACGAAAACCGGTTTGTTCACCATTCAATGTGCGGTCAACTGTTTGTTTGATCCGGTTCAAGATTATTTTTGCCATCAGTTTGGAGACTGCTGGAAGAAGACAGATCCCACGGCAATTATTACAATAATTCTGGTCGCCTTTTTTCGGGATCTTAATAATGACGCCATTCTTCTACTCGTCAGGAAGAGTCTCGGTTTCCCAACACTCTTGGATAAGTGGGAAAAGAATATCCGCTATGGCATTGGCATTCGCTTTAAAAAGTTCCGACGGAATTCCATCTATCCCCGGGACTTAACCCGCATCCATTAATTTAATAGCCACAGTTACTTCCAGCTTATGGTGGGCTGGCACCAACTGTGACTATTTGCGGAATATCTTTTGCTACTAATGAAGATGCATTCAAAGGTCCAAAAGTGTTGTTGAGGACCTCAATGAAGTGTTCTCTCCATCTCCGCAGTTGGTGTTCTCCGGTTACTAGCAGAGACCCATCTTTATCTTTCACAGGATGTTCTGTTTCAAAAGATTTGCCAGTTAATGGCTTGCTAAGCTCAAAAAGGGTTCCACTGGCATCACGATAAGCTGCTTCCCCTGCCTTTTCCGATAATGCGTTGATATAATTCCACTTGTCCCGTCATACGCTTCCTTGCACGCCTTTCTGTAGTGAACGGTATTCAGCTCTGAGTTGGTCTTTGGCTGAGCCGTCAGCAGTTGAGTTAATCTGTTCCTCAACCATGTTGCGTGCTGAGATTAGCGACCATGTAGAGTCGCTAATGAATGGTCTCCTACCGCACTCTAGTCGACCCGCAAAAGTTCCGCCACACGAAATAAATGAGACCTTAGTGACCTTCCATCTACCATCAATTGAAGGATTCTCACAAGGTGGTAGTGCACTAGCTCTCTCGTACATGGCGATGGAATATGCACATCTTATTGATGGATCTTTAACCCTTTGCACATTAAAATGTGGCATTACTGCATTTTGAGGGCGCTGGATCGCTGCCGTTCGTAAGCGTATTTTTCCGATAACAAGATGGTGGTCGCTGCCAACATCAGCATCTCGCTTCGATCTGACGTCCAGAAGACAATTCCACAAGGTTCCACCGCCAACTGCGATTCCGGATGATTTTGCAAAACGGTTATGAACTTCGAATTTCCCACATTGTTCCTGTTAATTGTCTTAACCTCTCCAGAGGCATGGGCGTATCAACATCTCAAGCATTTCTATGCTTTGTTAACGTTGCGACAGCATATCTATTTTCGAAAGTGCAGTTGCTAGCTTACACCTCCTATCCGCGCGTGTTTTTACTGGCAAGCTCTGTGAAGTTCTATTATTGCATGGAAACTTCGACACCTGCGCCGCCTGCACTTCAAAACTCAGACTACTTAACTGGGTAGAATTCTTGCGCTAACCTTCTATCCAGAGCATCTCAGATCAAAGTGTTAGTGTAATTGTGTAGTCTTAACCTGCTCTGCTCTTCATGGCTGTTAAAAAACGCGCCCAATATTTATATTCAGTTACAATTTGTCGGATAGACGGCACTACATACGAGTACACAAAGAAGGAATTACGTTTGCTCTGCCAATTGTAATTCATGAATTATCATTCGAATGATGTTGGAATGGTCATTCGCAAGGAGACACTTGAAATCGAATTATCATTCGAATGGGAGTGATCACTCGCGTCCATTGTGTGTCGAAAGTATAAGCCTCTTTGGAATATTTGACGCTCTATGGCCTACTAGGAGTTGAAAAAACAATGAGAAAAAAATCCAAAGAACTTTAAATATTAGAAAGATTGGTGTATTGTTTATGAATATTGCACAATGTAACACAAGATTCCGGGTATTTCGAGCTATAAAGAAAAATAATTGAAGCACCAACAAATTCTAGTAGTCTAGTAAAAGAGACTCCATCCATCCAAACAAAAACATCTCAGCCACTATATTCTCATTTAAAATATTTTTAAATTCGAAATGTCATCATATCACGGCTTCTTGTCGCTCCATTAAAATTCAATTTTTGAAATTGTAACGTTTTCGGTTTCATTTCAGATTTGATTCCGCCAGCAGCGTGTAATACAAGTCAAGCAACATTTTAATTAATTCAAAATACTAGTTCTTTTTTTCGTTTTTCCTGAAAAAAATACAACTGATGCTAGACAACTTGGCAAAGTGAATGTTGTCATTTGTTTCATGGCAACAAATCAATTTCAATTGGTGATTGTAAAGAGCTCTCGGACATCTTTGGTTATCTTTCCGGCCAAATATTTTGACGATGCCTTGGTCTAACGCCCGCATTTCCATATATATACTGGAATATTAAAATTCGTTTTGAATTATTATTAAATATATATTTATCACATATCATCTCAATTCAGTTTTTGGTTACATCGCGTGTATGGATTGACAGGTAAGAGAAATAATTTTCAAAGTCATAGACAACGTTAAGTGAACTTTTGAATTTAAAACGCGTAAACTGGTTCTGGCCAAATTGGAAGACTTCTATGTTACGGAAACGATCAACTTTTTCTTTTTTAAGATGCTGGGTGGGGTGCATTCTAGCATTGTCTTCTTAACGAGGAAACAAAATTCCGGAAGATGAGCTCCGCTGAATCCTTGAATGTACCATTCATTGTTATTGCAACAGGTTTGTCGAATATACTAGGAATACTAATTTTTTTTGGACATGGTCGTATATAAATGGAAACATTTGAAAATAGCATATCATAGGAGTATGTGTAGTTGCCGTTTAATATCATAAAATGGTCAGTGTCCGCTGTATTATATTTAATTGATTGGAAATTGAATGTCTTTTCTTTTACTTTCTTTTTCAGCGGCAGATAGTTCAAGCTGGGCTTTTCTGCCTATTATTTGGCATTGTTCTTGCTGACGAAGCATTGGAATTTAACGCTGGCTACTTCGGATATGGCGATCGACCCGTAGATTATAGATATGTGAAATCTGTATACGATGCAGATATTGGCCCTTCCGAAAATGTCGAAACTACAGCAGAGAATGAGCTGAATGGAGACCTATCAGCCTATATAGCTGCGCAGCAATCCACGCCCACTCCTCAAACGCAACCTACCACTGAAACTGTGATTGAAATTAAGCCTACTTCTCCGAAACTGAATCGAGGCCCTGCCACATTTCCACCACTTCCTTCTGATGATCCGAACATGGTGACGTCAACTAAACCTCCTCCTGTTCGTAATGTGCAGTTAGTTCCTGGAACTGTCAAGTACACCAATGTCGAATACAAGCCCACCCCCTACGTGGTTCCACCTCCTGCCGTAAATCCCACTACCGCCAATTCGGTCGTACCACTGCCATCGTATCCGGCTGATATTCGTTCATATCAAAGTTCATCGCCGCCATCATTTTCATCCGACTCGTCATTTTTGCCCCCACTACCTACTGCTTTGCCACCAATATTTTCGCGGCCAGGCAATAGTTACTCATACTACACAGTTCCTGTTCGATCTTCGGGCATACACTCGAGACTAGTCCATATCCCAGCCTATCCAAGTGCTGCAGGTACACCGGGTGGAATTTTGGACCACGCATCGCTAGTAGGAAATTCGCATCTTGGACTGGAAAGTCAACTTGGAGATAATCTTCAAAGTTTGAATGGAATACCTTCAATATGGAATACTAATGATAATTTCCGAACTAGCTACCTATCTGGCAAATATCCAAGGCGAAAGAAGACTGTCGACTCAGAAGTTGGTAACGAACGATGAATGCAATAAAAGCACAAAAGGATTTTAAAGCATAGAGGAAAGCACTCCAGACGAGTATCTGATCTTCATTTCATTTATAGTAACAATAAAAAGAAGATATTCTTTGAGCTAAATTGAGGTAAATGATGCTATAGAATCTTATCTTGGTTCGATATTTTCTTGTCCCTTGACCTTTATAATCGGGAAGGATGGTGGAGCAGACAGACAATAATAAATTGAGAAATATACCATCAAATTGATTTCATTGTAAATTGACAAATTTATTTCGATTAAATCAAAAAAGGCAGGACTACAATATTTAAACGGAAGCAAATTGCAGTTGATTGTTAAATGTTCTATTGTTATTGCCCTGACCCCTCCAGCGGGCATGGTCAACATCTCTTCCATATTTATGGCTTGTTGACGTTGTTGCACTTAAATTTCGGATGGAGCAGTTGCTAGCATGCAACTTCTTGCTTTGGGATTTCTAATATTACCCACAAGTTGTTTTTATTAACATGCCCAGGATTGAACCCCAGTTTCTCAAGATGAAGCATCGTAGAATGGCAACCGGAACCTCACGGCTACCGCGCGCGTCATGTTGAATCTATGAAGCGGATTTTAGATATTAAAAAAATGCAAGCTTCGGCTAGCTTGCCGAAGGTATGATATCCTTCGTTGTGACCTATGGTGCATTTGGCACTTTGAAATTAGTAGTAAAACTTGTTCCGATTTCACTGTTCCTATGAGAAGTATATGAAATATAAAAAAACCTAGTTTGACAGTCAATACGATTAAATATATTAATACGAAATTTCGTAAAGATATCATCAGAAATAAAAAAGTTTTTCTAAGAAAAACTTGCTTTTGGAACGGTTGTTCCTATGACAGCTATATGATAGAATAGTCCGATTTCAACCGAATTCGGGAAAGTGATTTGGCTAAAAATATTACCGATTAATGAGGAATTTGAGAAAGATATCTTTAGAAATAAAAAAGTTTTTCTCACAAAGACGGATTTTTGGACCAGTCATTCCTATGGCAGCTATATGACGTAGTGGTCCGATTCCGTTGGTTCCGACATATTTACAGCGTGCAATAGAAAGAAGGCTTTGTACAAAATTTTAGCTCGACAGCTTTAAAACTGAGGGACTAGTTTGCATAGAACCAGACGGACAAAGCTTAATCGACTCGTCTCATCATACTGACCAAGCATATATATATAGTTTATATGGTCGGAGATGCTTCCTTCTGTGCGTTGCAAACTTCATGACAAAGTTAATATACCCTATCTCATCCGTGAAGGGTATAAAAAGCGCGTCGCATGGCAAAACTCGCTTTTTATTCCAGCCTCTGCTTTCTGGAGCTTCTGCTATATTAATCGACAAAACGAGGGCTCGTAGCACATACTCTTCGACTTACTGTATAATCTCCACATCCGTGTTTGTACCTACATATTCAGTGTACGAGACCACTGAAACATAGGTTATTTCACATTAACCGTGTTTGTTTCACCTGGTCTGAGAAGTAGAGTGAATCGAAAGTCACGGATCTTCGACGGTCGAGTGCAAACAGCTCACATGCTGATTGGTGGCGAATTGGTAACTTATAAACAAATGGAGAGAGATGAAATGGGAAACATGTTGACGTTCAACCAATTCATTTTCAACTTCGTTCCGATGGGATACAACACGAGATTTGAATCGAAAATCGGTCAGTCGTTTTGCACGTGAAGGGATCTGAAACGGAGTGAAACAAATGCGCCTATATAGTTACTAGAGCATTACAGCAAAGAATATCTCTTTCTTCCCTCTTCCTTCCCTCTCCCTTCATTATCGTTGAATTAACTTAACTATACACACCTCACCAGATTTTACCAAACTTCGATATTTTCCGAGACCTATACCACAAAATCTACTCAATTTTTAATACATTTGAATTATTTCGAATTCGAGATTTTAAATAAATCTCATTTGAAAACACGCTGAATTACGTTGGGAAATTCTATTATATATTCAACACAGAGAACTTCCGTCAACTTACCCCGCTACCAGCTGACATAACAGTCATCTGACAAACACAACTCATTCTTCTCTAAATATTTCATGGTGTGCATAGGTTTCTAGATTTGAAAATTAATCTAGATTTGGGTGTGAAGTGTAAAGTATTATCTTGGAGAAGTATACAACTGGACTGCTTGTCTCTCTACCAAGATCATCTTAACCACTATCTAGGCGAAATCTCCAGATTCATTTCGGTGGGTTCGTCGTTCAAAGCCTAGATTTCATAATCTTTGGTTGTTATTTTTGAGTTCCTCGACTGTAATAAATTGGAACCCCACAATACAATATAAAGTGACCCACGAAAGCCTTGTATAATTTCCTTTCTTGCAGCCACAGCACATGAGCTCAGTTTTCGACAAAATTTTTAACATAACTTTTTCTTATGTGCGGTAAGTGCAATAAAGCACAATACGCAAGAAACATTTGATGCCGCTGCTATAATTCTACCGTCAATGGCCCATTTATACCGTGGAACTAAAAGGCGATTTAACTAAATCGTTTTAGTGCTAGTACTTGTTTGTGTTGTGTTTATACCGAGCATACGGAGAGGTACTAAACATGAAAGATGTCAGCTGTTGGTTTGTGAATTCGGTGACTTTGGCTTAGAAATTGTCAGGAGGTAGTAGCCTCCAAACAAAAACGCGTTTATGCCGCTACAATCAAAGGATGAAATGAATGCAGAGTTTCAGGAAAGGATGAGGTATTTATATAACAAATAAAATGGAATTTTCACCAAGAACACCATTAGCGAAGACTGCAACACTATCTAGTCTCAATTTTTCAGTCCAGTTCTGCATAGCAAGTTGAGCTAAAATGAGTACCAAAACTAGCTAATGCGTCATGTTTATGCCGTCGTAAGTTAGCTCAAATTAGTAAACCTCAAAGATAGTTCCGCGGCATAAACCAGGCCAGTGGCCTCATTTATGCCGAGGAGCTTTTTTCGAGTATTAACTAATTCGAGCTAACTCACGACGACATAAACATGTCGCATTAGCTAGTTTTGGGCCTAATTTTAGCTCCACTTGCAACGCAAAACTGGACTGAAAAATTGGGACTAGTAGATGGTGTTGCTGTCTTCGCTTATGGTGTTGTTAGTGAAAATTTTATTTAAATGTTATATAAATACCTCATTCTTTCCTGAAATTCTACATTCGTTTCATCCTTTGATTCTTGCGGTATAATCCGCGTTTTTATTAGGGGGCTACTGCCTCTTGATATTTTCCTAAACCAAAGTCACCGAAGTTCCAAACCAACAACTGACTTCTTTCGTATTTAGTACCTCTCCACTTGTTCGGTATAAACACACCACGACCAAGTATGTACTAGCACTAAGACGATTTAAAATAGTTAAATCGCTTTTAATTCCACGGTAGAATCGGGGTCAATGAAATTCCCGCATTACGACTACCTCAGACTAGCAAATTTTTAAACAATTTTTTTAATAAAATCCTGAAGCTCTAGTGTTTGTGCGAGAACACTGGAATAGAGGTGTTTGCGATATATATTTTCGCACAAACACCAGAGCTTAAAGTTTTCCTTCAAAAATTTCGACATAAATTTGCTAATGTGAGCATTATGAGGGAGTTTCATTGCAGGCAGAAGCAAAGCAGTGGCAGTAGCAGCATCGTCTGTGTCTTGAGTAAAAGTGCTTTCTTATACCTAGCTCGCACCTGGCTAAAATTTTCTGAACAAAAAGCTTAAGCTTTGTACGAAAAATTTCCAGAGCGCGAGGTAGGTGTAAGAAAGTACACTTAGCCAAGACAAAGACAATTTTGCTGCCGCTGCTTTGCTTCTACCGGCAATGAAATTCCCGCATTAGTTTATTTACAAATAAAATATCATCCCCATATTATGTTAGCCAGTCCACAAATCAAAGTTGCGAAAAGCTCTTTTTTTTTCAGTGAAATGTTGAGCACTACTTATTTCATTTGGAGTAGAACTTCGAATTTTCCTTAAGTATTTTTTATGAATATTAACGAAGAAAAATACATAATTTACTAACAAAATAAATGCTTCCTATTTAATTCGCCTCCGCGTTTATTTATTCAGAGTTGTAACGGACGGTTTGGTGGGCATGGGCATTCGAAGATGCCCGTGGGGACGGAGCCCAAGGTAGCATATTACCGTGAAGTAATGAACACAGCTACAGCAAGCATAAGCCGCTGCTTAGCGCAGTTTGGGAGATGTGGGCGGGGTTTTCGCCGCTCGTTGCCCCTGTCCTTTACGTATTAACAAAAATGCATAGGCCTGGGGAAGACAACACATACAGGGGAGGTAAAAATGGGGTATAAAAAAAATAGACGATAAGGATGGAATGGTTGGTGGACGGATCAGACGCCCACACGGTCGCACCAGGGTCCGGAAGTAATGGGACCCTCGGCCTCTGGTTTCGTACCACCAACAGATCACTACTCATCAGGTGCTGCTTCGATCTGCTGGTGGGAGCAGCACTACCAGACCATAATATGGTTCGTTACAGGTGGCTCATTACAGAGTTTATTATTCAACATAACTCCCTTACAATAATCGGCCCAAAGAAACCTGATAAATGTTTAGAAAGATTCGTCGGCTAGACATTAGCTCAAACAAATCGCGGTCGAATCGACCAATGAGTGAAGCGCCTAAATAGAAAATCGATCAATTTTCGAAAAATGAAATTGCATAACTTCGGAAGCAAACCTTTTACATTGCTTACCATAAAAACCACAAAGTCCTCGAAAACTTCGGCAGTGTATCGTGATTACCGTACCCCCACTAAAGGATATAATATTAAAAAGATAGTAGACAAAAATCGGAAGACATCTGATTTTAAGAAATATAATGATTTTTCATTTAACTTGTATTTTTTTATAGTCTTTCAAAACGGGGTTCTTTTATCAGCCACACCCTGTATAATAAAACAGCGAATTGAGAGAAAAACCCGCAATAATGAAAAAGCTAAACATTTGGGAAATTATCAATTCAAAACTTACCAAAATTTCGATAAAAAGCTTCATCTCAAAATTTCCCATTCAGTTTATTTGGCTGATGTAATAATATGGAAATTTACATCTTCCATATACCAAATCTTCACATTTTCTTAACATGTGCATAGCACTTTGAAACGCATCTTCATATTTATGTAGAAAGTTATAACACACAACTATCCGTTTTCTTATTAAAACTGATAACAAATTGAATGCATTCACTTTTACAACCCTTAATAGTGAATATAATTGAAAACATTTCCACAAGCACGATTTATTTTCACTAGTTACGGGTATAACCACAATCATAACTATCTTCCATCGTTTTTTGGGCTTTTTATTTAAACCAGGATTTCACTGGGCCGCACAGTAATTTAGGAATATTTTCTTTTCACTGCAAAACTAATTTAACGACATAATTCGTAAACAAAATAACAAATTTCACAGCACTTAAGACCAATGCAGCAAGTAGGCATGCCGAAAACTCACTGGTTTGCAGATAGGTCGCACCATCTGTGACTTAGTCTAATAGTGAAAACATGATGAAATTTCCTTTTGCTGGCGAATCATATTTATAAAGTGTTGAAAATATGAGAATTTTCTTAGAAATTAATTTTAAATGTATAATATTAAATAATTAATAATTTTAGATCATTATGACTAGGGTGGATTTTATATTTTGTATATACATAATACATTTTTGTATATGCTATGCATACATAGATCGATGCACACCATGGTTTCATAACTCTCCATGTCCGTATTCTCTGAAAGTTGCATTTGTAAGAGGTAGTATTATTTATCAAATATGGGCTTAAAGGTTTTGGCCGATTTGTGGGGAAATCTTCGGTGTTACCACCCGTTCTTGCTTCGGCAGAACAAATACTAAAATTGAAACGATGAAGAGAATATTAGCATGGCCCCTGCCTAAGGATGACACGTCAAATCGTGAAGCGTAACACATTTTTTCTTTGAGTGCTCGGTAGCGCTGTGGTCTTGGTCACCGCTCTGCAATCCTACATACATCTAGGGAGACGAAGATTCAATCATCGGCGTATTAATAAAAACTGTCAGTGGGTACTACTAGAACTCCCACTGCGCTCCGAACTTCTCAGTAAAAACCGCTTGAATAGTTGGTACTTGCCAGAAACTACACCATCCGAAATAGATATGCTATCGAAACGACAGCAAAGCATAATAATGCAAGAGATGTTGACGCGTCCATGCCTCTTAAGGGATCAAGGCAATTAACAACGTCAACTTGTTTTTCGGCAATCAGCCCCTATACCTTTCTATACGGAGTCCGAATTTCGCCTCCACGCGGCGAATTATCTAAATGGTGACTGTTTAAATGAGAGGGAAACGGTGGTCAGATTTTTTTTTCAAAGGTGTCCAGACGTTGGGTGTCAAATGCAAGTAGATTTTTTTCCTAACTTGAAGTAATAACAATGGAGTGAGGGAGAAAAATATGTGAACATTTTAGGGCTACGGTTGAAGCCTGAAAATGAGATTTTGCAGAATTTGGAAATGGACAACGTTCCGCATATTCAAAAATCTGATCTGAGGGAATCCCTATAGAAATTAAAAATGAATTATGCGATATTTTCAAAGTCTAGTCATATCACATAACTTGAAAGATTCACCGATGTTGCTGCGAACTGTTGTGCACCATGCAAACTATAATTTTGATTCTCCATTTCTTAAACCCTTTAGCTGGTACAGGCTTCCTGACGGATCTTGCATTACTAAAAATAAAATAGCTGATAAACTTTGCAAGGTGTAATAATATATTTACGCTGGACACGAAATTTCGTATAATGGGATTTCGGCGAAATCTCCTTGAAATCCTCCGAATTTCACACACCCCTGACGATAACGAGGTCGTCCGCATATCCTTATGTTGAAAATCACAACGAGGATAATCTTCGCATGAGAGTGTCTACAATGTTGCAGCAGACCAGGAGATGCTTCACCTCCCTGAAGACAACCTCGAGTGTCGTTTGCTGTGACAGTGGTATCTTTAACTTCAGTGATTGATGACCTTTCTGGAAGGAAGTATTCGTTCAGAATGCGGTGGGAGTGTTGACAACTTTTTCATTAAGTAGCGCTGATGGAATCAAAAGTGCTGTTGTCGAAACCCGCTGCTATATTACCAAGAAGGTTGTATGCAGAGCAAATTCCGTAAATTTGCCGGATCGATTGACAAGCAAGTATCTTTTCAATTGCTTTTAGCATAAAAGATGTTGGGGTGATCGGCGGATAGAACTTTAGGTCATCCATAGGTCTGCTACCAAGTTTTGGAATGAAGACCACTCTTACTGACTTCCAAGACTTGGGAATATTACTCAAAACAAAGCGGCATCTGCAAACGCTTAGGAGTATCAAACCAGTGATTGTTGCCCTTTTTGTAGAAAAGCTCCAAAAGTTGGGTCAGTGCTTATCGATTTGTAGGACACGAATACACCAATGGCCCTCCACTTTCATATATGAAGATATTCTTTGCAGAAGTTAGTCAGGCTGGCTCTGGGGGTATAAACTGATTCTCCAAATTGTGGTTGTCTTCGTGTTGGGTAATGTACTTGGAGAAGTGCGTATCTATGCTACCGCAGATTTCTGTGTGCTGTCATTCGTTTTTCTAAGTGTGCTCACTGAATTATAGCCTTGGCCAGAACACGATGGAGTCTGGCAGCTATGTTGGTGTTTTGTATGCCCTCGCAGAATTGCGCTCAGCTTTTGCGTTTGGCAGCCCTCACCTTTTTGTTGTTGTTTGCAGTCAGTCAGTGTGGCACGATATAAATCCTCACTGTTGCGCTTAGTTCTTTTGAACAATTGTCTTGTTCATTATCTCAAGCGAAAAATTTCGCTATTCCACCACGGATCCACGGATCTCCCCTGCTGAACCGAATAGTCTTAAGGGGATAATTTTCTTCGTAAGAGCTGAGGTGACATCCATGGTGGAGGTGCATGCTAGCAACGGCATTCTCCGAAACCAGTTTATGCCAACGAAACGTCAACTGGGCCACATGGAACAGTTGACGCGCTATGCCCTACAAGGGGTTAGGGCAATTGAGTAATCTTTCGAGATTGAGGGCCTCGGAAGTCACCATGTGCAAAGAAAGTTTTCCAGTAGCACCTCCGCGTATTTAGGCCAGCTATTAGTAAAGTTTTTGCTACGATATCAAACCAAATATGCATATTAGCTGATGACTTTATGTGTTTAGCACTGATTAATTTTAAAATTTACTTTGCTGAAATTGCTTATGTGAATAAATCCGATTTAAATTTGAGTTTATTAAGTTTTGGCATTTAAGACAATATTGCTATGCATATAAGAACGAACCTCGAGTTACGTAACATTTCGACTTATGTAAATTTTCTTGGAACTAAATACCTACGTAAGTCGTGGTTTGACTGTATTTTAGAAGTTATAGACAAAATAATTAGAAAAAGAGCAATTTTTCGAGCCGTTTCAGGCAATTTTATCGGAACACATTACTTTTTCGAGACGGCAAAGTTGAAAAAAAAAACAACTTCTACATTTTATTCCTAAATCCCGCCTTAATTGTCACGCGAGTACCGGACTACTAGGATATATGGTACATCTTTTAATAGCAGTCGAATCTCCTAGGACACACATTCCTGTGTACGTACGTATTTAAGTTGGAAAAGAAAAACGATTGCATATTAGTTTCTAACTTTTATTTATTTTGTACTATTCAAAATTTAAGCCTTCTTCTTCTTCCAGAGGTCAAGACCGTAGGCTGGAGCAACATATCCGGTAAGTCCAACAGTCGTCAATGGAGCGGTGTAGTGGGTGAGAGCTGGGGCAGCATAGGTGGTAATAGCTGGAGCGGCATAGTGGGTAAGAGCTGGGGCAGCATAGTGTGTAAGAGGGGCAGCATAGGCGGTGGCACCAAGACCGTAGTATCCAGCACCGTATCCATAGCCGAGAGAAAGATCAGAGTTCCAGTAGGTGCTCAATGGAGCGATGAAGCCAGCTGAGGCAGCTCCAATGAAAGCAAGGGCCAAGACGATGAATTTCTAAAAAAAAAAACCATTTAATTATTCATTATACTTAAAATACTCAGTCATACAAGTAAACAAAACAAAATCTTTACCATTTTGATTTGATTTTTCTCTCTGGATGGCTAAATCCTGAATGATACATTTTTGCTAAAAATTCGGCTTTTATACCATCCTTCCATAAGAATATTTTTTTTTTTGACGAAAAAAAAACATTCAATTGATTACCTAAAATAGACCTACTTAAAATGCCTATATGTGGTTTCAAGGTTAATTGCTATGTGATCGCCTCCTTCTAAGCATTGATTGCTTCAGTAGTCAACTGACATTAACATACTTCGTTGGCAGACACAGAAAACTTCAATTCTAAGCTATAGTATTTTGCATATCTATATATATCTAATAAGAAAAGTGGATGTTTCCTACAGACTCGATGACAATATTTTTGAATGGATTTCGCCACTGTTTTTTTTTTTCTGTGGCTATTGTTTTGAAGGCGTGCGTGAATACATTATGTATTTATAACAGTTACGTGCTATTTTTTTTTAATAATATTCGGAGACTTGCTCGTAGATTACAAATTTCATCAAATCTAAACACACCACCATCAACAGGGCATAAAAATGCTAGCGGGGTTGACGCGCCCATGCCCCTGGAAGGGTCAAGGCAATTAACACACAAACATACAAAACTATGGAAAATTGTGACACATGTTTAGCATATATTTGTGATTATCAATCTTACTTGACTACATAGATAGTGGTAAAGATCAATCTTAATGCACTTTAAGCTAAAAGTGAGAGCCTTCGTTCATCCCTTGATCTATGAAATTAACAAAAATAGGCGCTTTCTTTTGTACTAGAGTGCAGATTAATTCGGGTGGAGGTTAAGTCCCCTTAAAAAAACGTCCCAAGTAAACTACTCGGTTAATTGTCAAAGTGCAATATACCCTAGCTTCAATTTAGTTTTCAGTCATTTCTGATTCGGTTCGCCAGATTAAAATATGGAACAAAAACACAAACAAACACAAAATCCCCGAATACGAAATCTCCAAGTACATACCCACCAAAAACAAAATTCCAAAAATAAAAAAAAACTCGAAAATGCTGATGGGTCTCTCATTTCAATCAATAAAGGCAAATGAATAAATTTCGTGAATTCTGGATCTACTAAAAATCAGAAAAACACTTGATATACTCTAATTAGTAAGGTTCGTACAGCCATCAAAGAATTTCCGCTTTAGAAAGTACGAACCAACTTCGCACTTTTCTCGCGAGAAGATTATTTGGGCGATCTCCAGTTTTGAGCCTTTTAAATCGCCTGGACCAGATGTCTGCATTCCGGACGACTTGCAGCATTGTTTGGATATCGTATATCCATGCATATGGAACTGGAGCTGGTGTACGTTTCTCGCATCTGGACGGAGGTGCGGGCGATTCTCATCCCGAAAGCTGGTAGAAGTTCGATGTGCGCCCAAACGACAGGCGACCCATTAGTCTTTCTTCAGCCATGTTGAAACTACTGGAAAGACTAATTGATATCCATTTGCGGGATACAATCCCGCCACTCCGTTTATTCACGTCGCAACAATGTCTATTGGAAAGGTAAATCGGTAGACACGGCCCAGCCCTCTGGTCAGTCACATTGAAAGAATACACGATGGTTGTTTTCCTGGTCATCGAGGGGGCTTTCAATAATATTAGACCTGGTGCGATAATTCAGACACTCCTGGATCTCCAGGTTGACACTACACACCACCTTGGGTATATAGACGTTATGCCCGGTATTGGCTGAGAGGCGGAAGAAGTTTCTGGGTTCCTGTTTTTTTTTTTTTTTTGGAATCTGGAGAATTTTAAGGATACTAGTGTAATACAGCTCAATCGCTGTATCGCCAGCACAGGTTGGTTTGGAAGTTAGGCTCAATTAGGTGGCTTAGGTGGTATCACAACAGACCCAGAAGAGGTCAATTGTGCTGTGCGGTATCATGGCTGCCCCATGACCTATACTTTGGATATATCATAAAGAATATTGTTTGTTAGTGTTTAGGCCAAAGAGACGTATAATCCATGTCACCAATAAATAAATAAATGATTGAAAACAATTAAATCAATTTGTCAAGTAAATTTAGTTCGAAAATTTGAGAACTCGACAGTGAAACATTATAAACGCAGTGAATTAAAAAATGAAATGGCAAATTTTCTTCGGTTTAGCAAATATAGACTCTTGAAAGTCTCCAGAAATAATGGCCAAATATACAACATCAAGTGTATATAAAAAGCTGATTCCGGTGGCGATCTTAAGTAAATTAAGTAATCAAGTAAAAATTATAAAATTATCTGTAATAATCCTCAAATTATTAAATATGGCCAAAGTTAAAATTTGATTCAACTCGAATTTGTTTAATTTTCTTTTCTTCCACTTTAATTAATTAATATTATATATTAATATAAATATTACTATTATTAATTAATAATTTAAAAAAAAAAAAAAAAAAAAAAAAAATTCTAATTAATATTAAATATAAATATTATTTCTGTTTTTCTAACGAATTATTGTAATTCGCAAAAGCAATCTGAATATTTTAAATATTACAACATATGTATAACATTTAAGCCTAAGGCCTTAGTAGCCAGTGCTTTAATTTAAGTACAATAGTATATGACCTTTGAATATATAGCCATGGAATGAGCTTGTCCTGTATGTCTCCATGGAAACAGTGGCTCCAAAATCTGGGTACTAAGTCGACAGTCAGCTAACTCAGTAGACTTACGAAATTCAAATATTGACAATAACTGACGTTTGTTTATGCACAATTCAACCTTGTGGTCAACATTATGTCAATATCGAAACGCCAACGAGTAGGCTGATTGTCGATAATTTGGCAAAAATTGACATTTGTTTATGCACAATTCTACAGAACAGTCAACATTTGTCAGTATTAAACGCCAACTGAGTAGGCTGACTGTCGACTTATTCACCAGATATTGGAGCCGGTGATAAATGGGATATGCTCATTCCATGTACTGTATGTTCTAAGTATATGACACTAGTTTTGTTATATTCTTCTGTAATAAATAAATAAATAAGTCCTCAAATCCTCATTTGAGGTGTGAACTTAGAATGCGCCGAGCTTCTAGGATTTGGATTTAGGGATTATGTGTCCGGGGACTGTATTTTTGGGGAGTCTGCTATTGGGGATTTTGTTACCGGGGGTTTCGTTTCCACCCCTTTTATAAGTATATTCCTAGAAATCCTGCAGGGCACATATGCTGGCGTAGTTGATTTGAAATAGGGACTGCTGTAGGAGCTTATGCGCATGTAGAAGCTTGTACTTAAACGACCTTCTCAAAAAGACACCAACTAAAGATCGCCACACATGAACGAGCACATTGAACCATCAAATATCATAGAACGTTGGAAATAGGGGGAATTTTTTTCCACACGTTCTATGAAATTGATGGTTCGATGGAAGTTCGGTCTTGATTGTGCTCATCCACCTTAAGTGCGATTAATCTTTATTAGTAGGTCAAAATACCTTTTCCATAGTTCTCCACATGCGCATCCCCTATTAACGCCAGTGGATCAAAACGCTGACGCTTAAGTCTTAAAAAAAGACACTTTGCAAAAAGGCAAGATAGCAGCCTGAATGGCTGACCAACACCTAAGCGTCTCAGATTTAGTAGGATGGAATGATTTGTGTAGTTGGATTTGCAACATAGTTGTGTGAACTCCAGCACGTTTATCTGAAGCAACATTCTCCTATTCCACCCCCCGAGTGGGGTTACGCAATGTGCTGACAACTCGTCCTTGTAGAAACTACTCCACGTCAAGAAACCTGGAACAAAACCTTCCAGGTGGCCAAGGCCCCACGTCGGGCGGTCGCGCCACGATGGTGATAATGAATCTCTATTAAGCCGGGCGTATTGCACCTGCACGTATTCTCTGTCAAACGGATAGAATTTTTGCTATTTTCAAAAACGCTTGCTTTATTCAGCTAAAATTCAACTCTGTCAATTTGATAAATACTCGTAGTACTGGAGCCCGCTGCAAGAAAGCCTCCGTCATCTGTAACCGGCTGGAATTGACACCACTTGTAAAACATGATGGTGTCGTATGCCTGCTCGAAGTCAACAAATATTTGATGTACAACGGTGCTGAGTTCCTAGCACTTGCTTTCCCGTGAAAAGTTGATCAGTGATCGATCTTTCTGGAGTAAAGGCTCCTAGACATTCCCCGATTATCTATTCAGCGTACTGTTTGAACCGTGTCTTCAAAATTTTTGAGAAAATCTTCTGGGACGTGCAGAATAATGATATGCCTCGATGGTTAATACTGTCTACTTTAATTCCTTTTTTAAATATTGGACATATTATACAACAGCCCCATTTTTTGAGCATCGATTTTTAATTTTTTTTTTCTAGAATGAGCAATACACTCCCAAAAACACGCCTAATATGATTTTATCGAGAATGTGACGAGAGCATTTTGAAATCATGTCCAAAACAGAATCCGAATGGATGGCTAGCTGACCAACATATTGCGTCCGGTTGGATAGCGGGTACCGATGTCGTGCAGAGAAATATTTCAGTTATCAGTGAAGAGCCTCAGTGTTACGATAGTGTCTCCGTAATTCAAGTCTATCCCAGACAATTGGCATGATTAGACTGCTCGCAAAAGCTAACTGATCCTGCTCAAAACTGACATTTTATCCTATAACCTCTGGTCGGCGCACTAAATTATCGTTAGTGTTTCTCAAAGCTTCTCAGCAGCACTTGAGACTATCGTCAGCTTTTCCTACAGATTGTCGTTACATTTTCCTGTAGGAGTATCGTCAGATAATCTCCAAGTCAACGGGCTCATTAAAACCATTGCTCCGAAATTGGAGCAGTAGTTCGCTTCATAAATAAATCATAAAATTTCGGGAAAAATTTCGAAACAAACCATCGACGTCCCAAGTCATCTTTCACGACGAAAAAATAACCCCAAATTTTTATATTGCCTAAAGAAAAATCCTGTTTTCGCCAGAGCGGATTTCCGTGGGCCAGTACTGCCTAGAACGAAAAAATCCTTTGGGATTGCCTAGAGCTAATTTCCATGGGCTTGCACAGCCTAAAGCGGAAATCCTCATTTAATTTGCCTGAGTGGATTTCTGGGAGATTGTCGAAGTTCAATCAGGGAAATTCCACGAAAAAAAACACCCCGGGTTTTTAGGCAGTACGAGCATACATCTTAGAGTGGATTTCCGCTTAATTAAGTGCATATCAAAATTGGGAGGGTGTTTTCTCACACGCCAAATCTCGGTGCCAATTTACATATATCTTACCAAATCCAAATATCCACAAATGATGGTTATCCCAATATCCGCTGTAAACGCAATGTCGATTTTTTACTTTGAATAAAATTCACTTAATTCTTATAATTTACTTATTTATTTAAAAGCCACCACTTGTGACTTCCAAGACTTCTCGAACCAGAAAAAATGAAATCGCAAAAATTTAAGTTTGACAGACCGTTTTAACAATTCTATGATAACAGTACTATATAGTTGGAGACATTCCAGTGTCCCATGTAAATAAATCTGACGACTGTTTATACTAAAATTCAAAGCGCGGTAACAATTCAAACGTTTCTTTTTTTTTTTCTTTGAAAAAAAATACTAATAACAATTTTATTAATTTGATTAATTATTAATTCTAATTTTAGGTAATTTTTGTTTGATGGATGCTTTCCTTAATTAGTCCAATTCACAAGATGTGGTTTCTTCAACATACTGCCCCCGCTGGGCGATGGAACAGAGTCCAGGATTCTATGGAGGATTTATTCACAGAATAGTAAAATGATCCAACTTCTGAATTTCTGCAAATATAGTTATTAGTCAATTTTCTAATCCAATATAGAATATGATCTGTAGTTTCAGCTTCTTTGTTGATTCGTCTCGTCCAAATCGGGAAAATTTTTACTGCATCTTAACAAAAAAGTTATCGACGGTATTTACACCGTGCCGACTACCTTCTGATACGGGAACAACAGACGTTATAGCGCGTCTAACTCGCTTCGTAAAGATTTCTAGGTGAGTCATACGAGGATATTGGATTTGATGTGTATGTGTGTATGTGTGGTCTGCTTTCTAATATGTGATTTATGCTCAAATGTGTGTTCTAATATGTGTGTGTTCTAATGCGTGTGTGCTCTAATGTGTGTGCATTCTAATGTGGTTCACTGTTTCAATAGATTCGATACGAGTGATCGATAAGTGTTCAAATGTGAGTTCAAGGGTTTGTTCAATATGTAATCGTATATGTGTTCCATGTGCAATCTTTTGTGTTTTCAATGTGTTAATCGGCGTTTGTTTGGGGTCTATGGTCAATTGATTTGGGTATCTAATGCTGGGGGAGTAGACTGCACGATTGATGTTTCTTGGTCATCGTAATTGTCGCTAATGGGTAGTGGAGCAATCTTCGTAATCGGTCTTTGGTACGATGCATTTTGTGTTTGAACGGTTACGACGCGAACTCTGCCATCGGTTCCAGCTATAGTTTTCGTTATTCTTCCTAATGGCCATTGGTATGATGGGTATCTGTCATCTCTGACGAGTACTAGATCCCCTTCGCGTACATTCGGTATAGTTTGGAGCCATTTTGGTCTCTGTTGTAGACGTGATATATGCTCTGAACTCCATTGTTTCCAAAAATGTTGTATGGTACGTTGTGTCAATTGCCAACGATTTAAATGATGAACATTCAAGTCCAATAATCGATCTTCCGGAACGGCTAATGGGACGTCGCCAATTAAAAAATGTCCAGGTGTCAATGCGGATAGGTCATTTGGGTCCTCCGACAGTGGGCACAGCGGCCTAGAATTCAAGCACGCTTCAATCTGTGTGAGCACTGTGTTTAATTCTTCATAGGTCATAGTAACTTCACCAACAATCCTCCTCAAATGGTGTTTGATCGACTTGACTCCCGCCTCCCATAAGCCTCCGAAATGTGGTGCAGCTGGTGGGTTGAAATGCCAAGTAATATCATTCGATGCTAAGCCTTCTGCTACATTATGGTTCCTTTTCACCACTTTTTGTAATTCCGAATTAGCGCCAACGAAGTTTGTGGCTCCATCACTGTACAAATGCTTGCAAAATCCTCGTCGACTTACAAATCGTTTCAAGGCTGCCAAAAAGGACTCTGTCGTTAAGTCCCCCACTAGTTCAATATGAATTGCCTTTATGGCCAGGCAAATAAATATAGCGATATAGCCCTTGGTGGTTTTAGTTCCTCTTCCTTTTCCATTTTTTACGTACACTGGCCCACAATAATCCACACCCGTGTGGGTGAAAGGTCTTGATATGTTCACTCGTGGACTAGGCAAATTTCCCATAAGTTGAGATCGAACTGTAGCCTTATGACGAAAACATGTAACGCATCGATGAATGTATTGACTAACAACTTGTTTTCCATTAACGATCCAATATTTAGTACGTAATAAATTCAATGTCAATTGTGTTCCCCCGTGCAATGTTGATAAATGGTATTGTCCTATTATCAATGTAGTTAGGCGACTATGTTTGGGCAGGATAATTGGATGCTTCCTATCGAAATTTATAAGTGCGTTTTCTAAGCGTCCACCAACTCTCAATATCCCTTCGTGTAACTGCGGGTTCAGATTTAATAACTTGCTTCCCTTTTCGAGTGTTTTCATTCCTTCTAAAGCAGATATTTCTGTGGAAAATGCCATTCCTTGGGTATATTTTACCCAGAACAATAGGGACCTTTTTAATTCGTTGGTGGACAAATTTTTAGATTCCACCTTTATTTTCCGGGTCAGTGCAGCAAATCTATGACAATATGCCGTCACTCGAATCAGCTTATTCAAGGTGGAGAATTTCTCCAGCATGTAATTGCACGTGGTCAAGCGACAAGTATTGACAATCACTTCCGGCCTAGTCTTACGAGATTCAAGTTCTATTAGAGGAATTTCCATTTGTCTCGGACCGCGGATTCTCCATTGGGTCAACCATTCGGGACCGTTCCACCATAGTGAATATCTCAATAAATTTTGGGGATTTATACCTCTCGTAGCTATGTCCGCCGGATTATCTGCACTTGGAACATATTGCCAAATAGCGTCTTTAGCTTCCGTGTGTATTTCTGCTGTTCGATTAGCAACGTAAACAGACCATTTGCTAGGATGACCTTTCAACCATGATAGGACTATAGTCGAGTCTGTCCAGAGATAAGTATCGACGAACTGAAGATTTAGTGCCAGCTTTATTTGCTTTAGCAATTTAGCCAATAAAACCGCTCCACATAATTCTAGTCTTGGTATTGTAATTGGTCGTATTGGAGCAACCTTTGTTTTGGCCATGATCAACGACGATTGCGCTCGAGTTCTTGATAGCGATACCAAATAGACAGCTGCCGCATAAGCTCTATTCGACGCATCACAAAATCCATGTAATTCAATTTCTTCGCTTCCTTCAACTTTAGCAAGTCGTGGAACTCGTAAACTTTCGATATGTACCAAATCCTTTCGTAAACTATTCCATTCATTGCTGATTTCGACTGGTAAAGTACTATCCCAGTCCGTTCCGCTTAGCCATAGTGCTTGCATTAAAATTTTTCCTCGAATAATGACTGGTGCCAACCATCCCATAGGGTCAAACAATCGCGCTATCTCCGATAACAACGATCTTTTAGTGCATACTAGGCAGTCCGATTCCGATTTGATTTTGTAGCTGAAACTATCACATGAGGGATGCCAAACAACTCCCAGTGTTTTGAAACCGTTGTCCCAATCTAAAGCTAATATAGTATGTTCGTCTTGATCCTCCATTGCAATATTCTGCAAAACTCTATTATCGTTAGCTATCCATTTTCGAAGTTTGAGGCCAGCCGCATTAAGTACGTTTCTAACTGCTGTTTGTTTATGCACTGCTTCTTCTATGGAATTCCCTCCTGATAAGTAATCATCCATGTAAAAATCCTGCATTATTGACGTATATGCTGCTGGATTCGACTCTGCTACTTCCTCAGCTGCTTTTTGGAGTGTCCTAATTGCTAAATACGGAGCGCAGGTGGTACCAAATGTCACTGTCTTTAAACAGTAGTCCCTTATTACATTTTCTGCATCTCTCCATACGATTCGTTGGTAGTTTGCGTCATCTGAGTGGATTTGTATTTGTCTGTACATTTTTTCAATATCGGCAACGAAAACCGTTGTGAAGAGCCTCCATCTCAACAAAACTTCCAATAACCCGTTCAGAATACATGGTCCTGTCATCAAAACGTCGTTTAAGGAGAATCCTGACGTCGTTTTTCTCGCTGCATCGAACACTACTCGCACCTTTGTCGTGGAACTATCTTTGACTACTGCGTGGCTCGACGGACCAATGTTTTCTCACACGCCAAATCTCGGTGCCAATTTACATATATCTTACCAAATCCAAATATCCACAAATGATGGTTATCCCAATATCCGCTGTAAACGCAATGTCGATTTTTTACTTTGAATAAAATTCACTTAATTCTTATAATTTACTTATTTATTTAAAAGCCACCACTTGTGACTTCCAAGACTTCTCGAACCAGAAAAAATGAAATCGCAAAAATTTAAGTTTGACAGACCGTTTTAACAATTCTATGATAACAGTACTATATAGTTGGAGACATTCCAGTGTCCCATGTAAATAAATCTGACGACTGTTTATACTAAAATTCAAAGCGCGGTAACAATTCAAACGTTTCTTTTTTTTTTTCTTTGAAAAAAAATACTAATAACAATTTTATTAATTTGATTAATTATTAATTCTAATTTTAGGTAATTTTTGTTTGATGGATGCTTTCCTTAATTAGTCCAATTCACAAGATGTGGTTTCTTCAACAGAGGGATTTTTTTCTTTTTAAGAAAAATATTTGAGACGATAGTTCTTTAATTTTGGGAATCGATGAACCGGCTTTATGGGGTGAAAGTTCCATATGAACTATCATCTCAAAATTGGGGCGATAATTGCTGGAGCATTAATTCACAGAGCTCCAGATTCATGTTGTGTTCTTTTGTGAATGCGACTATGACGTCTTGAATACACCGGTGTAAAATATATCAAAACCGATCCTGTCAAATATATTTGACGATAAAAATATTTTCTATTCATCCAATTTGTTCAGGTAGCTCATTTTTTTGCACGCGCTCTCTTGCAAATCAGAGCGATAAATCTTAAAAGAGTTGCAGAACTGGTTCGGCCCACCTAATCCAAATCTTCAAGCTAATTGAGAATCCGTCTACGCTGAACCGGCACAAATCAGAATATGAATGCATTTAATAAGATTGAAAATTGGGCATAATTTATGCCAATACCTGTTTCAATTCTGAAAAATTCATCTGAAATCTGAAAAATTATTTCCATTTATAATTAGTATGTCGTCAACTAAGAAATCAATTTAGGAACCATTTAACCGATTTTCCAGGCAGAACAGTAAAAAGTAGTGGAATATACTCACACTTGACCGGTTCAGAATGCATCCTCTCATCCATGGCGTAATCAAGCATTCTAGTCTTACTATAAATACAGTTTGAGTTCTATCGATGAGCATCATTCTGAATCCATCAATCCAGAAGAAACTTACCACCAAAATGGTAAGTAGTCACTAGTACTTTCTTAAATTTAAAATGAAAATTATTTACTAATATTTCGAATGTAATTTCAGAAATACTTTGCCTTTTTGCTCGCTTTAATCGGAGCTGCTTCAGCTGTCTATGTAACTCCATTTGGCTACTCATCATATGGAGCCTACCCATACGCTGCCAGCGTCTACAGTGCTCCAGTTGTAAGCAGCTACAGCGCTCCACTTGTAAGCGGCTACCACGCTCCAATTGTATCCGCCTACGGCGGCTACGGCGCCTATCCATACTCAGCTGGATACGTTTCACCATTCGGATATGACTTGTGGAAGAAGAAGAAGGCTGCATAAATTTCACGAAATTTTGAAAAATCGGCTGGCACAACTGTTTACGATAATGACAATAAATACAATTTAATTTAAAAGCATGGACATATTTAATGGTATATTCTCTTCATTACCCTGCGAGATAAAAGGTTTCGTTTTTATTCGTTTCAACCTATTTGTTCCAAAAGGATATGAATCTTTGTCAATCGTTACTCTCATTCATATTGGTTTATCGGTCGTTTATACGGTTTTTTTTAATAACAATTATTAGCTGTTTTACCCAAGACGGCAGAATGTGGGGATAGTATAGGCAATACTAGCCACACTGAAGATTTATGGGTATTGCCCGGACCGAATATTTCTTTTGTATGAGTTATAGTACGTTGAAACTTTTTCATAACAATACATTAACTAGAACGGCATCAATGTATTGACAGAACGTTAACAGTTTAGTAAACAACCAATAGGATAAGAGGAGTATTTACAATTCATTAACAGCTCATTAGCTGTAGTACCTACAATAAAGTCGCGACCACAGATAAAGTTTGATATCGAGCTGATACGACCTTGAAGACGGTAAATGTAAGATACATATATCCGACTCCACATATTTTCACATAAAAACACGGATAGTTAAAAATGGCACAAAAAGAGCGATGATATTTATCGGCACTTTAGGTCCGTTCCATGCAAGTGCATTTAAATTTTAATTCATTTCCCTTCAAGTTGTCTATGAATTGCTTTGAAAATTGTTGTCTTCATCGCCCCGAATCAGGAGATACCCATATCTATCAGGCGAATGCATTTCTAACCCGAGGACTTAGAATACCATCAAGAATAGTCTAATGCATTCATATCAATACCCCCAGTCAAATGATAAAGATCCTGCCTAGATATCACTTCATTGAATGATACTTTTAATAATACAAGCTACGTATAAAATTTGATTGAAGTCTAACGACGACGGGACGAATTCAAAAGACTTAGGCGAGTAACTATATTTTAAACAAAACAGAACCTACCGTTAGTCCAGTTGATGATCTAAATTCTGGTCTCTGATTTGTTCTCAGGGTTATACAAAGAACCTACATACCAGATTTGGCTATGATCAGAATACGGCAAGTGCCCCGACAAACGCACAAACTAACAAACTTACAGCATGCATCGGACTATATTCCCGTCCATTATGTTTTTATTTGGGACGGGCCAACAAAGCGAGATCAGGCTGGAAGCTGATTCTGAAGCGTAAAACGAGAAATATGGCCATAGCAAGCGTGTCGAGTAAAGTCGAGGTGAGCTGGAAGCTGATTAGGAAGCAAGACAGAGCCATAGTGCTTTAGTCCCCCCCCATGAGCATTGTTAAATTTGAAAATCTTCTTCTTCTTCATCGGGGCTACACTTACACGTGCCCACAAGTTACGTTCTTTATAACTGATGTATGATTTTCAACATTTGTTCTGGAATTATATGAATATGCACAACTCGTGTGTATTGCAGGCAATGTAGTCCAACAACCGACGTTGTAAATAAGGCAGCAACGGATGTACCTTACAAGCTCATACCGCCATGAGCTAGAACTGGAACTCTGATCGCTAATTGGCCAACACCAGATACCGCCAACATACCACCAGATACCTGCACAAGGCCTGCCACCTCCGATAATTCGATATGGATAAACTGCAAATACCAGCAACCGTGGAGAAGTATGCGTCGTTACTCGGTAGGGAGCTCCACCCAAAAGATCAAACCCTGCGAAGGTGAAGATATCCACCCTTCGTCTAGCTTCACCTTCGCAGGGTTTGATTTTTTTTGCTTTATTGAGTAAGTACTTTAGTTTTTCATCGTTGAGATGTATACCAACTTCCTTTGCTGCTTCATCAATGGTGTGCGACGTTTCTTTCGCAGTTACCGGTGCGTTGACTGGCTGTTGATGTACATAGGTTGTAGGTTGAAACGTATAATGCTGGACCAAAACCCCGAGGCACACGAAATACACATCGATCGATCAGATGAAGAAGCAACAACAACGCATTAATCTCGGCGATGATACGACCCAAGACCGAGCTGCCTGTAGAAGGAAGCTGAGATTACACCGCCAAAATGGGCGAAGTGCCAACACCACAAGCAGAGCAACGCGAAGCCGCAGAATGGTATGAAAGGGCAAGGAAGAAGGTTGACACGTATAAAAAGTAAACCTTTTTTTCTCTCAGACTAATGAAGAGAATATACCATTAAATATGTCCATGCTTTTTAAATTAAATTGTATTTATTGTCATTATCGTATACAGTTGTGCCAGTCGATTTTTCTGAATTCTGTCAAATTTATGCAGCCTTCTTCTTCTTCCACAAGTCATAGCCGAATGGCGAAACGTATCCAGCTGAGTATGGATAGGCGCCGTAGCCGCCGTAGGCGGATACAATTGGAGCGTGGTAGCCGCTTACAAGTGGAGCGCTGTAGCTGCTTACAACTGGAGCACTGTAGACGCTGGCAGCGTATGGGTAGGCTCCATATGATGAGTAGCCAAATGGAGTTACATAGACAGCTGAAGCAGCTCCGATCAAAGCGAGCAAAAAGGCAAAGTATTTCTGAAATTACATTCGAAATATTAGTAAATAATTTTCATTTTAAATTTAAGAAAGTACTAGTGACTACTTACCATTTTGGTGGTAAGTTTCTTCTGGATTGATGGATTCAGAATGATGCTCATCGATAGAATTCAAACTGTATTTATAGTAAGACTAGAATGCTTGATTACGCCATGGATGAGAGGATGCATTCTGAACCGGTCATGTGTGAGTATATTCCACTATTTTTTACTGTTCCGCCTGGAAAATTGGTTAGATGTCTCCTAAATTTATTTCTTAGTTTAGATGACAATATGTATACTAATTAAATGGATATAATTTTCCAGATTTTTGTGAATTTTTCAAAACTGAAACAGGTATTGGCATAAATTATGCCCAATTTTCAATCCCGCTAAATGCATTCATATTCTAATTTGTGCCGGTTCAGCCTAGACGGATTCTCAATTAGCTTGAAAATTTGGATTAGGTGGGCTGAACCAGTTCTGCAACTCTTTTAAGATTTATCGCTCTGATTTGCAAGAGAGCGCGTGCAAAAAAATGAGCTACCAAAACAAATTGGATGAATAGAATATATTTTTATCGTCAATTATATTCCATAAGATCGGTTTTGATACATTTTACACAGGTGTTCTGAAAACGTCATAGTCGCATTCATACAAGAACATAACGTGAATCTGGAGCTCTGTGAATTAATGCTCCAGCAATTATCGCCCCAATTTTGAGATGATAGTTCAATTGGAACTTTCACCCTTAAACAAGTTCAGCGATTCCCAGAATGTAAGAACTATCGGGCAAAATACTTTTCTTGAAAACAAAAAAATATCTACCTACTTACCTACCTCCCCGCTAGACTCAAGGTAGCTCCTGAAGAGTAATGTCTATCACGCGACGAAACCAGCTCAAGAACTAAGTGAATTGACTTAGGCTGAACAATTTTTGGTGGGGATCATTGCTAAGTGGTATTGTTGACTGCTTAACAATGGTACACTCCACTTTCATTCTTAAAAAAAAAAAAAATGTGCTTATGCGTGACAAATGGGTAATGCGTTTCACGATCTGTTAATTGGTCTAATGCTGGGTCTAATGCGTGATCTAATGTGTAAAAAGCAGTTAATATTTTGGCTTCCCGATGGTATGGCAAATCGCTTTTAATTATTTTTATTTGAAAATTTTCGAATATTTTGAAAATGTGGCTCGGAGATGGACATTTACAAAGAAAGTGTAAAAGAGTTTCTCTCCCCACACTATCCTTGCAACTACGACAGCACTCGTTGTAGGGAATACAAAGGACTACGCGCTTGTGACCGCGACAATCCTGGCCACCTCTGCACGGGTCCTTATCACAAAGCCATTATTTCTTTGTGTATTACAGGGTGGCCATATTTTCCTAGAGATGACTTGCGCCCTTAGTGTGCCCCATCTATTGCTTGCCAAGTTTATGTAGGACTTATGTACTTCCCTCTTAATGGCACAAAGTGGCGTTACTGACAGCTACTGCGTAGGATCTGTCAAGAGCAGAGCTCTGCCGCACCAGGTCATCGGCCGTTTCCCGCTAAACTCTTCTGATCCGAAACCCAGAGGAGGGTGACTCTGTTAAGGGTGGCCAGAGAGTTCAGCTCTTGACGGCATTGTTTTACTATTTTCGATGACACTGTCGCCACCTCAAGGGCCATTATCCATAGAAATTGCGATATCCTTTGTGATAACTGTGATGTGACTTAGCACCGGGTAAGCCTCCTTAATTGCTAGCATTTCCGCCTGAAATATACTAAGGCGAAACGACTTGGAGACTGCGAGGTCTTCAGCGATGAACCCTGCACCCTGACTAATGTAGAAGTTTCCCTGATGTTGACAAAAACGAGTACATATATTTTCTATATTTTCTGCACCTGTCTTACTCTGACATAAAGGAGGATGGCATTATTTGGATTCCACTTCTTCATTGAACATGATGTCGTAGCTAATGTTGACGAAACAAACTCCATCGTTTTATTGGAAGTTCTGTCTGGTTCAATGCTACGGGTTGCCGACTAATGCATCTCTGCTGGCAACAAAACAAAAGCTATTGCAGTCCATGCGTGTTATGGTATACCTTACCTTTCAATGGTTCATCGTTTTAAAAATCACCATTGCATGCTTCTTCCTAATAAGAAATGCGTTCGCTTATTCAATGGATGTATGCTCCTTGAGGATCGAAATTTGAATAAGTGTGGACATACCCTTAGCTCTCCAGGTAATAAACAAAGTCGGCCCCCTCCAAACTCGATTTCTGGATCCGCCATTGCCTGCAAGGGAGATACTGACCTTCTTTAGGATGGCACTTTGATATGGAAGTGTCCAAGCTCCGAACTCGATTTCTGGATCCGCCACTGCCAGCAAGGGAGATACTGACCTTCCTTAGGATGGCACTTTGATATGGAAGTGTTCAAGCTATCAAGTTTGAACTTCCATTTGCATATCGCTTTGCATATATTATAGTACTCGTAAGCCCGCAACAAATCGAAACAAATATAAAACTATTGGAAAAAATGTCACATACTACGACTTAAAAAAAAAGAAAACAACTAAAATCGTCATTCATCTTCGTGTCAGTTTAATTTGTTTTTCTTTTAGCAGAGTTTACCTTAGACTGGTTCAGTCTAAAAAAAATCCACTAATTATTGAAAATTGAATCTGCTGTCATTAACATTCAATAATTTATAAGATATTTTCGCTTTATTAAAATTATTTCAACATTTCCGCCAATCTAGTTAGTGCTAAGATGCCATCCGCAACTAATATTACGTTTACACTATCCCCAGATTACTTCATCTGCGCCGGCTGAGATAATCTGCGATTGTCAAATACATACAATTTTAAACTCACCACACCCAGATTACGCTGCAGATGAAGTAATCTGGGGATAGTGTAAACGTAATATTAACGAAGAATCAGAAATTGTGACAAATGCTTGCAAGAAAATCTAATAACAAAGAATTTGTAGCCTTGAACCGTTGCGTTTAACACCCAAATAGATGTGACGCCCGCTCAGCTCCATTTTCTTTTCTTTCTGCAAATATTCAATATCAAGGCCGCCTAGTCTACACAATTTTTGCATATCTAACTAATAAAGATTCCGTTTTAAAGATGACACAGCTGCTATTCATATCTAATAATCAAAATACTAGAATTTACTGAATCAGAACAACCGGTTAACGATGCGTCTCTCATCGCATCCCGTAAGCAAGAGGTTTAGCGTAACTATAAATACAGTTTGAATTTGAACGAAGAGCATCACTCAGGATCCAACAATCCAGAAGAATCTTAAAAAACAATCAACATGGTAAGAAGGCTCTTGAAGTTCCTTACAAAACGATTATGTACCAGCTAACGTAATTTTTTATTACTTATAGAAATACTTTGCCTTCTTGCTCGCTTTGATCGGAGCTGCTTCAGCTGTCTATGTAACTCCATTTGGCTACTCATCATATGGAGCCTACCCATACGCTGCTAGCGTCTACAGTGCTCCAATTGTAAGCAGCTACAGCGCTCCACTTGTAAGCGGCTACCACGCTCCAATTGTATCCGCCTACGGCGGCTACGGCGCCTATCCATACTCAGCTGGATACGTTTCACCATTCGGCTATGACTTGTGGAAGAAGAAGAAGGCAGCTTAAATTTAAGGAATTTTGGAAAAAGGACCTGGCTTAATGCTGTATAAAACTGAAAATAAATTTTGTTTCATGACGTAAAGATAATTGTTTTTCGTTGAGTTTTCACCGTGGCACAAAAAAGGATTCGATCCAATTAATGAGTTGATGCTAGGTTTGGTTAGGTACATTGGCTACCATGACATATAGCAGAACATTTGGACTACCATTAGTTCAGTTGTAGTACCACCAAGGTCACCTCCATAGGAACCTACGTATCAAACCAGCCTGTGCTGACGATTGAGCCGTGTGGCGGTCATAATCTTAAGGTCATCCAGATCGTAGAAGAAACCAGAATTTTCGTTCTCCTTACAGCCAAGATCGGACAATGACAGAGAAGGTGGAGAACCTCCTCCTCTCCTACTCATCCCCATCGTGATGAGGCAGTCGTAGCCTCAAGGCGGGTTCCCTGATTGGGCAGTGCCTATGGTAACAACTACTACCCCGCCAATGTGGATCCTGTTCAGCGACAACAGTGTGGTAGGACGACTGGGATAAATTTTCGATCCTTGTTATTTAGCATATGTTTCCGCAAAGTTATCTTATATTAGCCCTCTTCACAGGGCAGCGGTCATAATCGCCAATTTACACATAGCAAATGGCACTTTTATGTCCTTGCATATTTCATCAACCGAACCAGTTGTACCCTCCCGGGACAGCTCATCCGCCTTGCAGTTACCCACAATACCACCATGGTTTGGGATCCAATAGAGGGTAATATTGATGATGATGTTAGCTCATATCTTGGACTGTGGTGTCAGTTTTAATTTATGGTCTTATTCACAAAGAGACGAAAATCGAGTGTTCTGGTCAACAGTGTTGCGAACCACGGCTTTGTCAAGCTGCCGTCATTGCAACAAAAATATTTTTGACTAGGATACTTTTGGCTCGGTGGCGTCGGACCCAGCCAAACCAGCGGAGGTCGTGCGTATTTGAGCCAAAGACCCTGCTCCTAGAACAGCCTTCTTAAAACATGAAGATACAAGTGTGCCCATCCTTCGGAACACGGAAGAATCCAATGGAAGGTAAAAAATTAGCGTTCTTATTTAGCACATGTAGTCCGGATGGCGCAACGGTTAACACGTTCGCCTTCTACGCACCAGGCCCCGGTTCGATTCCTACTAAATGTGGTATCCGTAGTTTTCAATAAAAAAGGGGATTTACGTGTCGGACTATGAGACCACTCAGCTGTTAAATGAGTACAAATTTATGGGGTAAATAACTCGGTTGAGCGTGTTGCTGATCACACACCTCTGCACAAGACCGTCACGATCTAGAAATTGAGATGATGCTAACTCATATCGAGGACATGGTTCAAATTGGACTTTTGCGCCAGTTATTATACCATTCACGGATGCGATAGGGTATATTAACTTTGTCATGAAGCTTGCAACGCACAGAAGGGAGCATCTCCGACCATATAAACTATATATATTCTTGGTCAGTTTGATGAGACGAGTCGATTAAGCTTTGTCCGTCTATCCGTCTGTTTCTATGCAAACTAGTCCCTCAGTTTTAAAGCTATTGAGTTGAAATTTTGTACAAAGCCTTCTTTCTATTGCATGCAGTATACATGTCGGAACCAACGGAATTGGACTACTGCGTCATATAGCCGCCATAGGAACGACCGGTCCAAAAACTCGTCTTTATGAGAAAAACTTTTTTATTCCTAAAAATATCTTTTTCAAATTTGACACTAATCAATAATATCTTTAGCCAAGTCACATTCTGGAATTTGGTTGAAATTAGACTACTTTATCATATAGCTGTCATAGGAATGATCGTTTCACAAGCAAGTTTTTGTTAAAAAAAAACTTTTTTATTTCTGATGATATCCTTACCAAATTTCATATTATTCAATCATATTAACTGCGAAACCACGTTCCTATTTCGTTGAAATCGGCCCAGTATTTCATATACCTCTCATAGGAACAATGTAATCGAAGCAAGTCTTACTACTAATTTCAAAGTGGCAAATGCACCATAAATCGTAATAAAGGTATGAAAAGATTCCTGCACCGACGCCGCAGTCCATTTTCGACCCGTCGGTGAAAATCGTGATGTCAAAGTCCTTCACCACCTCGTCCCCTCTCCATTCAGCCCTGGTGGGGAATTTGGCAGAGAAGCTTCTGTCAAACCTCAGTTTGGGGACAGTGAAGTCTGTTTTTACGTTGACCACATCTCGTGGCGGAAGATGCAAGATCACGTTTAGCGCTTCCCTCGGGTAAGTTCGCATGGCACCTGTAGTGCCAAGACATGCCGTCCTTTGCACCCTGCCAAGTTTTGTTATGTTATATCCTTTAGCAAGTGCGGGCCACCAAACTAACGACCCATATGAGAGAATCGGACGGACTACTGCTGTGTACATCCAGAGGACCATATTTGGCTTAAGGCCCATGACCCTAAGAGTACATCGGTTTTCTTAGTGTTGTATGAGTTCCAGAGTTCTTTCGTTATTCTGGAGTTGATGGTTCTGTTCCAATTTTGGTTGGCCAGTTGCATCATCTTAGAGTCCATTTATGTTCTTAGTGTCTGTATTAGAATAGGAGTTGCTATTGCCATTGTGACACCCAATGCAGCTCCCTGCTTTGTGAGTCCATCCGCAATATCGTTGCCAAGGCAGCCGCTGTGGCCTGGTATCCATCGGAGTTTCAGCTTCCTTAAGGTGCAAAATCTCTGAAGAATTGAGAGACACTTAAGCACCCTAATCTGATAGTGTCTCACTACAGCGCTTTCAAAGCAGCCTGACTGTCCGAGTGAATGTAGATGTTACGCATCCTGCGTGTTGTTGAGACTAGCTCTGCAGCTTTTTGTATCGCTACCACCTCCGCCTGGAAGCTGCTGCACTCGTTCGGCAGTCAGAGATTGTGTACGAGCTCCGGCGAATGAAACGAATGACTGAAAAATTACGAACTGATCGTTATTACCAGGCATTTGGAGGGGAGTGGAGCAGTCACAAATGGCCGAAGTGGCGAACAGAGTGTGGAGCCGCTTTTTTTTCAATGTGGAGCAGAGCGGCGTGCAGCGCTTTTTTATACCCTTCACGAATGTGATGTCATGAAGTTTGCAACACACAGAAGGAAGGATCTCCGACCATATAAACTATATATACGAGGGTAAGGTGAAAAGTTCTCGGCATGAAGACATACCGTTACAATCAGTAAAAAATTATTTCCTGCCTGTGTGGGTCATTAGTTCGTATGACAAGTTTAAAATTGTTATCTCAAGTAGTTTTTTTACAAGCATTTTTGCAGTAGACGTCTTATGTGTTTTTCGTTCAAATGGAGAAACTTGAATATCATGCGGTCTTAAAATTCTTTGTTTTGGATGGATTAACCCCTAAGGAAATTCATCCGAAGTTAACAAAAGTTTACGGGAACTCTGCTCCTTCGATGTCAACCGTTCATACGTCATACGAAATCTGTTTGTATTCCGTTGAAGACTGTTAAGAGCAAGATCTCCTCTTACTACCTCAATGTTGCGGATTCCAAATGACGGAATGTGCCCACCTGCGCCGTATCAAGGAATATTTGGCGCTCCTATGACAGTAGGAAAACATCTGAGCTATTAACCAAGTGCCGTAGGGATGTCGCCAGGCTCACGGCGGTCATTACAGGACATTGGCCTATCGGAGACTTGGCATCCCCTATAATCCGCACTGTCGCAGCAAATGAGGATAAAAAAGAAACCCCCACTCACTTCCTCTGCGAATGCCCGGCCTTTGCTAGTGCCAGACATCGAGCATTGGGCGAGGCGTTTCTTGTTAACCTGGGGGAGGTATCGGGGAGCTGCTATGCTTCCTGAACTCCTCCGGTTGGATCTAGACAACCTTCCATCCCCTGTTAGTCCAACCATCTACTTATAAACGATTTTACCGAGGTTTGTGGTTACAAAACGGCGCATTCGCGATAATTGGGCTCTGGCAAGTTGTGCTTCAGCCACCACTTATACCAAACTAGGGTCAAGGGCTAATAGGTGAGCACGCACACAGACTGGGACTGATCACAGGCAGCGGCTGCAGGAATTGTAAGCTGCTAAATACCAAAGAAGCTTTGGAGCACCTCTTAGGCGAATGCCCGGCACTCGCAAGGACAAGACATATATGTCTTGGAGCCTACTTCCCCCGCAAACTTAAAACGATTGCAAACCTTAACATAATGAATCTTCTATGATTCGCAAGCGTGACGAAAACCTTCGAGCTCAACAAGGATTTGTTGATTACGACTGATACCAACACCTAACGATCTCTGCTGTTTTCTTTGTTGCATCACTATGGACCCAAGTGGTCTATGCGGGGCCGTGAGGCCGCCACCTAGGCTAGCCTAACCTAGGAACGACCGGTCCAAAAATCTGTGTTACTGAGAAAAACTTTTATATTTTTTAAGTACCGAATTAATCAAACTACATTCCCGAAATTGGTTGAAATTGGACTACGAGTACTATATCATATAGCTGTCATTTTTTTTCGCGGGAAACTTTTTAGAACAGGGTTGTTCTTGGGCATACATTTATGTTAAGCGAAACAACTCAATAAAACCGTAATGCTTCCCAATCTGAGTGCAAAATGACGCACAGAACAAAAAGTCAACGGTCAAAGAATTTTATGTAATTTTCATGAAATTTCTTTGACATTAAGCTGATAGCTTCTATCCAATAGACGCTATTATTACTATTTACATAAATATTTGACACAAAAAAAAAATTTGCATTACACTATTAGTCAAACATTCGACAAAAAAGGTAGTCATAAATTTGTCACGGTAATGAGCGCTTCAGTCAACTTTGTTCTTTTTTGCTCAATATAAATAAAATCACCGAAACAATTCATTTTGAAGAAAACTGTAGTGTTCTTTTTCCCATTCGTTAGAATAATTTTAAATCGAGTTTCCGAAGTAAAAATGGATTCTATTCTTCTTTTTTTGTCGAATTTTAGATGAAACGACTAGGAACCGGATAACCGTTTTAAACTATCTTTTTCAATATTTTTTCTTTGTTTTTTAAATTTTTTTTCTACGGGTGTCATTAGTTTAGTTTCTGTATCGGGAGTTGTTTCGCGAGGATCCGGATGTGCATGGACGAGGAACTTGTTGTCTAATGTATTCAATTATGCAAATTATGCTTCTCGATATTGTGTCATATAGAATTATAGTTATGTATAGAAAGTAACTATATTTATTTATTTTATATATTTACATTTTGATCTTATGCAAATTTACTCCTTGCTGAAAAGGCAAATTTTGAAATTTCGAGCAATATATTAACGAAAATCTGACTTTTGAATTTAGATAATTAACATTGAATATGCAGCCGGTTTTATGAAGTTAAAAGTATGAAATAAACGTTGATTAAATTAAGTACAAACTTGTTATATTCTCTGGCTATCAAGTCAAATAATATACGTATCCCGTTACTAGATTCCAATTAAAGGTCGCATTTTGCCGCAAATTGATTGAACCTTTGTCTTACATTTTTTAGGGTTTAATGATGATAACACTTTTTATATAAAATTCAATTAACACTTATTCGTCGAAATAAATGTCCATATAATAAAAATACACAATTTTTTGAACATTGATCTTTGGGTATTATCCCTTCATTTTCTAAGTATTATACGATTTTGAATTTATTTTCTGAATACGTGGACACTTTTCTCATAAAACTCGCATCACGGAATATATTTTAAATATATGAATGATGTGCTGACAACGAAGAGTACCAGCGCAGAACTAAAACTTTTCACAAAGACTAATGCTAAGAATATCAATAAACTAGATCACAAGAAATATGCTAATAAGGCATAAAGAACAAATTCAGTGTCAATGCTATAGAAAGTGAATTCTAATGCAATCGTCAGTTCAAGGTTGATTATACATATAGGGGTGAACATTAGTGCCATAGTTTAAAGGAGCTATCCAAAAAATACATTCAGAACTGGTTAAAAAAGAAAAAAAACTAGAATACATAGATAAAGTCGAATAAAAAAATATAGTTGTGAACTTGCAAGATTCTATTGGGCGATTCACATTTCAATCATATCTAACAAAAAAAAAATCCAAAAACGAACGAGGAGGGGGGATCCTCTTCCATAGTCCTCCTCGTGGGCGCCCCCTGGAACGGCAGGTGTCGCTGACCATTGCTAAAGGTGCGTTTTGCTAAGCACCACTCTGCGTGGATCGCAGCCGACGATCAAAAAGATTCATACAAATAGTGCTCCGTGCTCTATGGCTTGATTGCTAATCGCGAACAAAATGCGACGATCGTTTGTTTAGCAAAACGTATCATAACTATGTAAGTCAAGCTGCCAGTAAGGACGGTGCGATGATCTGTTTGAGGTAAACATTCCTCCTGTTGTAGGGCGTAAGAATAACACCATGGCCATTTCGTTTGCAGGCCTGTCATAGAAACCGACAAACAAAGGACAGGATGTACAATATACATATGTCAGCAACTTACACTATTCGTATTCGTCTATATGTTAACGAAACGTCAACTATGCCTCAGATAAAAACTGACTCAACGATTACGACTATTGGCTATCGTACAATCAGAAAGATTGGTTTCGGAAATGTGCGTACTCTCCTGGAGTTTCCCCGGAACGCACGATTTCTCAATTAGAGAATGAATTTCTGGGCTATAAATTAATTATCTTAGGAGTTAGCAAGATAAGGTGGTGGAACAGCGGAGAATTTATCTCTACAACAGGTAGCACTGTAATGTTGTACTCCGGTAGCGCTACCGGTAGTGGTTGTGGATCAGTTGTGTGGTGCTTCTCTTAATGAGCGCCGCACGAAATTGTCTCTTATCCGGCCTCCGACAGAATCATGATAGCCAGGTTCCAAACCAAAATGATAAACAGCACAAAAACAATGTTATGCTCCAACTGAACTCGAAAATATCTTGGTAAAAGACTCCTTCTGCAAACAACAAATCGCCGTCAAGAGCAGAAGGTTATGTGGGATTTGAATGCGAAGCATGGCGCTCAGAACAATGGGCTCAGACATTTGATGGGGAGGCACGGACTTGGGGATTGCAACGACAACGATGAAGAATACAGCGTTCTGCAACTTTCACAGTTTCTTCATCGGTGGTACTACGTTTGAGCATAAGGACCACCACTAAACCAGTTGGTCCCCTGTTGTTAGGCGGAGAATAAAAAATTAGATCAATCACTTTGCAATTAGTAAAAGATTCAAGAGTTCCCCCTAGACGTGCGAAATAAGAAAAACGCAGTTATTGACATGGGAAGAGATCATTATCTTATGATCGCTAATGTTCGATTGCGTAATGCAGCCGTGCGCCGCCCAAGCGACAAAAGATCCAGGCGCCCCAAATTCAACACCGCTCGACTAAAAATTCCGGCAGTCTTACAACAATATAACGATCATCTTGTGCACAAATCAGCTGGGATAGCTAGTCACATAAATGAAAACTGGGATGCCATAAAAAGTGCGAACATTAAAAGCGGAGATTCCATCCTTGGCACAATCCCAGATTGCCGGAGTAAGCCCTGGATTTCCGACGCTTCACGGCAGTGGATTGTTGAAAGAAAATGGCTGAAGGTTAGTTTGGTTGCAACATCAAACGACAATCGAAGCAGCTTCGAACTTCTATAGCTTCAGAAAGCTTGAAAGGTTGAAACGCATCACTTGTAATGAACCACATCTGCTTCAACCGGCGTATCGATGGTAGAACCTTATGAGTACTGATCTGTCGGTATTACGAAACCGGAGGCCGAGGGTCCCATTACACCCAGACCTCGATTCAAGCGCGGGGGCATCCCAAGAAGTAACAACTTAAGTGCCGTACACAGTGTCATCAAGGAGTTTACAAGTGATCGTAGCTCTTGTCAACATCCGGTGAAGAATAGTGATGGAAAGCTACTTATCTTGGAGGTAGATCAAATAAGGCGGTGGAAAGAACACTTCACAGCGGTTTAAAACCGTGTTATCTCAGGTGAAATGAAATGTCGCGTTCTGCATGTAAGGTGTTGGAGGATTTTTAGATTTGCAGTGGAGTTCAGCAGGGGTGCATCCTCTCACTGATCCTGTTCCTTACAGTGATCGGCGATGTGGTGCATGCAGCCCTATTCGGACTCGACAAAGGAATTCAGTGGACTTTAACATCTTATCTACAACATTTTGACTATGGTGATGTGATGACATATGCCTAAAAAAAAAATAACTGGCACAACAGTCCAATTTGAACCATGGCCTCGAGATGAGTTAGCATCATCTCATTTTCTAGATCGTGACGGTATGTCTTGTGCAGAGATGTGTGATTAGCAACACGCTCAACCCAGTTATTCTCCCTTAAATGGGTACTCATTTAAAAGCTGAGCGGGCTCATAGTCCGACACCTAAGCCCCCTTTTTATCGAAAACTACCGCATTCAGTAGGAATCGAACCGGGGTCCAGTGCGTAGAAGCTGAACGTGCTAATCGCTGCACCATCCGAACTACATATGACATATGCCTACTCTCCCACAAAATCATGAATCTGTCCGCAATGGTGTTAGATTTCGAGAAGGAAACAAGCAAGTTTGGGCTAAAGATTAATACAAACAAGACCAAGGTTCTTAGCCCGCCATTGCGAAAAAGAAATCCGACGCCTACTGCCATCAATATTAAAGGACAGCTTTGTCTACCTGGGTAGCATTGTTGCCGAAAATGGTGGCACGGAGCAGGACATCGCTCGGCGTATCAACCAGGCTAAATTCCAATACAGCATGCTCTCCAAAATCTGGCAGAGCAATTATCTCAGCATCGAGACCAAGTTGGGCTTTTTTAGCTCCCTTGTACTGTCTGTGTTTTTTATGGGAGCAGCACATGGAAAGTTTCCGTAAGAGTTACCAGTAAGCTGCCAGTCTTGTCTACTCATGTCTTCGTCAAAATAAAATAATTTTCTGGTCCAAAAAAATATCGAATGAAGAACTAAGTCGGCGTACGCGTCAGACGCCAATCGACAAATCGATACGCAGGAAAAAATTACCGAGAAGGGATCCTGAAATCACATGGCGTCGATCTGTGGCAAAGGAGTGTAAGGCGCCGGGTAAGTCGTTTGGGAAGTTACGCCACATTGCCCAGAACAGATGGGGTGCAGGAGTTGTTCACACCCGATGCCCCACTAGAGGTAAAGGCAAAGTAGAATGCATTAATTCTTTTAACACTTGGACAGCATATATCCCAGCAAATTTCTAAATATTCTAGCACCGCAATATGAAGTAAGTCGTAAATAACCGCCGAAACATTCCAATTTTGAAGCAAGGCCTCGAGCTGAAGTAGCATCCTCTCATTAACTTAATTGTTATGCTGTGTTTTATGCACAGGTGTTTGACCAGCATCACACGCAACCGAGCATATGGATACGCGTTTAACAGTTGGCTCGTAGTCCGACGCGTAAATTGCCTTTTCTACAGCATTCAGTGGGAATTGAACCGGGGCCCATTGCTTAAACTCGAAAGTGCTAAGCGTTGCGTCATCCGGACTACAGTAAATCTTGATCAATGATAAAGAAGACATTACAGTCCTAGAACTCTCAGGGTCTTCATATTTTGAATCATTTTTATTTTTTCGTAGTACCTTTTATTATTTTATTAACTCCCTACTTTCTCACCAAACGAACCATTTTGTTTGTGTATTACCCTAGGATATTCCTAGGGTTTTGTATGTAACCGACCTAAGTGTTTTGGTCACAAATTTCAAGTGGCCCATCATAATTCATTATATGGATTCGATTTTTTTATAATTTAATTGCCTTGACCCCTCCAGGGGTATGGGGGCGTCAAATCTTCTTGCCTTTTTTTGCCTTGTTGACCTTTTGATAGCATATCCACTTTTCAGACGTGCAGTTGCTACCATGCAACTCTTATCCGCGCAGTCGTTATACTAACAAGCTCGGAGCGCAGCTGGAGTTCTAGTAGAACCCACAGGCAGTTTTTTTTTGTTTGCTCCGAGGATCGAACCTCTATCTCTAGATCATAGAGTGGTGGCCGAACGAACGTGTCCACCGAGCGCGTCATTTTATGTGAAACGCAATTATTTTTATCTTCACCACCATTTTTATAATTCCTAACACATTTCACTCTCTCGACAATCTTCTTCCTCCTGTCTTTGAAATTTTAAATGATTGAGGTATGCCATAAAATTTTGTTTTTGAATTTTTGTGTTTGGCGACGGAAATAAATAATAATTTTCCTTATTTTCCACCTCTCCAAACACTCTTAAGCTCTCATGCTCAGCGAACATTGTGGCCAACATCACGAGAGTGTAGAGTGGTCTCGTAAAGTTGGACAATGGAATCCGTGTCAATTACACTAGAAGCAGGATTGTTATTGCCCATAGTATTGCTACCCTGGATTTTAAGCTATCAGGCAGTGAATCCATTTGATATTCTATAGTGCGTGAAAACCGTTATTTCAATAGCTTAGCCTCCAGTTTAACTCTCCCAAATATCCTTTAAAGGCTTCATTACTCCGGATAAATTCAAAGATGTTAGTTTCTCTTTAGAAAGGATGGATCTTTTGTTTTTTTTAAAATGACTCGATATGGGATTTTTTTTTTTGATTGCTCGTATTTACTACCTTTTCTTCTTTTTACTGTATATTTGGATCACACATTTGGGATGGCATGTTCCTTCTGCTCCCATATTTCTTTCGATTATCTGTTCATACACTTTTTTCGTCTGCACACGCCATTAAAAAGGCGAAATACTGCTAAAATTAAGCTTTACCTTGAGTATTATGCCGTTCTCGTCAACTAACAATTTGGTTTTCTAACACATTTCATAAAGTTTCAGTTAAAATTTGAAAGTTGCTTTAAGTATACACTTAAGAGCGAATTTAAAATAATTCGTTGAATACATTCTCAGCTTTTTACAAGCTAACTCTAAAGTTTCCACAATTTTCATTACTAATTTATCGAAATATTTGCATAATTCAAGGCGATTTTAAAAGATACTTCATCTCTTCAATGACTGAAATCTCAAATATGTATATTTACGAGTATATTGGAAATTGCGGAATAATTCAAAACCAAATATAAGAGTGTTTTCCCCACAATAGTTTTAATGAAAATTACATACAACACGGCTGTGATGTTTCTTTCACCCGAGCAAAAGCTCATTCCCATAAAAAACAACTGAAAGATCAATATCCCATATTGGCTTACATCTGGATCAAAGTTGAAAGTGAATTGGTTGACTTTCGCGCCTTTACCTTCTATCCTGAGCCCGCAATTCGCACCCACCCACGCGGCGAATTATTTGAATGGTGGTTGTTTGAGTTCGCTTGTCAATGATCCAAGCCGTTCGATTAAGAGCTCATCTTTGTCCGGTTGACTTGAACACGGCTATTGTGTGGGTGAATTGCAGACTTCGCACATAAATATGTATGTATGTATGTATATGCCGAGAAGCAAGTTGATGTTCAACGAATTCATTTGCAACTCTGATCCAGACGCGATCCCATACAGAATTTGGATTTTTGACGGTCAGTCGATTTGGATGGGAATGAGTTTTCGATCCAGCGAAAACAACGCAGACTATTGAGAAAAACTGGTAGCAAATAGCAGCGTTCGAGACAACCGGACATACTTGAAACGAACGGCCTGGATCAAGTGACAACTGAATTCAATAGTCACCACATGGACGGTGGAGGGGCCGAGTTGCAGGGCTTCATTCACAAATGTACAGAACAAATTGCCGAGAAAAAAGTTTAAGTTCAACCAATTCGCTTTCAGCTTTAATCAGTGATTGCATACGAGACTTGGAACAAAGGCCGGTCAGTAATTTTGTATGAAAATTGATCTGATCCAAATGAATCGAACGAATGTCACAGAATGAAAAGGTGAAAACAAAAGAGTTAGGCGAGTAACTTTTAGACGATACACAGTTTACCTAAAAAAATATTAAACGACATTTCGGAAATAAAGAAAAAGTCATTATTTTATTCCGGGATTTCTAGTGATTATCTTGAAAACTATCTGAAACACGAAAAAGATTAATGTCTCATTTTTAAGAGATTCCCGGTGATCTTTCATTTTATTTTAGAATATTTCAGGCTGCGATCGACGGTTTTCAAAATATTTAAAAGAAAACTAAAAAGGTAGTTTTTTAGTTTTTCCGAGATTCTACGAGATTCTACCGAAAGTTCAATTCATATTTACGAGCAGTTTTGGCAGAATCTTCTCTGAACCCCACTATAAAAATAGAAAATAAAAAATATCCTGGATAATAATATCTTTCACAATACAACGCGGCAAACTTGATAAAATTAAGTAATTTTAACGTTTTTTTGCAAATTTCAACCCTCTATAGCCGCCAAACCCACTCTAGGAGGCTGGCCAGGCTGGGAAAATGTTGCAGGGGTGCATCAACCCAAAAACTCCTGCCGTCTCAAGGAAGCTAGCTGCCTGGGCAGAGCGGACCTGAGGTTAATCGTTGGCTACCCCACGGGACACCAGTGGGTGAGATATCGCCTCAACAAATTGGGTCAATTCATTAAGATGGAATACGGCCTTTACCTGGAAGACATGGATTCCACCAAACACTTTCTTTGCAAATTTCTGGCGAATAATCATTCCATGCTTGTTTCTTGCAGACTTTATCCTGAGCTCAGGCTGAGTGAGGTTCTTTTGGATAAAAAACTATGTCACAATAGATCTCATGGCTTAGCCTGCTTTTATTTATTAACGTACTCGGAAGTTTATTGAAAAAATTAGTTTGGACTTACTTGGAAACTTCCTAATCGTGCTAACAATACTATTGTAAGAAGATACGTCGGACATTTTCCCATTTGATCTGGACATTTATTTTTGTACTTGAATTGAATATCAATTACTAGACTTTTCTCGGGTGTCTATAAGCTCCTAAAGGAATTACTCTATTTTCGTCCCCGCTGAATGTCTTACAAGTACATGGCATTTATGACGTAACGATTCATTTAATATCCCTTTATCAATCGTTATCACTAAATTTCCATCCACTGTAAAATTTAATCATACAAATTACAACTGGCTTTAATGACATTGTGATAATAAATTATCAATGAATCCAAGCAGGTCCGCAAACAAAAACAAAAATCTCTTGGTGCTTTTTTTCCGCCAAGTTGGTCCAACTGGTTTTTCTGTAAACTTCTCGTCTCAAGTGTTAATCGCATCCGAAATAATCAAGTGATTGACTCTTATGACTCTTTTGTCAATGCAAAATCTTTAATTTTAGTGCATTATAGAACTACAAGAATTTGAACGTTTTTCTGCGACTCTTCACCTGTACAGGTTAGAGCAATAACATGTTTTACGACAACAACCTAAATCTTTATGGGTTTATGTTCTTCTCTCTACACTCGACACGGGAAAAGAAATACTTTAAGTTCGCCATAGACGATACAGAATTCCTCTCCGGACAAACTGATCTGTCCCGGCTTTCAGATTTCCGGATTGTGTAGGTAGACTCATCCTTCGGACTCTTCAGTCAGCCGGATCCAGAATTAAAAATCGATCTGGAAAAACGGATCCGTCCTGGCTTTCGTTCCGGAACTCCTCTTCGGAAAACTGATCCATCCTAGCATATGGAGGACTTTATTTAGATTTAGGCGAACCGGAGTGAAATTTACCCGTGGACATTTTAATTTATCTTTGTGTTCGCCCCATTTTGCCTCAACTGAACTATGAACTTGCTTACTGGAAAAATGATTTTTCTTAAAATATTAATTAATTTCATTATTTTTTATTAAATTTTAAACGAGACTCCATCTATTTCACATCAAATTTGAGAACCTACCCTAGATGGGTCAATTACAGCGTTTTTTCTGCTTTGACGTCGCTTAAACTACACCATAAGCTATGAAGTCGCGAAAAAATAATCTATTTAATTGCAAGTTGTTTTCTGTCAGGTTTCGTTTAAATAGCATTTAATGGGATCTTTTGATTTATAGGTCACGATGGCTTGCATTTGAAATTTGACGAGTGACACTACATTTTATTTTTATTAGTTATATATCATTTTCATGAACCAGGTGTGAATGGCAACTGCCTATTATATCTTATTTTGGAGATGTTCGATCTTCTCTCTGAGTTCTTGTCCAAATAATTTATTTATCTGTTTATCATCGTATATCTTTGATTGGACATGTTATTTTTAAAGAAATCTGCAACGTGAGAAACTCCTTTTGTGCTGTGCTTGTATCAATTCATTTCTTGTCTGCATCAAAATTTTGTTTGTTTGTTTTTTTTTCACTCACGATTCAAAGCGCATAGTATCTTTGAAACAGGTCCAAAGAAATTTTGGTATAAATAGAGATCCTGATGCACTAAAATGCATCACTCAAGTTTTGTTTCTTGGAAGAACACATTTTAAACTAACAAACATGGTAAATATTAAATTATAATACAATCAGCGAAAATCACATTGACCATCTTTTCTCCTCGAATTGCAGAAATTCATCGTAGTTGCCTTAGCAGTAATTAGTGTCGTTATAGCCCTACCACCACCAGATCATTTGGCTTCATTGCACGGCGCATCGCATGCCTCTTCGATCCATGCAGCATCACAAGCTACAACACTGAGTGGCGCATCCCATGGAGCAGCCATTATTCCAGTTGCCCCAGCGCATGGAGGTCTTTTACACTCAGGTAACCTTGCTTATGGCCATGGACATAACGCAGCCTATCTTATTCCGGCACATAGTGGAGCTTATCACGGTGCAGCTCTGCCGTTGAATACTCATGTTGCCAGTGCACCAGCTTTTAGCTCGGCCTATTCAGCTGGATATCATCAGGGTGTGGCAAATAGTCATCTTGCGGCTCATGGTTATGGCGGACATCAACCAGGATATCAAGCAGGACATCAAGCAGGACAACATGGCGTTTATGTCGGAGCTATTCCTGCCCATCCCGTCTTGCTTCCAGCAGCTCATGGTAAATACTAGGCAAATTTGGAAAAACTGATATTTTCAATGTGTGAACACTGCATTCAATAAATTTTATAACTTTTTCGAGCAAATCGTGGTTTGAGGTTTTAATGATTTAAGCATAATTAATTAATAATTAAGTTTCACGGGCGATTTTTGTTGTACGATAAAAGTCGAACAACAAAAACATAGTGAAATTTTGCATAGTTTCAACCGCATTGAGATACTTTTCTGAGCCGATCAACAAAACTCCGTGTTCTGTATTTTATGTCGTACGTGATAAACGTGCAAGTATTTTGATAATGTGAAACAACTTTTTTTTGAAACGGATGAGCTTTTGGTACGAACATGTGTACATGATTATGTTTCACACTAAAAAACGTAAACAGAAATCGACTTGACAATGGACCCGTAGTAAATTTTCGCCTAAGGTCGTACGAACATACCGCAAATGTCTACAATAGTTTCGCTCTGAAAATTTTATGTTCGTACTGCCTAAAGAGGGAGTCGACCAGAGGGTTGGTCCAGAGTTACTTTTCCTTAGGCAGTACGAACATTCCGCAAATGCATCGTAAAAATACTTCAAAAATGTAGGCCCGCACTAACCGAACTCATATAAGAGTTTGCTCCGCTTCAGACAGTACGAATACAAGAATTTCTTAGTTGTACGTAAGAAATGCCCAACATATAGTAGTTCGCCTCTTTCACTAACAGTGGGTTTTTTTTTTAAATAGTCTCGCGACCGAAAAAAACGAGATTTTGTGCACTAAAGTGCCGAACGAAAAGAAAACGAATTATACATAAAATATTTTCGACATTCACAACAATTAATTTCTTTTTACAAAATAATGAGAAAAATCGCAACTTACGTATTGGCAGAAGACGATATGGCATTTCGTGCTGACATAATCGCTACTTCTAATGTGACTCGCAAAGCAAATTTCCCAAGATATTGCCAATGCCGCTGCTGATGCCTCTTTTGCTGCAGCAACGTGCGTCGTAAAACTTTATAGTTCGTTCTTCTTTCTTAGATTCGCGCCTCGCTGAACAAGTGAATATTGGACCGGATAACGTGCACGTTGTGTCTCATTGTAGAGTGTCATCTCGTAGAGGACTCCTTTCGGTACTATTTTACGATTTTTCAAGAGTTGGATAAAACCGAGGAAGAGCGCAGTTTTTCGGAGTAAACCCAATGCCAATCATTTAGTTTTGTTTCTTCACGGTTTTCTCCAAAACGAGAGGCCTCACTGACAGAAAGTTTCATCGTCGGGTTTAGACAGTTTAGTACTGTCGTAGAATCGCTCCATTAAATTTCTTTCCGGATGGTGTAGTTTAAGGAACGACGTATGCTTCTCAACAGGTGTACTTCGGGTACGTCAGTCTGCAATTACAGCTTCGGAATGGACATGTATTTAAGTATTACGGATCTTGACTTTGCCGCAACCAATGAGATTTCTACGCTACCAGGAGTTTGGATCCGCAGGTTTATAGCATTATATATATAGCAGCGTAAGCGTCCTCGTCAGCGTTATTCAGATGTGTAGGTCATCGAAGCAGTTTAATTTCTGATGAGATCCTGGTTTGTGAAATTCGCAGACGCTCAGTATCTGGTAATTCCTTCACTCAGCTCCTCAATCGATAGAACATTTCTTCCGGAATGGATTCATCCCAGTCGAGTTTGATACTCCAAGCGTCAGGTAGCAGGATTTTTAATCCAATGTTAGAGAAGTCCGAGGGGATTGTAGATTGACATCGGAACTCCTAGCATTTCCCTTTTTGTTGGCGGTCGTTCCCCAGTAAGTTCATCTTTACTGTCTTTGTTGAATTTTAGCGAATACCTTACGGAATCAGTTTTTCTATGCTAAAATGTGACTAGTACCTTTCCGATGTGGTTGTCAGGGCTGATGAATTGATAGGATTCCTTCCGACTAGTCTCCTCGCCGTTCATTAGTTTGTTGAATACAGCGGTGTTAGAATTCCTCTCAAAACCTCCTTGAACGTGTCTGAATTGAATTTCTTTGGCTAAATGAACTGCATTCTCTTCAGTATCAACGCCGTCTAACACATCATCACCATAGTTACTTTCCTTTTAGCTTTTAACTGCGCTATTGCTTTCACACATGGAAGCATTTAACTTCAATATATACGGCGCGGCGCTTGATATTGCGAAGATGTTGCACCGAAGGTAATTACCGTCATGACGTATGTACGTGGAGTCTTTGTTTTGTCGCAATCTCTCCATAGAAACGATGGGCATATTGATCTGCAAGTCGTACCCAAATGAACATTTCTTCGATGTCGGTTGCTGCCATTTTTCTTTAGAATTTTTTTAAATCACATTTTTTTTTTTTTTTTTTGAGAATAAGTCAAAAAAGGATCATTGCTTTTTGGAGGATAATTAATTGGGGTCTATTTCGTAGAGCAGAGCTGGGGTATCTATTGACCAAGCGAGCGGTGCCAGGTTTAATCCCTCTCAAGAACATATTTCAACTGCTGCTTTTCACGACAGCCTCCAGTTGACTCATCAGCAAATGAGTACATAAAATGATTTGTTAAGCATTTTTTGGAGTAAACGGGACGAAATAATAAAGATTATTTCCATCATTCAGTAGAAAAATATCTTTGAAATGAAGTGCTCTACTACACTTCGTACCCCATATTCAGAACAAAAGGGGGATATTTTATGTTAACATCCACGACAAGTCGGACAGTTATTTATAGGATTAGCCATTTATAGTAAAATCTAAATTTCCATTCTCAAAATATAGTTTTATTCACTTACTCGGATATCATCAAAACCCTAAGGTCTAATTATTATTTATCATCGAATTGAAGAAATCGTAAAGCTGACCCCTGAGTAACAAAACGGCTGGTAGTTTTCTTGGGTTGGTGGCTAGAAGAGTGTACTGAACCATAAACTTTGTCGCTATTCGGTTTCGCTTCATCATGACCGGCACCTGATGGTCGCGAAGGATTAAACAGTGCCGGAACATATCCATGAGAAGGACTGCCGTACAAAAGAGGCGCATTGGCGGATATCGCAGGACAAGCCACTCCTCCATGAAATGGTCCATAGTAAGGGACAGCAAGATAATAGCTAACACCATTTGGAGGAAAGGCAATTGCACTTCCAATTAAAGCCAGCACGACTATGGTGAATTTCTGTTGGCAGAAAAAAACGTATAAGTGCTAAATTGAAAACTCAAGATAACTTATCTTACCATTTTGTTTATTCTGAGTAACTACGTAAAAGATGACAACAGTTTAATGATGCACTTTGTTGCAATCTTGGAATATTTATACTCTTTTGTGAAAACCAGTTTAGTGGATTACACCAATTAATTGCAACAAGAGAAAAAAAGGATAAAGTTCAAATGCTACTTACGACTAATTAAGGAAAAATACGAATGTTTGACTGTTGCAGTAGTCATTTTCCGAAAATATAAGTAATTTCATGAATCGTTTGACTGCATGTAAAATATAAATGTATAAATGTGTTTGGTTATGTTTTTTTTTGTTGCAATCGCCAAAGGTGCATTCACTGTTCATGTGTCGCAAGGCGAATTTTGTTGCAGTGGTGACGCAGGAATGTTACTGACGTATAATTCTTAGAGTGATTGGCATTACCATCGGGTAACTTAATTGACTTTGCATATTATTGTATTATTATGATGTTTAATTCCATGGTATCATTTAACCCAAATGTTTCTGATACGAAAGACCAACAGGCAGGGCCGGATTTAGATTTGCCCCTTACAAATCGGTTTCAGCTGATTTTTTCACCTCAAGATTTTTAACCGGTTTACATACGATTCGAGTTCAGTTTAGTATGTTCAGTTTATTTTTTTTCCGCACGATCTATGAATTTAATGTGGTTTGATGGTAGTCACGAACGGTTTGGTTCGATCGTCTATGGTGACGTTAAGTCCCCTTTTGGGGAATTATGATTATTTGTTGGAAGCTTTGAAAAAAATCGTTCAATCTTTTCAATCAGATATCTGATGTAATAAAATTCAATCTTAATCCAAAAAACTATGGCTCAATTCCCCATTAGAAACTACTTTCAGCAAAGTTTAATTTCCAATGCAGCGTTTCAGTGTTTTCCAATGGTTGGTTGAAGAAAAAGAAGAAGTATACAGCAACTACACTTTAAAAGAGAATTTAACCGCCTCATAATAGCTGTCAACAGCGCTTCAGCCAATCACATTTAGCTGTGTGCTGTGCAGCACACATATATAGCAAAGTTTATCAGTTCTAAAATTATTTGCTGCATTCCGTTGTAAGGGCTAGACATATTCGCAGCCTTAACCCCTTGTGGAGCAAAGCGCATCAACCACTCCTGCACGCCACCGTACTATGTTCTGGGCAATGGGGCGCAACTCCCCAAATTTCTTACCTAACGCCTCACACTCTTTTGCCACAGATCGACGCCAAGTGATTTTGTGACCTCCTCTTGGTTGGTGGCTGGAAATGGGGTTCTATTTCATGGCATGTAAATCAATTTATGATCCTTCCGCAATATGTGACCTATCCACCCTCATTTTGGCCTGCGTTTCAATTCGTGGATTCGCTTCTCACCCGTACGCCGACTTAGCTCTTATTCGATATTATTTCGGGCCAGAAAAATCTTAGAATTCGATGAAGACATGAGTTGGTAACCGTTACTGAAACTTTCCATGTACTGCTCCCATTCAAAAGCGCAGACAGTATCAGGGAGAGAAACAGTCCCAGCTGGGTCTTGATGCTGAGAAAATGCTCCGCCAGATTTTGGAAAACATGCCGTATGCGCATTTAGCCTGGTTGACACGACGAGCGATACCCTACTCCGTGCCACCATTTTCGGCAACAATCCTACCCAGGTAGACGAAGTCCACTTTGTCCACAGACTATCCATTAATATTGATGACATTAGGTGTAGGATTTCTTTTCGCAATGGCTGGCTAAGGACCTTGGTTTTATTGGTACTAATCTTTAGTCTAACTTTGCTTGCCTCTCTCTCAAAATCCAACGCCATTCCGGACAGATCCACGGTTTTGTTGGAGAGTACGCATACATATTATGTACAATGTAAATTTGTTAAAATATTTGTTATTGTGCTCGAATGACTAAAAAAAACGATGTAACCAAGTTACATACATAGTATGTATTTTACTTGCCCAAATGTATCTTCACGAGTGAACACCACAATTAAAATACTCGCATATTTTAACATGAATAACCCATGTACTTGGTTAACTCATACCTGATGGTATGTTACAAACAATTGGTATTGAGATACTGTATCTAAACAGGTGACAAGATTGCTTCTTTTTTGTAGTAGAAGTTGCGACTTTTATTGATGGATCTAACTTGACAGGCATATGGACTTATAACCATACATTAAATCCGTATATTTTATCTAAATTTTAGATTGAGTGTTTAGACATAGGAAAAATAAAACTTATTTGAAACGGACAGGATCATCTGGAAAGTCCTTAAGATGGAAATTTTGATGCAATTAAAATATCGACTAAACAGGCGAGAGCCACAAAGTACAACCTGAATAACCTGGACATTTAATGACCACTTTGAAACTACAAAATATCAGATACTCGTTAATTTAAAAGCTCAGCTGTGAAGTCCAATAATTAACGAAAAAACGGAATGAACAACTATCGCATATGAAACTGTTATTATTGTTATTGCGATTAAATAGATATTTATTCAGATAATATCTAGATATTTAATACTACTGCCATTGATTCAATCAACACTCAGTCCGAAAAGTTTAAGAAGCTGGTAGCGAAAGTGCATTTCTGGATTGCCTTAAATTGTCTAATAATTTATAGGAATGATTCACTTAAATCCATATCAAACACCTCTGCAATAGCCTGCAGACTCAAGATGTTTGATAAATTCACCTGTCAAACATTAATTTCCTTGCATTTCTCATGCGTTAGCCTTGAACTTGTTGAAAACGAGTTTTTGCTCGTTAACACGAATTCTAATAGGGTTCATTGATTCCAATAAAACTGATACTGTCCGCTGTTAAATTTTATGTTAATTTTGTCGCAGATATCATCTAACATATCTTTTATTAGACAAAAAATCGAACGATTGCATCAACAGGTTTATGCTTGTTTTGGGTTGTTGAAATGTAAAGTAGTTTTTTTCTCTGATTAAATGGAGCAAAAACGAGATGATGTGAATAAAAAAAAAGAAATGTATAGATAAGATTAAGAAAATCTCCATCATTCCGTCATTTTTTTACGCCGATTCGAAAATAAGTCTAATAGGACCCTCACATAAGCATGATTTTGCATACATTTTTGCACAAAAATTTAATTTGAACGATCATGGATCCCCCACACTGCTGAAAATTTTAGTTGCAAAAATTTTAACAAAATTTCACTATTGAACATGTAGTTACTTATTTTCATATGCAGTTCAACCGAATCTTCTTGCGACTAGTACGCACTGCGATCTATTGAATAGATTCTTTTGAATCTCACCAGATTCCCCTGTATATCTCTCGTCTCCCTTGACTGATTGACGCTGTAAATTTTGTATATATTGTATTTTCTGCATCTTTTGAATTCCGTCCAATATGACTCATTGAGTCTGTGACATGAATATACTAAGCATTACGCCTAGTACGCACTGCGACTCTTGAATAGATTCTTTTACGTCTCGACAGAATCTCGCATATTTTTAAGGGCTATTTAATATTTCGATGGCCCCCTTTTACAACAAAACTTATCCGTACACTAACACAATTTTGAACAAAGAGTTGTTCTCCAAGTTTTGTGCAAAAATTTGCCAGTGTGAGGTACGCTTTACGAACATTATGCTAGCGAAATTTGAAATTTTAATTGTAGCTACATTTGAAAAATCAATGAATTTTCTTATGGCTAAATAGGCCGCCAGGAAACCAAGCGGATTCAGAGCTTATTAACTTTAATAAATACATAGTTTCGCCAATTTCGACATAATACTGCACATAAAAAGAAAACTGATGGTCGATTGATGAATAAATTAATTTTTAATGCACACGCGCAATACATCACTATGAACATAATAAATCCGCAATTAGGAAAAGAAAAAAACTAATTTGTGTTTTCTAGAATTCTCGGTGACTTCTTTTTTGGTCATATGAAGAAGCTGGGCTGAAACAAACTGAACTGATTAAACTAATTTGAACTATTTTTTATACCCTTCACGAAGTAGGGTATATTAACTTTATTATGGAGTTTGCAACGTGCAGAAGAATGCAACTTCAACCATTTAAAGTATGTCTAGAAAGTAAGAGCACTGTTGAACTCTCGCACCGTGAGAACTCTTTTTTTTCAACAGTTGGCAACACGGAGTAGTAGTGGAGATTTCCCTGAACACAACGGACACCGGCGATCCCCGTTAGTACCGAAACTCACCTCATAGTATCCATTTCTGCGAAACATGGCAAAAAGAAATCCCGCCAAATGCGAGATGCGCGCTGTCGTAAGGCTCCTTCTCGCGGAAGGAAAAACGCCGACTGAAATTTTTGCACGGATCAAAACTGTTTATGGCGAAGGTGTTATGAACCGAAAAATGTGCTTAAGTGGTGTCGTAGGTTTAATGAAGAAAGAACGGGTAAAGTAGTGGAAGACCTTCAATTATGACCTTTGAGTTGTTGCATAAAATCGAGAAAAGTGTTCGTGAAGACCGCTGATCGACAGTGGATGAAATGTATGCGATGTTTCCACAAATCCAAAAAGCTATCTTACAAGAGGCAATTACGGAAACGCTGGGATCCCGAAAATTGTGATAAATAGGTCCCAAAACAATTGACAGAACAGCACAAATTGAAACGGGTCGGTAACGATCGCGAGTTCCTTGAGCGATTTTAATTGGAAAGTGAGAATTTTCTAAGCTTCATTGTGATTGGTGATGAAACATGGGTAGCTTATTACACCCCTGAGACAAAAGACAGTCCTCACAGTGGCGGGAAACTGGTTTCCCATCTGCCAAAAAATTAAAATCCTTAATTTCGGGAAAAAAATCATGGCTTCCGTGTTTTGGGACTGAAAAGGGAACATTTTGAATTTGAATTTTTGCCTCAGGGGGAGACGATTAATACAGTACCATAACGTGAAACTCTAAGCAATTTAAAGAGAGGAGTTCAAAGCATACGGAGTAGAATGTTGACAATGGGAGTGCACTTGTTGCACGACAAAGCCCGCCCGCACATGGCCAACTCCACTAAGTCGCTTTTCAATACCTTTGGTTTGGATATTTTGAACTACCCTGCATACTCCCCTGACCATCAGATTTTCATCTTTTTACCTTCTGAAGGTTTAAAATTTGTATCCAATCATGTGAAACAAATTTTAAGCCGATGAAGAAGTGAACCAAGAGTTCTTGAAGTGGACGAAGAAGATGGCAGGAGAGTTCTATGAGGAGAGAATAAAAAAAACTTGTGCCACAGCTTAAAACCCGCAAAGAAGAGGAAAGCTACTACGTGGAAAAATAAGTAACGTTTATACCTTCAACATCATGTATTTTTTTTTATAAATAATTTTTTTTTATAAAATAGAAAAATTGTGTACTCTTACTTTTGGACACGTCTCGTACATTGCGGCGAAATGTGGTGAAATACAAATTCAGGGAAAAAGTCGAGATTTGACGCGAGATTTATTTTAAATCTTGTTTCAAATCTAGATTAGGATATCTTTATATTAAATGTACGAGTATGGTAAATCCATCCATTTGTGGGTAAATTTGCTCAAATCTCGAGCTTTTTCAAACCGGGTTTTCTCTCTGAATTCTTATCAAGGGGTGTAGGAGACTATGGAAGTTGAGGGTGCCATGCAGGCTGGAAATTCTGGTCGTTATCATGGGAGGGGGAGGAAAAGGATGATAGGCATTTAAACCGGATAAGTTCTTGAAATCGCTCCTAGCTGAACTACCATTAATTGTTGACGGAGCTACTAAATCTTCAATTTTTCATATCTTAGTCCTCTTCAATTTTCCTTATCCACCATCCTTCAATATTGCTTATCCTTTGTCATTCGTAAAAACGCACATATTTTTTTGTTTTTTGGGTATGCAGAAAGGCGGGAGGGGTTTTTATTCTAAACAAAATATTTTTTTGTATTAAAGTTGAAAATAGGTGACGGCTTTAGCATGATATGCATAACGAAGAACATGCTCAGGAAGCGGATATCCAAACATGATTCCGGAGTGAAAAGAGTAGATACAATACAATATAGTACGAGTCATCATAATTGTAGTTTTATTAAAGAGACCTCTCCCATGGTCGTTTACTTTATCCATACAACGGACGTCTGAAAATAAATATATACTTCTTTCTTGAATATGTTAAATATTAAAATATCCAGACGTCAAGATAAGAGCACTCGAGGTAGTTTTTATAATAACACATAGTATATCGGCAAAATTGTTGGCAAGGTCATTCCATTTTTAATCAAAGTATTAATAGTTCAAATAAAAAAAACGATGATTTGCATTGTTGCTCCTACGCTTCAACCAACAAACCGAATCAGCAAAGACTATTTCTCTCAAAGAGACTAATCGGACCAAGTAATAACTCGTTTGAATACTTATTACCATAATTAAATTTAAGAATTTGTCCGTTTTGACAAGAGTAAGTCTTAAGAAGAAAAAGAAAATAAATAAATCTAGAAAAACCCGAGGTTCGATTCCAATTGTAGAACTCTAGTAATATGACTTCAATTGTACTTGTATGCTACAATTAACATTGTCTTATTGTCCAAAATCCTTTTATATTGCTGACATCGTACTGATTGAGAATCTCTTTGAACTGATTTATTATAGCATAACTTTACAAGTTAAACGTGTTTGGTTATTAAACAGTTTTTTGATTTTAATTCCACCATTGCTAATTGTAAAATTATTTCGGGAGCTAGGACTCAGTGTACTAGTGTAACGATTTCTTGAGAATCTTAAATGTAAATATTCCATAACTTAGTTGCTGGTTGTCGGCTACGTATCTTGATTCAGAACGACTTGTTTGTTATCCGATTCGTTTCAGTAATATAGAATTTGACAATGACATCTTGGTCAATCGAATAAATTATGTTGCTGTAGCAAAGAGCAAAATGGTTTTGTACAGAGGAATCCGTTCATATGTGTCGATGCCATGTGACGGGCAGTCTACATAAATTTACGTGGAGAACCAGCCACTAAGATGCACTTTCGCTACTCTCACTTAACTGGCGATGAGGTTTAATAAATTAAATTTTACTTTCATTTATCTTAATTCGGGTATATCAGCGATTTTGTGGCCTTTCAAACGATTTAGAAAGCATTTTTCCAAGGATAGTATCACTTTTTGAAAGAATGTCTTGAAGTAAAATTTTAAATTTTTCAGAACTGAATGATTTGGTATTAAGTAGAGCTTTCTACGACGAACGTTTGTTGAGTTGCGATTGAGTCGCTGCTCCTCTTCTTTCCTCCTCTCATCTCCCTCCTGAGCTTCCCTAAGCGCTTTGCTGCTGAGTACCCAATATTTTATAACTGTCCCACATCACATGAGTAGGGATCAAAAGAAAAATCACATTTCACGAATTTCGCATACTCAACTTTAAGTCAAGGTTAAAGTAAATTTTTTTCTTCTTCAAACTATCGTTTTTTTCTCAAATTTTTAAATCCTTAAAATCTATGTGCTAACGAAAACGAAAGCTAACAGCTTTTTTCAATTTTGTCAGTTACAAATACCGTTGTAATTTTGATTTTAAAATTTTTGAATACTAGTGAATAGTGGTATCTTTGAAGTATCATCTTTGCAACTGGGGAAAAAATGTACTTTCAGAAAGTGAGGTCAAATCTTGGATTAAATAATCGGGGGAGTGGAAAATTTCGATTTTCCTCGACAAGTAAAATTGTTCGACACAATTTACAAAAAGGCTATAGCTCTGTAACAGTTAAAGAGAGAATGTCCATGTCATATGATAATTTTAACCACTAAGCTCGGAGAAATTAATTCAGAGGGAATTTGAGAATAAAAAATAGTTGGTCCCGTTGCGGGGCGCGAACCGCAGAGACAGTGTTTCGAGTAGCAAAAAATGCCCGGTGCGTTACCGAGCTAAGCTACAGACGTATACTAAGTTGGTGTGCAGAATGAAACCAAGTGTCACAAACAATTCCGATTTTCACTGAAATGATTCGCACTTGTACATTTGCAAGAACATTAATACATAAAATTCTTAGATTTTTTTCTAGCTTTGTAAATACTGCTTCTCGGAGAGCTATAACCATACTTAGCTGACTGCAAGGAAGCTTTTGTTCATTGTAATCAATTTGAATTGCTTCTTGAGCTGGCAAGGAAGATATCAAATTTCTTTTCTTCATCAAATACTGTGACTCTCTCTTTCTCTCTCATCCACAGGTGCACAACACTTTACATCTCCGTCACACTAATTTCGAATCAGTGTTTTTTCCACCATACTCAGAAATGCTGCTCTACGCTGGTTTTGAGCACAATTTTCAGAACAGCGAACCCGCAATCCAGTCCTGACCAAAAGCAGGCCCAATCTAATCTAATGAGCTTTCATTCAAATATAGAGAGTTCGCGTTACGAATGGTTGTAATGAACCACCTGTAATGAACCATATCCTGGTAGTGCCGCTTCCACCTGCAAATCGAAGGCAACACCTGATGAGTATTGACCAGTCGGTGGCAACAGAGGCCGAAGTTTCCATTACACCCGGACCCCGATGAGAGCGCGAGGACATCTGAGCGGTCAGCCAAACATTCCATCCTTATCGGCCAATTTTTTTTTTTTAATATTCCCCACTTTTGCCTTCAATGTTTGTGCTGTCTTCCTACGCCTATGAAATTTTATTAATACATAAAGAACAGCGGCTGCGAGCGTTGAAAACCTCGTCTACGTCTCCCGAACTGAGCCACAGAAAGCATAGGCTTAGCTCGATGAGAGGTATTTTATGTTACCTTAGGCTCCGTCTTCGGATGCCCAACAAGCTGTCGGTTACATGCTTCCTTTTAGTTTCAAAAAAGCTAATATGGTAGTTGTCGATTTTTTTTGGTTCTGTTCCCTTTTGTACTAATCGAAATTTCGATTTTGTATAATAAAGACCCCGTGAATATCCTCTTACGAGTTAAGTACCCATAGCCTTTTTTGGCACACTTCTTTAGGTCTTTTACAAAAGTCAGATTCAATTCCGTCGTCACCACCTTATACGAGTAGGAAATAGGCTAGGAGGTTCCTCATACATGCCTGATCTTATTCGTATTTCTCTTTCTGTTTGTTTTTATAAAACGCTTTTTTTTTGCCCACTAATATGCTCATCTCAACCACAAAAGTTATTCCCTTCAATTAGATAATGAAACCGGAATATAGAGGGCTACGCCCGCAATCCGAGGGTTTTGTAGCAAGTACTTATTTTGGTATGTCAGTATCGGCTCCTTGCTCTTCTTGGTACCACTTAGATGGATAAAAAAAATAAAATGTCTGACCCATAATATAGTATCTTATATGCCCAATCATATTACGTGATTGTAACGAAACTTAGAACATACGGATATTATTGCCTATGGTGTTGGTTATCCTTGGCCATCGGTACTTTCGATCTCGGACGTGTTTAAGGGATGCAGGGATGCGCTAACTGTAACTATGGAAACAAACTATTATTAACCTATTTCGAGGAGATATACAAATTCCATTATTTCCTGTTTTATATACTGTTCGGAACCCACCTTCCTGGAAGTTTTCATTTTTCTAAGTGTAACGGTCTGGAAATGCAAGGGGTGGGGGGGGGGGGGCAAACTACGATCTAATAATTTATCCTCCCTCATTGTTCCCCTTTTTTATAATATAAGTAAAGAAAACTCAACATTACCTTTTTCACAACACCCCACTTGCCTATACCAGTCGATAAACAAAATTTGACCTTAATTTTAACCCTCACCCTCCCCTCCACCGCCCGTTACAGTTGGCCAATTATCACACATCGCCCCCTACCAATCTTTACCCTTTCATAAATGTGATTAATCATAATATGTAACAATAACTGCAATTCGCACTACGAAAAACAACATGCAAGTAGTACTCGCACCTTTGAAGCCGGTAGGTGTATTTTTTGTATGAATAGTGTAAAAATGCCTAACTTTAAGTGAATGTAATATTGTTAAATATTAAATGGTTGTAATGAAACGTAGAGGCATTATTGCCTATGGTGTTGGTTATCATTGGCCATCAATATTTTTGACCTCGGGTGTACTTAAGGGGTGCAGGGGTGTGCTAACTGAAAAAATAGAAATGTACTATTATTAACCTTTTTTGATAAGATTTTGGAATTCTATTATTTATAGTTTTCTATGTTAGTAAAATGCCGCTTTTCTGTAAATTTTCACATCTCTAAGTATAACGGTTTCGAAATGCAAGGGGGGGGGACAAACTCGGATCACATATTTTCCCCTCTCCCTCTTTTCCCCTTTGTTCAAATTTAAAGAAAATTCCAGAAATGAAATGTACTCGACGGTACCTTTCTTACGATACCCCACTTGCCTATACCAAATGAAAAAAAAATTTCGTCCTTCATTTCCCCTCTATGGGGACCCCCCCTCAAAGTTGACCTATTACGATGCATCACTTTCTACAGAGAATTATAGTACTTCTACATATTTTCACTAAATTTCATACATGTAGCCTCAGCGGTTCGTGAGATATTCCATGGACAGACAGACAGACAGACAGACAGACAGACGGACGCATGACCGATTTCATAAGGGTTTTGTTTTACTACAAAACCCTAAAAAACGGTTCGGTAAAAAAAATCGGTTGCTCATATCTAAAGAAGCCATCCTCACAAAGCGCTATAGGTAGGAAGATCATCGATTAATACTTTATTAACTCTTGAAAATCAGATGATAATACCGAACTAGAGAAAATTTAATAAATAAAAAACAATAAATTATGATTTTTAAACAAAACCATTTATTTTTTTTATCGATCAATCAAATCGTAAATGTAGTCATTAAATCAATCCTTCAAGACCCTAATCCAAACTTAAGCAGCAGCCTTCTTCTTATAGAAGTCAACAGCTGGAGCAACGTATCCAGTGTTAAAGGTATTGAAAGCGTTGTAACCGGGAGCGACTGGAGCAACAGCTGGAGCAGCATAAGCAACTGGAGCACCGGCATAAGCGGTGTGGGCAACGGCTGGAGCAGTGTAGACGGCTGGCTTATAAATTGGAGCTGAGTAGGCAGCAACGGCTGGAGCATTGTAAGCTACTGGAGCAGCGACAGCTGGGGCGGAGTAAGCTACTGGGGCATGAGCGACAACTGGGGTGTGGTAGGCAGCAGCAACTGGAGCAGTGTAAGCAGCGCCAACAAACGGTGCGGTGTAACCAGCAGAGTATCCAGCAGAATAGGCAGCTGGGGCGATGAAGCCAGCAGAGGCGGCGCCGATAAGAGCAATGGCCAAAACAGCGAATTTCATTTTGCTTAAGTTTGAAAGTGTCTTTCTGGATGAACTGATCCTGAATAATAGTGTTCAACTATGGTCACTCTGTATTTATAGTCAGCCGTCGAAAAGTAAAACCAGATCTAGATTTTTTTTATAGTGCTCTAGATGATATCTAATCTGATCGTTTATCATGGTACCTAGACCCAGAGTCTACCCGATCGGAACGAATGTGTAATTAATTGAGCCAACATTTTTTGAGGTGCATATCAAGATGAGAGAGAAGTTAAAAAGTACTTGTAAAGCTATGGCTAGGTGTCAATTTTTTTTTCAGTGCTGGGAGAAATAAATTTTTATTTTCTTTTGTTTGTGATAGGTAAATATTTATCCGCAGATTACATAAAGATTTTTTAAATTTTAAGTTCATTATCCTCGTAAATACAATTTTTATCCGTATTACAAGGAGAGTCACCTCATCAACGGAAGGCTTTGCTTATTGCAATTTTAAAATTAGGGACTGTAACTGCCAGAAATAAACAATAATAGAATAAATAATGTTAACTTGGTAGAGTTAGATATAGAGCAAAATATGAATTTCCAAAAATTTACAGAGCTATGCATATTGAATCACCTATTTCGCTGATTTTTACATATACCCTAGGCAATGAGACTTTCGAAATAGAAATGCCGGTACCACAAAAATGAACTAAGGGGTTTTGTTTGGACTGGTCAGAAGGTAAACATACTAAAAGTCCCGGGACCTACGAGGTGTGGAAAAGGGAGGGGGACAAAGAAGATGCTATTTTCCAGTTTTTCACATAAATCTCGGAGGTCGTTGACCCTAGAAAGAAAAGCAGTATGGCAAAATTAAAGAGCACTTAATTTCCTATAAGATTGTCATACATTATTACTTGGTTTCTTTTTAAGTTTCAGATATATTTATATCTATATTTTTTTTATGTTAACGCCAAAGATTAGGGGATACCTTTTGATGCAATAGCACAGTCTTGGCGGGTAAGGAGAGGAAAATTAAGGTAAAAGAAGAGGGATGGATTGAGTAGGATTAGATGAAATTAAATATCGGTGAACGTTTTGTTTAAATTTCTGTAGGTCGTAACAGCAAGGGTAAACAGACGATGGTAAACTATTCCATATTCGGGTTGCCCTGCATACGAATGAATAACCCATTCTGTTAAATGTGTACCCATTTGTGGAGTATATAACTCGGTTAAGCGTGTTGCTGATCACACACCTCTGCACAAGTCACACCGCCACGATCTAAAAAATGAGATGATGCTAGCTCATCTGGAGGCCATAGTTCAAATTGGACTGTTGCGTCAGTTATTTATTTTATTTATTGTATATCTATTTTCATCACCCTGCCCTCCACAATACCCCTCAAGCACACTATAACACATCAATTACATACCTCACTACTCTACCCTATACAGATAAATCGAATGTTCCTTTCTCGCTAGCGGGTCTCCTTTAGAACCATGTCGCTTTTTTGTGTCGCTTTTTTGTGTCGCTTTCTTAGTCGCTTTCTATATTAATCGCCTCCCAATATTCATTTTCATGTTAAAAGGAAAAGAAACTATCGACGTGATGGGAATTAGAATCCGGGACCGCACCGGATGTTCTATAGTTCACCACACTACGGATGCAGCCACACAACTCATAACGAAGACTATTATTTGTGCACACTAAATTTAAGCACCGAAGAAATAAAGTTGAGAAATCAAAGAATTCACATGTACACACACTAAAGTTGTTCACGCAAGCCGCAGGTTCAATGGTTTCACCCGGTACCGAGCGATAAGATGTTTACACATCAAAAATTCAGTTTGCTAAATCTTATAGTTCCTGACAAAAAGGCACAGTAAAGATAAATTGTAATTCGCTGGGTTTGTGCCCAAGAAATGTGGGGAAAATAGAATTTTTTGAGGTTATACTTCCTACTTTCACGAATTCGCGGCCGATTTAAAAACTTAAAAAATTAACATTTAAGGATTTAGGGTTCAATATTTTTCGAATTTTTAATTTTTCTATCATTTAACCAGATGAAAACTCTTTTGCTGCACAAACATAATGAATCAAAGCGCCGCGATGATCTAGCTTAGGACGATCTAGAAGCTAGATTGGAAGAGTCTACTACACTAACAAGTTAAAGATAAAGCATAGTACTTAACTGGATTTACAATAAGTGACCTTGAAATTCCACTGTGTTCCTCAGCACTTAAAGATTCTTCTTTACAGAACCAACCATGTCAGGCATCAGAAAGTATTTCGTAAACAAGATAATAGAAAACAAGAGATTTTGATTTTAAAATAAAACCATTTATTTTTTTTCTTTCGATCAATCAAATCGTAAATGAAGCCATTATATCAATCCCTCAAGACAAAGTTCCAAACTTAAGCAGCAGCCTTCTTCTTGTAGAAGTCAAAAGCTGGGGCAACGTAGCCGGTGTGGAAAGCGTTGTAAGTGGTAGCAACTGGAGCAACAGCTGGGGCAACGTAACCGGTGTGGAAAGCGTTGTAGGTGGTAGCGACTGGAGCAACAGCTGGAGCAGTGTAGACAGACTTAACAACTGGAGCAGTGTAAGCGACTGGAGCAGCGGCATAAGCGGTGTGAGCAATGGCTGGAGCAGTGTAGACGGCTGGCTTAATAATTGGAGCTGAGTAGGCAGCAACAGCTGGGGCAGAGTAAGCGACTGGAGCGCCAGCGAAAGCTGGGGCATGATAGGCAGCACCTACAATTGGAGCACCGTAACCAGCAGTGTAAGTAGCTGGGGCGATGAAGCCAGCGGAGGCAGCGCCGATAAGAGCAAGAACCAAAACAACGAATTTCATTTTGCTAGGGTTTGGAAGTGTCTTTCTGGATGAACTGATCCTGAATGATACCTTGTGCCGATTTTCGCACTCTATTTATATTAACCGTCTTCAGCGGTCTAACACCTAGAACTAGTTTTTCTATGTATGTCTCTAAGGTTCGATTTTACGATGAATAAATTTACATGATTTTCGATAAAATGGAGATTCTAGTAGAATAACAGTAGCACGATTTGAATTGTGTGAACTTCGATTCGAGATAATACATGAATATGTTTAGTAGAAAGGTAGAAACATATAAGAGAATGAGAAATAAGAACGGTAAGAATTAAAATACATTTTTGTAATATATATTCTCGTATGTAATGCAATTAATGGTAATGTAAATGAACTAGTATAAACAGTATTGTATAGTACCAAAGGAAACAAATAACTATTTAACAGTTTGCGGATACATTGCTGTTTCCAGTTCAAAAGAACCGCAGAAACGATTTTCTGGTTAAACATTTGGCCACAACACGTCAGAGAGACAAGCACTAATAGTCGTAACCGTATGGGAGCTGCTACATCAGCAAACTATTATACATATGTTATTATGTACGAACTAAAGCGTCGTTCGCGTGCATGCGTTGCAGTTCCGTCCACTGTTCCACTGTAACTGAAACCGCCCAAAAACAAATGTTCCTTCCCCTCGTCTCTAACCCCACTAATGGGTTTACATCAGCGATACTTAAAACGTCCATTTCCTAAGCCACACAGTACATGAAATTGTGTTTGAAACATGTATATGTTTCAGGAGCCATTCTGCAGAATATTTTTAATTCAAATGCAATACAATTCTATGGTCGTTTAAAAAAGACATCGCATGTTCTCTGTGCTCATCCCTAACTTAAATTAGGAGGCACGAAAGCTTTATACTTTTTCTATAAAATCTCAAATCAAGGAGTGTATCCTCAATGTCGTTTCTTTTTTCAGCTTTCGTGCCTCCCACTTTAGGTCCAATATCCTGTCCGGTATGCAGTTTTGGCTCCAACACGTTGAAAGTTCACAGTATCTCGCTCTCGTTTTATGGGGTCAGAATTTTTTCTAAAGGTCAATATACTCATTTGCCCTAACCCCCAGTGGGGCAAAGCGCGTCAACTATTCCATGTGACTTAGCTGACGTTTCGTTGACATAAACCAGTTTCGGACGATTTACGTTGCCAGTATGCACCTCCTGCTCCTATTTGATCGCCTACCTGCGACAAGTCGGGAGATGTGGCTTATTATTACGCCCCGCACCAACTGGAGAAGACAACACAAACATCCACGGCCACAAATACCGTAGATGGGACTTAAACCCCCGACGACCGTAGTCAGACAAGAGACTGACGACTCTACGCACAGAGCTACCGGTCGCTCCAAAACCTCTGTTGTTCATGCGAAATCTAATTAAAAACAAAAACAGACAAAAATTTCGTTTGCACGAAAAAATTCCGCTACTTCTCTACTAACATATTTCACAACAAGCCGCACACTTAAAAAAAACTCTCCATATCCCTCTGAGCAATTTTCATGCGAAAACAATCCTTTTGCATTTTATTTCGCTTGAAAACCGGTCATCACCATGATGATCAACTCAACAGAAAAAGATTGACTTCGCATTGTACTTCACCAAATAATGTTCAGCATAAAGCCTATCACACTTCAGCCGACTGGTTTCGTCCACCGACAGACCATATCATACCATCAGGAGTTATCATTGGTTTATCCGGAAGGTAGCTCGACCAGCCATTTGTGCTGTATTCCGATTTTTAGCAAAATACATCAGTTAGTAAAATGCTCACTTTCACTCACACTTCGTCGGTCGTGGTCTGGAACCGTGTAACCTCTGGTGAAGTTCCCCTCATATATTGTAATAGATAATTTGGCTAACTAACAAAATGTGCGTATACAGTTTACTGCCCCGAATAAAGAGGAAATAGTCGCTGCAATTATTGCACTAAAACAAGGAAAGGCCCCCGGACTCGACGGCATCCCTGCCGAACTTTATGAAGTATCGCCAAGCGTAACTGCCGATTTGCTGCACCCACTTGTTGATAATGCGTGGAATACAGAAATCTTTCCCACTTAGTTGAAGGAAGGTTTGATCATCTAACTTTCGAAGAAGGGTAGCCTCACAGACTGTAATAATTGGAGAGGCATTCTTATGCTTCCTGCCGTTGCCAAGATAATAGCTAAAATAGTCCTGGGAAGACTAAAGGCCCACTTAGAAAGCACGATTGATGAAGAGCTTGATTCTTCTGTGTCGATCACATTAACACCTTGCGAGTTATCATCGAACTATGCGCTGAATACGATTCTCCGCTTCACCTGCTTTACGTCGTTTTCGAGAAAGCTTCGATAGTGTGAAAGGAGATTATTAAGGCATCCTATGACGGCGCGAAATGTAGAGTTCTGCATATTGCACTTGCATATTGCTTATTGACTATATAAAGTCACACAGACCCCACGTTGGACGCCAAATACTTTTAAGCTCCTCGACTATTTTCTACCGGGAGTTCTCACTGATGTAGGATAAAAAAGCCATGAGGTAACCTTAAGGTAGCTTGCGGTGTTCAGTATTGAACATTGGTGCCAAATTTTATCGGAAACTTTCGGCTGTCAATTTTCAATGACGTAGGATCAAAAGAGCCATAACGGAGCCACGATTGAGCCATTTGGTTATATTACCATAGATTAATGGCCGAAAAAGGGATGATACCACAGAGAAAATTTCATAAAACAATGTCGATAATTAAGTTTTTATGTTTTATCTTTAATTGATTTTAAGTTTCAGTTAAAAACCAACAGTTGGTTTTAACAACACAAGTAACTGGTAAATTTCTAGTTTTCTTGAGAGTCTGTCTTTCTCATAACAGTTATCTGTACTGGTTATCTAAAGATAAATCAATTTTAATTTTAGTGTTGATTTATTCCTGTATTTGTCTAATATAAAATACATTTCTCCTATTAATTGAATAAAGACGCTAAAATGGTTGGTCGAACCCCTTATCAGGGCCACTGCTCGAGGCACACCAATTTTCAATTCTAGTTGATGAAAATTTTTTCCAGTTAAAGAATCGCTGGACGGGAGAGACCCAAGGTGATTTCCTTCTTTAGCCTTTTATCGGGACTCGACGAGCCGCGAGCAGTGGGGTTGGACATTTAAAAAGGACTTCACCACGAGCTTTTGCTCGACAAGTCATGAGATACATACGTCCTTAACATGATTTTCTTTTCTCTTTCTATTTTTCGGTTTCCTTTTTTTTCCTTTTTTCCTTTTTGTCTGTGTTAGCTCCCATTAGCCCCCACTGGTTGCGCCAGTGGTGGGTACTACTAGAAGTGAATCATACCAAACCTCTCTCTCAGTTGCCCTACCCTCTTGTGGGGCATAGCGCGTCAACTGTTTCATGTTTCCCAGTTGACGTTTCGACGGCATAAACTGGTTTCGAAGAATGCAGTTGCCAGCATGCACCTCCTGCACATCCATGGCCCCAAACATCGTCGTGGATGGGATTCGAACCCGCAACGCCGGTAGTCAAACATGAGACTGATGCCTCAACACACTACGCTACCGGTCGCCTCAAACCTAATAGCCAGTAAATATTCCGTGGGCTACCTAGCTGAAATACGTGTATGCTCAATATAACAGCTCGTTGCAAAAGTAACAAATCTTTCTTTTCATATCAATTCTCAGTGTCCTGCAATTCTCATCTGAATTTCTTTTATAGCTCCTGGTAAAAAGATCACATCTATTAGGAATATTTTTGGAAAATTCTAGAAACAATCTTTTAAGCAATTTTCATAGACGTCATATTTGCACTAAAGATAACGTTATTTAAAACAGCACGACAGCGCAAAATCCATAGTGAATTAATTTTACCTTCAATTCAAATGAAAGGAGATAAAGAAAGAAGAAAACCTCAAAACGAAAAGTTTGAATTTCATAGCACCATTAGTCAATCCCATATGGCCTCTTGCTAAGCCAAAATGGTTTTTCGATTTTATCTGCGGATTATAATAGTTAAAACAAATCTTCTGCTTTCGTTAGATAATGTTTGATTAGATTTGATGATTATCTTATTTGCATTATAACTAATAGGCGAATGCGTGAATTCATGCTAATATATGCACACCAAAATGGAAATGTAGAGCAAAAAACTGGTTCTAGATCTTGCACGGATCTTGACAGTGGATATAAAAAGAGTTTGAAAGTCCACAGAAGGTATCATTCAGGATCAGTTCATCCAGAAAGACACTACCAAACCCTAGCAAAATGAAATTCGTTGTTTTGGCTCTTGCTCTTATCGGCGCCGCCTCCGCTGGCTTCATCGCCCCAGCTACCTACACTGCTGGTTACGGTGCTCCAATTGTAGGTGCTGCCTATCATGCCCCAGCTTTCGCTGGTGCTCCAGTCGCTTACTCTGCCCCAGCTGTTGCTGCCTACTCAGCTCCAATTATTAAGCCAGCCGTCTACACTGCTCCAGCCGTTGCTCACACCGCTTATGCCGCTGCTCCAGTTGCTTACACTGCTCCAGTTGTTAAGTCTGTCTACACTGCTCCAGCTGTTGCTCCAGTCGCTACCACCTACAACGCTTTCCACACCGGTTACGTTGCCCCAGCTGTTGCTCCAGTTGCTACCACCTACAACGCTTTCCACACCGGCTACGTTGCCCCAGCTTTTGACTTCTACAAGAAGAAGGCTGCTGCTTAAGTTGGGAGTTTTGTCTTGAGGGATTGATATTAATGGCTACATTTATGATTTGATTGATCGAAAGAAAAAAATAAATGGTTTTATTTTGAAATCATAATTAATTGTCTTCTTTAATTTTTATTTGTGAATTAAGGGCATTTGTAATGCCGAGTTTATCTGTTGTCAAGTATATACATGTAGTCCGGATGGCGCAACGGTTAGCACGTTCGCCTTCAACGCACTGGGCCCCGGTTCGATTCCGAAGATTTACGTGTCGGACTATGAGCCCACTCAGCTGTTAAATGAGTACCCATTATGGGGTAAATAACTCGGTTGAGCGTGTTGCTGATCACATACCTCTTCACAAAAAACCGTCACGATCTAGAAAATGAGATGATGCTAACTCATCTCGAGGCCGTGGCATGGGAGAGAGTTGTGATTGTGGTGTTCAAACTTTTCCATCTGAAAATAAGCGCTCCTGGAAAAATGTCTTTCCTTTCAAAAATTGTAAAATGAGAGTTTGTATGAATTTCAACCTGCCCACCGGGACACAAAATATATTTTGCGTGGGCTGTGGGCAAAACAACACACCATACGGTGTATGTTTGTATATTTTTCATTTTTTTTTTTTGCGTTGCTTTGGTGATGCGTTTCATTCCTTTTCAGCCCACAGGTAAATATACTTGCTAAACATATTTTGGCTCCCTGTGGCCAGCTTCAAATTCAAACTTTCATATTATTTTACAATATTTAAAAGGTAAGGGATGAACACAAATCATAGCTGAGTCTTATCCAGGTGAGCGATTTACTCGCCCCGTAGTAGCCGCTTGAATTAAGACAAGTTTTTGGCAATCTTTGAGGGTACCTATGGGGAAAATTGGCCGAAGGAGTATTACCGCCCACTGCACTTTTAATGTAAATAACGTAGGCTGCTACCGTGTTTACATTTCCTAAATTGTTAGATAAATTTGCAAAAAAAAAAAACAATAACACTAGTAACAATTGAATGCCTTCGAACCTCTGTTTAAAGCATCCAAGCACTTGTCATACACAGGTAAATTCAAGTTAATTTGGGGTTTGACTATTTTGATTTCATATCTAGTTCCGCAAAACTAACATGTTGGCGACTAGAAAAGCGATCTCATTGGAGCGGAGCCAAAACAGGAAAATAATTAATCGTTTTTGATGGAAAACTAATAACAAATCGGCATCACTTCATCAAAGGAATATATCCTTAAATGCAAATTGTTAAGGTTTTAGTTATAAAATAAATTTGCAAAGAATCGACATATTGTATAGTTTCTCCGGAAAATTCGATCAAAGTTGAACATTTTCCGCGAATCCCCTAAAAATTCCCAAAACGCCAAACGGTGGATAAAATTGAGCACGCCAAAATCTCGAATCGTAGTTTCTTTTCTGATTCTTAGATGGAGGGTTTAGGAGTGTAAGATAACGTAGAACAACACTCGGATAAGTTTGTACGAGCTCGATCGTAACTCGACAACCGATCATCCTATAAAACTCTTCCTGATCTAAATTCCTTTAACTTTTAGTGCTTTATGCCTCGCACCTTGTCCTTCCCTTTCTTACCCAAAATAAGAACGATCACAGCTGTGGTGACTGGTATTTCCGTGAAATAAAATCTAAAGGCACTCGTTCGGAATCAAATTTGCTCATAGTAGGAGTGTGGATATTTTTTTATTTTTTCTATGAGGTCAATTTTCAATCGAAATATTTTAATATCGAAATGAAAATTTGTCGTGCGGACTTTAGTACTATGCCTAAGAGCAACATATTTGGGGGAATCTGGGGGAAAAAAGGGGGTTCGCGACCCCGTATAGAAAACCACGCTTAATCGGACCCGAATCAACAATTAAGAGCGAATATATCATTGAAGCAGTTTTTTCAAGATATTTAGAGAAACTTACAGCGCAAACTTTAAAAGTTACGCTTTTGAGGTGTAGTCTTAAGGTGTGAGTTTCAGGGCCCCGGACTGAGTAACTCGAGTTTGCGATTGCGAAAAAAAACAATACTAACGGAGCACTATTCATGTGTATTTTAAAGTTTAGGGGATCGTCGAATGCAGGCTGTAGTTGAACGACTGTATTTCCACATAAAAAACGCACGAATAGGGCTCCATAATGATAGTTTTTTTTTTCAAAGTAGCGAACGCAAATCACTGAGTCGCCGGCTTGGAACTAGCAACTTTAGCAAGCATGGTTTTCTTAAAAAAATTATAGTCATATCAGCGAACGCATCGATTTGTATCTATTTATTTACGACAAACTTATAGATAAATTTGTTCAGTCAACAAAACTAAAAAAAAAAAATATCTTCAAACACAGTTCATGATGCAACACACTAATAATATGCTCGTAGTTTTACAAAAATAAAACAAGAAACATGTTAACGCAAATAATGAAAATGCTTGTATATACAAATATCATTTATTTCAAATTGTCTTCTTTATAATCTCAATCTGGTTTCTTTAAGCTGAAGCCTTCTTCTTTTTCCAGAGGTCATAGTCTTGTCCAGGGGCTGCATATCCACCGTGAAGTCCATTGTATCCAAGCCCTCCAACAGAATAACCAATCGCACCAGCGCTCATCGGAGCATGATATCCTCCAACTAGGGGTGTATTGTATCCTCCAACTAGGGGTGCATTGTATCCTCCAACAAGCGGTGCATTGTATCCTCCAACAAGCGGTGCATTGTATGCAGCAACAGTAGGTCCATGGTATCCTCCTACGACTGGAGAGGGGTAGCCACCTGCTACTGGAGCACCGAATCCACCAGCGAATGGAGCAGAATAGCCACCTCCAGGGGCAATATAACCAGCAGAAGCAGCACCAACAATAGCAAGGATCACAGCAATGACTTTCATTTTGATTAAGTTTTGTTAAGCGGATAACACTTCAATCCAAGATATACGAGTCCTGAATGATGTTTGTACCAAAAGCGAATTGGTATTTATACAATTTTTCGTAGATTTCAATTTGGTTGGATCATTAGTGCAAAGCGATTTGATTAATATCATGATAATGTCATTGCTCCTTAAATTTAATGTACACTCTTAATTAAGATCAGATTGTCCAGAGGATATAAGTCGGTGGTACAATAAAAAGTGACAGCAGTGAACTACGATTAATCATTGAAGAACTCATCGTTTATTAACATACCATGAGCTCCCATGGTATTTTCTTAATTCCTTTTTTGTTTCTACACACACATGATTTGTTCTATTTATGACGAATAAATTATTTGTACACATACCCATGCTCGTACAACTCAGTAAATTTGCATAAATGTAGGATAGAGAATTTAAAAAGAGTGTGAGTTGCTGGCTAAGTCGTTAGGGCAGTTGCGCCCTATTGCCCAGAACCTAATAGGATCACACAGGAGTAGTGTAAGAAGATATTTTCCTTGCTTTTGTTTAAACCCACATTCTAAACACATCAGGCGAGGCTCAGCTTGAATTGTCAAAGCGGCATATCAAATGAGTGCGCATGGTATGACGCCTCCAATAGGCATCATCATTATACAAATATAGCCATATGATAGCAAAGGAGAAGCGCCAAAACTAGCCAATGCCCCTAAATTTGTTTCACCTTGAGCACTTATATGATATTTGCTTCTTGGATAGAAAAATTTCAATTGTTAGCTTTTTTGATCAAAGAAAGGATGCTTGAATGTTGGTGGGTTGATTGACATAAAAGCTTCTCTGGTCAGGATTTAAGAACCCAAGCGATATTTCTCTATTTTAAGCCTTTCATAGCTTTGCTTGGATAAAGCATTGTCATGGACATTGTCTTTTCGCCTATTTCCCACATTGGATTCCACTTTGAATTATACTTCCAGTCCAATTCTAAGCCCGCAAAAGTGTTTCCATTTCAAGGGAGGCTTGTTCCAAATAAACATACAATCTATGGCCCATCTAGAATTGAAGTAAAAATGAATTTGAAGTGCAGGCTCAACTTTAATATTTCAAACCAAATCCCTAAAAACGGTGTTTATTTCACTCCCTGGGAGCTTTTTCGGTTTCTGCTATCTAATCATAAATTTATTAAAACTGATTTGGATTTTTAATGTCGTTTTTTTCCCCTTTGGTTAGTAGGAATCTGAACTGGTTTCGGCAAAGCACTGTGCCTACGGGCCTGCAGTTAAAACATTAAATTGTCATAGTCAGCTTTTTAAAATTAAATCATTTGAAATTCTAAGAGACTGACAAAGCATAAAAATAATTAACACACCTTTTCGGCTGGTTCTTAGTCAATATCCAATTTTCGCAATGGAAAAGTGATCTATATTAATTTGTATACATCTCGAAACTTCTCACGGAATTCACCATATAGTAATCAATAGAAATTTTAGACTATGCAAATTTAATGAGTGCAAAATTCACATCAGCTATAAATTAATGAGTGACACAAAACATAAAAAAGAACTTGTTTCTAGACAGTAACTTTTCTTCTTTATTCGTGCGATATTTGCGATAATATAAATTTGCGTCAAAAAGAACTACTCGTATCATTCAGGATCCGTCCATCCCGAAATCCACATAATAACACAAGCAAAATGAAATTCGTCATCTTGGCTCTTGCTCTCATCGGTGCTGCCACTGCTGGCTACATCGCTCCAGCTGCTTACACTGCTCCAATCGCTGGCGCTGCCTACCACGCTCCAGCTATTGCTGCTGCTCCAGTCGCTTACTCTGCTCCAGGTGTCGCTGCCTATTCAGCTTCAATAATTAAGCCAGCCGTCTACTCTGCCCCACTCGCTTACACCGCTCCAGCTGCCTATTCGGCTTCAATTGTTAAGCCCGCCGTATATACTGCCCCAGTTGTAGCTGCTCCAGTCATTTCCCATGCCGCTTTTGCTGCTCCACTCTCTTACACTGCCCCAGTAGTCAAGTCTGCTGTCTACACCGCGCCAGCTATTGCTCCAATCGCTACTGGCTTCCATGGTGGTTACGTTGCCCCAGCTATCTGGAAAAAGAAGGCTGCAGCATAAGATGTTGAAATAAATAAATAAGTTGTTTATATGAAATTTTGTGTTTTATAATTTACTTTTCACAGATGTACTCAATTGCTCCAACCCCTTGTGGGGCATAGCGCGTCAACTGTTCCATGTGGCCCAGTTGACGTTTCGTTGGCATAAACTTTTTTCGGAGAATGCAGTTGCCAGCATGCACCTCCTGCACATCCATGGCCACGGACGTCGTCGTGGACGTGGACGTGGAAGAAAGTCATTATGATCACTAAATATTGTAGTTATGAGTTTCATATCGTGTTAAATTGGTATTTACATGCAGAAAAGTAATACATACATTGCTCTAGACTAGAAGGCGTTATCTGAATCTAAGGAGCTCGGCTCAATATCGACACTGGAAAGAAAGGCCTGGAAAAAAGGACATTCCTCGCATGGAAGTGATATCTAGGCAAGATGGGTATGATAAGACTGTTGATGTCATTTTTAGTTCTTTGGTCAGGAGAACATCACCTTCTAAGGCATAGATTAGGTTCAATGGGTTAACTTGAAGAGTAAGGCGCACATAGACCACCACTGGGTCCGTTATGATACTCCCTAGGTACAGTATACCTGAACCTATCTCAATACTTAAACCAGCCAGCGCTGGCAATGAAGCGATAAAGACAACCAATACTAACTATATTTAGGTCGTCCAAATCGTCGAAAAAATATTATCCAAGGATTTCCCTCCTACGATCGGCCAAAGCAAGGCAAGTGCACAGAAGGTGATGACAGCTTTCCTCCTCCTCGTCCTCGCAGCTATTACAGTAAGCATTGCGGAAGTCGAAGTCTTCTAGCATGTTCCCCGATTAAGCAGTGTCCAGTGATAAGGCCCACCACATTTCACAAATGCCGTCTGCTCAGCTTCAGCATCCCGCAAGATCAGATGAGATCCAACTTAGACCTAATCGCCTAGTTGCATGACATGTGGGTACACTACTACATCTCGCGCTGGCTCTATCATATGCCACATTCTGGGTAACCATTTTCAAGCTGCTAGAGACATCCCTGTTCTAGACCTATACTCCCAGATCTCATTAGTTCTTCCCGACCGAGCCAGCTCGTCAGATTTACAGTTCCCAAATATATCAGTGTGGCTCGGTATCCAGAACAGAGGTATATTGAAAAAATTACCCATCACCCTGAGAAAGTCGCGACAGTCCGATACCGTCTTTGATGTAACCACGACAGAGTTCAGCCCTTTAATTGCCGGTTGACTGTCCGTGTAGATCACAATATCCCTAGCAGATACAGCATAATGGGCAAGCCAGACTAGCGCCTCGGAAATTGCTACAACCTCCAACTGAAAAACGCTACTATATTCCGGAAGGCGAAACGACAAACCAATATTCCACTTTTCCGAATACACCCCAGCTCCATCCATCATTTCTCGATGGGATCAGGCTCAGAGAGGAACTTCGGAGAGAAGTAGTCCATCATTCCGGGGATGTTATTGTTTCTCAGTACTGCCAGAGGTGAACAGCCGTATTCGTGCCATCTGCTCGGTGAAAATGTCCAATGGAAGTAAATTTAATAACACTCCTAAAGCAGTGGTCGGCGTCGTCCTTAGAGCCCCTGTGAAGGCAACACATTCCAGTTTTTGGACCTCCTCCAACAGAGTTTTGAACGACACTATGCTCAGTGTCGTTCACCATACGATGTTCCCATGCATTAACATAGGACGCAGTACTGACACACAGAGCCAGTAAACTATGATACTTTTGAGATGTAAGTCCCATTGTTTGCCTCTAGTCATCTTGGATGAGAATAGTTCGACGGATGCCTTTGTCACACGTTCCTGAATGTTTGCCTCCCTGCTTAGTTTTCTATCCAGGATGAGACCAAGGAATTTGGCTTTATCAGTGAGCAAAAGTTTTGCGCTCTCCATTAATGGTGGTTCAAATGAGGGTACAGCGTGTCACTTACTAAAGAGAACAAGGTCAGTTCTTTGCTAATTTACTCCAACATCAACCTCGCCAGCCCAGTTCGGCAGGATAGATAGGACATTCTGCATTATATTGCTTAGGACACAGGGAAACTTTCCCGAGATAGCAATAGCAATATCGTCTGCATTACCAATAAATTTGCATCCCAAACATTCCAGGCTTAGAAGCAGCCCTGCAGAAACCCCTATTTACGAACCTGCGTAGAGATGATTCGCCGAGACTAGAGAATACCACCTGAAACGCAAGCATTAGGTGAATTAACTTGCAAAGCGTGCCATCCCCGCACAGAGTTTAAAAGGAATCAATGATAGCCTTAGGTTTAACATTATTACATTGTTCAAAGCCTGCCTCGATCGTCTCTTAGCTCGATGATTTCCATGTTCCAACGTCCTTCAGCAGATAAATAGGCTTGGTTAAACTCGTAGGCAGGATCTTCCTAAGTCTAGAGGCATCACTGCAACTATCAATGTTATCTCAAAAATGCCTCCACGAGCTATGTTTGACCCTTATCAACTTTTTTTTTAATATACCAAGATTGCCTTTTTAGCTTGCCCAATCTGAGTTCTCCTTAGGGTATTTTGCCTTATTGAAGCTCCTTCTGCACTGAACTAAGCACCCTATCATACCGGCTTAGCCCTACCTCTTTGTCACATCCTCGATTGCTAACGCACACTCTCTCGAACGGCCACGATATTTTCTTCACTTCGAGCATTACGTTATCGCACATTATGAAATGCATATGTTGTTCCGAATTTTTGCACCAAACTTTCAATAATCCGTCTTGTTGGACGGGTTCATCGACCGAAAATTGGCGTAACCGCGCGCAATGTTGTCGCGATAGAACGTGAATTTGATAAAAAAGTTGAACAATTTGCAAAAGTTGTTGAAGCGTGTATCTCTCCGCGATTAAATGGCATAGACTGACATTTCAAAATAAGAAAGAATTGCGAAGTCAACTTCACTCCAATTCGAGAAATGTCAAAAACAAAATGCATCGTCCCTATTGGAAACCCCTATACCATGAGACGCGCTCGGTAGCTGTGAGGACTTGGTGGGCACTCTACGATGCTTCATCCAGAGAAAAACAGGACCAATTCTAGGCGCGTCAACAAAAACTACCCCTGGGTACTATACCAGAACCCATGCAAAGCTCCGAGCATGTAGTAAGTAAGTAGGCGGAATAGATAGAAGTAGATGGTATGCTAGCAACTGTACCATTCAAAAATATGCTATCGAAATGTCAACAGGTCATAGTAATGCAAGAGATGTTTACGCACCCATACCCCTAAAGAGATCAAGCCAATTAACAACAGGAAAGTGCGATTACCTCTATAATTCGTTTTTATGACTACTTTCCAACTGTGTTATACAGTAAGATTGCGATAAGTTGTCCATACTGATCGAAAAAGGACAAATAAATCACTGATAGCAAAAACAATGTAAAATTCAATGTACCAATAAACAAATATATTTTCCAGTAAATTCATCCAAATCAAATCCAACTAAATTTAAGCAGCGGCCTTCTTCTTCCAGGCCTCAACGGTGACAGCAGCAGGAGCTACAGCAGAGTAGGCACTGATAAATGGAGAGCCATAAGCAGATCTGACGACAGCTGGACCGCCAAAGTATGGAGTATTGTAAGCTGATACGATTGGAGCACCTGCAGAGTAAGCACTAACAACTGGAGCACCTGCCGAGTAAGCGCTAACAAATGGAGCAGAGTAGGCGACTGGGCCACCAGCGGTATAGGTGAGTGGAGCGCCTGCAGAGTAGGCACTTACAACTGGAGCATGGTAGGCACTGACCACTGGACCAACAGCTGGGGCGATGTATCCAGCTGAAGCGGCACCGATGAGAGCAAGAGCCAAAACTGCGAATTTCATTTTGATTGGTGGTGGTTTTGAAGTATCTTTCAGATGAACGAATCCTGACTGATGTCTTCAATGGAAATTCCGTTCGTATTTATACAAAAATCATGAGCCACTACTGGTTCCTACTATTTCCATATTTGAAATAGCAGGTAATTGATTCTAGCCATGTACCAAAATACTCAACAGGTCATAATGGGGGTGGGTACACTAGCAATAGCGGTGATTTGCGAAAAGAAATAATCAAACCTCATTGAATGTCATATTACAATACTTGTAGCATACTAATTCATTGCTCGAAGACTTATTCGGGTCTTCAAATCATAACCTGATTCAAGTATCTGATTTTCTTGTTCCGCAAGTTGAATCCGTTCTTATCTCGTCATTGTAACAAGCTCAATAACGAACTGGTTCAACCAATTCATCGTTATTTCAGTAACAAAATATTGAAGTAAATTCTTTTCTGGACGCTCACAACGAAAGAAAATACTATGATTATTGATTGATTATTTTATTCAAATAATTAACTAAAAAATTAAACGTAGGATATTTGTATATTAAATATCAGAGAGTCGGTTGCATTTGTGGTATTTGCGTTTACACAATAACTGTCCTTAAAATTTTGATCAAGCCTTACAATACAAAAATCCAAGACAATGTTAGATTGAACCTCCTCGGGCGCATTCTGTCGGAATTTTACAAATGAATTACTAGCTTAATTCTTTCGTATTTTGGGAAGAATTTGAATTTGTCATGTAAAATGGATGGGTTGGAAATGGCAACAGTCGGGATTGAAAAATAAGTTTCACGCCAATATATTGATCGCTGGCAACATGGTGTTTGCAGCTGCTGCGTTTAAAATTCTGCTAATAGGGCCGAGATTAGGCTAACTCGTTATAAAAAATAAATAAATTTGCTGGAAAACTTATCAGCCCAAGAGCAAGGGATTCTAAAATGGAAAGCTTTGCAGGAATCTTGTTTTTTGTGCACCTTAAAAGCAAATCAACAGGAACCTCGAATATATAAAAGATACAGCAGAGAAAAGCGATTATGCAAGGGGTAAAATCGATTGCTTGCTGCAGAAAAAAAAACGAATGAAAACAGATCAATGCAACACCCGCTTCTGCCAACAAATTAAATACAACAATTCAACGAGGTAGCTGAACGATTAAAAATTATACCCCAATTCCAATTTGACTTTCGAAAAAAATACTCAACCACACATCAAACCTATGGACTCCAAAAATACATCAGAAAATCTTTCGAAGTTAAGAAATCAGTAGCTGTTGTGACTCTTGATATCCAGAAAGCGTTCGACTCAGTATGGCGCACTGGGCTGATATTTAAAATGAATAAATTCGGTATTCCCACATATTTGGTAACACTAATATAATCCTTCCTACAAAACAGAACGTTCACCGTCCAAACTGGTAAATCATCTATAAAGACAATAACGGCAGGCGTTCCTCAGGGATCATGCCTCAGTCCGGTCCTATACAGCGGATATCCCAAAAACCAACGACTGCCTACTTAGTTGCGTTCTTTGCAGACGATGTTAGCATATTTTGTGATGGTGACGATCACACTGACATATGTATCATCTAAGCTCGAACACCAGCTAGAAACACTCTACCAGTTTTACTTAAGGTGGAAAATCAAACTAAACACTTTCAAAACTCAAGCTGTTTTCTTCACCAAGAAAAGGACAAGAAAAAGTAAACCAAGGTCCCCCTTGAACTTGCTTGGTAGTCAGACCTGCAATATAGTTGTGTAAACTCTGGCACGTTATGAGCCACCTGAAGCAGCTATCACAATGATCACAAATGGATAGGGTTTAGCTATGGGTCGACAACCCATCCTTGTAAAAACTACTCCATGTTAAGAAACCTGGAACAAAAGCTTCGAATGGGACGCATCAACAAAGACAAATTCGCAAACGTTTAAAGGACTATTATTTCGGATCTTGTAATGTACGCCCCCTGAACAACCGGGGCCGTAAAAGTCCTCCAAGAGGTCCACAATAACAAATTAGTATCAGTGCAGTCCTGGAAAAAATTGGATTAGCAGCGAGACCAAAAGAATTCACACACAATTTTCAAAAGCGGCAAACGATCGGGTCACAAGGAACTTGGAGTTGCATTCATAGTGAGCAAGCAGCTCAAGCCGCACGTTATTGATTTCAAACGTTTTAATGAAAGGTAGCGTACGATTCAAATTCATACTCGGTTTTTCAACTACTGCCTTATCAATGCGCACACCCCGACTGAAGTTAAGGAAGATGCAGTGAAAGACGAATTTTACTCCCACCAGAAGACAGTGTTCGACTCACTTCTAACAAACGACGTCCAAATACTGCTGGGAGATATAGGGAGAGATGAATATGTTTTCCGCATCGACGTATTCACAAACAGACTTGGAAATCTCCAGACGCACGTACCGTTAAAAAAATTGATCACGACCTCATTTGCAAAACGGTGGGCGTCCAGTGTATTAGATTTCCGATCCTATCGAGGAGCAAACTGTGATTCAGACCATCACTTAGTGCAGACAACCTATCGGTGTAGGTGTAGAATTTTTCAGTGCAACAAACGAGAATCAGCCAAAGTAGAAAACAAATTTTCGCGGTTGACAAACTCTTGAGCGATGCTACAATGTCGGCGTAAAGAATCGCCCTTGAGGAAAATCAATCACCTATGCTACACAACATCAGCAACACAAGTGTACACAGATTCTGGGATGAACTTAAAAGTACCATCAAGGTAGTCGCAGATAAGGTCGTGGGATAGAAAGCCCGTCGCGTCGAGTGCAAAATAGCCGGTTTGGCGAAGCCAAAGAGGATTGATAATTCTACAAAAGTTATCACTCCATATAACTTTCCCCTCTGCCAGGAGATTTGTATGTATTGACAAATTGTATAGACTTCACAATAAAGCTGACTCCGCCTCCGGCGGTAGATTTGTATGTATTGATTCTCTTGTGTATTTATACTCTGCAGTTTATACTATGTTTATACAATTAGTCAATACATACAAATCTCCTGGCAGAGGCGAAACTTCTATAGAGTGATAACTCTTGTGGAATCTATACTATTTGGCGAAGCCAAACAGACAATATGTCCAACTTGCAACCACAGCCAAAAATGGCAAATATGGCGAGCTACGGCGAATTTCGAATAGAATAATTAGACGCAAGAAACGGAAATACTTTGACGAGCAGTTGCTGAACATTAATGAAAACTTAGCTAATAGAAACACCAAACAAGCGTATAGAATAGTAAATACAATTAAGAACGGCTATCAACCCAAGACTAGCCGCTGTAAGGACAAGGATGCAAACCGATAGCATAAACAAACGATGTTCGTCCTATTTTGAAGAGCTTCTGAATCCAACATCTAACGTCCCCATTCAATAAGCCCAAATCGATTGCGTTATTATTTACCATGTCCCCACTGCACAACCTCCGAGAGTAGACGAAGTTGGCCTCGCCTTGCGATCACTCAAACCAAATAAAACGGTGAGCGCTGACAAGATTCAAGCTGAACTTTTAAAATTCAGTGGAACGGGTCTATTAAATGCCAACTACTTCCACAAATCTGGGAGAACGATGTGATCCCAGACGATTGGTGCAGAAACTTGTCACATCCACAAAAGGGAGATAAACTGCGGTGTGAGAGTTACAGAGGTATTTCATTAGTCTGTACGTCCTACAAAATACTGATGAAAATTCTGGAGAATAGAGTAAAATCGTAGGCCGAACAAATCATTGGTGAGTATCAAGGCGACTTCAGAACTAGTCGCTCCACAATCGATCAGCTTTTAACGGTTAAGGTAATCCTGCAAAACACTGAGACGTTGACATGTACCGATTTTTTGTCGACTTAAAGCAAACATACGACACTATCGATCGTGGTGTACTATACAACATCATGCTGCAATTTGTTGTACCAGAAAGCTAATACGACTAACAAAGATGCCGATGACCAACTCCGTCTCACAAGTCAGTATCCAGAACAGGTTGACTGATGCTTTTGAAGCACGTAATGATTTGAAGCAGCGCCATGGACTGGCGTAAACTCTCTTCAACCTAGCACTTGAATACGCCATTCAGAATGCAGACCACGGCGGCACACTGCTCTTCGAATTGGTGTAGTTGACAGCGTACTCTGACAACATCACAATTATATTCTGAAACCTGACCGACCAAGTAGAACTTTTAAATAATCTTGACTCGGCCGCAAAAGTAGTTCGCCTACGCATTAACCATGACGTAACAAAAGTAATGATGCAATCAAGAACAGAGACGCCAGAATATCAACTTCGAGGACTTCAGCATCGAATTCGTAGACGACTTCATACATCTGGGTAACCTGTCAAAGGACGCCAATGGAACTGACAAAACCAAGCGACTGATACAGGTAGCAAATATGACTTTCTTCTCGGTCCTCCCAGTAATAAAATCGAAGCATATGCACAGAAATACTGAGTTTCGCATTTACAAAATCACCATACAACCATAGGACCTGACGACCTGACCTGTATAATTCGTTTTTATTACTACTTTCCCACTGTGCTACAGAGTAAGCTTGGGATAAGTTGTCCCTACAAAAAATTGATCGAAAAAGGAAAAATAAAGCACTGATGACAAAAACAATGTAAAATTCAATAAACCAATAAACAAATATATTTTCCAGTAAATTCATCCAAATCAAGTCCAAAAATTTAAGCAGCGGCCTTCTTCTTCCAGGCTTCAACGGTGACAGCAGCAGGAGCTACAGCAGAGTAGGCACTGATAAATGGAGAGCCATAAGCAGATCTGACGACAGCTGGACCGCCAAAGTATGGAGTATTGTAAGCTGATACGATTGGAGCACCTGCAGAGTAAGCACTAACAACTGGAGCACCTGCCGAGTAAGCGCTAACAACTGGAGCAGAATAAGCGACTGGACCACCAGCGGTATAGGTGAATGGAGCGCCTGCAGAGTAGGCACTTACAACTGGAGCATGATAGGCACTGACGACTGGACCAACAGCTGGGGTGATGTATCCAGCTGAAACGACACCGATGAGAGCAAGAGCCAAAACTGCGAATTTCATTTTGATTAGTGGTGGTTTTGAAGTATCTTTCAGATGAACGAATCCTGACTGATGCCTTCAATTGAAATTCCGTTCGTATTTATACATAAATCATGAGCCACTACTAGTTCCTACTATTTCCATATTTGGAATATCAAGTAATTGATTCTAGCCATGTACCAAAATACCCAACAGGTCATAATGGGGGTGGGTACACTAGCAATAGCGGTGATTTGTGAAAAGAAATAATCAAACCTCATTGAATGTCATATTACTTGTAGCTTAATAATTCATTGTTTGAATATTTATTCGGGTCTTCAAATCATAACCTGATTCAAGTATCTAATTTTCTTGTTCCGCAAGTTAAATCCATTCTTATCTCGCCATTGTAACAAGTTCAGTAACGAACTGGTTCAACGAATTCATCGTTATTTTGGTAAAAAAAAATTAAGTAAATTCTCTTCTGGACGATCACAACGAAAGAAAGTATTATGATTATTGACTAATTATTTTATTCAAATAACTAAAAAATGAAACAACGGATATTTGTATATTGAATATCAGAGGGCTGGTTGCGTTTGTGATATTTTCATTTACGCCAAAACTCCCCTTAAAATTTCTACCAAGATCTCCCGGAACGAAATACAAGACAATGTTAGATTGAACTTCCTCGGCACATTCTGACGGAATTGGCCATATGAGTTATTGGCTTTAATTCAAATAGTAGCGATGATCAGAGCAGTGCATCTGAAAACCAATATCGCAAACGTAAGCGACACCGTGAAAAATAATGGAGTGAATAAATTAGAATGCCCGAGTCCACTATTGTTTACTTCGGTCAAACGAAGAGATTAGCTAAAGTTAGACCTGATGAACCCATAAAGGAAGTAGAGCTGGCTAACACAAACCCAACTAGGCAACAATGGGAGACAAATCCGGTACAATCATGGGCTCCCCAAATTGGAAGAAAGTGGTCTTTGGACCAAAATAATTTGGAGGAAAATTATCCAGACGGCCAAGTCCCGAGGTCGGTAAGGTAAAAGTGAATTTTGTGTAGGAAGTATACATTATGAGGTATTAAGCAAAAACGGGAAAAATGGCAAACAGTTGAAAAGTATAATTTCGTTATTTTCGTTTAAAAAGTGTTCTTTGGTTCAAATTTAATTGACACACCAAATTCCAAATTCTAAGAGTGCTTAGTCAGAAACAAAACTGAACATCTCGTGGATGTTTTCCATTCTAGGTAAACTCCAAGGGTTCTCAAAAACTGAACCGTCCCACGACCCCCTTAAACAGAAAAAAATCGCACGTGGCCCTCCGGCTCGATCATAGATAGTTAATATGTAAATCCCTATCTGGACGATCGTAATCGAACGACAGATGTAACTTCCAAATTTGATGATCAATTTGGCTCGAGAGAGTAAGTGACTTTTAACTCCTACTCCTACTAGACACTTTGATTTTTTAAATGGCATTCGGAGAACTTTAAGCAAAAAATCCCCAAAAAATATGAATCAACCTTTTGGTAGAAACTTAGGAAACACTTTAAAAACGGATTTCTTTTAACCACAACTTTTTTTTTTAAATAGCTTTCGAAATAAGCATATCGAGGAGGGCTGTCTTCCGATGTTTGGCGCAAAACTCGCGAATTAAAATAACAAGTCTGGGTGGCTAGGCGCATTGCCATGATGAAGGAACCATGAGTTGTCTCGCCACAACTGTGGTCTCATTTTGCCGATTTTTTCACGCAATCTTTTCACAACGCCTTCGTACTACTGACAGTTGACCGTTTGACCTTAGTAAAAACTCAAAATCCACAAATCCGTTGAAATCGAGAAAACAGCCTCGCTTTGACAGAGGATGAACTTTTGTCACAACGTTGTATCCGTTACCCAACTCTTGTCCCCTGTGATCATCCGTGAACATTTTTTCCAATTTCACGCAAAATTTCATGTTATTATTATTATTATTATATACTCTGGGGGATAGCCGAAGCAGACCACTAATGTTTGGGTCCCTTTTCGCCCCCTCCCGGTCATCAGTGGCTTCCAGATGTCGACTGATAATTGTCGACCTCTTTCTTCATCACTGAGTCCCGTGTTATTGCTAGCATTTGTTTGAAGCTGAGTTCACTCATGGCTTCTACACTTATCGTGTGCCTGCCTGTGATCCTCAACCTCGTGCTAGCCAGTGCTGGACATTCGCACACAATGTGTGCTGCCGTCTCGGCCTCCTCCAGGCATAGCCTGCAAACGTCATCTTCCCCGATTTTCATCTTGGCCAGATGAGCCTTAAAATTACCATGCCCTGTGACCAAGGCAGTTATCCAGCTTAGGGTACTCCGTTTATAACTAAGTACCTTTCTCGCTTCCCTGCCTAAAGGGCTGGTCATTGCATTCCGAGCTTGTTTGCAAGTGACTAGCTCCTGCCATCTTTGTTGATGCATGGAGTTCATCCACTTGCCAACCTTCGCTCCAATCATGCCGTTCCCCAGAGCAACTCTGGGTTCTGGGCCAATGAAAGTTGCCGCAGATCCCTGTTTTGCTAGGGCATCCGCCGCCTCATTTCCTGTTGTACCTATGTGTCCTTTTACCCACATCAGCGTAACCTCATTTTCTGAGGCACACGTGTTGAGCTTCCGGACACACTCTAGTATCAGTTTAGAGTTTATGTTCGTCTGCTGCATGCGTCTGATCACCGATTGGTTGTCCAGTGCAATAAGGATTTTCTTCCCCCGCACCTGACCTTCAAGCAAGTGGTCCAACGCATGCAACAAGCCAAGCATCTCTGCCTGGTATACGGACACATACTCTCCTAGACTAAGCGCACATGCTAGATTTAGCTCTTCAGAGTAAACCCCCGCCCCCGCTTTACCGTCCATTAAAGATCCATCAGTAAAAATGCTGATGTCATTGTACATACACTCATTATGTATGTTTCCATCTGCAATGTGAGTCTTGTGTAGTCTTTCAACTACCCTACGTCTACTCATGCCTTCTACCGGCATTAGAGTCTCCCTGACCTCATCATGAATAATGTCTAGGATGCTCTTATGACCGCTGCTAGTTCCAAAGCGATGCCACATGGCATCCCTTTCCATGCGTATTGCCGAAAGCGCCGCCGTTTTCTTTATAAATAAGTCCAACGGCGGCAGTCCCAGCAATGCCTCCATTGCTCGCGTTGGTGTGGTGCGCATTGCACCACATATGCTTACGCAAGCTATCCTTTGTACCCCATCTAGCTTCTGCTTTGTGGTATTCTGCACGGCTTTTGGCCACCATACCACTGATGCATAGGCTAGAATAGGTCTTACCATCATTGTGTAAATCCAGTGTGTCGCTTTAGGTGAAATTCCCCACCTACGAGCACACACTCTCTTACATTGATGCAAAATCCTTTTCGCTTTTTGGATCTTTTCATCAACGTGAACATTCCAAGTTAGTTTCGCATCTAAGGTAACTCCTAGATGCTTCACTTCCTTGGACACCTTGATTTCCGAACCAAAAAGCCGTAAGGGAGTTATCTCTATGTCTTTCCTCTTACGAGTAAAAATCATAGTGTTTGATTTACTAGCGTTTATGGTTAGCTCTTGCTCATTACACCATTCTTCGGTTACTTTGAGAGCTTGTCCCATGCAACCTAGAATTGTGTCCATGAACTTTCCACTGACCGTGAGTGCCAAGTCATCGGCGTATCCTACAGTGTGTACGCCCATCGAGTCCAGCTTCCAGAGAAGACTGTCCACGGTGATGTTCCACAGTAGAGGCGAAAGAACACCTCCCTGTGGGCATCCTCGGACTACCTTACCCCGTATTCTGTCACATCCACTGCTAAGATTTACCGCCCTCTGCTTAAGCATAGAGTCGATCCACTTAATTATAATGTAATCAACCCCCCGCTCAATCAGGGCGTTCCTTAGTTTGGTAAAGGAGATTTTATCAAAAGCACCCTCTATATCCATAAAAGTAGACATAGCGATCCCGCCATTGTTAATCTCTCTCTCTGCAACTCTAACAAGTTCATGTAGAGCGGTTTCCGTAGATCTGCCTGCTCTATAAGCATGTTGGCACCTACTCAGAGGACTATACATTAGCGTGGTGTTCTCCAGGTAGTCCACCAACACCTTTTCCATTGTTTTCAACAGGAATGATGTAAGGCTAACCGGCCTGAAGGACTTTGCCTCTGTATAGTCTTTCTTTCCCGGTTTAGGCAGGAAGACCACTTTAGCCTCCCTCCATGCCTTCGGGATGTAGCCTGCTGAAAGACAGGCGACGAATATATTCCGGATCCTATCTAGTAGAGCGCTCATGCCCCACTGTAATAGTGCCGGGAATATTCCGTCCATTCCAGCCGTTTTAAAATTTCATGTTGCATTGTTACTTTCGTAACAAGGACATTGCAAAAAATCGCCAAGAGAGCCAAAACACGTCGTACTCAAATAGCAATAATTCGAAAACCAAATGAGATGTAAACAATCTGTAAACAGTCTATTACGCGGAAGGCTATGACAGTGCTGCCAATCGCCCCGTCGCTACAACTATCCATCGACATGTAATAAAAAAGAGTTCCGTTTTTTTTATCAGAGGTCTTATATCTGGATCCGTTTACCGTTTTTAATGTACGTTATCTCAAAAACTATTTAAGAGTAGTGAAAATATTTTTAAGATCACTTCTTTGTTGTCTTTTTGTTTATTAGTCAGTTTGAAAAATAATTTGAAAAATAAAAAACATTTTCTTTTTTTCATGTTTAGTCCGAGATTATGTTCGCTTCGATTTTTTTGGGACTTTTAGTGTAATGTTGAGAATTAGTTGGAGTAGAAACTTTGATTTGATTAATCTGAGCTTACGAGAAAGTCATCTACTTTTTTTAGCACTGTTCGCGATTGGGCGGCGCGACGGCTTTTTCGTGTCTACAGCCCAGTCCAAATAGTGTTTTTATTCTTATTCTCAAATTTTTTTTTAATATTTTCCCATTTATGGTATTCAGGGAACATTAAGTATACCAAAGTTTTAAGTAAAACGAAGTTAACTAGAACAATCTAAAAAAAATTCTTTTCGTTTTTCATCACAATATTGGAATAATCTCCGTGCATAACATGCGGGATTTTAAGAGAAAGCGTCTCAAAAATTACACAAAATTCATAGAGAAATCAAAATTGAAAACCCTTCAGGATAATCAAGGCCCATTTAAACCCCCAGTTTTGCTGTAACAAGTGTTAAAGAAAAAAAAAGAAAAATAGGTTTTAAATCTCAAAATCAGTAAATCGTTTATTTTTCATGATAATCAATTACATAACAAAATCAAATTCTCAATTAAGCAGCAGCCTTCTTCTTCCAGGCTTCAACGGTGACAGCAGCAGGAGCTATGGCAGAGTAAGCACTGACAACTGGAGCACCATAAGCAGATCTGACTACAGCTGGACCAGCATAGTATGGGGCACCGTAGGCAGAGTAAGCACTAACAACTGGAGCACCTGCAGAGTAAGCACTAACAACTGGAGCAGAGTAGGCAACTGGTGCAGAGTAGGCGACTGGACCACCAGCGGTGTAGGTGAGTGGAGAACTAGCCGAGTAAGCACTTACAACTGGAGCATGGTAGGCACTGACGACTGGACCAACAGCTGGGGCGATGTATCCGGCTGAAGCGGCACCGATGAGAGCAAGAGCCAAAACTGCGAATTTCATTTTGATTGGTGGTGGTTTTGAAGTATCTTTCAGATGAACGAATCCTGACTGATGTCTTCAACTTAAATTCAGTTCGTATTTATACAAAAATTGTGCCATGAGCGCGTACTAGTTCGTGCCGCCAATTCTAATATTTGGGAGTAAGAATAATGCTACGGTAATTCATATTATACGAGTACATATATACAAGTATCAACTACAAAATATATCTACAATACATTCATTTGCGCTACCAATGATTTGTAAAAATAAAAATACAAGTACGATGGACTAATTGAATGTATTATTATTATCTGTTTCATAATTCATTCTACGGATATACATATGAAACATACTAGTTTCGAAAAGTTGGAAGTGTCTTGTTTTCAGAACAGGTAATTCGAATGAAGCCTTATATTGTCATGACAATAGTTTCAACAATGGCCTAAGGAGTAGCACGACTTAGTATCAACTCTAGTGGAAACATCTGGAAATATTTGAGATTTCAGAATGGGTTCTGATAGCATACGGATAAGTTCTTTCCTAATAGTCATAGTTAAACCATAACGTAAACTGTAGATACAGATTTTTTCTCTTATGCTGATGTGAAACTAGACGAAATTTAAAACTTGAAGCTGCATTAAAAACTTGAAATTTGAGAAAGTAAGAAAGCAACATGCGTGTGAGACCGCAAAATAAATAGTTTTAAAGACAACATAAAAAAAATATAAAACAAAGTCCACTGGTGAACAACACAGCTGCCAGGCTCGGGCGATCAAAGTTATATTTTCTGAATATAATTGTAATTTCTGAAAACTTTACAGCTATCAACCTTCGACCAAAATCGTGTCAATATGACAATATATCCCCCTCTTGCTCTAACAGATTTAATCTTATAGAAGGGTTTTATAAGCCAATAACGGTGCCTCGGACCGAAAAATTTTCAAAGATGTCGCAGAGAAGGTCGTGGGATTATAAAGCCCGGCGGGCGAGATATGACTGGTTCGACGAAGAATGCAAAAATTCACTTGACGGAAAAACGAGGTCTATAGACAATGTATTCAACGAGGAACCAGAGCCAAAAGAGAAAATTATGACGAGCTATGGCGAATATCGAATAGAATAATTAGACGTAAGACCCGCCATAGACGGTGCGATCCATCGTCAGATCGATCTGACGATGGATCGCCACAAAATATCTGACGATCAAAATTATATGGAACTGTCAAAAAAATCGTCAACGATAGTCACATACACTGTGCGATCGATCTGACGATCAAAATATCGTCAGATCGATCTGACGACGGATTGCATCGTATATGTGGGCTATAAGAAACGTAAGTACTTTGACTAGCAGTTGCTGAATATAAACGAAAGTTAATAGGAACACAAGCGTACAAACTAGTAAATACAATTAAGGATAGCTATCAACCCAGAACTAGCCTTTGTAAGGACAAGGATGGAAACATCATCAGCGACACCGATGGCATTAACAAACGATGGGCCTCTTAATTTGAAGAGCTTCTGAACCTACCATCTAACATCACCACACAAGAAGCTTTCCACGATATTGTTGATCTAGGTCCACCCGTACAAACCCCGACAGAGTTGATCTCGCGTTGCGGTCACTAAAACGAAATAAAGCGTCGGGCGCTGACGAGATTCCCGTTGAACTGCTAAAATTCGGTGAAACGGGTCTAGTTTATGCCATACATCAATTACTCCTGCGAGTATGGGAGGACGAGGAGATCCCACACGATTGGCGCAGAAGCTTCATCTGTCCAATTCACAAAAAGGGAGATAAACTGCGCTGTGGGAATTACAGGGGCAAATCACTAGTTTGTACGTCCTAAAAAATTTTGACGAAAATTCTGGAAAAAAAGAATAAAACCGTACGCAGAACGAATCATTGGCGAAAATCGAAGCGGTTTCAGCGGTTGGTCACTCCACAACCGACCAGCTCTTTACGGTCAAACTCGAGGTTTCGAAAATCGTCAAACTACAATACAACGACTTGAATGGGCAGTCCATGTACAAAGAATGGACGATGATCGCATGCCAAAGAGAGTAATGAATGCGGAACGAGTCAACGGAGCGAGACAGCCTAGCCGACCGAGATCTAGTTGGGAGAGCTCAGTAGCTGTGGACACCGCGGGGGGCTTCCAAAATTGGAGGAAGCGGTCACGTGACCGAGATAATTGGAGGACAACGATCCAGGCGGCCAAGGCCCGACGTCGGGCTGTCGCGCCACGATGATGATGATGATGGAATTGAAATACTCGTATCTTATTTCTAAAAGAACAAAATACTTATTCCACTGTGAATTCTCCTGGGCTCTTGCATAACATTTTCACTTTTTCACTTATTTCTCATTGACTTGGACTTAAAGCAAAAAATAAATACATACTTCTAAGAAGACTTTCGTTTCTTAATCTTGACTACAGTCATACTTTGCGGATGTTCCGAATACCAACGGTAGTAAGAATATGGATCAGATGCGAAACTTAATATTATTTAATTCTATTATGCTAATCTCAACCAATCTCTAGCGCATTACAAAAGCCTCCCACATCTTCAGCCAAGTACCACAGTGATTCAGCTGTAAATACCAACGCCTCAGGCGATTGAACTATCTTCTACTTAGCATTGTACTTGACTTTTGAATTATCTAAACCGGAGCACGCAGAGTGCCGAAAAACTTGTCCAGCAAGCACTCACATCCTACAGATAAATGAATCTCGGAAACTAGTCGATATGAACCAATTGTTCAGGTTGTCAACAATGCGCGATCTTATCGAGAAGGAGTTTGTCTCATAGTGTTTGCGATCATCCAGCAGAATCAAAGAAGTACTGGTCCATTATTGAAACGAACCATGACAAGATAAGAATGGATTTAAATCACGGAACCAGAAAACAAGACACTTGAACCTGGTCCAGATTAGAAGACCTCGGTAGTCTGTAGAACTGTTTGTACCATGAGTTATGAAGCAGATAAAATGACACTCAATGAGATATGGAGCCTATTGATTTTTTTTTTTTTTTTTTGGTAAATCATTTATTATCTGATATATTCATATAAATATCGGTATGAAAAATTATGATATTATCATCGCACTTTTGTATATAGATTTTAGAACGAACCGTGAAACCGGTATTTGCTTTTTGCTACGATTTTTTCTCTTTGTATAAATACCGCTCAGATTTTTGTCGGAAGCATCAGTCAGAATTAGTTGATCTGAAAGTCAATTCAAAACTTCACCAATCAAAATGAAATTCGCAATTTTCGCTCTTGCTCTCATCGGTGCCGCTTCAGCCGGATACATCGCTCCAGCCGTTGCTCCAGTTGTTAGCGCTTACCACGCTCCCGTTGTAAGTGCCTACTCTGCTCCTGTTGTCAGTGCCTACTCTGCTCCGTATGTCAGTAGCTACGCTGCTGGTGCTCCAGTTGTGTCAGCCTACAGTGCTCCATATGTTGCCGGAATTGGTCCAGTAGTAAGATCTGGTATTTACACTGCCCCAGCCGTAGCCGCCCCAGCTCTCGTCAGGTCTGCCTACGCTGCTCCAGTCGTATCAGCTCCATTTGTTCCGGCTGTCAGCACCTACTCGGCTGTAGCTCCTGCCGCCGTTACCGTTGAAGCGTGGAAGAAGAAGGCCGCCGCCTAAGTTGATGAGTAATAGTTTATTGAAGGGATTATTGGCAAAATATATAAGATAGATTCAATTTGAGCAATTAATTTATTGTTTCATTGTTGTTATTTTTTAGGGTTTTGTAGTAAAAACAAAACCCTTATAAAATTGTTCAAACGTCCGTCTGTCTCTCTGTCGGTCTGTCTGTCCGCCTGTTCATGAAATATCTCACGAATCGCTGAAGCTACATGAAATTTGGTGGGAGTAAATAATATGTAGAAGTATTATAATTCCCTCAAGCAAAAAAAAAACTGAAAATAATAGAATTTTGATATCTGGTGAAAAAAGATTAATAATAGAACATTTGTATGTGTTAGCCCACCCCCTGCACCCCTCAAACACATCCTAGGTCAAAAATATTGTCGGGCGACAATAATAAACACCATAGGCAATAGTAGTAGTCCGGATGGCGCAACGGTTAGCACGTTCGCCTTCTACGCACTGGGCCCCGGTTCGATTCCTACTGAATGTGGTAGTTTTCGATAAAAAAAAAAAGTGGATTTACGTGTCTGCATATTGTTCTTCGTAGAGTGAATTGTAGTTTAACAACTTCTAAAAGGGTAAAGATTGATGGGAGAGGATGCTCAATTGCCCTAACCCCTTGTGAGGCATAGCGCGTCGACTGTTCCATGTGGCCCAGTTGACGTTTCGTTGGCATAAATTGATTTCAGAGAATGCAGTTCCCAGCATGCACCTCCCGCACATCCATGGCCACGAACGTTGTCGTGGACGGGATTCGAATCCGAAACGCCGGTAGTCAAACATGAGACATGGGAGAGGATGGGGGAGTTAAGATGGTCGCGCTGACTCTACTTCCTATAATTATCCACACCATTTTAATTTTTGTTTTAGGCAATCTAGCAATTGGCAATGTGGTCCTAACATGAATAGTTGAGCATCTCGAAGAGTAAGGCTTAAATTACACTTGTATTTTTGCGACGCAAAAGCAACGCGTCTTTTCGCTGCTTTGTGTGGAAAAGCGCAATTGTTATGTCAAAAGCAGCGCGTCTCTTTCCGCGTCTTTAACGACGCGATTAGAAATTTTCCCGACGCACCATTTTCTACAACTTTGCAGCCGACGCACTGCTAGTGAAACTGCCGCCAGCTCACCAACACATTGAAGCAACTGGCATGCACTACACTTGCGTCTATTTGTCGTAAAAGTTGACGCGTCTTTTCGCTCCTTTGCAAATACACTTAGGCAGCATTTGCACATTTGTGATCCAGCTAGCTTGACAACTGCACGCAGATAAAGTAAGTTTTTCTTCTAATATTTTTTCATTGTTATGGAAAATATTATATACTTTCCAGTAAAATCAATATTGATAATACTTACTTCAAGTCAGCCGGACACAATAGCAGAGCGTCGGCCCCAAAGTTCTAGAACATGGCACGTCGAAAAAATTCCTTATCGCGTCGTTAAAGACGTGGAAAGAGACGCGCTGCTTACGACAGTACACTTGCGTTTTTTTTGGACGCAACCAAAAAGCAGCAAAAAGACGCGTCAACTTTGTGTCGAAAAAACGCAAGTGTAATCTACGGCACAATTTCGCGTTTTTTCGACGCAAAAGCAAAGCAGCGAAAAGACAGAAAACCAGAGAATTGAACGTTGGCGAAGACTCATGAAAGCCATATTCCATCGACACAAATAGATTACAAAATATTTTCAATTAAGAATAAGGAGCAGAAAAACACATTTTAATGCCTCACAGTTTATTTGTCGTGTTTTTTTTAATCCAGTACAATCAATTTATCGTTTAAGCGGCAGCCTTCTTCTTCCACAGATCAAAAGCTGGGGCAGCATATCCGCCGAAAGCTGGAGCTACATATCCAGCATGGTAGGCTGGAGCGATTGGAGCAACAACGCCTGGAGCGGAGTAAGCAAGTGGAGCGGCAACAGCTGGAGCGTGGTAGGCGCCACCAAAGAATGGAGCACTATAGGCGGCTGGAGCAACGTAGAGAGCTGAAGCAGCACCGATTAGGGCAAGGATCAAAGCAACGAATTTCATTTTCACTTGGGTTGTTGTGTCTTTCTGGATGTGAATATCCTGAATGGTGAAGTAACTGACAGCAGAACAGTATTTATATCCAATCGGACCCGATATCAGACGAGCTAATTCCCGCAAGAGGTTCAGGCAAATAGTAGTATTTAATAGCAGACTCTGAAACCAGTTTTTTCATTAATTATTAGTTATCTGTTATGCAAAGTTTTTAAGAGACTGATCTATTTCACTGATGTGAATACATTTATGAGCACTTACCTAATAGTGTGATCTACCTATAATGAAATTTAAGTATTTGATTTAACAGATTCATACAAAAAATTAATTCAGATATTTTGTTAGAATATCTGCACTAAATCAATTACCTACTTCAACTCTTATAATTTTTCATTTATAGATCTTCAGTGCATTTTACAATTGTATGTATGTATTTAAGCAAATTGTTACCAAATTTAAGGAAAATTTTCCAATCCTGATTTTTTTTAATCCAAAATAAGAAAACATAAGGTTCAACAAACCAACAACACCAAGGTCAAAAAGATCGTTTCCATTATCTAGCCCATTAAAAATGCATCTCGGGTGATTTAGATCATCTTTGGATCCGGATAGCAATCTGCATATCATTTACTCAGTAGGTCGTAAAAAGTAGTAGAACAGCATTTAGTTAAAAGAGAATTTTGCTAATTTTTTATGTTCAAGGAATCCATTGACTTCTCCTATTCCAAAAAAGAAAAAGATAAAAGATTTTTTTTAGCTACCAAATCAGGGATCTCAGTCTTCTTGTAGAATATAAATAGCTTCGCCCAGGTGAGTTAAAATCATTCAGGATCTTATCGTCCAGGAAGAACAGTCTCAAAAACCCATCAAGATGAAATTCGTTGCTTTAGTTCTCGCCGTTGTCGGTGTTGCTTCAGCTGTGTACGTTGCTCCAGCTGCCTATAGTGCTCCAGTCTTCGGTGGTGCCTACCACGCTCCAGCTGTTGCAGCCTACCACGCTCCAGCCGTTGCTGCCTACCACACTCCAGCTGTTGCCGCTCCACTTGCCTACTCTGCCTACTCTGCCCCAATCGCTCCAGTCTACCATGGTGGATATGCAGCTCCCGCATTTGGCGGATATGTTGCCCCGGCTTTCGATCTGTGGAAAAAGAAGGCTGCCGCCTAAGCTGTAAACGGATTTTAAATTGGATTGAATATGAAAATAAACTATTTGCAAATTGACAAAAAAAAAATATTTTACTTTATTTAATACATATTAACTTTTGCTGTTGCGAGTAATGATGTAGTGTTTAGGAACTTTCAGGATTCAAAAACATTCGAACTATCTTGACTAATGCACGGCTAATTTCTGTACCCCACACATAAAATTGCCTCCAGATTCATTTCTAATTTTCATATCTCTCAATTACTCTAACCCCTCGTGGAGCATAGAACGTCAACTGTTCCATGTGGCCCAGTTGACGTTTCGTCGGCATAAACTGGTAACATATTCCAAGTAACGATTATTGGGGAGGTTGAGGTTTCCGTGGTTGGATCTTGCCCATACCATACCAACTTACTAGATTTTTTTACCAACATCCGATCAAATTTTCAACTCACTAGCTTCATTCTATCGAATGTTATCGTATTTAAAGGATTATTTCATTTTATGGCATTTGTAGGGGAGGTAAGCGTTTCTTTGCTCTGATTATGCCCATCTTACTATAACTAATCCAAACTGAAGCAGCTTCCCATCTAAAATTTCCGTGCCAAAAATCAGCTCTCTACGTAAATTGGTTAAAGATTTATCGATAAAAACATGAAAATACCGCAAGGCGGTGCGCTTTGTAAGAAAATTACCGTTATTTTGCAACTAATAGATTTAATTTTCACAAGAGAGCATAAAATGATCCTCTCTGATCATCTACCAGTTAGATCTTTTCAAGTTTATTCAATCGGTAGTTATACATCAATTTCATTTTATTTTTATATATATAGTATTTAGAGGAGGTAGGCGCTCCCTTGGCCGGTTCATGCCTTTTTACCAACCAACTCGATCATACTATGAACATTTAGCCTAAAATTCAAGCCTATAGCTTCTATTCAATCGAAAGTTATCGTGCGACCGGACAGACAGGCAGAAATTTATGCATGCCCATCGTTAATATTACCAAATGAAACCCATATCGGCTATAACACGCATAGACAATTTCGTGGATCAATACTGGAGTCTAGATATAATACATCAATTGCAGCAGGGCATGCTTTTTATATTGCGCCAAAAATTCTAGGTTCTGCGATTTATTTATTCTTCATTACTTGAATTGTATATCAAAATGCAATGCAAATGCACAATGAAATTGGCGATAAAAAATACTATGTTATAATAATACGGTTGAATAATTTTCCACCCTCTATCTTTTAAACTAATGGTCCTACGACAAAAGTTGATAGAACCTATTTTTGGAAAATTTTGTCTACTATATTGTGTTCCTACAACATTTATTGCTAAGAGTGATAGTTTTCGCTAAATAAACAAAAAAAAAGTAACAAATTCAGAGCCCACAGAAGGGACCGCTGCATTGTCCACGTGCTATACCGTGCGCGTGCTACACCCTCAACAGGGTTGCAATGCTGAGTGTTATGCGCAGAACGGTAAGAAAATGAAACGTGGGAATGCGCTATCTTGTTTTCCTTGTATCATGGGTGATGACCGCATTGCTGGAAATGCTTAAAAATATTTATCACAAACTTTAAGGATCGTCATTCACTTATTTGATATATTTCTTTAATACTAAATCATTATGAAAAGCAACCACATATTTTATAATAAAACATCGCCATGGAAACAACCAGTTTCAGGTTAAAATAAAATACTCTAATTTGCAAATACGAGTAGATAATTTATTTTTTCATCCAATTCAATTCAAAGGACAATCAAGGTTTAAGCAGCAGCCTTCTTCTTCCACAAACCGAAAGCTGGAGCAGCGTATCCGCCGAAAGCTGGAGCTACATATCCACCGTGATAGGCTGGAGCGATTGGAGCAGCAATGGCTGGGGCCGAGTAAGCAAGTGGAGCGGCTACAGCTGGAGCGTGGTAGGCCCCACCAAAGATTGGGGCACTATAGGCAGCTGGAGCAACATAGAGAGCGGAAGCAGCACCGATGAGGGCGAGGATCAAAGCAACGAATTTCATCTTGACGGGTTATTGAGACTGTTTTTCTTGGACGATAATATCCTGAATGATAATAACTCATCTGGCTGAAACTATTTATATTCTTCGGGAAAACGCAGATCTCCAATCTATTAAAAAATACATTATTCATTTTGTCTTGTCATTCGATACCAAGTTGGATGAACTAAATTGCCTCAAATGTATTAGAATGAGATAAAAGAGAGTATCTCTCTGACCTTCAAGGTTTTCGGTTGTCGAACCAGGTATTTCACATTTCCATTAGTAAGTTTTAAATAAGTTTGATGAACTTAAAAAAAAAATTTTTTTTTGTCGGTTGCAGCTATAAAATGGAGTTGAACTTTTTAGAGAGAATAGGCGCATTCTTTTGCATTTCTATCCAGTGTAGGGTAGGGTAACGAACACTCATTACACAAACAACGAGTTGCTTGTTGTTTGTGTAATGCATACACAAACAACGAGTTCCTGGTTTTTTGTGTAATGCGTGTTTGTTACCCTGCCCTACACTCGACAGATACGCAAAAGAACGCGCCTAATATTAAAAGAACTTGAAATTATCTCTTTTATTTCGTACGGAGCTATAATTATGTCAATGTAGGTCAAAGAGCTAAAAATTAATTTTCGCAATATACTATCTCGATGCATATCCTTTCATCATATGCATCAAGAACTCTCTGTATATATTTCAGAGTTTCCTAAGTGCTCGATATAGCTCTGCTGCTTTTTCGCGTATGTATTGAGTTCTCGAATATTTTCCTAGGCACACCTAAATTGATAACACTTATCTGAATTTTCGAAATTTAATCAAATCATATTCTAAAATACGTCATGATACTGAGAATTTTAAGCAATACCACTTGATTATACCTTTCCAATTTATCCTAAAGGAAAAAGAAAAATCATTCAGTCTTATATTGTAATAAAATATATTTACTAACTCTTTTATTTAAAATACGAGTATATGGGACTAAATGCAACAATTTATTTTATTATCTCCAACTAGATATGTTGAAAAACGCTCATAAATTATAGAACTAACTTTTACGTAAGTGTCAACATAGAAAAAAAATTGATCAATCTGTTCAAAATAAAACAATCAAAAAATAAGATACTCTGAAGACCAGTGATTTATAATTAATGACGATATACATAGAGAACTGGTTTAAGATTCGATTGGATATAAATACCGTTCTGCGGTCAGCATTATCAACATTCGGGATATTCTCATCCAGAAAGATACACCAACCTAAATCAAAATGAAATTCGTCGCTTTAGTCCTTGCCCTCATCGGTGCTGCTTCAGCTGTCTATGTTGCTCCGGCTGCATACAGTGCTCCAGTCTTTGGTGGCGCCTACCACGCTCCAGCAGTTGCCGCCTACCACGCTCCAGCTGTTGCCGCTCCCCTTGCCTACTCTGCCCCAGCCATTGCTGCTCCAATCGCTCCGGCCTACCATGGTGGATATGTAGCTCCAGCTTTTAGTGGATACGCTGCTCCAGCTTTTAGTGGATACGGTGCTCCGGCTTTCGGTTTGTGGAAGAAGAAGGCTGCTGCTTAAATGATAAATTAATAACGACTGGACTGGATTGAAATTAAAGAATAAATTTTTTTTAGCATTAAAATAAATTTTCGTTTTTAATATTTATTACTTTTGAGCAGTACGCACAGGCCTCGTTTTGCGTCTGAGGTGCGTTCCTGGAAAATAGGGGGCAAAGGGAAACGGGGCAAATCAAAACATGACTTTTTCGTAAAAACCTATATTTTTTTTATTATAATATGCAAATGTACATACAAATAAACCAGTTAAGTATTTCTTAATACAAGGGGCAATAATGAACTCAAACAAATCTGAACTTTCGAATTCATTGTTGCAGCCATTCATATATGTTCGCCAGCTTTACAAAATCGTGGGGATGGTTTTTTACATCCACGAAAGTTTATAAGGATGTACCTATACATAACAACCCTGAATGGTCCTTTTTTCGTTGTCATGGTAGCTTTGCAAGTAAACTGAGTTCTCCAATTCATATTGAATGTCACCAAAGTACTTGAAAACTTGAAGTACTTGCTTGAAATCAACTTCCGTTAGAAATATTTCCCTGCTTTGAACACCAGTAACCCTCTCAGGTGAAGGATAATGGCTGTTGTTAGTAGCCGAATTTGCTTTTGCTGTTGCTGGTTTTTAGTTTCCATCTAGCGATTGAGCCCTTAATTCTGAGTTGCTAACTCTCGCAATTATTGCATTTTCAGAAATGTGAAATCGGTGAATTTTGTCTGTAGCAACTAAAGGTTTATCGAAAAATTAAAAAAAAACGGACCGAAGCTTCACTTCGGCCTGGAGTCCCAAGTGTATATACCCTAGACTTGTGCAGACCTAGTGGTGAGACTAAAACTTCAAATATGTAACAACCATATTGCATTGAAATCGTATTTCCCATATGATCGGTTTGGGCAGAAGTTAGCCGATGAAGCTACGATGAAAGAACATTTTTACTGAAGGTAGGCGCCATTTGAGCCAAGTGTCCTTTTTACCACAACTTTATGGGGGAGATAGAATTTTGAGCATTCCCAAAATCAACTAACTACGAGGGTAAGGTGAAAAGTTCTCGGCCTGACACAGAAACATCGTTACACTCAGGAAAAATTTAGCTTCAACTAATCAACTTGTTCTCTCAAGTAGTTTGTTTACACGCATTTTTCCAGACGTCTTACATGCTTTTCGTTAAAATGGAGAAACTTGAATATCGTGCGATGATAAAATTCTTCGTTGTGAATGGATTAACCCTTAAGGAAATACATCCGAGCTAACAAAAGTTTACGGGGACTCTGCTCCTTTGATGTTAACCGTTAAAAAATGGGCAGCAAAATTTAAACGTGATCGCACGTCCCTCGAAGACGACCAGCGCGAAGGACGGCCAAAAACCGCAACCACATAGGAAACCATCGAAAAAGTGCATGATATCGTGTTGGACGATAGGAAAATGAAAATGAGTGATATTGCTGAGGCTGTCGGGATATCGGAAGAAAGAGTGCGAAATATCTTGCACAAAGAATTAGAGATGCGAAAGCTCTGGGCAAGATGGGTGCCGCATTTGCTGAATGCCGATCAAAAGCAAATGCCCAAACGATTTTCGCAGCAATCTTTGCATCGATTCAATCAGGATTCGACGGATTTTGTGCGGCGATTTGTCACCAGAAACGAAACAGCAGTTGCAGCATTGGGTGGAAGCCCGGAAGTTCAGCGCCAATGAAAGCGAAGTCGATCACATCTGCCAGAAAGGTCATGGCCAGCGTGTTTTATGGATGCGAAACGGATCCTGTTAATTGATTACCTTGAAAAGGCAGGACAATAACAGGCGAATATTACTCCACCAAACTTCTTGACCAGCTGTATGACAAAATTAAATCCGCGAGAAGAGGCCTGGCTTGAAGAAGAAAAAAATCATCTTTCACCAGGACAACGCACCTGTACACAAGTGTGCTTTGGCGATGGGAAAACTGCGGGATTTGGAGTACGATTTTCTCAACCATCCCCCCTATTCTCCTTATTTGGCAACCTCACACTTCCATCTGTTCCCAAACTTGAAGAAATTTGTTTCTGGGAAGCACTTCGCATCCAATGAAGAATTTGAGAGGGCCGTAGATGAATATTTTCACAGCCTTCCAGACTCTCACTTCCAGGAAGGAATACTGATATAGCAGAAACGCTGGACCAAGTGTGTTGAAGTCAAGGGAGATTATGTAGACAAATAAAATTATTTTTTAACTGAAAATCGTAGTCTTTCATTGTCAGGCCGACAACTTTTCACCTTACCCTCGTAACCCACACCACAAATGTTTGACCAAAGTTTCAAGTCGCTAGCTCCATTCTATGGGAAGTTACCATATATTTGAGATACATTTGTAGGGGAGGTACGCGTCCTTTTGACCCGATCATGACCACTTTCAAAACTTGTTAACTAGATTCTTTTAAAAATATTTGACCAAAATTTCAACTTGCTAGATTTATTCTGTCGAAAGTTATCGCTTTTTTGAAGTATCATTAGTAGGGGAGGTAGGAGTTGCTTTGGTTGAGACCATTACATATTTGAGAAGTAATGGCATCCAAATCAACCACTCGTCACTTTTATAGTACATCAGCTGTACTTCGCCTCCAGTTCAGTTAACCAAATTGATCGCTAACTACTTCGCTGTCAGACAGTCATTCACGGAGTTCAGGAATAAGAAATCTAAACTCAGAAGGATTAAACAGGGCGTTCCGCAAAGAGGAGTTATATCACCCACCCTGTTTAATCTCTATCTATCGGGACTCTCAACACCACCTGAAGGACTTCGAATAATAAGCTAAGTGGATGACAGTTCGATTTTAGCTACGGGTAACGACATCGAGCAATTGTGCGATCTGATCAGCCGATATCCTGAGCAACTCAACACCTTTTTGCTCGCCAAAAATCTGCACATATCAGCACCTAAGGCCTTAGCTACTATCTTTACATCGTGGACCAAAGAGGTCAGAATGCAGCTTAACATTTCATTTGATTTCATCCCAAAATCCTCGGCATCACCCTTGATAGCATGGCCACATTTTCTATGCATGCATCAACAGCAGTAACAAAGTTCTCAAGGCTCTGGCTGGAAGTTTCTGGGGTAAGGATAAGGAGACTCTACTGGTATAATATACAAAGCTGTTGGTAGATCTGTGGCCAATTATACAGCCCCCATCTGGTCTCAAAGTGTGTGTGACACACAGTGAAACAAAATTCAGAATGTCAAAATGCAGCACTACGTACAGCAACAGACTGCCTCCTGATGTCATCCCAAGACCATCTACATCAAGAGACCCAAGTGCTTCCTTTAAAATGCCACAACAATCTCCTAGCAAAGCAATACCTTGTGAGATGCTACAGACGTGACCATCCCAAACCTGATGGACAGATGCCTTGTTGACGTTTCAATATCATATACACTTCGGACAATTCAGTTGCTAGCATGTACCTCCAATCCGAGCCGTCTTTTACCGACTCGCTTTGAACATTGTGGGAGTTCTAACAATACATACAGGTAGTTTTTATTAACGCGTCGAAGATTTAACCCCTAATTCTCTAGACGCTGCATCGTAGATTGACGACCGAGACTTTACGGTTACCGAATCCTAAGTGAACCACAAATATACGTATGTATAAAGTAATGTGCAACTTCTTTTCCTGACTTTTTAATTGCCCACCATTCTAACCAACTCAGTATTATCCCCAAGTTTACGGAAATTATATAAAAAAAACTTTATCAATGAACATTTAAAAATAAGTATGACCTTCAAATAGCTTGAATATTTGAATAGATTACATATTATAACCCATTGACTTATATTTCCTAAAATATCATTTTTTTGAAACTATTTATAGTTTATTAAACCCATCCAAGAATATTTACACCACAAACTGGATTTTGCTGCTAATAATCAAATTTGTAGATGTATCTAATTTATTAACGTTTTTGATATATTGGCCAGAACTTGTTTAAAAAAAATTTCCCAGCATACAAAAACAAGATCGTCTAATTTAATCCAATGTCAAGGACTGAAGAATATGGTTCAGATACATAATATGTTTAAATCCAAAATATTCAAATGTCAAAAAGACACACCAACTATCAAATTTAGTTTGCCTACATATAGGCTTTTCCATAAAAACTTTGGTGAATTTTTGTTACTAGCCACTTCTTTTGTACCAGAACATTACAGAACAAAATAAGCAACAGTATCAGGTGCAAGGTAAAAAGTGTAATCAATGATTTTGGACAGTTTTAAAGAAATGACCATAAAAAGTACTCAGTAGGGAATTTATTTGGATAAAGGAAGATGTATAGCTGACTATGTAATGGATAGAATTTAACGCGTAGCCATGTCATATTGTTCGAAAGATTTCTGACAAATCTATTTTGTTTTTTATATTTTAAAGGAATGTATACTCGTATTTATGAGAAAATATTCCAAACTAAAATTCAAACGGTCCTCGTCGAGAATGGTGTATTGAGAAAAATTTCAAAGATTTCAATTATAAAAGATTGCAATCAATAAGCCAAAGTTAAACCAGAAAAAAATATCGCACGAAGCCTTTTGTCGAGCCAAATGCAATATTAATTGCCCAATTCGTAGCAATTCCATGCTCTGTTCAAGCTGTCCCTAACTCGCATGGACTATTTTGCGGTCACAAATGGGTAAAAAGCACACGGCTTGGTAAAATTTTTTTCTCCGTTCGGCATGAAGTTCGCTTCAATAGGCGCATTTATTTTAATAGCCATGCAAAACAGAGCCGGTTAAGACCACACAATTACACTAACAATTTGCGTTTGTTGGTTTGTGCGTTACTCCGAGCACCTCCCGTGGTTCAATCTTAACCAAATTCGATATGTAAGTTTTTTGAGTCAACCTGATCCCGAAACGGTTGCAACGAATTCGGTCGTCGAGTGGACTAACGGTATATTCAACCGTGTTCAAACTTGAGTTACTCGCCTAAGTCTTTTGAAAAATCACTTTTCCTAGTTTTCCCCTGAACCAATTTCAACAAAATTTGAGACATAGCTTCCTTGGGTTGTTATATATAACACATGGTAATATTTTGGTTCTTCTGCAGGACTTTCTTGACATTGATATTTAGACAAGATGGGTATCATATGACACGTCTTGCTGAGGCGAATGCACTAGACTACTGTTGAAGTCATTTTGAATACTTTGATAAGGACAAATGGCATTGTGGTGAATTGGCGTTGATGGCATTTTGAGTCCATTGGTGAGGAAAAAGGAGATTCTTGGCAATGAAATGATATATAGGCTCGGTATCATACGACCGACAATGTTGAGGTGAACGCACTAGACTACCGCTGAATGATATACTATATTATATCATTCGAAAGCTAACACATTGGAACAACTTTTAAATATTATGTACAATATATATTTTACACTCTGTTAGAGGAACAACGCCGCCCGAAAAGTCTCTCTATCTTTTACCATTACAGAGTTATAGAATTTTTTGTTGCTCTTGTCAAAAAGCTAGACTTTCTGTGGAAAACTCTAATTTGCCAGCCTCTGGGTTATTGAAGTCTAAAATGACCCCATTTTCTATGTAAAACTAAATTATGTAAAATTTCCTTTTAAAATGACACCTCTATCGTTGCGAAATTCATCGTAAAGTCCAATAAACAACCGCTACAATTTTGAAAAAATTTCAAGATCAACTTTTCACGGAAGAATCAAACCTATATACAGTACTTTGATCTGAGGTGTCTGCAAAATCTACAAAAGTTATCCCGATGCGTTAGCTTTTAAATGACATATTTTATAAATGTTAAGTACTTAGATTTGAAAAACGAAAAGAAACGTTGTTGAATGACCTCTAGCCCTACGGCGATTTCATTGCGGGCCACCCTGTATAGGCAAGATGGATATCATATGACTGGGAGTGTTAGAACGAATGCACTGGACTACTGCTGAAGGAATTTCGAGCTCTTTGGTGAAGGAAAAAATACTAGTATCTGTTGCTCAATAGATGTTGTATCTGTCTTTCAGTAAATGCTGTACCTGTTGGTTAATATATACCGTATCTGTTGCTGAATATATACTGTATCTGTTGTTCAATGTATACTAAATCTGTTCTTTGCAGATACTGTATCTGTCGATAGTATATCTGTTGGTGAATAGATACTGTATCTGTTGGAGAATATATACTGTGTCTGTTTCTCGATAGATTCTGTTTCTGTTGGTCAATATATACCGTGTGTGAATTTCAATAGATACTGTATGTATTACTCAGTAGATGTCGTGTATCTTGGCCAATAAATACTGTATTCGTTCTCTGTCGATTCTGTATATGTTGCTCACTAGGTACTGTATCTTTTGCTCAGCGGATGCTGTATCGGTTGGTCAATTGTAACCTTCTCTTAATAGATAATGTATCTGCTGGTCAATATATACTCTATTTTCAGCTCATGTATCTTTTGGTCCCCAGATCACTGTATCTGATACTCAGTAAATAAACCGGAGCGATAAAGACAACATTTTTTAAATAAAAATCATAGACATTTTAAAAGCTAATAGAAAATCAAATGTATTTACATGGGACAGGCCTAAAGTGCTTTTGAACATTATCGCTATTTTCGTGTCATTATTAAAGTGCCGGGGGTTAAGACCCCGATTCTCTAGATGAAGCACCGTAGAGTGGCGAATGAGTCCTCACGGCTAAAGATCGCCTTATTTAATAATTAGGTTTCATGTGATCTCTAAGCCAAAACCAATAAACAAACGAATAAAAATCCGAAGCAATATATACCCCAGACTTCTACAGACCTAGTGCTGATACCAGAAGTACCAATTGGTAACGACCATATGCATTAAAAGTGAGTTTCCTATATGGCCAGGTTATAGGGGAGGTTTGCGCGCATTCAGAAGGATCTTAACCATTCTCAACATCAACTATCTAACCCACACTACAAATATTTGTCGAATTTTTCAAGTCACTAGCTTTATTCCATCGAAAGTAATAGCTTATTTGAAGAGTCACTCGTAGAGAAGGTAGAGGTTTCTTTTGTCGGATCTTGCGCATTTTCAATAACAACCAACTTGAACATAGGTCAAAGTATTTGATCAAAATTTTAAGTCATTAGGTTCATTTGGGGTTTCTTTGGGTCGGATCTGGCCCATCTTTAATACCAACTAACTAAATCCTACTTCAAATATTGGACCAACATTTCAAGTTGCTGGGTTCATTCTATCAAAAGTTATCGCTTATTTAAAGATCTCTTTGTAGGCGGTGTAGGGGTTCTTTGGGTCTTAATTCGGTCATTTTCAGTAACAACTAACTAAATCTTTCTATCAACATCCGACCAAACTTTCACCTAGCTTGCTTTATCCTGTCGGAAGTTATCGTAGTTCAATAATATTTCAATTTTTGCCATTTGTAGGGGAGGTGGGCGTTCTTTTGGCCTGATTATGCTCAACTTATTAGAACTTAAACAGCTCTTATCTGCAGTTTACGTACCGAAAATCAGCACCCTACTTCGATTGGTTCAAGAGTTATAGACAAAAACCCTGAAAAGTAGGGTTATGCGACGCTCTTTGTAAGAAAACTACCGTTATTTGAAAACTGATCAATCTCATTTTTACAGGAAAGTACCAAACGACCTCTCATCAAGTCATCTGTCAAAGTCACAGCTTTTGGCGTTTATTCAATCGGGAGTTATAGATACATTTATTTATTTTGAATATGTAGGTAAGGCAGACGCTTCCTTAGCCGGATCACGCCCATTTTCATTACCAACTAATTAGATCATACTACGAACATTTGACAAAAATTTTAAGACTTTAGCTTTATTCGAAGGACAGACAGACGGACAGACAGACGTGGCTAGATCGAATCAAGGGGTGACCCTGATCATTTATGTATACATTGCTACACCTCCGAAGCATGCTTTAAGGTGTTACCAGGGCCGTCGAGAGGGGGGGCGGAAGGGGCGAAACGCCCCGGGCCCGTGTTTTTCTCAGGGGCCCGAAAATTAGCAAAATTGAAAAAAAACAAGAAAAAAAAAGAACGCACTGAGCTTTTTTTTTTGCTCCTTGCCTTTCCAGACCCACTCTGAGGCACTGAGCTACCTGTCGCCATATATGGCCCCTAAAAAAGTTGAGTAAGTTGCAAAATTATCTACGCTTTGACCTTTTTTTTTTTTTTTGTTCATTGAGCTACCGGTCGCCATATATGGGGGGCCCCTGCAAAGGTTGAGTACCGGGCCCGGATTTTCTCTCGACGGCCGGTGTTACTTATTTTCGTCGAAGCAAAGACAATATACCCTAAGTTATAAAGGCTAGGGTATAAAAAAGGATTTACGTCCGAATCTTGGAACTATAATTCCTTACGTTTCCAACGTTGTTTTTCTACATCATTACGTCATCAGTCCTCTAACCAAGTCAATCAACCCACTTTCAGCTCAGCATTTTTTATGAATACTAATTATTCTTTGCAAACTTTACTAACTTTTTCAAAGTTCGTGAAATAGCATGTTTGTTTTGCCCGAAAAACAAATATTATTATTAAAACAAATGTTTTTTCTACCCATAAAAATAGGTTAGGATTAAGTTAGGGCCTTCCTACAGTGAGCTAAAGTTAAGAAATGTCGATCAATTAAATTCAATATTTTATTTAGTAGATAATTTGGTCGCATGTGGTCATCTCGCTTCGTTTGTTTTTGTTTTGATTTACAAACAGGTATACATATATCATCTAAATCCGCTTCGATACCATACCCAAAATATTAACTAACCAACGCTTGGTAATGTTTTTATTATGAAACGATAAAAAGAAATTATTTACGTAAGCATAAAATAAGCGTAAGCATTTTGTATTTTGGCAGTAGGGCTGTGCACCTACTGCCATCTAATCTGATCTAATTTATGTTTGTTTGCATAACTTGTTTCACTTTTTGTTATCCTTACTAAACCAAATTTTCGGAAACTGGATTATTGAATAAATATTTTGGTTCTAGAATTGCATCTTTCAAAAGTGGTCACACATGACATAAATCACAGTTAATTTGACCAAATTGGTAACATTATACCATAATGTGGTAATTAATTCAGTCCGCCTATACCGGTCCACCGAAAATTGAGAATAAACTGCTTTCGTTTTTATAGCGATGTCACATATATGACATTCGTTAGAAATATTATTTTGCATATTGGCGGAAAGGATACTAGAATTAATTAGATCACAAAATAAATCCGGCTTGAAATTTTATCGAATTTTTCGCATAGTCTTTATCAACATATAAATAGTCGATGTCGATCGGCAGAAGCATCATTCAGGATTCGCTTGTCCAGAAAATCACAAACAAACTCAAAATGGTAAAGAAGAAATATTTTTGATCTTAAAGTGAAACATATTGTAAAAATTATTAATTTAACTTTTTTTTGTTGCAGAAACTCGTAGTTTTGGTTCTTGCCTTAATCAGCGCCGCTTCGGCCTTGTACGTCAGTCCATTCGGCTATTCTGCTTACCATGCTCCAGTCGTTAGCGCCTACAGCGCTGCTCCATACTCTCCATACGTCGCCCCATACGTCGCTCCAGCTTACGGATATGGCTACGGATACTCTGCCTATGCTGCTCCAGCCTGGGGTGTTGATCTCTGGAAGAAGAAGGCATAAGAACCTTTAACCGATTGAATTTGTTGACTGACTTAATGGATTGAATAAACGATTTTTGAAGCAATTCTGATTTGTTTAATTTTACTTTGCAACACTGATCATCTATCAACGTCTGTATATTTGTCATATATATTAAATTATTGAAAGTAATTTTTCATTTTATTATCTTAATTCCATGGTAATTTTTTGGCGTATTTGTGAATTATGGTTGACGCCTAAAGATTTCAACTTCTATCCTCCTCCTGATCATTTCCAAAATTGTAGAGTTATACTGACTCAAAAGCCCATCTGTCTATATAAAAGATTGACTTTGACTTAGTATGGAAAAAAGCTTCAGTAAGTTTTCTTTGTGTCCTGACACTTAAAATGTTTTTATCGGCTACCAGAAATCGAAGTTAAATGTAGGAGTTTTCCGTGAGAGCCGAATAACTCTAAAAGTTCAACCACAATCTGCCAAATTTTGTAGCGAGTTTAGTTCTGACCACCCTTGAGTTTCTGATCATTCTAGCAAAAAAGACACTAGATACGAGTAGTTGACCCAGAGCTTTTTGCACAACGACTTAATCTGCACTACATGGCAGCACAAAAATGAACCACACATTAAAACCCACACTAAGAAAAACAAAAACAAAATTAAATTAGGTAGTTTTGGGGTAAATTCAAGACACCCCAGGGGCAAGGCCGTCGAGAGAAAATCCGGGCACGGATCGTTGCCAATTGGTACTTTTTTTTTTGTTTTGATTTGAAATTGAATCACATGGCAGGGCGTTTATATGCCAATTTCCGGACACTGTATTTAGCTTAAGAACGTCCATCTCTACATTGGAAAACAAAGACAGGATTTTAAAATTGTTTGTTTAATTCAACCAGCATTTATTAAAATTTGTTTGTTTTTACACTTTGGTTTACCCACGGTATTTCTAATACAAATAAAAGAAGCGTGGATTGAAAACTTTCAACATGCATTTTACATTTTGTTTTTTATTAGAAGTATTCGTTCTAATTGCCAGGATGAAGCATGATCTTAGGCTTGAATAGTTTCTCCCTAAACGAAAACATTATCAATTTCAGATTTACTCCAATAAAAAGGCAAAAAACACGCACTCTTAAATTCAAATTAATACATAAAAAACCTTATCTATTTCACTTTTATCTATCATTTAATCATTAAGAATAGGAATCCGGTTTGCAGAAGCAAAAACTAATGGTATAGATTCGAAAATTGATTTTGGGCTATCTTCTTGCATGCATAAGTCAAATTCAGAGAATTAGAGCCGATAAAAGTCCGAATTTGCATAAATATATTCTTTATTATCCAGTAAAGCGCTCAGAAAGATAATACCCTGGAAAAAATGGGTTTTGAGAGATAGCATATAAACGAAACCAAATGTAGCAATCAGTCATTGCGAAACATTTCGACAAAAGAAATAAATTAAAATTAATTAATAAAAGAAGCTACAGTACGTTTTTTATGCGCCTGTATACTTTACAAAAGAAAAGCAATTCTGACTCGTTGATAAAAACGAAGTGTTTAAAAATACTGGGAGAAATGAGCTTTCCAACACAAAATACATGCAAAAGTTAACCAAGGTGCAAGAGGGTATCCAAAAGTAATGCGAATATTTTTCTGCAGACTATAAGGGTGGCAGTACCGCTTTCTGCCTCTGAGTAAGTTAACTAGACACTCTACGTAATTCATATATGGAGTGGCATCCGTGTAAAAGTAATAAAGCATACAGGGCGATAATGATAATCAGCAAAGCTGATGGGCAAGGACTCAGACACACTGTCTGGAATAGTGAACTGGATTGTTGAAAGAAACGAGCTGAAGGCTCGTTTGGCTGCGGCATCAGACGACAATCGAAGCAGTATCGAACTCCTTCACCGTCAGAAAGCACGAGAAGTTCTGCCTAGTGTGTGTCGTGATCAACAGTTTATGCGAATTCTCTTCTAGCCACAGAAGAATGGGCCGCAAGAAGTAACAACTTAAACGCCCTTGACGGTGCACTCAAGGAGTTTTCAGGCGGTCGTAACTCTTGCCAACATCCGGTGAAGGATAGTGACAGAAAGCTATTTATCTTGGAGGAATATGAAATCAGGTGGTGAAAAGAACACTTTGCCGCCGTCTTGAACCGTGTAACCTCTGGTGAAGTTCTCCACCATGTAGATAATTTAGCTAACCATCAAAATGTGCGTATACGGTCCACTGCTCCGACTAAAGAAGAGTAAGACGCTGCAATTATTATACTAAAACGAAGAACAGCCGCCGGAATTGACGGTATCCTTGCCAACCTTTATGAAGTAGCGCTAAGCATATCTGCCACGTTGCCACACTCACTTCTCGATAAGCGTGAAATACAGAGATCTTTCCCACTAAGTGGAAGGAAAGTTTGATTATGAAATTTCCGAAAAGGGGTAGCCTTACAGACTGTAATAATTGGAGGGGCAATTGTGTGCAAATATGAGTACATAAGATTTTTATTGTAGGTGACTAGCAAAATGAAATTAGTTACCTTCTGTAGGGGGTTCTTCTCGGCGAGCCACTTCATCTAGTCTAGGCGATCAACTCCTGCAATGTTTCATCACCGATGAAACTCTTCCGCGTAGATCACGATCACTACCGAGACTCCTACTACGCCTGTCGCGATCCTTACTTCTACCTCTGCCTCCTCGAGATCGGCTTTGTCTATTTCGATTTCTTCAGTCACCTCTCCACTGAAAATATAGATAAAGTGACGTTTGACGTGTCCACTCACATCATCGACAGTTTGGGGTGCATGCTAGCAACTGCATTTCCGAAAAGTAGATATGCTATCGAAACGTCAACAAGGCATAGAAATACTGGAGATGTTGACTCGCCTATGCCCCTGGAGGGATCAAGGCAATTAACAACAAATCATCGACGGCATCTTCGATCCAAGGCTAATCGGGAGTCACTAAATGTTTCGCGTGCTGATCAGTGCAATTGAATTATAATTTTTTCCCTTCTCCTTTGATAACGGCGCAAGCACTGCGCAGTTAACGAATGGCTAACCTCTATTTACATGAAATAAGAAATCACAACAAGAACTAAAATGACAACAATGACAGCTGTTATGAGAGTCTTCTGCACGAAGTTAAGTCCAAAGGCATTCTTTTCGTACTTAAATCGTGTGAAGACTTTTGTCTGTGTAAGCGAGCAAAGAACTGAGCATCGAGAAGAGCGAAAATTATCATGCGAGCCGGATAATTGACAGTTTTTGTTTGAGATTTTGCACGAAAAACGGAGGTTAGTACCTTCCTTAAGGTGGGAAATAATACTTTACGTTATGTATTCCAAAGATATAGGGAATGGGTTAGTCAGGAACACACCATTCCGTTCAAACAGCCACACTTAACGCAAGTTTTCATTAACAGCAATATGTTGTAATGAACATTAAAGCTAAAACACTGATCAAAACCATTCATTTCGAAATTTCATTTCAATTTTTATTTTCCGATCAAAGATATTAAACACATTCATCGTAACTCTCTAAGCGGCCTTCTTATTTTTCCAGTAATTAAAGCCAGGAACGGAAGCGGCATAACCTCCATAGAATGATTTATGGCCAAATCGTTCAGCTGAGTATCCAAACGGGCCGGCTTTAATAGGAGATTGATATCCGGAGAACACAGGAGCTTGATATCCGGAGAACACAGGAGCTTGATATTCAGTTACTTCTTTAACACCATGTTTAAAAGGCACTTGATATCCGGCGAAAACAGGTGCCTGATATTTGCCTACTATTTTTAGATCAGGTTTAAAAAGAGGTTGATATCCACCGTATGCAGGAGCTTGAAGTGGTATTACTCCTTTTGAATGGTAGCCTCCAACTAATGTTGGACCGAATCCACCTTTTTGGTATCCTCCCACCAACGGAGTGTGATATTCGGCGCCTTTTTGGATAGGAAATCCACCGATTGGTCCCCCATGATATCCTACCGGACCGCCATAGCCTTCAGCAAATGCAGCCGAATGTTCTCCTGGAACGATGTAACCGGCCGAAACAGCACCGATGACAGCAGCAATTACGTAAATTGTATTCATTTTGATTGAATTTTGAGTGTAATCTTTCTCGAACGTATTGTTTTCGAATGGAATATCGGCTCGCGAGAATTTGTATTTATAGTTGGAAAAACGATATTCGAGAAGGATTTTTTTTATTTATAACTAAGTTTTTTAATTCATAATTGAAGTAAGGTCTTTATGCTTTTATTCAAGTTTAATAATATAGGCAACGAATATATCAATAACGAAATCGTAAAAAAGTACTCTTTAAAACATTTTTTTAGAAGTAAAGCATCTTTTTGTCTTGATGTCATTGAATGTTTCCTTTGATTTAATCAACATGAACTTCCTCTTGGGCCACATTTAATTTTTGTTTATATAGATATTTCAGAGTTTAACTTTAAATTTACAGTAACGACTTTAATTCGTAGTAGTTAACAAAAGAGAAAATGTTGATGTGAGCTACAAGTAAAAACTATCCACGAAATTTTAAATACCAGTAATTAATACAGAGTTTCCGGAAGATAGATATGTACTATTCGAAGGTCGAAATAAAAATACGATTTCACTTAAATAATCAAATCAAATACACACCCCAGTAGGCAACGCAAAATTAAAAAAAAAAAACAACTTGAATCTATATTCGAGTTAGAGTTGAATATGCACGAGTATTTGCAATGCATGGTACCGGAGAGAAAGAGACTAGAAAATATGCAAATTGGAACGAAAATATAAAATGCTTATAATTATTGATGTATAGGTATTTTGTTTTATCAAATAATTTCCAAATCGGATCCAGAGAACATTCCGAACATAATGAAAAACTTGAACTGACGACATTTTGCCCACTCTGTTGTTTTGTAACAGAACGGTCAAAATGCCGTCCACTTGGAGATCAAAATAACTCCGCTAATCGAGCTTTTTAGGGCAAGTTACACCCTTTGGTACATACCACAACCTTGGAAGAAAAGTTAATGTGGTCTTCATACCCAAAGCGGGTAATAAGCCGGAACATATGCCCAAATCCTATAGTAATCGGCCTTCCTTCCTTTCTTCTTCTTTAAAACCATGGAAAAGTTGCTTGATTTACATATCAGGCACAAGATGGAACTATCGAGCCCCCTACATCGTATGCAGTTCGCAAGTCGACAGTGACCGCCTTGCATAACCTTGTCAGTACAATCGAAAAGTCCCTCAGTGATAAGGAAATCGCATTTTGTGCTTTTCTTGACATTGAGGGGCTTTCGATTATACCAGCTATGAGTGCATTTCCAGAGCACAGGAACTCAGAGACATCCCGCCCGGTACCATTGCGTGGATGCCATGCTCCGTGGACGGGATATTCACTCAAATCCAGGCTGTACATTCATTTGCATGAATGCCGTAAAGGGTTTGCCACAAGGTGGCGTTCTTTCACCCCTTTTGTGGTCCCTTGTCGTAGACGAGTTGACTTCTGTTCTTAATGAGCGCGGTTATCTTACTATCGGGTACACGGATGATTTAACTATCATAGTCAGGGGCAAATTCGAATCTACTATCACGGAGGTGATGAGGTCGGCCCTTGACATAGTTTTACACTGATGTGTTGCTGTGGGATTACATGTAAGCCAACAAAAAACTGTCGTTGTGCCGTTCACGCGAAAACGAAATATAACACAGGATACAGTTTCATTAGGCGGCTCGAGGTTAGATAATTCCATTGAAGTTAAATGTCTCGGGGTAACACTAGACTCGAAACTCACCTGGAATATTCACATATGTAGATAACGTACTTAGCAAAGCCACATGCACAATGTGCGATTGCGGAAGTCTCTTCGGACAGACATGGGGACTCACCCCAAAGATAATTGAGTGGATATATACTATACTTGTGCGGCACATGGTGACCTACGCAGCGCTTGTGTGGTGGCCGAAAACTCAGCAATCTTCTGTCTTACTGAACTGCAATAAGCTTCAACGTCTTGTCGGACTTGGAATAACTGGAGCTATACGCACTTGTCCTACGTCAACCCTGGAAGTGATTATTGGACTTACTCCGTTGCATATATTCATTCAAGAATCAGCAGCTCTAAATGCTCTTAGACTTCGTTTAACTTCCGACTTGCGTAGTGAGCACATGAGCATTCTGAATCAAATTCCTGACGTGCAGATCTGCTTGAGATCAGATTACTTGGTCGCGGAAGTTCGCCTCGGCAGAAAATTTTTTTTAATTTGAGGCGACCGGTAGCGCAGTGTGTTGGGGCATCAGTCTCATGTTTGACTTCCGGCGTTTTGGGTTCGAGTCCCGTCCACGACGACGTTCGCGGCCATGAATGTGCAGGAGGTGCATGCTAGCAACTGTATAGGTATTCTCCGAAACCAGTTTATGCCAACGAAACGTCAACTGGGCCACTTCGAACAGTTGACGCACTATGCCGCACAAGTGATTAAGGCAATTGAGTGTCCCTGACCGATCTGAATGAGTAAATGACACACCCTGTCCAGACCCTATATAAAGTGGTTCACCGATGAGTCTAAAAGAGAACAGGGTGTTGGTGCAAGTGTCTTTGGACCCAACATCAGAATTTCAATCGCAATTGGAGTCTCGCCCAGCGTCTTTCAAGCTGAGATCCACGCCATTGAGGTCTGCGCCAGGGTAATCTTGGAAACTAGACTTCACGACGCTCACATTGCTATCTACTCAGACAGCCAAGCAGCTATAAAAGCGCTTTCTTCATATAAGGTCTTTTCAAAACTGGTGAAGGAGTGTTACGAGCTCCGAACTCCATAGTACGGGTGGGGAGACTTTTTTCTGTGTGCAATTTCATGCCAAATATGTTAATACCGGAGTAAAAATGTGTCATGCGAACCTTAGAACTATGCTTAAGAGTAAGATATCTGGGGGCAAATCGGGGAAGAAAAAAAAAGCTGGTTTGCGACTTCTTAGTGCATTTTCACACAAAAAACCGCACGCCTCTCGCTCGCGAGTGGGAGCGAGACACGTAAGACTGAAATGCAGAAACGCTCAGCCGCGCTGATATCATTAAGCAGATCACACATCGGCAGGGTGGTGGGGGTCGTCACAAGGCACTTCTCTATTGGGGAACTAGCTTGGAGGCTGCGCCTTCCGCACCATAATTACTCCAGAAGCTGTGAGGGCGTGGACGAGGAGGAGAGGGTTAGTCACCTTCTGTGCCACTGCAGAGCTTTGGCGGGCAGGAGGAGAAAATTTCTTGGTGTCTCGTTCTTTTACGACTTGGAAGAACGCAGCAACGCTAGCGCGACAAAACTCAATCGTTTTACTGCTAGCACTGGCCAGATTTAAAACCTAATTTTTAGGGTAAGGTATAGAGAGTTTCTGGAGGTATAACAATGGACCCAATTTGCGGCCTAAGTGTGCTGTGTGTGTGCTATCATGACTGTCTCTACACCTAAGACTGAAATACAAAGAATACACTGGAGCTTTCACACGGCGAGCACGAGCTTTTAAGTCTCGCGAGTGAGAGTCGGTACACTCTCTCTCTCTCTCTCTTAAATTGAAGGTGGGAGCGGAAAAGGCTCTCACTCGCGAGCGAGAGCCGTGTGAAAGTGCACTTAAAGTGAAAACCACGCTTAATTGGGCCAAAAAAGTCTGGGTCAACCACTAAGAGCGAAAATAACAAACAAGTTTATGGTCATATCAGCGAACGCACCGATTTATTTCTATTGATTTACCATAAACCTATAGATAAATTTACTCAAAGTCATCAAAACCAAAAAAATATCTTCAGACACAATTCATGATGCAACACACAAATAATATATTTATAAAAAGTAAAACTAGAAATATGCTAACGAAAATAATGAAATTGCTTGTATACATATTTATTTCAAATTGTCTTCTTTATAATCTCAATATCGTTTCTTTAAGCTGAAGCCTTCTTCTTATTCCAGAGATCATAGCCTTGTCCTGGGGCTGCATATCCACCGTGAAGTCCATTGTATCCAAACCCTCCAGCAGAATAACCAATCGCACCAGCACTCATCGGAGCATGATATCCTCCAACTAGGGGTGTATTATATCCTCCAACTAGGGGTGCATTGTATCCTCCAACGAGCGGTGCATTGTATCCAGCAACAGCAGGTCCATGGTAACCTCCTACGATTGGGGCGGGGTAGCCACCTGCTACTGGAGCACCGAATCCACCAACGAATGGAGCAGCATACCCGCCTCCGGGAGCAATATAGCCAGCTGAAGCAGCACCAACAATAGCAAGGATCACAGCGATAAATTTCATTTTGATTAAGTTTTGTTAAGCGGATAACACTTCAATTCAAGGTATATGAGTCCTGAATGATGTTTGTTCCAAAGCGAATTGGTATTTATACAATTTTTCCTAGATTTCAATTTGATTGGATCATTACGATTTGATTAATATCATGATAGTGTCATTGCTCCTTAAATTTAATGTACACTCTTAATTAAGATCAGATTGTCCAGATGGTAAAAGCCGGTGGTACAATAAAAAGTGACAGCAGTGAACTACGATTAATCATTGAAGACCTCATCGTTTATTAACGTACCCTGAGCTCCTATCATATTTTTTTAATTCCTTTTTCGCTTCTACACACAAAAGATTTCTTCTATTTATGATGAATAAATTATTTGTACACGTACCCGTGTTTGTACAACTCAATAAATTTGCATAAACGCAGGATAGAGAATTTAAAAAATTGTTATACAAAAAAGAAAGATATAATGCTACACGTATGGTACATGATCAATGATACATTAGTTGCTAGTAACAAAAAATACGAGTAGCGTGATTTTACCCCACTGGCTTATCTAGATCTAAAATTTACCCTAGATAGCTTAAAAGCTCTATTTTTTACCTAAGCTGTTTTGATTTCATTTCTTCATGGCTTATGAATTTGCTGTGTGGAAAATGATTTTGTTATTTTTCGTGTTTATACGAGTACAAAATAAACTAAAATAAGCAGCAAAGGAACGATACAGGAACTTTTAACTGAACTGCTTTGAACTGCTTTTGAGCTGCTTTTGAACTGTTTTTGAACTGTAACTGAACTGCAACTGAACAGCAACTGAGCAACTGAACTGCTTTTGAACTGCAACTGAACAGCAACTGAAAAGCAGTTCAAAAGCAGTTCAAAAGCAGTTCAAAGCAGTTCAGTTAAAGGTCATTGACCCCCTTATCACGAAGGAATCCCCAAGGTCATTGACCCCCTTATCACGAGGGAATCCCCTAAGCTCATTGACCCCCCTTATCGCGAGGGAATCCCCCAAGGTCATTGACCCCCTTATCATGAGGGAATCCCTATGACGTCACGAATTTCTTGGGTCCAAAGTCCAAGTTGATTTGGAACCCCCATATTGCAACTAATGATTAGCATCTGCCCCGTACGCCGACTTAGCTCTTCATTTGATATTGTTTCGGGCCACAAAATTCTTAGAATTGGACGAAGATATGAATTAAAGGAAACTTGCAGCTTTCTGATAACTCTTACGGAAACTTTCCATGTATTGCTCCCATACTAAAGAACAGACAATAATAATAATAAGTTTATTGCTCAAGAAAAATTTATACATAATAAATATTTACAAAAATTCTGTTGGCAAAGCATGAACCTCGCGAAAACAATACCAGGGATTGAAACAGGCCCAACTTGGTCTTGATGCTGAGATAACTGCTCTGCCAGATTTTGGACAGCATGTAGTATGCGCATTTAGCCTGGTCGATACGACGAGCGATATTCTGTTCTGTACCACCATTGTCGGCGACAATACTACCTACAATGTCCACTTTCTCCACGGACTGCCCATTAATATTGATGGCAATAGATGTCGGATTTCTTTTTCGCAATGGCGGGCTAAGAACCTTGATCTTGTTGGTATTAACCTTTAGCCCAACCTTGCTTGCCGCCCTCTCGAGATCTAACGCCATTGCGGATAGATCCATGATTTTGTGGGAGAGTAGGCATATGTCGTCAGCGTAGTCAAGATGTTGTAGATAAGATGTGAAAGTCCATTGAATTCCTCTGTCTAGTCCGGATAGGGCTTCATGAGGAATAGGATCGGTGAGAAGATGCACCCGACACCTTGCCCTACAGCTCAAAATAAATCAAAATCAGCCTTTGCCTTTACAATCGCCTCTTCGATCTTTTTAGCATTCTTCAAACCAGACTGGCACTCTTCGTGTTTGTTCTCCACCAAGGCAGTTGTTTGTGTCCAGGCTTGCTTACGGCACTACTGAATTTGAAATTCATAACTACATTGTCGGCAAGCTTGGCTACAACCCATCATTACTAATCTGCCTCAAGTTGACGAAGAATAATATACCCAACAAAGTTTTTGTCATCGTTCCAAATAACTTTACCTTGCGACTTATTAACACCCTGCGATAAATCCTTCTGGCCCCCTGGGGTTCTTCATAATGTCCGCGGCTTAAGGAGCAAGCTTTACAACTTAAGTATTTCTGCTCTTTCTGTTCAACATGAAATTTTGGGCTTATCGGAAACTTTATTAAAATCTTCTATCAGCAGTGAAGAGCCACTAGAAGGCTATGATATATTTCTCTGGTGACCGTGCCCTTATTACAATACGGCGCAGCATTGGTTGTATCTTAGTATCCATAACCACTAGTGAACCTTACGACTTGTCAGTATTATGGTTCGCACTTCAAGCTAAACTCTGCTTCTCATCTAATGTGTCTATGTTCCCTGCAACTCTCCGCAAAAACATGAAATATGTATAAGTTATGAGCACAAACGAACGACGATAAGAAATCCTTATTTTTTTTAACTCAATTAGTGGAAATGATCAAAATGTGCATAAAGCGGAAAGGGGGATAGGAGGAGAAAAAATATAAAGTTATCTAAAACCTGATACAACAACGACAAAAAAAAATGTTTGATACTCAAAAGAACCATACGTTAATTAGATAAAATGAAACAAATGAAGAAAAGTAGATTGCCTTACACCAAATCACACTACTGCGATTTAAACTAGCGAAAGAGTCAAATTTTTGTCTAATTCAACTCTGTAGTTAATAGATATTAAAGCCTTAAAAAACTCAAGTCCTATTTGATCACCAAAATTTGCGAATATATTTGCATGAATAAATAGATAATAATATGTGGCAAGACAAATCTTGAGGGTTTTTTTACATAGTCTACTGTTTCTTTTTAATAGGTACATTAGCATCAGACTAAACTAAAAATGAACGCGTTCTATCCAGACCAATGCCGCAGATCCGTCTTCACTTGCACTAAATTAATCAAAGGTGATTTAGAGGTGAACGCTTGTCGAAAAATGGTTCAATTTCTTTAATTATTCCAAAGAACTGGAAAAATATGACGCTATATTTAATGTCCTATTTTTAATGCATTATATTTTATTCGCGTCATTAAAGCAAAATGGCAAATAATAGATACAACCATTATAGTTGTATTATACAAGTACCAATACGCCCAGTTACGACAGAGAGTGCAGGTATTATATGTATTATATTATATTACGATTGTTATTGGTTAGTAGTTTATTCGAACTCAAGATAGCAACTTTTAGATCCTTCAGCTGAAAAGAGAAAGTTGTGCAACTTGATGGTGGATCCGCAAGGATATGATACTTCTCTACTCTCATTCTCAACTCGACAATCTGCCTTGGGCCTTCTGGTGGTCGTGCTATCAACCCTGATCGCACGAGAAGAAATGTTTTCGAATTTATTGTAGAACCCAACCTCCTCCTCTGCAACGCGGATAATAAACCTCAAACTGACAAATTGGATAAAACACCGGGAAACTCTTCTTGGAGCACTGCCCTAGCTTGCAGACAGGCCGCGTAATAAGTTTGAGTTAGATGAAATGGTGCACACACTTACGGACTCTCTTATGAAAGTTTCGGATAGATCGTGTCCTATCAGAAAACAAAAAAGAAAAAATTTCTGCCTGCATGTTAAGAGTCCCGTGCAGGAAGTCTTTCAACAAGGCCAAATCTCCTGGCTAGATTTGCATGTCTCTTAGCTCTTATAATAGAGAACTGAGGAAGGCGAAACATAATTCATGCAGACTTTTCTGTGGACGAATCAAAGATTCGTGCGGGACATCCAGACTTTTTCAAAATTCTCTTTACTAATCCATCCAGACCAAACTTCCTACTGAAGCAGGGTGGGTCCTGGACCTCCTCTAGCAAGGCAATAATTTAAGTTCTGTTCGATATACAATTTCCAGGTAGCATACCTTATAAATCGAATGGGATTGCCAACTGCAAATTGCCCTTCATGCGACTCTAGTAATATTATATCTAATTACAAGATTTCCTGAGCTATTGCAAGTTTTGAAGCTTGAACATCTGCGGGGGCGGACGGAATAATTCCCACCAACATTCATCGGACATTTTGGCACTAAGGATTAAGACCATTTTCATATCGTGCCTAGAATTGGTATACATTCCTCAATTATGAACTGAGGTAAAAGTGATATTCATACCGAAAGCGGACAGAGCTTCACACGTGCTTCCCAATGGCCTTAAACTACTTAGCAGTCTAGTCATATTAGACAGTTTGATTTATTGACTACAGACTAAATTTTCAAGTTGCGTATTGAAATGTTTTTATAACTGGATTTAAAATTAAATAATATTGCAAGGCAAAAGTGCAGCAAAAAAGATAAATAAATTTCATTAAAAAATGAGAATGGAAACATTTTGCTCGATTTGGAAACCGGAAAATCTTCTATGGGTATTTGCATTTGGCTATAGAGGGTGTCCCGCGTTGGGTAAGCAATACTAATAGGGGTTATTTCATAGTTTATTTGAGGAAAAATGGTACCAATAGAATTGGCATGTCTTTAACAGTTACGAAGATATAACTGTTTTTGTGATTGTAATCAAAAACCGTGATCTGCCAAACAAAATCAAAATTGTCCACTTCCCCTATCATCAAACCCGGGATTTGACATCACTTTTAAAAATCACATAAAGTTTTATATAAAACATATTTTCCCGACTGCGAAATTCACCGTTACTTCAAAGATACAACTAGCCAAATTTTAAAGAAATTTCAAATTTTTTTCATCGAAAACTCATAAGATAATATTGTAACGGTACTTTGAACTGACAATTCTGCAAAGTTGACAAAAGTTGCCCCCTGATGTTAGGTTTCGAACGGCATGTAAAGATTAAGGACTTAGATTTGAAAATTTCCAAATATTTCATATTTAACGGGAAAAAACGTGGTCCTGATGTAGAACAAATCGACTACTACTACGTCGGTCTCGCATTACTAGAAACTCAATAACTGCAAAACCATGCGAGCAAGAATAGTCAGGGTTCCGTGCATTGCTTAAAGTTCAAATTCGGCTCAGTAGCGTAGTCAAAAAAGGACAATTTTCGAGGCTTCGGAGAAAAAATCACACTTTTCACTTTTCAAGTCCACAGATCTTTGCAGCAGATGCTCCAAATGGAAAAGCTTATCTGTAAAAGGATAATTTGATTGTAAGCTTAATAGTTGGGACACTAAGCGATTTCACCTTGCAAAATATGATAGAGAAATGCCGTTTGGTATTATTGTTGTTGGTCCCCATACATTCATTTTAAGAGATGGAGCCATCTTGGACCCCGCAGCAGAGCGGCTGTGCAGGCGAAAAACCGAAAAATTTGAGCCCTTTTTTATGATTCTCCTCATAATTTGTTAACAGTGCCTCGCATCGAAAAACTTAATAGGATTTAAATTAAAGAGCATCAAATTCTACATCCAATGCATTGCTCAAAGTTGAAATAATTGTGTGGTCTTAACCTGCTCTGCTTTGTGTGGCTCTTAAAAAACGCGTAAGTAAAATCCAAGTAAGGAAAACATGATAGTGGACAAACAAACGATATCCTTTAGTGTTCCTCATTTTTTTTTAGAAGAGAATCCTTCGGAGTCCTTCGTAGACTAAAACGGAAACCCTCATTCCTCAATTTTTGACGTGCATAATCAACTGATATCCTTTGAATTATTCTTCTCCCGGTAGAAATCGAAGCCTGGCAAAGGCTTCCCGTTTGATTTTCCTCACAAGTTTCGAGATCAACATCAATTTTATGGGAAGGTGCTAGCGTGACGTCACGTTAGCAACCCCACTTTTTAATACGGTATTTATAGTCTCCAAATTTAATGTAAAATGAAAGCCATAATTAATTGCTTATTTGTTGCTTATTCCCGAATTTATTCCTTCTGTCAATTCGTCAGGATTCCTACTTATATATAGGAAGGATACCACATTTGTACCCAGCTGTACTATCCCCACTGGCACAAATCTTGCAAAAAATTAATATATAATGAAAGTAGTAAATATTTACTAATTTGTAGCTGTGCATTTAATATGAGTTAGATATGTGCTCTCATATATAAACTGGAATCCTGACAAAGCGGCAGGAGCAATAAATTTCGGAATGGAGCAACAAATTATTACATTCAATATGCATTAAGTTTTTGTTAGATTTGTGCCAGTGGGGATAGTACAGGGGGTACAAATGTAGTGCCCTTTTCAAGTATAAGCTGGAATCCTGGCGAATCGGCAGGAGCAATAAATTCGGGAAGAGACAAACTAATTATCACCTATTTATACCCTACGCCTGAAGTCGATACTTAATGGTTGAGGTGTCAGCGTAAAGGACGTTCAATTATCCTGACTCGTTCGTATCTAATAAAGATAACTATACCAACCCGAAAACGTTTCAAAACACTCTGAAGTTTGAAATGTACTACTAAATATTTTTGGAGTTATCCTTTTTTTCGACTACTTAACGAAATTTTCAAGTGGACCTATCCCAGTGGCAAGTATTTTTCTGATGATTTAAAAAAAAAATTAATTAAATCCTAACGGGACTTTCGATTTGATACCATTTGTAATAAAATGGATAATTAGGCTAATGTACAATATGTAATGTCATGAAGTTTCGAGAATATGCCGTCAGTCCTTTCCAAAATATAGCCAAGTTTCGAGTGGACCTATCTTAGTGATCGGGAGTATATTTCCAAAGCCCGACGCGATCTAGAGTGCCCACGATGATGATGATGTTCAGATACTTTATAAAATATTGTATAAATTAGTAGCTACTCGTATTATGCTCGTAAAACAACTTCAATAAAATACATCCTTTGATAAAGTTCATCCATTATACTATAAAAGTTTTTGGCAGTCTTTTATCAAATATAGCCGCCTAAAAAATAGCTTTCCATCACTGTCTGTCACAGGATGTTGACAGGAGTCACGACCACCTTTAAACTCCTCAAGGCCAAAGGCTAGAAAAAAATGTATATGTCCTCTTTTAACGCGTCGCACAGTACGTTGGACTTCTCGATCTTGCTGAAGATAAAAAGAGCTCGATGCTACTTCGACTGTGATCTGCCGCTGCAACTAAACGGGCCATCAGCTGTTTCTGTCGTCTTATTTCAATCCATAATATTTCTTAGGGGCAAACTTAAAACTATTCAACAGTGTTGTTATTTGCCCTGATTCCTAGTGGAGTATTATATAAGCGCGTCAACTACACGAAAGACGCACGCTTAGTTGACGATTACTTAGCATGAAACTGATTTAGGACAATGTGTCTAGGTAGCATACACCTCCGACACGTTTAGCCGCATGCGTTAAGTCGGGATGGCTGTGGCTTATTGGCATGGACCACACCACAGAGACATCAGACTGACGAAGTTAATATGGATGCCAAATATTCAGAATCGTGTTCCCAATCCATGGCATCCTTCTCTTGCGGTCGGCATTAGATAGAAATTGGAGCTTTCAACCGAAAGTGATGATATTCTAAATCGTCTTTCTTATTCGTAAAATTATGCTTTTTACTCCATTAAGAAATCAAACAAACTAAGAAATATTTTTTAATCAATTTATTCATTTATTTATTCTTTTATTTTATTTTTTTATTTTTAATGAGCCTTCTTTTTCCAGAGATCATATCCGAAGGTGTCGTATCCATAAGTGTTGTATCCATAAGCTGGAGCAACGAAACCAGATCCGTAGACTGGAGCAGAGTAGGCAAGTGGGGCGGAGTAGGCGATTGGAGCAGCGGCGTAGGTGCTGATGGCTGGAGCAACGTAACTTGCTGGAGCAATGTAGACGGCTGAAGCAGCGCCGATAAGAGCAAGGATCATAGCAAAGTATTTCATTTTGTTAGGTTTGATTGTTCTTCCTGGACGAATAAATCCTGAATGATACTTTTCGCTCGCTGTTGGAAGGTATTTATAGGAAAGAAATCTGTATTAGACCAGTTTTGTAGTCGATTTCATAAATTACATCAGATCATTTTCTATTGAAATAAGATCAGAACTTTGCGCGTAGGAGCATCACTTTCAGTAGCCAAAAATTAATTTGGAAATAAATGCGCCGGTTTAGTATTAAATTTATGAAGTTAGTATTCATAACCAATACATACTGGTTTTCATGAATGCAACATTATATTGGCAACGAAAACTTGATTTAGAATGGAAGAGTTGAGAAAGTGCAACCGCTCGGGAGATGTCTTCCGATCAACTTCTACTCAGGTGATCAAGTTGTGATTTAATGACATTTTACTGTTCTGTTCACTTTTTTGAGCATATTGTGACCACGATTTTGGCAGTTGATGATATTCAAACCGTCGTCAGTTTGCATGTGTAGAATGAAGTTTTGCGAACATAACTATACGCCAAAATTATGTAAAGAAAAATGAGGAAATAGTTAAACCAAAAAGTTCACCTCTGATGGTTCACACCATTCAGAAAGCCCAAAATGGATGACTGAGCAATTGGGCAACTGCTCCACAACCATATGTGACTTTCGGGACCTTCTGAACGCATCCAGTGCAGAATTAAATTTTATGCAAATTCTAACACATATAATAAACAAACCGTCGTAGTCCCTGAATATATTTAAAATAATGAATATAAATTTTGGTAAAATAGACTTGAATCCGCTTTAGTACGCAATAGGTGCCGTTCGTTTCGTTTTGATCTGGATCATGTGTGAACCGGACACCATGGATTTAAAATATCAAGCAAGAAAAATTTCCATTTGAAAGATTGGATTGCAAGGAAATATATATTATAAATATATTACGCTTTTGTATTATTGTACATTACAGTTGATTATGAATTGAATCACAATTTTGGATTTGTTCATTCCGATTATTAACTCTTTGAAAATTCATGGGGAGGAGTATAATTTTAGCAGGAAATGAAACTTCATCTAGGGGGAACTCGGGCAGACTACCTGGCTACACTGGCGTCTAAAATAAGTGGCCCCGATTTTTCCCGTAATATGTACTCTGTTTATCTATGCCTCAATCGTCCAATACTATAGTTAGGATTGAAGAAGCCAATCAGTTCGTTATTCGGAGCGTGTTACTATGACTGCACATGGCACAGATCCAGGTCTTTACCTCCGCTGTTATGGTAGACTGAAGAGTTAGAACTTTTCGACAGGGAAATGTGCCTCGACAGCAATACAAATACGAATTGTGAACCAAATCCGCTTTGCGGTGGCCGAATGTGGTGTGAAACAAGTGATTTATATCCAATCGAGAGGCACCATGAAATTCGTGTAACTGGGCAAACGAGGTCATGCTTCATGCAAAGGATTTCAGACCTCCTGCGTTATGAAGTCGCTAGAGCGAATCCTAGTTCCAGAAACGGCAATTTTTGGGGAACTCACCAATATCAGCATGCCTACCTCAAGGAAAAACGATGTAAATGGCTCTCCACGAGGTAGTTCGTGCAATTGAGCCCGACTTATGTACACTACAATATACCTTGATGGCTTTCATAAACACTGGCTGCGGTCTTAGGAGCAAATCAGCAACAGACTTCCCCTCCATATGCTTTCACCTCCGGTAAAATATGTAAGGACAACTGTCAATTTTTGGATTTGAATACTTTTCAGACCCGGAGGGGAATATTTTCAGATCCAAAATTTGACAGTTTTCCGCAGATATAATATTTTATAGGAGGGGAAAGCATACGAGAAGTCTATTACTGATCTGCTCGTAGAACCGCGACTACTGAAGGCGCCTGGAATAATGTCAAAACGGAAATTGCATTGGAAGCCCTCACCGAGTTAAATGCCGAAGTTCATTTCAACAGATGGGTATTAGCCGTGATGAAAACTAGAATAATTCAGTCCGGCCTCGACGAGAGCTGGATAACCAAAACTGAAGCATGTTTCCTTGATCGTCTCATATGCACGACAGTTTTTGTTCCACATTGTACGTCACCAGGGTGGCGATCAAATGCAACTACTGCCTCTTGATATTTTGACTGGACATACCCAACATATTTGTCACAAATTGAAGAAAACATATTTCCCGAAAAAAAGACTTGTGTTCAGTGACAGTGACACTGTTTTAGCTGGTACCCAAAATTTTGAAATTTTGAGTTAGTTGATGAGGGGACTACTTTACTACAATGAATAAAAAGTGGAAAATAAGTATGTAATAATTAATATTTATCTAGAAGACTAGTGACCACCCCTATAGGCGCATATAGAGAGTGAGTGCCAGCTTCACGATAAACCCTATCACCATCTAGTACAGTACTTCAATAATATTAAAATTACATTCACAGAAACATTGAGCTAATAAATGTTAAAATGATCAAAATTCGATTCCACAACCCATTCCCATTTAACGAGAAGAAATTACAAAAAAAAACAAGGAAAATAATTCACAACCAAATTTATTTTCAAAAAGTACATGTCGAATATCAGATCCTTAATGAGCCTTCTTCTTCCAGAGATCGTATCCGAAGGTGTTGTATCCATAAGTGTTGTATCCATAAGCTGGGGCGACATAACCAGATCCGTAGACTGGAGCAGAGTAGGCAAGTGGGGCGGAGTAGGCGATTGGAGCAGCGGCGTAGGGGCTGATGGCTGGAGCAATGTAGGTTGCTGGAGCAATGTAGATGGCCGAGGCAGCGCCAATAAGGGCAAGGATCATGGCGAAGTATTTCATTTTGATAAGTTTGGGTTGTTTCTTTCTGGACGAATGAATCCTGAATGATACTTTCCGTTCGCCTGCGATAGCATTTTTATAGTAATCTCGAAACGAATGCGTTGAACCAGTTTTACGTAAATTTTGCGTTTCGCGTCATCGTGTCATTTTCATTAAAATGAATGCCGAATCTATTTGTATTTGAAAAAATAGGAAAAATTTTCTTTCGTTGTATTATGCATAAATATTCAGAATGAGAAAAAATGTTAAAGTTATAGAAATATCTTATTATGTAATATTAAGATAAAACTAGCATAGCTATCTGCATGTAGTTAGAAACAGAACAGTTGGATGAGAACACGAGATTTTATTATTGATATGTTCACAATAGAATTTGAAAAAAGCTTCTACATTTCACTGACATAGCTTTCGCAATACGATTTACAGAGTATGAAAACTTTTGTGTAGTGAAAACGAACTAGGGAAGTAGATCTCAATTCATGGGGCTCAGAGTATGTTCATGCGAAGCCAAATTATTTGAAATAAAAAGAAAAGTCACGTTTGGTTTAATTAAATTAAGTTTTTTTTTTCAGTAAATTCAATTTTTTGTACTCATCTAATTTTTGTTTGGAATTAGTTGGGGTTTATTTTAGGAAGTGTATATTGTACTCTAGCGCTGATTAATTCGGGTCGAGGGACAAGGCTGTGCAGAAAACGGTCCGGCTTAACTACTCAATTAAGTCTCAAAGTGCAATGGACCCTTGTCGTCGATTTATTTTTTTTTCATCATTTTTGACTGTGCTCGCGAGATAGAAAATATGGATCATATCCGGAAAAATATCAACAATACGTTTACTAATTATCTTGGAATCAAAAACTTTGAAAATTTTATTTTTCTATAATAAATTCGGCATTTAGCAACGCAAGCGCCATCTTTTGACATATCTACCCAGTGCTGGTTTATTAACACGTAGAGCTGTCCAGGTTAATTCAGATTAACGCATTGTTATAATTACGTGTTGTTAACTCAAATTAACCTGGACAGGAGTACAAAAGGACGCGCCTATTGATAAATTGTCAACTAAGCCATGTGCAAAGTGTCAAGTGGCATACACTTTCACTTTCCTTACTTGTTTTCTTTTGCTTCTACACTATGACAGTAAAATATTGTTTTTGGTCGTATCCTCTTTTCACCTTGCCTAGGAATTTTCATGGTAATTAAATCTGTTTCTACAAGTAAAATCGACTTTTATGGACACTTAGCTTGATATATTGCTCAGATTACAAAAAAAAATCTCCTTGACAAATTCATCTTGTGTTGGAGCGTTCTATAAATCTAGATTATATTCAAATTTCTAATAATAGAAACAAACTTAACCTTGACAAAGCTCAAAGACTAGGTTATTGACACTTTTTCAGAAACTTTCACTTTGCATTTATTTGTTCAGATACTTTGAATGCGCTATGTTAATTAGTGAATTTTTTGAATATATACATAACTCGTTTGTTTGAATTTTTATAATATCATCGAAAAGAGTACAAGAATTTCAAGAATATTGAGTTCTAGAAGAAAAAATGAATATCCGGTTACGATGAGGGCATTTGAAAAGTCTGGTCTTATCGGTTATAAAAAATCGAAGAGCAATAGTCTGAATTTATTAAATATTTAATACAAATATCTATATATGCCCCAAAGTCCCAAATTTTTTTATTTTTTATTTATTTTTTTTTATCATCAATTAGCCGAACATTGTTTCTCTTAAGAACCATCGGAAAACTATAGGATTCGCACATAAGGCAGACTAGGAAATATACTTCATGGATTAATAGGAACGATACACGCAAACTCCGTATAATTATTATTTTATAATACATATAAAAATTAATTAAACGCCGCGAATTGAGTTTGCAAACAAAGATTTATTATGGATGCATTTCGGGCAGCTTTCCGCCTATCGTCAGCAACACGAGTAAATTTTTTTTCAGTACTGTTTTAATTGTAATGCGAAACTAGTTATAAAGAGTCAGTTATTGATACATTTTAAAATAAATTAAAATAGACTTAAGAGAAATACATTTACATTACGTCACATTTAAGTATAAATAACATAGAAAAGTTAAATAATCAATTTTATATTAAAGTTATATTGAAAGAAAAAAAAAACAAAAAAGTCGAGTACGTTAAAACTATCTTAAATAAATAAAATAAATAAACAACTGGCGCCACAGTCCAATTTGAACCATCATGGCCTCGAGATGAGTTAGAATCATTTCATTTTCTAGATCGTGACGGTATGTCTTGTGCAGAGATGTGTGATCAGCAACACGCTCAACCGAGTTATTTACCCCTAAATGGGTACTCATTTAACAGCTGAGTGGGCTCATAGTCCGACACGTAAATCCCCTTTTTCATCGAAAACTACCGCATTTAATAGGAATCGAACCGGGGCCCAGTGCGTAGAAGGCGAACGTGCTAACCGTTGCGCCATCCGGACTTTTTGTAGTCCGGATGGCGGATCTTAAAACAAGGAATAAAAGTCAATTAGGTTAAACCAAAGAAAGTAATTTATATATTACAAATACTTCAAATAAAGAGAGTCATAAAATCAACTAGAAAAGAAAGACAAAAAAAGTAAGAATTGCAATTATTTAAGTAAACAAATCAAAACCGAATCTATGTTTCTTTAGTTCGAGTTTATTGCCGATCCATCTTCATGAATATAAATACTCCCGTGAGCATCGAGTTTTCGCTCATCAGTGATGCATTTCATCATTCGTACTTCACTTGCGATGTTTGTTTGCAAACTCAATTCGCGGTGTTTAATTAATTTCTATATTTATAAAATAATAGGAAATTTACGTTTACTTTGCACAGAACTCTGTTCGCAAATACGAAAAGCAAGTCTACAGTGGTCGCCTTACATAATCTTAAAGAGACGACTGACAATTGGCAAGGAAATTTATCTGAGTGCTTGATATTGAGGGTGCTTTCGATAATATTGGCTAACACAGTATATCCTGAGCTTTTGAACGCAGGGATGTACTTTCGGTTTGTACGTTTATCATGAGAATGCTTTTGCTTTTCTTTTAACTTAGCTATCTTCTTATTCTAATCTGCAGTCGATTTAGCCTTAAGAAGTCCACTATTAACAGGAAGGACTAAACTTCCTAATAATTTCATGAGAAATCGACAAGGACCAAAACCTAACCTGGGAATCATCATCATCGTGGCGCGACAGCCCGACGTCGGGCCTTGGCCGCCTGGACCATTGTCCTCCAATTATCTCGGTCACGTGACCGCGTCCTCCAATTTTGGGAGCCCAGCAGCTGCGCGGCGTCCACACCTACTGAGCTCTCCCAACGAGATCTCGGTCGTCCTCGCAGTCACGCTCCGTCGACTCGTTCTGCATTCATTACTCTCTTAGGCATGCGATCATCGTCCATTCTTTGTACATGCCCTGCCCATTGAAGTCGTTGTAGTTTGACGATTTTCGAGACTTGCAGCTCATCGTACATTTCATACAACTCATGGTTGTACCGGATGCGCCATCCATCTCGATCGCAAACAGCCCCGAAAATTCGCCGTAGAACCTTACGTTCGAAAGTGTCTAGCATGTTTTCGGAGGCTTGAGTTAGGGTCCATGCTTCGCAGCCATAGCATAGCACTGGTCGTATAATGGTTTTGTACACGCGGAGCTTCGTGTTTCTGTGCACATGTTTCGATTTCATTATGGGGAGAACCGAGAAAAAAGTCTTATTAGCTAACTGTATCCGTCGCTTGATTTCGTCAGTTTCGTTGGCGTCCCTTGACAGGTTGCAACCCAGGTAAATGAAGTTGTTCACGAACTCGATGTTGAGGTCCCCCACGTTGATGCTCGGTTGTGCAGGTGTCCTTGTCACCGATTGCATCATTATTTTAGTTTTACCCTCGTTAATACGTAATCCAACTTCCTTTGCAGCGGTATCGAGCGTATGCAGAAGTTCTTCTGCGTCAGCCAATCTTCGGGACATGATGTTGATGTCGTCGGCGTACGCTGCTAATTGTGTCGACTTGATGAGCAGCGTCTTGCTGTTGTCCATATTCATGGCCCGAATAACGTATTCCAGTGCTAGGTTGAAGAGCGTCGGTGCCAGTCCATCGCCCTGTTTCAAACCAGTGCGTGTTTCAAATAGATCAGTAAGTCTATTCTGGATCCTGACTTGTGAGACGGAGTTGGTCATCGTCATCTTTGTCAGTCGCACTAATTTTGTTGGTATACCAAATTGCAGCATGATGTTGTACAGTACTCCACGATCGATACTGTCGTATGCCTGCTTGAAGTCGACAAAGATTTGGTATACGTTTACGTTGTATTCCCAGCACCTCTGGAGTATCAGTTTGACTGAGAAGAGCTGATCGGTTGTGGAGCGACCAGGTCTGAAACCGCTTTGATATTCACCAATGACTCGTTCTGCGTACGGTTTTATTCTATTTTCCAGAATTTTCGTCAAAATTTTATAAGACGTACAAACTAGTGAGATGCCCCTGTAATTCTCACACCGCAATTTATCTCCCTTTTTATGGATTGGACAGATGATGCTTCTGCGCCAATCGTCTGGGATCTCCTCGTTCTCCCATACTCGCAGGAGTAATTGATGTATGGCATCAACTAGACTCGTTCCACCGAATCTTAGCAGTTCAGCTGGAATCTCGTCAGCGCCCGGCGCTTTATTTCGTTTTAGTGACCGCAACGCGAGATCAACTTCCTCTACTGTCGGGGGTTGAATGGGTGGGCTTAGATCAACAATATCGTCGAGAGCTTCCTGTATGGGAATGTTAGATGGTCGGTTTAGAAGCTCTTCAAAATAAGAGGCCCATCGCTTGCCAATACCATCGGTGTCGCTGATGATGTTTCCATCCTTGTCCTTACAAAGGCTAGTCCTGGGCTGGTAGCCGTTCTTAATTGTATTTACTAGTTTGTACGCTTGTCTGGTGTTCCTATTAGCTAAGTTTTCGTTTATGTTCAGCAACTGCTCGTCAAAGTATTTACGTTTCTTACGTCTAATTATTCTATTCGATATTCGCCGTAGCTCGTCATATTTTTCTCTTCTGGCTCTGGTTCCTCGTTGAATCCATTGTCTGTAGGCCTCGTTTTTCGCGTCAAGTGAATGACTGCACATATTTTCCCAAGTAAAGCGGCTTCTAAAACTATGTATATTTTCGTCTCCCATCTTGCATAAAAGCATTTTGGCAAATTGAACACCCTTTTCAGCTAAGCCATTGAAGCGAGGGTATCTAGGATTCGACTAGATAAATTCAAAATTCCAATTTTTTGCAAATTCCTTTAGCTCAAATGAGTTAAAAAGCTGATTGTCCGCAATTATTACCTCGGGTATGCTTAAAGCTGCGAATATTTGCTTTAATGCGTTAGCTTTAAACATGTGTCGCTGTTTTCCCTTCTATTTCCTTAACTTCAAACCACCTGGAATAATAATCTTCATAATAATACAGCAACTAAGTAAGATTTGCCACCATGTTCTAAAAAAAACAACCTCTAGTTTTTAAAATGGATATTATGGAGTATAATGAGACAAAAGGGTGTAATGCACATCTTTTGGTCTGAAAATTTTTCGCATACGCGACATAAATAGTCAATAACCTAGTGTCTTTGCCCGATTAATCGTTTTATTTATTCCTAAATGTGATTTATGTAAGCGTTTTAATATATCATTCACTAATGTAGCAGGAACGAAAATGCGACCTTCATAGAAAAAAAAGTCTGCCTTTTAAATTCCAGATATATTTTATGTTATCCAGTACTTTATCTTTCGAAATTGGTCCACCATTTAGCTTGTTGGAAAGACTCAGTAGATAAGGACGCCGAACAACTTCTGTGCGTCCGAAATTGGAAAACGCGGTCACTTGACCGAGATAATTGGAGGTCGAAGATACTGGTGGCGAGTGCCTGACATCGGGCTGTTGTGCCACGATGATAATGAATCTGGAAACCTGCAGAATGAAACTAGTAGGGAGGGTGGAAGATTGAAATGTTTTATACGCTCCAATCAGCAAATGGTTCACCAATGGTTCAAAAATGGACGAAGGAGCCAAGTGCAGACATTTCGAGTTCAAGATATTGAGCCACTCTACCCAACGCAATGTTTTCTACTGTCTTCCAGGCGGATGTTCACGCCATTGAGGTGTCTAGGAAACATTGCTTGAAGACCCGTTACCATAATAAAAATATGAATAATATACCTCACAAATAGTCTGGCGGCCATTATGACTCTAAATAAGTGGTCTGTCACATCTATCACTGCCAAGAGGGGTTTCTCTAAATAAAGTTTCCATACTAATATACTAGGTTTATGGACACATTGGCTTCGCCGGGAATGAAACGGTTGACGAGTTAGCCTTGATTTGGTCTTGGCCATTCCTTTACATAGCCTGAGTTCTACTACATATATACCGCTAGAAAGTCCATCAAGATTAAGATCAATCTGAGGCCGCTGTCTACTGGGAAAGTCTTCTGGGCCTGATGCTGGCCAAAATGCCCATTTCGGGTTACTCCAGTACCAGGACCTTCTGATCGTCTACAGCTTAACCGGAATAAGGCGGGTATCTCTTAACCATCGGTATAGATATCAAAGTGTCCTGGTGTCGCCTTCCTTGAGCCGGACGAGACACTGCCCAACCTTTAGAGCAGCTTCGCCAGTGCGATGAAGCTTAAATGAAAAGCTTAGTCCTGGTTTCTGACCTGGAGCTGTAGTGCAATTTACAATGAAATCGAAAGAAGCCTTTTATGATCACTGACTCACCGACCCATCCACTCATTACCAACTCCCAACATTGATGAATATTGCACGATTGATAATTTGACCGTTTAAGAATAAAATGGCTCTAGAAAAGTAAAGTTCCCAGTTTAGGCCAGTAAAACTAAATTTTATTACTAAAAATTTATCGGATTTTCGCCCACCAAAAGTTAAGCTCACCTTCTACGAAGGTGCAACCTCAGTTTCCATGTATTCAGTATCTATAAAAGGGATTCAAATTATTACCAGATCGTTCTCTAATTTTTATTAAAAAGCACCCAAATTGACTTAATTTTACTGGCCTAGTTAATATTTTTGCGAAAACAAGTGATCATAAAATTTCTTTCCATTTCTTGTTGTTATGTTAGATGAACTTTATCGATTTTTGGAAATCGGAATTTATTTACTGAATCCCAACGCTTCCAACGTAACCCTAAAGGGCCACTAATAACAATCAATCACAAACATCATCATGTCGATTAACTATCATATATGCATAAATATATGCTATTTGCTTTAACCTCTTGTGGATATATCGCATCGACTACTCCTTAGAGGCCTACTTGACTTTTCGTTAATATATGACAGATTTCGGATGATCTCTGATGACATGTTACTGGTATACGCATTATATATGTACATGCATATAGCTACCTTAAAACTATCTTAAAATTAATATATTTCCATAAATTAGCCATTTTTTTAAACTTAATTAATTCATAGTACAACAAAAGAATATTGATATTCACAAAAAAAAATAATGAATCACAAATAGAATCTGCACTGATTCTCATAATAGGCGCATTGACGTAATGGCCGAAAATGGTCAAAAACGGGTTTATCGCACTCGAATTCAGATGACTATAAAAATGTTCTTGCAGTCAAACGGAAAGTATCATTCAGGATTCATTCGTCCAGAAAGAAACATCCTAAACTTTTCAAAATGAAATACTTCGCCATGATCCTTGCCCTTATTGGCGCTGCTTCGGCCATCTACATTGCTCCAGCAAGCTACGTTGCTCCAGCCATCAGCACCTACGCCGCTGCTCCAATCGCCTACTCCGCCCCACTTGCCTACTCTGCTCCAGTCTATGGATCTGGTTATGTCGCCCCAGCTTATGGATACAACACCTATGGATACAACACCTTCGGATACGATCTCTGGAAGAAGAAGGCTCATTAAGGATCTGATATTCGACATGGACTTTTAGAAAATAAACTGATTGAGAACAATTTCTTATCTTTCTGTAATTTTTCTTTTGAAATTTTCAAATGGTTCCACATTTCGCAGTTCAACGCTGGTGTTTTTTTTTCGTGAAGGCGACGATAATTCTTCTTATAAATTACTTCTTATAAATTACTTCTGAGTATGATTTTTTATCATAGGGGATTCTGGCGAGTACTCGTACACGCTTGTATTTCAAGAAAGACTACAGTCGCTAATGGAATTAAATAAAATTTTTGTGTTATTTAAGCGATAATCATCGGCACCTTAGGCTCGTCCCATGCAAATATATGTATTTTCGTTTTGATCCATTTGTTTTTGTCTTGAATAATGTTATCCCCTAGTAAATGTACTTTTGACATAACTTTGAGTTGCTTTCGAGGCCTTACGTCCAGAGGAATTATATCATCACCCCGATCCTGCCATTACCGGTACTTGCTAGTTTTGGTTTCTGTTTTAAATTCCTGCCCAGGCTGCTTTCCTCACCAAAGGAGTCAGAATACCTTCAACAATATTTCAACGTATGTTGACCTCATCAACCCGATTTAGAAGATACTCTTTTTGCCCAGATTTAACTTTTTGGCCAAAAAGGATTTTTTTTGTCCTGACCAAAGGTCTCAAAATGCCGTTGACAGTGCTGCAGTGGATTCACCTCATCGTACCCTTTCAGAATATACTCATATTGCCTAGATTTCACTTTTTGCACAAGAATGTCATTTTGTCGTGACCAAAGGACTCAAAATGCCATCAACAGTATCCATGGTATTCGTCTCATCAACCCCACTCATATGGTGTCCATCTTGCCAAGATGCTTGGTTAAGATCGGACCACGGGACTATTAGACCACCCTTTAGACCACCCACTAGACCACCCACTAGACCACTCACTAGACCACCCACTAGACCACCCACTAGACCACTCGTTGGACCACGGCCACGCATTAAGCCACCTATTGTACCATGAATCCGACCAGCCACTAGACCACGAATTTCGAGTTTTCTGTCAAATGCCATGTTCAGTTGAGTATTTGACAGAAAACTCGAAATGAGACAGACGGTATACCGTTTCTAAAACACGAAAATAATCACAATGTACTGTTCAGCAACTGTGAAGCGCTGACTCAGCGATTTTTTTTAGGAACGCAGCCAATAAGTGCTTTAAAGATTTATTGAAAAATGTCTATCTACGCCACTGTATACAATGGTTAGTCGAATGAATATTTCCCAAAGGGAAATTCTACAAATGTTTGGTGAATGAAATATCAAATTGAACAACCATCAAATTAAAGGGAAATTTCATAAGTCGTCGGGTAGCTGTCGTTGCTATAATTCGTCATAGTCTTGATATAAAAAGGGCGTAACTAACATTTTTCTTGAGTCAGTTTCTTGTCTTTTCGAATAGATCACTTTCAAGGCACGCCAGCCTTAAATTTTGGTGGAACATTCCTAGTTGACCAGGCGACTCTTCTTAGTCGGGCGACGTATAGTGGTTCACGTCTTTGACCAACAGGGGGTTTTTAATTGAAATGATTTCACACTCCCCTTGCATGGGCTCCGGGTAAGATATTGCACAGGGATTCGAAGCGGTGTGGAACGGAGTGGAGCACAGAGCGTTTTTGTTTTTTTCATTGCAGCAGAGTGGAGCGACTTTATGTAAACCGCTCCGCTCCACTATTTTTATTTGGTAATTTTCAGGGCGGAAAGATGAGATGATTAAATGGGTATAACCTTCAAGACGTGGTTTCATTTGTTTTTCATTGGTAAATTATTAACAATAGACTTTTACTATGTAAGTTTCCTAATAGCTGCAAAACTACTAGCAAAAATGCTTGAAAATTTTGCTTAATGTTGAAGTTTTTGTTTTATTTGTTACGAAACTAGAACTAGAAACAAGATTCACAAGAGAATCATCATAAGCCCGCAAAAAATCCAAGCCTGGAAACCAATCTTAAGCGCGTTAATGATGAGATCAAGCCTGAAAATTTCAAACGATTGGCACAAAAGTGGACCGACAACAGAACCGTCATTAGTATACAAATGTTATGTTTCTGATAAAGAAATCTGTTAGATCAAGTATGGTTTGGACAGCAATGTGCATCTAATAAACCTAGAGCCAACGACCAAAAAAGCAAAATCATTTGCAAAAGGTTCTAAATGATATCACTGAATAGTACTTGATAAAATATACAAAAAAGAATGATTGTCTGGCTACCGGAACGTGTTGATGACAGGTAGAAAATTTGTCGCTTAAGTGATAAAAAAAATCGAAAACTCATTTGCAAATGGCTCGTCTTTTGCATGGTTGTAGTTCCTGGTCCACTTATAACGAAAAATAGGATGGCAGACAATTAGGATGTTGCTAAAGTATTATTTTAGTATTATTTGTTTAGGTAGATAGACAAAAATTCTGTTGTTAACACAAAATTTTAAAGTTGTCTGCCAAGTTTATTCCACCTGTTTCATACAAATTTCAAAATTTAGACCATTTTAACATTGATACTTGGGAGAGTGTCCTTAATTGAAATCCATTCGAAACAATATTGTGCACATGACTAAGGTCGAGCTATTCGCGATTCTTATGTCGTATTCCTTAACTTTCGTAACATGCACATTTTCTATTTTCGATATTTTACACTCGTCTGCCGCGGTGTTAGCAACTGAATTTTTGTCTGCCTTTTTGCGTTGACACATAAAGAAGTGTCCTGAATCGAATGCCGTTCGAGTTAAGATTGTGCTCATGAGGAAGGTGGAGTTATTCGCTATTTTGATTACGTATTCCAAGGTCATTTATGAGAGCTTTAAATAACGTCCAAGTTAACTATTTTCACTATTTTGACCGCGGCGGCCGCTATGTTAGAAACGGAATTTTGGTTTCATTTTTTGTACTGACACTTAAGGGAGTGTCTTCGGAAAAATGTTGTTCCGATCAAGATTGTAGATTTGAATGGGATCGAGTTATGTAGGATTTTCTTGTCGTAGTCCACTTTTCTCATACAAATTTCAAAATTTTAAAAGTGTCTGACATGGTGCCCGCATCAAAATTTTTGTCCGCCTTTTTGCATTTAGACTTATGAAATGGTACTAAAATCAAGTATTTGCAAATGACTTTGCTTCCCTCAAATTTTTACCACCTTTGACGTTGTCGGCCACCACTTTAGCAACACCCTAATTATCTAACATACTAGCCGTTTGCGAATGACTTGAGCGACAAATTTTCTACCTGTTAGCCACACGCTTCGGCAGGCAGACAAACTTTTTCTTGTATATTTAATCCAGTACTATTCGTATTCGATGATATCCATTAGAACAATTTGCAAGTGAGTTTGCTTTTTTTGGTCGTTGGCTCTTAGACTATAGTGGGAAAAAATGTATGTGTTGTATTCCCATACTCGCCCGCTTTTCTAAATAGTTTTACGTCGCGCTTGGAGTTTGGGGTTCATCTATCATCATCATCATCGTGGCACGACAGCCCGATGTCGGGTCTTGGCCGCCTGCATCGTTGTCCTCCAATTATCTCGGTCACGTGACCACGTCCTCCAATCTTGGAAGCCCAGTAGCAGCGCGACGTCCACGTATACTGAGCTCTCCCAACGAGATCTCGGTCATCTAGGCAGTCTCGCTCCGTCAACCCGTTTTGCATTCATCACTCTCTTTGGGATGCGATTATCGTCAATTCGTTGGACATACCCTGCCTATTGAAGTCGTTGTAGTTTGACGATTTTCGAAACTTCCAGCTCATCGTACAGTTCAGTACAGTTTAAATCTCAACTTCATGTATTTATTATTAAATACAATTGTTCGTTTTAATATCTGATCAATTCCAAAACTTCTAAATACTGTATATTGCGATTTATCAATTTAATATTTCATGATAAGACTTAACATTAGGGAAAGCACTGTATTTGAGTTAAATGCATTAAATAATATTCATCCACCACCACCACTCTTCCCCGCTCTTCTGGATACTGGGGTCCGCACCACAGACCGCCTTGGGGTCTCTAGGTTCTAAATCCGAACCTGCTATACTACACAGTCAAATGTACAAAAAAACGGACCTAATGTATCTCTGTTACAGATACTTTGTTTCTGTTTGTTTGTTTGTTTAGCTGTGAAACTTCACATATATACGGATAGTACAATACATACTTTATTTCTGTGGGATACATATTTTATTTATTTTTTGGGTATTTAGTACTATAGTATAAGTATATAGTATATGTATGTATAGCACATATACTGCTAGGATGTATATTGAAAGTTTATTATTCTGATAACTTTAATTGGTCAACAATTCGATCCAGTTTACCTAAATCATGATTCATGACTTTTATATTCACCATAAAAACAAATGACAAGCAAAATTTCGCCGATTTCATAAGCTGCCGATTTTTTATTAGGTTTTTATGCGCCATTTATGTATTTTATGATTAGAAGCCGAATCCAAATATGTTTTAAGTTTTATCAGCTCGCGGCCTTATCATTTTTCCTAGGCCTACAGTCCATAAATACGAGTAGATTCTAAGAATGTTTTTTTTAATCATTAGACAGGAGCTAGCGAACAACGTCAATCCATTTACATAATTTGGAGATGTCATTGAACTCAACCGTTTGATAAAAAAAATGCGATAGCTTTTAATATACACAAATACGCGCAAATCCATATCAACTGATAAATCTAAAGCTAAACTGAAAAAAGATAGTCGTAGTTGATGCAAGTCCTTTCTATTTATACAGTCAGTTTTATATACTAATTGCTAGTCCGGGTACAATTTTTTTTTCTAATAACCTGTTATGAAATGTATTGGTTCTGTATAAAAGGTTTTGCACACAGAATGAATTGTATTAATCAAGCTTCAACGATTCGAACGACGACATTGAAAAATGGTAATTTTTGAAATGTTCATATTTGTTTTTCTGTGACATTTACACTACAACTTTCCTCTCATTGCAGAAGGCACTACTATTAGTTGTTTCTCTTTTTGGAGCTGTATCGGCTGATTTTTTTACACCCCATCCGTATTTGGAGACATCACTCTCACCTAATGGGCAGCAAATTTATTATAACAACTTCCACGTGCAGCAGCAACAGCAATTACTTCAAAAATGGCAACAACAACAGCAACCGCGAACGCAACTGCAGCAACAACCATTGCTGCAAGAACAGCAACAGCTACCACTACCTCAAAAGCAGCAACCATTTCTGCAACAACGGCAACAGGTACCACTACCTCAACAGCAACAATACTGGCAGCCCGCTCCATATCCTGCAAGATATTTCGCTATGGCTCAGTTCAATGTCATGGCTATGTATGCTCCACCCCCAATCCAACGATCAGCTTATGTAGTACCACCTGGTCTTACTCGTACTCGTCAATTAGATGATCAACGACCATTACAAGAGTTTAAAAAAAAGATGGATTTTTTGGTAGAAATATGTTTGTCTCGTGCTGTTGAAAGCATTTGTCGAGATAATAAATTATTTTTGAAAGTTGGTAACGTTTTAATTAATTGAAGAAACTACTTTGTTTTTCAAAGCCATAGTATCGCCGGAAGTTTAATATACGCGGATCCAACTGATTGATGGATCCGGCTCAAGAACCCTGTCAAATGGCTTTTTGAACAAAACGAATACCACTTACATTCATGGAGACCGTTGATACCTTCCTTCTAAATGGTATGTGGTTGTAACATGTGCATACGGGCATGAATATGAATATCACTTACTCGTATACATAATATTTTTACCCGAATGAGAAAGTCATGAAGGTAATCCAGTTAAACATTCACATTTCAAACACAATCAGATTTGCCCGAATTGTTATGTGTAGACAATACCCAATATTCACTTCAAGGACCCAACAATCAGACGATTGGAATATAGGTGCCAAAAAAAATCAGCAACATCTTTTTTGTCAAAGATACTATTCAACGCTTGGTGAATATTAATCTACCAAAAACAACTGTTGTAAAAAATTTTCCGCCAAAAAAAAGGCACCTGGCGCAGTGAAGCCAGAGGAACTGATTTTTGAAATAGGCTAATTTGTGATCATTTATGAGTTTATGTATAATTATGATATGGGTGGAACACCTAACTGCAGTTGTTAGTAGCAGGTGCAACTGCAGAATTATACGAGTATATTTCGATATGCGGGTGATATTTCAGATGATGAAACTTTTTAACTTTTCGATTGATTTTACTATACAAATATGAATTCATCTCCGGTTTCATTTTAAGCTTCATCAACTAAATGCCTTCCGTGTAGGTAAATTAATTTTATTATTAATTTTTGCTGTTATATTACTATAACCTTTCGACTGTACCGTGAATTTCCCTGAAACTACACCGGAAACTCTCTCTCTGGATCCTGTCAACCCATTGTGGGGCATAAGGCAATAGCCAAGCCAACTTTCCACCTCGTCCTGTTCACCGCCATCGCCTTCAACTGACTCCACGATTTGCCTAATGACTTACCCTCGACCTCAATTGATATTCTCCAGGTGTTTTTAGGTCGTCCAGGCTTACATTGATTTCCTGTGGATTTCAATCGAGGGCCTGTTTAGTAGGTGTACAACTTTGCTTCCGTCTTTTTCCGATAAACGGCTGGTCAAAATACGTACGTAGTTCAAAAGTGTCACAAAGTGAGTTTGGACGTCTATGAACGTATCGACATCCTCGCATTAGTAAAAGTTGTTCGCATTTTTAATAAGATTCGCCATTGAAAATGTCTGTTTTCGAGCCAAGTTCTCGTCATCTGCGGAAAGTTTTGATCTTCTTCTTCCATTTGAAACAAACTGCAGATGAGGCTCATCGAAGGATCTCAGATACTTACGGTGAGGTTGCTCTGAGTGACAAAACATCTATGTCGGGAGAGGTTTCAACGTTTTAAAAGTGGCGATTTCAATGTCGCGGACAAGCATGGTGGTGGGGGAAAAAAATTTTCAAAGACGACGAATTGGAAGAACGGCTCGATGAAGATTCGTGCCAAACGCAAGAAGAATTATCTGAATTACTGGGAGTTGTTACGCCGATTCTTGGGCAGTTGTCCGACCAACCGCGGAGACGGGCCGTGGGCGCCACGCGCTTTCAACTAATCCACTGCCTGGCTATATCAACCGTGGGAAGCGCGAAACCACGATTGTGCTTAGCCGAATCGGACGCAAAGCTCGCGTGAATTTACTCGCGACCGAATTTCTGTTACGGGAAACTCCAATAAACCGCGTCACAAGTATTTTATAACAACACTATTTTATTTCTCCTGCACAATTCCACCAAGTACTTATTTCTAATTAGCAATTCGCACGCGAGCCGGCCGTCTAATTACGTTACTTAATAGCTAGCTTACACTAATTAAACGAAAATACAATACACTAACCTAGGTGGCGGTTGCTTCCACTTAACTTGATCGCCGTCAGGACAACTCCACGATGACTCCGTACACGCAATTCTTACTAACTTTCGGGGTTGCGATCGCACTCTATCTGTACAGATACTAAATTACAGCTGCTACGCTCTTAAATCGAAGTCGACTGCTCTTATCTCCCGTGATCTCTAGATGTCTCGAAAACTTCGCTTTCCGTCCTTCGCTCTCCGAATTTCTAAGCAGGTCGTCTTCACTCCCCGGATTCTCGTCTACGCCCTCTTTTCCAATGAGACCTTTTCCAATAATACCAAATTGAATAAAGAGACTTTATAATGTTATTTTCAGGTCCTGAGGAAACGCCTACCCACCTTTTCCAATGATACCAAATTGAACAAAGAGGGTGCCGTTTTCACTCAGGGCCCTTAAATAGCTTTTGTTCCAACGGATATTTCTCGCCCAGTTATTGAGTACGAGAATTCGTCTGCTCTAGCACATCACGATTTGATCGGTAATGCAGTACACGTCATGCAGACACTGACAGTTCGCCGACAGTGTTTGTTAACGTTTCAGTGTTTGCGTCGATTGAAAGCGGACACCACCAGTTCAGATAAGTATTGAATTCATTTCTTCTCCTCTATCGCTTGATCCTTTGTGATCTCTTTCTTCCTTTCGTAGGTTCATTGGTATGTTCGGAGCGCATCCTCTTTCAGCTTTACTCGACCGCTTCAACAGTGCAATGTGTAGTGGTAAGTATTCCGCCACCCCCTATTGACCGCCAAACTACAACTTCTTTCCTAAATTGCAGGTTACATTTCACCCAACTAAACACGGGATTGGAGTCTTCACGGCGCGGAAAGACGAACGTTTCGTTACAGAGTGACTCAGCAATCCATCTCGAAACTCCTCAAGGCCATGGGCAAGATTCAGAAACAAGGAAATTGGGTTTCGTACGAATTAAAACCGAGAGATATTGAACGGCGATTATTTGTATGCGAACAACTGCTTCGAAGGCAGAATCAGAAGGGATTTCCACATCGCATCGTAGCCGGCGATGAAAAATGGGTCCTTTACGATAATCCCAAGTGCAGAAAGTCATGGAGAATGCCCGGACATGCCTCAACGTCAACGGCAAAACCAAATATTCACGGCGCCAAGGTTATGCTTCGCATTTGGTGGGACCAGCTCGGTGTGATAGACTACGAGCTACTGAAACCGAATGAAACTATCACAGGAGATCGGTACCGAACGCAATTGATGCGTTTAAGTCGAGCATTAAAGGAAAAACGACCACAGTACCAAGAGAGATACGACAAAGTCATCCTCCAGCATGACAATGGTCTTGGTGGTATTACAACGGATCATGAGTGGTGTATGTGTGCTGTGGTTAATTCACGGCAACCCCTAAACCTACCTCCCTACCTAGCAATGTTCGGCCACACGTCACAAAAGCGGTCAAGACATACTTGGAAACCCTGAAATGGGAAATCTTGCCCCACCCACCGTATTCCCCAGACATCGCTCCTTCCGACTACCATCTGTTTAGTTCTATGGCGCACGGCCTGGCTGATCAGAATTTTCGTTCGTACGAGGAAGTCGAAAAATGGATCCAATCATGGATCGCGTCGAAAGACGCCTCATTTTTCCGAGATGGAGTCCGAAAATTGCCGGAGAGATGGGCGAAAGTTGTCGCTAGTGATGGACAGTAAAGAACGGCGGAAGCAAAGTTGTACACCCAATAATTTTGGCAGCATTGATTTTAAGCCCCGCATTGTCACTTTCGCGGTGCTGGGCATCCGTCATTTGAACTAGAAGATCCGATATATTTGAAAGAACACAAATATCGTCAGCGTAATCCAGGTGTTGAAGGTATTTAAACAGGTTCCATCTGATACCTTTGCTCTGGTGTTCATGAAGCGCACAGCAGAGTACGTCGTTAATGGCAATCAAAAACAATATAGATGACAAAATGCAGCCTTGATTCACTTCGCTATGTACCTCAAAGGGGTCTGAAAGCTTACCCTTGTGTAAGATGTGACATTGGGCTCCGCTATAGGACTCCTTGATGATGGATATGATGTTATCTCTCCTATTTAAAGCCTTCCAGGCGTATTCCCGGTCAATGCTGTCAAACGCCTTCCCGAAATCGATGAACATGGGATTAGTGGGGATCTCCACTCTGCGGATAGTTCAATAATAATTCTGAGGGTGTTAATGTGGTCGCTACATGAAAAGTCCTCTCGAAAACCAGCTTGTTCATCGTTCAGTGTACGGTCAACTGTATGCTTGATCCGATTTAAGATCATTTTTGCCATCAGTTTGGAGACTGCGGGGAGGAGGCAAATTCCACGCCAACTATTACAATCCTTCAGGTTACCTTTCTTCGGGATCTTAATAATGACGCCCTTCTTCCATTCTTTAGAGAGAGTTTCGGTTTCCCAACACTCTTGGATGAGGGGGAGAAGAATATCCGCAATAGCGTTGAGATCCGCCTTAAATAGTTCCACCGGAATTCCATCGATCCCGGGGTTTAACCCGCATCCATCGATTCAATAGCCACATTTAATTCCTGTTTAGATGGTGGGCTGGTATCAACTGTGGCTATTTGCAGAATATTTTCTACTTCTAGTGAAGATGAGTTCAAATGTCCAAAGGTGTTGTTGAGGACCTCAATGAAGTGCTCTTTCCACCATCGCAGTTGGTCTTCATCAGTGACCAGTAGGGACCCGTCTTTATCTTTCAGGGGATGTTCATGGCGTGATAAGTTTGTAAAGGGTCCCACAGTCACCACAGTAAGGCTCTTCTTCTGCCTTCTCCACTAATGCATTGATGTTGTTGCGTTTGTCCCGTCTTACGCTTCTTTGCACGCCTTTCTCAAGAGAACGGTATTCAACTCTAAGTTGATCTGTGACTGCGTCGTCAATAGTTGAGTTGATTTGTTCTTTAATTCTCTTGGTAGCCGAGATTAGAGACCATGCAAAGTCACTAATGAGCGGCCTTCTACCGCGTTCCAATCTACCCGCAAAAGTTTCACCGCACGAAATAAATGAGTCCTTAGCGACGTTCCCCTCTCATTGCCTTGACCCCTCCAGGGGCATGGGCGCGTCAACATCTCTAGCATTTCTATGTCTTGTGCAGTTGCTAGGATCCACCTCCTATCCGCGCCGTCCTTATACTGACAAGCTCGGAGCACTGTGAGAGTTCTATTAGTACTCACAGGCAGGCTTTGATCAGCCCGAGATTTGATCTCCGAGCTCTAAATTAGTATCATAGAGCGGTGACCGCACGATCACGGCCACCGAGCAATTCAATAATAGGATAGTTCCTATTGACGTCTGTCTACCTACTGGACTAGTTTGGCCCAGCTAGCTTTTTCCATTATGGAGTTATTAGGCTTAGATGCTTTGCCGTTACATAGCTGTAACTTTTTAACCGCTGTATCGATACTGCTGGATTTCAGCCGCAGCCGGCTCCCCACTGACATTTATCACCTGGAAAAGTGTCATTTCACTTACGTCATTACAACGAACCACTGTTCAAATTTATTTAAATGTCTATTTTTCTTTTCCACTTTTCTTTGATTGATGCGACTCTATTCAATCTAACGGAAAATCAACCTCACTGCCCGAATGCCTAGTCTGTAAGCAGCAAACGCTATTAAATAAGTTCACCAAAAATTTGACTCCAGAATTTTTTTTTTCTTTTTTTTAAAAAAGAATGAAAGCAATAAACTTTTAATAAACTGTTTAATCGTTTTCGTAATTCACAAAAATTAAAAAAGTTTTATTCATCATTCAAATCATTTCTTGACAGCACCTTCGTTTTCCAATATTATACAAGCATTGTCCTTTTATTTCCAATCCCTAAAACTGATGACTGGCCTGCCCAACAGTAAATTCAAAATTGGAGCAAGCAATCCGCTTCCAGAAACTTGACCTCCACTAGCAACTGGAAATGAGTGTATTGGCAGATAAGGTGGACCAAAATTTTGCACAGGATACTCTGGATACCACTGTGGAGCACTTAAAGCTGCGGCCACAAAACCCATCAGCAAAGCCACAATTAAAAGACACTTCTGAAAATAATATTAACTTTGATACACAATTATTCTTGAAGTACGTTTAAGAATACTTACCATTTCGACGCAATGACTAAAAACGTATATTCTGATTCCTTTAAGGTGTATTTAAGAATCAACTAACAACAAAAATCGTTGGGCCTTATATACTTTGGATTAAATTTTACGATTCAGTAGTTCTTATGACATTACTGATTTATTAGCAATCACCTTTTATTCAAATCGTTATCCCACGTATGTATACAAACAATGTACGGATTTGCAGCCGCCGAATTGAGACTAAATGCATATAAAAGGAAATTTAGTAAGATTGCAGATATAAGCTTCCTTCTTTACGTAGTTACATTAATTAACACTTAGGAACAGCCCCCTTTATGCGAATACAAACAAAAAAACGCAAACAGCTATAAAGTCAGCTTTAACTAAAGTCAGCTTCAACATTTATGCTTTTTGTACTATTGACCGACACGAAAGTCTGTCGAATTCTTTTTCGTTTACGTTTTCAAAAGAAATACATTGCCTGAAATTGATAAGTTCATTGTTTTTAGTTGAAAGGATTGAAATATGAAGCTGGGATATATAAAACTAAAAAAAAATATACTGATTTAGGATAGCTATACGTTGTTATGTGCAGTGAGCATTGGTGGACTGCAATGATGTCATAAGAAAATATTGTATCCATAAACAAATAAATTTATACGCAATATTTTATATTAAATAATTTTTGTTAGTGTTGCCAAAAATCCGAAATTTAGGTATGAATACCCAGTCATAACTTAAACAGAAAGGTGTCAGGTAAGTCTATATCGAAATGAATAAGAGACTGTTATGGCGCCATGTAGGAAACTTTATCAGAACGCTATAGTACTCGTAACACGAACTCCTTACCTCTCATCCAGTGATTCAGTTTTCAGATCAACCAATCATTGACATCAACACCACTCTCCTCTCAGTAAAAATCTGTATATTACTGACGAACCTTAACCAATATCGGAAAATCTTTCCGCCTCCAAATTTTATTGGGGCGCATTTTTAATCTTCAAACATCCATCAAAAGTGACTAGACCCGTCATTTCAATTATTATCTATTTATAGGCGTTAATTCACAAAGCTAGGTGATCGAATTTCTTTTTCTCAATGTCAAGATCAAGTTTATTTTATATGTTGATATTGTCCAAACTAGAAAGCCAACCAGTTGTTAGCGAATATTATCTCAGCATGTTGAATGCTCCACTCTGATTAATTGACTAAAGTTTACTGCTTTCGAGTCTTAGTATTCTTCTTTTTACAGGTATCCATTTCTTCATTTCAATTAAATGTTAACTATATTGTATATGGCGAATCACATCAAATTCAACAGGACTCTACGCCTTGTTGACAATAATAAAAGTAGTGGTTGATATTTTCTATATTTTTCTATTATTAGCACCCCTTCATTATATCTTATCTTTTATCTTTTCGCGAAGGCTATTACGCAAATAAAAAAAAGATTCATACACTGATAATTAAAATATTTTCCCTCAAATTGTTGGTATAAAATTTGAAATTTATTTTGAATGAAATCAGCACCGACGAAATCTTTGAATACTTACTATCAAAACGAAAGATTGAAGCGAGTAACTTGAAATAAAAAAAAATCCTTTTTAACTTGATTGAGTTTTGCCCACTTGATTTTCAACACAAAAGAAAGAACCCTGTCTATAAGAGATTTCGATAAAACAAGAATTAGAGGTGGCTGCCCTGGATGCCCTCAAAAGGACAAGATCGGGATATTTTTAGTTTATTTGTCATCTAAAATGGCCATAAAACCATTTTGAGTACGTCCCCCAGTTGTCAAATCGATACGGTTTCCCAGTGACTAAATGTCCGAAATCCCGTATCGACCTCGTATCCTTTTGGGGACAAGACCGAAACGTTTTTTGCGTGAATTTATCGTCTAAAATGGCAACAAACCCGTATTCAGTGCGCCTCAAACTAGAGAACTAGTTCATTTCATATGAATCTATTCTAATGAAGCACTAACAATGGATTTGTGGTCCCTAAAGCGTAACTTCCAGAGTGTAGATTCACAGTCCATTTCCGATTTAGGTAAAAAGAACCTAAAGCCCACACACGGGGATCTGCAGTTCATCATCATCGTGGCGCGACAGCCCGACGTCGGGACTTAGCCACCTGGATCGTTGTCCTTCAATTACTGCGTCCTCCAATCTTGGAAGCCCAGTAGTTGCACGGTGTCCGCATATACCGAGCTCACCCAACGAGCTCTCGGTCGCCTTAGCAGTCTCGCTCCGTCGACTCGTTGTCCGACCATTACTCTCTTTGGTATACGATCATCGTTCATTCGTTGTACATGTCCTGCCCATTGAAGTTGTTGTAGTGTAACGATTTTTGAAACTTCCAGCTCATCGTGCAGTTCATACAACTCATGGCTATACCGGATGCGCCATCCATCTCGATCGCAAACAGCCCCGAAAATTCGCCGTTGAACCTTGCGTTCAATTGTGTCTAGCATGTTTTCGGAGGCTTGAGTTAGGGTCCATGTTTCACAGCCATAGCATAGCACTAGTCATATAATGGTTTTGTACGTGCGGTGCTTCGTATTTCTGTGTACGTGCTTCGATTTCATTATGGGGAGAACCGAAAAAAAGTCTAATTAGCTAACTGCATCTGTCGCTTGGTTTCGTCAGATTCGTTGGCGTCCTTTCCCAAGTTTTAACCCAGGTAGATGAGTAACACCACCACAAATCCCACTCCTTACTTCAAAGAGGTCGAGACAAGGACCCACCGTACATTAAGCCTGGCGATTCAATACAAACGGCTTTCCTGTCGAACGAGCCGATTTAGCGAATTGCGTGTTAGTCCGAAGGAAGCAAGTCAATGCCGGGAAGCAGCTTGTGGTGTACCCATTAAACGATGGACAAGTGCCGCCCTATCTTCACGCCACCCCTCCCACCCTAATGCCACCCAACCTATCCTCAGAGTTCTCCGGGCGGAGGCAATACTCGGCCGTGGCAACGTTACTGGAACTACAATCATTTGTGTACTGCGGTGCAGCTGCTCCTATCAGATTACATGGTCAGAGGATACAAAAAGAACCAGTTTGGAAGATTCGTCTTGAGTGGAAGAGAGATTTCTTACGATAGGATATTGGCCCATCGACTCAATCTGTCGACCGCAATAACTGTAGGCGGTTGAACAAAAAAAGTGGGAAAAATCATCCGTAAATATTACCCTTTCTGCGGCACTGCGTTGATTAATAGATCTGAGGTATTTCCACCTTTCCTCACAGCAAGTGTAACCTATTTGCTACCCAAACGGGAAACAGCGGAAAACCCGGCTGAAACAAGTCCTATAACGTGCTTGCCGACACTGTACAAGTACATAACAGCTATAATTAGTGGCAGGATCTATGCGCACCTTGAACAGCTCAATATCCATGCCGAAGAGCAAAAAGGCTGCCGAGTCGGATCTAGGAATTGCAAGGAGTAACTAACGATTGACTTGGTTGTGGTAGGACAAGCTACGCGCAATCACAGGAATGTGTATTGCTGCAATACTAATTAAGCCAAAGAATTTGACAGCATCCACCATAGCTGGCTAATCGAGATCCTCCACATGTACCACGTAGATCCTGCTCTAATCAACTTTTTTGCCATCAACCGAAGGCAATATGCTACTTCAACCGGTACATATCCGAAGAGGTATATTCCAAAGGGACTCTTTGAGTTCTCTCTGATTCTGCATGGCGCTGAACCCTCTTTCATCACTTTTGAATTCGACTAGACAGTGCGGCTATGTGATCAACAAGGTCTTCTTGGAATGTTTTCCAAATTCGAGCTGACTCAGCTGATGTACTTAGATGACATCAAACTAAACTTGGGAGGCGATGCACATCTTAAAAGTCGGACTAACTTCGATATCTGAAGCGCCAAATTTTATCGGCGGCTCATTCATGCTAAATCTAAAACGCGAGTGGTCTGAAAATATAAAAAAAATTCAATGATGATACCGGTATTGTACCCAACCCAAAGAACTTCTGACTTCCCTCACCAAATTAGACCTGCCGCACAATCTCATTGACATTATGTAAAAATATGCAACTTTACATACTTGTGCAATAGTGCAGAAAGTGCTCGGCGACCTCCACTAACTTGTATCAGGGATCAGGATGTCGGAATAACATCTGCTTAAGGCATACAAGCCAACTTGGAGCTTGCATCCGTTGCGGGTATAATGCCGGCCCAATGGGCCAAGATAACGCCAACCAAGCGTTAATAAATAATAATAACAGCAAACTACATATGAATTACATTTATCAAAAGAATTAAAAAGCACAGAAACTACATATTTGGTGCGTCATTACACAAACAACAAGCAATTTTTTCTTTGTGTAATGCGTGTTTGTTGCCCTAACCCTACTCACGATAGATACGCAAAAGAACGGGCCTATTATAAATAAACTAAATTCTACGCATTAAAATATAGTCGGTCTTTGAACCTTGTCGACTGATATCTAACAACGCGAAAACATTTGACACTAATGCGGCATTTGTATTTCATGGTGGCAGCATCCTCAAGAATACCCAACAAACATTAAATGTTCACCGAAAACTTCTTACTATGAATAAAACAGGATCCTTATGGAACAAAATATTATACATGTGACTGACTTTATTAAAAATGCGAGTAGAAAGCTATAAAATCAGCAATGGTATACAATTATCAGGTTGCCCATAAAATCGTCCAGCAGGTTTTTTTTAGAAAGCTATCAAATCCCAACCAATGATGGAAAATTATTAGGTTGAGCATAAAATAGAAAGAACTAGTCCCGAAAAATCACAAATAAAATTTTGAATTTTCAACAGAAATATCGTCTTCAGAAATGGTACGATTCGTATAATATACTATAGTTGAAACATTTCGAAATAATGATCATTCATTATTTTAATTCTTTCTTTATATTTTGTGATTATATATTTTAGATTCTGCACAACAACAAACAGTACTACTTGGATTCCGCCTCAAGGACCTTAAAACTTTTCACGTTCTATCACGGGCAGACGTGATTTGAATAACTTGTTCTCGCCGCAGAGCAAAAGGAAGTTATTCGACTTCTTCTCGCTCCAAGGAAGCCAAAACAAGGTATCCTGTTCGCCGCAGGCCGATTTTAACCCGGACGGGGGTGTGCAATGTCCGAGAATACAACCCGCGTTTGGCTTGGAACGCCGTGACTTGGTGTCCGTCGCAGCTCTGACGTTGTCCACCCCAGATTAACTTCTAAGCTTGTGAGGCCAGCATGCGGTGGTGTCCGACTCGTTGGCCGCGGTAGTGTCACGACGTTCTGCTGCAATGTGGAAAAGATAAACGTGTAGAAATATCCATTCAGGAATGTCAAAAAAAAGCACACCTACCCTTTGTAGTATAGTGTAAACCGCTGACTTGCAAGAATTTGAATTGTAAACGTAGCTTTAACCTCTCAAGTAGATTCCGCTATCTGTACAATGCACTGGTTATTATTGTATCAACACCCGCCAATCTAAGTATCTCACCGTGGCTAAATAATCGACTTGGTACAGTAAAGCTCCGTATAATCCAAACTCAGTTTGGAAGAAATAAAAAGAAAAGCTCATTAAAATGAATTTTTACTTTTCGAAGCTTTTGAAGCTCAAGCATTTTACACATATTGCATATGTGTAGGCATTTATTCGATATTTTTCAGCTGTGCCTTTAGCTGAAGATTTAGCTGAGTGTCCAGTGTGCGCAACAAATAAATATTTATATTAAATTTGAAATCAAAAACGGATACTTTGTCTAATCACTTTTTTATTATTGTTCCCTGACGCGTTTCGCTCTTTCGAGCATCTTCAGAGGGATTAATTTATTTGTTACAATTGCCTGTGTTTTTATACTATCTTAACATAGCGTGTACATAACATTATTCAATACATTCTACTTAAGAGATAATTAAAAGGTCATTTACTCTAATTGCTGAAAAACCAGGATATAGAAGGTAATGTTACGTTAAGGTAGATGTTGTGACGCAATGTGATTGAAAACAAAAAATTTTTCTCCAGGTTTATTAACATCTCAGGCGTTGAGTTCACTTCTTCTGAAACTGAACTATTGGGAAAAGGACATAAGTTCTCTCCCGTAGCGGAGACTGGAGACAATATCAGAAATATTCTGGCAGTTCACTCGGAATTGGGTATCCTCAGAAACGAAAAAGACATCCCGGACTCCAACCTTATGCGAGAACAATTAGCAAAAATAATTTCATCGCTCAAGATTATCCCCAAGAGAACCAATGCCGAAACAGTGTTGAAAGGACTTCAATGCAAAATAGAAGAAAACTCCCTTATATTAACAAAAGCGGATAAAGGTAATTCAATTGTGACATTGCGCGAGGCTGATTATACGACAAAAATGCAAACGGCCATTTCTCAACTTAACGTTGAATTACTTAAGAAAGACCCTACGCCGCAATTTCTAAAAGACATTAAACTTTCAATTTCCGAAGCTACCGCACTCTTTTCAAATGATTGGGAAAAGAGAAGGGTTATCCCTATGAACACAGAAGCCCCAAAAATCTACGGCCTCGTCAAAGTTCACAAGGAAGGGAACCCCTGTCGGCCAGTGGTTCCGTATACCACAGCGCCAGCTTACCACTTAGCCAAGAAACTGAATGATAAAATTCGGGACTTATCCCAATTTCATCCTACGCACGGAGTTAAAAATTCGATTGAGCTTACATTGAAATTAAATTCCCTTCCCCTCGCAGGTGAACATTCCAAACTTGTTTCTTTTGATGTTACCAACATGTTTTCGAACATACCTTCAAAAGAATGCCCGACATTGGTTGGAACGATCCTGAGCGGGGAAAATATTTGCCCTCTAGAGAAAAAGGACATTCCGAACCTCCTTGAAACCTGTCTCCAGCAAAATTATTTCAAATTCAAAGATAACACCTTCATACAACGGGAAGGGTTGCCTATGGGTTCACCACTCAGCCCGCTCCTAGCGGATATCTATATGCACTTCTTCGAGACCAATATTCTATCATCTTCCCTGGCTAGAACGCATATTGCTTTTTGGTACAGATACGTGGATGATATTATAGTAGGTTTCAAAGGCACAGATAGGCAGCTCGAAAAATTTGTCGGTTTCATTAACACGGTAAACACTCACATCAAATTTACCCTGGAAAAAAGCGTTAATAACACCATTAACTTCTTAGACCTTACCATTTCCTACTCAAACAATAAGTTCGACTTCAAAATATTCAAACAATAAGTTCGACTTCAAAATATTCAGGAAACCGACATTTTCGGATGTAACCATCCCGGAGGACTCAACTTGCGCATGGTCGCACAGAATAGCGGCTTACAGATCCATGATTCACCGCGCCTTCGTCATCCCAATGTCGGAATCAAATAGAGAATTGGAGTTGAATCTTATAAGAAAAAATTAATAATAAATGAAACCGGAATATAGAGGGCTACGCCCGCAATCCGAGGGTTTTGTAGCAAGCGCTTATTTTGGTATATAAATATCGGCTCCTTGCTCTTCTTGATACCACTTAGATAGACAAAAAAAAACTTAATTAAAATGTCTTACCCACTTACATTTTACATGCCAATTCATATTACGTGATTGTAACGAAACTTAGAACATATTATTGCCTAAGCCCTAAGGTGTTGGTTATCGTTAGCCATCAGTACTTTTGACCTCGAAAGTGTTTAAGGCATGCAGGGGTGTGCTAACTGTAACTACAGAAATAAACTATTATTTACCTATTCTGAGAAGATATACAGATTCCATTATTTTCCATTTTATATGCTATTCCGAACCCACCTTCCTGTAAGTTTTCATAATTCTAACAGTCTTGAAATGCCGGGGGGGGGGGGGGGGGGGCAAATTACGAACTAATATTTTCTCCTCCCCCACTATTCCCCTTTCTACAAATTTCAAGAAAATGCGAAAAAATGGAATGTACTCAACATTACCTTTCTCACGACACCTCACTTGCCTACACCAGTCGATAAAAGAAAATTTGACCTTAATTTCACCTCTATTTGGACCCCTCCCCCTTCCACCCGGTAAAGTTTGCCAATTACGACGCAGCGCCCCCAACTAATCTTTACCCTTTCAAAAATTATTAATTAAATAACTGCAATTCGCACTACGAAAAACAACATGAAAGTAGTACACACACACACCTATGAGGCCGGTAGGTGTAATTTTTGTGTGGATAGTGTCAAAATGCCTAACTTTAAATCAATGTACTATTATTAAATATTATGTGATTCTAATGAAACTTAAAGATATTATTGCCAATGATGTTGGTTATCATTGGCCATCAATATTTTTGACCTCGGGTGTGCCTAAGGCTTGCAGGGGTATGCTAACTGCAACTATAGAAATGTACTATTATTAACCTTTTTTGATGAGATATCAAAATTCTACGATTTTCGGTTTTCTATACTAGTAAAATGCCGCTTTCCTACAAATTTTCATGTTTCTAAGTATAACGGTATCGAAATGCGAGGGGGGGGGGGACAAACTCGGATCACATATTTTCCCCTCTATCTCTTTTCCCCTTTTTTCAAATTTGATGAAAATACCGGAAATGAAATGTACTCGGTGTTACCTTTTTCATGATACCCCACTTGCCTATACCAGATGAAAAAAAAATTTTGACCTTCATTTCCCCTCTATGGGGACATCCCCTTAAAGTCAGCCTATTACAACGAATCGCTTTCTCCGGCGAATTGTAATAATTCTATTTTACATACTCCCACAAAATTTCATGTATGTAGCTTTAGCCGTTAGAGAGATATTTCATGGACAGACGGACAGACATTTGACCGATTTCATAAGGGTTTTGTTTTTAATACAAAACCCTAAAAAGTGATTAGACAAAGTATCCGTTTTTGATTTCAAATTTAATATGGACTATCACAAAGTGCAAATATCGTCAATCGAGTTTAAATATTTATATCTTAGCATGAAACGGAGTTAGTATTATTAACTAACTAGTTAGTTAACTAACTACAACTACCGCACATTTTGCACGGTGACCTCCATTATTTGGCTTCTATTAATTTGATTAGAGTGCGAATGCAGCTTAAATGAAATATAATCTTTTTATCATAATTAAAGTTCAGAAATCCTGTTAATTCTTGCAGTCAGTCGAGGTTGAGATGCCATTGTGTGCACATCGTGTTTAAACCTGTTAAAATAAAATTGAATTGTTACGTTTGTTTAAACTGAGCGTTCTTATAGGCATTCTTTTGTTTCAATGTAGTGAGTACGGTTGTACAGTAACGTTGGTATAATTAGCGTCTCTCGACAACGTATATACGTATACGTAATTGGTGACCCTGCGTTTTGTGTTCTCGTGCTCCGTCAAGTGCCTCCGACCTCGACTCCCCGGGACCATTGTTTGAGCCGCTGCGCGCTTAGAGTGGTTTGATCCCGAGTCATTAACGCTCACCACCCACTCGACACACGGCTGCCCGACTGCTCGACACATGGCTTCACGACACTCCCGCCGAATTGTCATGCGCCATCGTAGCCCTCATCGCCACGTCATCCAGCGCCCGCACAGCGCGCCCCAGCACACGGAACGCCCACACACAGTGCCCCAGCACACGGCGCACCCGCACGCGGCGCGACAGGACGATACGCCTCAACGCACCAAGCACCCGCATACAGCGCCCCAGAACACAGAACGCCCACGTACAGTTCCCCAGCACACAGAGCACCCGAACTTGGCGCGACAACACGCTGCGCCCCAGCACACGGAGCACACGGAGCACCCACATACAGCGCCCCAGCATCTGGAGCGGCCTTACACCGCGCCCCAGCACACAGAGCGCTCGCAAACAGTGCCCCAGCACACGGAGCACCCGCACACGGCACGACAGGACGTTACGCCACAACGCACCGAGCACCCGCATATAGGGCCCCAGCACACGGAACGCCCACATACAGTGCCCCAGCAAACGGAGCACCCACATACTGCGCCCCAGCACACGGAGCGCCCGCATATAGTGCCCCAGCGGACGGAGCACCCACATACAGCGCCCCAGTATCCCGAGTACCCGCACACCACGCCCGCACACAGTGCCCCAGCACACACGACAACATGCGCGCCCACGCCACGCGCGCTCACACCAAGCGCTCTCACACAGGCACGTCGAACCGCCACAGCCCACTCTCGACACGTCGAGCCGCCACAGCTCGCTCCCGACACGTCGAGCCGCCACAGTGCGCTCCCGACTCATCGAGCCGCCACAGCACACTCTCGACACGTCGAGCCGCCACAGCCCGCTCTCGACACGTCGAGCCACCACAGCCCGCTTCTGACACGTCAAGCCGCCACAGCCCGCTCTCGACATGTCGAGCCGCCACAGCCCGCTCCCGACACGTCTAACTCCCACAGCCCGCTTCCGACACGTCGAGTCGCCACAGCCGCTCCTGATACGTTGAGCCGCCGCATCCCGCTCCCGGCACATCGAGCCGCCGCAGCCCGCTCACGACATGCCGAGCCCCTGCAACACCGCCGCCCGCTCACGGCAAGTCAGTTTATTTTCCACTTGTTCCATTATTTTGGCAACATGGAATTATCATTTGGAGTGCAACACTAACAACTTATATTGCACCTCTACAGAAGCTACAGAATAGAATTGTTAAAATTTGCCTCAAGAAATCAAAATTCTCCTCCACATCCGATGCTTATAATGAATTTAGAGTAATGAATATTAGACAGATATATTTATACAATTGTTTAAAGTTCATGTATCTAAGGCATCCCTGAGAAGCTTGTGGCTATTATTAAGGCAACCTATGACGGCGCGAAATGTCGCGTTCTGCATAAAGGTAAGGTGTCGGGGGACTTTGTTAAAATTTGCCTCAAGAAATCAAAATTCTCCTCCACATCCGATGCTTATAATGAATTTAGAGTAATGAATATTAGACAGATATATTTATACAATTGTTTAAAGTTCATGTATCTAAGGCATCCCTGAGAAGCTTGTGGCTATTATTAAGGCAACCTATGACGGCGCGAAATGTCGCGTTCTGCATAAAGGTAAGGTGTCGGGGGACTTTGAGATTCGCAGTGGAGTTCGGCAGGGGTGCATCCTCTCACCGATCCTATTCCTCATTGTGATCGGCGATGTGTTGCATGCAGCCCTATCCGGACTCGACAGAGGAATTCAATGGACTTTGACATCTTATCTACAACATCTTGACTACGCTGACGACATATGCCTACTCTCCCACAAAATCATGGATCTGTCCGCAATGGCGTTAGATCTCGAGAGGGAGGCAAGCAAGGTTGGGCTAAAGATTAATACCAACAAGACCAAGGTTCTTAGCCCACCGTTGCGAAAAAAAAATCCGACACCTATTGCCATCAATATTAATGGGCAGCCTGTGGAGAAGGTGGACAACTTCGTCTACCTGGGTAGCATTGTTGCCGAAAATGGTGGTACGGAGCAGGACATCGCTCGTCGTATCAACCAGGCTAAACGCGCATACGGCATGCTGTCCAAAATCTGGCAGGGCAGTTATCTCAGCATCAAGACCAAGCTGGGCCTGTTTCGCTCCCTGGTACTATCAGTGCTTTTGTATGGGAGCAGTACATGGAAAGTTTCCGTAGGAGTTACCAGAAAGCTGCAAGTTTTCGTCAACTCATGTCTTCGTCGAATTTTAAGAATTTTCTGGACCGAAACAATATCAAATGAAGAGCTAAGTCGGCGTACGGGTCAGATGCCAATCGACGAATTGATACGCAGGCGAAAATGGCAGTGGATAGGTCACACATTGCGGAAGAGTGATAACTGCATTGCTTTGCATGCCATGAAATGGAACCCCATTTCCAACCAAGGCCGACCAAGAGGGGGTCCTCGAATCACATGGCGTCGATCTGTGGCAAAGGAGTGTCAGGTACTGGGTAAGTCTTTTGGGGAGTTGCGCCCCATTGCCCAGAACAGAGTACGATGGCGCGCAGGAGTAGTTGACGCGCTATGCCCCGCTAGGGGTTAAGGCAAAGTAGTATGTATCTAAACCAAAGTCGATTTGACTTGCACAGCACGGGTTACCAAACTAGAAGACAATTACTTGGTCCTATGATCGTTACTCGTTGCTGAAAAGCAAGTACTACTAGGCATTTGTCGGTTTTAGGACCGCGGATTTTTAATAATCTTCCTCCAGAAGTAAAACTAAATTTGAATTACATAAATTTTAAAACGAGATTAAAACAGTTTACTATCTTTAATAAACATTAACTGGATGCGTTTCTAACTTCCTAGTTAAAAGAAACTTTTTTCAATAAATATTTCATCTTTGTTTGATTTAATAATAATGTTTGAATTGGATAATAATATTATTATTTTTAGGAGCACGAGCCCACTGCAACCGCAAGAAGGTCCAATGCGCGATACTGTGCAACGTGCCACAAGCTACACAAGTTCTCGCATGGGGTCACTCGTGACCCCAAAAACAATTAGGAAGATTTTTAAGAATTACGAAGAATGTTGAACAAATTTTTACATGAAATGATTTAGCACTTTATTGTAATAAAATTTTAAGATCAAAAACACTTCTTTGTATTCAGCAAATAAAAAAAGTTAACAAATTCAAATTTTCGGCAATGTTGCAGGATATAAAAAGATTAACCTCAAATTTTCATCAGTACACTGATGACGAGTATCTACACTGTATGCAGATACATCGGTACATGGATATGTTTTGTGGCTGCTGAAAGCGTGGAACGTGTTTTGTCGAAGATATCGACGTAGGTTTTATCAATATCTCAGTATCATTATTGAATAAAATCGTTTGGCAAAAATATTCCACGCATTCGGTACCCATAAGACATATTCATTTACCGATGTATCTGCATGCAGTGGCAGAACATATTAAAATCAGAGTACAGCGCAGAAATCGGGTTTAGGATACTATTTGACAAAATAAATGAGCTGGTTATGGAATGCCAATACACGGTCGAGTTTTCAAGTATAAATCACACCTTTACGGCTTATACTAACAGAATTCTCACACTTTCGTGGTCGCCTTGCACACGGATAGCTGCAAAGATGCAAGACCTGATGAGTACTTTTATCCGTACGAAACCACAAGGATTGGAGGAATTAAACAGGGGGAATTTGTGAATAAAAAGTATTTGGTCCCGTCGCGGGGCTTGATCCGCAGACGACCATGTTTCGAGTAGCCCGGTGCGTTATCAAGCTAAGCTACAGACGCATACTAATTTGGTGTGCAAATGAAACCAAGTGTCACAAAAAATTCCAATTTTCAGTGAAATAATTCGCACTTGTACATTGGAAGAACATTGAATATATAAAATGGAGATGGCTACCAACATACTGAACGATAGCTTTGTTAATATCTGTTTACTGAATCCTATTCCTAAAATTAACACTGAAAACGAGCAAGTTGACTCGTCAGTTCAATCGAATTTTCACATGTGCAATAAGTATGGAAGAAATTGTTAAAAATATCGACAATATGAATAAATCGTCCTGCGAAATCGATAACATGACAGCAAATCTACTAAAATATTTAAAGCATGAACTAAAAAGGCCTCTATCTATAATATTTAATAAATGCATCAAGAAGGAACTTTCCCAACCATATTTAAAGATGCAATTGTGTCACCGATCAACAAAAACGGAGAAAAAACAAATCCTCTTAACTACAGGAAAATATCCTTACTTATTGTAATATCGAAGTCATTCGAAAGGAGCTTGAAAACAAGGTTGGAAAATTTTCTCTCCAGCAACATCTTATCCGCTAGCCAATACGGTTTCAAGAAGGCGATTAGCACAGAAGACGCAATATATTAAAAGTAACCGATTTTCTACATGAACTAGAAATTGATAACAAGCCAATTGTAATCTTTATAGATATTGATAAAGCTTTCGACACGATACCGCACAAGCTGATGGAGGTTAAATTGAGAAAAATTGGCATATGTGGCACGGCATTGAAACTACAGTGGACCCCACTTATTGTGAGCGCGGTTAATGTTATCAACAGCTTATTGTTATCAAAAGTTGAAAACCAAACCAGTCTGTTATAACAATGCACACTAAATTTATCGCTGACATTAACTGAAAAATAAAACAAAATTGGAACAAATATGTTAATATGTATTAATATCAGACCTGCTCGCTGTGCTCTTCTCTTAGATAATTTGGCACCCATTGCTATCAGTATGTATAGTAAATCTGCTGCTGCATTCTTCTCCGTTTTTTCTAGAACGGCACCAAAAAATTTTTGCTTGAGAGAATATTGCACTCAAATTGAAATTTGAAGACCAGTATGTAACTTCACAATCAATGATGAGCTTGCAGTTACGTTCTATTCCGATCTCTTAGTGATCAGTTTCAGTTGCAGTGCAGTAGTCAGTAGAGGAAGAAACATAAACCTCTCACGCTTGGTGTGGCCACACACCATAATACAAGGAAGGGAAGGCAAGATATCGTCTTGCGCATGTCGGCTCTCTGAATACCTACGTCACACGCACATACTATTGCATGAATACCTAGTTTTTGGCTTTAATCTCTGTAACTAATAATCCTATCAAACAACTTTCTGAAGCGAAACTGAAGATCACGAAAATATACATAAAGAATATATGAACAACTTTTTTCTATCTTACGAGTAAACAGTTTTCAAAGATAATCACATTCAATGGCTCCCTGTTCGCAAGAAGTTGAAAAAACATATCAAGGGGCGCCCACACAAGCAACTGCTGCTCCGTGCGCGTGCTGCACCCTCAACATGCGAAGCGATTCTGTCGAGAGTAGGGATGTCAAAAACCGTGTAGATCTTGATTGTAGAAGATCAACAAATAGTTGAGTTTTTCACAACGCGAAAGGAAGTCATTTTATTTCTAATTACAGCGAGCGAGCTGCAAGTTCCTAATATAAAAAAGAAATTCCAAAAGTGGAAAAAGTTTGTGTTGTGTGCGAAAAAAATTATTGTTTGTGCTTTCAAAGTTTTGTTGATTGTTGATTATTTGAATTTATCATATAATACAATGGCTCCAATTATTTCAAAAAAAAATATACTCAAAAGTATACAAAATTTTGGGAAAGTTATCCTCTGTTCAAAGGTAAGTCCATTCATTCATTGTAAGGTGGAATTAAAAAAAAAATCCTGACTTTGTAAATGTTTATTGTTAAGGTTGGTTGAAACCGTTGCCGGGAGATAGTACACGTGCGTACTGTTTTTTCTGTGGGAAAGCTTTATCAGCTCACAAAAAAAGTCTCAAAGACCACGCTAAGACGAAGACCCACCAAGATAATGATAGAACCCGGCAAGAATGCGTAAAAACTCCAAAAATCACTGATTTCGTCAGACCAACAATTGAAGAGAAAAGAAAACGTGCAGAGTTGAAAATTGCAACTTTCATCGCTGAACATTGCTCAACGAAAACAGTTGATCACCTCAGCGAAGTCATAACTGATCTCGATTGCAGCTCGGAAACTTTGTCGAAGATTAAACTTCATCGCACTAAATGCACAGGTATACATGAAACATTTATTCAATAGGTGTGTCCGTTTCATTTGAATCTAAATGTTGAGTGAATCGAACGCCATGACATTCTAAAATATGTATATATTTCTATATAATTATATTTTTAATTTTTCCTTTTCAGGTCTTATTTACAACATCCTGTCACCTTGCTTTCTCTAAGATTTGTTGGAAGACATCGGGGACTCAGTTTACTCGCTAATAGCTGATGAGAGTACAACCATCGACGCGATGAAAATGATGTGTCTCATGATTCGATACTTCAGTAAGAAAGACAGGAAAATTTGTACAAAATTTTATCATCTATTGTAGTTGGAGTCAGGAACTGCCGAGGCTATGACTAATATTATTTTAGTACAGTTGGAAGCCGATAATTTGAAGGTAAAAAATTTGATTGGGATCGGAATTGACGGGGCAAATGCTATGGCTGGTATTGAAAACTCAGTATCAGCCAATCTGACTAGGAAAGTTCCTCATTTAGTCACAATCAAATGCTTGTGTCATTCTTTACATCTTTGTGCGGAAAAGTCGTGTGATATTCTACCTAAACATTTAGATACGTTAGTTAAGGAGAGTCACTCTTGGTTTTCTAAAAGTACGAAAAGAAATATAAAATACGCAGATCTTTTTAAGAAAATTAATGAAAAAATGCCCAAAAAAATTGCTAAATTATCTGGGACCCGATGGTTAGCGAGGCTAGATGCAGTTGATACAATTTTGAATCAATGGGAGACTCTCAAGGTACATTTCAACGAAGCTAGGATGTCTGAACGCGGAGATCCAGGTTTTAAAACTGAAACACTCTATCAAATGTATCGAGTCGTTGGTAACAAATTGTATTTATAGGTATATTTCCTGCGCTTTTCATTGAAAGATGTCATAAGAACAAACAGAGCATTCCAATCTAATTCAGCAGAGCCTTTGAAACTTTTGAAAGATCTGAATGATACTTTATATTCTGTTCTTCAAAATAATTGTAGTTCCGCAGCAATTGGAAAAAGCTGACAAAAATAATTTTTGTTCATTTCAATTTCGTAATTATTTGATGCCTGTAAACTGCATAAACTTCGGGTACGAATTTAATAATGAATGTTCAAATTTTCATTCACCAGATCAGTTGTTGGAAGTCAAGAGTCGATGCCGACAATTCCTTATTAAATTAGCCGAGGAAATTCAGAAAAGTGTTCCAATAAATGTGGCTAATCTTCAAGATATTGCTCTTTTCAGTCCTGAAATTGCTTTTAGGCAGGCCAAACAGGATGTTACACATATCGCTCAAGCTTTTGAAGTAATTTGCGGCAATATTGATGAAGTTGTGAGAGAGTGGAATCTGCTCCACCGGTTGGATATCGAAACTAATATGACGTCTGATGAATACTAGGCAAAAATTATGGAATTTACCGACGCCAACGGAGAGGGCAGATTCCAACATATCTCAAAACTGGCAGTTTCAATGTTGTCTTTGCCTTTTTCCAATGCTGCTGTTGAAAGAGCTTTTTCAATTGTTAGCATAATAAAAAATAAGTTATGAAATAAAATGTCTGTTAAAACAGCTGACGCCTTAATGCGCATAAGATTTTTAAATGAAAGTTGTGTCAATTTCTAACCTTCACAGAAAATGTTAAAAATGTTCACAACTGAAAACGTTTACAAAAGCGATTTTGTTGACGAAGTTTTCGAAGCGTTTGAAAAAACTAGCACGGCTGTATAATATCAAAGTAATATGTATACATTATGTAATCACCTTAATTTTAAGAATTTAGAAAATAAAAGATATTATAAATATGTTACTCTTTTGTATTATTGTACATTACCATTGATAATTTCAATTTTTTGATTTGTTCATTCCGAATATTCACTTTTTGAAAATTTAGGGGGAAGAGTATGATTTTAGGGGGAAATGAAACTTCATCTAGGGGGAATTCGCGCAGACTACCTGGCAACACTGTGACTTGGGTTGGGTCAGTCTTGTGTCCAAGTCAGTGTAGTGTGGTGTACTCGTATTCAAATAGCTAACTAAAAGATAAAAAAAGAAAAGACATAGTGAATTGTGGTTCGAATAGATTGATAATTTGGTAAGTAGACTTACTGAGTGCTAGATAATAATTAGAATAGATAGTGCATGAGTCTGTAGCATGGAATCTTAAATTAAATACTCGTTATTTATCAAATGATGTAAACTTGTAAATTGTGCTCGTGAGAATGCTCCCCAGAGGGTGTGATCGCGTCTTTGTTTTTGTTGTGGCAAGCCGATATGTCATCTCCTGATGATGTTGATGATATATTGGTAAGAATTGCCGTTTGATGTGTTTGACTGATTGGCAGTGTGATTGGCGGGATCCCAGATCATTTTGTAAGAGCCGGGCCCGTAGCAATTTATCGGTTAGGCTGGGGGAGTCAATGGTTTGATTGGCGGGATCCCAGATCGCTATGTGAGGTCAAGGTTTAAATGATTTACCGGTTAGGCTGGGGGAGTCAATGTTGTGATACACTGGCCAATTAGTATGGCTGATGTAACCCAGATCACTCTGTAAGAGCTGTGCCCGTTGCGATATACCGGTTAGGCTGGGGGAGTCAATGGTTTGATTGGCGGGATCCCAGATCGCGGCGTGAGGCCGAGCCTTGAGTGATTTACCGGTTAGGCTGGGTGGAGTCAGACATAAGTTAGTAATTTTAAATACGTAAATGCGAGAACTGTTAAATAACGAGTAGTAGAAGTAGAACTCAAGCTCATTGATTGTTTTTATTTTAGTATATTTGCAGGCTCGGTTCACCATCGACACACACCCGATCCAACCTCCTGACGGCGTTAGTACATATATGCTGGTATACATATGTTGAATAAATGAATATCATCAAAAAAAAATCGTGTATGGATATTTTTCTGACCATATTTTGATATGGTCTTACAGAACCGAATTTGTTGATACGACAACAGCCGATCATTTGTCAAATTGAAAGATTCATGTCTTTGGTTGCAAACCATAGACTCAAACCGTTTCACATAAAACACGTGAACGCGACACGCGAACGTGAGCCAACATGCGCTCAGCCTAAATCCCTTCTTCCAGGTCATGGTCGGAAACTTTCCATTATGCAATTGAAATTAATAAGAAAATGGCTCCAAAAAAAAATCGCTTCAAGTAAATATAACTAAAACCAAAGCTATGACATTTTCAATAAACATATCCTCAGTCGGCGCTTAGTCAGCGCCTCACAATTGCTGACCAGCACATTGTGATTATTTTCGTGTTTTAGAAACGGCAAGCCGGCTGCCTCATTTGTCAAATGCCATGCTCAGTTTGGCTTGAAATTTCTTGCTTTGGTGAGTCCCAGGTGACACACAAGATACGATAACAACTTTCTATCCCACAATAAGGTTTAACGATTACGTTAAAAACACGATTATCAACCATACACAACACAACCGAGGTTAGAATCGAAGTTTGACAATTGTCGCAAATGTAAAATATATCGCTGTGCTAGAAAAGCGAGAAAATTTTATGCTGACCAAAAGTGAAAGCACTTAGCCTCAGCGCTTAGCTCAGCGCAAGGGTTTCTAGGACAAATCACCATGCAGCACTAATCGCTTTTAGGTGCTGACTCAGCGCTGGCGTTTTAGGAGCGCAGTCAATGTGAAATATCTTAGCGTATACATCGATAAATTCCTTAAACGGAACGTTCATATCGCCCAGCTTGTCCAAAAATTACGCAAGACGATATATTAAACATATTTATTGAAAATCATAAGATCAACCTTAACAGAACAGCAAGTTAGACAATTGTACTTCGCGTTAGTCCAATCAATCTTACAACATGCAATAACAGCTTGGGGCGGAACGTACGACTGCCATCTGAGATCATTTAAAATACGCAAAAATTAATTTTGAAGACTGCGTGTAATCTTCCCATGACATTTCCATCCGAAAACCTATTCGCGCTAGTAAATGTACAACACGTAAAGAAGCTATACGTCAAAAGCACACTTTGTCACCTATGCTCCCACTTCAGCACCAATTTCACCTCACATCAAACAAATACACGGCACAGATATTTTAGACTAATAGTCCCGTGCATGAGGAAAACGTCTCCACAAAGATACCGCATCTACACCGGTCCATATTTCTTTATAATTGTATACCGGGAGATATCCGAAGCAGACCACTAATGTTTTGGGTCCTTTTTCGCCCCCTCCGATTTCCAGATGTCCACTGATAATTGTCGACCTCTCTCTTTATAACTGAGTCCCGTGTTATTGCTAGCATTTCTTTAAGGCTGGGTTCACTCATCGCTTCCACACTTAACGTGTGCTTGCCTGTAATCCTCGCCCTCGTGCTAGCCAGTGCTGGACATTCGCAAACAATGTGTCCTGACGTCTCAGCCTCCTCCAAACATAGTCTGCAAACGTCACCCAAGGCAGTTATCCAGCTTAGGGTACTCCGTTTATAACTGAGTACCTTTTTCGCTTCCCTGCCTAATAGCTCGTTTACATTTGCCAGTGCACCGGCATGCCTGTAGACTTGTCGACAAGTGCCTTGCGTGTAGCTGCTTGCATGACGTGTGCCAGTAGGTGTTTACACACACAATTTGAGTTGCAAGTTGGCTGGGATTTTTTCTTGAGTGTCAATTTAATTATCACGTATTTACCATTGCGACATTCAGTTGCAGGCGACATTGATCTTTGATCGTTTTTTGGCGTACCAATGACAGCAAACATATGTTCGCAAGTCTACTGGAATGCCTGTAGGAAATCAATTGGCCCGGGAGGCCAGCTACTTGCAAGGCGCCGTGCGGGTTTACTGGCCTGGCAGTTCACAGGCACGGGTGTTTACACATATGCAAGTGACAGCTTGCAAGTTACTTGCAGGGCGCTTGCAATGCCTCTAAAATGTACATACTTGCACGGTCTACTGGCAAGTGTAAACGCTACTTAAAGGGCTGGTCACTGCCTTCCGAGCTTGCTTGCAAGTGACTAACTCCTGCCATCTTCGTTGAAGCATGGAATCCATCCAGTTCTCGACCTTCGCTCCATATTTCTTTAATATCCCGCCAATCAACATCAGAACTGATATTTATGATATCCAAAGCTACAAAATAAAAACTAAATTTTGGCTACTTAACCTTGCTCCAAGTGGTTTCTTTCTATTATTTGCATTTCATTGCACCGAGCAATCAGTATAATATCATACATTTTATGCGCTACCTTTTATATTTTCTTTCATTTTAATTTCTCATCATATATTTTTAATATCTCATTTGCTACTTATCACACATTTAACATTATTTAATTTTGAATAAGTTAACTTAGGGCCGTTTCCTCAATGTCTAGTTAAATCTTATCCTGCAGATAAACGCTAAACGGCACTCATATTCCGGTTAAGAATTTATCGGACAATAATTCCAAACAGCTGATACGGGCTGCTGAGATTTTGACAACTAGAACTGTTTACCTTTGTGCATTCAAATGAGACAATTAAACTGGTCACAAGGGACAGAATTCTGGATATTCATTCGAAGCAAACGGATCTGAATCCAACTCAGCCGCAAAATAATGTTGAGAGGTGGCACAGAATGGACGTAGAATAGAATTGAACAGGTGGCAGAATTCCGCCAAGAAAATTAGCTGACTTTTAACTGCATTAGCTGCGCTGTGGACTGCATTATCATATTTGAGCGTTGCATGCGCTAAGGTAAAATTTAGTGTCCCGGATAGCTAACTGGCAGTTTAACCAGACATTGGGTGCGTTCCTAAAAGTATCGTAAATCCCTTTTCCGATTCATGATTTTTCCGGGAAATAACACGATTCCCTTGCCGCCATGAATATATTTCACACAAACATACGCCACTTAATAAGGGATATTTCCATTTTCAAACACAATTTTCAAATAAAATTACTAGCGAGGACAGACTTTCCGGTCACTATACGCACTTTGAGGCCAACAAACCGTTATTTACAAATGGAGTGACAGAACTTGTCCAAGAGCGAACTGTCAAAACTCTAGGAATCGTTGAAGGGGTAATCGGATCGGAAAAAAATCGTGATACTTTTGCCCTTGAAAAAGATTCTGGTATCGGTGTCTGAAATCGTACCGTTTTCGCAAAGTATCTATGAAACCGTGTCGACGCGCTTCCGGCACGGTCCAAAATAGGAACGCAGCCATTGAAAAAACGGGCCTTAGTCTACCTGAATATAAAAAATACATTTCCTCCTCGTACAAGCTTTCCTTTAGAGGAGAGAAGGAAGAATGAACTCCAATTATAATATTAAGGGTCGTTTTCTCAATGTCTGGTTAAATCTTATCCTGTAGATAAACGCTAATCGGTACTCATCTTCCGGTTTAGAATTTATTGGACAATAATTCCAAACAGCTGATACGTACTGCTGAGATTTTGACAGCTAGAACTGTTTACGTTTTCACATTCAAATGAGACAATTAAACTGGTCACAAGGAACAGAGTTCTGGATATTCATTCGAAGGAAACGGATCTGAAACCAACTCAGCTACTGAGAGATGGCACAGACGTAGAATAGAATTGAACAGGTGCCAGAATTCCGCCAAGAAAATCAGCTGACTTTCTACTTCATTAGCTCCGCTGTGGACTGCATTATCATATTTTGAGCGTTGCATTCGCTAAGGTTAAATTAAGTGTCCCGGATAGCTAACTGGCAGTTTAACCGGACATTGAGAAAACGGGCCTAATTGTATCATGAACTTAATTTGCAATAGAAAAAAATATTAAAAAAAAAAATGTTTACCACTATGAGTGTGAATGCAGCTTAAAAGAAATATTATCTTTCAAATGGAATTGCACAACTTTTACTCATTTTTGCAGTCAGTCGAGGTTGAGACGCCATTGTGAGAACATCATTTTTGAACCTGTTCCCATAAAATAGAATTGTTACGTTTGTTTAAACTTAGCGTTCTTATTGGCATTCTTTTGTTCCTATGTAGTAAGTACGGTTGAACAGCAACGTTGGTATAATTGTCATCTCTCGACAGCGTATACCATACGTAATCGGCGACCCCGAATCAAACACGCGTTTTGTGTTCTCGTGCCTCGACCTCGACTCCCCGGGACCATTGTTTCAGCCGCTGCGCGCTTAGAGTGGTTTAGTCCCGGGTCAACATCACATACGGCGCCACTGCACGTATGTATGTACAACACAATGGCACATACAGCTCCGCGGCACACACACGGCGCCCCGCCTGCCCGCCCACTCGACACACGGCTGCCCGACTGCTGGACGCATGGTGTCCCGATACGACCTCATCGCCACCCCCGCCGAATTGTCCGACGCCACCGCGGCCCTCACTGCCACTGCATTCAGCGCCCGCACACCGCGCCCCAGTATACGGAGTGCCCGGATAGAGTGATCCAGCGCACGCACATTTTGCCCCAACGCACAGCGCACCCGCATACAGCATCCCAGCATCCGAAGCGACCGCACACCACGCCCGCAAACAGTTCTCCAGCAGACGGAGCAGCAGCAAACGGAGCAACAGCAAGCAACGAATGTGAATTTGATGCAAAGGATTTAAAAAAACCTAAAAATAACTTTTTGTTGAAGATGATACCTTTATTGTTCGACATGTTACTTAAGACTGACTTGAAGATATGGTCTTATGGTACCGTTACATTTATTGCTTACTTGCTATTCATACATTCTACTTGATCGGAAAATGCAATGTTGCATATTGCACATTCAACCGATTGATTTATTGATTACGAAATATATGTATGTACTTTGTATGATAATTGGACTTTGTAATTGAACTTGCTGAATTTGAAATTATGTTACCCAATTAATGTTTGGTAAAGGTAGTGAATGTGAAGTCAAAAGTTATTTCACCACTGACATAACCTCAAGATCCTTAAGACTCGAAATTCCCTGATTTTCGCTACTTTCTTTGATTTTAATTGATTTAAATCGATTTTTAGAGTATGTATATGTATGAGATAATTATTGTAGTACAATAAATATTGCCAAAATTGTTCCAAGGTACACGAAATTATATAAAGAAGACTTTTTTTTGTGAATTTTTAATTCTTTAATTTTTTCTATATTTTCCATTTGATTGAGCGCTAGTTCATCACAAGTAAGTTTACTCACAGTATTATTGGTCGCAAAGCGTGATGATATTACAAAATGTTGTTTAAAATGTTGGTTTTTATTAGAAAAAGTAGTATTGCCAATAGTTATTTCACAATCAAGACAATTCTTGACCCCTCCAAGGGCATGGGCGCGTCAACATCTCTAGCATTTCTATGCCTTGTTGACGTTTCTATAGCATATCTACTTTTCGGAAGTGCAGTTGCTAGCATGCACCTCCTATCCGCGCGGTCTTTATACTGACAAGCTCGGAGCACTGTGAGAGTTCTACTAGTACTCACAGGCAGTTTTTGATCGTGCTGAGATTATATCTCCGAGCTCTAAATTAGTATCGTAGAGCGGTGACCGAACGATCACGGCCACCGAGCGCGACTCAAATAATCAATAAAGTATCAAATAATTTCCTTTGAGTTTGTTTTTCCTTTCATCGCAAGTACAACAAAAACAAGTGTTATTCTGATTTTTTAAGAAAATTGATCAGGGATTTAACTCAACTTTTTCCGGCTTGTGATTTTTTATTTTTACACAATTAGAATGAAAGATACATACATCGGATTCTTTCAAGTTTTTTACATTAACATCCCCATTGAAGTTATCCGTAATATTATTTATTTTCACAATTTCTTTGAACTTAAATACAAGTTCGTTCAAATCATTATTAGTAATCGGTATGAGTAAAGATTATTTTGCGGTAATCGTTAATTGTGGTATCTTAAATGCAAATATGATATTATTATCCTTATTTTTAGTTGTACCTTTATATTTTATTTTGTAATTTATACATGTCGATATCAAACCGTATTATTTCTTCATCCGTTAATATTTTATATTATTGCTCATTATGTTTAGTCTTGAAAATGCAATGTTATTTTGGATATGTTCTACGTTATCTTCTAAAATTTTTATTTTCAATAAAGCGTGCAAGTATAATAATAGCTTATATATTTTTTCGTTACTTAATTTTATATCATTAAATTTTTTGGAAAATTTTTCCCTGTCTGACTCGATAATTTGTTCTAATTTCGCAAAAGTTCGATTAAAATGATCGTTTATACTCGTATTATATTTTTTATTTATTATTATTACTAACTGATTATTTTGGCTCAAAATGTCTAAGTGTTCTTCGATTATATGATTAAGGTTGATAAAGATATATACAACCAGTTTTTTGTCGATGCCGGAATCGATAAATTTTTTTTATGATGTTTGCTGTTTCTTCTCTAATTCGATCCACGTAAATTAAAAATCTCAAGGTTTTTTGTTGGACCTATATATTTCGGGCTATCTGCCCATCATCAGGGTCAATGTTCTACAAAAATTCACAATTGAGTCTTTAGTAATAGCTATAAATAATTTAGATAACAATAATAATTCTGTATACCTGAAATTGAAAGACAATTGGCAAAAAAAGACTTCGTGCTTAACAACAAAATAGAAACAAAAATAGCACAGGTGTCCTTTTGGCTATCGTACAATGACAAAGATTGGATAATGGAATGTGCGTACTCTCCTGGACAATGGATCAGAAGGTCCCCAGAACGCACGATTTCTTCAATTAAATAGTGAATTTCTGAGGTTTAACTTAAACATCTTAGGAGTTAGTGAGATAAGATGGTTGAATAGCGGAGAATTTATCTCTCCAACGGGAAGCACTAGAATGTTGTACTCCGATAGAGCTACCGGTAGTCGTCGTGAGTTAGGTGTGGGACTCCTTTTAACCAGAGCCGCACGAAACTGTTTCTTATCCTGGGATCTGGTCTCCGGCCGAATCATGACCGCCAGGTTCCGGACCAAAATGAGAAACATCTCAATAACACGACAGTGTCTTGGCGAAAGACTCATTCTACGAACAACTAAACGCCGTTCAGAGCAGAACACTTAAAGTTGTCATTATAATGGTTATAGGAGATTCGAATGCAAAAGTTGGCGCTGATAGCTATGGGCTCAGACATGTGATGGGGAGACACGGTCTTGGGAATCGTAATGACAACGGTGAAAGATTTGTTGAGTTCTGCGATTTTCAGTCTTTTAATCGGTTCTACTACGTTTGAGCATTAGGACCACCACAAAATCAGTTGGTCCTCTGTTGATCGGCGCAGAGCACACAATCAGATCGACCATTTTGCCATTAGTAACAGATTGAAGAGTTGCCTCCTGGACGTGCGAAAGAAGAAAGATGCCGATATTGGGATGGGAAGAGACCATTATCTTATGATCGGTAATGTTCGATCGCGTATTTCAGCCGTGCGCCGTCCTATTGGCGAAAGACCCACGCGCCGCAAATTCAACACCGCTCGACTAAAAAATCCAGCTGTCTGACAACAATATAACGACCATCTTGCGCAAAAGCAGCTGAGATAACTAGTCACCCAGGTAGTGACATAAATAAAAACTGGGAAGCCATAAAAAATGAGTACATTGATAGCGCAGATACCATCCTTGGTACGAGCCCGGATTGCCGCAATAAGCCCTGGATGTCTGACGCCTCATGGCAGTGGATTGTTGAAAGAAAAGAACTGAAAGTTCGGTTAGCTGCAGCATCAGACGACAATCGAAGCAGCTTTGAACTCCTTTACCGTCAGAAAACTCGAGAAGCTCAGCGTAGTATGCGATGCGATAAAAGAGTTTATGCGAATTCTCTTTTATACGGTCCACTGCCCCGACTAAAGAGGAAATAGTCACTGCAATTATTGCACTAAAACGAGGAAAGGTCGCCGGACTCGACGGTATCCCTGCCGAACTTTATCAAGAAGCGCCAAGCGAAACTTCCGATTGGCTGCACCCACTTGTTGATAAAGCGTGGAGTACAGAGACCTTTCCCACTGAGTGGAGGGAATATTTGATCATCAAACTTCCGAAGAAGGGTAGCCTCAGAGACTGTAATAATTGGAGAGGCATTTGGGTGCTTCCTATCTGGACTACACAGAGGAATTCAATGGATTTTGACATCTTATCTACAACATCTTGACTACGCTGACGACATATGCCTACTCTCCCACAAAATCATGGATCTTTCCGCAATGGCGTTAGATCTCGAGAGGGAGGCAAGCAAGATTGGGCTAAAGATTAATACCAATAAGACCAAAGTTCTTCTTCTTAATTAAATGTATCCATAACTCCCGATTAAATAAAAATGAAAAGCTCTAGCTTTGGTAGATTGTTCGTGAGTGTAATCTCATATCCTGCTGGAAAAATAAAATCGATCAGTTGAAAATTAACGGTACTTTTCTTACAAAGAGCCCCGTACTACCCCACTTTTCACGTTTGTTGTCTATAACTCTTGAACCAATTGACGTAGACACCTGATTTTTGGCAAGAAGCTGCTTGAGTATAAATGAGTTGGGCATAATCGGATCAAAGGAACACCTACCTTCTCTACAAATTTCAAAAAAATTATTATTCTTTTAATTTCGAAAACTTTCAACAGAATGACGCTAGTGAGTTGGAAATTTGGTGGAATATTGGTAGTAAAATTTAGTTAGTTAGTATTGAAAATGGGCAAAATCCGATCCGAGGAAACCCCTACAAATGAAACTTCAAATAAGCGATAGCTTTGCATAGAATGAAGCCAGTAAGTTGAAATTTAGGTTAAATATCTGAAGTGAAATTCAGTTAGTGGGTATTAAAGATGGGCTAGATCCAACCCAAAAAAACCCCTACCTCCCCTACAAATGAAACTTAAAATAAGAGATAACTTTCGACAAAATTAAGCTAATGACTTGGAATTTTGGTCAATGTGTGTGGTAGGATCCAGTTGGCTAATATTGAAAATACGTAAAATCCGACCAACGAAGCTCCTACTTTTCCTACAAATGGAACTTTAAATAAGCGATAACTTTCGATAAAATGAAGCTAGTGACTTGAAATTTCGGTCAAATATTTGTACTGGGATCTAGTTGGTTGTTATTGAAAATGCACAAGATCCCACAAAGGAAACTTCTACCTCCCCTACATGTGAGACTTCAAATAAGATGTAACTTTCCAGGGAATGAAGCTAGCGACTTGAAAAATTCGACAAATATTTGTAGTGTGAGTTAGTTAGTTGATTTTGGGAATGGTCAATATCCTTCTGAATGATCGCCAATCTCCCCTATAAACTGGCCATATAGGAAATTCATTCATTCATTCAAAATTCAATTTGTACTTTTGGTATGACTAGGTCTGTACAAGTCTAGGGTATATACGCTTCGGACTCCAGGCCGAAGCGAACCTTCGGTCTGGTTCCTTCAGGGATTGCTGTTATGTGGTCATCAACGTAAGATTGTGGTGATTTGATATTAGTTCGTTTGATTCCAACAGTTGAATAATAAAATAAAATACTTTGTTTTCGTTATACTGTCGGTGTTTTATTTGTTAAGATTGCAAACACGTGTTTCGGATGCAATATGCACCCTTCTTCAGTGCTCGTTTTACAGTGGCAGCGTGCATTATATGTAGGATGGCTGAATTAGAAAAGTGAATAAATAAAAAGCGTATCCAAATTATATCGTAATTTATATAAAAAACATAAAAGAACTACGATTGGGGTAAACCCCAATCATGCAATACTCTAGATGAATTTGAACCTGGTTTTGAATCTAACTGATATTGTTAATTAAGTGTTAAGTACAAAATTTCAGCCCGATAAATTGTATAGGTAATGAGTAAATTGGCTTAACGTATTTCATGAAATAGTGCAGTTTGTATGGGAGGGGGTAGAAGGAGGGTGAGGATTACAATAAATTTTATAATGTAGGTTACAATTATCATAAAAGTGATATATTCAAAATTTCAAAGCAATATGTTTTATAGTTTCTGAGAAAATCTGATTATTGTAAATTTTCGAAAATGTGTCATTTTGTATGGGAGGGGGTAGACGGAGTAAGGGTAATCGATTAATTTTTTTGAATCTAACTTATATTGTTAATTAAGTGTTAAGTACAAAATTTCAGCCCGATAAATTGTATACGTACTGAGTAAATTAGCTTAACGTATTTCATGAAATAGTGCTGTTTGTATGGGAGGGGGTAGAAGGAGGGTGAGGATTACAATAAGTTTTATAACATAGGTTACAATTATCATAAAAGTGATATATTAAAAATTTTAAAGCAATATGTTTTATAGTTTCTGAGAAAATCTGATTACTGTAAATTTTCAAAAATGTGTCATTTTGTATGGGAGGGGGTAGAAGGGGTGGAGCGATTTAGCCCGTTCACGAACTTAGCCTTCATTTTTTGTCAAAAATAACGTGTGCAAAATTTGAACTTCATAGCTCAACGCGTTCTCGAGCTAGAGAGGTCACGGACGGACGGACGGACAGACGGACAGACGGACAGACGGACATCCGGTTTTGAGATATTCGAGTGATAATATGAACTTCTGTATCATTCATTTTTTTCTGCGAGCCTTATTTCTTAGCGTTACAAACTTTGTGGCAAACTTATAATACTCTCAGATTTCATCTAGAGTATAAAAATAAAAGCATTGAATTAATACGATAAAACTAATAATCACACTTGATATTTAGACATCGAATTCTGATCTGAGTAATTTATACCTGTTATAACTTTATTAAAACCTACTGATAAGATCAAAAGTTCTTGATATACTATACATATCTATGAATAGTACGGGCACATATTGTACTTTATATCTATTCTACAACGATACGTATTTTCTTAGAAGAAGTGAATATTATAGTAAACCATTTCAAGTTTCCTTCGATCGCTCAAATGACCCAATTATCAATGACGACCTTAGGATCTCCTGTCCAGGCAAATAAAGTACCCAAACTATTTTAATTCAGAGGGCCGGACAGGCGCCGAAAAAAATATCGTAAATAACCAGAGATAATTTATTGCATAGTGTCCAAGACGTATTCCACCCAAATAGCTATACATTTCAATATCAGCAAAGGGCTAGTTGTTGGGGTCAATATAGATAAAACAAAAATTATGACCTATGTTACTAAACCACTCTGTATACCATCAATAAACAATGATAAGAATACAATAAAACCTAAATACATCGTAATTTATTCGGTCGACGTATGGTCGTCAATATTATTGTGCTTAGCGCAGAGTAGATAATACGAGCATTTTTATACCCTAGACTTTTAGTATAGGGTATATTGTTTTTGTCACGACGGAAATATGTAACACCTTAAAGGAGGCTCCGGAGGTATAGCAATGTATATATATAAATGATCAGGGTCACCTCCTGATTCGATTTAGCCATGTCTGTCTGTCTGTCTGTCTGTCTGTCTGTCTGTCTGTCTGTCTGTCTGTCCGTCTGTCTGTCCGTTCGCACGATAACTTTCGATAAAATGAAGCTAGGGCCATGAAATTTTGGTCAAATGTTGGTAGTATGATCTAGTTGGATGGTATTGAAATTGGGCATAATCTGGCTAAGAGAACGCCTACCTCCCCTACATATGTAAAATATTTAAATGTATCTATAACTCCCGATTAAAAAATCATGAAAAGCTCTAGCTTTGGTATATTACTAGTGAGGGTATTCTTATACTCTCCTGGGAAAATAAAATCGATCAGTTGAAAACTAACGGTAATTTTCTTACAAAGAGCCCCGTACTACCCTACTTTTCGGGTTTTTTGTCTATAACTCTTGAACCAATTGACGTAGACACCTGATTTTTGGCATGTAACCCTGAGGAAAGAAGCTGCTTGAGTTTTAGTAAGTTGGGCATAATCAGATCAAAGGAACGCCTACCTCCCCTACAAAATTCCAAAAATTAAATATTATTTTAATTACGATAACTTTCGATAGAATGACACTAGCGAGTTGAAAATTTGGCAGAATGTTGGTAGTAAGATCTAGTTAGTTGTTATTGAAAATGTGTAAGATCCGACCCAAGGAACCCCTACCTCCCCTAGAAATGAAACTTAAAATAAGCGATAACTAACGACAAAATAAAGCTAGCGACTTGAAATTTTGGCCAAATGTTTGCAGCGGGATCCAGTTGGCTGATATTGAAAATACGTAAAATTCGACTAACGAAACCCCTACTTCCCCTATAAATGAACTTCAAATAAGCGATAACTCTCGATAGGGTGAAGCTAGAGACTTGAATTTTTTTTAAATGTTTGTAGGGTGATCTTATTAGTGATGTGTGATAATGATGGGCAAGATCCGACCCAAGGAACCCTTACCTCCCCTACAAGTGAAACTTCAAATAAGCAATAACTTTCTATAGAATAAAGCTAGCGACTTGAAAAATTCGACAAATATTTGTAGAATGTGTTAGTTCATTGAGTTTGAGAATGGTCAAGGTCCTCCTGAATGGGTGCCAACCTCCCCTATAAACTGGCCGTATAGGAAACTCACTTTTAATGCAAACGGTCGTTGCCAATTGGTACTTTCGGTATCACCACTAGGTCTGTACAAGTCTAGGGTATATACGCTTCGGACTCGGTTTTTTTTAATTTACCAATTGTCGGACTGCCTCTTCCTTTGCAACAATTTTCAAGAAAATATTGTTTGGATAATAAGATAAGATTTCAGTAATAAATACTAGGAATTATTGTTTGGTTGTAATAAAAGACTAACTTAAAAAAAAAACAGGAGTCCGAAGCGTATATACCCTAGACTTGTACAGACCAAGTGGTGATACCAAAAGTACCAATTGGCAACGACCATATGCATTAAAAGTGGGTCTCCTATATGGCCAATTCATAGAGGAGGTTGGCACTCATTCAGTGGGATTTTGACCATTCTCAAAATCAATTAACTAACTAACCCATTCTACAAATATTTGTCGAATTTTTCAAGTCGCTAGCTTCACTCTATCGAAAGTTATTGCTTATCTGAAGTTTCACTTGTAGGCGAGGTAGGGGTTCCTTGGGTCGGATCTTGCCCATCATTGCCACCAACCAATTAGATCACCCTACAAACATTTAAACAAAATGTCAAGCCCCTAGCTTCACTCTATCGAAAGTTATCGCTTATTTTAAGTTTCATTTGTAGGGGAAGTAGGGGTTTCGTTGGTTGGATTTTACGTATTTTCAATATTAGCCAACTGGATTCTGCTACAAACATTTGACCAAAATTTCAAGTCGCAAGCTTTATTTTGTCGTAAGTTATCGCTTATTTTAAGTTTCATTTCTAGGGGAGGTAGGGCTTCCTTAGGTTGGATCTTACCCATCTTAATTGCCAACTATCTCAATCTCACTTCAAACATTCGACCAAAAATTTCAAGTCGCTGGCTTCATTCTATAAAATGTTATCGCTTATATGAGGTTTCATTTGTAGGGGATGTGGGGGTTCCTTGGGTCTGATCTTGCCCATTTTCAATACCAACCAAGTAGGCCTTACTAGCAATTTTCAACTTGCTAGTATCATTCTGTCGAAAGTTATCGTAATTAAAGTAATATCTAATTTTATTAATTTTGTAGGGGAGGTAGGCGTTCCTTTGATGTGATTATGTTCAACCTACAAAACCTTAAGTAGCTTCTCATCTCAGGGTTACATGCCAAAAATCAAGTGTCTACGTCAATTGGTTCCAGAGTTATAGACAAAAAACGTGAAAAGTAGGGTAGTATGGGGTTCTTTGTAAGAAAATTACCGTTAGTTTTCAACTGATCGATTTAATTTTACCAGGAGAGTATAAGATTACCCTCACGAGTAATCTACCAGACCTAGAGCTTTTCATGTTTATTTAATCGGGAATTATAGATACATTTAAGTATTTTACATATGTAGGGGAGGCAGGCGTTCTCTTGGCCTGATCATGCCCATTTTTAATACCAACCAACTAGATTATACTTCCCACATTTCACCAAAATTTCAAGGCTCTAGCTTTATTCTATCCAAAGTTATCGTGCGAACGGACAGACAGACGGACAGACAGACAGACAGACAGACGGACAGACAGACGGACAGACAGACAGACAGACAGACAGACATGGCTTAATCGAATCAGGAGGTGACCTTGATCATTTATATATATACATTGCTATACCTCCGGAGCCTCCTTTAAGGTGTTATATATTTTCATCGTGACAAAAACAATATACCCTATACTAAAAGTCTAGGGTATAAAAACAATTAAAAGTAGGTTTACCAGTGCAGTACAGTCATGATAAAATCAACTAATAATGACTCAAAAACAGCGATAATGTTCATCGGCACTTTAGGGCCGTCCCCTACAAATACATTTCAATTTTGATAAATTTGCTTTCAACTTGTCTATGATTTGCTTCGAGAAATGTTGTCTTTTGCCCATATTCATGAGATACCCATATATACCAGGCAAATGCTAGAATGTCTTTTTTCCTGACCAGAGGTCCTTCAGTGTGGTCTAGTACTTTCGCTTAATAAACTTCAATGATAATACCCATATTATCATATCACCTCGTTGTCAATAATGTCCTTTTTCGTCACTAAAAGACCCAAACTGCCTTGAACAGTAGTCTAGTTCATTCGCCTCAACATCCCCAGTCATAAGATACCCATCTTGCCTACATATATCACTTCATTACCGAAAATGTCCTTTTTCGTCACCAATGGACTCAAAATGGCATCAGTTGTTGTCATCCCCCTATAGCGCGGGGCATAATAATAAGCCACAGCGTCTCCCGACTAAATGTGGGAGCAGGAGGTGTAGGCTGACAACTGCATTCTCCGAAACTAGTTTATGCCAACGAGACGATAACTGGGCCACATGGAACAGTCGACGCGCCATGTCCCTCAACGGGTTAGAGAAATTGAGTAAAGTACTCGGAATGCTTTCAATAGTACTCCAGGGAATTGGTCTAGTCCTCCCGAATCAGGAGATACCCATATCTACCAGGTTTAGTTTCTGTCTCATTTGATGAAGAGAGTCCTTTTGTCCTGACCCTCATCTGCGACATGACGCTCTCGGTAGTCGTGAAGTCACCACTCTACGATGCTCCATCTAGAGAACATGGGTTCGATCCCCGGCGCGTTAATAAAAAATTGTCTGTGGGTATTATTAGAACTTCCACAACGCTCCAAGCTCGTCAGTAAAAGACGAGTCGGCCAGGAGGTGCACCCTAGCAGCTACACTATCCGAACTTAATATGTTAGCTAAACGTCAACAAGGCATAGCTATGCAAGGGATATTGACGCGCCCATGCCCCTGAAGGGGTCAAGACAATTAGCACACACATCTGCCACAGGAGCGAAATATCACCCAAGGAAGCTACTTACCAAATTTTGTTCAAATCAAGTCACGGGAAGTCACTTTAAAAGATGACTTCACTTTGAATTAAAGTATGCATAATGTCCCATCGCTCAAACATTAATGGTGCAACGGCGGCAACCCGAACCCATGCATGGACAATATCGGTTAGATATTAAATATTTTGATTTTAATAACTCCAAAATTTCGATTAAAGAAATACTAATTAATTACTATGCGTTTTTTGTGAAAAGCAATTAAATATTTTGGATTTAAATTCCCCAAAATTTTGATTTACGATAGTCTACGAAGAGCAAACGAACTGCCTGGGTTGTGACCACAAATTGTCCTTTACGGCAAAAAAACTTGCGCCCAAGTGGGATCAAAACACTTACAATACTTTTTAATAAAAAAAAGTTGAAGGGGTGAGCAAACGAGGGCCTATGTTGGGCAAACGGAAGGAACTAAATTGGATTTAAGGATTCCCAACTTCCAAAAAAATATTTTGCTAGTAGTTTTTCCTTGTTGTTGGTTGTGTCCACAAATTGTTTCTTAATGGACCAAATGGTGGAGATGTAAAATATGGCGCCCAAGTGGGATCAAAATATTTACTTTTCAAATAAAAAACATTGGTGGGCAAACGAAAATTTTGGGTGGGCAATTCTGGGCGAACGTTGGACAAAGGAAATAGTGTAAAAAATTCACAATATCGAGAAAATAAATTCATATTTTTTTTTAGTTTGAAAAAGTATATTTTGTTAATTAATATATAACAAACCTCTTTTTGCAAGGGTGAGTAAACGAAAATTTGTCCTGTGCAAACGAAAGCTTTTAGCTTACGATGGACAAACGGACTATGCAATTTAAATTAAAAAATATCGTTGCGAGGGTGTATAATATGGCGCCCAATGTGGCATCAAAATTTTTATTTTTTGAATAACAAAAATTGGAAGATTGTGTAATCTTGGGATAACGTTGAGCAAACGAAATAGCGTAAAAACTACCAATTTGGAAAAAAAAATTTTTTTTTTTGTTTCAGTTTGAAGAAATTTATTTTGTTATTGTTGTTTTGTTTTTTTGCAAGGGTGGGCAAACGAAAATATTTCCTGGGCGTGGAACGTGGAACTACAAATGCATGGCACAATTTAAATTTAAGAAATGTCACGGTGCCAACTTCACAGATCTATTATCTCCAGAGATTATGGCATAGCATTCTTAAGCTGGGCATTCATTTCGACGCCACGGAGCCAAATGACTTCGGTCGAATCCAAAATTCATCGCGCGGGGGAATCAACAACAGCTAGCTCTGCCATCCAAATGACGTTTGCGAAAGCCAAGTTAGATATTCATCTCGCCCAATATCACGAAGCCAAAGCCACCGAAACACTCGAATACCCCGCTGCCTGGTGGGCGACACTTAAACTAAATTGTGCAAAAATTTACTTAAGTTTGGTTATGTTTATGTTTCGTTACGCTACTACTCACACAAATTGAAAAAAACAACTGTCCGGGCAAAAAAGCAATTATGCTGCAAACGAATAATAAGGCAAAACATCGACTGACAAATGTAAATTTGTAAATTGTCAAAGCACGGAATGATGGCAGTTAACTGACAGATTGTTGCTTGGCTCGATGGATTCTCTTCTGCTCGCTCTTTCTCGAACGTCCTCCATTTTCGCACTCGAAGCCAATATACGAGAGTCAAATGACGGCAGACCTAATGGACTCCCAATGAATGTCCAGCTTTAATGCCTGCATTCAGGAAACATCATCGCTCCCTGAGCGGTCCTTCCCCTCTTGAGCGCTGTGGAGTGCTACTGTCCCAATGTCTGGTGAATGCAATCGCTCCATGGAGCCGTTGCTGAGCCGCTACTTCTCCTTTTGAGCGAAAATTTTCCACGCTCCCTTGGCTTGGAGCGTGATACATTTTTGTTTTCACAATTCGCATCACAGATGGTGCGCGCGTCATATGTCATTTGATTGAGTGTTGAGTGTTTGAGTGTTTGACAACACAACGTCTTGCGTGTTATTTTACGGGAATTTTGCAGCAAAATTACAATTAAAAGGTGAGTGGTGTTTTCATTAATTGTATATTTGTATAACCCGGCCAAACCAAACAATTTAAACAGACAGCCGTTAGCCGTTTGTTAGACATTTGCCATGTCAGCTGATTGTCTCAAATTCGATATGTAGCCGGTGTATTCACAAAACAGGTGTGTGACGGTTGTGACAGGGAGCAGTCGCTCCGTGTGACATGGAGGGGAGATGTCGCTACGTAGCTGCTCAATGTTTTGTGAATGAGCCCAATGATCTACGACCCCAGGCCATTGTGAAGGAAGAACGTCTTTAGCATTCCCTCTTCTCGTATTTGATCATAGTTATGTTGAACGAACATGAGCTAATTGACGATTCGATCGCTGTAAGGATCACCCTGTGGGAATAGTTTGACTGAGCGACGTTTTCATCCTGGACGTTGTGCCACTGGTCCGGATATCAATTGTGTTGTGTTTATTTATTTATTTACAGTCTGTTCAACAGAACTAATGCTCCAACTACAGAACAGATTAATTGTTATACAAAAAGTAAAGAAATGTATTATAAAAAGAATAAAAAGAAAAAAGACAGAAAAATAATAATAATAAAAAGATGGATGTTATTCTGCCTACTTGTGCAATGGTAGGGAAGGTGCTTGGCAACCTCCATTAAAAAAATTTAGACGTTAGAATGTCAGCGGAACATCAGCCAAATGCATCCGAGCTCAGCAACTTGATGCTTGCACCCGTTGCGGGTAAAAATCCGGCCAATAGGGCCGAGATTGTGCCAAATAAAAAGTAAAAATAAACAATGTTGAAAATGAATTAAAATTGTAAAAAGAAAATTACAAACGTAAAAACGTGTTCCGGACTCATAGTCATTGACGACTTGATTTTGTGATAATAATTCCTATAACGCGATTGATGAAAACAATAAAATTGTTTGTAATAGCAAAAATACGAGTAGATGACATTTTAGAGTATGTACATATATGTATATATTTTCCAGTTAAGTGATTAATGCTACTTACTTAGGTTGTTTAGTCTGATAAAGGGTTTATCATCATTCTTTCCCATTTGATAAAAATACGATTTTCTAGCTCTGGGTAGATAAAGCTCCGGATTCCCGTGATAAGAAGAAATAGCACACGGATAAAAAAAATATTGTTTTTTAATGGTTATCGATTTCACATGGATATGATTTTTCAATTATTTTTTTTAATGATTAAGAAAAATATTAATACCTAAGTAATAAAATGTACAAGTAATAATATTATTGATTACATTCCAGTGAAAAAATTTCAGGTGGTTGGAGGTTGTGTGGGCATCAAAATTTGACAATAGACTTTCCATTTGCCAGTCACAACAGGCTCTTCTGAATTCTACGGTTTTTCAGCCTTTACCCCTGACCAAAAAGACCTTAGGCTATTCCTATCCTTGTCCTTATGGAGTAACATACTCCACACGGACCCAAGCTACACATGGTTGTAGTATTGTCGACTGCCATTGCTTTCACTATTGGATTCTTCATTGACTTGTTGGTGAACCAATTCTAAGAATCGTAAAGGAGCATATTTTAAAAAGGGCCGTTTATGGTCGACACTCACATGGAGCCAAAATAGTCCTGCTCCGTTCTAAAACTCTTCATTGGTTCAACTTGATGGCTCCTCGTCGTCCTTCGGTGGTTATCAATTCGTTTACAGACTTCGTACCTTGATGAATTTGGAGATATCTGGTTTGTAACGAGAACAAGCCTTAGTGCGGTGCTGCTTAGTTTACCACTGATCTATCGATAGCTTTATAGTCTACCAGCAGGGCCTCCTTATCCTTTCCCCAGAAACTATCAGCAAGAGCTTTAGGAACTTTGTTCCTGCTACTCATTTAGTCACAGATTGTTGATGCATGGGCAGAAGATGTGACCAGGTTATCAATGGTGACTCTGAGGATTTTTGGGTGGTTTATCGTTGGGAATAAGTTTATCCCCTACTGACTTGTTCACTTGCATTCTGACTTCTTTGGCCCAGGAGGTGAAAAGCGTGGCTTCAGAGCAGATATATTCAAGTTCTTATTAACGAAGGGGCCACCGGTAGCGCAGTGTATTAAGGCATCAGTCTCATGTTTGACTACCGGCGTTTCGGGCTCGAATCCCGTCCACGACGACGTTCGTGGCCATATATGTGCAGGAGGTGCATGCTAGCAACTGCATATTCTGAAACCAATTTATGCCAACGAAACGTCAACTGGGCCACAGTTGACGCGCTATCCCCCAATAACAAGGGGTTACGGCAATTGAGTAATTAACGAAGAAGGTGTGAATTTGGCTGCAGCTTTCACCATGATTCGTCTAAAACTCTTTTCAACCACGCGAACATCAGATGGTGTTGATAAGGCAGCTGCATTAGTGCATTAGGGTAATTCCGAAAGCTGACCCAGGCAGCTTTGTTGTAGCTGCTAAAAGTTCGATGGTCTGATTGCTGAACATTTGTTTGACGATCGAGTTTGATTAAGATCGGGAGGTGGGTGGACGAAAGCGTCAGAACGGATTCCCTGCTGCATTAATGAGGCAAGCACTTGAAATGGAGATGTCTGGTGAGCTTGAACAAGATCCCGTTAAGCGAGTGGGAGTATCTCCGTTTAGCGGGCAGAAGTCCAATGTGTCGGGTTGCTCCGCTATTGTAATGCCTCCGGAGTCATTTCTCGGGTTGGAGTGACACAAATTAGAGTGAGCGTTAAAGTCACCTAACGCAATACGATATTGGCCAGTTAAGAAAGGACCGATGTTAACCTTGTAACCAGGGGGCAGGAGGAGACAGGCTGAATGTAGATGTTAAAGAAGTCTATCTAAATATTCCCAGATTGAACTGCGATCGCCTGCACTTCGAGGACATTATCATTAGTAACAGCTATTTCACGATAGAGTACTGAGTGGTGTGTGATAAACGCAAGTTCTCCGCCAGCACTTGTCTTTCCTGATGTAGCCACCGTATGAGTTGAGAGACGAGCTAAAATTCAGTTCCGTCTCCTGTGTGGCATCCATAATTACATGATGTCTGTCCATAAAAGCTTTAAGTTCGGGAATTTCATGTTACAGCCCATTGCAATTCAGTTGCATCAGCGATGTTATACCTAGGCGGATGGCACCGTCCGTCGTGTTTCTTTTAGTTCGTGCGATTTATAATACTGTCCACTTATCCAGTACGAAATCGATGTATGCATTTGACAGGGAAATTTTGAATTCGACCAGAGACAATTTGGATTTTGGACACAAGTGTGTGTCGGGCTTAAGAGAGACTACGATATATTTAATGCAGGATTGAAATTAATTTAAAATATGCTATCAGCTGATCAATATGTCAAAATTAACCGTGTATTTGCTTATATAGATTCCCGCCATATTCTGTTGCAATGCAAATTATCTGCGCTAAAAATAGAAATTTTTGTTTTTGCGATTGAGTGGGAAATTTGCGAGAAATTATGAATGCAGTTTGGTCGGTTCCAATTTTTGGTCGGTTTTTCGTTAATTATAGCCTCCGCGGTCCGAGATGACCTTAAACAAATTAATATGTTTAAAACGAAGCCATTAGCTACCGTTTGATACATGTCCTTTCGGTTTAAAAAAAAACATCCGAGTAAAATGTTAAATTGATTACACTCCTATTAGAGTTTTATTTTCTCAATTAATATTTTTAATATCTAAAAACGTAAAAAAATGGTTTCTGTGACGTGTTGATCAAAAATGTTGGGTGAACGCTGAGTGTTCTACATTCAACAAGAAATGTAACATAAATCTGTTTTTCTTGAATCCTATGTTGCAAAGATTAGATTCTTCTTATAAAGTGTTTTTTTTTACATGTAATTATGTTTTAAATAATAACTTTTGATAATGCTCTTATGAGAGCGAAACGTCAAGATTATATTAGAATCAATAATAAAAGCTTGGTCGAGTGAAAAATATTTTTAATTAATTTTCTATTGAACCGGTGAAGATTATACCAAAGATATGATGTTATGGTATGGTAAATCGAAATATAAGCTAATTGATAATGAAAATATATTTCCTTGAAAGTCAGTGAAAAGGGGTATTTACTTATAACTCTGAAACGCTCTGAATTGAATTTATAGAGCGTCAACATTTTGGGCTGTAATTATCACGTATTTATATTTTCGCGACTGTACTATATATTCGAGTCTATTACTTGTTTTTACATACAAGGGGATAGCCCAATAAGTTCGCGGAATGGTGGAGAAAGAGCAAGTTTTCTTTGAAATTGTTTACCTTTCAAGAAATTGTTGTTTCTCGGATTAACTTGTTTACTCGATGATAACTCAGCGAATTATAAAAATTATAAAAATATTAAAAAATCAAAGGTGACCTCACCAGTCACCACTGCTGCTCTCCCATCAAGGGAACTTCTTTATCTTCCCTCGTATACTTTATAGCTGTACCACAATGATTTTTCAATGATTAAATTCGCCCAACCGATATCCACAGGTACAATTTTATGATGGTTCAAAAATATGCGAGATGTGGTACTTACAGCAATGCTGTCCTAAAAAGGATTTACAAGATGTTACGGTCATAAAAAAGGTCACATGACACATCTTACCTGTTGTGTTTACATATTTTAACAGCGATCGACTAGGTACCCGTGTTCCTGGGATAACACAAACCTATTACGATTATAGGTATGTTTTTTTTTGAACATCTACCCGGTGCAGGTTACGGTATCTCAATGCATTGCTATAACCTACACTCGATAGATTAAACCATTGTACCGAAAAAACCCGCCTATTGGTATACGTGACGTTAATTTGTAATTGTTAACAATTTCCGAAGATGATGATGCAATCAATTCGTACAGCTGTTCATAATTGCTTGTCACATAAAGCGAAACGAACGAATTCCGAAAGTAACTGTCAATTTTGAAATCTAATCAGGATAGACAACATGATATTTAAAAATTTAACCTAGATAGCTTCCTTGGTAGTTTTTTGGCTCCACGAGTTAATTTATCCTAACCCGGTGTACAAAAAAAAACCCACCTGTTGTCATTTAGTTTATTCATACAATACGTATGAATATTTGTTTTTCCGTAAAAAGGATTTTCGAGCACATTATTATTTTATCGCTAATTTCATTTACCCGAAGGAACAATAAAGAAGGCGTCTAGCCTTCATAGTTTCCTTTGTTTCATAATCAGTTTACGACTTTCAGACGCCTTTAATTTTTGAAGATACAAATTTAGTAGCAATAAATTGGAAGATTTGAAAAGGCAATAACATTGTCGAGACAGTTCCTTCATGCATTATGTCGCAATAAGCTTCCATAATAGCGTGATTTGACAGTTAGTTTGTTCCGGTCTTAAAATAGGAAACTAAATGTAGGCAATAGAGAATCGTTATAATTAAGACGGTTACCATTTTTCGAACGATGCACTCATATAGACAGTGGAAGTCCCTCTTACCTACATAGTTTATTTCTTTACATTACTATCGGCTGTCAGCTAATAAAAGGGTTGAGTCAATAAATCCACCCTTGTAGGACGAAATAATTGTTTACTGTTCATTATTGCCTGAAGATGCGTGAGGACCCTAATATGCCATGACGCCTCGTACTACAATTAATGCTCATTTTGACATATAACAAAACTCGCAAACTCATGACAATTTGAATTTGTATTCGTGATTTATGTAGTTTGAAAATAGGTATGTCTGTTCAAGAGTAATTTGTCATTCTATTCTTGTTTCAAATAATACGTCACATCTTAGGACAGACACGTAACATTTTTTTTTATTCACCGAACAATGCTACCTGTGATACGATGGCAAGTGTTTTTATAGGTTCACGAGAACCCAGAAAGAATACGTGCCTGTCCTGTGATATGCCGAATAATATTAACTGATTTTTATATTAATAAGAAATCCTTTAATGCCACACACTCCGTCTAGAGAGAGAACCAAATGGAATTGGGATTTTCCACGAAATCCTTTTGAATATCGGTCTATTCCTTACCTGATACAAAAGGTGAAAAGTGTTTTTGAATACGTAATATCACTAGAAAGTAATTCATTTAGGTCGGACTGTGCGAATTCTAGGAATAAGGACAAGAGCTGTAGCCGTGTACGCCAAATATGTATAAAGATGCCAGGGTGCAGGGTGTGTAGTATAGTTATTTTATTTGAAAGTTTATGTAGTTTTAGAAAGTGATGTCAAATTACAGGTTCGGTGATTGCGGCAGTGGCAAATTTTGATTTTGTGTGAAAGGTCACGGTTTTTGACGACAATCACAAAAACAGTTACATCTTGGTAACGGCTAAAATATGCGAATTTAATTGGTGCCATTATTCCTCAAACTAAGTATGGTACTGGTATGGTAACTCTTACCAGTAACACTGTATACAAGTGTATAATTGGCCTGGCGGAATCATACCGGCAATTCTGCAAAAACCCATGGACACAATAGCCCCTTGGCTTGTTGCCATACTAAGGGGATGTCTCCGACTAGGCTACGTACCTCTGGCGTGGAGAGAGTCTAGAGTGGTGTTCATCCCCAAAGCAGGCAAGAGCATCCATGTCAATCCTAGGAACTTTAGACCTATCAGTCTAACGTCCTTTCTGCTAAAAACAATGGCAAAATGCATGGATGGGTACATTAGGGAATCTATCCACCCTTCGTACCTCTCTAGAACTCAGCACGCTTACATGAAAGGGAAATCGGTAGAAACCGCTCTATATGATGTGGTCTCCACGATTCAGACATCCCTTCAATACAAAGAATTCACTCTTGGAACATTTCTGGACATAGCAGGGGCTTTCAACAATTTCGCCATGGAAGCTATAGTGGAGGCCCTGAACCTTGCTGGGGTGAATTCAACTCTAAGGAAATGGATCGAAGCACTACTCTCGAACGTGCGAATAACGTCTGAAAGGGGTGGTGCTAAAACCAGCAGTACGATGGGAGGCACTCCGCAAGGAGGAGTGCTATTGCCGCTCCTATGGATAGTCGTACTGACAACATCCCTCAAATCGTCCGGAATACGTGCGGTAGAAAAAAAATGGGGAGAGCACAGAGACTATGTTGCTTGCGGATCACCGGTGCCTTAAGAACAGTATCTCCGCTCTCTCTAAACACTCTTCTAAACTTGCCTCCCATTGACTTTTATCTGAAGAATGAGGCTACTAAATGTGCCCTAAGGCTTAGAGAGGCAGGGTACATCAAAGAAAGGCCATACGGCCACCGCAGTATTAGGCTGCTATCTATCAATACTGACTACATGAAACCACAAGTAAGCTTCAACACAAACTTCGAGGTCAATATACCCGATAGGGAACAGATCCCGGTAGTTGATCATGGACGCAGAAAGGCACTGAACCTCTACACGGATAGCTCCAAGATGGAATCCGGAGTTGGTGCAGCTGTCTACTCTTCGGAACTTCCGTGCAACCTATCCTACAGACTGCCAAATGAGTGCAACATTTTCCAGGCGGAGGTACTTGCTATCCAAAAGGTAGCCGAGGTGATGATATCATTCCGGAAAAAGGGTAGAATCGTCATACACTCAGTGAGTCAAGCAGCACTAAAAGCGCTACAGTCTGTAACTATCAAGTCGAAGATAGCGCATAGCTGCCTAACTGTTCTACAAGTGCTGGGATCAGCTAGGACCGTGGGTTCCGGGCCATAGCAGAGTTCTAGATAACGAAATAGCGGACGGACTAGCCAAACAGAGGGCTAGCCTCAAACGAGGGGCAGCCAAAGAGCTGCCGACGCCACACGAACTTAATTTCTACTGTTATGTAGGAATACATCAGGCGGCCAAGGCCCGATGTCGGGCTGTCGCGCCACGATGATGTAGGAATACAAATTAATAAACCTTCCGCGGTAAATTCGGCAAGAGGACAATATCATTCCAGTGGTAGTAGTAGCTACTCATTGTAACCGCCCCGTTTCAATTTTCTTATAGAATTATTTATTTTTAAAGCGTGAATTTTGACGATATCAGCCAATGCACTAAAGTGTTATTGAAGACGTTGTTAACCCTATGGTGTTATCATGAGTACATTCCCGCATATGCACCGACATCTAGGAAATACGGGTGTTATCAGAATCCTTGTGATGAAGCCAATTCACTGGAGTGTTGTTGAAGCCATCTTTAACCCTATGGTGTTTATATAAGCACATTCTTGGACATAAAGTGAAATCTAGGAAATACGGATGTCGTCTGAATCAGCGTGACCAGGTGAATTGCCTGGGGTTCTTTTGAAAGCATTTAGAGTCCTTTGGAGAGAAAAATGTACCTTCTTGGCAATGACGTACAGTCTAGGTAAAATGAGTATCATATTTATTCGGGGTGATTAGGCAAAAGCTCTGGAGTATTAATGATGTTAAATAAAAATCGTCGTGTTAGTGTTAAATCTATAGTTTTCGTAGTCGCTGTGGCTGAGAAGAGTTGTAGGATTCTTGATGGGACCCACCATCTTCAAGGGTAAAGGCTGGTACTAGCCTCTTCGTGCGAAAATGTTGCACTTATCTCTCCCACGAAAAAGTGGCAGTTTAGACTTGAACACAGCACATTACCTCCCTTCTACTCAAAAGGCCCGTTTTCAAGCGAAGTAAAGTGCGAAATAATTGTTTTTGCGTGAAAACTGCTGATAATGATGTGGAAACTTTCCTTCGAATGAAATAATATTATAATGATGTGGAAACTTTCCTTCGAATGAAATAATATTAGTACTGAGAGAGCGAAAATTTTTCGTGCAAACGCAACTTTTGATAGTTTTTGTATACGATTTCGCACCAAAAACTGATGTTAGTACCTACAAGAGTAAAACGTGCCATACACACACCGATCGATCGGCCGATCCGTCGCCCGAAATCAATATCGGCCGACGGATTGGCGTGTGTATGTGGAAATCGCACCGATCGGGCGATCAATTTTGATCTGCCGATATTTTAGTGCGATTTTCGTGCGATCGATCGGTGACGATCGATTGGGTAGTGTATGTGATTATCGCATGTGAATGTCAAATTACCAAATTATTAAATGATGAAATTTCAAGGATTCTAATGATTTAAATGGCACTGCAATTGAAATATCAAATATGCGGTATACGAAAATACCACACACATCCAAATAGTTAACAAAAATGAATCTAGGTTGAATTGGGAGTGAATCATAACCTCTTTTTTGAATTGTCATTTGTTATCGCATCGCACGAAAATCGCTCAGTGTGTGTGCAGTGGAGATCGGCAGATATTTTGTGGCGATCCATCGGCCGATCGATCGGACGACGGATCGGATAATGTATGGCGGCTATAAGGTGAAAAGTTCTCGGCCTGACACAGAAATACCGTTACAATCAGCAAAAATTTATGTTTCCTTCCTGGGTGCACATGTCATTAGTTCGTATGATAAGTTTCAAATTGTTCTCTCAAGTAGTTTGCTTACACGATTTTTCTAGTTGATGTCTTACGTGTTTTTCGTTAAAATGGAGAAACTTGAATATCGTGCGGTCATAAAATTCTGCGTTTTGGATGGATTAACCTCTAAAAATACATCCGAGCTAACAAAAGTTTACGGGGACTCTGCTCCTTTGATATCAACCGTTAAAAAATGGGCAGCAAAATTTAAACGTTGTCGCACGTCCCTCGAAAACGACCCGCGCGAAGGACGGCCAAAAACCGCAACCACACCGGAAACCATCGAAAAAGTGCATGATATCGTGTTGGACGATAGGAAAATGAAAGTGACTGATATTGCTGAGGCTGTGGGGATATCGGAAGAAAGGGTGCGAAACATCCTGCACAAAGAATTAGGGATGCGAAAGCTCTGCGCAAGATGGGTGCCGCATTTGCTGAATACCGCTCAAAAGCAAATGCCCAAACGATTTTCGCAGCAATCTTTGCACCGATTCAATCGGGATCCGACCGATTTTGTGCGGCGATTTGTCACCATGGATAAGACTTGGGTCCACCACTACACGCCAGAAACGAAACAGCAGTCGGAGCAGTTTGTGGGAGCCGGTGGTTCAGCGCCAAAGAGAGCGAAGTCGATCGCATCTGCCGGAAAGGTCATGGCCAGCGTGTTTTGGGATGAGAAAGGGATCCTGTTAATTTATTACTTTGAAAAAGGCAGAACAATAACAGGCGAATATTACTCCAAACTTCTTGACCAGCTGGATGCCAAAATTCGCGAGAAGACGCCTGGCTTGAAGAAGAAAAAAATCATCTTTCACCAGGACAATACACCCGTACATAAGTGAGCGTTGGCCATGGGAAAACTGTGGGATTTGGGGTACGATTTGCTCGACCATCCCCCCTATTCTCCTGATTTGGCACCCTCAGACTTACATCTGTTCCCAAACTTGAAGAAATTTTTTTCTGGGAAGCGCTTCGCATCCAATGAAGAAGTTGAAAGGGCCGTTGATGAATATTTTCACAGCCTTCCAGACTCTCACTTCCGGGAAGGAGTACTGATTTTGCAGAAACGCTTGACGAAGTGGGTTAAAGTCAAGGGAGATTGTGTAGAAAGATAAAATCATTTTTTAACTGAAAATCGCAGTCTTTCATTGTCAGGCCGAGAGCTTTTCACCTTAACCTCGTAGCTTGAAGGAGAGAAGGCGAAAAGCAAAATCTTAAAACACACAATTCAAAACACAATTTAAAAACGTTTTCTAAAAGTTACACCTTTGACGCGCGGTAGTCTCAGCATGCATTTTATTTTTTGAGGCACAAACTCATATAATATTTTACTTTGATTTCAATATTCTTATTGAAATTGATTTTTATCCGAACCTACTTCCTCTTCTCTATTTCAGGTTTTCTTGTGGGAGTACATAAGATATCGTATATCTCGTAAACATTCCATCTATGCATATCAATTTTGTTCTGAATATCAGTCGGGGAGAGGCAACCAAAACAACCAAGCGTCTAAAAATCCAGGGAAATATATGAGGACATGACATCGTATATATATGTATGTTGATTCCGAGAAGCAGGCAAAGCAAAGCACCTCTTTCCCTATCGATGAGACTTCAGTCCCACTATTTACAGTACATATTCTCACATTTCCAGTACATATTCTCACATTTCCTTTCCAGGAAACGGAAATGGGCAAAAAGCACCCCCTTTTTATCCGCGCAAAAGAAAAAGTCCCCCATTCCAAGACAAAATTAGCATCGGTTATGAAAACTTTGGAAAAGGCTCACAAAGCATACGAAGCCCATCAACGTGATATTCTCGCTTTGGAAAAAGAAATAGAAGGTGTGGGGGAGATGGAAAGAATCATCAACGTCGCGACAGCAATGTCAAAATGGATGATGGTCTCGTCCAGGAATACGATCGCCTCAAACAACAAGCCGAATCGACAGCAACCCAGTATAGTTCCAATCTGGACTCGATCAATCGTTAAGAAAATCCCGATCAATTGGGCGACGCCAGAGTCGATAAGCACGAGGATGCCCGACGCAAAAAGAAACAAGAGGTTGTTGAGCTATTCAAGCAGGAGGTTCCTGGAGTAGTGAGTAGAACGGGGATGAATTAAAATGTTCATTCAGATTTCGAAGGAGCAAATGCTTGAGGTCGAAACGTTCCTGCCCCTGGACTACTTGCAAATTAAACCGTCCAAAGACCGTCTTCGGTAAGCCTCTTAACTATTCTCATTACTTCCTATTCCTGTTACTTCCCATTTTTCTGTTTACAGAAACATCACGGAGCCGCGAATGTCAAGCTATTCATCTATTAACCCACAACAAGCAACCAATGACCGCCAATGCAAATTACATGTATACCTCAATATATTGGTTGGAAGCATCCATTTGGAGGATCGTGTCTACAGTGCTGCGAGGAATCTATACAACAAACACTTAGGCGACGAGCCGAACGAATACAATTGCTACTTTGCAACTGGGTCAATTAGTCAAAGTTCATATGGTTGGACCGATTGAAAATGTCAGAGCGGTAAGTATCTCAATCGCTATCAATCAATACGTAATTCGAATAGAATCGAATAAATGTAATGAATTCTTTGCAGTGATTCTGGGAAAAGAGTGAAATAGGTGATCAACTACATATGTTTAATGGGAGATCGTTCTATCCGCCCGATTCTGCATCGTTTGACGTTTGCTTTGATGGTGATTTGCATATGTTCGGCTGGACGAGCAGTTAAAACGGTTGATATTGCCCAGTATTGATAAATGGTTATACATATTCGAGTAAGCCTTGTTGCCAATGGGTGTTTTGTCTTGAATTTCTTTTTAATCAACGTTTGTATATCAGCTCTTTTTTCAGAATATCAACTTAATTTACAATCAATACGGGCTTCTTGTCGCCCAGCATACTGCCTGTGGTATTAGCAGTAGTAAATTTTTTCGAGAGTGACCGTGCATCCGCTGTAAGAAGGAGCTCGATTAGTTGACTATGTTGCTAGTTATGTACATAGTTAGAATATAATATTCTTATCTATATTTATAATGTGTTACGAAATAAATGTAAAAATAGTGTGAAGAAATCTGACTTTTAAGTTAGTTAATTGTTCATGGTATTTCAAAGGTGATAACATAACTAAAAAATTTACATGACTCATAAGCTATGGCACAATAGACCTTCCTCTTAGTTGCGCCACAACGGCAATTAGCATAATGATCGTACTAGTTAATCAGATTACGAAACAAGTTGTCCTAAGTTAAAAAATGGGGGGGGGCGACCGGTAGCGCAGTGTGTTGAGGCATCAGTCTCATGTTTGACTACCGGCGTTTCGGGTTCGAATCCCGTCCACGACGATGTTCGTGGCCATGGATGTGCAGGAGGTGCATGCTGGCAACTGCATTCTCTGAAACCAATTTATGCCAACGAAACGTCAACTGGGCCACATGGAACAGTTGACGCGCTATGCCCCACAAGGGGTTAGGGCAACTGAGTAGTAGTAAGTTAAAAAATGATGAGTGAAACTGAAAAATGTCAAATGCAGAGTAAACTTTACGATATTTTCTCTTGAGATGCTACAAAGTTTGAATGAATAAAAAGTTGAAACTCTTCAATTTTCCTAGGTCTTGCATTTTATTCATCTAACTATAAAATATAGAAGTACGTCGGTCGGTCCTAAAGCGGAAATTTCCTGAGTTTTGTGAAAATTCTCCCTAATTTAATAGAGAGAATTCTCCGAAAAAGGCTAAAACCATTATGTTCCGCGGGAATAGACTACCTAACGGGAAAATGCCGGAAATTAAGGAATAAAAAAAATTCTTCCTAATTTAATAGAGAGAATTCTCCTAAAAAGGCTAAAACCATTATGTTCCAAATTGAGTTGCCGCCGTGGGAAAGACGATTCCGCTTTTAATAATCCACAAGAAATTTTTAGAAAAAAAGCAGTAAAATATTGTCGTGAATCAGCAGTATCTTGTGTCGGTTCCGTTCATTGCGCCAGCTCCACGATCAAAATGTTGCATATATTGACTTGTGCATATATTTTCACATGTGCATATTTGGAGGCGATTACTAACCAGATCCAAATTTATCCTGTACAACCACCCCGAGGAGAATTCTTTGTATCCGGATAGAGAATTCTCCAATAAAAGCTAAAACCATATGTGGAACATAATCCAATTTAATAGAGAGAATTCTCCTAAAAAGGCTAAAACCATTATGTTCCCCATATGTTCCCTTGTTAGTGCCTGTCCCTCCACGTGGTCGCACTTAGAAATATCTAGCCTATACAAAACCCTGTCGTTTGTGCTCTCGGGTAATTTTTATTTACATGTGCAAACTTTTAGGCGATCACCAAGAAAACCATTCACTACACCAAAAAGACCTGCAGAAGTATGGCGATGTTTACAAATTCCCTCTCTTCTCAATTCCCCCTTTTAATTGCAAACGGCTTCCCACAATCTATCGATCTATGTTTATGCTGAACATAGCGAAATCCAATCTGCATGTTCGAAGTGATGAGGATCGTAAAATTTGATTGAAAGGAAATCGGCAAATAAAAGGTTTTTTTTTTTTGTTTTTGTTTGTTTTTTTTTCTCCAAATATGTATGTATCATAACGATTTAACGTTTATCTAATATTTATTTTACATTAGATGGAAGTAGAAGAGTAAAGGCAACATTACACTATACACTAAGCCTAGCTGTTGTTTGGCTTGGTATTCCCATTAGCATCCCTATTTTATAAATACGCCATCCATTATTCAACTATTGGGGGCGCATTTGTTCGGTCGGGACTCGCCTGCTCCTGGCAAAATATACTCCTACGTGTAGACGCGACGCGAGCTAAGAAGTGTAGGAAGTAAGAGACTTTGGTGTATTTGATGAGTTAATTACGCGAGTTTGTCGTTCGGAAATCAAAATAGATTCATATTTGAAAGAAAATATAAAAAAAAACGCAATAAAAGCAACAAAACAAACAAGTGTAGTGGTGACGAAACAATTCAACGAATAAGAAAAAATTTCATGGATATAAATTATCTGTGTTGGGTTGATGTCTATTAGTAAACATGTTAAACAAGTTAGTAAACATTTCGGCTGTTATTCGTCTCCTTTAATAAATACAAAACTTAATCTTTGACTTGATCGACGCGCACGCCCCACAATCAGTTATTTTCCCAGGAATACGGAGCAATAATAATAATAAAATAATATCAATTAATTTATTATAAAGACAGTTTATCGATTGATGTTTTGTACAACGGTTGAAGTGTTTAGTGAAATTTTTGTTGAAACCAACAACCAACCAAAAACTGACAAACAACATTCGGGAAGTATGTGTTGATAAACAACGGCATTTATTGTTAATTTTCCCGACAAGAGTTCAGTGAGTTCAAAAAAAAAGTTCCGATTGATGCTAAAGTGATCTTTTCCCCTTCTTGATTTTAATTTAATTTATAAAATACATATTCGCGCTTTTATGATAATACGGTACCTTTGCTGGAAGATACGAGAGTATTGACTTCGAGCCTGTGACAACATTGGGCTGATAAAACCGAAAGGAGTATATAGATTTGAGTCAAGTAAGTACCTAAGTACATGAATTTGTACTCGAATACATAATTGTAGTACGTATAATAATGTGCTGTTGACATAATTTTATGGGAATTGGAAAAATATGCATTCTTGACAGCTATCCTGAAATCATTCTCAGTTCAGTTTAACAACCCTTCACAAGGCGTGCTTTTTTGTGAAACTTACCTATACAGGGTTAGAGAAATAACAAGCTCTACAACAACATAAACCTTTATGGGTTAACGTTCTGCCCTGGTAATTTGTCCTGTGTAAATTTACACTCGATCGAACAAAGGGCGAAGGCTACATCTAGTGGTCGCGCCTGGAAGTTCGTTCGTTCACTGTATTTTCGCCTCATTTCGCTGCAGTAGAACTTCATATTTTTTTGATTGGAAAAGTGGTTTTGTTTAAAATATTGGGAATTGGAATCTATTCGGAATCAATTAGTTTTTTTAATCACAGTCGCATTATACCAGCTTAATGTTTGCTCTTGATCTATTAGAATGAAAATTACTTTAATATTGTTGGTTTTCAAACCTTTGGATTATACAATCATCTATAATGCTTTTCTGCCCACACTATAATGGGTCAACTACATCGTCTTTTTACGCATCACTTCGCCTAATCTACACTTAACCAGGATAGGGGCAAAAAACGCACCTAAATTGTGTATTTAGGTGATATAACCCCTAAGTGGATAATTATTGGAGACCATCAGGGCCTACAATTTTTTCCGGTTATGGGGTCCGCTGAAAAGAACGCCGACAAGTAATATGAAATCGACAATTAACAAACAAGAAAAGTAAATGCCTGTGGCAGCTGAAAGGTTAAAGAATCGAAATAATTTTGGCTTAAATTTTTTGCTCCGAATTTCAACCTGTATATTGAGGCGTCATGTTAAATTTTCACCCCGCACGCCAAATTTAATTCACACGGCTCTGCACAAACTACTTTCGTGCTTCATTTTGTTGGATAGCCCCAGGAGTAGACTGGGCAAATGCCAGATGACCAGCTTTGACGAACATTTTCTTAAAACCGGCAAGTGCAAAAAGTAAAAAAAAAAGTTCTTGTAAAATGATTTACATAATATATTTTAATATTTCGTCGGGTTACTGCAAAAACAAGCTAACTCCATTTTTGTCATTTTTCAGTTAAAGGCAGTTTCCTGCTTAAAAAGTGCTCTACTATATACTGTCAAAGCAAGGAAAAGGTCTAATGCCTGTAAGAGGGTGATCTGTTCGGGTAAACAAAAAGTCAAGTTACTCTCGACTACTTCGAATTCAACCAAAGAAAGACAAGAGGACATTTACTTTATTTACATACTTTAATATGATATTCTTGTACACCCCAAAAAAATATTTCTGGATCTGCAAAAAGAAGCTATGTGTCACTTATCTGAATTCGCTATAACCTTAGGCAGTTCCAAGTAGTTAAATTACGAGTATAATAAACAAACTATCTGCCAGTTGACTTATTTTTGAATGTAATTTTTTGGTAGAATATTCAAAAATGCGTAAAATTGGAGGCACTTAACGTATTTTACTTGAACCATTTCTATTGCGTTGGGTTGTAATGTAGCGTGCTTGGCACCGCGGGCTTGGCGTGAATTTTGCCCTGGCTGTACTAATTAATCTGACGTTAACAACCAGGATAATTTCTTCCAATGATGACCAAAATTAATTCCTTTTTTAAATTCGGACATTGTTCTTTTGTGTATTTTATGTTTTTTTTCTCAAATAAAGTTGAATGATTACAGGAATATTGGTTATCGTTTTAAATCAAACATTTTACTTTGTTACCATTATATTACTTCGAAGTTACTACAGTTAGGCCCGTTTCCTCAATGTCTGGTTAACACTAACCGGGAGTTTAATTTATCGAATCGATAAACTAAAACGGTTAATACGAATTAGTCAGCTAGAGTTTTTTACGTTTATAAATTCAAATGGGTACATTGAAATAAGTGAATAATTGATTAATTAATTATTAACTCATTTCAATGTAGAAGCATTAAAAATTCTACCTAACGAATTCGTATCAGCCGTTTTAATTTATAGATTCGATAAGATGTTTATAGAGGAATGTTTTAAATATTCAGCTTTATTAAATCCGCAATGTGAATGTAAATAAGCCTTTAAACTGATTTCTCACGAGTTTACAGTGTTAAGTGTTTCGTGGGCTATGGTATCCTTTATTCTTCCTATTGACTCTATAAAAGAATAATTTTCGTCATAAATCTTATTTTTTTCGCTCATTATTTCGTACGCGGATTATTGTTTGTATTTATTTTTGTTTCTAAGAAATTTCATCTTTCATCTCACAGGGCTTATTGGCTATGCAAAAAATCAAACAGGAAACATATCCTCTGGGACATTTAGGTAAGTTATAAACATATCTAGTTAGCTATAAATATATTTTTTTAAACGAGTCGTCCAATTAATGCATTAATTGCAATACTGTTGATTTTCTAGAAACGTAAACATTCTTTAAATGAAATGAAATAAAATCAATAATTATGTAACACATTAATTGCGAATGTCCAACATTTGTTGTACAAGTAACCGACTTTTCTCATTTACATGACCCAATTATCAAATTTCGTCGACGATTGCAAAAAATATTCTTCGACGACTTTGTTTCAAGAAGCTCAATTGCCAATTTCGTTTTTAATTGTGTCAGCAAATTTGATAGATAGTCCCGAACAGTAAATAAAGCCAAATGGTAATTATACAGAGTGTCCCACAACAACCGCATAAGCGCTTCACACAACGATCCCCCATGTAATTCCGAGGGTCTTGTTGGTCTTGTTTCGTTTTTTCCAGTTCTCAACCCTTTCCCTGTTACAGGTATTCACACTCTTTGCAAATCTTATTACTAAAAAGCGTTATAACTAAAGAAACTACACAAGCTAGAATACCCAAATAGTAACTCAACGTAGCTAATAATTTACTCTAATTTACTCTAATCGCTAAAATGTATTCAGGAAAACCGTACTAACCGTTTAATAGTGATAGATTTGTACGTGTGTAAAAAAATAGTTTTCATCACTTCCTACATTTAATTTTTTACATACATAATGGAGGTACTTGTCCAGTTCCAAAAATTATTTTACTTCTCTATTTAATTATAATCAAATCTTGCTAACATAATTTCCTCTTAATTAGTCGTTTAAATGCAGAAAACGTTTCTTTAGTGGCGAATGTTCTTTTTCGAATCACCAGCGAGTCACCCTGAGCGAATATACAGGGTGTTACTAGTACAGAGGCTCAAACGAAAATGGGAGACAGAGGAACTTGTCTTGAGTAGAAAATCGTTCCACACATACTTCCGTTTTTGCACCGTCAAGGAGATAGCGCGATTTTAAGGACGAAGGATTTTCATCGTACCTGTGATTACTCTTTGATCTCTAACTTGTGCTGTACTTAACGTAACATAATAATTCTGAGCTCGTTGGAAAGGACACAAATTGTTCTTTCTAAATGCTATCAACTGTGTCAACCAGTGTTATACTTTTTGAGAAAAATTAATTTAAATGACACAAAAATAATAAAAAAAATAGAAAAAAAATAAAAAAAAGTCCTGTTTTCTCCAAAAAGGACCTGATTAACCACCAAATTTTATCACATTTTCGGAAAGCCCATAATTTCTTCATAGGTCGAATTGTAAAGGAGCGGGGCTACCAGTTATCAAGCACGTTCCCTTAAAGTAAATCTGTTTTGACACCCGTCATTCGCCAAAGGAGTATGATTAATAATAGTGAGGACGAAATGAAAGAGTTGAAGTATGTTTGTTACGTTTATTTATTGTATAACGTTTGGAACTGGTCATTTGAGATGTAGCGTATCCTAAAGTACTAAGAAAGAATGTTTTGCAAACGGAATGCCTACTACCGCACTCATCCTTCAAGAAATATGTTACACTATATTTTCGCCGTGAGTCAATTTTTTCAGATGTTTTACTTTTTACTTCATATTTTTCAATATTGTGTAATAAAAAGCTTTTTCGATCTACAGCAGAAGCTTCCCAAAAAGGGGGAACCCAAGAACCTCCTCCGCCTCTCAACCAGGGCCGGACAGTGACAGAGGAGATGGAGTACGCTCTCCTCCTCATCCACGTCATCACAGCTCCCGCAGTAGTCATTGTGAGGAATGCGAAGCCTCCAGGCAAAGTTTCCTATAGGGCAGTGCCCCGTAATAGCCCCCACAACTCTGCCAATGTGATTCCGGTTTCATTTAATGATCCGGTTGACCGCTAGGAAAAGCATACAAACGTAAAACCGGTCTTTAAATGTTAGGACCGGACAGGTCTACCTATGCGATTTCGTCGCTCGCGAGATGTTATCGACTATGCGTGGTCTTGACATTGCTATAATTGCTTGCATTGCGATTGCCGCAACTGACAGCAGCTCTTCGCCGATTCTTGCCAAGGTCTTGCCCACAAGGCACCAAACCGCCAGTTTACAGTCTTGGCAAGACTTGCATATCTGAGGCGGCAAATTTTATCGGTGGCTTATTTACGCTAAATGTAAAGTACAAGTGGTCTGAAAATTTGAAAAATTAAATGATGATGTATCATAGTAGGTTGTTAACTATCTAAAGCGGAAATTTATTCTACATACAAAGCTCCAGTTTCACTACACAGCGCTTACGGAATATTTTCCGATTCTAGCGAAGATGATGTGAAATGCCCGAAGGTGTTGTTGAGGACCTCAGTGAAATGCAGTCCCCACCCTAGCAGTTGGCGTTTCATTCAACCGTAATAAATTGTGCCCTCTTTGATCATTCAGGAGGCACCAGCATAGGATAGAGAGAGAGAAAACGATTAGAATATCGTCGGCACGACTCTTGGATGCCTTGTAACCGCTATGATCGAATGCCCGTTAATAAGGCATACGATCTTATGATCAGATTTGCCCATTGATTAGGCATCTGATCAACTATTAGCTGATTGCCCTTCCAATGGGCACGTGTAATAACACAATTGAGGGTGTGTAGTGCTACATTGCATAATACATCACTACAACATATTAAAGTGCTAGACACAGCATTTGCATGAAGTACGGACATTTTTGCACAATTCATGAGAGCGCTCATTGAGCTCTTGAAAATCGCCAAAACCATGTGCATCTAAAATTTACATCAAAATATAATGCAGGTGGGCCATTGTAAATGTGTTTGTTGTTCTTTCACAGCTTAATTTAAAAATGGCCCGCAGGCAATGCGAGAGCTGCGGCAAGACCGGGCACTCAACAACAGGGTCGACGCAATGCGATAATTACGAACCGCGACAAAAGAAGGCCAAAAAAGTAAAGGTCTTTGGCGAATGCTCAAGCTGTCACAAAACGGACCACAGCACAAGAAGGTCCGAAAAATGTGACAACCACCTCCCCCCGCAGAAGAAAAGGTTTGCACCAGATTCTGTGGGGAAATTGGAGGAAACATGGACCTTGAAAACAGGGTTTGCAAAGTTTTGCCTAGATGAGGCAATACGAAAGAAAATAGATGAAGATGTCGTCGAATGTAGCGACTTAGCTGTAGAGGCATCTCGGTACATACATTTCCATTACATGGAAATGTTAGATGTTGCTAGGCGCCCCACAACATCGGGGACGCCGCAGACTTCCAGTTGGCCCATCACACCAGTGACGCCAACGGAAATCTATGCATTTTTCCGAGATTTGTGTGGGGCAAGGCCACAAAAGAAAAGCGCGGAAAAAAAAAATCCGAAAAAGAAAAGTACAGAAACAAAAAATCCGAAAAATAAAAATCCGAAAAAGAAAAACCCGAAAAAGAAAAATCCAAAAAAAAATATTCCAAAGAAAATAGCAAAAAAGAAGAATCGAATAAAGATAAATGAAAACTATTTCAAAATACGGGCCGAGCAACGTGAATACGATTGTAGCGCCCGTTATTATCTATTGAAAGATCTCGCGACACAATACTTTACGGCTTGGAAGAATTGCATAGTCGTGCACGCACGGCGGCGACTCGCGAGGTTTGGGTATAACTTCGTGAGCGCCGATCTCCGCGCCGAAATTGCCGAAGCCAAAAGGGAAGGTCGTGACCACGAGCGGGAGGAAAAATATCTCATAACGACCATGCGGGATTGGCACATACGGCTGGAGACAGAGCTATTTTCGAGGACATACGATCCCATGTCGGAGGAAACTTACCGGTTGTTGATGCGCCTCCAATGTTTTGGAAAGGAACACCTTTTCCGACACATTGAAAGCAGTTGGTGGGAATTGGTACCGATCATGTTTCGTATCGGAAAAGAATCTGTGTCTCCAGACGGAAAGAGATTAAAATCGTTCACGATCATACCGGTGTATAAGTGGGGAAGGAAACACGTTCGCTACATAAGTTCCGCACTTTGGCAGCTGTTGAATTCATTGAAACTGGTGGGTGGCAAAGCAATGGATTTCACTGCAAATAGTCCGGAATATTGGTGGAAGTATTTCAACCTGCAAAGCCATAAGCAATGTGGCACGTTGGATACTGCCAGCAATGAAATCCATGGACGGACAACGTTCGGATTATCTTTTTCCACCAATGGTGTAGACGTGTCCCTTTTGATGAATCGGTACTCCGATCATCCCCCACAGTATACCGGAATGGCATCAACATCGAAGGGACCGAGAACGAAACCGCCCGCTTTACAACCCGCGAATTCCGGCACTTTGAACGTTAGCGCTTACCAACAGATAATCGGTATCGACCCTGGCGTGGTAAACTTCATCGGCGCGTGCAGTTTTCACGCCGAGGAAGGGCACAAGAAATTTCTGTTGAAGGGCGCAACATTCAAAGAAGGAATGTGCGGGGAGAGAGCTAGGCGGCGAAAACGGCAGAAAATAATTGGTTGGTTCGAGAAAAAGTTGCTGCACAAACGACAGAGGCGGGAGGCGCTGGCGCCTGAGCAGGAGGTGGCGGAGCCAGCCTCACCTAAGTGTTCCAGCGATTATTTGACATTCGCAACCGAACAACAAGCGCTCCTCGAAGAATGCCAAAGGAGGTATGGACGGAGGACTGTGACGCGGTTGAAGTGGGACGCCTACATACAACGAAGACGAGCGATGGACATAGTTGTTGGAAGACTTTTGCGTGATGGTGGGACCAAAAACCTCGTTTGCTTGGGCGACGGTTTCGTGCAACATGGCGTCTCTTACGGCCGCCGTAAGAAAGCGAGTTTCAAAGCAATAGAAGCTGCCTTCAGACGCCATTGGAGTAACCCGAAAGTGGTGAACGTTGACGAATATCGGACGTCAGTGACGTGCAGTCAATGCCTCCGGTGGAATATGAAGAAACCGCCAAAGAACGAAGTGAGAACGTTATACGGCGGCAGGCGAGAACGGATCAGCCAGCACAGATTTCTAATGTGTGAAAAGTGCAGAAATGAAAGAAATGTGTGCTGGAACCGTGACGTCAATGCCGCCAGAAATATAGTTTTTGCGGCGTTCGGCATCCGCGACTACCGGGGTGGAAATAACACGGCGAATGAAGCAGAACGGCTGTCCCTAATGCATTTTTTACATGATTCTTTGGGACCACAAATACCAAAGGTTAGCAGGAATCCCGATGCACAAAAGGATATAATGTCGACAATAAATGAAAAACGGTATTTAGGTCTTTGTGCATTGGGAACGAATTAGGATTAGACAGTTGTGGAATTGTCCTCCATTTGCTTTCCCTTCCAGTTAAATTCGAAGAAGCAATTATCAATTTTCGGATATGAAAATGGTCCCCTGACGATCGGAATACTCTTCATATGCGAAAATTGACAGTTGTCTGTGCAAATTCAAGCGGAGGAGCAAGCAATTGGAGTAGAATTCGAGAAACGTCAAATCTTGATTCGTTCGCAGGAACGCAGCCATTGATACTGGGGAATTCGTGTCAAATCAATGATAGCCGTCATGTCAATTGATAACTGGTAGTAGCGGTGTGGCGGTATACAGTGGCTCACAGCTTATTTTAAGCAGTACGTAAAAAAATATGTAACTCACTATAAAAACTAAAGTAGAGGAGATTTCAACGTTATTTAAAGGCAGGTTCTAATGCTTAAGCTGATAGCTGACTTGATCTTCATTTAAGTAACGTTCATATCTTCTCTACTTGAGTTTGTATAGGCAGATGAAGATTTTCTTACGTACTGGACGAAATAAGCTGTGAGCAACTGGAGCAGTTCACGATCTAGCATAAGCACGGCCGAACCGTTCGTGAGCAATGCAGTGGAGTAGCGTGCGACCAACAAAACACCACCAATTGGTGGCACGCAACTAACACACATTGGACACGGGCGGTTCGGTTGCGGTTGGGCTCCGTCGTGTATGGCGGTCGTTAGCAACTCATCCATGACTCAGCTAGTGAAGCTCAACACGAACACAACAGGCGTGTAGGTCGTGAGCATGCATCGAGGCACGTGTAAATTTATAGAAAAAGGATGTCATCATTTCCGCTGTTCCATTCGTTGTGACGTGGTCAGATGCATGCTCGCGGCCGAAACGTTTGTCGTGTGCGGCGAACTGATAGTCGAGCCATGGAACTCGAACACCAAGAGGTTTCAGCTTAGCAGAAGCTATTCGCCCATATTTCGCGATACGGCTCCGTGTAATGGTCGCCACACACGATCGCGTACAACCAAGACCAAACATCCACCCAACCAGCAATTGCATGGAACAAGTGAGTTTTTTTTCTAGCTCGGGCGTTTTATGAAATTGCTGATTGGTGGAAGTGCGGTAGTGGTTGTGCGCAATTGTTTGTGGCGATCCAATGTACTATGCAGTTCTCCTATACCGTAAAGTGTTGCCCCGACTTGATTGTACTTTTCCCCCGCAAATCGCGCTAAAACAGCAACATTTAACATGAAGTGGGAATGGATATACATAGATGCATCGATAGATGCGGATGCATTATATGCCATCTGCATTTATTTTCATGATTGTCTCATTTGGACACAATTTGCAAACCGCGTTTGTCCATGTTTTCATAAGTTTCTCCATTGAATCCCGGGGGAAGTGGTTTTCATATTTTAGGCTTTCGTGCATGTCCGTGTTGATGTTGGACAGCGAGTCGACCTTGTAAGTAAAAATACGAAGTACACAAATACATAGGTAACGATGTTTAACCTTTCCGAATTTTTAATTTATAAAAACCAGGATTGACAGCGCTGCAAGCTTGACAGTAGAAGGCGGCTCGGGTGGAAAAAGTCGTAGTTGTCGCGCCCGTGGCCCTGGAGAACACGTAGGTATGCTATTGTTATTTGTTAACGCTAAGGCAAAATGAAAGAATTCATAGAAAAATCCGGAAATTCATTTTCATTTCTTTCATTTCATTCATTCAGGTTATTTGGATTATACAATATTTTGGCAATACAATCCTCAGGGATTAGCCATCGATCCTGGCTAGGAGCCCCACCTGTGGACTTCTGTATACAGCGTTCCTGATCTGGATCACCGGTGCATCTCTTTCGAAATTTTCTCTTCTCTATTATTATTTCCACCTCCTCTATCGAAGAAACGGTTGATGATCACTGATGGAAGCAAGATGAGCACAATGGAAACGTGGAAAGACAGAGAGGTTCCATCAAGTACAAGTAATAGTAAGTAGGAGGCTAATGTACTGATTTTTGCACACACGACTAACAGTTACGATCTCATAAATATTTAATCTCATCTGCTAAAACCTTCGGTTCTTTCGACATCCCGACAAGAATCCAACAAGGCCAGTGGCCTAATCAGGACTCCCTTTGTGTATCAATAGTCGCAGCGATCGGTTCTTGGCATGTTCTTGGCATCATCCAGTCCAGACAACAAAACCTTTTCTTTTACCTCTGGTTCACACTTGAGGCCACTCTGCGCGGCCGCGGCTGATGGATCGAGTCAGAGAGGCTCAAGATACTTTTGTTGCCTGTATAAATGTTATATACAGAGAGCCTGGTATATGGAATATAATGTATCGACGTGAGCATGTTTTTCTTTTGAAGCGGTCGTATCACGTCTTAAGACGTGAACAGGACAGAGGTAGAGTCGCTCCGAGATAGCATGAAAACGCGATCTGAGTACAGAGCAGCCCGTCGATCTGTGTTTTTGTTATTGCTGTTGAAGATTGAAGTCGCTGCTTTTTTTTTCCTGGGATTTTATGCTGAGATGTCGAGTGGCAGCGCAGCAGCCAAACAACTTTGGAGCACACATATTTTTCCATGAAAGCGATCAGTACTTAGACGAAACTCATTGCGTGACAGACTGTGCATTGGCCAGGCTCTAGTCCACAGACTGCTCAAATGTCGAACATTAGCTATCGTTCTACGGCTAATAGAAGTGATAAGGGACATATTTCTTATTTCTTAAAGTGAAAAAAAATATAAGTTTTTTTTTGATAAGCATTCTTATCACTCAACATTAAAGCAACTTATTGTGCACTAACCGAAGAAAGTTATGTGATGTCTGATGGTTCCGTGATAGAACGTGAAAAGTTTTCGTGTTAGACGACTTAAAACCCCCATAATTCATAAGACTCGAGACTCTTGTTGTCCTGAGAGCGAGAAACCAGTAAAAAGAAGTATCAAAGGCCATATTGTAAATACTGCCTGCAGGGAGTTTCTGATCAAACCAGTGAAGATAGAAAGTCGTATACAAAGTCGCGTCGCGTACTGGTGTTTTCAAAAAGTCCGCATTACAAACCTTCGTAAACCTCGCATCAACCAGTGTATAGTGTGTGGTGAACTGTGTGGTCGGGCGTCTTGAATCTTTTGCACTTTTTCGTAGGTGTCGAGTGCCAACATAAAACTGGATCCGTGCCTGTCTGCCTGCATTCTCAGCATCTTGGCATATGGTCAAAACATGATGTGTTATTGCCCTTCTGCGGCCATCCCATGCACAGATCCTTAAATAGACTGGAAAGTCGTACGCGGACCATATCGAAATCAAAACAATTTAATGTGAAAAAGTCGCCCGATAGTGGACCTTTAAGGTCGTAGCCGCATTTTTTTAGGCCTTAATCGACTCTATAATCGATCAATGTGCTGCACCTGTTAAGTAAAATACATATACGTATGTGTATTTGCAATCTGCAAACCGCAATACATACAATTCGCGAATCGATTCGCGGTTTGTATAACTTTTATATGCCCCCCTCGCAAGTGTATGTGAGTGTACTCGAGTGTTTACTCAACCCGCGAGCAAAGAGTTGATAATCTTTTTATTGTTTATTTATAAAAAGTGGCATAGATTGATATGTGATTTTTTACACCCCAAATCCGACTTTGTATCTATGATAGCGCGATCTTACGGCATATAAGCGACGTGTGTGTGTGTGTTTGTGATTGTTCAGCGAGGAGATACGCTATTATGCTGCTACGCTACCTGAAGCACGAGCGCAAATTCTGAGAAAAGCGCACACCTTACAATCTTCCTTACCTATGTGGCGGCCTAAGATGGCGCGAGTGTACCAGAGTATCTACTATTATGAAACCTTGTTGTGTACTATATAGTGTAGTACATATCTGAGATACGCGTATGCCGGCTGAGCAAAATTTTGCCGCATTGACGATTTATAAATTAATTCGCTCACAGGGTGTGACCACGTCTCTGCACACTTAAAAGTTTTCAACATCATCGCATATCACCTTCGTCAGTGCTCCACTTGGGAAATTTTTATCTTATCAACGCGACACGAACTCAGATGACTTAACAAGTAAGCAAACATTGTAGATAGAAATTGTAAAGATTTATAACTGGTCGACCGTAATGTGTTTTTAGTCGATTGTAGAATAAAGTACTCATATCCGCCATCGGATACTCGGCACTTATGTCACTAACTTAAAGGCGATAACGAGCTTTAGATAATGGGGTTTAGTTTAGCTGTTCAGATTTTTTGTTTTTAGTAATGGGCAACGACATTGGATAGTAGTGGCGACTCCATGTCTGCCATGTCTACAATGAAAATTTGTCCGAATCAGCACTTGACGGATGCATAAAATGCAGTTCGGAGAATCTTCGCGGGAAAGAGTGAAATACGGTTAAACGTTGGACGATCTTATTTTATCTCGGCGGATCTTAACTTACAAAAAGAATTCGCAGGCTTTCGATAATACTCTTCCTGCTAAAGTTCCAATGGATGTGATTCATTAGCACATTATAGAACATTTCATGCACCTACAATAGGAACTTAGTGTTAATGTCTTCTTACTCGTTGGACTAACTGGCCTATTAAAGTACCGATCAGCCAGCCATTAGACCTCGCATTAGACCGTCTATTCGAGCAGCCATTAGATCCAGCATTAAACTGCCTATTAAGCTACTTTGATACATGGTTCTGGTGGTCTAATGTGAGGTCTAATGGCTGGTTTGATAGGTGGTCTGATGGCTGGTTTTATAGCTACTCATCGCGCGTCAAACCTGTCACTTACAAAAGAGGTTTTTGCACTTAGGTGTCCGGGACGGTGCACACGACCACATCTTCAGCCTCACACCTCACTAAGGCTTGTATTTATTATCAACAGCACTAAAATAGGTGAATCCATCTACATAAACCCGATACAGATAACTGATGGAATTATTGACGCGATACGCCAAAAAAGGGGTTAAGATGAACTAGTCTAAGGTGCCTTAAGACTACCTTAAGGTTTTTGTGACATCAGTGACACTTTATAGCAAAAATTGTGGAATAAATGACCTAAAAAGCCGTTAAATAACCGGCGCCCAATGTGACATCTTTATGATTTTATCTAGTAAGTAAAGTCAAAACGGGCAGTCGACTAGGCGCCCAGTACCGTTAGTCAGAAGGCACAAACCGAAAGCTGTTAAGAACTTAAAGCTACCTTACGGCTTTTTTTAAACCAAATAGTGAAAACATACCATTGCAAATAGTTGAAAATGATCGCACTGGAAAATAATGGGCGCTCAGTGTGGGGTCAGTGGTGGGATCTTATCTAGTCATTGCGTCTGAAATGGTCAATTGGACAGGTACGCGTTGCTGTTAGTGAAAAGAAAAACCAAACTTCTTCAGATCTACCGTAAGAGCACTTTTGGATTTCTAAAATGTAACGTTTACTTAATTAGATTGGAGATATCACGCCCCTATCAGTTAACTGACAATATTCCTATTGGAAAAACGAACGAAAATCTTATAGGTGGATTAACCGATATTATGATATTCCTAAAATAAAACTGAATATATTCGTCAACACTTCAGATTATGGTCAGTTATTTCTACAGATTCTCGACAGCGCTTCAAAATATCGCCAAACGGCTTTGCCAATATGAAATTCCCCTTATTTGCCGATGCAATGGCCATCTACATGTCGTGCGAGTAAGTGCTATCGAGTGTAGGTCAGCTATTCACTGACCCGTACAGGTTTAAGATGTCAATAGGCGTGTTTTTTTGTACATTGTTAACCCGGATAGCCCCCAATTAACCTACACCGCAGTACAAAAAAACACGCCTATTATAATGCATGAAGATACCCTGACCTAAGATACCCCAAGTTCATTGTGAAATTTCTGAATGACCTGGTTCGAATGTTGGTAAACGCGTCCTCTTTGTCCAACCTGGGGTAGTTCATTTATAACATTTTTACTTTAATTTTCATTGTATAGCCCCACTCTGGACGGATAAGGGCGACGGCATGTAAAATACCATACACGTTGTATGGTGTCGATGGCTGTCGCCCGAAAAAAAAAAAATTGCTTTAGAGCTAGTTTTGAAGGTGTATAAATGTTTAGACGAATTTGAGCCGCATCGTTTTTATACTCTGCGTGGCAAGCTCGTCTGCTCTACAGTTAACGGCGAAACCACTATGACCCAGAATGCGTAATTTGATCAGGCTGACAAATTGCTTTTTAAGCCCATGTTTGGTAGAGATTTAGTCAATCGTTGCCGCAATATTTGCGGTGCTCAAAATAGCAGTGGTCCAGAGCCTGAAGCAAGGCATCACCAATGTCATGGAATCGAATATATGAGGCCATTTACATATTTACCAAAAATGTCAAGAAGTAACAGGCCAAACAGCATGTTCAAAGCAGCAAAAACAATAGTCCTGAGAACACAAAAAAGGATCGCAAATTTTTGCACTTTTCCCAGCAAGCTATAGTTAGTCATATCAGCAGAAACTAAGTTCGTCCCATGCAACACAAGAGCTTCGACTGGAAGCATCTTACACTTGTGAAGAGAACAAGCTTTTTTTTGTTCGGATTAACCTTTACCCCATGGTTATCAGCCCAAATGGTTTGTTGTGAGAGAACACTCTACAATACCTCACTAAGAACACCAGGAATAACACATCCTGCAGCCCGACACTTTCAGGTTTTAAAGCAGTCTATAGAGAACTAGTCGTAAGTTTCAGAGAAAGGGAGAGAGCATTCTTCCTTGTAAGGTATCCCTGCTCACATGTCCCATCTCTCAGGCGATGTGTCCATAGATAAAATCAGCACCATGAGCTTCATCAAGCAAAATTGAAAAGAACGGGTAACGTTTACCCACCATAGTCAACTATCTTTTCTATTCGCTGTAATTTTTAAAATTATTTTTGGATTATTTCCTCGAATATTCGAAAATCAAGCTTTGCATACCAAAATATTTGAGAGGGGACCCGGGCCCACATCGACCCCCTCTGGATCCGCCACTGTTTGTAGTGTAAGTTATGCTGAATTGTGCGTACCAGTACTACCTCATACAAAGCCGTTTCTTTAAAATCATTCTGGGGTAGATAGCTCGGTTGAGCGCATTGCTGATCACACACCTCTGCACAGAACACACCGTCAAGATTTAGTAAATAAGATGTTGCTAACTCACCTCGAGGCCTTGGTCCAAAATTGGACTGCTGCGCCAGTTTTTTATTTATTTTTATTTATCGATGAAATCATACATTACAAATCCTTGGATTTCCTCAACTCAAACTAGTTAAACGTTTTATAATAAATTATAGCAAAATCGGACGGTGTCAATTCTGATGTATTGCTTCTACATTTAGGCCAAGTGATAATTACCTACAAATGCCTTTTAAGATTTTTTTAACAGTCAAAATTTAATTCTTATTACTACTACCAACAATAATACGTGATCGGTGAATTCTTATCTCAGGGTCTCACGGTATTAAACATTATTTGTCCCTTATCTACACAATCGCTTCAAAATTTTTTTAGCGATATATTGTATATCAAATTTGTAGAGAAAACACAGATAACATGGAGTGTGTTTACCAATATTTCAGTTGTCGCAACCAGTAGCCAGCCACAAGAGGACCAGATATTTTGTTGGTAAAGATTATCAGTTCTATCAAAATTAGTAGACGAAACGCACTCAACTATGTTTCGTATCTAAACAATCCTATCGAAGGACGCATCCTGTTTTATTAGTTTGTATTGTAGAGATGTTGTAACAGTAGCAGGGTAATCCGTCAAATGTTACCTGGACATGTCACCCGTCCTTCTGAATATAAATGTCAAAGTACCATGACTCGCATGTTCAAAAGAACTATCCACAGGCAATGCAACAACATTGAATTCAACTTATCTTTACTTGAGTGAAAAGTCTTGTTGCACTAGAGTCCTTTAATTCGAGTGGTACTACTTTGCCTTAACCCCTAGCGGGGCATAGCGCGTCAACTACTCCTGCGCGCCATCGTACTCTGTTCTGGGCAATGGGGCGCAACTCCCCAAAAGACTTACCCAGTACCTGACACTCCTTTGCCACAGATCGACGCCATGTGATTCGAGGACCCCCTCTTGGTCGGCCTTGGTTGGAAATGGGGTTCCATTTCATGGCATGCAAAGCAATGCAGTTATCACTCTTCCGCAATGTGTGACCTATCCACTGCCATTTTCGCCTGCGTATCAATTCGTCGATTGGCATCTGACCCGTACGCCGACTTAGCTCTTCATTTGATATTGTTTCGGGCCAGAAAATTCTTAAAATTCGACGAAGACATGAGTTGACGAAAACTTGCAGCTTTCTGGTAACTCCTACGGAAACTTTCCATGTACTGCTCCCATACAAAAGTACTGATAGTACCAGGGAGCGAAACAGGCCCAGCTTGGTCTTGATGCTGAGATAACTGCCCTGCCAGATTTTGGACAGCATGCCGTATGCACGTTTAGCCTGGTTGATACGACGAGCGATGTCCTGCTCCGTACCACCATTTTCGGCAACAATGCTACCCAGGTAGACGAAGTTGTCCACCTTCTCCACAGGCTGCCCATTAATATTGATGGCAATAGGTGTCGGATTTCTTTTTCGCAACGGCGGGCTAAGAACCTTGGTCTTGTTGGTATTAATCTTTAGCCCAACCTTGCTTGCCTCCCTCTCGAGATCTAACGCCATTGCGGACAGATCCATGATTTTGTGGGAGAGTAGGCATATGTCGTCAGCGTAGTCAAGATGTTGTAGATAAGATGTCAAAGTCCATTGAATTCCTCTGTCGAGTCCGGATAGGGCTGCATGCAACACATCGCCGATCACAATGAGGAATAGGATCGGTGAGAGGATGCACCCCTGCCGAACTCCACTGCGAATCTCAAAGTCCCCCGACACCTTACCTTTATGCAGAACGCGACATTTCGCGCCGTCATAGGTTGCCTTAATAATAGCCACAAGCTTCTCAGGGATGCCTCTCCTGCGCAAGGCCGCCCATATAGAATCCCGGTTCACACTATCGAAAGCCTTTTCGAAATCGATGAAAAGCAAGTGAAGCGGAGAATCGTATTCAGCGCATTGCTCGATGATGATTCGCAAGGTGTTAATGTGATCGACACAGGAGAATCCGGATCGAAAGCCAGCCTGCTCTTCATCAATTGTGCTTTCTAAGTGGGCCTTTAGTCTTTCCAGGACGATTTTAGCTATTATCTTGGCAACGGCAGGAAGCACACAAATGCCTCTCCAATTATTACAGTCTGTGAGGCTACCCTTCTTTGGAAGTTTGATGATCAAACCTTCCTTCCACTCAGTGGGAAAGGTCTCTGTATTCCACGCTTTATCAACAAGTGGGTGCAGCAAATCGGCAGTTACGCTTGGGGCTGCTTGATAAAGTTCGGCAGGGATGCCGTCAAGTCCGGCGGCCTTTCCTCGTTTTAGTGCAATAATTGCAGTGACTATTTCCTCTTTAGTCGGGGCAGTGGACCGTATACGCACATTTTGATGGTTAGCTAAATTATCTATATGAGGGGGAACTTCACCAGAGGTTACACGGTTCAAGACCGCGGCGAAGTGTTCTTTCCACCGCCTCATTTGATCTTCTTCCAAGATAAGTAGCTTTCCATCACTATCTTTCACCGGATGTTGGCAGGAGTTACGACCACCTGTAAACTCCTTGATGACACCGTATACGGCGTTTAAGTTGTTACTTCTAGCGGCTTCTTCTGCTGACGCTAAAAGAGAATTGGCATAAACTCTTTTATCGCGTCGCACACTACGCTGAACTTCTCGAGCTTTCTGACGGTAAAGGAGTTCGATGCTACTTCGATTGTCGTCTGAGGCTGCAGCCAAATGAACTTTCAGCTCCTTTCTTTCAACAATCCGCTGCCATGAAGCGTCGGACATCCAGGGCTTATTCCGGCAATCCGGGTTTGGGCCAAGGATGGTATTTGCGCTATCAATGTACGCATTTTTTATGGCATCCCATTCGAGTGGTAAAATGGATGTGTATTGCTTCAACATCTAAATTTAAACAAACCGTAGAACCCCAAGAAAATAAAAACATGAATGAAGTCTTTCAAATAAGATATTCAAATAGATACATTAAAAATTCATCCGAAATACATTAAGTATACGAGTGCGTTGTCTGTTGTGTATAGTGCAATACGAAATTCTAATTAAATTTACATATGTATTCAGATAGGAAAGAAATGCAGTGGGAAGAAAGGTCGCTTCCGCTGCAGCATGTCCAAAGCTCGATGACATTATGGTCATTAATGTTTACACGATCAATCACATGTGGGTGAATGATGGGCATTTTGAATGAAGATTTCGAAATGGCGTAAAGAGATCTAACGAGCACACTGGGCGGATAACTGCCCACTAATTTTTTTTTACCGAAATCCCAAAATAATAGAAAACAATATACCCTATATTCATTTAGGCCTAGGGTATAAAATTTGGCACAATGCGTGGATGGTAGCTTTGGAACGACCTGAACCTGAACCGTATTCATTCATAATTTTTTTTTAAAGGTATCGCACCCACGTTAATTACTATAGTAGATGCCGTCCAGTTGTCATGACCAAACAGAATGTAGCAGGTGTCTACACTGTGAATTTGAATCGCAAAATTCTGTAAATCATGGCCTTTATTGCTCATTTCAAGTATCGGTGACTGATGAGTTTTGAAATTTAATGAATATGGATATTTGGTTTTGGATATTAAGTAGTCACCGTTGTTAGGGGACATTCGCTCATGTGATGGCCTTTAGTAAATTTGATTGAAATGTGGGTTTCTTCCTTTTTTTACAGAGAAGGCTAGGGCTAGACTGTAGACTGGGCTCAATTCATATGTCAACTTATATTTAGGAACCTTTAAAAACAACATTATACTCTTCTTTGCGAGATACAGACTCGGGTTGGTGGGCATCCTATTATGTCCGTGAGGACGGAGCCTTAGGTAGCTGTATGATGAAGACACCGCTGCCTTCATAGCATCCGTGAAAGTATTTACCATATCATCCAGCTCCCGTTCGCTGCAGGGCTGACCTGATAGTGGAGGTAGCCCTTCATAAAGAGCATCACAATACTTAGGCCAGTTAGTCTTTCTGCGATTTATAATGGTTTGAATTGCTTCAGCACGCTGGGTGAGACTGAACTGAGGTATCAATGATCAGAAAAGGAGTGTTCCGACGACACTCTCCAGTCTCTGATAAGGTGGATGATGTCATCCGACGCCAGAGAGATGTCTAGGACCTCCTGTCTGGCTTTTGTTATAAAAGTAGGCTCGCGGCCCACATTGCCGAATAAGAGATTAGTTCCCATAATGTATTCGAGAAGAGATTCTCCGCGATCATTGGTGTCCGAGCTGCCCCAGACAACGTGATGCGCATTTGAGTCGCAACCAAGAATCATGCTGATTTTCGATGTCCGCGCTGCCACAATGGCATCCCTAAGATTGGGTGAAGGAAGCGTGCCCACACTGTCATGCGGCATGTAAGCAGATGCAACCCAATACACCTTACCTTTGAGCTCCAGGCAGACTAGCACAGAGTTTTTATCGTTGTAAGTTGAGAGTAGGAAGGCCTTGATGGCTTTCCTAACGAGAATGCAAGACCGTGTTTTACCCTGGCCTTTAATATAGAAAATGATGTAATCAGGAAACCCCAGACCTCTAACGAGATCGTCCACAACCCAGGGTTCCTGAATTAATGCGATATATTCTTCACTGCGTGCAAGACGAAGAAGAATGGCAGCCGAGGCTGCTTTCGAATGGTGAAGGTTTATTTGTCGAAACCTTACCATTACGTATGCCGTTCAACTACCGTAACGTCCACCTCCCCCTCCGTGTCGGATCCAAGGGAGTTAAAGTTTAAAGTTAAAACCATCCGGAGCCAGTCCCGATTCCGCCAGATGATAAAATAGAAAAAGTGTGCACCGAGAGTTGAGCTTCTCCTACTTGCCAGCGCCGGACATTCACAATGAAAATGAAAAATATTGTAGTTTCCTCCTCATCCTCGTTTCCACATCTCCTACAGAAATCATTTTGCGGAAGCCGAAACCTCCTAGCGTGCTCACCAATGAAACAGTGCCCAGTGACCATGCCTAACACCACACCGACCTATTGTTTCGAAATCGACAGTAGTTTCGCGGTCCGGCTGGTATCTAACCATGGCTAGATCTTCTTGGCTATACGACATCTAAGGCGTTCACACCATCTTAAGTTGGCGCTGTTGAAAGCGACCGACACTTTATACTCGATTTTAATGGAGATAGGAAGATAAGGCTGTTACTGCTAATCTGCTGCGTCGCATCGGACGCTCCCTTTTTAGCGAGCTCACTAGCCCTACAGTTTCCTACAAAGCCACAATGACCAAGAATCCAGCAAAGCACAATATTGAAAAAGTAGCACATCTCCCTAAGGAATTTTCGACACTCAGTTAAGGTTTTGGATGTACATACTCCTGGTTCGAGGGATATAATCGCAGCCTGCACCTGGCAGTCGATAAAAGCGGGATACCGATGCCTACACCTCTAGTGATCTTAGAACCGTATGTATAAATCTTCAACAAATGCGGTAATGGAGGACCATCCGATTCCCATAGACTACGTTCTTCGCGAACCAGTACGTTGTTGAGGTATAATCTGTCGAAGCTAGGGTATCCCAATCGTTCAACATAGTTGAGTGGCCAGTACTCAAGAAACTCCCTCGACCGTTCTCCCGAATCCTAATGGCTGCATTTACGGCCATTTTTTTCTCCTAAAATGTCCACCGGAAGCAGCCCAAGCATAATATCCATCGCCAGATGGGGGTTTTCTCTAGAGTTCCGCTAATTGCCACGCAGACCACCCTCTGCACCTTTGACAACAGATTGCGAGCTTCAGTACGAAGGGCCAGCCACCACACCACCACTCCGTACCACAGACGCAAGACCAAATACGTAAAGCCAATGCAGAACCTAAGGTTGCAAACCCCATGTGTTACCAATAGCCTTCTTACAGCAGTACACCAAATATTAGACCCAGGAAGTTTGTCCTTTCAGAAAACGACAGTCTTACTCCTTGTAAGGTTGGGTCTGTCACTGGCGGAATATTATGTTTCCTTGTTAGTAAGACTATCCTGGTTTTACTAGGATTGACAGTAAGGCCGCATTTATTTGCCCACTTTGTTAGCAGGGATAGCGCGTATTGTAGAACTTCGCTGAGCGCAGCACAGCTACTTGAAGGGAAAATATGTCAAGTAAAGTCGGTGGAGGGACCCGATGAAATCCTTTTTAGTCTTTTTCTTGACCAGAAATGTGCCGCCCGTTGGACGCCATTGAATATAATGAGAGAAATTGAAGACGGGACAGCATCGGCTGAAATGGGGAAACTGAAGAGTTTGAAGAGGTGGCGTGTAAGCTGAAAAGTTCTCCAACAACAGGAAGGCGGCGGCATGCGTTCAAAGTAGCCCTGTTCGAGAGATGTGGCGTGAGAGTGGCCCCAAAAATCGTGCGGCCAGGGGCCAGATTTGGTTGTCGGTGGGTCTTGAAGTCGGAGATCCTAACCATGGGTGCTTGGCTCAGTAGATGTTTGGCTTAAGGCCAATGGAAGATAGCAAGGTTCAGAATCAACTTTCTGTGGTTGTTAAGGTGCCATTAATTCTAACCTAATACAACTACACTAGTTCGAATCGCCATTTGTTTCTATAGCAATTCACTATCAGGTACCCAAAAGCAACAGCAGATTTTCGGCTGTGCTGTAATGTATTAATGCCAAAGCTCCCAATAAATGTGCTTCTTACTTTGCTTGTGCTCATCGTTTGGAGTATTTTGGGCAGAGTTTGAAACTTGAAAGTCATAACTATATATAATTTATAAGTCACATTGAATTCTCGGAAAATGCAATCTATAAAACCCAGTCTACATCATGTTACGACAATCTCGAAAGCATCTGTTAATTTTCTCTCAATACAAATCGCACATTAAGTTCAAATATTTACCCTTTTTCGTTAACAACTTGTATTGCGTACGCAAACAAGAATCAGAGACTTGTTGACTCCGCCATTTCAGAGTGCATCAAAGTTCCGACGGACTGTTGTGTTCGCATTCTGCTATCAAATCAAATTTTATGTAGTGTCACGTGTCAACTTCAATCGTTTCAGATCGAGATCCGAATACACTTACACTCAACCATTATATTGAAATTATCGGATCTGTTACATTAGCGCTCATCACAAATGTTCAGTAAATGTCTCCCGCCCAGTGTGTTGGGCTTATCATGAAATGCTAAAAAAAGAAAAATGGTTACTTGGTGAAGGACTATGCCCCGTCAGAGGTTAACATTATGAAAGCTGAAAACCAGCTAATCGTTTCGATGAAATTGAAGTTTTTTAATTGATTTAGCAAACACACGCCGCATGAGATGGTACCGGGTGACTTTTTGTACTATTAGTACAATACTGGGCATGAGTTATTGATGTTTACATTTTAAGGTGGAAAAAATATGAAACTCTAGCACTTTGGATTGACGAACGAGGTTAAATTTCGCGTTAATACGCGAAATCTGACTATTTTCCAATTACAGACATAAGGTCGCCCGTGACGATGGATTGACCAATTAGAAAAGTGCTCGGTAAGACCTGAGTGAAGTCACCTTGGAAAGGACGTGATAAAAAAAAACATTTGTTTTTAACCAATGTCGCATCACCATCCTCCTCCTCGCTTTGGAGTTTGCATGTATTTTACGCACACTGGCGTAGAGAGTACGGGGAGTCCGCGTAAATGCGATTTGCGGTTATGTGGATTGCGGAGGACTGTTCACGGCTCCCGAACCTCTCCTTGACAGTTCATCGGCTTCCTCGTTGCCTGCGAAACCCCAGTTGCCGAGCACCCACATAATCCTTATAGGAGTATGTTTAGCCTTTCTGTCAACAGTCTCTCTGAATACGTTACAGTTCTCGAAGAGCATCTGTATGACGCTAGACCTAGAATGGCCGCCCTACTGTCGATGCAAATCGTCGTCATCCTCGTTGAAGTTCCTTGAATGGACTCTACCGACATGCTTATAGCATGTAACTCCGACTGGAATACGGTCGCATGGTTCGCCAGTCTGAACCACTGGATCCACCGAGTGGGCGCCTGAGCCTACTCCAGTGTCAGTCTGAACCATCCGTATAAATCAGGATGTCACCGTTCTTGATGACTTCTCTGCTCTCCCATTCTCTCCTTGTAGGGAACTTCACTTCAAAGTTCCTTTCGGGGTATGTTTGTTTGGTCATGTGATCCGTATCTTCAAGATCGAGGCCGTATTGTTTCTGATATGTTGTCAGAATACAACAGTGACCTATTAATCGTGCGACATGCCAGAATTTTTAGCGCGTATTGCTGCTAAGCATGCGCTTCTGCAAATGAGCCGGTCCATGGGCATAAACCCCAGGCTCATTTTCAGGCTAGCCTTTGGAGTGGTTCTCAGTGTACCCGTAATACTTATGCAGACCAGTCGCTGCAATCTCGTTAGTTCCTCGACATTGGTTTTGTTCTCGGTGGCTTTCCACCATACGACCGCTCCATACACAAGTGTAGGTCTCACTACACATTTAAATATGTAATAGGCCGTGTGCGGTCTGAGGCCGCATGGACTGGAGTGAGCCAACCGACGCAAAGAGGGCTGCGCGGGCCTTATCTCTGTACTTCACGTTGTCTCCCCAGAACAGTTTCCTGTCTAGTATTAGGCCCAAATATTTAACACTGTTAGCAAGTTGTAGTGTTAATCCGTTGAGGGTGGGCGTGGCAACATCCACCACGTTATGTTTCCTTGTAAAAGTATTAATTCGGTTTTTGTCGGGTTAGCCTTAGACCAGCTTCTCCGGCCCAGATTTGGATCTGGTCCAGCGCCGACTGCAGAAGGTCCGACAAGGTTTGAGGGAACTTACCTCTCACAAGTACCACAATGTCATCGGCATATGCCATCACCTCAAATCTGCTGCCTCTTAATCTCTCTAGTATTTCGTTGACCGTCAGGATCCAGAAGAGAGAGGATAATATCCCTCCTTGCGGTGTACCTGTACTAACTGTCTTCTCTTTTTTGACCCGCAAAAAGGTGGCCTTGATTTTCCTATTTCTGAGCAAATCCGACGATCAAGTCGTTAGGTTGGGTCAACCCCGTAACGGGTCATAGCATTAATAATGCTCGTAACAGTAGCATTGTTAAAAGCCCCCTCGATATCTAGGAAGGCCGCTGGCGTAAATTCCTTTTGTTATAAGGATTTTTCTATCGTCCCGACTACTTTGTGTAGCGCCACTGATCTGCCCGAAAGATATGCATGCAGGTTAACACAGATTCCCCTGACATCCATCGAGTTTTTAATGTGAGAAACCATCAGCCTTTCTAACGTTTTTAGTAGAAAAGATGTTAAGCTGATTGGTTTAAAGTCCTTCACATTATGGTGATTCAACCTGCCTTTCGGAATGAAGACCACTCGTGTTTTAGTCCATTGTTCGGGTATTGTCCCAAATCGTAGGCAAGTGCTATAATGCAGTCTAGGGATGATGGACCTCTCTGCTCGTTGAAGCATAACTGGCAAAATTTCATCGATCCCTGTGACTTTGAAGGGTTTGAATGTGCGTATTGCCCACTCAATTTTTACCTCGTCTGTTACTTCCATTATCGGTTGTTCATCCAACGGTGCTTGGTTAGCTGATTCCGGAAAGTGGACTTCCAGTAGCATGTCCAGGTACTTGTTTGGATCCCCTGCCGAGTCCCCATTTTCATTACGTAGGAAGGATGGGAAAAAATTCTCAATTGCCCAAACACCTTGTGGGGCATAGCGCGTCAACTGTTCTATTTTCCCAGTTGACGTTTCGACGGCATAAACTGGTTTCGAAGAATGCAGTCGCCAGCATGCACCTCCTGAAAAAGGGCAAAAATGGAGTTACTGTAAGGATCTTCTTAAGTCTGGCAGCCTCTGTACATCCCTCAAGGTTCTCATAGAATTCTCTGCATGCGTCACGTTTGGATCGTCTTATCTTCTTTTTTAAAAGAGATAACTCCATTTTATATCGGTCTCAGTCCTCCGCCTTACCGGACCGCCTTGCGTTGTTGAATGCACTCCGTGCCTTGGGTCTGGATTCCGTAAGTTCACCATTCCACCATAGGGCGACGTTTTCCCTTACGGGCTTTTCCGGGCAAACGTCTTTAAAATTCGATACAAGAATTTTTGTTAGTTGGTCTACCTGTTCACTGATTTGCCCTGGAGTCGTTAGGTCCAGGTCCAATGATGCAAGTTGTCTCCTTGTTTTCCTCGTTTAAACATCCCACTGTGCCTTTCTTGAGTTCCGAAAACGTTTAATACCGGTCTCAGATCGCCCGATATCCCAGCATAACCACTGCTGGTCCGAGAGTGACGGAAGGTCGGGAACTCGCCAACCTCGTATCTTTTCAATCATACCTGGGGTTGTCAAGGCAACATCAGTTACCTGCGCTCTGTTTCTGGTAATAAAAGCGGGTTTATTACCCGTGTTGACTATATCGAGGTTTGTTGATATTAGGAATTCTAATAAGTGCTTACCTCTTTCATTTATGTCCTGGTATGATCGGTTCCGCATCATCACGGCCGACAGCAGGCAATTCCGCGGGGCGGTGTTACCTGTCCCCACTTCCCAGTCCACTGTAGTTGTGTCTCCATTGCTAAGTTGCAGGATTAAAATTACATTTAGTTCTTTTTTGACGATAATGCACGTTCTCACTTTGCCGCAGTCTGTTGGTTGGAACACGCTGAGTGTACTGCCAAATTCACAGACCGCATTCTCATACAGATGCAGCTCCTGTATCCGCGCATTGGAGGCGTGTCCCTGGCTAAGGTGCCGAAGCAGGTTGACCGTTGTCGCCTCAGCTACCTTCCCCGGCTCAACTTTTATGGATATCCAAAGTGGATCATCCCCCCGTTGGCCTGTACTTTATCCGCGGACCCCCCTGTCTACAATCAGATCTGGTTCCGCGGATTAAGTTTTTAGCTCCACTGATTAGAACAGTTTCCAGTGCGATACAGCAAGGTTTGTGCTCTGTCCTTTTATAAGAGACAGAACTTCAGATGCGTTGGAGTGGGGAACGACTACCTTGGCTGTAATTAGTCTTGGTATGGACGACCCCTCCACTACCTCTAAGCCCGGAAGATCCTTAGCGATCATTCCAACGGTAGACTGAAGCCAATCCGGAGAGAATACTTCGCTGCAGGTCACCGCTATGTGGCTGCGAACAATGTGGCTGCCTTCAAAGCGGAGTGATTCCACCTCCGGTGACATGGCAAACTCCAGCAGTTCTTCGGAGATGCGTTTGAGGATTGTTTGAATCGCTTCATCACCGAGCCGTCATTCGAGCCGTCATTCGAGCTGCTCAAGTTTATTGATGACAGTCAACTTGTGGTGACTCGCTGCCACATCCCTAAAGGAACGGGCTGCTGTCTGCTGTCGCCGCTTTTTGGTCGTCTTACTACCTGTGGAGAATTTTTCCTTGGATCTGATTTGACCGCAGGAAAATATAAATTAGATTTTTCAAATAAAACTTGTACATTATATGTACGATAATTCCAGAAAACGTGCTAAAAGCGATAAAAAATGTTTCTTAATATTTTTCGCTAAAATCGCATGGGGAATGAGCTTATGTGCCAATTTCTGGATACCTTGTATACTATTTACCGTAACCCCTAGTGGGCATAGTGCGCCAACTACTCCCATGTAATATCTGAAAATTTGATTATGACTAGAAATTGCTTTTATGAAAAAAAAAATATAGAAATCTTCTAAACCCTATATTTCCCCTTTCTAATAACATCTGTTTCCAATTTCCATTTCAGATTCACTATGAAGACGATACAATTGCACTTATTCATAGTCGCCTCCATTCACTTAACTTTCGGATTTGGGCTCGACTTCAGCCCAGAAACATCATTGGATAAAGACTTCAGATACATTTCGTTCAAAGGTAACATAGTGTTGCATCTATCGTACAAATCCAAGACGTCTTCATACTTCATACATCACCCACTGACCATATTGCTTCTTTTGCAGACATATCCACCGTCTCCGATAAATTTACAGATGGCAACGTAACATTTTTCTCTCGACTTCTATTTGATATAGCCCGCGATCAAGTGATTGTTGGTGCCAGGTATGTTATGTATCTAAGTCAAGTATCTATTTCCTCCCACTTGCACAGCCCGTGCATTAAACAATAAATAGCTGCGCGTATTTATTTTATCTTCTGAATTTTGTATTATTGTACATTTTGAAATAATATTTACAGAGACTCACTTTATCGTCTTTCGCTTCGTCTTAAATTGCGCGAGTATTCATCATGGGCGGCGCGTCCATCAATGATAACAACATGCCAAGATAAGGGACAAAGCGAACACGAATGCCACAACTATGTGATGGTGCTGCAGAATTACGGCGATCTTTTATATGCATGCGGAACGAATGCATTTAGTCCTATGTGTTCATGGCGACAGGTGGGTCTATGCAGAAAATTTGATGAATGTCCTTGGGGGGGGGGGGGTTGAAAATTCGAGTGACTAAACACTCATTCCTTTTGCAGATGGAGAATCTGACCACCATAAGCTACGAGAGTGGTGTCGCCAAGTGTCCATACAATCGAAGAGCCAATGTTACGTCGTTGATCACAGATAGTGGTTATATGTTTGTCGGACTACCAACTGATTTTTCCAGCGGCGATTTTGCAATATTACGAGCTGACCTTACTCAAACTGCGCCAGCTGCAGCGCGTGAATTGAACAACACAAGGGTCAGCTTAGTAAGTCATTCATACAGCTCAAACATTAGTTAAACAATTAAAATTGTACAATATTTAATATTTCTGCAGAATTCCAATGGGCTACTTCGGTCAAAACAGTACAATTCCAAATGGTTAGAGGAGCCTCAATTTGTGGGCAGTTTTGAAAGTGGAGAATTTGTCTACTATGTATTTCGCGAGGTAGCTGTTGAGTATAAGAATTGTGGGAAGGTAAGTAATTAAAAAATAAAAATAAAAAAATATATTTGCAGGTAAGGAGCTTCAATTTTTTTTATAATTCTCTTTACAGACAATTTATTCAAGAATTGCGCGTGTATGCAAACGAGATCCGGGTGGATCGTCTATTTTAAAGGACAGTTGGACGTCGTTCATGAAAGCTAGACTTAATTGTTCCCTGCCAGGAGCGTATCCATTTTATTTCAATGAGGTGCAAGGTATTAGCTATTCACTGGATGACGATGTTCTATATGCAACGTTTACTACATCGCAGTAAGTACCTTAATATGACTAACATAGTTATATGATAATAAGGATAGGTAAATTTTGGTTTCGGATCGAATTGTTACTCTTCCTTGTTAATTTACAATAGTTTAGACATGCTTCTGTAAGTCTGCGTTTCTTTTTTCGAATGGTTCTTCGGGGAGGAGTAAAAAACCACCCGTGCAATTCTTAGAAAAAAGACTTCGACTTTCGATATCATACTTAAAAAAGCCGATTTCACGTTACTAAAAACGCAATGACTTACACAATACACAAGGAACACTGCAATAAATATCGGATCATAGCATTCCCCTAATATCCAAAAGTTATACCGTTTAAAAGAAATAACTCTTTATAGTGACAAATTTTTGTTCTGCTTTCACAGAATTTTTCTATTTAATCCCATTTTCCTTCATTTTTCACAAACATAACATGGCAATTCTCTATCAAAAATTCAACCTAGGTTTTAAGGTAATCAAATCGTGTTAACCTGATTTTAATCCAATCAAATGCAAAAACAAAATGAAAAACGGTAAATACATACGTTTGTTTACACACAAAAACTAAAAAGGTTTAGATAATCGACACAAGGAATTATTTCACCTTTCCGCGCAAAATTACATATGAAAACTGTCAACAATTTCGCTCTCACGAAAAATGTTCATAACCTCGGTACTAACATATTTCACACGAAATCGGCGACTTGCGTTGGTTCCCTGCGGGTTTCAATCTAGGGCCGGTTGAGCAATGTTGTTCGGCCCTTTTCGGAGAGTGCGACTTGCGTTGGTTCCCTGCGGGTTTCAATCTAGGGCCGGTTGAGCAATGTTGTTCGGCCCTTTTCGGAGAGTGCGACCTATACATTGCCACTTTTGCTTTTTTAAGTGTATCCTGTCCTGACAGTAATAGTAAGGCGGTCGTCGTTAGAAATGACCTCCGGCCATCGTATGTGTAGGATGTGCCGTAGACACTGGTTCACAACAGTTTGCAATCTAGTTGTTATCTTCTTGGTCACCTTCCAAGTTGAACAGCCATATAGAAGCACCGATTTTACGTTGGTTTCGAAGATCCGAAGTTTGGTGCGTCTTGAGATATTGTTGTTTTGGCAGAAAGGAGTCAAACCGAAAAAAAGCTGCACGAGCCTCTTTGATGCGGGACTGTACATCAGCATACGCTCAACCATCTGCTGTAACTACGCTTCCTAGGCAGCGGAAATTGTCAACTTCCTCGATTGCCTGCCCCGAAACACAAATTCCGCTTTGCCTTCCTGGATTCAAGCTCAATTACTTAGTCTTGACAGCCTTGATTTTCAGCCCCGCATTACGGCTTTGCACAGCATCAGACATTTGAGCTATTTGATCCGATTTATTTAATAGAAGACAAATATCATCAGCATAGTCTACGTGTTGAAAGTATTTGAACAACTTTCATCTTATACCTTTGTTCTGGTGTTCTTGAAGTGTGCCGCTTAGTACATCATTAATAGCAATTAAAAACAGTATAGGTGACAAAATGCAGCCTTGTCTCACTACGCTATGCACCTCGAGAGGATCTGGTAGCTTACTATTGTGTAAGACGTGACATTGGACTCCCTGGTAGGACTCCTTGATGATGGAAATTATTTTATCTGGTATGCCTCTCCTACGTAAAGCCCTCCAGATATATTCCCGGTCGCTGTCAAACGCCTCCTCGAAATCGATGAACATGAGATATAATGGGGATCTCCACTCTGCGGATTGTTCAATAATAATTTGGAGGGTGTTGATGTGGTCGCTACATGAGAAGCCCTCGCGAAAGCGAAAGCGGCTTGTTCATCATTCAATGTGCGGTCAACTGTTTGTTTGATCCGGTTAAAGATTATTTTTGTCATCAGTTTGGAGACTGCTGGGAGAAAACAGATCCCACGCCGATTATTGCGATCCTTCAAGTTGCCTTTTCTCGGGATCTTAATAATGACGCCCTTCTTCCACTCTTTAGAGAGAGGCTCGATTTCTCAACACTGTTGGATAAAGGGGAGAAGAATATCCGCAGTAGCATTGGCATCCGCTTGAAAAAGTTCCCTGTGGTATCGAGTATAAGAATAACCCACAACCTTTCCCGACTTGTCGCCAAATGCGGCTAAATGAGCAGGAGGTGTCCCACTAGAAGTTAGATCAAATATAATATACACGTTGGGCGCAAATTATTGCCCCTTTTTCTTCTTTTGTGAATTATTTCAACCTTAATAGCCGCCATACATTATCCGATCCGTCGTCCGATCGATCGGCCGATGGATCGGCACAAAATATCTGCCGATTTCCACTGCACACACACTGAGCGATTTTCGTGCGATGCGATAACGAATGACAATTCAAAAAATAGGTTATGATTCACTCCCAATCCAACCTAGATTCATTTTTGTTAACTATTTGGATGTGTGTGGTATTTTCGTATACCACATATTTGATATTTCAATTACAGTGCCATTTAAATCATAAGAATCCTTCAAATTTCATCATTTAATAATTTGGCAATTTGACATTCACTTGCGATAATCACATACACTATCCAATCGATCGTCACCGATCGATCGCACGAAAATCGCACAAAAATATCGGCAGATCAAAATTGATCGGCCGATCGGTGCGATTTCACATACACAGGCCGATCCATCGGCCGATATCGATTTCGGGCGACGGATCGGCCGATCGATCGGTGTGTGTATGGCACGTTTAAGGTAGCTTATGGTAAGGTCTAACAAGATTGTGGTTTTGGTGTTTTAGGACAAACGGTATCCCACGCGTCAAGTCGATTGCACATTTCGTTTTCATTGATTAATTCAAATCACACTCACCCCACATTGGCCGGCAAATTATTCGGCTATCCGTTGTCACTTCTGAATATGTGTTTAGTGTCATTGGCCCCTGCACGAAATATGCATGGGCGCGTCAACATCTCTTGCATTTCTATGCCTTGTTGACATTTCGGTAGCATATCTACTTTTCGGACGTGCAGTTGCTAGCATGCACCTCCGTCATTTAGACCTTGAAAATTTCTGCTTAACATATTATAGATGGTCCCGCCACTACATTGGCGCTAGCATAAGTTATGCTTTTGGTTTTTATCGGGTTTCTAACATGCATAAAATCATAAAATCTGACAATCCCAGAACTAGGAGTTAACAAGCCAGGCTCTGAGGAGATCCTCACAAGTATTTTTCAACTTAGCTACCGGCTATCATGTTAATGTTAAATTCTGTTTCTGTCGTTTGGAGAACCTATCGACTCCGTATGATAGTTACGGAGAGTGGTTCCCTTTTTCGCTCTAATACAACTCTTAAGAGTCCGGACAATAAATAAGATTGCGATTAGATTATCCAATACCCTGTTGAACTAATTGATCTAAAAAGTGCTTAAATCCCGTTCTCCTTTCAGAAACAGTATCCACGGTTCGGCCGTATGTTCCTACAATTTGTCAGCTATCAACGAAGCTTTCAGCGGACCTTTTAAGGACCAATCAAATCCCGACAGCATTTGGAAGAGTACAGACTCACCGTATCGATCACAATATGAATGCAAATTTTCTACAGACCCAAGTGCCCGTTACAGACAACTCACCGATTCATCGCGATTCCAACTAATGGATCAGTCTATTCAACCGATATCCGATAGACCTCTGTACTTCTCAAAACTCGAGCGTTTCGTCCACATTTCAGTCGACATGCTTCCCACAAAGCATTCATCAGCGTCACCCGTTCTCTACGTATCGACCGAAACAGGGATCATAAAGAAGATCTTCATCCTGCCACATAATGGAGAGGCCTGTGTCATCGAACTATGGGAAGCGAACAGTCAACGAGATGGAACCAAAATTCATACTGTACAATTTCTGAAAGAAACAGAATCCTTATATGTAGGAACAGACTCGGAACTAATGCGCATTCCGGCCCAGCATTGTCATAGACATGTTTCGAAAGCATCCTGCCTAAATGCCATGGATCCCTACTGCGGCTGGAATGAGCTTAAGGAGGTCTGCTCACCGGCGCCGAATATGGATCCGCATTTGCGGTATTGGATTCAGAATGCATCACAATGTCCACTCCTAACGGCTCCGGTTGATGGGGGCTGGTCGGCCTGGTCGGATTGGTTCAAATGTGCCCAAAATACAGAACAGGACATTGACATTGTTAGCGGCAACATCGACATGTGCCTGTGTCGCCGACGAACATGCAACAATCCTACGCCGAAAAATGGCGGTGAATCCTGCAAGGGAATAGATATTGTAGTAAGCAATTGTACTGTGAACGGCGATTGGACTGAATGGAGTCCTTGGTCAGCCTGCTCCCAAACGTGTGGAATGGCCGTGAAATATCGAAGACGTTCCTGCGGGAATCCCAAGCCTGCCTACGGTGGTCGAACTTGTGTCGGGGCTGATCGTCAAGAATTATATTGTACAAACCTACCACCCTGTCCAGGACCGCAACCACAACCTATCGACGGAGGTTGGGGGCCATGGGGAAGCTGGAGTGAGTGTAGTGCACCGTGTGGCGGTGGCTTCAAAACACGGCGCAGAAAATGCAATAGTCCGAAGCCCAGCCATGGCGGATTGGAATGCTCCGGATGTCATATCGAATATGAAGCGTGCAATACGAAATCCTGTCCAGAAATAAAGAAGATGAGTACATGGACGCCGTGGTTGGAAGAAGTTAACAGTTCCAGCTCCAATGAAGGTGGTCGTTTGGAGAAACGCTATCGGTTCGCTTGTCGAGCTACGGTCACCAACGCCAATTTGTTGCGATTCGACACGCCGAAGGAAGAGAAACGTATATGCTATGATGATGGATCATGTCAAAGGTAGTTTTGTGATTTTGCAGACAATAAGCGGATGTGGATTTCCTTTTTTTTCTTAAACAGATTCGGTGTGGACAGCGAAAACGGTGAATGGACGGACTGGTCACCATGCAGCGTGTCTTGTGGTGGCGGTCAACAGTTTCGACGCAAGATTTGTGATGGCGACGAATGCAAGGGAAACCTTCAAATGGCCAGGGCATGCAACACGCATTCATGTGCGGCTTGGGGTTGCTGGAGTGACTGGACGCCGTGTTCGGTGCCTTGCGGAACAGGAGTTAGAGCTAGAAAACGGAATTGTCTCAATGGCGACTGCGAGGGTAGCTTTAGAGAAGAAGAAGTTTGCGATATGGGACCATGTAATAATCAAGGTAAGAAAAAAACCGATTTTCAAGCCTCTATGGGTTATTAAAAAGAATAATTCTTATGCGTCGATTAAAGCCGCGCGGTTTGAATCGACGCATGGAAATTACTCTTTTGAAATTTACATTGCTAGAAGCGGCTGAACGACTGTAATTTGGTGGCTATCATAAGAGCAACTTCATATTTGGTCACAAAATACTCTCGCTCAGCGGCGACTAGCAATAAGCATCTTTAGTCTCGTAGAAAAGTCAGAATATTCCTAGTTGAACTGGCGACGCATAGCGATCGGCGTCTTTCACAAATAGTTGCTTTTCAATGGAAATGATTTCGCACTCCCCTTGCGAGTTCCGCGGCTTAAGGGGTTGCTACCCTCAGTATACAGCAATAGAACACTCGCTACAGCGGTAAAGTCGCGAACCGCGATGTGTCACGCGGTGAAGCAAGAATATACCATCAGTTTAAAGCGGATCCTAAGTTTTATCAAACCAGTGTTTTTATTTGCCCTTGAATTGAACATTCCGCCTGTGACCACAATTTTTGTACTTTTCAAATTTTTTATTTTTTTAATTATGTATTCGGAGGAGGCGTGACCAAACATCAATCACTTCATTCAAAATCACGAAGCCTACACAACTTTTAAAGTTAATTGACATATCTTGCATAAATTAAGGCTTTTTGAGCATTTAACCTCTTTATTTGATGAAGTTATGCCTAGGTTTGATCATAAAATACGATTCTATGCCTTTATGTTTTTTTTTTACCGAACATACCTAGATTACGATCACAATTTTCGTTCACTTCCCTCCGATAAAAGACAGCCGTGAATCTCTTTTAATCTTAACTGTTTTTATTTTTATGTATTTATTTTTCCGCCGAAGAAGTCATCTCAGCCGGAATAGGCGTCCAGGGCGTGGCAATCTGCATTTCTCTCGTTTTATTTCCGTTACTTTCGTGGCTTTTTACGATGATCTACTATAAACGACAAAACGCCGAACGTAATCGAAATTGCTTGCCCTCATCCCAGTGTTACGGCTCGTATCCCAACCAGTATGAGAGCCTACCAACGAAGGATGTAAGTTACCTTTATTTTAAATGGACTGTCGAGTATATTATTAACTATGTGATTTATTTCTCATGCAGCTCAATGAACGTCAACGTGTCAAACCGAAACGCCAGTCCAGCTTTAATTCGGGCAACAAGCACATGGGACACGGAACACTAACGAAAGCCTCAAATCTTGCCTGTAACTATAATACACCCAAAGTTCTGTCCAAGTCGGACTGTGACTCGTCAACGTTGAAACGTAACTCACAATTGAATAATGCCAGATTACATCGAAATGTGGGAAATGTAGACGATGAGAAGTTCTAGGAAATAGTTTGTTAAAATATTAGGCGTATACGATTGTGTTATGAAATTAGAAAGGGCTAGCGATATGAAGGGGTGCATCAAGTCGTCAAATTAATTATTGTATAATTTTATTGAATCGAGGTTTTACTTTAAATAGTAGGCATTGGATTAAATGAAGTACTCTGAAATGTAGGAGCCACTACTGCCGTTATTTGCTTTCAGCCTTGATAGTCGATAGTGGTAAGACTTTATTCCACTATAGACTATCATGGCTTCTGGATTTCAAAGACGAAACCTTTTGCATTTAGCTTATTTATTCGGCGCCTCTTACTTTTCGATGGTACTCAATTCCAGTCTACTGCCTTATTTCCAGCTAAAGCCAGATATATATCAAGGACAAACGTAAAACTACTCAACAGTCTGAGTCGTTAATCATTTTCAATTCTACAGTATAACAAACAAACTCAAACAAACATGTGCTTCACTCATTGTATTCTTGCTCATCTATTAATTCCTACATAAAACTTAAGGTACTCTGAAAAGGCCATTAACTATGCATTTTAACAACTAAAATAAACCTAATTAAGAGTAATTTAACTGCCAATTATGATAATTGTGCCATTAGTTGTATCAGAAACATTAAAATTCTAAAATTAGAAGATAAAAAGATTGTACTATATATATTGTACTTGTTAACTGTAAGCAAATTTTCTATATTTTGTTTTTTACGAATTCAAAATTCATGCATTATTGATTATACATAGTGTAATACGAATTTTTGTAGCTCATATTGAGCTTTTTGATTATATATCTACGCGTATAAGTGTAAATAGAAATTTATTTACTAAAAAAGACAAATATTAATTGAGCAATAATGCAGAAATAACAACCCAATAATTTCTATATGCCAAATATATATTTTTTATTGATGTGTACAGTATTGAATTGAACTCATTAAATGAGATAACGGAAACAATGCTCGTGTAATGTATTTTAAGTAATATATTGTATTATATACTTAATAATAATAAATACTTTGCTAATTTATAAATAAAATTGATTATATTGAATTTTTGTGTGTATTTTGTGTTTTGACTTTTTTTTGCTTTTTTGAAGCATAAGATAAGATAACGTTTTGAAAAAACGATAAAATTATTGGATATATGATTTAGTGGCTTTTATATCTGTTTTATTATGTATTAGCGAAGAAGTGAAGCGAAATCAGAATCATCATCTGCTGACTGGTTCGACGAAGAATGCAAAGACTCACTTGACGCGAAAAACGAGGCCTACAGACAATGGATTCAACGAGGAACCAGAGCCAGAAGAGAAAAATATGACGAGCTACGGCGAATATCGAATAGAATAATTAGACGTAAGAAACGTAAATACTTTGACGAGCAGTTGCTGAACATAAACGAAAACTTAGCTAATAGGAACACCAGACAAGCGTACAAACTAGTAAATACAATTAAGAACGGCTACCAAGCCAGGACTAGCCTTTGTAAGGACAAGGATGGAAACATCATCAGCGACACCGATGGTATTGGCAAGCGATGGGCCTCATATTTTGAAGAGCTTCTAAACCGACCATCTAACATCCCCACACAGGAAGCTCCCGACGATATTGTTGATCTAGGCCCACCCATTAAGCCCCCGACGGTAGAGGAAGTTGATCTCGCCTTGCGGTCACTAAAACGAAATAAAGCGCCGGGCGCTGACGAGATTCCAGCTGAACTGCTAAAATTCGGTGGAACGAGTCTAGTTGATGCCATACATCAATTAATCCTGCGAGTATGGGAGATCGAGGAGATCCCAGACGATTGGCGCAGAAGCATCATCTGTCCAATTCATAAAAAGGGAGATAAACTGCGGTGTGAGAACTACAGGGGCATCTCACTAGTTTGTACGTCCTATAAAATTTTGACGAAAATTCTGGAAAATAGAATAAAACCGTACGCAGAACGAGTCATTGGCGAATATCAAAGCGGTTTCAGACCTGGGCGCTCCACAACCGATCAGCTCTTCTCAGTCAAACTGATACTCCAGAGGTGCTGGGAATACAACGTAAACGTATACCAAATCTTTGTCGACTTCAAGCAGGCATACGACAGTATCGATCGTGGAGTACTGTACAACATCATGCTGCAATTTGGTATACCAGCAAAATTAGTGCGACTGACAAAGATGACGATGATCAACTCCGTCTCACAAGTCAGGATCCAGAATAGACTTACCGATCTATTTGAAACACGCACTGGTTTGAAACAGGGCGATGGACTGGCACCGACGCTCTTCAACCAAGCACTGGAATACGTTATTCGGGCCATGAATATGGACAACAGCAAGACGCTGCTCATCAAGTCGACACAATTAGCAGCGTACGCCGACGACATCAACATCATGTCCCGAAGATTGGCTGACGCAGAAGAACTTCTGCATACGCTCGATACCGCTGCAAAGGAAGTTGGATTACGTATTAACGAGGGTAAAACTAAAATAATGATGCAATCGGTGACAAGGACACCTGCACAACCAAGCATCAACGTGGGGGACCTCAACATCGAGTTCGTGAACAACTTCATTTACCTGGGTTGCAACCTGTCAAGGGACGCCAACGAAACTGACGAAATCAAGCGACGGATACAGTTAGCTAATAAGACTTTTTTCTCGGTTCTCCCCATAATGAAATCGAAGCATGTGCACAGAAACACGAAGCTCCGCGTGTACAAACCCATTATGCGACCAGTGCTATGCTATGGCTGCGAAGCATGGACCCTAACTCAAACCTCCGAAAACATGCTAGACACTTTTGAACGTAAGGTTCTACGGCGAATTTTCGGGGCTGTTTGCGATCGAGATGGATGGCGCATCCGGTACAACCATGAGTTGTATGAAATGTACGAGGAGCTGCAAGTCTCGAAAATCGTCAAACTACAACGACTTCAATGGGCAGGGCATGTACAAAGAATGGACGACGATCGCATGCCTAAGAGAGTAATGAATGCAGAACGAGTCGACGGAGCGAGACTGCGAGGACGACCGAGATCTCGTTGGGAGAGCTCAGTAGGTGTGGACGCCGCGCAGCTGCTGGGCCTCCAAAACTGGAGGACCCGGTCACGTGACCGAGATAATTGGAGGACAATGATCCAGGCGGCCAAGGCCCGACGTCGGGCTGTCGCGCCACGATGATGATGATGATCTGCTCAGCGATTTAAAAGATAGCTCGGCATATATATGGATCACTGAAACAAATGTCTAAAGTTTTTTTTTATATTAAAAATAAATGACAGTTTTAAAGTTTAGTACAGTAGATAACAAAAATAAACAACTGGCGCAAAAGTCCAAATTTGGACCAAGGCTTCAAGATGAGTTACCATCATTTAATTTACTAGATCGATTTGCTAGATAACAACACGCTCAACCAAGTTGCTTACCCTAAATGGGTACTCATTTAACAGTTGACAAATAACAAAAGCGACAATTATAAAGTACTAGCTGAATGAGCTCGTTTCGCTCGCTCTTTCATCTAGGGCTCGCTACGCTCACAACATTCACACTAATTTTGGTCGTTTTAGACATTTGTTCATGGTCATTTACTCCAGGGATGGGGGCTTTGGTAGCGCATCATCATCATCATCGTGGCGCGATAGCCCGATGTCGGGCCTTGGATCATTGTCCTTCAATTATCTCGGTCACATGACCGCGTCCTCCAATTTTGGAAGCCCAGTAGCTGCGCGGCCTCCACACCTACTGAGCTCTCCCAAAGAGATCTCGGTCGTCTAGGCAGTCTCGCTCCATCGACTCGTTCTGCATTCATTATTCATTATCTTTGGCATGCGATATTTACTAGTTTGTACGCTTGTCTGGTGTTCCTATTAGCTAAGTTTTCGTTTATATTCAGCGACTGCTCGTCAAAGTATTTACGTTTCTTACGTCTAACTATTCTATTCGACATGCGCCGTAGCTCGTCATATTTTTCTCTTCTAGCTCTGGTTCCTCGTTGAATCCAATGTCTGTAGGCCTCGTTTTACGCATCAAGTGAATTCGTCGAATCAGTCATTTCGCGCTCGCCGGGCTCAGCTTAAAAATTAGGCACATTTGCATTTTTGGATCGATATCAATACAAGTTTATTATTTTGTGTGAAAGAAACGGCAAATTTTTTTCAAATCACAAAACTCACTATAATGAGCTTGAGCATGCCACCTGCAAATTGACGATAAGTGGAATCAAATATGCTTCGTGTATCGAATCGTAAAAATTGAATTACTAAGTGACACACACGATAGTGTATTTGAATTGAAGGAGTGAGTGAAAAAAATAATATAAATGCCACCAAAAAAAATACAACGATTTGCTCGCGCCTCGATTCGATTATACATGTATAGGTATATCGTGCCTACAAGTGTCTATAGGAACTTTATCGACTATCGTGACAACTCCCATACGTGTACACTTGAAGGATATTCATCGATACGTTTCCAAGTTCAGCAAGTAAACATAAAGTGTCACATCTCTAACACATGCAGGTTCAAATGGAATACGTTGGAGACATTCAATAACAATATTCAATTATCAAGTGGCACGCGATTCCAGTGAATGTGAATGGGCTGAGAGTTTCATGAATATTATGAGAACAGAGGAACCTCTCGGGTTACTTCACCTCTCATATTCAACATATCACGGGTGAATATTACCTTTACTTAAGAAGTGTGAACATTTTGAAGTTGATTGCTTTTGTCAAGGTTGCGTTACTACCATGTATATGTATATTATAGTTAGACTAAATATCACACGAAATGAAACCTACCGGCCAAGGCCCAACTTCGGGCTGTCGCGCCACGATGATGATGATGAAATGAAACATACACATATGACTTTCGGAGGTCAATATTGTGCACGAAAAATAGTTGAAGTCAAGAGCCTGCCCTTTATAAGAAAACGGTATCATGAATTGCATTGATTTTAGGGGTGGTTGACCTTGGTAAAACGGATAGGATACCCTATAACAGGGAAAAATAGTGAAAAAGAAAAACTTCCTTTGTTTCAATTTATTTTTCATGCGTTATCACAAAACTATTTACAAATTATTCCAGACATTTTACAAATATATAACTCAAAATATGGTATTCTCATATATCCAATCTACATACTGACTAACCCTTGTGTAAATTCCCGGATGATTCTGCTCGCCGCATCGTAAGCCCCAGGATACAACTCCAACGACCACCCATCGCTTATTCTTCAGCTGAACCAATAATGGACCGCCACTATCACCTTGACAGGAATCACGACCACCCTCCTCGGATCCTGCACACATGACTGTGTCCGAAATACGATTCACAAACGCCTCTTTGCATCGGGACTGGCCCCAAATCGGTACGGCGACCTCCATTAAAAGATTGGAATGCGGACCGCCGAAGAATGTCGTACCCCAACCAGTAACAATTCCTATGTATCCTTCCCATGTCATGTCACGCGGCGTCATACACACTGGCCAAATATAAGTATTGAAAATCGTTGGTCGATCCAACTTTATAATGCAAATATCATTCTCGTAGGTGGCCGGATTGAAGTCAATGTGCTGTCGAACTTGCAGTGCGCGAAAATCACGCGATCTTGTCTCGTTATATTCCCGGAAATCATATTCACCCAGCCGGATGAAAATATCCTCAACTGCGAATTGATCCGTGCAATGAGCCGCCGTCAGAACATGACGATCGGTTACCAGGACTCCTCCACAATAGGCATGCGGATATCCACGACGCATGATAGCCGCCATCCAGGGCCATTCATCGGATTTTGCAGGTCGTCCTCCAGAAATTTTAGGGAATTGTTTCGTAGCAAGTCCGCATCCTCGATTTTCCGGCTTATTGACAATTCGTCCGGCTTCATCAGCCATCAGATCGTCAGTGCTTTCTTCGTGCCCACCGAAGAAGGATTCAACCTTTGGTCCGGCATTACCGCTGGCTAAATCCTCCTGACAACAAACTCCGATTGCCCTGGAAGCGAATGGTAATGATTTTATGGTTTGAGTTGTAGCAAAAGGGGATTTCTGAATACGGTACTCACGATCGTTCAATGATACATAGATAGTCGAAAACTTTCAAAAAGTTCGCCTTGAAGTCGGGTAGTGTACAGTACTGCAGATGTCTGCAATGGCCTGGCGCTCCATTGGGCGTGACACATGCTTGATAGGCCTTATTTGGCTAAAGTGGTCGATCAGATTACAATTCAACATTATGGGTGTAGGTGTGTGAAAAGAAATTACCGGATTAAACATCGCAAGAAATCGCTTTTTGACAGCATGCGAGTTTGATGATGAACTATCCAGATCTTCGATTGATGGGATACTCAACGCATCTGAAGAATAAAATATAGGGTCAACATATTTCCAATAATCATTTTTATAATAATTTTATTATGTATATCACTAAAAATAATACACTTTTGTTTGTCATGAATATGGTTTTGCGCGAGATACACGGAAGCAGGTTGGGCAGCATGTTCAATGCAGCAGATGGAGTGGTTTTAAGAGCCCCAAAAATAGCCCCGTCTTTGCACCTTCCCCAGCAGTTTACGGTTGGCCTCTATCTTTAGAGCAGTCCACCATACAAATACTTCATATATATGAATGGGACAGAGAACCGCTACATCCGTCACATGCATCCAATATAGAATATTCTGCTGCAAGCCCATTCCCTGTCTATAGCACTTTTACAAGACTATAAAACAATAGTGGCTTTATTCACCCGTTCCTGTAGATTGAGCTTCCATCCCAACTTCCTATCTAAGACAAATCCCAAAAATTTTACCTGATCAGCGAAAGCCCAGCCTTGTCCCATTTAGCATCGGATTTTCCACTGGAGGTATTCTGTACCTTCTTGTGACGAGGACTAGTTCCGTGCTATTCAGATTTAAGGTCAAACCGCAGCGTTCTGCTCATCTGGTAAGTACTGGATTTTTGACATTTTTGTATGAGATTTCGCACAAATAACGGAGGTCAGTACCTTCCTTAAATGGGAAATTATCCATAGAAAAATTGCACAATCCCAGAATAGATTTCCCTGGGTTCGTACTACCTACATCGAAAATTCGCTGGGCGATTTTTCATTTTTCATTTTATTGTTGAAACGATTGTTTTTGGACCGAATTTTTCATGTCAAAATACGGCTGTGACGGTGACCCACAGCTACAGCCCTCTTTTTTCCAAAAGTGCATTGTGAATTTAGGATGAACGTCTTCAAATTTGGTCTTAAGACTTAGGCTATTTATTTAGTCGTTTGACTTCTGTATATTTTTTCCAGCCCACGTTTTCCAGTAAGAGTGCGATATATCGCTGCGAAAAGTGTGCAACCTCATAAAGACAAAAGGCAAAACCGTTTATCTTAACGTTTAACAATTTATAAAATATTTCAGAAGTTTGATAAGAAGTTTCTTTAACTATAGTTTAAGTCAAAATAAAGGCGATTTGTTATGTTATGTGTCACAGTGGTAATTCAAGAAGAAAAGAAATTGACTTGTAAGAATAATACGTTAATTACGAAATATCAGTTAATTCGTTACACCGCGCGAAGGGGACGAGGTGGGAATGGGAAATTTTCTGGTATTGTATATAATCATTTTACATCAAAGTACATTTTTGGAAAAGATGCAGTTACGAAGATGCACACCTTTACCAGCGATATGTAAAATAAACCAAAACTATGCTGGAGGCGATTTTTTCCTCAAAAATATTTATATTTTTTTATTGATAGTTCAGTTTTTATATTGGGAATGCACAAGTAATTCCAGTTTTTCATTTTTTATCAAATTCGAGTTGTAGCTGATGCTGCATTATTCTTCTTATCACGAAAACACTTGGCCACACTTGATAATTGTATTCCGTTTTGAACATTTTTGAAAAAATAAAACATTTTCGGTTCATCTTTCATTCCCTTTATATAAAAAGATTTATACACATTAATGTACAATACTTTTAAAAATCACTCACTTATTTCCTCTAAACCAATACACATTATAAAAATCAATACTATAAACGGTAGAATTTCAAACCGCATTGTCTTCATTTTTACTTCTGTAATTAAAAACCACTTCTTACTTGAACGCGAACATTTAATCAAATGCAAAAATTTCACATAATTTCAGAACATTGTCAAGAATGCATAGCGATACTAAGCTGTTATCAATTTAGATTCGTCGTCATTTCCTCTTTTCCTGCAGATAAACTAATATATATTAAATAAGAACTACTCGTAGCCAACATTTTAAGTCTTATTTAGGCAATTCTTTTTCTTATTGTGCCTAGAAATAACCCTTCGACGAGCGAATGTGGCATCTTTATCAATTTGTCCTTAACCTAGTAAATTCGTTAAAAGTAGGTCGAATAAAATGCATAAAGTATCTATAAACAATATTAAAAATGTACTACGTACATAGTCTTAGTCCATCATCTCAGAGAAAAACGTAACGTATATGAGTTCATTTATTCTCCCTTATGGAAGTTTCTAATGAATTGATAATAAATGCTACAAAATGCTGATCTTAAAATAGAACCGGCAATTCTATGATTTTATACGGTGTCCACACTGCCTGCGATGCGAAGCGATCTCGAGCCGCCCGGCGATGGCTTGTGATCATGGCAATAAAAGGTAGGTTAGGTTGGGTGACAGCATAATGGCTTGACGCTTGGGTCCATAGCGATACCACGTGCTTCCGATACCCATTACGTTCCAGTATTAGTCGATACCAAAAGATCTTTGTTGAGCTCGAAGGATCCTGACTTATTAGCGAAGCTCCAAATACTTCTCAAGCTGAGACCAGCAACTCCTTCTAAGTCTTTGAAAAAGTTGGCCCAATAAAAGGTAAATCTTCTATGTCATGGGAAATCCCACGATCGATGTACCCAGCCCAGGTGACGAGTGAATATCGAGGGAAAATTAAAGGAACTTTATAGCTTTGCGGGTTTTTTTTGGTACTAGGAGTATATTACACTAAAAGTCCCCGCCTGTAGGGTGTGATCTCGCGCGGGGGGAGGTGGGTTAAAGGGGACTTTTTTGGGTTTTAGCTTTTATCTCCGTAACTATTAACCCTAGAAAAAAATTTCTGAGAGACAGTTAAAGAAAACATAAAAACGGTTTTGGCCATTTCTTCCATATCTTAAACCAGTTTTCGAGATAATCTCACTTGAAAGTCACTTTTTTGCCAAATACTCATGGTTTTTAACGTGTCAAATACTATTTCTACAAGTAAAATGAGAGGGATCGATTTTTTTTACAACTAAATCAGCTTCAATTTGATATTAGCCAAATGCCCGTACGTACAATAGTTAAAAAGAGAAACAAAATTAAAACAAAAAAAATCTTCAAAAAACACAAATGCAAAAATCGCTTAATAACTTCTAAAATATGTAAACTGTTTAAAGGCAACATGAAACCTTTCGACAGAGTATTAAATTTCTTTAAACTTAATATATGAAGCTGATCCTTACGTGGAAATTCCAGCGAAAAAAAAAAGCTTTTCAAACATCGATAATATTTTTCGAAAAGCGAAAAATGTCCGTTTTTTTTGATGCATATTGTCAAATATCGAGAAAACTACTCGTCTTAGGAGGAAATATGTCAGAAATGAGCTTGTAGATAAATTAATTATCTTTGATTTGATATGTGTACAATGGCCGTAGGATTAGTAGTTACTTAGAAACTGGAGAAAAACTAATTTGTTCAAATTTAGCTTTCCGGGTAAACAAATGTAAAGATCACTCAATACCTCCTACAGTATGCATTCCACAGAAAAGCGACGTTCCGAACTTTAAAAGAGCAGTAAATTTTCTAAATTTTAGTATGAAAACCTCCTGGATACGTGCAACATTTTCCGATAAGCAGCTCTTCTAAAATGAGAAACACCCACAATAACTCTAAACGTGATGAACAAAAACGTCGAAGTGCCTCAAAATCTTCAGTTGATATAGACTTTAGGGAATACGTGATCACGACCGTTCCGCAAGAGCACTTCCTTGCTAATGAAGAAAACAAGTTAAGGTTTATTAATATGCTTTCTGAAACAAGAAGAATAGCCGAGGTTGAGGTAGATACTTCTATTGTCCGATGCGGAATCAATAAAGCAGCATGCGAAGCTAATGTCATGATCATAGGTGAAGACCATGATACAAGGAAGTAATGGCCCTACGGCAAAAATTGGTAGAACATATTTTTGGAAAATTTGGTCTACTATATTTTGATCCTATAACATTTATTGCTAGGAGTGATAGTTATTGCGATATAAAATAAAAATTCACTTCTCAAATAGCATACATATCAAGCAAAGCCCACACAAGAGACCGCTGCATCGTGCGCGTGCTGCAACCTCAACAAGCGAAGTGATACTGTCGTAAAGGTTGCAATGCAAAGCTCGTGTGCTGGCTCTGCTTGATATGTTTTTTTTTCAATTTCGTGCAAATGAATGAATTGAATAAGATTATCTCAAAAATTATCTAAGATAGAAAAAAGTTGATCAGACATTTTTATGTACTTATATTTTTGTGATCTTCAATTTCGCCTCAGAAAGTTTTTTGCTAGGGTTAATAGTTACAGAGATAAAAGCCAAAAGCTAAGTATTCATATAATTGAATGAGCGTGTGACGTAGGTATTCAGGGAGCCGGCATACGCAAGGCCATGTCTTGTCTTCCGTGTATCATGGGTGAAAATCATGATACAAGTAAGACCACCAGTGCTGAAACAATTTCGCATTTAGCAAAATTTATTGGACGGGGTTTTGGATAAAGCTAATGGCGACCGCGAGACCGGCATCCAGGCCACGCCACCTGGATGCCGGTCTCGCGGCATAAAGAATCGAACTACTACAACCCGACTAACAATTTCAATCGAGGTCCGAACGTCATTGTAACAACGTGAATGTTTTTTTATCAAGTAGACTTAAATATTTATTTAGATGGAAAAAATATACATGTTGTTACAATGGCGTTCGGACCTCGACTGAAACTGTCAACCGGGTTGTAGCAGTTTGCTTCTTTGTGCAGCTCGTCACGCCATTTGCACTTCGGCCTCGCGTTCGCCAAAAGCTTGGTTGGAATATGCAATAAGGTTGGAATATTCAGATTCCGGAAATGGAAATGTTTTCAGTTTCCGTCCCAGGCTTTCTGAGCGTCAAAACGGTTGACAATTGTGCTTTCAGCCGATCTTGCCTATATTAACGTCTTTAAAATCTATCTGATGAATGATCAAACGATGATTAACTCCGTAAACGCGATGTGCCCTACCTCACATTCCTTCTTCCGTCATACGTTTATGCCTAAAACGTGCGTATTTATGTGTATGTATTGATAATAGTTAAAGCTGCTAACAGTCACGGATTCCAAAAATAACAATCAACAAATAATAAAATTTTATGAGGAGAAACTGTTCCTGTCAATCTATGAATCATAACTCAAGAGGCTGATGAAATTATTGCATTGCGATGTCATTTCAATTATTCACACAAACTTCCAATAATTCAAGAATTTCCATCATTCAAACTACTTGAAAGTGTGAAGATTCTGACGATAACAAGTTCGCTTTTATAAAAGGAGGTCTCCGGATTTTCTCTGACCTTTTTATTTAACCCCCATTAAACTAAACTGCTTGAATCGTGCAAAGGACATGAAGACACTTTTGAGTGGCACCTATCCATTTTCTGAAAAAGATATCCATCCACTTCGACTAATAAACAGGATTAAAGTTGAAATAATTTAAATTTAAATTTAGAACTTCTGACGAGGAATGATGCGGTGTAAATCACCAACATAATCGTACGATTCTAAATATTCTGGTATAGTACTTTGTGTGGAGTGATGGCAATGTTCATGCAATCCTCATCAACATCATTGTTTTCCAATCGATTCACGCTTTTCGTGCTAGGCTGTGGTATGACACTAAAGGCAGGCATTTTGGCAATATTGGCGGTATAAAAGGGAATAATTCGTGTGAATAATTTGTGATTACTTATTTCGAAGTGTGTCACTTCACACGAAAGTTCTGAAGAAATTTCGAGTACCGGTCACAGTTCGGTTGCGGCTGTTTGTTCAATTTGAGCTATAGTAGTGATATGTTCATAATCTGATTTAATTGAGATAAAAGATCGTTAGCGAAAATGACTCACGGAACTCCTATAACAAGAGAATTGGCAATTGTAAGTTAATTAAATTGAGTTGTGCCCATTTACGAACACTTTAAATTTGTTTTAAAACCTTCGTTCTGTGATTAGCCCCAGAGGATATGTTTTCGATCAACAGATCTGAAGTTGTGGTTTTCTTAGTTTCAATCGGTGAAATAGACTGATAAAAGTAATTCATAAAAGTGTTGAAAAAAAAACTTTTATAGTGACACTCCTTCGGTAGAGTTTACAAGAAAATTCTCTGAATCTGAAAATAAATGGTTCTTTATTATTAATGTAAATTACAGCCGTAGTGCTGGTGCCATGATTACGAAATTGCAGTAAAAAAGTTTCGTGAGTTGAATTCCCTTCCGCTATAATTATAAGCTCTCTTACTGACTATAACTTATGGACTGGGTACACAGTGCGAGCTAGCATCCGAGCTGCATCATTTGAATTGCTGTTATGTGCGAGTCGATTACTTGCATCCGAGCTACTACAACATTTTTCCATTTCACTGTCATGCGAGTACAAAGGTGTAGCTGTCCACCGCCAAGTCAGCGAATCGTATTGTGTAACCAGACTATTACTCATTGAGCGCTCTAAACGGGAGAGTTAGAAAAGAAAAAGAAGGAATCTAATCGCTGCCATGCCGGAAGCTGCTCGCCTTCACAAGGTCTTGCCTAGAGAACCCACGAACGGTATTTTTTTTTTTTTTCAAAAAACAACGATTCTTTTACTAATGACACAAAGGTAACTCTTCTTTTGTAAACCCATTTTCCTGGCTCGATTCAGGCTGTACGCTGTGTATCCAACACACCAAAAATCCATCGGGCACCGGTTAGCCGAATGAGTATTCTCTCCGGAGTCATCTTCGATCAGGAGAAGGTCAAATGGGCTTTGAGCCTATCAAGGCACCTGCAGCGGATGCCAGCCTTACTACAGAACATCCTGGATTTCGTTATCACTCCATAAAACCGGTCTTCTCCGATCCAGTTACACCTTGAATTATACAGGGTTACCAGTAATTCGACGTATTCCTTACAGCGCGTCATAGCAGAGTTAAAATGCAGCAAATTAAACCTACAAATGATCTACCGAAATTCAGTGGTTGTTGAGATATTAAGATTTTTAGATGTTTGTATAATAACCCCATCTCACGTTACTTAAAACAAAATATCTGTAAAATTACGCTAGCTAGAACACTCAAAAATTTATCTGTCACAGCTAATACTCTTCTCTAATATTTAAGGCGGATTTTCGCTTTATGAACCTACATTTTTCGGTGTAAAGCTATTTTTTGTTATTAATACATGTAAGGTGCTTTTGTGCAGCCTAAGCAAAATCCCCTCTGGGTTTCCGCTTTAAAGTTTGTGTTGCTAGACACGACTGAACGACGATGGTCATTAGCACAACGGCTGCCAACGGATATACTTCCATTGGTAGCCACGATTGACATTAGCGGTGGTTGCGAAATCCCCTACTTCAGTGATAACGATGACCCTTCTGAAAAAACATTCCTATCACTATCATAGGCGCAAATATTAATCGTTTTACAATAAAATCGATCTTAATCCGACTTCTTTATGCAAGCAATTAAACATTTATTTAGCTATGACTCACAGGGAACGAAAGCTTTCTCAGGCATTGAGGATTATATAATACCACTGAAACTTGTGCATTAATAAGGCTCATAACGAAAGAAAACTCCTAACTTAAAAAGCCACCAATACCCCGGTTCATAAGAACCTGTGTAAAATTAGCCAGAGCCTCAATGGTCATATGAGGTACTACACCGGCCACACACTGTCCAGCACGAACTTGAACATGGTTTTCATGGCTTTTTCTCCGGATTTGTATGAAGTGTGTGTGTGCGTGTATATGCGTGTGTGAGTGTGGCTTGAGCCATTCGCAGGACACTTGTACCATTTATGGATTAACAGAAACGATACACGCAAACTCCGTATAATTATTATTTTATAAACAAATGCTAATAAAAACACCACGAATTGTACCATGTTCGACACTTAGGTATTACAACACGTCGTTCAATTCGGTTGATTCCTCAAGATGCTATCATATTATTGTAAAATATAATCAATCTTTTGTGCTATCTTAAAGTCCGAAGTACTCGTACAATGAAAACTTCACGATTTAATGCTGAAATTTTGCATCAATAAACGCCGGTTGCAGTGGCTAATGAACACGGCAGCGGCATTGGACGCAGGATTTCAGCGTAAAATCGTGAAGTTATCACTTTTTTACCTTAAGACGTAAACTTTTTTAGCTAGGGCAATGGGGCCATTCAGTTCGTGGACCCATCATCAGTCAATTTGGTTTAAGTGCAAGAGTTATAAATTCCCTGTAGGGGATCCAAAAAACAATTTTCGCCGGTTTCGATTAGTGTTCGAAACCGGCGAGGTATTTATTATCAGACGCCTCCACATCATACCTCGAATTAGTGTGAGAGGAACGCGAACGACCTGGCCGATGTTATTTTGCCTTATATAGGCCGCCCAACACAACATGACCACGAATCATACCTTAACAAAAAAGGTACCATTTGACATTGAGCTTAACAATTTGATAGTGACCCTGGCTGGATGCAGAGGTATCTATACGCAAATATTTGTTCGGGTGGCACCCATCGATTCCATACAACTTATATGGCTCTTAACATGCCGCCACCCTTACGGTATATGTTAATAGTTATTTCCTTCAAGAAAGGATCCGTTTATTGTGAAAATACCATCGCAAAAAGTTTACAGGAAAAAAAGGGGAATAAAAAAAATTAGGCGATAAGGATAGAATGGTTGGCGGACGGCGCAGATGCCGTCGTGCTCGCATCGGGGTCCGGGTGTAATGGGACCCTTGGCCTCTGGTTTAGTACCACCGACAGATCATTACTCATCAGTCGCTGCCTTCGATCTGTCGGTGGAAGCAGCACAACCAGACCAGAATATGGTTCATTACACATTCCTACTTGACCCGGCGAAGCATAGTTGTTCGCGTCTTTGTTCAATATTTTGATTTGAGTGGTTTTCTCACTTAAGGAACATTCAATAATTAATTAAAAATTCCTCTCTAAGGAACTTCGACAACTTGTTTTCGGGACCGCTGCCGCTCCACCCAGAGGAGAATGGGCACGAACAGGTTTCGTATTTGCACCACCTAATCAGGATGGAGCATACGGACTACGCTCTCAGCGAAATGGAACTAGAGGACTACATACAGTTATCCAAGGATTTGTCATAAAATATTTACTGTTCGATAGACGAGCAAGAGGAAGGAAAAGCACCACAGAGGAGTAAGTCACACCATATCGCATTCGAAATGTAACAGTCACCAATAAATCATTGGTTTGTCCAGTTTACTTCGGCCCACTGCACAGCAACAATCCGAAGCGCTACTTGCATCTATGGTGGAAATCTTGTTGCTCATAGCGGAAAAATCCAGAGTCGTTGTAGCATTGCCAAGCGATCAAGCCTACATAGCACATAGTATCACATACTTTCAGGACTCAGTTACTGAAAAGGTGAAGTTAACGGAATCTTTTCAGATTTTTTGAAAAAAAAAAAACTAATTAATTTAATTATTATTTTAATAAAATTAATTGATTTTTAACATAATTCTTTCCATATGCATAGCTTCACCTGCATGAAATACACAAAGCGGATGAATTGCAGAGTTTTCTACGAACACACATGTCGCATGTACAAATTTTGGACATTTTGTTTTATTATTCTGTTTAAAGGTTCTAATACACGAGATGTGTAAACCCGTCGGGCGCGTCAAATCGACGATTCCCGTACCGTGTAAACAGGAAATAGGTTTACAACAACGTGAAAATTGGTAGCTGATGACGGGTACTCACCCGCCGTTGATGAGTCGATGAATCGAACAACAAACACATGAAAAAATAAGATTTCCGTACCCGCACATATGCTGTCGAAGTGTAACCGCACCTCGTGTAAACGCGTAAACACGTGTGCATTATTTCCGCGTCAGTAAAATCGCTTCGATACCCGTTTCTGACGTTTCGACCGCGTAAACGTGTAAACGCTAGTCGCGTTTACGTGATTCGGGTAAACATGACGCGATCGCGTATACGCGTCCCGTGTATTACAACCTTAAACGTACGGATGTGTTGAATTCTAATATTGTCCTGTTTCTTAGTTCACAGAGGATCCTGGGCCCGGTGCTTTGCTTTTTCTCTATAGTGCCATTTTTACGCGTACTCTTGCCAAGTATAATAAATTATTTATTAATCAAGATATAATTATTAGCGTTTCCAAATATTAGAGTTCGCACTGATCTGGACGGGGTGAAAGGATCTTATCTAGTAGGACCGCTGGAAGAAGGATCGCTGAACATTGTGATGTTATTAATGACGGGTCGAGCTACACCTTACTTGCACAACGGAGTCCTCTATGCCGGCGATGAGGAGAACTACGTAAAAGGACCCATGGGTAATTTGTACAATAGTTAGTCCAACTAAGGTTCTTCCATTTCAGGCGATTCCCCAATACGGTGTGTTGAATCGAAGTGCTTTGGGCTTACTTTTATGGGAGTCGGATAATAAATTTAACGTAAGATGTTGCGAATACAATTTGAAATGACCTCCCTCAATAAGACTTGAGATATTTTAGTGTGCCGGCAGACAGCCGGGTTCACGCCTGAAAACTCCTTCGCTACCGGTTTGGATTACTCTGTGTGGTACCCATTACGGTGTCCTTTTCAACACCAATCCTGACTTATTGCGTAATTACCATGCCGAAAGTAGATTTGATCTGCACTATTACAATAGCTCGGGAAGTCACATCGTAATCACAGTGGATAATAGACATCAACATGATAAAGCTTCGTTCATGTTGCAGCGTCAGAGTTCTTCAAAAAGCAAGGAGCCATCGACGAATCATCGTCGCGAAGAACCGGGAACGACACCACTAGAACGATTAATACACACGAAATGGGAAGAGGCTAGCATTAAATGTCAATCGCAGCCGATCACATTAAGTTATCTATTTAATATGACCAGCTGAATGGCATTCGTCTCTTATTTTAGAGATTAAAGATAAATTGTATTCGCTGGATTGCAAAGCATTGATCATAATTCGGTTTTGTTGCAAATTAAAGCGGGCGGATTGTCCATGTATTATTACTAATTTTATTAAGTACGCCCCCTTAGCAAGTATTCTTTATTCGGATACAACTAGCATTTATTAGAGTACACAGTAATATAGTACTACAAATAATTAAAATACCCGAATTATAAATGAGAATAATACACACAGCAAAGCAATTGAAGGGCCAATTTGAAATAAGCATCTTGCTTTTATTTCCCTAACTATTAATCTTAAATAAATCTAAGTCAAAATTAAAGAACAAAGAAAAATACATGAAAAATATTAGAACCTCTTTTTCCGTATCTTAAATAATTTTCGAGGATCTGACTTGAAAAACACTCTGCCAACTGCTCTTTTGTTTACGTTTTGTGATGCATTTCTTCAAATATCGGGTGAAATACTAGTCCCACGAGGAAAATTATTCGGACTCGGATCGATTTTTGTATAACTAGTTAAGCTTTAATTTTAGATAAGTCAGATGCCCGTAGGTATAAATGCTACCTAGAAAAAGGGAAAAACTGAAAAATGTGAGAGATGAGATTTCTCACTTTTCATAAGCAACTACTACCGGGCTTCTGACTTATCTCAAATTAAAGGTTATTTAATTGTACAAAAAATCGATCCGTATCATTTTTCTCGTGGGACTTCTATCTTACCCGATATTTGCGGGAATACATCAGAAAAACCATGATTTTTTCACTTCGTGCGAACAAACGAGCATTTAGCAAAGAGTGTTTTTCAAGTGAGATTATCTCGAAAACGATTAAAGTTACTGAAGAAGTGGTTAGAACATTTTTATGTATTTTTATACCCTAGACTTTTAGTATAGGGTATATTGTTTTTGTCACGACGAAAATATGTAACACCTTAAAGGAGGCTCCGGAGGTATAGCAATATATATATATAAATGATCAGGGTCACCTCCTGATTCGATTTAGCCATGTCTGTCTGTCTGTCTGTCCGTCTGTCCGTCTGTCTGTCTGTCTGTCTGTTCGCACGATAACTTTCGATAGAATGAAGCTAGAGACTTGAAATTTTGGTAAAATGTTGGAACTATAATCTACTTGGTTGGTATTGAAAATGGGCATGATCAGGCCAAGAGAACGCCTACCTCCCCTATATATGTAAAATAATTAAATGTATCTATAACTCCCGATTAAATAAACATGAAAAGCTCTAGCTTTGGCAGATTGCTCGTGAGGATAATCTTCTACTCCCATAAAAAAATTAAATCGATCAGCTGAAAACTAACGGTAATTTTCTTACAAAGAGCCCCGTACTACCCTACTTTTCGGGTTTTTTGTCTATAACTCTTGAACCAATTGACGTAGACACCTGATTTTTGGCATGTAACCCTGGAGTAAGAAGATGCTTAAGTTCTAGTAAGTTGGGCATAATCAGATTAAGGGAACGCCTACCTCCCCTACAAATTTCAAAAAATTAAATATTCTTTTAATTACGATAACTTTCGACAAAATGACACTAGCGAGTTGAAAATTTGACAAAATGTTGTTAGTAGGATCTACTTGGTTAGTATTGAAAATGGGTAAGATCCGACCCAAGCAACCCCTACCTCCCCTACAAATGCAACTTCAATAAGCGATAACTTTTGACAGAATCAAGCCAGCGACTTGAAGTTTTGGTCAAATGTTTGAAGTGAGATCGGGTTAGTTGGTATTTAAGATGGGTTAGATCAAACCTAAGGAACCCCTACCTCCCCTACAAATGAAACATCAAATAAGCGATAACTTTCGATGGAGTGAAGCTAGAGACTTGCAATTTTGTATAAATGTTTGTAGCATGATTTTATTTGTTTGTAGCAATGATGAGCAAAATCCGACCCAAGGAACCCCTACCTCCCCTACAAGTGAAACTTCAAATAAGCGATAACTTCCGATAGAGTGAAGCTCTGAAATTTTGTTTAAATGTTTGAAACATGATCTTATTTGTTGGTGGCAATAATGAGCAAGATCCGACCCAAGGAACCCCTACCTCCTCTACAAGTGAGACTTCAAATAAGCAATAACTTTCGATTGAATTAAGCTAGCGACTTGAAAAATTCGACAAATATTTGTAGAATGGGTTAGTTAATTGATTTTGATAATGGTCAAGATCCTACTGAATCATTGCCAACCTCCCCTATAAACTGGCCGTATAGGAAACTCACTTTTAATGCATATGGTCGTTACCAATTGGTACTTTTGGTATCACCACTAGGTCTGTACAAGTCTAGGGTATATACGCTTCGGACTCCGGGCCGAAGCGAAGCTTCGGCCTGGTTTTCTTGTGTTCTTTAGCTTTGTCTTGAAAATTTTTTCTAGGATTGATAGTTACAGAGGTAAAAGCAAGATACCAAAAAACTCCCCTCCCCCGCGCGATCTCACGCTCCATGGGCGGGCATTTTTAGTATAATATACTTCTAGTACCAACCAAAAAATCGCGACAAGTTTTGAAACTCTTTGAATTTTTTTCCCTCGATTTTTACTCATCACCTGGGGTGTTTCAAGAAGGATGAAATAAATTTATCACAGTTGAAAAACAACAACGATTCGATAAAGATACTTCTGGGGGATAAAAGAGTTTAATCAATGCTTGCAAACTTATAATTTAAAGAGACAAATGAATGAAGCCTATCTTCTCATTACTTAAAGCTCATTTTAAGTTACAGACATAAATATACATAGACGTACTAATATTTATCATTTAGAGACTAATATGTCGGTGATAAGTTATAACATTTGAAAAATTGAAAAGCTGAATGTAATTGCCTTTTATTTATGTTTACTTTGACTATCTCACTCTTATTAGTCTTATCATTGCGAGCTCAAAAAGGGCAAATAAAGGAAAGTTTTTGTGGAGTTTTCATTTTTGGTATCTTTATGTTTTTAGGGTCGCTGAATACGAATCTGAAGTTTTCAGTGCCGTTTTGGCGTTTCTGCAGGTACGTGTCAGGACAACAGGGCCTTTTTGTTTCGTGGGCAGGAAGTTAAACAAAAACCAAGCCTAGGCAATATGGATATTTTCGGAATCGCTAGGATGAGACAAATTCTCTGGAAAAACCGGACATCATTGACAAATGCTTAGCAGCTCCCCTCACAATGGAGGCACGTGTTGGAGCGATAAAGCCCTGCCTTCTTCGCCCACAATATCGTTTAGCGCTTTGTGCGTTTACAGGACACAAGATTAAACAAAGCAAGGGGTAGTAGAGTGGTCACAGGCTCAAGGCCATAAATTGTTGTTTTTCACTCCCACTCTACAGGAATTTTTTCAACCAACTATTGTTGAACCAAATGATATACTCAGAGAGTACTGTTGTGCGGTAGCTGCTGATGGTGATAAAGCAGCAATTTTTGTATTGTACATGAAGACTGACTTCTTGTACGAAATGTACTTTACGAAGGGACATTCTTCCCACGACAGCCGTACAGTGAGACAAGGAAACGGTCACGAATTCATGAATATCTTAACAACATCATCAACATTTGGATTCTTCAAAAGAGTCTTCATTTTCCCACGCATGAACAGTGCTGACGTTGTATCGCAGTCGCTGATAAAGTGTAAAAAGAGGATGTTTTCCGGAGACGAAGTTCCATATTTTCATGAAGAGTCACAAATAAAATACAGCGCCGTAGCGCCGAACTACTTATACTCACCTCACTATTATACATGAAAATTGCACTATTACTAACAAGTAATTGCTCAACGTGGATATGTCAACATTTACGCAAAAACTGGAGCGCCGCCGCTTCAAAAACCACGGCGGGCGCTGGCGGCGAAATGAGCCACTTCACATCTCGCCGCTACGTCATGAGAAGTACAGCACAGTAGAACTGTAGGCAACGAACGTCGATGTGTTCCATGTTCGTTGCTATAGGTATATTCCTATTTCACCGGGCGACACATCGTGGTTCGCGCCTTGGCTAATAGTGGGTTTACCGCTGTGGGATATAGAGTTAGCGTTCTAGGGCAGTATACTGAGGGCTGCAACTCCTTTAAGCCCACGCAAGGGGAGTGAGAAACCCACTCAAATTAAAAGAAAAGCTACTATCGGTCAAAGACGCGAACCACTATGCTTCGCCCGGTCAAGTAGGAATGTTGCAAACTGTCTCGGAATTGATTCAGCTTTTCTCACAGCATTCATTCTTCTTCTGCCCCTTGGTTGCGCGCCTCGTATATATACGGTGTTTTAGCTGTCCACAGCGAACAATTCCACCACGCCACTGACGTTCTTCTGCTGATTCTGCCCGTCTGGCTGCCCTCATCCTTCGCGCATCGGTGCTACTTCGTCCCTGTGATCGTACTGTAATGGTTACTCTTATGAGCGAAATCAGGTTCGTTAGATATTCTTGTGCTGAATAATGAAAACACTTCGATTGAAAACACGAAAACACACACACTTTATTTACAAAACGAACTACATACGCGTAACTAACAACCAACGTCAAACTAGCTCGAACTATTTGTTAACGGCAGATAACGATAACGTCTGTATTACTTTCCGGTTCCGAGCGGATACTTTATAACGAACCGACTGCGACTAAGTGTCGACCACCATTCTTCTTAGCGACCCAAAAACCAATGGTTTTAATGCTAATCACACTCACGTTGGTCACTTTTTTTGAAAATTACTCAATTGCGACCGTGGGGAAGGGAGGAAGGTATTTGAGACTGCCATCACACATCTTAGGAAGCCGAATACTATTGATTCAACACTAAAGCGGCCCATTCACGATCAATATAATTGCGCCATATAACTGCGTGAAAGTAGACTTGAGTAAAATATTGAAAATATTGCGCAATACGCACATGCATTTTTGGAGATTGAAGAATGATGAAATAGTTTCATCATCTTGCAATTTTATTGCAACATATAATTGAGTAAATGAAAAAACTGCACAATGTTCAGTGTAATAAAATCTTTGGGAGAGCAAGATGGCACAGAGGAAGTCTGTATTGTTAGAATTTATTCACCTATACAGGGATTTACCTATATTATGGGACACAAACCATAACTTCTATAATAATCGCGAAAAAAGGGCTTCTGCATATAGCGAATTAATAGAAAAATACAAGTGTTTGGAACCAAGCGCAAATCGTGATAGTGTTGTGAAAAAAATAAATTCACTGCGCACGAACTTCCGAAAAGAAATAAAAAAAGTCAAAGAATCAAAACGGTCTGGATCAGCGGCTGAAGAAACATACGAACCATCATTGTGGTACTTTAATGGATTATTGTTTCTTTCGGACCAGGAGACTCCGGAGAGCAGCCGGTCAACTTTCGATGGAGCTGAAAGTGGAAACGATGAAAATGTGGTAATTCGATGATTTAATTTGTCAGTTGTGAATAATTAAATGGCGCTTCAGTTGCAGGAGGATCCCAGTGCAAGTATTCAACATCAGTTCGACAATATTCCGATTTCCAAAAAGAGGAAGTCAGATGGCAATAAAACGGCGGAAAATATGTTTAATTTAGCCTTAAAGCACTTGGAGCAAGAAGAAGACGAATACTTAATAACAGCCAAGGGATATGCCAACAAGTTAAAAAAAATGGAGCCAGTACAGCGTTTATATGCAGATCGGCTTATAAATGAAGTATTACTCAAAGCACAGCTGGGTAAATTGGATGAATTCTCGAATATTATATGCAGAGTCTATTCGCGTTCGACATCTGTCCTGAATGATTCAAGCTCGACTTCTATACACAATCACTATGCCAGTCAGCCACATCTAATTGATTTAAGAAATACAGATGACACGGACAATTTGGGAAGAATTTCCACTGTTTCTTTGGAAAATTCTGGTGAAAATAAAGAAAACCAACTGCAAACTTTCGTTTCAACTTTTGCTGACGAATAAATTTCGTATTTTGGTAAATGGAATATATTTTGTTATTTTTTATTGTTTTTGTATGAACGTAGATGGAAAATATATATTTTGTTTTTTTTTTATTGTTTTTGTAAGAACGTACATTAAGTTAAATGGAAAATATATGTTTCTTTTTTTTTTGTATTTTTTTTGCGTTGGAATTTCTCATAATAAAGATCTGAAGATTTATATTTATTATTGAGCCCATCAGCAGCACTTATATTGCCATTCAACTTTCCCTTCGTCGCTGAAATATTTGGTAAATATTTCCCGCACTTCTTTTGCATTTGTCGCGGAAGGACGTTGCATTCTCTGTAGCGGCATAAGTTGCATTCCTTCTTTTTGCCACGAACCCGATACGATTTCTCCAGTAGATGTAGCCTCAAAATCGACGTTGTTTGATATGAGGTATGATGGCTTAGTTTTAATCAAGAATTTATGCAAATAACAACACGCTAAAACTATACTTTCCACCTTTTTCGAAGCTAAATTTATTGCCTTTTGAAATACGCCAAACCGTGCTGCCATGATACCGAAAACGTTTTCAACTATTCTTCTAGCACGTGATAACCTGTAGTTAAATACTCGGCGTTCATTAGTCAAAGTGCACTGGGTGTATGGTTTCATAAAATTCTCCTGCAACTGGAATGCTTCATCACCAACGAAAACAAATGGGACACTTTTTTCACTGTTTGGGAGTTTTGAAATACCCGGAATATTTAATTTTCTCTCTTGAAGCAACTTGTAGAAACGGGTGTTGTTAATTACTCCTCCATCAGAAATTCTTCCATTGGTTCCTATGTCCGCTAGGATGAACTCGTATTGAGCATTAACTACTGCCATTAACACTATGCTATGTGTGCCCTTGTAATTAAAATAACGGGAGCAGGTGCCCACTGGCTTTCGTATTTCGATGTGTTTTCCGTCCACCGCTCCTATGCAATTTGGGAAACTCCACCTGGAGTTAAAATGCTGTTCTATGGCTTTCCATTCAGTTTCATTTTCTGGAAACTGTAAAACCCGTTTAAAAATTAAATCAATGGCAGTTAATTTAGTAATCTTCAGTAGTTTAGCACTTACTTTTATATATTCTTTAAGACATTTTATAATAGCTTCACATGTCTCCAAAATAATTCTGCTCAAAGTTTGTGGTGCTATTCGCATGGAAAATTTCAAATCTTCGAAGCTTCTGCCAGTTGCAAGAAACCGAAGCGTTGCTACCAATTGCTGTTTTGGAGATATTGCCTGCCTCATGTTTGTGTCCTTCTTCGTAATGAAGGGTGAGACTTTCCGTAAGAGTAAATTAAACGTTTTTTCATCCATTCTCAAATAGTTCATATAATCGTCCGGCGATGACTCCTTTAGCTCACGAAGAAGATTTATATTTGAGTTCAAAAACCATTGCTTGGTCCAGAACCGTTTTTTTCATTTTCCTCCTCATAAGTAGAGCAGAACGAATCAACAAATATGATATCCCTTTAACACGTCCCATTTTATCAATATCAATACAACTTAATTTCACTAAAACTTTACTCACAACGAAGGACTTTTCCCTCTGTGTGATACTAAACCAGAACTAACGTTTAAAGAAAATTGCACAGTTAAATTTGACCGTGAATGGATATTTATTGTGCAATACTTTCACTAATTTTATTGTCCAATATTTCATTCAATTATATTGCACAATTATATTGATCGTGAATGGGCCGCTTAACCTTGGTCAGTTTGTACATTTTTTCACAGTCACTTAGCAGCCGGAGTGTGGGGTGAATTTTTTGAGTGCCATATGCCCGAACCAGAATGAACGCAGAAAGCAGCAGCAGCGACAATTATAACAACAATATGAAGATTTGCTTTTGCCGCTGCGTTTAATCTTGGTCGCTTTAGGGAAATGCATGCTTTCTAACTTGACATTTCGGCTGCCGTGCCGATGTCTCTGCTGCTGCATTCTGCGTTCGGGCACTAAACAGTTTTTCGTCCCTCCTGTAAAATTTGCTTCTTTCGCCAGGAGGCTGCACTCTTTCGCCGCTCAATTGACTGGACTATTTACGGAATACGTTTTTTAAAATCAAATTCAGCCAATTCAGCTACAAAAATCTTCCTCTCTCGTTGTAAGCATATCTCTCTTTATCCAGCTTATAAAAAACGCCGCTCACATTTCCCACGCAACTTGTCATCGCGGCAATCTGTCAACTTTTCCCTGTGTCAGTCGGGCATGTTGGTGTAGTCTCCTTCGTTTTTCCAAATTTTGTGTTTGTTATAAAGTGCGCGAAAAAATCGTTCACTAGCCGTGAAAGATGGCTCAACCGATTGAAATTCCCTTACGGGATACCGACGAAGTGAGTGCGAACGCAAAGCAAGTGTAGAAGTGGCGGTAAATGTGTTCCTGTTTTGCCTTTTAGGTGATCGAGTTGGACCCGGAACAATTGCCGGAATTTTCTGAAGTTATTGGCATCCTACGTCAGGAACATGCACAACTAAACACTTGGGTCAATGTGGCGGTAAGTTGAATATCCCAAGATAATTCGTTCGAAAGTCGCGACTAGTTAATAGTTTGAAAAGGGTTTGGAGTGCGTAGTTTACTATAGGACGCCGATCGCCAACCACTTGTAAATTAGAACTATGTTGGCAGTGCGGACACCGGCTCGGTGAAGTGTTTTCTAATGAAATCAATTCACGGGAGTATTCATGTGATTACTCTCTAATTGTCTTGGCCCCTCCAGGAGCATGGGCGCGTCAACATCTCTAGCATTTCTATGCCTTGTAGACGTTTCAATAGCATATCTACTTTTCGGAAGTGCAGTTGCTAGCGTGCACCTCCTATCCGCACCGTCTTTATACTGACAAGCTCGGAGCACTGTTCTATGAGTACTCACAGGCGGTTTTTGATTGGCATCACAATAATATGACGAACAAAGTGTCCCAAGGCTCCAGGATAAAAATCCAAATATTTATAGGTTAAGAACCGTTCACTGCCAAATGGAATATTGATGTACTACCGGGTTACCTACAATGGTCACAAACACAAAATCTGTAAACATAGGTCAAAATTCATATCTTCAAAACTCATATTGGCAAAATTCATAAATTAGTGTCTGGTTAGGTGCGTACCTCCTAAAGCTAGGTGCTAAGATCAGTTTGCGAAATCTCATGGAAAAATTGTCTAGAAGTTTCTAAGAATAAAAGTTGAGTGTACCATTGCTAAACCGTCAACAAGACCATTTAGCAATGATCCCCACCCAAAAATTATCAGCATAAAGCCAAAACAATAGACTGTACTCTTCAGAAGCTACCTTAAGTCTATCGGGGAGGTAGCTTGACCGACTCATGTGAGAAAACGCCACTTGCACAATGCTCACGGTATAAATAGTTTGCATTATACGGCACGAGTGCGTTATTAGAAACATGCGCTTATGCATGAAAAATGGGCACTGCGAGAGATAAGTGCTTTCTCGTTGTCTGTGACACCACTGTGTTCGGGCACCCACAGTATGTTTAGCCCTTCTGTCGTCAGCCTCTCTGCATATGTTTACAGTTCTTGAAGAGCATCTGTATGGGGCTAGAGCCACAATGGCCGCCCTATTGTCGACGCAAATCATCGTCATCCTCGTTGAAGTTCCTTGATTAGTCTCTACCGCCATGCGTATAGCATGTAACTCCGACTGGAATACGGTTGTGTGGTTCGCCAGTCTGAACCACTGGCTCAGGCCCAGATCCGCCGAGTGGACGCCTGAGCCTTCTCCAGTGTCAGTTTTTGAACTATTCGTATAAATCCCCGTTATTGATAGCTTCTCTGCTCTCCCAGTCTCTCCTTGTAGGGAACTTCACTTGAAAGTTCCTTTCGGGGTATGTTTGTTTGGTCATGTGTTCCGTATCCTCAAAATCGAGGCCGTATTGTCTCTGATATGTTGTCAGAATACAATAGTGGCCTTCTATTGAATCGTGCCACATGCCAGAACGTTTAGCGCGTATTGCTGCTAAGCATGCGCTTCTGCAAATGAACCAGTCCAAGGGCATACGCGCCAGGATCATTTCCAGCCCAGTCGTTGTAGTGGTTCTCAGGGCACCCGTAATACTTATGCAGACCAGTCGCTCTTGTTCCTCTACATTGGTTTTGTTCTCGGTGGTTTTCCACCATACGACCGCTCCACATACAAGTGTCAGTGTCACTACACATGTAAATATGTAATAGGCCATGTGAGGTCTGAGGCCCCATGTACTGGAGTAAGCCGACCGACACGCAAAGAGGCCTGCGCGGGCCTTACCAATTCTGTGCTTCACGTTATCTCCCCAGAGCATTTTCCTGTCTAGTATTAGGCCCAATCTTTAAGTGTAAATTCCCTTTGTTGTAAGGATTTTTCTATCGTCCCAACTACTTTGTGTAGCGCCGTTTCCACTGATCTGCCCAAAAGATATGCATGCGTTCCTACGGCAGCCGGTTCTACGCACCGGAGCGACCCGTTTTTCAACGGCCAAGAGCTGCCAAACCCCTTCAGTGCAGAAGGAAGTACATGTGTGTGTCATATTTTCAACATATCCATTTTTTATGGAACCTGGGAGCTTCACATCTCGGCGCAGCTACTCTCAATACTCCTCCACCGCGCCGGCATCGAACTCAACCCCGATCCATGGATCTACTGCATCTACAACAGAACGCTGCACGCAAATGCAACCTCAGTTAGATGCAACTGTTGCAACGAGTGGTGCCATCTTAGGGGATGCTCCGGTTTAAGTCACCATAGACAGTGGAATGCAACATTTACTACAGCTAGCCTCTGTAGGAACAGGGAATAACAAACATCAACCTCAAATGATTCACCCTCAGTTACGGTGAATACACAACCTAGCTCCCATTTGTCTCCGGTCACACCTGCAAACAATCCCGCACGACGTACTCCGAGTCAACACAATCTGACTCCCGCTCCACCCGTCGCTAACTTCAACAGCCTATCCATTGTCCAGCTAAATATCAATGGGCTGCAGCGTAAAATTGCAGAACTCACCGCGTTCATGGATAGACATCGCATCATAATTGGCGCTATACAGAACACAAAATTAAATCACAATTCGTCCTTCAACTCCTATGGCAATTTTAACATCGTCAGAAAGGACAGGCTAACCAATGCTGGAGGGGACTTGCTATCCTTGTTCATGAATGGCATAGATCATGAACGAGGATAGCAAGCCCCCGTGAGATTGTCGTTCCAGCCGTCGACAACACAATGAAAGTACAGGCCATCGCAATCAAATCTCGAAATGTGGACATAGAAATATTTAATTTCTACATACCACCAGTATCTAGCTGTCCCTCGGGTTTTAGCGTAAACATAAGTCCTTTCCTATCTGGCCAATACCGCCTCCTGCTAGAAGACTTTAATGCTCATCACGCGTTATGGCATTCCAACCTCGAAAACGACGTTAGAGGAGTTGCCATAGCGGAACAAGTGGATGCATCAGATTCTCCTGAACGATGATATTCCCACTCGCTTGACTGGAACTTGTTCCAGCTTCCCCGATGTATCAATTGCAAGTGCGGGCCTCATCAACATCGCCCAAGGGGAACCGACTCTCACGCTGTCATCTGACCACTTGCCAATAGTGATAAAGCTTGACAAACCATCCGATGTGATCCATACCGACCACCGCACCTTCATCAATCATAACAAAGCAAACTGGGATGGCTTCAAAGAATATACGAACTCGTCTTTTTTAGCCTCACCAACACCCTCTGATGTTCGAGAAGCTGAGGCCAACCTAAGGCGTATTATTGCGAAGGCAGCAGCTAGATTCATCCCGGCTGGTCGTATGCCAACCCTACGACCTAATTTTCCCACCTCAGCAGCAAGATTGGCGGATGAACGCGACCGAATTCGCAGCACAAACCCTGACGATCCCAGGATCGAAGATCTGAACCTACAAATTCACCATGTTGCGGAACATAGAAGGCAAAAGTGGAATGAACATCCAATTGCAACCTAACAAGTTGGCAAGCTATGGTCTACGGTAAGAGCCCTCAACAATCCAACAAGTCAGAGAGGACTGGCTGCTATTGAATTTGGTGGCAATACAACTAATAATTCTGCACAGTGCGCTTGCCTATTTATTAGACAATTCATTGAACATCCACTACCCGACTGGCTAAAGCATAAAATTTGCAGAACCATTCGAAACCATATCATAGGCCGTGCACTTCAAATCTCATCGAACGAAGTTGCTTCAGCCATAAAAAACGCCAAGAACTCCAAAGCCCTAGGACGAGATGGCATATCGATGGTCATGCATGCTGAAGCACCTCGACATGCCTGCAATTGACTACATTACGGAGGCCTTCAACTTCTCCGTGTCATCGTCTTTTGTTCCCGAAATATGGAAGAAAGGTAGGGTGACTCCGATACTAAAACCCGGGAAAAAGCATACGCAGGGCGACTCCTACCGTCCCATCACGCTTTTGTCTCCATTTGCAAAAACTCTTGAAGTTGTCTTACTTCTCACATTTGCGAACCATATTCAGCTGGCTGACCACCAACATGGTTTCCGAAAAATGCACAGCACAACTACGGCCTTGGATGTCATAACTTCTAGTATCCATAACTCTCAACGAGGCCCGTCCATGTCACAGAGCCATTATGGTAGCACTTGACGTATCGAAGCCCTTCGATACGGTCAATCACTCCCTACTTCTGTCTGACATTAACAACACGTCGCTTACGATACCAATAGTGAAATGGATCGCAAATTACCTTGCAGGTCGGCAATCTTACACTGAATTCAGAGGTAGCAAATCAAAGCTTAGAAGGGTTAAACAAGGCGTTCCCCAAGGAGGAGTCCTGTCGCCGACCTTGTTTAATCTCTACCTCGCTGGAATTCCCTCACCTCCAACAGGAATCCAGATTGTGAGCTATGCCGACGACTGCACTATACTAGCAACAGGAAACGACATCGCTCAAGTGTGTGCTAGGATAAATGACTACCTAAATGTACTTAACACCTTCTTCGTCAGCGAGAACTTGAAGCTATCAACTCAAAAATCCACCGCAACACTATTCACATCCTGGACCAAAGAAGTAAAGATGCAGCTGAACATCTCAGTAGACGGTCTCACAATACCCACCACAAACCACCTAAAAATCCTTGGCGTTACTCTGGACAGCATGGCAACATCATCAGCCCACGCATCTACTGTAACTAACAAGATGAGGAGCAGGAACCAGGTCCTCAAGGCTCTCACTGGTAGTTCCTGAGATAAAGACAAAGAGACCCTACTAACCACCTACAAAGCGATCGGCAGATCTGTAGCTAATTATGCGGCACCAGTGTGGACACTAAATCTGAGTGACACAAATTGGAAACACATTCAGACCTGTCAAAATGCAGCCCTACGCACCATCATAGGCTATTTGTTGATGTCTCATCAAGACCAGCTCCACCAAGAGACCAAAACTATGCCAACTAGGAAACACAACATACTACTATCAAAGCAGTATCTATTGTAGTTGGTTGCTACCGAAATGATTATCCGAACTTTGACCGTATGGACAGAACCCCACCGCCACGACACATCAGGCGAAATCTGAGGGAACTCGAAAGGGGAGTCCAACGATTTAAGAGGGTCCCCTTCGATAGCTCTAGCTATAAATCTGCCATCGCTATGCTGCACAGGGAAGAAGTACATACGTCGATTGTGGACCTGAACAACAACAAAGTACTTGACACTCAACCACCAGACATCTCACCGGATGAACGAATCCTGCCTAGAGCGACTAGGACCACGCTCGCACAGCTCCGTTCAGGCTGGTGTTCGCGCCTCAATTCATACTTGTCCCGAATCGACCACAGCATCCAAAACACTTGTCCGGCATGCAACAGTTCTCCCCACCACGTTGAGCACATCTTCGACTACCCTGCAGCACCAACGCACCTAACACCTATAGCGCTCTGGGAGAACCCCATCGAAGTAGCTGCGTTTCTGCAACTCCCTACGGAGGAAACTGAATCGGACGCGCAGATTTTATGACACACACGCACTGAAACTAAACTTCTGCATTGCTACAACAACAACAACAACAATAGTAGATTAAATATACGATGACCAATATCTATTTAGCTGGAGAAAATTTTCCAAAATTGTACACTAGTTTCATTTTGATCCAATGTGACGTATTTAAACCTCACCATTTTGCATATTTTTGTACAGTTGGCCTATTACAAACAAAGCAAAACAAGTGACTTTGTCCGGATCTTGGAAGCCGCCCGCAATGAAGGAAATAAGGAATATCGGGACTATGAAAAGGATCAAATGCGAACGTACGATATGCTTGCGGCATACTACGTCCAAGAAGCGAATAAGGAGAAATCGAAAGATAAGAAGCGCGAGCTTTTCATGAAGGCCACGAATCTCTACACAACTGCTGATAAAATTATCATGTACGACCAGGTGAGTTTCCATCCACGCGTATGTCCATCATTTTTATAACCGGATCCCAACAGAACCATCTTCTCGGACGAGCATACTTTTGTTTGTTGGAAGGCGACAAAATGGAACAGGCAGACGCTCAGTTCAATTTCGTGCTGAATCAGTCGCCGTCAAATATTCCATCATTGCTCGGCAAGGCGTGCATTGCTTTCAACAAAAAAGATTACAGAGGCGCATTGGCCTTCTACAAAAAGGCGTTGCGTACAAATCCCAATTGTCCGGCAGCCGTGCGTTTGGGTATGGGACACTGCTTCTTGAAGATGAATAATCAGGATAAGGCTAAGTAAGTTTCAAACTGAATTAAACTAGCTGAGAATAAAATTCCTCATTTTTTCCTTGTCAGACTGGCCTTCCAGCGGGCACTGGATCTCGATCCAAATTGTGTCGGAGCACTTGTTGGCCTTGCCATCCTCAAATTGAACTTACACGAACCGGAATCCAATCGAATTGGTGTTCAGATGTTGTCGAAAGCATATACAATCGATTCAACGAATCCCATGGTTTTGAATCACTTGGCCAACCATTTCTTCTTCAAGAAGGACTATCAAAAAGTCCAGCATCTTGCTTTACACGCCTTCCACAACACCGAAAATGAAGCGATGCGTGCCGAAAGTTGCTACCAATTGGCGCGTTCATTCCACGTGCAACGCGACTACGATCAGGCTTTTCAATACTACTACCAGTCAACGCAAATTGCACCGCCCAATTTCGTGCTGCCCCACTTTGGCCTGGGACAGATGTACATTTATCGTGGCGATGCAGAGAATGTAAGTATCGTATCGAGTACTTAGCGTACGCCGAAAACTTATCGGTCAACTCGAATTTCAGGCGGCCCAGTGTTTTGAAAAGGTTCTCAAGGTCCAGCCGGGAAACTACGAAACGATGAAAATTCTCGGCTCATTGTATGCCAACTCTACGTCACAGACCAAACGTGATATGGCGAAAACACATTTGAAAAAAGTCACTGAACAATTTCCGGACGATGTTGAAGCCTGGATTGAATTGGCACAGATTTTGGAGCAGAATGATCTGCAAGCATCCCTGAATGCCTACGCCACGGCTACCAACATTTTGCAGGAAAAGGTTAAGGCCGATATACCGCCCGAGATTTTGAACAATGTTGCAGCTCTCCAGTATCGCCTGAGCAGTCTGGATAAGGCCAAAGCGAAATTGGAAGAGGCATTGGAACGTGCAAAAGTGGAAGCGCAGCATGATTCGCAATATTACGATTCGATATCGGTCACCATGACCTACAATTTAGCTCGCCTAAACGAGGCCATGTGCTGCTTTGACGTGGCCGATAAACACTACAAAGATATTCTAACGGAACATCCCAACTATATTGATTGCTACTTACGGTTGGGTTGCATGGCCCGCGACAAGGGTTTGATCTTTGTCGCATCCGATTTCTTCAAAGACGCTTTGCGTATAAATACAGGAAATCCGGACACAAGGTAGGGTTTCGAAATTTGTCGCATTTCTCATGACGATATCAGCTGCAGCTGTAACTTGTTTCAGATCACTGTTGGGAAATCTTCACTTTGCCAAGGGCCAGCACCTGCTGGGTCAGAAAAATTTCGAAACTATCCTGAAAAATTCAGCCACCTCTACAGACGCATATTCGCTTATCGCTCTGGGTAATTTCTGGCTGCAGACACTTCATCAACCCACAAAGGACAAGGACAAAGAGAAGAAACATCAGGAGAAGGCATTGTCGATTTACAAACAGGTAAATTGAGTTACAGCTGTGCATGTGGTTCGGCACGCGTTTAATTGTCGATTTTCGTCAGGTCCTTCGAAACGATCCTCGAAACATTTGGGCAACGAACGGAATAGGTGCTGTCCTCGCGCATAAGGGTTGCGTCATTGAAGCGCGCGATATTTTCGCCCAAGTTCGAGAAGCAACTGCTGATTTTTGTGACGTATGGCTGAACATTGCGCATATATATGTCGAGCAGAAACAATACATCGGGGCCATTCAAATGTACGAGAATTGTCTGAAGAAGTTCTACAAAAATCACAATGTTGAAATCATGCAATATTTGGCACGGGCCTATTTACGGGCGGGCAAATTGAAGGAAGCGAAAATGACATTGCTGAAAGCCAGGCGTGTAGCGCCGCAAGATACCCTGCTTCTGTACAACATTGCGTTGGTTCTCCAGCGACTGGCAATGGCAATTCTAAAGGACGAGAAATCGACCTTGCCAGTTGTATTACAAGCTGTGCACGAGCTCGGCTTGGCGCACAAGTAAGTCGATAAAAACCGTCGTCTTTTCTGAATTTCAATTTATGGTTTTCTTTTTAACAGGTACTTCCAATACTTGTCGGTGAACGGCGACAAGACACGCTACAACATTGAACTGGCCGCCATAGAAGCGAATCAATGTCAAGATTTGCTATCGCAAGCTCAATATCATGTCTCGCGCGCACGTAGAATTGACGAGGAGGAGAAGAGTTTACGTCGCAAACAAGACGAGGAGCGCGCTGCATTCAAGCGTCGACAAGAAGAGGAGCGCAAGAAAATGGAAGAAGAAAAGCATAAATCCAAGGAAGTTATGCTGCAGAAACGTCAAGAGTACGTGGAGAAGACCAAAAACGCTATTTTATTCAGTGAAGCGCCACCAGATAAGAAGAAAGGTAAGCCAGTTTTCTACCCAAACTTGCTTGTTCCCATTCAATAATATTATTCAATTTCCAGGTGGTCGAGGTCGCAAAGACGAATACGTGTCGGATAGTGGCAGTGAAGGTGGTGCCCGAGGCGACGACGTGGAGCGTCCCAAAAAGAAACCCAAAGTGGAAAAGAAAGAGGGCAAAGGCAAGCGTGGTCGCAAACGCCGCGAAAAACAATCAGACGGCAGCGACACGGATGCACCGCGTGAAAAGAAATCCAGAAAGCAGAAAGGCGAAAAGAGAGGCAGGAAGCCGAAACCGAAACCGGAGAAACTCAGTAAAACGAACAGTCGCATCGTATCGAAAGCCACAATCTCGACAAGTGAATCGGAAAGTGACGATGACGGTGGCCGCAAGGGTCGCGGTCGCCAAAAGAAGATCACGTCGGACGACGATCGCTCGTCTCGGTCCAGATCACGATCCAGATCGAGTGCCAATTCACGCTCGGTTTCGCGATCACGATCCAGATCAAGGAGTTCATCGCGATCACCATCACGCAGCCGCTCGCGGTCGCCAAGTCGCAAATCCGGATCGCGATCGCCAAGTCGCAAATCCGGATCGCGGTCGCCAAGTCGCAAATCTGGATCACGTTCGCCAAGTCGCAAATCCGGATCACGTTCGCCAAGTCGTTCACGTTCGCGATCTCGCTCACACTCGAAATCGAGATCGCGATCACCGTCCGGATCTCGTTCACGATCCAGATCACGCTCCCCATCACGGTCACGATCTCGATCACGCTCGGCATCTGGTTCGCGTTCACGTTCGGGTTCACGGTCGCGATCACGATCTCGTTCGGGATCGGGATCTCGCTCGCCATCTAGATCGCCTAGTCCTAAATAAGATGTGCTTGCTGCGCTTGTTGAGTAAAGTTGGGCTGTATTAACGTGTACGATTGAATTTAATTGAAATAAATATGATGATTGTAGTCCCTACACAAATTGGCTGTTTGAATCTGCACAAGGTCATTTATGGAACTAATAGGAAGGTTTTTTATGCCACTATAATGGCTTTCTAGAGATTGGTAAGAAACCATAGTGGACGAAGCAGATGGATCGCTCCTACGACAGCAGGTTCTACGAACCGGAGCGACCCGTTCATCAAAAACGGCCAAGAGCTGTCAAAATACCTCAACGCCAGAAGGCTACTACAACAACAAGCAGATGGATCGAACCATCGATCTATATAGCTGTGCTTTCCTCTGTAGCGCCCCCATCATTCCTATAAAGTAGTTTTCCCTTTTAGATTCAGTTTAACAAGGCATTCCTGGCTTTGTGTTCATCTTTTGTGGTTTAGCCACGTATTTAAGGCGTCCATAAACGCTTCGAATTGCCGCCATTGAAAGCATATTCGGTGGCTGGACGAAGCGCAGAGGAGCCCTGGATACCTTTTTGTTTGCCAGGATTGTCCTTTCAAGTAACTTAAAAATGTTTCTTTACACAATATTGCATTTTTCTATTATTCATGTGCTCAGTAGCTTACAAAGTTTAGGAGCCTCTAATGAGCCATATTCTGGTCTGGTAATGCTGCTTCCATCAGGCGATCGATGGCAGCACCTGATGAGTAATGATCTGTCGTCGGTACGGAACCAGAAGGCATAGCCCGCTGCTTACCTCGTTGAGGAGCCTTTTTCTTTGCCAGATAGCATCGCGATACCTTATGCCACCTTAGGCTCCGTCCCCACGGGCATCTTCGGATGCCCAACAAACCGTCCGTTACAATCTCTGTTACAAACATGTTGCATATGTTGCACAGAGTTCGAATCGCAGTCGAGTCGAGTGTATGAACGCTCTAACTCGAATCCGTTCATATGTAAAAATTGCAAAATTAATTTGTGTAGAAGCAAACATTTATTTAACGCGCTTTCCTTATATAATAAATTCGTGAATGAGTAACAAAAATACGGGGAAAATAAACAAGTACATTTCTCGTACATACGAGTATAAAAACAAAGTAGAATGACTCCAAACATGCACATTGCACTTCAACGTTGGACATGGTAAAGCTGTGTTATTATTCATTTCTATCATTCATTTTTTCTCTTAATTTTTCATTCCACTTCTCAGGAACTAGAGATATTGTTCGTCTTGTATGTACAATATGGTGTCTTCGTCACAATTAACAGCTAGACAATACTAAAACCTTGAGTTTGTTGAATTGCTTGCAATAATTTGTACTTTAATCTCTCTTTTGTTTTATATCGCGGTAAGTCTAATAAATTGAAGCATGTATGGGCGACCGGTAGGAATTTTTCGTCATTTGTTGGCTGTATTGTAATCTGTGGAAAGTAGATGGCAAATTTAACAAATATTAAATGAAAATATGAGAAAAAATCCGAACAAAAATTATTGAATACCTTAATGGCTTTCATCCCTTGAATGGGAATACGATCACTGCCCGTTAGATAAAGCAGAAATTTCTTCTTTTCTACTAGTGGTAATTCGTGGAATACTTCCCAAAACCATTGTATCTAAAGAAGAGAAAACGTCATGAGTCAATGGATTTTAAAAGAAAAAAGAAAAAGTGAAAAATTACCGTTTGGTCACCCGATGTGTACCCGTTCTTATATTCAGCTTCTGCTTCAAGTGCATACCAGTCATAATCCTCATTGCCAATCACAACCGCCATAAGCTCATGGGGTTTAAACAGTTCAAGTACTCGTCCACCGCATACCTAAATTTGAAACATATTTATGATCCCAGAGGAAAAAAAATTCGCTTATATTGAAAGAGGCATTTTTTATTCTTTTCTTTTCTGGGCGGTTTCCCTCCATAAATATATTTTTGTTGGCCTTGGTGACCTATTTTGTAGATTGTCCCTTGTCCCTGCACAGGACTTTATTGTGTTTGAGTTTCAGGCAGTTTGGTGCGTAGGCACCCCTATTCGATTTTCTTGGTTTTGCTTGGTAGTTTATCGCGGGTTTTAGTTTGTTTTGTTTTGTTGATCGGGCAGACGTACGAGTTAATTTCTTATAAGTAAATGGAGGAGGCCAACGACTGCCGTTTTCGCCCACCCCGCTACTCCCGACAGTTGAGCTGGTCTGCCAGCGCACGTCACGGGTAGTCATTGGAGAGTGGTTTTTCAGCACTTTGTGTTTTCTGGCCTTCACGGCCATCTCAACCCTCCAGTTCCATTACTACACGTGTCCTTAAATTTTAACTAGCGGATAGGTGGCGGTTATCGTTTATCGTTACGTTAAACTTTAACCGGACATTGAGAAACCGGCACTATGTGTGTTAGTTCGTGATCTGTCAGAACATATCATGCCAAAACTGTCTCTATTTAATGGGTGGTATGCATAATAATGAGGATATACTCAAGAGTGAAGTCTATTGAGGACATTCCTGAGTCTGCTATGTTCGGTGAATCGAGTGAAAAATTTGCATGCATAAAACTACTTTCCGCTCCACAGTGAAAATTGAGTGGAATTCTGTCAACTCAGCCTTACTCTACTCGACTCACTTTATGCATACCACCCAATATGTACTTCATACTCATTTATTTGTACGTTTTTATTGTTGTCCTAGCCCTTTGAATATATAGCCATGGAATGAGCTTGTCCTATATGTCTCCATAGAAACAGTGGCTCCAAAATCTGGGTACTAAGTTGACATGTGGTCGACAGTCAGCTAACTCAGTAGACCGTTTAGAAATTATGAAATTTAAATATTGACAAAAATTGACGTTTGTTTATGCACAATTCGACAGCGCGGTCAACATTATGTCAATACCGAAACGCGAACTGAGTAGGCTGACTGTCGGTAATCTGCCAAGAACTGACTTTTATTCATGCACAATTCGACAGAACAGTCAACATATGTCAATATCAAACAACAACCGAGTAGACTGGCTGTCGACTTATTCGCCAAATGTTGGAGCCAGAAACATACAATACAAGCTCATTCCATGGTTCTATGTTCTAAGTCCTAGCCCCGGCTATGTTCTGTCAGATCAAATAAATTAGTGTGTGAGTAAAAGTCAAGGCAACTTTGAAATAAAAACGAAATTTGGGGAAATCTTCAGGGCAAGTTTTTTGGGACAGTTGCTCAATAAAAGAGTGATTTGGGACAATCTCTGTGCTAATTGAAAACGACATACACTTGCCAGAAAAAGTATCCGTACATGCAAGACACCAAAGTTGTTGTTGTATTAAAAAGGAGATGTCCACTTAATTTGACTGTTTTCTTTTATAATAGCATAAAATCGACATTTTTTCATAATTACCAGTATGTTTCATAATACTTACTATTTAAAAACACTTGAAACTCAAACAAAATCAATATATGGCAACATGTTTGGCCAGAAAAAGTATCCGTACAGAACAAAACGGGGCATTCCCCGTGCTATGCAGTGTCATGTGCAGATGCATATCAAATCAGTGCTGATGAAAGGAAAATTATGCTGAAACTTAGGAGTGAAGGCAAAACTTTCCGCGAAATTGGTCAGATAATAGGCAGAACTCACTCTTCTGTCCAGTATGTGGTGAAAACATTTGATACAACTGGTTCGATTGTGTCAAAGTCTCGTTGTGGTCGACCCTCCATACTGACTGAACGCAAAAAAAGAACCGTATTGCAGTCAGTTAAAAAGAATCCTCGAGTAACTGCTTCTCAAATTAGTAGAAATATAGAAGACTCTTTTGGGAAGGTTCTCCACGAGGATACCATACGAAAAATACTGAAGAAAGATGGATATCGCTCTCGTATAGCACGTAAGAAACCATACATTTCGGAAGTGAACAGGAAGAAACGTGTGGATTTCGCAAATGAATTTATAAACAAGCCTCCAGAGTTTTGGAAACATGTCCTGTTCTCCGACGAAAGCAAATTTTGCATATTTGGCATTAAAAGCAGAAAGTTAGTGTGGCGGAAGAGCGGTACTGCCCTCGAAAAAGAAAATTTGATACCTACTGTCAAACATGGTGGAGGTGCTGTTATGCTCTGGGGGTGTATGGCGGCAGAAGGAGTTGGCCAAATTGTGTTTATCGAATCAACTATGGATCAATACGCTTACCTTAATATTTTGAAGGCGAATATGAAGCAAAGCGTTCAGCAGTTGGGACTTAGTGACGATTTCTGGTTCCAGCAGGATAATGATCCCAAGCACACAGCACACAATGTGAAGCTTTGGTTGCTCTACAACACAAAACATCAGTTGCGTACGCCACCCCAATCCCCAGACCTTAATCCCATTGAACATTTGTGGGATTTGTTGGAGCGCAGGATCCGTCAGCACAGGATAACTTCAAAGGAAAAGCTGAAAAATGTCATCGTCGATGAATGGGGCCAAATTACCAGGCAGGATACAGCCAAATTGGTCCACTCCATGCCACATCGACTGAAGGAGGTCCTCAAGCGAAAAGGCTATCCGACAAGTTATTAAGCCCTGATATATAATAAAAATATTTGAATATTTTAAATTCGTATTGTCATGTACGGATACTTTTTCTGGTTCGTTTAAGTGAAATTTTTTATTTTTGTTTTGTAAAATCTAGTTTTTAAAGGAATACCAAAGAAAAAATTTATAGATAAGGTAGTTTGATTACTGAATAAATTTTATTGCTTAAATATTAAAATGTAGCAGTTCTTTTTACCACGAATTTCCTAATATGTTGCTCTATTTTGATCGTGTACGGATACTTTTTCTGGCAAGTGTATATGTTTCAAATCGAATTCTCTTTCCTGCCCTTTTGTGTGTGCCACTACTTGTCTCTTTCATTGTGTTCTCCCCCATCATTTATTTGCCCATAAAAACATCCGGATTGAATAATTTTTTTTTCCTTTATCGAGTACATCGATACATTCTTACATCGAGGGGGTTTGTCAGCTTTTAACCGTCGGAAAACGGGTCGTTCCGGTACGAAGAACCGGCTGCCGCAAGAACGTCGTTTATCGAGTCGATACAATCTATTGTGCTATTGGCAGGATGTTATCCACATCGGGTGCAGGTACCATGCCAGAATCTGACGCCTTCGATTAATGTTACGCTAACATCCATACACAAATAAACCCAAGTGAAAATCGCCGAGCACCTTCCACAATCCACACAATTGCACAATTGTGTAGAAAAGATACAATTCCGGTGACCGATATTACATGCACTGTTTTTACATAAACACGACGAAAATATTTGTTTGATATCTTGAGGAAGTGTACTATAGTTAGAACTCTTCTCCACATACTTTTTTCTTCCGATGTTGACTCGTCTTGTCGACTAGGAATACATCGGGTTTGTTGTGAAAGCGACTGTTGCGAATAGTACAGTACTGGAGCCCGCTGCAAGAAAAGCCTTGGTCATCTGTAACCGGCTGGAATTTACACCAGTTGTAAAACATAGTACGAAGACTACGAAAACATACTTCAACTCAGTTCTGCCCGGGTCCGGGACCCATGCTGACCATCCCAAAAACGCTCCACATGGTCAGCATATGTCACGGACCCGTGCAGGACTAGGCTGACGTACGTTTTCATAGTCTTCGTACTATGTTTTACAACTGGTGTAAATTCCAGCCAGTTACAGATGACGAAGCTTTCTTGCTGCAGGCTCTTAGACTATAATCGGCACGTGCTTTTGTGTGAGTTGTTAACATTCTGTTTATCCATCATGTACGCCCGGTGCCATTGCAAAACACTCACCTTCATAAATCCATCGTAAAATGCCTGGAATTGCTTCTCTACAGACTTGTTAAAAATGAAATCTATATAAAGATCAACAAACTCCTGCCTGGAAAAGGATAAAAAAAAAAAAATCATTCATGTGAAAATTACTCTTCAGGACATACGTTTACATCCCAATCCACCACCCACCTATTTTCCTTATTCAAAGCAATCTTACTTCCACCCGGTTTCAATTCAATCACTTCCGGTTCACCGAAAATATCACGCGTTATTTCAAATGATAATCCAAACACCTCCTCCATATCATCACCGTCATATTCGAGTATACTTCTCATGGAATTCGCCAACACGGGCGACAAATCATTGAGATCATTTAAATCGACCTGCTCTTTCAGCAACTTCTTATAGAGCGCGAGTGGAAATGATAAATGAATTATCGTAAAATTGTAAATGGCCAGACCGCATATAACACCAATCAAATAGTACATTTGCACCGTCTCGAATGAACGATCTGAGAACCAGATGGCTCGTGAGTCTTCGAATTCTTTGAACATGCCATATTTCGGATCTAAAATGTCTTTCAGTAGCAACATGAAAAATTCCTTGCGTACACCGCCCGCATCTTCCGCCTCCTCACCATGAAATTTGACCTGTAAGAAAACCGATCCGATTATTGCAGGCCGACGCTAGACAAATTTACGGTGACATTACTTTCAGGGGCTTTTTCAGATCGCTCGCGCCGCAATGTGAAATTTCACGGAAAGTGTCACTGACCAGATTTTCTCGCGTTACGTTCAAAACAACAAATTGGGAAATGGCAATTGGAGCTCCCGTAAACAAGCCAAAGTACAAACCCTGAGTGGCTGCATTCTGCATGGCACTCTGCATTTGGATAGCCTGGTCGGTCTGAAGCAGTAGCGTTTTTGCTTCAGCATTAAACAGGAATGGATAGTTGCACAGACGGAAAGCGTGTGGCTACAAAATTGAAAAAGGCATAAGAACTCGTCGTTTGCAAATAACACCGAGATAATCAGTCGTACTGTTTTATCCATTATCCACTGCACATAGTCCTGCTGGATATCGACAAGATCCATTAGTTCGGGCATGTAGAAAAGTCCGTAGGAAACCTTCTCTTCCCGCTGCAGATGATTTATTCGATGCAAATAAAGCAAGAAATTCAATGCTAGTGTTAAATTTGGCTCGTACTTTATAATCTGTAAGTAAAAAAAAGTGCAGAACGGTGATTAATAAATATATGGAAACATTTCCATCTAGCAAATAAAAGGAGAATCTCTCTATATTGTGCCCTGCGATCTAGGTTTGTGTTTAGACTACTTTGGCTTGTATAGGATAGATTTGGGTTTGTGTATAGCAACAGAGCGACCGAGGCGAGCGTTTATTTTTTGCGATACTGAGGCATGTGTAAGCGCGGAGCGAGTGGGGCCCACACAAGAGACTGTTGATTCCAATAGTATTTTACGATGGAGCTTCCAAAAGCCAAAGAACACAAAGTAGGCCTGTTCCTAATACCGGGATCCCGGGTTGGTACCGGTTTTTTTTCAGTACCGGTACCAAAAACTAAGAGTACCGGTATCCCGGTTTTTTTAGTACCGGTATTGAGTACCGGGATCCCGGGATTTGAGTACCGGTATGTTCAACCATGAGCCGGTTTCTTTTCAGTACCGGGATCCCGGTACTCAATACCTGTTCTTTTCAGTACCCGGATCCCGGTACTCAGTACCTGTTCTTTTCAGTACCGAGTCTTTTCAGTACCTGTTCTTTTCCGTACCGAGTCTTTTCAGTACCTGATATTCATGATTGATGATTGAACACGGCAAGGTGTTGAAAATCTTTTTTTTTTGCAAAGTATCTTTTGGTGGTGCTTTGGGAAAATATCTTTTTTTTTCGTATTGCCTTTGCGATTTGTGTGAATGTGAAATTAAGTGTTTTTGTATGAAAATATAACTCGTATGTTGCGCAGGTTGTGGCTATGCAATCTAGGATTTTTATATGTACGTGAGGAGAATGTATGGAAAGAGACGAATATGCTGATGTAGAGTCCTTCGGTGCCAGCAAGGACATTCGAAAAAAGGATATTTTTGGCAGAGAAGCGAAAAATGGGCAATGGGTGACATATAAATCGGAGTGAAAAAGCGAATGTCCAGGAGTAGTGTAGATGGCATTTCAAGTCCTTCGGTGGCGAAAAGGACATTCACAAAAGTCAAGCGAAAAATGGGCAATACTACTATTGCCATCAATATTCATGGGCAACCTGTGGAAAAGTGGACAATTTCGTCTGCCTGGGTAGCATTGTTGCCGAAAAAGATGATACGGAGCAGGACATCGCTCCTTGTATCAACAAGGCTAAATGCGCATACGGCATGCCGTCCAAAATCTGGCAGAGCAGTTATCTCAGCATCAAGACCAAGCTGGGCCTGTTTCGCTCCCTGGTACTGTCTGCGCTTTTGTATGGTAGCAGTATATGGAAAGTTCCAGTAAGAGTTACCAGAATGCTGCTAGTTTTCATGTCTTCGTTGAATTTTAAGAATTTTCTGGCCTGAAACAATATCGAATGAAGAGCTAAGTTGGCGTACGGGGCAGATGCCAATCAACGAATTGATACGCAAGCGAAAATGGCAGTGGGTAGGTCACACATTGCGGAAGAGTGATAAATGCATTGCTTTGTCATGAAATGGAACCCCATTTCCAACCAAGGCCGACTAAGAGGAGGCCCTAGAATCACATGGCAACGATCTGTGACAAAGGAGGGTAGCGCGCTGGGTAAATCTGCTGGGGAGTTGCGCCCTATTGCCCAGAACAGAGTACGATGGCGCGCAGGAGTAGTTGACGCGCTATGCCCCACTAGGGGTTAAGGCAAAGTAGTAGTATCTGACCCGTGCGCCGCCTTAGCTCTTTCTTCAATATTGTTTCGGGCCAGAATATTTTTAGAATTCGCCGAAGACATGAGTTGACGAAAACTTGCAGCTTTCTGGTAACTCCAACGGAAGCTTTCCATGTACTGCACCCATAAAAAAGTACAGACAGTACCAAGGAGCGAAAATATATCAGCTTCATGTTGATGCTGAGAAAATTACTCTGCCAGATTTTCCACAGCATTTTCGAGGAAATGCTGCGGACGTAGACGAAGGACTCGAAATGCCATTTACACTGGACTGGACATTGGCCTCTTCACCCCGATTCATATGACACTCATATTGCCCATTTTTCGCTTCCCTGCCAAAAAAAAATCCTTTTTCGAATGTCCTTGTCGCCACCGAAGGATCCGGAATGCCATCTGCAGTACTCCTGGACATTCGCCTCTTCACCCCGATCCATATGACACCCATATTGCCCATTTTTCACTTGACTTTCGTCAATGTCCTTTTCGCCCCTGAAGGACTTGAAATGCCATCTACACTACTCCTAGACATTCGCCTCTTCACCGCGGTTCATATGACACCCGTATTGCCCATTTTTCACTTGACTTTCGTGAATGTCCTTTTCGCCACCGAAGGACTTGAAATGCCATCTACACTACTCCTGGACATTCGCCTTTTCACCCCGATTTATATGTCACCCATTTCCCATTTTTCGCTTCCCTGCCAAAAATACCCTTTTTCGAATGTCCTTGCTGGCACCGAAGGACTCTACATCTACAGCACATTCGTCTCTTTCCATACATTCTCCTCACGTACATATAAAAATCCTAGATTGCATAGCCACAACCTGCGCAACATACGAGTTATATTTTCATACAAAAACACTTAATTTCACATTCACACAAATTGCAAAGGCATTGCGAAAAAAAGATATTTTCCCAAAGCACCACCAAAAGATACTTCGCAAAAAAAAGATTTTCAACACCTTGCCGTGTTCAATCATCAATCATGAATATCAGGTACTGAAAAGACTCGATACTGCAAAGACTCGGTACTGAAAAGAGCAGGTACTGAGTATCGGGATCCCGGTACTGAAAAGAACAGGTATTGAGTACCGGGATCCCGGGATCCTGAAAAACCGGCTCATGGTTGAAAAGAACAGGTACTGAAAAGACTCGGTACTGAAAAGAACAGGTACTGAGTACCGGGATCCCGGTATTGAAAAGAACAGGTACTGAAAAGACTCGGTACTGAAAAGACCGGTACTGAAAAGACCGGTACTTGAAAATATCAAGTACCGGTACTGAAATCTCAGTACCGAACAGGCCTAGTATTTTGTGTATGCATAAGTATCACTATACACTGTCAAACTCCAACTCGAACACGAACCTGGTACAAATGTCCTCTGAATAGCTCAAAACAACGTGTGACACTTACTGATGCATAATTATAGCCTGGAATAATCTCTTTTCTGAATAATCATAGTTCGGAATAGTCTCTTTTGCTGGTTTCGCTCGGTACGCTGGCTCCGCGCTAATGCTGGACATTCACGGACAGTCCGAAGCCAAATTTTCCCTGGTCGAAGCCAAAATTTCCCAGTCAAATCCATACATCGACCGGGGAAATTTTGGCTTCGACCAGGGAAAATTTGACTTTGAGCCGTTCGTGAATGTCGGAAGGTGTCACAACCCTCAATATCGCACAACAATAAACGTCCGCTTCGCTAGCTCTGGGTGCAATCCAGTTTAAAATTTGTTAGACACACGCCCTCTAGGTGGCGAGACACAATATACAATAGAAAGATTCTTATATTATTTGCGAAATGGGAATGATGCAAAAATTATTTTTGTAACTCCTTACCCTCTTATCATCCTCCTTCTGTTTTGCAAAATTGAAATTGATTATATACAAAACGACACTCTTGTAGTTTGTCACCATATTTTCATAGAATTCGGCGGGTAAGGACGCCCACCATTCTGAAATAATTTTCCCTGGAATTTGGGACAATTTGAACACGGCCTGAGAAAAGGGCGAGTGTAACCTGAGATAATTCTTAGCGTTAACGAACTCGTGATATAAAGGCAGCGCAACGTAAATCCTAAGCGTTTCCACGTCAGCCGGTGACGGCACCAATGTACTCATCAAATCATTCGTTATACCGTCCCATATCTGCGGAAATAAAAGAAAAAAGTCACAATTTACACACATCACATCGTCGAATCGAAGCCAACACCACACAAACACTTACAATTTGCTTTAAGCTTTCGTGCTCGATTTTTCGAATGTATTTGAAAAATTCTTCCACGGCGGCAAGATCAATTCCGTGATGTTTGGATGTACAACAAAAATGCTGATCGTTTGGTAATAAAAAAGAACCATTAATGCACGCCTGATTCTTAAAGATTACTTCTATATTGGCTAGTAAGTCGAGGTCCACTGATCCATCGGCAGGCACTTCAGCGCAAGTTTTTGCCATTTCTGGCGTCAGGCACAGGATTTGTGTTTTCGCGCTTTAGAATAGTTTAATTAAGTGGCAATTCCTTATGTATAAAAAATGAAACTAACTCTTGTACGCGATAGTCGTCCGGTGGTATATTTTGAGAAAAGTCTGTAGTTGATACGAAGCAGTGATCGCCTCCGGAAAATATTCGCTTAATGATCATCACAGAACTGTCTTCAGGGCTATCGTTATTTTGCAGAAGTGACGAACCGCTCGGCGAAACCTAGTACATACCAGAAAAATACATAATGGAAAATATCTAGCAAAGAATCGACACAAAACGTACCCATGGTCCTAGCACTACTTGCGGTACAAACGAACTATTCGTATTTCTCGCCCCCAGCTGACCGGAACAGCCCAAACCGAAACCGTAGACACGACCCCGGGATGGGACCAACGCCAATGTATGACGACTACCACAGGAGATTTGTGTTATCATACTGCCCATAAGTTCCACAACCTTTAAATATAACAATAAGCTTATGCCAAATTGCATTTATCGTCTTACCATTCGGGGCAGAATTTCATTTGACCCTATACCGTGGCCCAGCTGTCCAAACGTGCCGGAACCACACGTGAAAACACCTCCGTCAACTGTTAAAAATACGGAAAAATCTTCACCGCATGCAATGTAACGAACGCCTAAGCTGCGCAACATTTTCAATTGTGTCGGATGCGATCGCGACTGCTCGTCGTTCAGGCCCAATTGACCGAATGTGTTCTTCCCCCAACCGAACACGGCGCCCGATTTCGAAACAGCGAAACTATGATTCGAGCCACATGTGATAAATGCGATAGGTATTCCGGCGAGTGATTTGATTTCTGTAGGTTTAGCGACTTTTTCAACCGTAGAACCAATACCCAGCTGGCCATATGTGTTGGAGCCCCAGGCGAACAGCTGACCACCTGAAATTTAATTTAAGATGAAGTGACAGGCTATTAACGCGGGAAATTGTTTTGTACTTACTATTACTCAGAGCCAAGCAATGGTTGTATCCACTGGCAATTTGAACAATATGTTTAGTCGCTAGTTGTTTAATAATTTTTGGATGGGGTTGTACGTGACCCGTCTCCAATCCTAACTGCCCACAACTGTCCGAACCCCAACTGAACACTTGACCCCATTCATTTAAAGCTAATGAATGACTCACTCCACAGCACACTTGCGTTATCACATAGTTATCCAGCGCTTCAATTGGTTCTGAAATTTATAAATGTTTATGAAAGGAAACCAGTGTTAAAAAAATCAAAACTAAGTACGTTTTTGCGACATTATCCGGTGAAGATTAGGGTAACAAGCACGCATGTCACAAACAACATGACGCCTACCAGATAAAAAAAAACGCACCTATTCCAAATAACTACAAGTAACAAGAACATGATAATGGATATTGTCGCAGTGCGCGATGGCATTACTCGACGCTTTTCTTCTCCTTTGTTGGTTGGATAACCTCACTAAAGAGGTTGTATTACTAGAGTCTGCAAATGTTTGTAGTTTTGATCATCATCTCCTGCCCTTCTAGACGATTTCGAACCAATTGAGTCATCTACCAAAAACATCCACTTCTGGCCCATGTGCGCTGATTTACACCACAATCATTACACTATAAAGCGAGCCATACACTATCCGGAATTCCCCTTCGGAAAAACTGATCAGGCCTGGCCGTGAGGAATTCCGGATCGGATCATATGGCCGTTTCAGGCGTCCTTCAGGCGGCCGGAAGGATAATCGTTCCCGCTGAGCCTCCACCACACACGTTCCGGGATTTCTCTCTGGAAAACTAATCAGACCTGACCTTGAGGAATTCCGGATCGTGAATGGCCGACTCAGGCGACCTTGACAAATCGACCACAGCATCGAAAGCAAGAAAGGCTTACAGCAGTTCTCCCTACGACGCTGAGCACATCGTCGACTGCCCTGCAGCACCGACGCACCTAACACCTATAGCGCTTCGGGAGAACCCCATCGAAGTGGCTGCGTTTCTGCAACTTCCTACGGAGGAAACTGAGCCGGACGCGCTAATTTTATGACACACACACACACTCACGCTTATTTTCTGCATTGCTACGACAACAATATACTGCGCTACCGCTCGCCCCTAATTAATAATTCATTTTTCAAATCACTTTTTTCATTCATTCTAACTTGCACTCGCTTCTTCCCTCAACTTACCCTGCCATATCCCATCCCCATAATAAATCCTCTATTCCCACCTTATTATCCTCTCTAAGCCTTGGATCTTCATAGGTGGAGACACACCCTAAAACCTAAGCAGTTCTTGACTCTAGATACGTTCATTTCTTAGTTTTAAGTTTCTTCTTTCTATCCTTAATTTTTATTTTTCTAATTCACAGTGAATCCTTTGTCTCTTATTTTTGGAAGATCCCTGCTTGTGGAATCCATTTAACCGTAGCATTACTCTTTTTCTCCCTTTGCTTTGTTTCTCACTATTATAATTCCATTTTCATCTTAGTCTCCAAAGCCCTAAATCTATCTTGTATGTATCAATACTCCCTTCTAATTATTTTTAAGTTAAATTTATATTATATATATTTACAGCCACGTTTAAATTGTCTAATTTGCTGCTCAATAACCTACAAATTCCCTTCTTGAAAATTTGTTAGTGAAATGCCTTATAGTGGAGTGATTGTGGTGCAAATCAGTGCACATGAGCCAGTATCTGCAACAGGATGTTTTTGGCGGATGACGCAATTGGTTCAGAATCGTCTAGGAGGGCAGAAGTAGTAGTCGATAAAAACTTTAATAATATATAAAAACAAGCTAGTCATCGGCTAGCTTGCCGAAGATATGATACCCTATCAGGATATCATACCTTCCTTATTATGGTGCATTTGCCATTTTGAAATTAGTAGTAAAACTTGTTCCGATTTCACTGTTCCTATGAGAGGTATATGAAATAGTGAGCCAATTTCAACCAAATTTAGGGACGTGATTTGGCAGTCAATATGATGAAATAATAAGAAATTTGGTAAAGATATCTTCAGAAATAAAAAAATTTTCCTAACGAAAACCTGCTTTTGGAACGGTCGTTCCTATATGGCAACTACATATACGGAGGTTGCCTTTTATATTTCGGGATTGGACAACCCTAGTGTTCCAATCTGGCAACTGACAGCTCTATCGTAAAGTTTGACATTTTTGAGGTTATACGTACTCAGAACGTTTTGACATACGAGCGCTATTTTGTTTTTTACAGTAACTTAAAAGATTAATCTCGGCCAAATAATGGAATTCAATCGTGAACACTTTCGTGCGATTATTTTTTACAACTTTCGACGTGGATTAACTCAGCAACAGTGCATGGATGAACTGAATTCAATTTTTGGCGATGAAGCTCCATCAAGGACCAGTGTTGATCGATGGTATGGTGAATTCAATCGAGGTCGTAGTTCACTCCAAGACGAATTTCGTGAAGGTCGTCCAAAATCAGTTGTTTTTCCGGAAACCATTGATGCTGTGCGCGAACTGATATTGCAAGATCGTCATGTGACCTATCGTGAGATTGAGACAACCTTAGGCATTAGTGGGACCAGCATACATTCAATATTGCATGAACATTTGACTGTCAAAAAAATTTGTTTGCGTTGGATCCCACACAATTTGTCAATAGCTCAAAAAAAGGCTCGTGTCGATTGGTCGAAAGAAATGCTCAAAAAATACGATCGCGGTGCTTCGAAACACGTCTATGACATCGTGACAGGTGATGAATCGTGGATTTACGCGTATGAGCCCGAAAGTAAACAGCAGTCGACTGTATGGGTGTTTCAAGATGAGCCAAACCCAACAAAAGTTGTTCGCGCACGAAGCACTTCCAAGCAAATGGTCGCCTGTTTTTTTTCGGAAAAACTGGACATGTCGCAACCGTACCACTAGAACAACGCAGAACAGTCAATTCTGAGTGGTACACAACCATTTGTTTGCCAGTTGTCTTCCAAGAAATCAGGAAAACCAACCGCCGAAGACGGATCACTCTTCACCACGACAATGCGAGCTCTCACACATCAGCTCAAACAACTGCATTTTTGAGCACTCAAAACATAGATTTGATGGGTCATCCGCCGTATAGTCCTGACTTGGCACCGAATGACTTCTTTTTATTCCCGTACGTAAAAAACAAACTGAGAGGTCAACGTTTTTCAACACCTGAAGAAGCGGTTGCTGCGTTCAGAATGCATGTTTTGGAGACACCTCAATCAGAGTGGCAAAAGTACTTTGACAATTGGTTCAAACGCATGCAAAAGTGTATAGATCTTCATGGGGAATATTTTGAAAAACAATAAAGCGATTTTGAATGATTAATATTTGTTTTTGTTCTTTAATCCCGAAATATAAAAGGCAACCCTCGTATGATAGAGCAGTCTAATTTCAACCAAAATCGGAAATGTGATTTGACTGGAGATTCTATTGATTAATCTGAAATTTGAAAAAGATAGCTTCAGAAATAAAAAAGTTTTTCTCATAAAGACTAATTTTTGGACTGGTCGTTCCTATGGCAGCTATATGACGTAGTGGTCCGATTCCGTTGATTCCGACATATTTACAGCGTGCAAGAGAAAGAAGGCTTTGTACAAAATTTCAGCTCGATAGTTTTAAAACTGAAGGGCTAGCTTACATAGAACCAGACAGACAGACGGACAAAGCTTAATCGACTCGTCTCATCATACTGACCAAGAATATACATATATAGTTTATATGGTCGGAGGTGCTTCCTTCTGTGCGTTGCGTTCATGACAAAGTTAATATACCCTATCACATCCGTGAAGGGTATAAAAATCCAACCGCTGGCAATACAATCCTCTTTGTGGATTAGCCAACCGACTATGTTCGGTGCCCCACTCGTGGACTTCTGATTTCATCAGCGGTGACGGAACATTCCTGTTTCGCAAAAATTATGAGAATTCTCTCTATTCGATTAGAGAGAACTTTCATAAAACTCGAGAAATTTCCGTTTTAGAACCTGCAAATTCCCCCGCGATGGAACATTCCTGTTTCGCGAATATTACGAGAATTCTCTCTATTGAATTAGAGAGCATTTTTGTAACTCCTTAATTTCCGGCATTTTTGCTTTAGGTAGTCCATTTCCGCTTTAGGTGGTAATAACCTAGAGCCCACCCGGGGGGATTAGTAGGTCCTAAAGCGGAAATTTCCCGAGTTTTGTGAAAATTCTCCTAATTTAATAGAGAGAATTCTCGTAATATTCGCGAAACAGGAATGTTCCATCGCGGGGGAATTTGCAGGTCCTAAAACGGAAATTTCTCGAGTTTTATGAAAGTTCTCTCTAATCGAATAGAGAAACAGGAATGTTCCTTCCCCCGCATAGGTTCTAGGTTCTTACCACCTAAATTGGAAATGAACTACCTAAAGCGGAAATCCCGCAATTAAGGAATTTTACAAATTCTCCCTAAATGCAATAGAGAGAATTCTCCTAATAATCGCGAAACAGGAATGTTCCATAATCTCTACAGGTGAAAATCTCAACCTATCAAAATCTCGACTTTTACAATATCGACAATGCGAAAAGTCGGCCGCCGACTTGGAAAATATAATTTTTTCATTCATAAATAGTTACATTTTGATTTGACGTTGTTCATACTTTTCTCTTAAATCTTCCAAGCACACGCACACACAAGAGACTATTGTGAATCAACAGTCCCCTGTGTGGGCTCCGCTCGCTACGTTCGCTTTGGGCTCTCAACTCAACAACTCTCAATATTACAGAAATATGAACGTTCGCTTTGGGCTCTCAACTCAACAACTCTCAATATTGCAGAAATATGAACGCTCGCTTCGCTTGCTCTGGCTACAACTGTATCTTGTGTGGGCTACGCTCTTAGTCTTAAGTGATCCTAACCCTCAGGAAATAGACCTAGAACACTAGATTCTCCAGTAAACATTTCGAATTAGTCCATATTACTTGGACCGAACTACTAAGGCGGGAAAAGCGACATAATTTCACTTGACCTTTTTTCTTTTTCAAAAGGGAAATAAAGCCAATAGACTTTTCACTTTTGAGATGAATTATTACATTAAGGGGACTCACGCTCCCTGTAGTAAATGTCGTGTACTTCGTATTCGTCGTAAACTTCTGTTATCCCCACAGTAAAATGACAGACGTGAGCATGAATCCCCCTATTCATTTTAAATTAGTCGAGATTTTTTTTTCTGTCGATATTTTCATCAATCGAGATATTTTGTAGTCGAGATTTTCTCAAGTCGAGATTTTAAAAGTCACCGTTTCGTACCACTCCCGATACACCACATTTGTCGATAACGATAAGAAAAAATATAAGTTTAATCTTCCTAAACAGTTGATTTACCGAACAATGATTAAAACTGTTGAGTAATTGTTAACCACTTATCAAATACAAACAAATACTTAATATATGATTTACGTGACATGTAAACAAAACCGTTCGATTATGAGTCAATCCACTACGTGTCGCACTACTCCATTTCCACTTGAACATATCAGACGGTAACATCGGATTTTCCCGCGTAATTCATGCTCGGTACTGAGCATGCTCCGACTATCCCTTCGTGTCCCGACAAACACGAGGAAGTTATTCTACTAACATGCTTTCCAACTATACGTAACAATGCAATTAACAATATAACAGCCGAACAGAACAGCAAAACGACAAAATGTGTCAGGACAATGGATATAAGTACATACTAAATATGGACATACGTGGCCTTTTCCTCGACAATTCATGTCCCAATTGGCCGTGGTCATTACATCCGCAAGAGAATATCTTTCCGCTTCGTGTCAGGAAGATGGTATGGTTGCTTCCGCAGGCAGCCTGTAAAAGTTCTGGACTCTCGGACCAGGGCATTCGGCGCGGTGTCAACACCTAAAATGATACAACAACACAAACCACAAATCATACAATTAGTGCGGAAATTTCGTCCGTTTAGCGAATGTTTTCTGCACTCGATTAGATTCAGAAGCCTACAGTCATCGTTTCATGCTTCCAATGCAGCTGTTGCTATCAATAAGCGGAAAAAAGCGCATTATCTCTACTTTTGCCCCATTTGTAGGTAATAACAGAGGCCTACTTACAAGATCCTCCTCGATCCCACCCAGCCCCAGCTCGCCATGTTGCGTGTTGCCCCAACAATATACAGCCATGTTTACAAAAAGTATCCTGCAATAAAATGCACTCAATTAGACGGAGGCTAAAGTCGATAATTGTTGTTTTCTAGAATAATCACGAAGACTGACAACGGTCAATATGACAACTTGAATTCTGATTGTTGACTCCAGCGGATTTGTAGACTTTGTCGAAACCTACCGTTCACTGATTAATTTCGATTTCAGTCCACAAGCATTTCCCCGAAAATATTGCCACTGGCATTTGCCCTTTGTTGTACAATTTTTCAATTTGTCTACGTCCTAATAAACTTTCTACCAGCACTAGTTTTGGACAAAATTTGACATTTCATCGGACGAAAGTTGATATTCAGCAGAGACGGTGGCATGTCAACGCAAATTTGTCAGCTATTCAGCTATCGCAAATTCGAGTTCAGAATAGCCATAGCCTGCATTCATGTGAAAAATTTTCGCTACAGAGCGCTACATCCCCTCCACTACACATTTGAGGAGACGCTACCTGTCAACATTTCTTTCGTGATTGAACCGCTACATATTAAATGTCTGACAAACAGGTGACAACGCAAATATTTGACAATTGCCAATTTTCCATCGCAAAACATTTCTTTGGCACATCACGAAACAAGGAAATATCAAATCGAAGACGAGAAGACAGTGAATTTACATAGACGGGGATTCTATTTGCGCTTTTGATGTACACAAACGTCACAACACACATACCACCTGCGAATTGTCAAATGTAGCGCTACATGCCCAGAGAGCGTAAAAAATTTCTGCTACCAAGGGGAAGTAACCGCTCCGGAGCGGATGGAAGGAGCGGTTGCAATCACGACCGGGAGGGGTTGTAGCGCTACGGAGCGCTCCGTAGCGATCCGGATAAAACGAGCGTGGTGAATGCACTCAAATGCCTGCGTTCACAATTTGGAGCGCTTCGGTTATTCAGCAATTGAAATGCATGTAAATGGAAAAAATCACTGATTTTTCCGTTTACATGCATTTCAATTGCTGAATAACCGCAACGCTCAAGAACGTGAACGCAGGCAATGAGTGCGTTCACATTTTGCAGCGCTTCGGTTATTCAGCAATTGAAATGCATGTAAACGGAAAAAATCACTGATTTTTCTGTTTACATGCATTCGAATTGCTGAATAACCGCAAGCGCTCAAAAACGTGAACGCAGGCAATAATGGCCCGTTTCCATTTGCCAGTGCACCGGCATGCCTGTAGACTTGTCGACAAGTGCCTTGCCTGTAGCTGATTGCATGACGTGTGCCAGTAGGTGTTTACCCACACAATTCGACTTGCAAGTTGACTGGCATTTTTTCTTGAGTGTTAATTTAACAATAGTGGAAATTTGACGTGTGGCGTTGATTAAATTAATTAATTAAATTGATAAATATTTAATATTGAAAAAAATGCCTCGTTTCGCCAAGAGAGAGTGTAGAATACAGTTCATGAAAGCTATGTCAAATATAGTCGTTTATTGAAAAATAAACTACTTGATATGCTTGACGAAGAAGATTTACACAAAATCACGCTTTAGAAATTAAAATGTTTATTCCTGTCATATGTACTTAGGCGGCTATTACACTATAAAAGTTCTTTTACAAATATATTTGACGAACGATATTTCAAAAGAACTTTTATGAATGATATTAGCCGCTAAAGGGGGAAGGTGTGCAAGCATATTAGAAAAGTAGTTGAAACAAGCAACGTCCATGTCGCAAATCTTTTCTTAGGCGGCTATTACACTATAAAAGTTCTTTGAAAATAGCTTTCATAAAAGATATTTGTAAAAGAACTTTTATAGTGTAATAGCCGCCTTAGAAAGAATATTAGAAAAAACAAGCTAGCCTTCGGCTATTTTCTACTGTGAATTTTCAATGACGTAGGATCGAAAAAATCGAAATCATCATCATCATGGATGAATGATTGAAAAATAAATCACACCACAGAGAAAATGTCGTGAAATAAAGTGGCGTCGATGTATCCGACTGATGACGGATGACTGTGGGGTTTTATTTCTAGTAAAGTGAAGTTTTGTATAAGATCTCTGGGAGGGGGTGATCCCCTTAACCCATCTTATTTTCTCCACTGAGATAAATACATGGTGAAAACAAAAAACCTATTCAACAACAGATTAATAAAATCCCAATCAATGGTAACCAAGGGACATCTCCGCATATGCGCTTTCATTGTGCAATTTGTTTGATCAATACTTCGCCTAGAGTCAAGTGACTACTACTATAAAGCGTGTGATCCGGTCCATACAATCTAACCAATTTAATCGTTTCACACTAAAAACGTGAAAATGGAAGTAATGGAAGAAGGTAACTTGATGGACAGGGTTCCAATTCTGTTACAAAGGGATCTTCAGTACTATCAGGTCTGAAATAACAAATTTCATTACTTGAGTATGATTGATAACAAATGTCTTTCCTAGGAACACCAAAGTGTGCTACAAGAACGACTGTGTCCTGGCGTTGTTGGGGGAAAATTAGACTTTCCACTATATGCATCATTCGCTGCTATCAAAATAGTTCTATGGTAACTTTCTTCTAAGAAATATTCGTATGCGATAGTTTAAACAAATATTTATCAACCATTCATAGGTGGGAAGATGAATATTTTGCAGCATATAAGAAATATTCAGGTCTCTTGCATAACGTACATGGTAATGGGACCGACAATAATGCGCAGAAAGAGGTACGAGAATATAATGAAATTCATCCCGATACATATGTATGTATATGAAATTACCTCTGATATTACAGCCAAACGGCGAAGTGATAGTGAAAAATTCAGATCCTGAGAAATTTGTCTCCCTTATAACAAAATCGGCGGATCAATTTTTAGAGCATCTTCATTGCCTCAGTCAGGAATCATTGGATCATGCTGATCTAACCGTATTGACAGCAACAATTGGAGCATCAGCACTGGTGAAAAATTGCCTATGGGTGTATTTGCAGTCGGTTACGAAAAACATTTGCCCACCGAGAGGCGATGATAAGGGTGGCGCCTTAAAGGTATACAAAATTAGCTTAAAGGTCGACATACACGGGAAGCATTTTGGTCGCGAGCATGCATCGAACCACGTTTAATTTATTGTTAATAATATGTAGGAAATAATTTCCTTTCGGGTTTAGCTTAGCTACAAACAATACTCTGAAATGACCGAAGCCTTAGCTGAACGACTGCTGGACCTCCACTGCCGACTTTTAACCCTTTACATTATGCAAGATGCTGACAGTTTACACTGGGAGAATCTACAGCAATTTTTCGAATCTGAAAGAGGATCATACACTATTCAAATGTGGTGGCTTTATATGAAAGGTTGTTAATAAACTATGTTTTACAATAGATAAGAAAAAATCCATGATTTCGATATTTCATAGGAACAAGACTGGATTTATGGAACTCTGTTCCTCCGAAAATGGCTCAACGTGTTTTCGCTGGAATGCTTAACGAGACGCTGACGGTGCTAACTTCACGATACATTCAGGTAAATTTATGTAAGGTATTCAATATGTATCTCATTTTTAGCTCCATAGCAGGACCCAAACCGCCCTGTAGTGTGAGATGTAAAAATGGCAAAATTGGCCAGTGTCATCCACTAGGCTAGGCACTCATGTATTCTCCTCGCCTAGATTCCTCTGTGGAGACTGACTACTCGTACTTCCCGTAAATCCGATGTTGGCAGGAACTATATCAATTTGATTCCTTTATAAACGTGCCATACACACACCGATCGATCGGCCGATCCGTCGCCCGAAATCAATATCGGCCGACGGATTGGCGTGTGTATGTGAAAATCGCACCGATCGGGCGATCAATTTTGATCTGCCGATATTTTAGTGCGATTTTCGTGCGATCGATCGGTGACGATCGATTGGGTAGTGTATGTGATTATCGCAAGTGAATGTCAAATTACCAAATTATTAAATGATGAAATTTCAAGGATTCTAATGATTTAAATGGCACTGCAATTGAAATATCAAATATGTGGTACACGAAAATACCACACACATCCAAATAGTTAACAAAAATGAATCTAGGTTGGATTGGGAGTGAATCATAACCTATTTTTTGAATTGTCATTCGTTATCGCATCGCACGAAAATCGCTCAGTGTATGTGCAGTGGAGATCGGCAGATATTTTGTGGCGATCCATCGGCCGATCGATCGGACGACGAATCGGATAATGTATGGCGGCTATAGAGTTTATGGATAGACACAGTAGCGTAGCAAGGGTGAGACGACTGAGCCACTTGCTTCGGGCGCAATCACAAACGGGGCGCCAAAACTTGGAAACTTAAAAAGAAAGTTTTAAATTAAAAAATGGGTACAAAGAAAAAATTAAATCGAAGATCGTTCCATTTTTTGTTTTTCATTAATTGATCGGCAAACATTGTCATAGTAAGTTAAGAATAAAATGGAGTGACCACATGGTCCAGTGCAGCTTCAGGGTGGTGATCGAGTTTGATTCGGGCAACAAAGCTGCTTAACTCTCTGAGTTCAAGTAAAGCGATTTCGTCCACCTCTGAGAAGGGATCACTGAGGCATTCTAAGCGACGACGGAAAAGGGCCTCACACTCGCAGAAGATATGCTGGGATGTCTCATCATCGACATTAAGACATTAGTACGGGCTTATTGAGAGCTTGGTCAGCAGCTTATACTCAACTGCCCTAATCACTTGTGGGACATAGCGCGTCAACTGTTCCATGTGGCTCAGTTGTCGTTTCGTTGGCATAAACTAGTTTCGTAGAATGCAGTTGCCAGCATGCACCACCTTTTCCTCCATTTAGCCGCCTACCTGCAACAAGTCGGGAGATGCTGTGGCTTATTATTACGCCCCGCACCACAGGGGGAAGACAACACAAACGTCCATGGCCACGAACGTCGTCGTGGACGGGATTTGAACCCGAAACGCCGGTAGTTAGATATGAGACTGATGCCTCTATGCACTGAGCTACCAGTCGGCCACTACTATATCTCTGAAGATTGCAATGTTTATTCCTCGGTAGCAGGCTTCCATACATGCACTGGTGCAGGTCAAAATAGCCTGAATTTCTCCTTGGAAGACCGTCGGGATGACTCGAACGTCGCTCTCATCACACCATTTTTGTACTGCGTTAAAGGTTGAGGATATCTGTGGGGACTTCTTCAAACTTTCCCCTAATAGTTATCACTAGGTCATCAGTATATCCTTGTGTTGAATATCCCATGATGATAAGTTTCCATAAGCATAGAGTAGGAGAAAGTACGCCTCTTTGTGGACAGCCTCGATTGACGCAGTTAAAGTACAGTCTCCAATCTCAGTGACCCATCTGGATGGTAACATTCTTTTGACCCAAGTTGTTGTAGTGACGTCAGCTCTCTTTGCTCTAAGCGCAAAGTCGATGGAAGGAATGGATGTATTGTCGAAGGCTCCTTTGATGTCGATAAATGCACATGCATTTTCTTGTCTGTAACAGCCAATTCAATTTTTCCTACCAGAAAATGGATCCACCGGACTGATATATGCGAAACTGTTTATGGTGCAATGGAAACTTGATAAGGAGAATGTTTCTAATGGCTAATAACTCAAAATATTTTTCAGACCGCTCCTAGCGCTGCAAGATCTCAGCTCTTGCTAGTCGACGTATGTAATATTCTGCACTGTGTTGCAGAACTGTTTCTATCTGTTAGTGAAAACGCTGAGGATTATATCGGTAAGAAGTTGCAATTCACGATTTTATTACATCAATAATCATAAAGGATTCTCTTTTTACCAGGAATGCAACAATTCAATCAAAGCAAAATTATTAGAGATATACACGCAAAATGTCAGGAGTTATTCTGTTGTTTGTTGCTGCGCGGTGTACCACTTGGCGTTTTATTTAAGGTACAGAAATTGAAAATACCCCTTCTCTTCTCTTGTGCCTTAAAATTAACTCCTTCAATTTTGTAGTTATTACGAAAAGGCACTTCATGCATGGATCTATTTTCATCTCAGCAAGGATCACCAAGTGCCTGGATTGCATTCTCACTTCCAGAAATCTTTACCAATCAGCAAATTAATTATTATTCATTGGAATCATCACAGTTGGCATCGAATGCTGCCATTGCACTTGAATTGAAAATTCTACTATCAGCTCCGCAACCCAATTGGTCCTTCTTACTTAAGGTGTATATCGCTGGAACTGCAATGAGTTTCTCTAAGGCGGCTATTACACTATAAAAGTTCTTTTACAAATATCGTTTGTAAAAGATATTTTCGAAGAACTTTTCTAGTGTAATAGCCGCCTAATAGCCGCCATACATTATCCGATCTGTCGCCCGATCGATCGGCCGATGGATCGCCACAAAATGTCAGCTGATCAAAAATTATACGGAACTGTCAAAAAAATCGTCAACGATATGCGCATACACAGGCCGATCCATCGGCCAATATCGATATCGGGCGACGGATCGGCCGATCGATCGGTGTGTGTATGGCACGTTTAAGAAAAGATTTGCGACGTGAACGTTGCTTGTTTCAAGTGCTTTTCTTACATGCTTGCACACTTTCCCCCTTAGGCGGCTAATATCATTCATAAAAGTTCTTTTAAAATATCGTGAGTCAAAGATATTTGTAAAAGAACTTTTATAGTGTAATAGCCGCCTAAGGCTAAGCGCACGTTGATCGTGTTCGCATGTTTTATGTCAATCGGATTGAATCTTTGCAAAACTGCTCACATTTCTTACCTAACTGCTCCTTTCAATACACAAGAGTTAACAAAATTGGCGAGACGAAAACCGCCGTATCTTTGTCAAACTGACGGAGTGTCATTCTAGCAAAGATTCAACCCGTTTGACAGAAAACACGCGAACGCGAACAACGTGTGCTCAGCCTAAATATTTGAAATATCTCAATACCTTATTTAATCATTTAGGTACTTTTAATGCGCGGTGCAACCTTAAGTACTATTATTTGCAACAATCTGATAAACAATTTACCATCGTCGGATAATTTCAAGCCACCTACCGAACAACCATTTTTTGATAAAAAACCAAAGCCTGAGTGTGGCGGTTTTTTATGCGCTGGAGAATGTTTTAAAGTTGATCAAATGACCAAGACAGATATTGGTAAGTTTTTAGCGAGGTTTAAGATAATATCTACATATGTTGCAGGGATTTACAAAATTCCGTCTTTTTATGAAGTTTCCCGACAAACACAAGTGAAATTTTATTGCATATTTCTCCGAAACCACTTTACATCGGCGTTGCATTATTTGACTTTTCAATGGACTTTGAAGCCGCACTTAAGGAATTTCCGCTTTAAGAGCTACAAAACACACCGTGTGTGGGTTCAATGTTCTTACCATCTAAAGCGGAAATGAATTTCTGTCCGGCTTAAGAGTCCATTTCCGCTTTAGGTGGTAAGAATTTAGAACCCACACACGGTGTATTTGTAGTTCTACAAGTGTGACGAATGTGCTTGAATTATTCGTTTGGTGTAGTAGCGAGTTTTAGCATTTTATTGGAAATTTTCCGGGATGTTGTGAAACGATGCCAGTGAACGATGCAACAAATAGTGCATTGTTTGTCAGGCAATATCGTTATTTGACATTGTGCACTATATCTCTGCAACATCGACATAAACAGGCATATCGTATACAACCCTTTGCCCTTAGATCCTGTTGGACAAAACAACTATCAAGTTGTGCTTGCCCTGACTTATTTGATAGTCGCTTGTGGTAAATCTTCCGATATGAACGCCACTTTAATATCAGCTCTGGATAAACACCAAATCCCAAACTGGGCGGATTGCTTAGACAAGAGACAGGTTTGCAATTATTATAAATTATTATTTTCGTTTACCCCTCTAATGATCCTTTTCAGGTGTGGAACCAAAAACGCCCACCATGGCTTGAGGCGATACTACACTTTGTCTACCCTACACTCGACTGTGTAGTAGAAATGCTAATAAATGCCACTGAAACCGGAGCTAGTATGTATCAGGCCATGTCTTTGGCCATAACATGTTTATCGGAAATCTGGGACTGCATACCGGATGGAGTGCAAAAAATTGCCTTTCAGTTAGAAGAAATTACACCAGTCACTGTGAAACTGTTAGGTAATTATACTTCAAACTCTCGTATCCCTTCATAATTTTAAATTTATCGGTTATTCAGGTAACTCCGTGCTAATGCAAATTCTTCTTTCGGCTTTATATTCCAAACTTTTGATGACGGCTGAAAGTGAAGACAACCAAAATAAGATAGATACAAAAGGTGGGCAAATCTTATATTAGTGTCCTTAATTTTCAGTGGCCGCATTCATAAGTTGATAGCGCCATCAGAGCGCTACCATTTATGAATACAGGCAATCACCCTTTTTTTCATGCCACTCAGAAGCTGCAACACCTACCACCCGATCATCTCTGTGTTACGCCTTAGCCGAAGCCATTTGCTCCATTGATGAGGACAATAAACATACCGATCAGATCAATTTGTTGCTAAAGCAAATTAGAGAGTCCAATTGGAAATATAATTTTGCATCGTCCTGGCTCCATGAAAATTCCGATATGGATGCTATGGATACAATAAAAATTGATGATTTGGAAGATGGTTTGCATGAAGCATCGGCATTTCGTTTAGCCGACGATTTTGATGTTGAAAGTGCAGAACACATTTCACAGTTGCTAGTGAGCGATGTTCTGATTTCAGGTGTTGGAAAGCGATGTTTGAAGGTTTGCTTAAAAATGGGAAACATTCATATTTCGCGAATAATAAGAGAATTCTCTCTATCGCAATTAGAAAGAATTTTCACCACATAGGAATTTTCGCTTTGGGTACTACAAATCCCTCGTGTGTGGGTTCTAGATTATTACCACAGAAATAGACAACGTAATAGCCGCCATACACTATGCGATCCGGTGTCCGATCGATCGGCCCGATGGATCGCCACAAAATATCTGCGATCTCCACTGCACACACACTGTACGATTTTCATGCAATGCGATTAGGAATGACAATTCAAAAATTGGTTATGATTTACTCCCAATACAACCTAGATTAATTTTTGTTAACTATTTGGATTTGTGTGTTATGTTCGGATACTACCTATCTATTTGATATTTCAATTGCAGAGGTAATTGGTAATTTGACATTCACTTGCGATCACATACACAATCCAATCGAACGTCACCGACGGATCGCACGAGAATCGCACTAAAATATCGGCAGATAAAAATTGATTAACCCATCGGTGCGATTTCCACATACACTGCCGATCCGTCGACCGATATCGATATTTTGCGACGGATCGACCGATCAATCGCTGCGTGTATGACACGTTAAAGGCAGAAATGCACTTTTAAGCCACACTCAAGGAATTTTGAAAGTAAAGTCTCTCTAAATACATTAGAGAGAATTCTCCTATTATTCGTGAAACAGGAAAGACCCAGAAATAAATAGCTTAACTGTTCCATTTATGATATTGCCGATATTAAATATTCGCATTTTCGTAGATTTTGTTTCATTACTTGAAAAATAACAAAAATTGGTTGTTACAAAAACTTGGAGTGAGCGGCGAATCACACGAAATCGAATGCTTTCCTGGTCAGAATATTGCCAGCAGTGAAGCGAGTTTGTTGAAGACAATGTTTTATATTGGAGATAAAACATTCGATCAGGTAAGAGAAAAATATCCCAATCAGCCAGCTTCGTGGCTGTAGGTAAACGGAGGTATGAAGGATATCCGTTTTGGACGTAACCGGTTCGATTTAAATTAATTTAATGCATTTTCTTTTATATATACATATATGTATATGTAAAATACGTAACTGATAACTTCCTTCCATTACAGCTTTTAACGGGCGGGTGTAAAATTGACTATTTATCATGGCTACAAACACCACTTTCCGTAACACCAGAACGTGCATGGCTCCAGATATCACAGCGCTGCGAATTTCAAGATGGTTGCAAGCTGTCAATCCACGAAACAGCCATGGTTGCATTCATCACAAATGTTATGAAAAATAATTAAGATTGCCTAACTAAAAAAAAATCGCTTAATAAAAGAGTGTTTGAAACGATAAACGTGGGTTATATTACGTTTACACTATCCCCAGATTACTTCATCTGCTGCTTAATCTGGGTGTGGTGAGTTTAAAATTGTATGTATTTGACAGTTCCAGATTAAATCAGCCGGCGCAGATGAAGTAATCTGCGGATAATGTAAACGTAATATTAAAATCTACAAACTTCTATAGTGGGAAATAAATAACTGGCGCAACAATCCAATCTGAACCATGGCTTGGGAAAAAAGATACATTGGGTGGTATGCATAAAGTGAGTCGAGTGGAGTAAAGCTGAGTTGACAGAATTCCACTCAATTTTCACTATGGAGCGGAGAGTAGTTTTATGCATACAACTTTTTCACTCGATTCACCGAATATAGCAGACTCAGGAATGTCCTCAATAGACTTCACTCTTGAGTATATCCTCATTATTATGCATGCCACCCATTGTTTCCTTTTCATCGGGTATAGGCATGTTGGGTATCATATCAAAGGGCATAATTATTACATTCCATTTCTGGTATTTTTATACCCTACACTTATAGTGTAAGATTTGATTTAGCCATGTCTGTCTGTCCGTCTGTCTGTCTTTCAGTCCGTTCGCACGATAACTCTCGATAGAATGAAGTTAGAGCCTTGAAATTTTGGCAGTATGATCTCGTTGGTTGGTATTGAAAATGGGCATGATCAGGCCAAATTTCAAAAAATTAAATATTCCTTTAATTCCGATAACTTTCGACAGAATGACACTAGCAAGTTGAAAATTTGGTAATGTGTTTTTAGTAGGATCTACTTGGTTGGTATTGAAAATGGATAAAATTTAACTTAAGGAACTCCTACCTGCCCTACAAATGGAACTTAAAATAAGCGATAATTTACGATAAAATGAAGCTAGCGACTTGAAATTTTGTTTACATGTTTGTAGTAGGATTTAGCTGGCTGATATTGAAAAGACGTTAAAACCGACCAACCAAACCCCTACAAATGAAACTTCAAATAAGCGATAATGACTTGAAATTTTAGTCAAATGTTTGTACTGGGATCTAGTTGGTTGTTATTAAAAATACGTAAGATTCGACAAAAAAAACCTACCACTACAAGTGAGACTTTAAATAAGCAATAACTTTAGATAGAATGAAGCTAGCGACTTGAAAAATTCGACAAATATTTGTAGAATGGGTTAGTTAATTGGTTTTGAGAATGGTCAACATCCTCCTGAATGAGTGCCAACCTCCCCTAGAAACTGGTCATATAGGAAACTCACTTTTAATGCAAATGGTCGTTGCCAATTGGTACTTTTGATATCACCACTAGGTCTGTACAAGTCTAGGGTATATACGCTTCGGACTCATTTCATTTTCAAATTACCAATTCGTTATTTAGCGGAAGTCGGCACATTCGAATTCGAAAATAAAATCGAATCTGGTCTGATCTGCCCTTTTACTCTTTTACCCTGAACATAATATCCATCTCTCTCTAACTCACGTGATTTTCAAATGCAATGTCACATTTGACAACAAAATATAATGTCAAATTGACAATCAGCCGGTTCTAGGCTCCCTTCACTTTCCAACGTGCGTGGCACGGCTAATAGCACAAATCTGATTCATGAATTTCACCAGCTCTAACTTGGCTCTTGTAAACTAGCACTTGATTTTCTGAGTTCGTGCGCGCGAAAACGTCCAATATGAAACCGCAACTTAGTGTCGAGGAAAAAAAGGCGCTCATTAGCCGAAATTTGCAAGAAGTGTTGGGCGAAGACAAGCTAACCAACATCCTTAAGGAGCGCGACGTGAAAATTTACTGGGGAACGGCCACTACCGGAAAGCCACATGTCGCCTACTTTGTGCCCATGTCAAAAGTTGCTGATTTCCTGAAAGCAGGATGCGAGGTATAGTTGTTCGATGTATTCATAGTCCGTGTCTAATTAGCATTCCTGCTGGCAGGTTACAATCCTTTTTGCAGACTTGCACGCCTACTTGGACAACATGAAAGCTCCCTGGCCCTTGCTACAATTGAGGACAAAGTACTACGAGGCTGTAATCAAAGCCATGCTGCAATCAATTGGAGTACCTTTGGACAAGCTGAAGTAAGTTTTGTCACATAAACAATAGCTTCTGGTCTCTATGAAATTTGCTGCTATTACTGCAGATTTGTTCAGGGCACGGAGTACCAATTGTCCAAGGAGTACACTCTGGATGTTTACAAACTGACATCAGTCGTCACGCAACATGATGCCAGGAAAGCAGGGGCTGAGGTTGTTAAGCAGGTTGAGTATCCGCTTTTGTCGAGTCTTCTCTACCCGGGCCTGCAGGCACTCGACGAAGAATATTTGAAGGTGGACGCTCAATTTGGGGGAGTTGACCAGCGAAAAATCTTCACTTTTGCCGAAAAGTACCTGCCCCAATTGGGATATGAAAAACGAATTCACTTAATGAACCCAATGGGTGAGTAATGTCTTATTTTATAGCTACTGAACCCACGGATTGCATCAAATTTTTTGGTTTGCGGGCAAATCGATTTCGAAACGCTGTCGTATTGTTGAAGAAACCACTTTTTTATGTGTACACAGATATGATTTGTACCGCTTCGAAAGAGTCGATTGTTCAAGAGTTAATTGCAGACGGCATTTGAGAAACAGCAGCACCAAAGTGGGCGTCCGTATCTTGAATCATTCCAGATTTATGGCATTTTTTAACTTAGATTTTTTAAGAGAAACTAAAATTGTCGGTCATTGAAACCAAAATTCAAGCCCATTTTCAATTGTCTGAAGTTTGTTTAAGTCATTCAGGTTTGGGTAAAATTTCATCATTCTTATGGACCAATCAATACATTTTTTTCTCCACCGCCAATAACATCCACCGATCAGCTGAGTGACCCAACGCCCTTCCATGAGTGCACCCTCTGTACATTCGTGTACGCAAGGTCAATAACTTCAAACTAGCGCTATGTCATGTTGTGTCTTAAAATGTAATTTATTGCATTTACATCGCTGGTCGTTTTTTTTTTATTATTATTATTATCATAAAAATTGTCCTTAGAGGAAGGCTTCATGTATAATGTACATATGTTCCCATTTTCTAGTTCCCGGCTTAACTGGCGGAAAAATGTCTTCGTCCGAGGAAGATTCCAAAATTGATTTACTTGACTCACCGGCCAACGTAAAGAAGAAGTTGAAGAAAGCTTTCTGCGAGCCTGGCAACATCGCCGACAACGGTCTCTTGTCCTTTGTAAAACACGTTCTGTTTTCGCTATTTAAGGAAGGAGAAGGTAATCACAACCATTAAATTAATTTAAATTTTTCTTTATAATTTTCTGCGGTTTTATTGATTAGGATTTGTTATCGAGCGTAAAGAAGAGAATGGTGGCAATCTTAATTTCATGAAATACGAAGATCTTGAAAAATGCTTCGCCGATCAGGAATTGCATCCGGGCGATTTGAAAGGAGCCGTAGAAAAATATATCAACAAGTTGCTAGAGCCAATTATAAAAGCCTTTGATACTCCGGAATTGAAGTGAGCTAGGATATATGTTATTCTGAAAGTATAGAACTCACGGTTTTTTGCCTCCTCTGCAGAAAGCTTAGTCTTGACGCCTATCCACCACCAGGTAAGGCCAATAAGAAGGCTGCTACTGAAGCTCCAGCTGAAGATGGACCACACCGATTAGATATTAGAGTAGGAAAAGTACTAAGTGCTGAGAAACATCCAGATGCGGATACATTGTATGTTTTACAAGTGGACGTTGCCGAAGAAGCTCCACGAACCGTGAGTTAAATTTTTCTTTTATCATAATTGTAACATTGTAATCTACTTAATTGCAGGTTGTGAGTGGATTGGCCAATTTCGTGACTCTCGATGATATGCGAGGTCGATTGGTAGCTCTTTTGTGCAATCTCAAGCCTTCCAAATTGAAGGGAATTGAATCGAAAGGAATGGTACTGTGTACATCAAAGTAAGCTATATATTTCTTAACCAAAGACCTTCTTGAGCTCTAGCGAAATTTTCGTTTCAGCGAGGATCATACACAAGTAGAGCCCATTCTTATCCCAGCAAGTACCGCGGCGGGCGAAAGACTTTCTTTCGAAGGATTTAGTGGATCACCCGATGAACAATTGAATCCCAAGAAAAAGGTTATATTAATTTATATGTTTTGTGTTCTTCTTCTTATCTAATCCTTTTGGATATGGCTTCTGTAAACTGGATATCCGTTCGTCTCGAAAGGATTAATTTTTAATTTGAACTCCCTATTATTATTTTCTGGCCGAGGAGTTGAATTCCCGGAGCTCTATTTTATGTTCATTGTTTTTTTTTTATTTCTAATTAAATCATTGTCATGTATTTCTTACCTACTTCAGGTTTGGGATAAACTACAAGCCGATCTTAAAACAAATACTCAAGGCGAAGTCGTCTGGAAAGATAGTTTGCTGCTAACACCACGCGAAGAAAAGATCACCAGCAAATTGACAAATTGTCATGTTAAATAAATGGTGGAAGCACATCACTACTTTTTTTTTGCATTTACGACCCGGTGAATGTTAGCGTGTGGCTTTATGCAAAATACAAAGCTTCGTTAATATTGAAAATACAAATGAATATCATCGAATGACATAATAAATTCAATCTTTTGTTTTCTTTGGATGTAATACAGAAGTATATATATCGTATTTGTTGTTGTTGTAGCAACGCCTACTGGCGTTGAAGAGGCTGGGTAGCCCTTGACCGTTGCTGTTCGGTACGTACAACCGGCTGCCGTGGGAGCAATATCGTATTTGTCGTAAGGAGAGATAAATCATGACTACTAATACTATTACTAAGAAAATGAAACCGAAAAACAGAGGGCTTCGGCCGCATTCCGAGGGTTTGGTAGTGTCCCATGCCAATGAGAGATGATCTGTCCTATTATTGGAGAAGCTTAACCATTCATGTTAACACGATATAGCAAATTGCAAGTTTGCATAAAAAAATATAAATAAATTGTTTGAATTTATTACAGAAAGTAGAGGCAGCGACCAGCCAACCTCCCCCACCCCTAATTCTCACCCCTCCCACTCCTAACCCACCAATATTTACCCTTGCAGAAATGGTTAACTACAATTCGCTCTAAGAAAAACAATATTCAAGTATGCAGTTGCATTATTCGTAGTAGTTGTATGTAGTAGAGTCCGGTTATGTGCATTTTTTGTATGGATGGTATCAAAATGTCTAAATTTAAATAAATGTACTATTATTAAATATTATGTGATTGTTACGAAACTTGGAGATATTATTGCTTATGGTGTCGAATATCGTTGGCCATCAATATTTTTGGCCTAAGATGTGTTTTAGGGATGCAGGGGCGTGCTAACTGTAACTATCGAAATATACTATTATTAACCTATTTTGAAAAGATATAAAAATTACATTATTTTTAGTTTCCTATGCTAGTTGGAAGCCACCTTGCTGTAAGTTTCCATATTCCTTAGTGTAACGGTCTCGAAATGCAAGGGGGGTGGGACAAATTATGATCTTATATTTTCCCCTCTACCTTTTCCCCTTTTTTCAAATTTGATGAAAATGCCAAAAATGGAATGTGCTTGGTGGCACTTTTCTCTGTATTAATCTTTTCTTGCGAAATTTCATACAAATACTGAGTGGGTTCAGAAGATACTGAGCAACTTTCGCTCAACTGATCATGATCAATTGATCACCGAGCAGGAAAAATTTCTGCTCACCGCAAAGAACTAGAAGGCTCACCGCTCACACTTTTCTTCTTCTTCTTTCTCCTTGACTTTCATATGAAGTGTGTGTGACAACGAGAATCGCGTTCAGCAGGCACAGACTGCATAATCGACAAGTTACGGAGCTGCTCGCGAGCAGTTCGTGCTCTTCGGTAACTTCTGAACGCAGGCGTTGTCACACGCACTTCATACGAAAGTCAAGCAGAAAGAAGACGAAGAAAAGTGCGAGCGGTGAGCAGAAATATTTCTTGCTCGGTGATCAATTGATCATGATCAGTTGAGCGGAAGTTGCTCAGTATCTTCTGAACCCACACAACGAGAGTCGCGTTCAACAGGTAGAGCACTAAAAAGGAAGGTACACTCGACGCCATTTTGTGGGCAACCAATGGAGTGTGGCATGCATGTACACATGACAGTTCTCAGCTGTCAACATTAGTGCTGTCTGCTGTAGTCAATGCAGGCGAAGTCAACACATTCTATTTAAGAGAAAATCAAGGTAAATTTAGTCGTTATCACTGCAAGTGTGTTTATCGCGTATCAATAGATACCAATTTTTGTCGGTAAAGCAATTAGTGTTCCCTTATCATGTGAAATTAGTTGCTGAAAGAATGCGAAGTTTACTCCAACTTACAATTTCGACCTCGGACAGACGATTCACCCGGATGGTCATTCCCATTCGAATTATAATTCGATTCTGTGTCCGTCCTCGCGAATTATCATTCTAATATTGGAGCATCATCATTCCCATGAATAATTCGTTGAATGATCATTCGGGTGTATCGTCCGTCCGAGGTAGAATTTTGTAAAACGCTATTTCCTAATGATGTTATTTTACTTCACAGCAGAGTACAAATGCCTGTGAGAAGAAAAAATGCAACGGCATGTATTAGCAGTGGAGAATCGTCTACATCAAAAGCAACAAACGTATGTATATGTATTTTGATATCAATTGATAATTTTTACAAATCTAAACAATGGTTTATTACAGGACAATGAGAAACAGGAAAAAAATGCGCACACAGAGGACTCGATTGTTGCACTTTTGCATGAAACTGAGGTTTTGAAACAACAGTTGAAACGTCTGCGCTCTATTGCAAGATTATACTCTAACTATCCAGCAGTTGCAGAGTACATGCAAAAATATAATGTAAAGTAATTATAAGGCCGAGTGCATATTCGCGTTCGCGTGTTTTATGTAAAACGGATCTTTGCTAGGATGAAACTCCGTCAGTTTGACAAAGATTCGGTGGTTTTCGTTACACCAATGTGTGTTAACTCTTGTGTATTTAAACGAGCAATTAGGTAAGAAATGTGTGCGGCTATATGTCTCATACTGTCCGCTCGTTTGTTTCGTCGCTTATTTCTTGCCTAATTATCTATTGTAAAGGACATAAATCAACCTATTTTTTTTAATACGATGGTGCTCGAGCATTTGTTAAACTGATGGAGTGTCATTCAAGCAAAGATTCAATCCGTTTGACATAAAACACGCGAACGTGATCAACGTGCGCTCAACATATGACTTTTGTAAACGAAAAATTCACCAGAAGCTGAAAGTCACGACAATTTATAATCGACAAACGTTTTTAACAAAGTAGTTTATTTCATTTGCTTAACTGTCAGCATTAAGCTCATATGTTGTAATTGTAACAAATACTTATAAGTTTTACTTTTTTGTAGTATAAATATGTATGCTTCAGGAATATTGTAATTAAAATATCACACATTTTATTGACCAAGATCAAACAACTTATTTTCTTCCTTGTTTCAAGGATGCAGACCCGAATACATTAGCCTTTTGTTTTTTTGTGTTTTCGGAAAAGTTCTTCACACCGTAGGAACGTATGATGGTAAAATGGTGGACTAGCTTTTTGGTTAATTCACACCCGTATTTGCATTTAGGAATCAATCCATCAAGTTTTGCTACTAGTTCACTCATTATCTTCGAAGTCCCAAATTGCAAAATTAAATCTTTGTGCTCATTATAAAAGTGAGCGCAGTTTAGAATTAATTGGAACGTTTCCTTGCATGGTTGCCTCAATCCACCGCGATCCAAGTTTTCGCTCAATTTTTTAGACTCGTTGAAAAAGGACGTGTCTGGCAAATTTTGGGTCGACAAAAATGCGACGCAGTTCGCACAGAGGGGCTTTTTCAGTACTGCATTGGTCGTACTTCCCGCGATATGAAACAGAGTCTTTATATCATACTGGCTGATTTTTCTGGCTAGGATTTCGAAAGGCAGCCTTTCTATCGTTAAATCAGATTCACGCTGCCTGACTCCGGAGGATGAACACAATTTGTCAGTTGTATTACTTGATTGATTTTCCTTGTTATTTGCTGAACAGAAATCAAGCAAATACTCATCTGAGTCGCTGCAGTAGTTCGAGCGCTTGACATCCGAAACGAATTGAGCTATTGAAATCAGCCTGAGTGCGGTTAAGGACTGCAAAGCTGATGGCATTTTCCCTGCTTTCCGGCGAATTTGAGAAAAAATATTTTCGGTTGCATCTTGAGTGAATCGGCTCCCCAGGATGAAATCGAAATTGTTTGCAAGCAGGATTTCCGCGATGTCGGTGAAAGATAGAGTAGCTAAAACCCCGGCATAGTTCAGAGGTTTCCATCCCTTCTCGAAAACAATATCGTTAAACAACTCAATCATGCCGTGGAGGAAAATGTAGTTCCTATCGCTGTTTCGTGAGGTGATGGAAGTTTTCCTGACTTTAGAAGTCAATAGCGAATACCACTCGTATATCTTACGAATGAAATGCGCTGTCGAAAGAGCATCTTCATCCAAAATATGGTCTTCAACTGCAATCTCCAATGCGCTTGCAGTTTGCAATGAAAAAAAACGTATCGCAGGCCCCACATTCATTTTTTCGAATGGTGAAGGGTCAATGTCCGAGGCGCGTAAATGATACAGCCTCCTTATCTCTTTACCGTTATTGATTTCATACTCCCACAGCAATTTTACGTAGTCGCCGCTAACGAGATTGGTCGGAAGATGCTCTGCTTCCACATAAGCAGCAGGTAACAAAATAGATTGTCTCAACATGGCCGATTTCAAATTTTTCAATATGTGCCATACATCTGGAGTTACATAAACGGCGTGCCCTCTGAAATCAAAACTATTGTTCCTGACACCATTTTTCTCAATTTGAATTCCGAGAGAAGTCCACAAAGATCGATTTCTGCCATCAAGATCCGAAGACAAAAGGGTAACGTAAAGCCCACTTTCCTCAACTGCTGTTATGCATTTCAGAATGAAATTTTTTAAGTGCTTCGAATTAAATCCTTTTTTTGGAGTGACGTGACATGCTATGGCTTGTTTCCATGGGTTCCTTATTCCTCGAACTACCACCAAAAAAATTTTGTCTCCTACGACTAAATCGTCTCCTAATGTGACGTGGCCAACAATTACTCCGCTATTTTTGTCATAATCCAACGTGTCAGATATGATCATTTCATCGTACGACAAAACACAATATCTATCCTCTTTGCTCATCAATTTTATTTTGTGCTTTAATAGCTCAAGAACATTGTCAAAAATTCCAAATTGCAATTTGATATTTTGTATTCTACGATTAAGTGTACTGTACGCTGGTGCAGGGTAGCCGCTATCTCGTAAAAATTCATATCCATGAACTGACAATCCTAGTCTAAGCTTTAGACCTCTGATGATTGATTCGTTTGACCAATGATTCACTTTACCGTCAACTATCTTTTTTATTTGCTCTTCATTAAGAAATGTACGTAGAGCAGCTTTGATGGTTTCCAATTCCCGAGTCAACTTAGCGACTTCTTCTTCCAATGAGTAGGTGAGTACTTCTTTCAGAGTGCCAATTTCTCGACGTACATCTTCGTTTTCTTTCACCAGTGCTTCTCTTACTGTTTTAGCGATAATTTCTGGATGTTCGTGCTTCTGTTGATTGCCCTGAAAAATATGTCGAATAAGCAATAAATTAAAAATAAATTTTCCATTGGATACGATGTCATTATATACCTCATTTTCAGGAATCTCCGAAATGTAGTTTTCGTCCGGAGAGTTTGTAGGATCAATCGAAACCTGTTGATCTCCATTGTAAGTATAATCAGGTAACTTGCAATAAGAATGGTCAATTCGAGCTATTTTTGGAGTGGATTTGTCATCGAAGCCGGGTATCTTGCACGCTGTTCTCTGTATAGAGGGTAATTCTTGTGCGGTTGTTTCTCTAACTTGTTTGATTTTCTGAAAAATAAAAAACAGTCTCATTAACAAGCGGCAAGTGACGATGACGGAAAATTAACAAAAGTAATTCCATGAAAACATTCTTCCACTAACAAACCTTGATTATTGATTTTCTTGGTGCACGAGTGATTCTTCGTGGAAGATTCGGAACATCAAATAACGTTGGCACAGCATCTGTAACCAGTTTGTTCTCTTTATTTTTCTGACCATTTTTAAATTGACATTCCTCGAAATGTACCTGCACAAAATAATCACTTTACTCCACTTTCTGAAAGTGCTAATGTAAAAGCGTTTACCTCACAAATACGTGAATAATCATTCGGTTCCCAATTTGTCCGTCGTGTGTTCCTTGTCCATTCTCCTCTTCGCGTAGCATCTGCCGGAAATCTGAACAAACGAAAACCTTGGTTTGATCTGCTTTTGCAGTTTGGAACTGCACAACTTGGCATTTTTGGCTAATCGGTATCGGTGAGGCTCTAAAAAGTGGAGTACACATCGGCATACAGCCATACAACAAGAAACACCGGGTCCAGGTCTTTAGCGAATGACAGATCTCCACTGCAGTCAGCTGTAATCTCCATTCGATGCCCACAAAATGGCCGCCGAGCGTACTCACCTTTTTAGAGCCTTACAACAGGCACATCATGCATAACCGACAAGTTGCGGAGCTGATCCACCGCCATCTTTATCCTCAGGCCGGAGTGTCAAAGTAATGACGTCATGACAAGCAGTGAACCATATGTAAACAAAGTGAAAAACGCGTGCAGTCGACCTCTTGAAATCTGATGATTTTCGTGCGTAAAAGTGATTTTAGTGTCGCGATTTGAAGTGCAATTGAAAGTAGTGCTTGTCACTGATATTTAGAAGTGAAAAAAACGCAAGGTGCCGCGAACTTCCGAACAAAATGAACTGCTCGAAAGTGCGCGAGACATGAGTGTGGTTATGAAAGTGCGACACGAAAAATTTCGCACTTTTCGTTAATTTCGCGGTAATTTGGCTAGTGTGAATGGTACAGCACTACTCTGGGACGAATCCTTGGGCTGGTGAGTTCAGGGGAAACTCCCGGAAGTGCCCCAAAAAGTGAATTCAAAGTGGTTGTCAAATGACAACATTACAGGTGATTTCCGGCCTTTTCATCGGAATTCATAGGGTAATTATACGTTTTTTGTTGTGCAAAAATTTTAGTGAATTGATGCGCCCCAAAATACGGGTTTTAAACGCGTTGTTGGCGAGCCAGACGAAAGTTTCACTGCAGCTGACAGGACTAGCTGCCTAGCAGTGAAACTTTCGTCCGGTTCGTCAACATCGTGGTCAAAATCCACACTTTGGGGCGCATCAATCCACTTAAATTCTACCACAACAAAAAACGCATACTTACCCTATGAATTCCGATGAAAAGGCCGGAAATCACCTGTAATGTTGTCATTTGACAACCACTTTAAATTCACTTTTTGGGGCACTTCCGGGAGTTTCCGCTAAACTCACCGGCCCGAGGATTCGTCCCAGAGTAGTGCTGTACCATTCACACTTCCCGAATTGCCGGAAAATAAACGAAAAATGCGAAATTTCCCGTGTCGCACTTTCCTAACCTCGCACTTTTCAATACACCATTTCACTCGATATTTCCCGGCACTTCACGTTTTTTTTTACTTTCACACGGCACTGATAGTCACTTCTTTTAGTTACACTTAAAATTCCGGCACTAAACTCACTTTTACACACAATTATCCCGATATTTCACCGGGCGACCGCACGCGTTCAGACTTCGTTGACTGCTTGTCATGTCGTTAGTGCTTTGACAATCAGCTGACACTCCGGCCTGAGAGTAAAGATGGCAGTGGCTGATCGCGAGCAGTTCGTGCTCTTCGGTAACTTCTGAACCCATTGAATTGAATTGAATTGAATTGAGTTTATTGAGCGATTTGTACATGTATTTACTTAACCTATTACAGGCTGTTATAGATATGAATGGTGACTGATTAAATTATGTCACTCTGACATTAGTTCAAGCTACATCTATCGGTGAAACATAATATTATATTATAAATTCATTTCGTTTCGGAGAATTTCCTACAGTGCTCACTTGGAGGAACAACCTTTTTTTTAAAATAGATTTTTTTTTTTTTTTTTTTTTTTTTTTTTTTTTTTTTTTTTTTTTTTTTTTTTTTTTTTAATATACAACTTAAAACTAACTTATGACTAGAAACTAAAGATTATTATATGCTTATGGGACTTATGTTTGTATAACAATTCTTATTGTAGATTGCCACCCTAATTGTAGACTATATAAGAAAATATTGTACATCACTTTTAGTGGGCTGATCCTGAGAACGCATAGAGAAAACTATATACATCATGTTATAATAAAATTTATATAAAACAAAACCGGACTCTGTTACAGAGTGCCATAATACTTCTTGTAATAATAATGAAAATACAGTTTATATTGTAGAACATCTGGGTTGTCTTATATTATATTTTTTCATGAAATTAATTTTTTTCAAAGTAATTCATAAAACTGGAAGAAAATTTTTGTTTATTTCTTTTATTTTTTACTGAGCGTAAGGCACAAAGTTATTATGTTTATTCTAATTCAAAGGAATGCTTGATCAGGAAACCATTGCCGGTTGTAATAGACGTCCCATTTCACAATCAACCCCTGCGGATTTGATTACATTTTTTATCAAAAAATTTTGGTAAGAATTTGGGACTATTGACAGGTTCGAACATATCTGGGAGTCTTGACATGACTAACGAGAGGCCCGATACGAGGGTATTATTGGTAGGACGGGTTTGGCTGCGTTCAGCCATTCTTTTAACAAGAGGGTTAGGGTGGGCCGCCCAATTGCGAGTTCTATGGACGGCCAGTTCTGTGGAGTATTTTATGAACGGGGTGATGTTGGCTTTTTGTAGAGTGACGCGTTTTTGAAGTGTCTTTTGTTAGGTCTACGATATAATCCAGTGCATGCGCGGAGAATTTTGCGTTCGAAGACTTGGAACTCGTTTGCCACTGTAGGGGAAATGGTAGCCCAAATTGGGAAACAGTATGATAAGATCGGTCTGATAAGGGTTTTGTAAAGTAGAGTTTTTGTGCGGAGGCGGAGAGCTCTACGGGATAATAGTTTTTTAACGGAGTACACGGCTTTTTTAGCCTTGTGTAAAAGAGTCCTCGCATGTTGGTTGAATTTCAAGTCGTACTTCATATGTACTCCTAAGTACCTTAGTTGTTTTTTGAGGGGGACTCGAATACCTTTGATCCGAATGGCAATGGCTTTGCTTTCGGTTATCACTCCGTTTTTACATTTTGTACCTGTGTTTCTAAAACAAGTAATTTCAGATTTACTCCCATTAACTCTGAGAGCCCATTTATCGAGGTACTCTATGCATCGATCGATTAAGGGTTGTAGAGTGCTTGCTGCACGAAGAGGACTAGGATCACTTGCGAATATTATGGTGTCGTCAGCATACATCAGGCCACCAGTGGTGGAAAGGGTGTCTGATGGTTCAGATGGGATGGGGTCATTCAATGGAATATCATGCACATATATGTTAAATAAAAGGGGACCCCAGATAGAACCTTGAGGGACTCCCGACTTAATATCTTTTGTACACGAAGATTCGTTGTTGATTTTGATTACGAATTTCCTATCAGCCAGAAAATTTATGATTAACCTTAGTAAGGGAGTAGGGCAATTACGGCTTATGAGTTTATCAATTAATCCTGCATGCCATACTGAATCGAAAGCTTTGGATAGATCCAGGGAACAAGCTACCGTACAGTTCTGTTGTTGAAGGTTAGACGTGATGTGTTCTTGGAGAATGGCAATGGCATGTTCTGTAGAGTGAGCAGGTTTGAAGCCGAATTGGTGGTGTGGGACTAAGTCCCTAGAGAAGGAGTCCAGTTGACGAAGGAGAATGCGTTCGAAAAGTTTGCCGATATTAGACAACAGGGAAATTGGTCTTAGGTCGTTGATATCTCCCCTGCAGCCCTTCTTGGGGGTAGGGATGATGGCAGCAGTTTTCCAGGAGATTGGAAAGTAGCCATTGTTAATACAATGGTTAAAGATGATGGTGAGGTGCGTGGTCAGTGAGTCGGCTGTTTTTTTGATGATGTAGTTAGATATCTGATCTGGACCACAAGATTTTTTGGTGTTTAGTAGTTGCATCTTCTGAGCTACTTCCCCGACGGAGGTAAATGCAACCGGGAATTGTGGGCAATCGGGTTGCAGAGCATTGTTTGAGTGAGAGAATATGGTGAGGAATGAGCCTTCAAGGCTAGTTATATGCGAGTGGACTCTGTCAGACACCTCTCTGGCCCACGACTGATTATCCGGAGGTATTTCGGTAAATAGAGAGCTGAAGAAAGAAGCGCAGATATCTAATTTCTGATGTGTCGTCACAAATTCTGAATTATCGTGATTGATTACCGAAGAGTTGACATTGAATTCTTTTTTCTTACGCCCTGATAGTCTATCTACTGCACGAAAACAATCAGGGCCTGGTTTAATTTGTTTAAGAAACGACGAATATGAGTTATTTAAGTCTCGGTTAATTTTTTGTTCAATGATGGACGAAAGAAGGGCAATCTGGTTTGAGAAGAACTCATAGACATTGTTTGTCCTATTGTGGGCTCTATGAAAAATTCTTTTCCGTCTTTGTAACAATTTTTTCCTTTCCCGTATGAAATGTAATGTGTCTACGGTTAGACGGCCATATTTATAATAACGCGCATTAATACGAGGAGCGTGTTTATCGGTAGAATTTAAAATTGCCTCATTGATTGAGGAAATCTGGGTGTCAATTTCCAAGTTAGATATAAATGTATCTATTGGTAGTGAGGGGGGTAGGAGATTGGTAAGGTCACGGTTAAACTCGGTCCAGTTTATAGACTTATAGTTCCGAGCACCTGAGTTTATGTCTATGTTCGTGGCAGGACTTCCTATGTTTAGCTGAAGTGCGAGGGCAAGGTGATCGGAGAGAGCGGGTAAGGTAGAGCATTGTGAGTATTCGTCAAGTAAAGATGCGGATAATATGAATCCGTCCAGGAAAGAAGACCCGCGTGGGAAGGTAGGAGAGTCGGATGTAACAAAATCGACCCCTAGCTCAGGATTATCAAGCAGCCAATTCTCCAAAACAGAGCCGTTTGCGTTGGTTGCCGAATCACCCCAGGATGGACTCCGGCTATTGAAGTCACCACCGAGAATAGAGGCGTCGAAATTTATGGATACATTATGGAAATCGTTCAGGGCATTTTTCAGGTTATTACCAACGCTACAAGGTACATAAATTGCACCTATGAGAATTTTAATCGTATTATTGTTACTTATATTTAGTTCAGTCTCAATTGCTGTTATAGGGGCAACGGAAGAGTTAATGGTTACGGATCTAAATTTCAGGTTTGATTTGATGCATATTGCGGAGCCCCTACCCAAGTCATTTCTGACAAGCTTGTAGTTTTTTAAGAAGACTTTATTTCCTGGGGGTAGCTCTCCTAGTCTAGTTTCGGATAAGACAGCAAAGTCAGGAGAATGTTGAAGCAGAAGGTCAATGAGGGCAAGTCTCTTCCCGTTGGAGAGCAGCGAGTTTACATTTGAGTTAAGGATGATTAATTTACCCATGGGAGATGTTAATAATAAAGTTGAGATAAGCCATTTTCTTATCCTCATTGTTGAGCTGACGTGTAGAATGCCAAAAGGCAGAGATACGCTTTGTTAGAGCTTCTAACGACATTCCAAAGAGGGACTGAATTTCTTCTTGAAAGGCCTTAAATATGGATGTGGAACCCTGAGCCGAGAGAAGCCCCTGTCCTGCATTAGAGTTGGAACCTGCTATGTCAGCATAGGAGGTACCGCTTACGAAAGAGGGCCGACCCGTATTGTAATTAGGATTTTGAGCGGAGAAGTAGCTTTCCGGCGTCTTCCCAGATGCGCGTGGTAAAGTAGGCTGCTGACGTTGTTGCAGTTTCGCTTTATATCTAAGGCGTACAGGACAGTTGGAGTAGCTAGCTGGGTGACCTATCTCATGGCAACAAGCACATCTAATTGGAGGAGCCGAATCAGGGACAGAGCTACCGTGAGCCTGAATAGAGCATTCTTGTGAGGAGTGATCGCCCGCGCATTTTACGCATTTTGCAGGAGAGAAGCAGTTAGCTGAAACATGGCCGTAGTTTTGGCAGTTATAACATTGTGTTAAGTCATTTTTATTGGGTTTTTCCCATTTGATTCTTTGGAAGAGAAGCGAAGAGATGTTTTGGACGGAGGAGAGGGTTTCCCTATCGTCGACAGTTACTCGAAATACGTCAAGATCGACATTGTTGGATCTCGACCAAGCTGTGGTATGTTTGGAAACTTTGGCTTTGCTAGGAGCAATAACACGGTTCAATTCGTCTTCCACTTCCTCAAGGGGAAAGGAATATAAACCACGAAGTATGGTTGAGTATTTACGGTTATTTTTTAAGGTGTACGAATAACCTTCGAGCTTGGCTGACTTACACGCCTCCATTAACTTGGAATGCGTATCCGGGTTATCTACCTTTACCTTGTGGGTGCCTTCAGAGAGATTAATCATATCAATCTTGCAGTTCCTGTCAATTTCCTTTATTAAATCAATTAGTTCTTTGGCCGAGACCTTGTGCACTGTAATCGGAGGACAAAATTTAGTTTTCGCGGGGTTGACCGTGGACGGACCGACAGTTGACCTAGTGGAGGGGGGATCCTTCATGGCCCCTAAAGGGGCATACCTATTTTGACTACCATTGCGCGAGGAGTTACCCATTACAATCTGAGAAGTATCATTATTAGAAATTTTTCGCTTCTTAAACACTAGCCGCCCTTTAGCCGGTAGGAATGAAGATGAATTGTCATAAATTTGCTTTATTTTTGCAGAGTCCGGTACATTTGGATTTGAACTTAAAAGTAAAAGAGCATTTGCTGCGCTGGAATGGCTATTATGGTCGTCACACACCATATTTGTTGTTTCGTCCGATAAATTAGCTGACGCTGCTTGTTGACTTGTCATATTGGGGTCATTTGGCTTATTGGCAGCATGTGCCCCTGATGTAACGTTGACCATTATTGAGGAGTCACTTTGACGGAAATTTGGCGTCCAAACATGAGGGGTTACCTGATCAGGTGTCGAGGAATCCTTCGAGGCCGTTGATGAATTTATTTTCTCGAACGAACATTCGGGAACGAAATTTTTGTTGATTTTGGCTACAGTATTAGCTTTATATGCATTCATGAAAGAGCGAAGTCTTTCACGCTTCTTTTGCGCCGAATTCGACTGAATTCCCTTTTCGTAACGGTTTCTCGACGGACCGCTATGAGCGGCTGGCGATGAATCCGTTATACACGTTTCTGTCGTACCGGCCACATGGCCGACCACTTTTCCGGCCAAACCCGTATCCGTGATTGATAATTACACTTCGTGAGCGTGAAAACAGAGTAGAACTGTACGGAAAAGACAAATTTTCCGAATGTAACTGTTTCGTTACACACACAAACACACGCACTGCTATTGCGCACTTAATGAGCCAAATGGAGACACGTCCGTACACGACAAGTTCCCACAGTGGAATCCCCTTCTGAACCCATTCAATATTTCAAATTCGATGACAAACTCATGGCTTGGTTCAGAAGATACCGAGCAATCGGAAGCGCTCGCGGGGAGTTCCGCAATTAGTCAGCTATGCAGTCTCCCCCTACTCAACGCTTTCGGCTGGATTCAGAAGGTACCGAACAATCCGAAACGCCAGCGATCAGTTCCGCAACTATCCGGCTATGCAGTCTACCTATATAACCGCGATACATTATGCGATCCTTCGCCCGATCGATCGGCCGATGGGATCGCCACAAAATATCAGCTGATCAAAATTATATGGAACTGTCAAAAAAATCGTGAACGATAAGCGCATGCACAGGCCGATCAATCGACCGATATCGATATCGGGCGGCGGATCGGCCGATCGGCCGATCGGCCGTGTGTGTATCGCACGTTTTACTCGTTGATCATTTGATCATGGCTGCGTTCAGAAGATACCGAGCAACTTCTGCTAAAGTGATCATGATCAAATAATCACCGAGCAAAAAATACTTCTGCTCGGATGAATATTGCCTGCGTTCAGAAGTTACCGAAGAGCACGAACTGCTCGCGAGTAGCTCCGGAACTTGTCGAATATGCAGTCTGTGCCTGCTGAACGCGGCTCTCGTTGTCACACACACTTCATATGAAAGTCAAGTAGAAAGAAGAAGAAGAAAAGTGCGAGCGGTGAGCTGAAATTTTTCCTGCTCGGTGATCAATGTGGCTGTCTACACCAGGCACAATTGTTCCAGGCACAAAACCGGTTATGTGCCTGTCTACACGAAGCACATCGAAACGAGAACAACTTGTATACATGTAGGGCTTTTTCAATGTATTGATTTTATGCTATATTGTGGAAGGATGCGAAAAGTGCGTGTATTGGTTGGGAACAATTGTTGTGCTTGAAATTTTCGAGCACAAGTTTTGTTCCCTTCCTATACCTTTCCCTTCATGCATCTCGCCTACAAAAACCGGTTTTGTGCCGGAACAATTGTGCCTGGTGTAGACACCCTCAATGGGTCATGATCAGTTGAGCGAAAGTTGCTCAGTGTCTTCTGAACCCACACATTGAATATTATTGACGGTTGTCCGTACATATTTTACCGGGGGGAAAGCATGTGGAGGCGAAGTCTGTTCCTGTCCCGCTCGTAGGACCACAGCGCTGCACTGCACGTCAAATTGACGTCAGCATAGCAGTCCAGACTTCGCCACGATCAGCTGAGGGTGGGGCCTTATAATCTAAATGGCAGTGACCGCAGGAACCAATGGCTAAATTCATAACACACAGCGGAATCGCAACATGCTGTGGCAACAGTATCGAAGAAGCTTTGCAAGAGGTTGTTGTGTTCTGAACTGCACTCTCATCTATTCATCCATCAATTGTCAAATTTCCAGTTTAAAACTGACTACTGACGAAAAATCATATGAATACGACGCTCGTCCTAGCCAGCGGAGAAATTTTTATGATGGAGAAAATGACATTTTTCACAGCATGCTGTGTCCATTGAAAACTCAATAGAGAGAGTTCATAAACCAAATTGGCAACAGTATGCCAACGGTTGTGTGTTATGATCTTAACCAATACTTTTCTTCTGTATCACTCACTGTGAATTTTATTTTATATTTACAATGAAAATGTAAAGTATTAGTTAAACTATATAAATAATAATATTAATGGAATTTAACCATTAAACAAGAAAGTTAGTAGCTTTACCTTGGACATCATATTTGTTTAATTCTCAATTCGTCAAATAAACTGCATAGCCGACTAGTTGCGGATCTGATCGCGAGGGGTTCCGATTGCTCGGTACCTTCTCAACCCAGCCACGGTAGGGAAATCCCCAGCTTTGACATATCGTAGAAAACGACAACAAAATTTCATTTTTTTGACAGCCATTTCACTGCTCCATTTTCAGTTCAATTCGAGTTCATATTTCATCGATTTCACGTGGCTGAAAGTTGCCTCTTTTCGTTCTTCTCCTACGAAACGAATAGTGTATAATTTGTTTTGTCAGATAAATGTAAGAATTTCGCCTACACCGCGAAGTCTCACGTAAACGCTACAAAAGGAAAAAACTGAACAAATTGACACCGCAGTTCTCAACAAAATTTGTTTACCGAGACTTTACTTTAGAAACCATTAAATCATGAGCAGTCCTATACCAAATCGACGCTCTACCCAGAATGTTACCGGACGCCGATCAATTCACTCCCGTGGCCGTGAAACTAGTCCTGTAGCAGCCAGTCCCAAGACGCCACAACGAAGCCATCCCAGCAGTGACGATGAAACCGATAGCCTCGATCAATCAACCCTGGATATTTCAAATAAAGGTTCCTCCCCTAAAGTCACTGTAGAACGAACCCGCAGTCCGCAGCGTCAATACGAGAAAGTTGAGCGTCAATACGAGAAAGTTGAGATAACAGTCAAGAGACGTGAGAAGAATTTCACCGCCAGAACAAACTCTCCGACTTGCGGAGCACCTTGCTCTTCCGACTTTCACACACCGAGCAAGGAAGCCGCCGAAACATCTATTAATCGATCACGGGCTAAAGTTGTAGAACGGATGTCGCGGCAGCGCTCGCGATCTTCATCATTGAGGGGAGACTTCCATGTTAGGTCAGAAGAATCATCCACTGAGAAACCGTCAAATATATTTTCCATGACATTGTTGGTGTTAATTGTGCTAGCTGCCGTATTCGGGGTGCTCCTTTCACGGAGATCAAACGAAATTGATAAAGAAACACCTCGATATTGCGACGACTTTGAACGATTGAAAAAGACTTTTCCCCATCAAAATGAATACATTTGGAAAGCTCTGAAAACGGGCATAGAGGGTGTGATCAATAATCGATCGCCAAAGCCCAGTATATTTTTGTTTCTTCATCATGACGATAACTCCACGCATAATATTATTACAGACATTGTGAACACGGCTGCCGCCTGTTTTGGTAAGTTTTGAGATTGACACGCCTGTCGATTGTATACTTTTTCTCCTCTCATCTCAGAAAGGGGATGTAGTCCTTTGCTCTTTTAATATTTAGTTCTTTGACCTTCTCACACAATCATCGTCCCCAGATCCCAAACTTAAGGCTGTGACTCTCGCTGTTAACGAATTCAATTCGAACGATGCCCAAGATGCTCAAGGAGTGTTGATTGAACGATACAGAGAAGCATTGAAAAGCGGCGGAGTTGTACTAATTGCCGACTTGAATAAAGTAAATTATTTTTAATTTTCCATCACACATTCTTACTAATGCACTTGATGATACTGTAGATTACCCCACACGCGGCCAAGGCATTGCATTTTATTTGTGACAATGAAAATCCTATTATTGATAATGTTGTTATATTCCTAACGCTTAAAGCTTTATCGAATGAGGGTAAGGCGACTTATTATGTAAGGTTCATACTTGCGACCAAGACACATGGTCTCATATCCATGCAAAAGTGAGTTTCAGATCAAGTGATCTAGCGTTTTGGACGTACATAAGTGTGAACCTTATAAGACAATAAAAAGGTACAAATAGAATTACTGACCATGCCATTTATTTTGTAGGAAGACCAATCGAAGTGGCCGAGGACACACTAAATACAATCTGGAATGCGGACATCGATGCCAACACTTTAAGTGCTATTGTAACGAGAATAACAGACCAAGTCTTACCTCTGTATCCAGAATAAGCAATGATATTTTTTTTATATTTCAACATATTTCCAAAATATATTTAAATTTTGTAGTAATTATCATATTTTTGAAGAAAAAAAAGACAAAAAACAGTTATTCGACTTTCCCTCGTCAACGAGTATCAATCTCGCAATGGATTTTCTTTACATTTACAGAAAGAGCTCCCTATTAAAATTCAGCAAAATCTATAACACGGCTAAAATGTGACAATTATTAATTAAAACAAAAACTCAAATGGAAGTAGCAAACGAAGCGCAACTTGTCCAGTAGGATTTTTTTAGTTTCCGGGGCCCGGGGTGAAAAAATCATCTTCCACTCGGATTTTTTGCCACTTATCATTCGCGTCACCCTTAAGACTCAAATTTGCAAAAAAGTTTTTTTTTTTAATTTTTTTTTTATTTTTAATCTTAATTTTTTTGTTCTAGTGATTTATACTGAGTGTTTGGTGTGTTTAAAACTGTTACACGCAGAGCGAGCGAAGCAAGCGTTCATGTTTGTGCGATACTGAGGGTTGCGATCCCTTAAGCGCGGAGCGAGCGGAGCCCACGCAAGGGGATTTGCGAATATTTCAATTTTCCATGCCTCCAATATACCAAACATTCAGTATAAACTATGAAAAAAAAATTTAATAAAAATAAAATAGACAAAACAAAAATTAAAAAAAAAAAAATTATTTTTTTTTTTGCAAATTCTTGACTTTTAGAGTGACGCGAGTGGAAAGTGACAAAAATCCGAGTGAAAAGTGATTTTGCCCAGCCGGGGCCCCGGAAACTAAAAGGTTGCCCCGCTCTCCGTGCTGTGACTGGCTGTCTCCTGATGTCATCCCAGGTGCATCTGCATCAGGAAACAAGGATGATGCCTCTAAAGGGCAACAACAAGTTTCTTGCGAAACAGTATCTGGTGGGTTGTTACCGGACCTCATGGACAAAACGCCGCCACCAAGACACGTCAGGCGTGATTTGAGGGACCTCGAAAGAGACGTCCAGAGGTACAAAAGGGTTCCCTTTGATAGTGGCGCACACCGGTTGGCCATCGCAGCGATACATCGGGTTAATCAGTCAATCTTAGGTCTAGGTTCGAATCCAGTCTCTCGTCCATACCACCAATGAAAATTCCGGAAGAGGAAAGACTTCCGAGAGCTACGAGGACGACACTCGCCCATCTTCGGTCAGGCTGGTGTTCACGACTGAACTCCTACCTATCCCGCATCGACCAGGACGTCCAACATCTGTCCTGCATGTAATGGAGCCCCTCACGACGTAAACCACATCTTTCACAGCCCAGCTGCACCCACGCACCTGACTCCTAGATCGCTGTGGGAGAACCCAATAGAAGCAGCTAACTTTCTATCCCTCAACACCGACGAATCCGTAGGACGTTCCTGCGGCAGCCGGTTCTTCGTACCGGAACAACCCGTTTTTCAACGGCCAAGAGCTGCCAAACCCCCTCGATGCAAGAAGAACTGCAGTATTTGAAGCATCGCTACCACAACAACAACAACAACGAATCCGTAGGCATGTAACCAACAGACACCGAATTCCAACCATTGCTACAACAACAACAACGGACGTAACTGTATTTGGGTATTATCACGGGACCAGGGGCAGGCATGCATGATTTCAATTTAACTCAATAAATTGTTCCAATATTTAATATAGAGGTTTCATGTGCTTTTTCAGCATAAATAAAAGTCAAACGGTAATGTCCGGAACATATTCATATATTTATACAAATAGTTAATGAAATGTTTTCATTTTTTTTTGTGTTTTCTTTTCGTGTAGTTATGTAACATGTACGGGTGTTAGCCGAAAAAAACAATTGAAATAAATTATACTCCGAGTAAATACGTAAGATAAAATTTGTTTATCATTATCTTCTGATTTTTTTTTAATTTGTATTCTTGCGTTTGTTGCTAAATTTGCCAATGTCTATGAAATTTTAATACAATGCGGTGACTGCTTTATATCTCTCGCATATATGCATGGTGTTTATGTGTTTATTATTTTGTAGTTTCGCTAAAGGTGTTTGCCAATTGAAGAGCGCGGTACATAGAAATAATGGTGTATAGTTAACTTTGCCGTTACGTCACCCATAATATGGTGTGTCAAGAACCTGTTTTTCTTTTTTCATTTCAAAATGTGAATCCACCCGCTGGTGCAGATTTGTCCGGATTGAATTGATATTGATTATTTTCTGTAGAGGGCGCTACTCGGCGATCCTCTTCTTCGTTGCCAAAGAATTGTTCGATTATATTGAATGATTTGTGATAAATATCTCGATTTTCATGTGACTGTAAGTATTCTATCTTATCTAAGCCTAGAAGGGAGAGAGTAAGAATGATGTTAGAAACAATAAAGCAGGGGAAATCAACTGTTTTATTCGTATGAATTACCTGAACACTCCTCTATTAATATAGCATAGGGATTTGGTCGTGTGTTGCACTTCTCGCCCGCTTTCAAAATATTTTCTAATGCATTCAATGCTACCTGAACTATATCCGAATCAACGACAGTGAGGAATTCACACATGAGCGGTATGCAGCCAATTTGAACCTGAAAAGAAAAAAAAAAGAAAATTAACTAACAATTCCACCGCACACGTTCCATCAATCCACTTACTAAATATCTAATTTGATCAGCCGTTCCACTTGTCGTTGCATTTGTAATTGCCCACACGGCTTCTTTCTTAGTTTTAAAGTCGGCTGTCTGGAGTATATTAATTAATACCGTAAATATGTTAGCATCTATAACAGCTTGAATTTGTTGCCGATTGCCTGCTGCAATATTGGATACTGTCCAACAGGCTTCCTTTTTCACCGTAGGATTATGAGAGCCGAGCAAGAAGAGGATACTAGGCAATGCATTACAATTCAGTATGACTTGTGTTTGAATGTCATCGCCCGTCACGATATTGCCCACAGCACGAAGAGCTGCCGTCACGACACTTGTTTCCGGATGCCTGTCGTCACGAACCAAAAAAAGTTAAAAAAAACCTTTCCAATTCAACATTCATCAAACGCAACTTACATGAGCAATTCAACGAGACGTCTGCAAACACCGGCATCAATAACAGCCTGAATTTTATCATTTGGACCGTCCGATAAGTAGCTAATGGCCCAACATGTATCACTCAAAACATCAACGTCTGCATGATTCAAAAGTCGCGCCAAAATCGGTAGACCTTTCACAATTTTCGAAAAATCAGCCGGTGGATTTTTGCCTCGACATAAGTTTGATAAAGTCCAAACGGCGTTTCGGGTCATGGTCAGGCGATCTTGGTTACTTAAAACTCTGTAAATATATATGTCGTATGTAAAATGCAGGTTCACGTGAAAGACTCAAGAGTACGTACTGTAAGAGTGGTAATAAAATGCCAGCATTTAGTAAATAATCTCGACAAGCTGGTGAATCGCCTGCAATATTCCCTAAAGCCCAAACGACCTGCTCTTGCACATCTTCATACGGACTGGAGATTAATTCAATAAATATGGGTACGGCTCCTGCTTCAATGACGACTCTCGTTTGTTGAGCGGTTCCGGATGCAATATTTGTTAGCGCCCATGCAGCTTCAAACTGAAAAAAAATGAAATTTCTAATTTATTTTAAAGAACCGAACGTCGAAGGTGAATTAATATCCATAATTCACAATGGCTAAGTTTGGGAAGCATTTAAACCTCTATTATGGGCTGCGTTCAGGATTTGTAACGTTGTGATTATTCACCAATTCAGATTCATAGCAGCGGCAGCAACAACAACAACAGGCTGATCTGCTTTCGCCGCTGTCGCTGCCGCTCGCTCTGGAGGGGTCAAGGCAATTAGAGAGAATTGCGAATCTGAAGTCCAAATGAAAAAATAAAATGGAGATTGTAGAATGGCAACACTTAAACACTAAACACAGCCAATCTCGCTGGAAAAAACTGCCAGATGGTTGTTTGGGTTACTGATTGCGAATCTGAAGTCAAAATTGCAAAAATCACAAACTAAAGGCGTTCTGAGTGGCAACCCTCTTTAAAAAACACGGCGAATTTTGTTGGAAAAACTGGTTTTTTGGGTCGCTAACTGCGAATCTGAAGGAAAAACAAAATGGAGGTTGTAGAATGGCAACACTTCTTTTTAATAAGCACAGCCAACCTGCTGGTAAAAACTAGCAGGCGGTTGTTTGGGTCGCTGATTGCGAATCTGAAGTTAAAATTGCAAGAAATCCAAAGCTAAAGAAGACCGGCAACCTTTTTGTTCAAAAACACCGTCACGCGAGTGGTTTCGCTTAACCTAAACGCGCACAAACGGTTTTCGGGGAAAATTACATGGAACATATCATGACTCGTAAAATTCAATTAAATTAAATGCTCTTCGCAAGTGCGCACATTATTTGCCGTTCTATTTCTATGTACAGACAACATCCACCATCTCCTTTTTTTAAAGACTTCCTTGTTGTAACAGGAAACAAACAGAAACATATTCATATTATTTGGTATGCGCAATCTGTCACAGCGCCAGCTGCTATTTCAACGTCAGTAATGGCCAAAAACACAGTACCAACTGGGGAGTTCGACAAAGTCCTCCTGACTCATACTCTGGCGAGAATGTGAACGCACATCGCCAAGGCTCGAGAATGTAAACCGGCCTTAATGTTTTAGTGCCAAATAACGGCGATCTCCGAGGTGGGGGATTCACGCAAATATGTGACATTCACATAGCCTGCGTGGGACAAACACTTTAGCGGTGCATCTACTCTGACTCACCTGGAGGGTGTAATTGTTGTGATTCTTCAGAAAGCGTACAAAACGCGGTACGATTCCCGTCTTGACGACCTCCTCAATGGGTGGATTGGGATCGCGGGATAGCAATTTACGAAACTTTTGTGTTGCAACAAGCTGTTGCACTTCATCTTCACTGTAGAGTTCATCGATCATCTCCTTTTTGATCACCGACGACTGGCTTTCGATTGTCATCTCATGTTCCTGTGAAGAAAAAGAAAAACGTATGTTAGTCCTTTCGTCAAGGACTCATATTACACGCCATCGTACCTGAATAATATCACTGTCCATGGACACAGGAACATCGACATTGCGTCTTTTGATGAGTTGCTGTTCACGTTTCTGTTTCCTGAGTTGAATTCCTTCTTCCTCGCGTCGACGACGCATCTCGGACGAATCAAGTCCGGCATTTTTGTATCGGTGCCTGTGCGTAGTTGACATCTGGATTTTAAATGAAAATACAAAGTGAATATATACGAATATGTTCCAATCACAAAAAAAAGAGATTTCCAACACGCCAAACACAATTTCGATCACTAGCCAGAACTAGCCAGAAAAGACATACAAAAAGCGAGAAAAGTGACGAATTCGCCTCGTTGCCGTCATATGAAGTCATACGGGGCTGCAAAACGTCAAAAGAGCTGCTCACTGGAAATGTCAGTGAGCAACCATCTTGGGGGAAAATTGTCACTTTCAACTCGGATTAATTCACTTTGTACACGATTCGCTGGCAAAATACTCAATCCGTGTCCTACTACGGGAACTAAATAATAGTTTGAATATATTTACACAGCCAACCACTCACTTTTGTATCGATTACTATTGTTATTTCAGCGAAATTCCCGCACAGTGAAAAGTCACTACGAGATCTATTGGAAGCAGTGGTGAGTGCACTCGATTTTCGACCAGTCCCGCCGCCGACGCAACTGTCAAACATGGAAAGGGTCGAAATATCGAAAAAGACCGCGGCAAAGGAGCAAACTACAAAATCGGATACGGAAGAGGAGAGGCGCAAACAGGAAGTTATCGGACTTTTGCATGAATACAATCGAATAAAGGATGTTACACAAATCGTGCTCGGCGCCCTGGCAAACCTGGAGGGGGCCACAGTGAAGGAGATGCATGACAAATACAAGCTTCCATTAGAATCTTGATGTTCCATTATCCGATCTGAAAAAGAGAAATAAATGCACACTCAATCCGTTTATATTTTTACGTTTTTTTCATCTGCTAACACCGTGCATTTCTCGTACGTTTTTAATTCTTTCTCCACAAGTTGACATTTAAATTCGTTAAATTTTAGTACATCTACCAATCGCACGGTGGCGAAAAAATCCCATATGTCAGCTGCCGCAGCAAGTGCAAGTGAACTTCTTTCTGATAAGGCATTTTTGGTCGGCGATAATTTGCCGGTCTTCTAATTATAGTAAAAAGAAGTCTACTTACACGAATTGCTCAAACATTGCCGCAGCCATGGCCATAAGTTACGCCTGTACCGATTTCCTAGAGTTTCAGGTGAGATTATTCCATACACTCCTAGCGCAACTATGAGCTAACCTCAAGATGATCCACCAGTTTGCGAGCTATCGGAGCTTTTTAACAAATTCTGATCGAATGTTAACAGGAAGCATTGAAGAAAATGCGTGATCTGGATGACAAGATCATTTATGCTTTGAACACATCAATTCCCACACAATCTTTCAAGAGTCAAGTGGACACGGAGTCAACATGCCGGGATTTGTATACGAAACTGCAAGTGTCCCACAGAGATCGGGAAGAAGCAATTAAAAAGTGCATTCTAGTCACGGCCGATGAAGTGAAACAATTAAAAGAACAGCGAGAGCGCAACGGGGACGATAGGACATTGGATAAACGATTCAAGGCAGAGCAACGGAAGGTGAGTGTTTTCGGTTGTTGTGTAGAAGTATTTTGCTAAAAGGATTTATTTGTGTTATTTTCAGTTGCGTTCGCTACAGTCAGAGTTAAATGTTGAAGATATTGTACGCGAAAGGTCCTATAAGATATTTAACGAACGTTGCCGCAGCTACTTTAAGGCCGGAGCTTCATGACGTCCACAAAGTGGACGCGTCCTTTTTGGCGATGGTGCCGCAATACTTTAAGCGAAATATGTTAAAAACATGAAAGAAATTGTTTAAATGCCAATTTTTTACATTGTGTTTAGAGAAAAAAAAATAAAAACAAAATATTGTTTGAATAGTATCGTGGGTTCCTGTGATTTCGAATCTGATCCAGTAAATGGCCGCGTTCCTGTGATTTTAATTTAGTAAATGGCAGTAATATTAAAGTGTTGTGTTTCCATGTACAGTTGCGATCAAAATAATAGCAGTGCTACTCCTAATAAGAGGTAATTTAGTTACTCGTAGATATTGGCATATTATTTTTTATTGTTCTCGTTTTAAAATTTATTCTTACACGTTCCGTATTTGCAACAGTCAAAATAATAGCAGTAAAGCCTCGTTTTCCAAGCTGCGGAATACCGCTGCGTGCTGCGTAACAGGCTACTTTCAGCCTTATTTTCCAGCTGCGTGCGACATATCCGTCTTTGATGCAACCAGGACGGAGCTAAGCGCTTTAATTGCCGGTTGACTGTCCGTGAATATTACAATATCCCTAGTGGAAACAACATTGTGCGCAAGCCAGACTAGCGCCTCGGAAATTGCTACAACCTCCGCCTGAAAAATTCTACTGTATTCCGGAAGGCGGAACGGAACAAGCCAATATTCAACTTCTCCGAATACACTCCAGCTCCAACGCCTCCCCCAGTCTTAGAGCCGTCAGTAAAAAGGCTAATGACATTAGATCCCAAAAAAGCGCTTTCAGACAACTCATTTCTCGATGGGATCAGGCTTGTAAAGGACTTATCGAACAGGAGTTTCGGAGAGATGTAGTCCGTCATTCCGGGAATCTCAAAGTTTCTCAGAACTGCCGAGTGACCTACGATTCATGCGGTCCACTGACCGGTTTCCCGGAGGCGAACAGCCGTATTCGCAGCCATCTGCTCAGCGAAAATGTCTAAGGGAAGTAAATTTAATAACACTCCTAAAGCAGCAGTCGGTGTTGTCCTTAGAGCCCCTGTGATAGCAACACATGCCAGTCTTTGAACCTTCTCCAACAGAGTTCTGTACGACATGATGCCAAGTGCCGTCCACCAAACGATGATCCCATGCATTAACATGGGACGCCGTACTGATACATAGAGCCAGTAGACCACTTTTGGATGTAAGCCCCATTTTTTGCCTATAACCTTCTTGCACGAATATAGTGCAATAGTTGCCTTAGTCACACGCTCTTGAATGTTTGCCTTCCAGCATAGTTTTCTATCCAAGATGAGACCAAGGAATTTGGCTTTATCAGCGAGTACAAGCCTTGTGCCCTCCATTAATGGTGGTTCAAAAGAGGGTTCAGCGTGTCCCTTAGTAAAGAGAACAAGCTCAGTTTTTTGCGGATTTACTCCAACACCAACCTCGCTAGCCCAGTTCGCCAGGATAGATAGGGCATTCTGCATTAAGTCGCTCAGGACACAGGGAAACTTTCCCGAGATTGCAATAGCAATATCGTCTGCATAAGCGATAACTTTGCATCCCAAACATTCCAGGCTTAGAAGCAGCCTATTGACCACCAGATTCCATAGAAGGGGAGAGAGAACACCACCTTGGGGGGTACACCTGCTTACATACCTGCGTAGAAGTGATGCACCGAGACTAGAGGATACCACCCAAGACGCAAGTATTAGGTGAATTAACTTGCAAAGCGAGTCATCACCGCACAGGGTTAAGAGGGAATCGATAATAGCCTCAAGTTTTACATTGTTGAAAGCCCCCTCGATATCGAGAAAGGCAACCAACGTGTACTCCTTGTATGCGAATGACCTTTCGATGTAGAGAAAATTTGTTAGTTTTTAATCACTAAACTCGCGAACGATTTTTGTGGTCTGGTATTCAAGTAATTGTTTTATTAAAAACTCCTTATAGACCGCAAAAAATTCGATAAAAAATAGAATGCACAAAACAAGTAAACTATTTTGTAAATATCTTATTTTTTATTAAATTATCGAATGCATTTCGGTTACAATACCATGGTGTAACCATCATCAGCGAACGGTTGATGAGCACTGGCTTGTCAAATATATGTACATGTGAGAGTCAAATAAGTCAAACATATTTTATATCAAGAGTTAAAGCTACTATGTATATGGTGTTGTCAGACGAAAGGATTGAACGATATAACAAATTAAAACTTAAAACAAATTAACAAATTAATAAATAAACAAGCAAATAAATCCAGAAAAGTGATCGTGCCGTCAATTTCATTCTCCGTTTCATAAGTGAATTTTATAGATTCATAGCGGCTGTTTAGAACTTTAAGGAAGTCGTTGACTTTACTCCTCTTAACAATAGCAAAAGTGTCATCGACATATCTAAACCAAATACGTGGCAAAAGATTTTCATTTTTTAATTAAAAAATGAAAATCTTTTAATTAAAAAATGAAAATCTTTTAATTAAAAAATGAAAATCTTTTGCCACGTATTTGGTTTAGATATGTCGATGACACTTTTGCTATTGTTAAGAGGAGTAAAGTCAACGACTTCCTTAAAGTTCTAAACAGCCGCTATGAATCTATAAAATTCACTTATGAAACGGAGAATGAAATTGACGGCACGATCACTTTTCTGGATTTAAATCTCAAACGTAATGGCCGAAACATCGAGTTTGGCGTTTTCAGAAAACCAACAACAACGGATATATATACAACAGCTGACTCGTACTGCACATATGAAAACAAAATTGCTGCGTTTCATTCGATGGTATATCGTTTAATCCGTTTACCACTTTCCACCTCGGAGTACATGAAGGAGTATCAACATATAGTCAAACTAGCTGACATCAATGGTTTCAAGAAATCTATCGTAGATAATTTAGTGCGGAAAACTAGCGACAAATTAAAAAAACAAGAACGCTCGACATTATTCGCTCAAAACAAGGCACGGATTTCGAATAAACGTCGTGTCGCAATTACATACGCACCAAATATCACAAATCATTTAAGAGCAACTTTTGAAAAAGCAAACTTGAAATTAGTTCATACAAACCCAAATAAATTGACTTGTCTTTTAGGCTCAACGAAAGACCAGAACCCTATGAGAGAACGCAGTGGGATTTATGAAATAAAATGCTCTTCTTGTGACAAAAAATACATCGGTCAGACGAAACGAGCAGTACATTTTCGCTACACCGAACATTTACGAAGTATCCGCAACAAAGAGCTGCACTCAGGCATAGCAGCCCACGTATATGATTTGGACAACACGGAGCTACACAAGATCAATTCCATCGAAGAGAATTTAAAAATTATAAAAAATGTTAACAACCCACAAAAATTGGACGCATATGAATCTTTATTTATTTCGATCAATGACAATTTAATGAATTTATGCAATGGTGCAATAGAGTCGCCTCTTTTTGACTTAGTGAAAAGGAAGTAATTATGAAAATATAAATTATTTGTTTCAATTTTAATCTGTTAATTTATTTTGCTAATTTTGTAAATTTGTTAATTTATTAATTTGTTGTTTTATCAATTTGTAATTTTTGTTGATTTGTTTAATTTATGAATTTATTTATTTGCTTGTTTATTTATTCATTTGTTAATTTGTTTTAAGTTTTAATTTGTTATATCGTTCAATCCTTTCGTCTGACAACACCATATACATAGTAGCTTTAACTCTTGATATATGTTTGACTTATTTGACTCTCACATGTACATATATTTGACAAGCCAGTGCTCATCAAGCGTTCGCTGATGATGGTTACACCATGGTATTGTAACCGAAATGCATTCGATAATTTAATAAAAAATAAGATATTTACAAAATAGTTTACTTGTTTTGTGCATTCTATTTTTTATCGATTTTTTTGCGGTCTATAAGGAGTTTTTAATAAAACAATTACCTTTCGATGTAGCCTACCAAGGAGTGCAAAGCAGTGTCCACTGATCGTCCTTTCCAATGCGATGGAATAGTGAGGGGGGGCGACCGGTAGCGCAGTGTGTTGAGGCATCAGTCTCATGTTTAACTACCGGCGTTTCGGGTTCGAATCCCGTCCACGACGACATACGTGGCCATGGATGTGCAGGAGGTGCATGCTGGCAACTGCATTCTTCGAAACCAGTTTATGCCAACGAAACGCCAACTGGGCCACATGGAACAGTTGACGCGCTATGCCCCACAAGGGGTTAGGGCAATTAAGTAAGTGTGTGTCGATCAAACGCTCCAACACCTTCAGCAATGTTGATGATAGGCTAATGGGTCGGAGGTCTTTCGGGCGTGCGTGAGAACTTTTACCCGCTTTTGGGATAAATACTTGGGATAAATACCACTTTAACTTCCATCTATATACGAGGAATATATACTAATTCTAGACAGGCTTTGAAGATCGATTCAACCCACGGGCATATTACGTCCAGCATGTGTTGTATGTCCTCCGGAATGATACCATCAGGGCCAGCAGATTTGAAAGAGTCAAAACTGTTTATAGCCCAAACAATCTTTTCTTTGGAAAGAATTGGCTTGAAATCACATGGTGCCATATTGGTGGTGGGAGTTATCCCGAGAGATTTAGCAGAAGAGCTGTCAGGAAAATGTTAGTCAAGCAAGACCTCGATCGTCTCTTGGCTCGATGATGTCCATGTTCTATCGTCCTTCAGCAAATAACTGGGCATGGTTGGATTTGTAGAAAGAATCTTCTTAAGCCTGGAAGCATCACTGCAACTATCAATGCTATCGCAAAAATGCAATCCTATGGTGTTGACATGAGCGCATTCTTCGACATGAAATGAAGTTAAATCTAGGAAATTCGTGTGTCGTCTGAATCGGTCAATGCACTGGAGTGTTGTTGAAGGCGTTTTTAACCCTTTGGCGATGATTTGAGTGCATTCTTGGACATGAAATTAAATCTTGGGAATACGGGTGTCATCTGAATCATCGCGATGAGGCGAATAGCCTGGAGTACTTTTGAGAGCATTTTGAGTTCTTTGGAGAGTAAAAAGGACCTTCTTTGCAATGAAGTACAATTCAGTAAATATGGGCGATCATATAAATCAGGGTGATCAGGCGAATGCTCCGCATTGGTGATATTAAATAAAAGCCGCCAATTTTAGTGTTAAATCTATTGTTGGACTATTAATGGCGTATCTGCGATGATTTTGGGGAGAAGGTGAAAAGCAAAATCCTTAAACTCACGATTCAGCATTCAGGCGGCCTTAAAAACATTTTCTAAAAATTGAGATCGGGTTACTGTGCGCAACAGTTAGCACATTCGCTTTCTATGCACTGGGCCCCTATTCGATTCCTACTGAATGCAGTAGTTTTCGTTAAAAACGTGGTCGAGATTGGACTGTTGCGCCAGTTATTTATTTTTACTTTGCGGGTCACTCCATTACAATAGTTTCCTATAACGCTCTGCACAGGTAACATGGAAAAGGGTCGTGGGACCATAGATAAACAGACTACATAGATGTCCATTCTGCGGAAAAAATCGGGACCACTTATTTCAGACGCTGTCGCCTAATGTGCGCCTGATGTCACCAATACAAAAGGAAGGACACACGGATAACCGCATAAGAGATGGCTCTCTCGCAACGCATTCGAAGAGACCTGAAATGCTCTTGCTTTGAGATGTGCATTCATTCCACCATAGGAGGTGTACCGTGTATCATACGTATGCATTTCTTAATTTTGTTCTTAGGAGGGTATGAATGGGCGCACTCTTTAGCGTTTCTATCGCGTATAGTGTAGGGAAACGAGCACGTTTTGTTGCTTAATTTTGTATATTTAGTCATATTGGTTAAGTAACTTTTATAATAGGTAGTCACAACATTTACAATAAATAACATTTTTAGGATTAACAGACTGGATGCTATTATTTATTTTATATTGGTTGATGGTTGCTTTCTATCCACTTTCCTCCTCTCTTCCCTTTCGTTGATATTATAACAAATAACTTCCTCAAATACTGTTATTAAAATGAATACTTCCTTACTTTCTTTATTAAGTTTGTCACTACCTGTTTTCAATTACTTCTACTATTTTTATTAATTTATTTTATGATAAATTCCTCTTTTTTTAAATACATGATTATAATCCATGCCTGATGAATGAAAGAAATAAGAAAGCCTTTTAAAGCAATCCACATAAGTGCATACCTCGATTGGGAGTCCACGCGAACAGTAATTGTTCGAACTATCTTGCGACGTAGGCAGGGCAGCTCGCACAGCGCGCACAGATTTTAACTATTGTTACAACAACAATGTCATGTGCGCGCTGTGCTGCCTACGTCCAAGATGCGGCCGGCCTGAGATCGGTACACCGCAGGAGAGAAGCAAACCGCAGCAAACACGAGATTCATAAGAGATTCGACTGAAAGAGTCTAACTACGTACGTGCCATTGCTCTTCAATTGCAACTAGTGACGCTCACGCTTCATTCGCTCTCACACACACATGTCTGCGTGGTTAACTCGAAATTTTCGTAGATATCATTTCATAGACGCGATATTTTGTTCCAGAATAGACATCTATATAGTCTGTTTATCTATGGTGGGACGCTGCTGCAGGTAGGTATGTCAGGAGATATCTTTTCTAGCACGCACGTTTTAGAAGGTGTGTTGTAGGAGTACAAGTCGCAAAATTTCGCGTTATATGAATCAACTTGAATGAAATCTACTGTACATTTATCCTGTTAGCGGAAAACCACTTTTTTGCGACTTTGCTCGCGTGTTTCGGATCATTGTCCTGCTGTTACGTCCAACGCATTTGGGAGCATGAGTTCCTGCATAATTTGCACGTCGTCGTACCGAGCCGTCATGGTCTCCTGGAACTAATGTATTAGTCCAACTCCTTTAGAAGAGAGACTCGCCCAAATCATGATCAGTGCTTGTCTCCACACTTAACTTGTCTTTTATGGCCGTAGCAGGCACAAATTGGTTTCAATATGACTATCTCGCTACCCGCTCTACCAATCGTTCCCATATATCCGGAGGCCATCCTCGTGTTTCAATAGATGACGTAAACGTAATTGCATTGCGTATCACTTTGCTGAGCAACCAGTAGTATTCTGGATTTCCACGTAGGTTCTTATCAGAAATAAGCTTTTTTATTTGGTCGAGCTTCTGAGGAGTACAAATGTTTGCCTCGTCCCTTCCAAATTAGAATATTTACCTTTCTGTAATTTTCCCTTGGTAATAAAAGGCTATGATAATTTAATTTCGAGATGTTGATGCACTTAAGCTTTGTTTTCCAAGCTGCGGAATACCGCTGCGTGTTGCGGGACAGACTGTCCCTTAAGCTTACTCGCATCAACATGGCTGCGGCAATATTTGAGCAATTCGTGTAAGTAGACTTTTTTTTACAATACTATGACCGGCAAACTATATCGCCGACCAAAAAGGCACAAACTGATAGGGGGGAAATTCGGATGATGTTGCCATATGATTTAAACTAGTGCAATCAACTTAACAAAATCAACAGAATTGCTTTTCTGCAAAAGTATCATTTTTATTACATTTTCGATGAAATGGCTTCACACCTTTCTTTAGAAAGTCAAAACAACATGATTCCACAATAATTTTAAAATTTCAATACTAAAAGTGTTAATTGCTATCAAAATCTAACTCCTGGAATTCCAATAAACATATTCTCAAATTGGAGCTTCCAAAAATGAGTTCATTCACTAGACATACAATGTTACTTATCCTTATTTGCCTCGTTATATTGTTTGTGCCATTCTAGGTTTTGTTTAGTGACAGATTCACCACGTCCGCTGGCTTTCTTGCCACTGATCACCATACCGATGCATCCTATAACGGTTAGAACTATCATAATGTTGGCCAATCGAATGCGGATTCGATTACGTGCTCGTTCCATGACGTCAGGACTAAAACAGAATACATGTAAGTTGAAATAAGTTTTTTTTTGCCAATGGCACATGAATGTGGTTTACAAATATGATGCCATCGACTACGAAAGCATAAAATTCCCGAGCCCCGACAGTGTATCATCGTCATTTCATTCTTCAGCAGCATATTTCGATCACTGCATGAATGACGCAGATTGCGTGCGAAGTCATTTATATTCATTCAGTCAAATTGACTGTAATGTGCAACACACGAACTGTATTTTAATCAATCCTCGCGACTGAATACATTGCACCTTACCTCACGAGCTCCGGCACTTCGCCGACACTCTTATATTTTCCGGTCCATACTAGGAAGCGCTTTTCCAAATTATCCACTCGGTGGTTATTCATGCCGGGGTTCCTTTCATTTCGCAGCACGGTCGAAAGCGAAAGTTGCCGGATTCCAGGTAGTCGGCGCGAATAGTTTATTATCAGCTGTTCACCGTATATTTTTCCCAATCTGGCGTTGAACATTTTCTACGGAGAGAAAGACAAACACACGCTAAACCAATGACACGGAACGATTGACTGGTTAAAATCTTGGACGTGGTCATTAGGCACTGACTTGGGAGACGCAAACACTTACTGTATTTGGTCGGGACAGGACCGCGATCTTCTATAAGTGGCCGGTTATACCTTAATATCTGCACGTAACATCTTCCAAATTTGACGTTCCAACTGAATGATGTTTTGCTAGGTGACTATAGAGTGCTCTGGCTATTGGGGTGGGTTGCGGAATTGGCTAGTCGCAGGCGAATTAGGGCAGATGGCAATCTAATCGATATTGATGGCCGTTAACGCTTTTCGGTATTGAATGTTTAGAAGCGAATTCAATAGAATAAGTAGTATGAACCCCCCTTTGAAGTAATTTGTCAATGGACGCCAGCTATACTGAGCCGGTTCTTCGTACCGGAACGACCCCTTTTTCGACGGCCAAGAACTGCCAAACGCCCTCGATGTAAGCCTGGCATTACACTTTGCGTTTTTCTGCAGGAAGAGCAATCCCGCAAAAAAACGCATTATCGCAGAAGAAGAGGAATGCGTACATTTGAATGGAACGCTTTACACTTATGCGTTACGAAAACGCTGCAGTTTCTTGCCGCAATCGGGAATCGTTTTGCTGCAGCAACTCCAAGGACATCGGGAAGACTTCTCCCGCAAAAAAAAACGCAGTGAGAAGATGAACACACGGTGGTATATGAAACTCATTACACCTTCCGTTTTTTGGTTCAACGATAAACTAGAAACGCATGCACCCAGTGACAAAATTCATGCAGTGCATCCATTGAGGACTGGTTGAAGTTGTATCGACCTCCCAACATCTACCTACTATATTGCCACAAAAATAAAACCATTAATCTCTACACTGGGATATATTTATTTGTTTCACAAGCTTTTCCCGCAGAAAAACGAAATGTGTAAATATCGGGTGCTCTTCTTGTACGACAATGCGTTTTTTCTGCAGAAAAAACACAAAGTGTAATGCCAGGCTAAGAAGAACTGCAGTATTCAAAGCATCGCTACCATAACAACAACAGCCAAACCGAACGACAGATGGAGTTCCTGCGGCAGCCGGTTCTTCGCACCGGAGCAACCAGTTTTTCAACGGCCAAGAGCTGCCAATCCCCGTCGATGAAAGAAACACTGCAGTATTCGAAGCATCGCTACCGCAACAATAACGGATGGAGCCAGCAAAATAGAAATTTTGTACGGTCCGGTAATACAATCGAAGTGTGTGCATGGCAAATTTAATTCATTTTCTCTTTTCGATAATTGCAATATTTTAAATGATAAATACAAACATTGCATAGGAATAAAATCGAGCCAGAAATTTTTCTTTTATTTGGAAAAAAAATATTGGTTCATGAACAATGACCTTTTAACCTTCATGTCCCTTATGTCCTTTTCATCCTCTATGATCATTATACGCCCTTTAAGCTAATTATGAGTCCTTTATAAAAATAAAAAGACTAGCGTAACAGTCCAATTAATGGACCAAGGCCTTGAGTTAACATCATCTTGTGTGCTTGGAGGTGTGTAATCCGCAACAAGATCCACCGTGTTTATTCACCCCAAATAAGTATCAGATTATTGGGCCCATAGTCCGAGACGCAAACCGCCTGCTTTCAGGATCCGAATCAAGGGCCAAGTGCACAGAAGGCGAACGTGCCAACCGATGCGCCACCCAGGACTATTCTGTTTTCCACATTTCCATGTCAATATTAAAAAGGCCCCTCAACGAGCTAAGCAACGGCCTATGCTTGCTGTAGCTCAGTTCGGGAGATGTGGGCGGGGTTTTCGCCGCTCGTTGCCCCTGTCCTTTACGTATTAACAAAAATGCATAGGCCTGGGGAAGACAACACAAACAGGGGAGGTAAAGAAGGGGAATAAAAAAAAATAGTCGATAAGGATGGAATGGTTGACGGGCGGATCAGACGCCCACACGATCGCACCTGGGTTTGGGTGTAATGGGACCCTCGGCCTCTGGTTTCGTACCACCAACAGATCACTACTCATCAGGTCCTGCTTCGATCTGCTGGTGGGAGCAGCACTACCAGACCATAATATAGTTCGTTACAGGTGGTTCATTACAATACTTGCAACAGGAGTCATGCAAATCCGAGAAACGGTTCTCGAGTTATAGCGTTTCCAGCACAAAATAACTCATTTTTATATATAGCATTTCCAGGTCAATTAAGCAAAAAAATTTCCGGAACAAATAGACAGATAACTTTTCGGATCAAATATTATCTATTTATCCATCTTTCGGGATCAAATAAATAAATTCCCGAATCAAATAAATATTTTTCCGAGTCAAATAACTTAATTTCCAAATCAAAAATGTTATTTTCCAAATGAGCAATCGTATTTCCAAGTCAAATAAGCAAACTTCCACAGCAACAAAATTGTCTAAAGAAATGATTTTATAAATAAAAAAAATAAATAACTGGCGCAACAGTCCAATTTGAACCACGGCCTCGAGATGAGTTAGCATCATCTCATTTTCTAGATCGTGACGGTTTTTTTTTGTGCAGAGGTATGTGATCAGCAACACGCTCAACCGAGTTATTTACCCCATAATGGGTACTCATTTAACAGCTGAGTGGGCTCATAGTCCGACACGTAAATCCCTGGAATCGAACCGGGGCCCAGTGCGTTGAAGGCGAACGTGCTAACCGTTGCGCCATCCGGACTGAATTTATAAATCAACTAATTTAACGTTTACTTGATTTCCGATAGTTTCTAGTTTTGCTTCTTCTTCCTTGCCTTTTCATATAGCTTTGCGGCTCCGCGTTGCTCTGCCTGTGGTCTTGGCACTTCGCCCATTCTGGCGGTATAATCTCAGCTTCCTTCTGCAGGCAGCTCGGTGTTAGATCGTATCATTGCCGAGATTAATGCGTTGTTGTTGCTTCTTCATCTGATCGGTCTACGTGTGTTTCCGTCTGCCCTTAGGGCCACCCATATCAGATCACGAGGAACTCTGTCGAATGCTTTTTCCGCATCGATGAACACAAAGTGTAAATCGGTCCGTACATCACGTTGCTTTTCCATAGTAACACGCATGTACTGAATAGTATCGACTATGGACCGATCTTTCACAAAACAGGAATTGATTGTCATTTAACCGCACAATCACTTTCAAGCAATTGCAGACAACTCGCTCGTAAGTCTTCAATGTGTGGAATGTTAACTTGATTAGTTATATATATATATGTATATAGTTGTTGAGCTTGCGTGAGTCACCCTTGTTCTTATAAAACGGGAGAAGGAAGCTTTTCCTGAAAGCGTCAGGCATCGGTTGCCCTCTTTTAATTTTGTTTCGCTATAATAAAATATATGAATGGCTCGGGTTCCAACTACAAAGATATTTATTTACGTACATATTGTAGATAAAAGTATTTCGGGAGCAACTTGCTCCATTCTTCAGTACATAGCTCTGTACTGAAGAAGGGGGCAAGTTGCAAGTTGTCTATTTGTTCCGGAAATGTATATATTTGTCACGGAATATAGCGTATTTGACCTGGAAAAAATATGTATAGATGTTCCACTTCCAGGCTTTCAAGCGCAGGTGAAAACCTAGGGCCAAGGCTTGGCTGTACCCCTCTAATAAATGGGCTTACTCTCTCTCTCTCTGGTTCCTGTTAACCCCGTGTGGAGCATAGCGAACCTCGGCCTGTTCCCCGCCATCGCTCTCAGCTCACTCCACGACTTGCCTATTGAGGCGCCCACTTTTTCAACTGATATTCTCCAGGTGCTACTAGGTTGTCCGATACTTGCGTTGGATCCCTGCGGGTTCCAATCCAGGGACTGTTGAGCAATGTTGTTCGGCCCTTTTCGAAGAGTGTGACCTATCCATTGCCACTTTCGTCTTTTAATGGAAGTGCCTCTCCTGCCCTGACCAGTAATAGTAAGGAGGCCGACGTTAGAAATGACCTCCGGCCACCGTATGTGTAGGTTACGCCGTAGACGCAATCAAGTTGTTATCTTGTTGGTCACGTCCCAAGTTAAACAGCCATGTAAAAGCTTGGTGCGCCTGGAAATGTTGTTTTGCCAGGAAGAAGTCAAACTCAAAAAAGCTGCCCGAGCCTTATTGATGCGGGAGTGTATATCAGCATCTGCTGTAACTACGCTTCCGAGGTAGCAAAAACTGCCCACTTTTTCGACCGCCTGCCCCGATACACAGATTTCGCTCTATCTTCCTGGGCCCAAGCTCAACTACTTATACTTCTCTAATCTCTAACTGCCTTGACCCCTCCAGAGACATGGGCGCGTCAACATCTCTAGCATTTCAATGCCTTGGGACGTTTCAATAGCATATCTACATTTTTCGGAAGTACAGTTGCTAGCATGCACCCCCTATCCGCGCCGTCTTTATACTGACAAGCTCGGAGCACTGTGAGAGTTCTATTAGCACTCACAGGCAGTTTTTGATCGTGCCGAGATTTGATCTCCGAACTCTAGATTAGTATCGTAGAGCGGTGACCGGACGATCACGACCACCGAGCGCGACTTATACTTACTTTACCTCCAATCAAATCAATGACACTATGAATTCTTGCAGGTCGCAGGCTTCCAAATGCCACACTAAAACAAATAAAATTAACTTCGAAATCTATATTTCAAATTATCAAAACTATAAACATATCCTTTTATTTGAAATTCTTATTACCAACATATCAAGTAGTGCTAATTACAAATAACGATGTGCTTAAACAAATCGGAAGGTTTATGGCGTGGTTGTTTGTACAAAAAGATAGACTGACAAAAAAATAACAATCCCAATTATTTTTATTTGTGTTCCCACTTTGTTTCACATCTCGACAGGTGCAGCAGTTTCCAACCGTCTTAACAAAATCTTTATTTTTCTATTTCGTAGCCCTTTATAAATGGAATACCTGACGGAACTTTTTCTTTATATTCGTAATATTGGGAACCGAAGAAATTTAAAAGAGTAATTTCTTCAATGTAGATACGATCATTGAAAAATTTCCAGCTAGCGATGGCATATAATACGATGCATACAGGATTGAACATGATTATCTATAAAAGGAAAAATTGTTAGCTTTGAAATATGCATTTATCATTTATTCACCTGTGTTCCGATTGACCACCAGAAAAATCCCACATAAGAAGGGTGGCGCATGTAACCGTACACACCATGTGTAACTAATTCGTGGTCTTTCGCCTTTTCAAATTGAACCTGAAACGGAATATTTGACGTATTTTAGATAAATGCGAATTACAATTTGTTTGAAATTAATTAATTCAATATCTTAGTAGAACGGAACGATTGAAACGGATGATTGAATGTGTTTTAAAGGTGGGTCCTCCGACAAGCGAAGAAAGTATTTTACAAACATGAGTTGTACGAACTATTTGACAAGCCAGAGCCCTGCGGCACAGTGAAAATCCGGAAGCTTGAATGGGAGCTCACCAAATCGAAGTACGCCGCATACGGGACGAGCGAAGATAATACGATTCCGTCCCTGAGAGCAGCCAAGGGCAGCAGCAAGTCGCAAGACCCAGACGAATGAAGTCAAAGACTTTCTGATGCCATGTCTCGCTGGGGAGACAAGACTAACAAGTCTTCTAGTAGATACTAATACTATAGCGGCTCTTTTCTGCCTGCATTCAGTCTGTATTCTAACGCTTGCAGCAACAAAATCTCACCAGATGATTGAAGTTAGTTGCAGCCGTAACCATAGCTGCTTTTCGCAGAAACTCTCCAATCATGCATATAATCAATCCAAGAATCCACATGGTGTAATATTCCTTAATACCTGAAAGTACAATAATTAAGAAATAACAAATTTCAAGACAAATTTTTATAAAATCTTTAAGAAACTTACCGGGGCAGATATACAATTCAATAAGATACTCTATCCAACTAGTTATTGCCGCAACGGCGTAATGCAACGAATGATTCAGAATGAATGAATCGACGTTGAGAGATAGCGGATTGGACAAAGCAATGCCAAGGAACTCGCCATAGTGAAAAGCTGCCATTGTAGCAGCATATAAACCGAATGATTTCCATCTTGTGGAAGCATATATCACAGTCAGAATACCCGTAGAAAATACAAATCCTAAAAACACTGCCCGCACGCCTATCTGCAAAATGTCATGGTAGAATTAAGGAGGATAACTTATCATCACGAAAATTTTATATTCAACTCACCTCATAGGAATATCCTTTCAATAGGTATCGAATCAAAATATTGAGAAGAACGTAGTAAAAAAGGCAGCCCCAAAACAAATATCCAATCGTGTCTGGAGTAACGTCAAAAAAGACTTGTTGTGCGCCTACTGTAAACACTAGTAACGAACAACCAAGAAAACAGTATAAGCTCAACTGTCCCGCGTAGCATAAACTTCCCATCACTATAGTTCTAGTCCATTTAATTAAATTTAACTATTTGAGTCCGCACGTATCGGAGCACAGATGTTTTGAACGCAGGATTCCGGACAAACCACTGACTGACTCATAGTGCTCATAACCTAAATGTAGACTGTCATTTGCAGCTGTTAGTTGCCATTTGCGATGGCGTTCGAAAATTTAAAATCATTGCCTGCGTTCACATTTTTGAGCGTTTCGGTTATTCAGCAATTGAAATGCATGTAAACGGAAAAAACCACTGATTTTTCTGTTTACATGCATTCGAATTGCTGAATAACCGCAACGCTCAAAAACGTGAACGCAGGCATTAATAAATAGAAAAGAGTTATTAAACAATAATAATCACTGTCCAGCAATATACATATTTAATAAAATATTTATTAAACGACGGTGACGTTTCGCATTACAAATGCATTATCAAGTCTATTTCATTTAAAAAGATAATATTTCGTTTAAAAACTATCTATATACAACAAAATAACTGTTAAATATATTGCTGGACAGTGATTATTATTCCCTAATAATTTAAAAAATAAATACCAGTGATCAACTACCAACTTGTCATAGAAAAGAGTATTCTCACTAATCAAAGTCTTCCTAAAAAGGATTAATAAAATTGAAAATGAAAACTGCATACACTGTAATGTTCCCGAAGATAATGAGCACATACTTACAAATTTCTATAGGTATAACGCTCTGGGTGCTCTTTGGATTTGTAGGTAAATAAAACTCATGACTTGCTGCTCAGTCTTCTGAATCATTATCATATCATTATCTCGATCAAGTAACCGCGCCCTCCAATTTTGGAACCCCAGGTCTTAGTAGGCGCAAACATCTACTGAGACTTCCCAACGAGCTCTCGCGGTCTTCCTCGCTGGCTTATGCATCCTTTCAATATTCGGTTAGGCTCGCGGATACCGTCCATTCGTTGTTCATGCCTTGCCCCAAACTTTCAGTATTGCACAGTTCGTACAGCCCATGGTTGTGCCGGGTGCGCCATCCATCTCGGTCGTAAACTACTCCGAGAATTTGCCGAAGGACCTTTCGTTCAAATGTGCTTAGCATGTTTTCGGAGGCTTGAGTAGGGTCCAGGTTTCGCAGCCATAGCATAGCACGGGCGGTATGATGGTTTTGGATATGCGGAACTTTGTGTTTCTGTGCATATACTTCGATATCGATGATCTCGTCTAGGGCGTCCTTTAACAGGGTGCTACTCAGGTATATGACGTCGTCTACGAAAACTTGTTGCAGCTTTTTTTCACATGCTGAGAAATGGCAATGGTATTTTATATTATATAGGTATGTATGTCTCTAAAATCTCCGTTGGTGTCATATATCATATATCATGCGCACCGTCCACAGAGGCGAATGCTATCCATACATAATAATGCAACATCGCATTGTGCATAGAAGAACTTAGTACCATCATCGTCATGCTGATGACTCTCTACAAGCAATGACACAACAATCCCCCAGGCACATCACTCTGCACAAAGGCAACTGCATTCATGCTACATGCAAACAATTGCAAAAAAAAAAAACAAATGAATTCACATTAAAAAAAATTTGTATGGGATTGACTGATTGATTTCATTGGATAATTCGCAAAATTCCTCCAAAGATTCGATTTCCTATTTTCGGAATAATTCATAATGATTAAATGAATAATCCCAACAATGGGGCCTTTTTTCAACATTTTGGAGGGGGCCTAGTTCGCAGAGCCGAAATCCTGTATTGAGTGGATTCCACCGCTAGATCACCGTGGCATTGAGGGAAATAAGGATGCGGATGAGTCAGGGTTCATCATCAGATTTTTCCTTTGATGCGTATTATTCAAAATTTTCAACTGCAAACGTCTCAAAGAAATATACCGTTGGAAAGCCAACACATTGGGACGACTTTTGTCAAATTTGCAGATTTGTCAGTTCAAAGTACCGTTGTAAAATTATCATTTGAATTTTCATAATTTATGCTATAACTCTGTCACGGTTAAAAACAGATGGTCCATTTTGGTGTCAATTTTCCACAAATGAAGGGTGCTATCTACTACTAAAGTATTTACCATCTGAAGCGGGGCACCCTGTATATGCTTTTTACTTTTAAGTGGTTCATTTTGACTGTGAGGTGTATTTTTGAACTTTTGAAGTTTATAATATATATATATATATTTTTTGTGTACTAAGAAGAAAAAAATAGTTATAAAACACACCGAAATAAGAGACTTACATGTTGAGACAATAAATTTGTATAAAAACAATTTTAATCTGAATGGTTTTTCTGTAATTCTTACTCTAACATAGGGTGGTTCATTTTGACTCACTGTACATTCTTTAGGATAATTAAACTTGGGGAAAATGATTCAGTTCAAGCAAATTAAAAGCAAGCTTGCACACCTTCCCTCTTAGACGGCTAATATCATTCATAGAAGTTCTTTTAAAATATCGTGCGTCCAAGATATTTGTAAAAGAACTTTTATAGTGTAATAGCCGCCTAAGATTGCATATGGATTTGTGTTTAGGGGTTGTCTAAGATCCGCCATAGACGGTGCGATCCATCGTCGATGGATCGCCACAAAATATCTAAAGATCTAAATTATATGGAACTGTCACAAAAATCGTCAACGATAGTCACATACACCGTGCGATCGATCTGACGACGGATTGCATCGTATATGGGGGCTATTAAGCTACATAAACGCGGATCAGAATAGAACATTGCATGTGTAAAGTACTCGTACGATAAAATTGCTTGAGTTTAGGGAGGAAATAATGTATGTACATATAAATGCAAAGAAAATGGAGAAATATATTATTTGGCAAGTCAAGCAGTCTGGAATTGCTTACTGTAAATGCACGTCAGTCAGTGGTGTCTGCCCGCTAATGAATTCAACCCACTTAATTTATCCATATCGAAATTAGACATTAGCGCAATAATACATGAATTCTCTTTTCTACATCTAGAAAATTTTTTCTATTGGATTGTACGATTAAGGGGCTCTACCAGTGTGACACTTTCAAAAATCCAAAAAAAAATTTTTTACCCTTTTCAACAGTTTATACTTTTAAGAATATCCTGTAAAAATTTCAAGGCCGTACCTCTAATACTCCCGAATGACAGCCTTCTCAAGAGCAACCGCTCGCAGGTATAAAATGTTCCATCTGCCTGGAGGCGGAGCTCTGACGTGTTGTTACTTAAATCTTTCGGCATCATTAACGGTACATAATTAAGAGGGGACACTATTTAAGCTAGAAATATATCTATAGGGCCATTTGAAAACAGCGTTGCCATTTAAAAGGTATTCTTGAGTCGTTTAACGCAGTTTCCTTAGTTAAATCTTTAAACTCGTTTTTCTCGAAATGAGATTTTTCAAATTTGCTATACTGAGTACTACTGAATATATTTACTCTACAATGACGTAGAATATTTTTGATTGGGTGAAAATTGGCGATTTGACATTGAAATGAAACCGGAATATAGAGGGCTACGCCCGCAATTCGAGGGTTTTGTTGCAAGCGCTTATTTTGGTATATAAATATCGGCTCCTTGCTCTTCTTGATACCACTTAGATGGACAAAAAAAACTTAATTAAAATGTCTTACCCACTTACATTTTACATGCCAATTCATATTACGTGATTGTAACGAAACTTAGAACATATTATTGCCTAAGCCCTAAGGTGTTGGTTATCGTTGGCCATCAGTACTTTTGACCTCGAAAGTGTTTAAGGCATGCAGGGGTGTGCTAACTGTAACTACAGAAATAAGCTATTATTTACCTATTCTGAGAAGATATACAGATTCCATTATTTTCCATTTTATATGCTATTCCGAACCCACCTTCCTGTAAGTTTTCATAATTCTAACAGTCTTGAAATGCCACGGGGGGGGGGGGGGGGCAAATTACGCACTAATATTTTCTCCTCCCCCACTATTCCCCTTTCTACAAATTTCAAGAAAATGCGAAAAAATGGAATGTAATCAACATTACCTTTCTCACGACACCTCACTTGCCTATACCAGTCGATAAAAAAAAAATTGACCTTAATTTCGCCTCTATATGGACCCCTCCCCCCTTCCACCCGGTAAAGTTTGCCAATTACGACGCAGCGCCCCCAACTAATCTTCACCCTTTCAAAAATGATTAATTAAATAACTGCAATTTGCACTACGAAAAACAACATGAAAGTAGTACTCACACCTATGAGGCCGGTAGGTGTAATTTTTGTGTGGATAGTGTCAAAATGCCTAACTTTAAATCAATGTACTATTATTAAATATTATGTGATTCTAATGAAACTTAGAGATATTATTGCCAATGATGTTGGTTATCATTGGCCATCAATATTTTTGACCTCGGGTGTGCCTAAGGATTGCAGGGGTATGCTAACTGCAACTATAGAAATGTACTATTATTAACCTTTTTTGATGAGATATCAAAATTCTACGATTTTCGGTTTTCTATACTAGTAAAATGCCGCTTTCCTGCAAATTTTCATGTTTCTAAGTATAACGGTATCGAAATGCAAGGGGGGGGGGCAAACTCGGATCACATATTTTCCTCTATCTCTTTTCCCCTTTTTTCAAATTTGATGAAAATACCGGAAATGAAATGTACTCGGTGTTACCTTTCTCATGATACCCCATTTGCCTATACCAGATGAAAAAAAAATTTTCACCTTAATTTCCCCTCTATGGGGACATCCCCTTAAAGTCAGCCTATTACAACGAATCGCTTTCTCCGGCGAATTATAATAATTCTACATACTCCCACAAAATTTCATGTATGTAGCTTTAGCCGTTAGAGAGATATTTCATGGACAGACGGACAGACATTTGACCGATTTCATAAGGGTTTTGTTTTTAATACAAAACTCTAAAAAGGACCATTTTATAGGCAAGAAACATACTTTTTTTTCATAACTACGCCATTATGTTAAAATAGATTTTGATATTTTTCGAAAATCCTACGTCATTGTACAGGAAATACATACCTTCCAGTTTAACATTTTTTTATTTTTCGGTTTCAGCTACTCAATCGGCCGGAGTCACGGCAGCAGTGGAGGATTTTTTTTGGGGCTTCCGAATCCAGCGCATAACTCGCTTGGATCCCAATACTTTTCTATGAAAAAATTATGTAATATTAGGTCAAATATAGCCAAACATGTTCTATATTTTCCGAAACATTTAGTTGAGTACTTTTCTTCCAAAAAATTCCCGAGAATCACCCAAATTTTCAGCGTTCACACTGGTATAGTCCCTTAAATGATTAAGGAATCCATTCCTTTGCCCGTATGCTTATTTAAAAAAAAAAACACAATACCATTTTCCCTTTAAATATTTTTTTTTTATTATGCCAGTAGAGAATTATTACATTAACGTTAATTAGTTGCAAAACTTACAGTATACAGTTCTTATTACGTAGTGTATCAGTACTTCAGCTATTATCGTCTTGTGACCTCATCCATTCGACGAATTCGTCTAGCATCACAGGCCCTATTGTAAATAATAAAAAAAAACTATTTTTGAATATGGATACCTTTAAAAACAAACAATACTAAGCTAAACTGAAGTGTATTAAGTATTAGTAGTAATTCAGAGAAAAAATTCAGACTCCCCATTTACTAAAAGCCAAGATAATTGGAATGAGAACAATTCAAGGGAATTGAATGCCAATGGGTAGATGTACTCACTCACTCAACGATGCACAACACTTTACGTCTCTCTAAAGCAGTGTTTAGACAAGAGAGAAAAAGTGGTAGAACTCTACCAAGAAAAAAAATCTTTGTTCTAACAGAGACGTTTACACGAGAGTGTGTCTTTACCATAGTCATGCTTTCCAATTCACGAACCTACTCTTTTTAACCTACTCCGTACACCGGACTAGGTCGACCTACTCCGCAGTCGAAAAATAATCAGTGTCGGAGCATGAAAACGAACCCAAATCATTAAGTTCAGGTCGGAGTCGGAACAGTTGAAAAATGAACAGGGAGTAGGTTTAATAGTTCCGTCTGTCGGTTAAATCTGGGGGGGGGATAGAAAAGTAGGTGAGAGAACTGAACAATTGATTAGATTGGATAATGTGACATACTATATATACGAAGTCGCTACGCTATATTGTGGTGTAGAATGAAGTGGAGTAAATTTTCAATTGGATTCTATTGTGTTGTGGGCGATCGTGGCCGATGATGGATTGGTGTTTTTTTTTGGGGTCGGTGATTGCGAAAAATTATTATACATGAAACATGTGGTTGATAAAAATTAAATTAAAGTAGACGCTCTTCATAGCTGCTCACATTATTTCCCTATGGGAGCGCGTATGTTACCGCACCATCAGTTGTTTGTCATTGCTCAACAGAACAGTACTCGTGACTCGTACTGGGGCGAGAATGTGAACGCGCACCTTGCCCAGGCTACTTGCCTCGGGCATTCTCGCCGAATATACTCGCCTCGTCCACTCGGCGAGAATGTAAACCGGCCATAAAAGCTCCACTCCACGTGATATCAATAAAATCCAATTGAAAATACAATCCATTTTATTCGACACTACAATATAGCGATATGTAGATATGTCTTCTAATCTAGTCAATAGTTCAGTTCTCCATTCTCTAATTTACAATTGCGACTCAGACTTCGACGAACCTAGTTCACCCCCTCTTCCGTTCTTTCACTCCATCTCCAACTCCTTGACGGACGACAGATTCGTTTCATATACGGAGTAGGTCTGCGAGCCTAGTTTATTGAACCTACTCCGTTGTCGGACTCGTAGTAGGTCATCCTGATCCGCAAGAGGAGCAGGTCATATCATGACTACTCTACCATAAATTCCCTCAACGTAAACTATGTAGAACACTTTTTGGTAGAGCTCTACATTAGTTTACATAGTTTATTCTATCCTTTTCTCTGGTAGATATTATTTTAGTAGTGTTAAAGCACATTCTGAAAATAAATTATTTATTCCCTAATACATCGGTCAAATATGAGATTTTCGTGTTTTAATGTTAGCTGAAGTTTGGTACCACTCCGAGGTGGAGGAGGAAAGTTAAAGTTTATGCAACTTTATTTGAATAAAAACTACCTCTCATTCCGGGATGATTACTATAAATCTACCTCCGGAGTGGCAATAGGAACCCGCTCTCCCCGCTCCTGACGTAGATGTTCATGACTTCATTAGAAGACGCGATTTACTCCAAGGGGATAATGTCTAGAGTTTGGTAGAGACGACGTATTTGCCGTGGTGAAGAAGATGAAATAGACCAGGTCCTCCAATAAATAAGATTCACCTCAATATCAAATTTATTACCTAAATGGAAAAAGATGGGACAATACCATTCCTGGACTTATCATCTTGAACAACAACAAGGGGAAACTGGAGTTTGAGGTCTATAGGATACCGACAGCTACAAAGCGGACGATGATCCATACTTTGGTAAAATACCCATTGACCGAAGCGGGATACAACAATGAATGCGATTTCATTTTGGGTAGCGCCGAAAAAATGGGTGCAAGCCATCGGCGCTCGATAAAATGGTCAAGAGAAAGATCCAGATGGAGGAGAGACGAAAGCACAGACCAGACCATCGAAGTCCCAAGAAGAATAAGTTTACCCGTATACTGACAGTTTTCTCTACACTCTCTTGTCTAAACGTGGCTTTACTCACTCGGCGATTGAACAACAGTATTGTTTTATGAACCTGCCCTATGTTATCTTCATCATGAAAAGGCCAATAATTATTGAAATACACTTACAAGCTCCATCAATATCATAATTTGACAAATCTATATTGATTGTTCGCGAAAATTCGAGTATATTGCACCACTGATCCTTGTTTATAACTTTGTACTTTGACTGATCCAAAAATTTGGCAAATTGCGGATAGAGTTTCCAATGTTTCCCCAATAACAGTTGTAACATAGCTTTAGCTGTCTCGATGTCCATACTCCGTTGATCTTTATCCTAAAATTGCAAAGTAATAGATAAGAAATATCTTAAGTTTAGAGCGGACCAAATATACGAGTGTATACACAGAATATGTTATTGATCGAGTGCAATAATAACTGAAGATATTGCTATGCTACAGGAAAAACTGACGATGACAGGCGGCGAACTCTTATGAACGGCCAAATACGATTATCTTCTGTTTATCCTACGAGATTTTCGTCAGTTTTTCCTGTAGGAATATCTTCAGTTATTCCTGCAAGTGAATGGGGCCTCGTAACGTACCGCCTCTACGATATAAGCAAGTTAAACCGCACATAATGAGCATTCCTCGCCGATACTTACCCTCGCGAAATCGTATGCATATCGGTATATGCTCTTAAATGTATTTACATCACTTAATAAATTTTGTAGATAATCCAATTTTGACTGAACTTTTAGTGGCGAGTCACATTGTAAATCCGTTAAACCTTTTAACCATTCCAGCTGACTAAAGAATCCCATTTGTCTGGCTCCCATCTTATATGCTAAAACTAACATAACAATATTTTCTGGTTCTACGCCGATATCCTCGCAGAATTTCTCCATACCTTCGGGACCTTGCAAAAAGAAAGAGGAGTGTCAGGGATCGACAGAATGTTGTGCTGTATGCTTACCTAATATTTCGGGATCATTTGAATTTGTGTATTCTCTGAACCAAGCTACACATCGTTTTGTGTTGAATGTGTCCTCGATTTTGCTATATTTTCTGGAACTAGATAATACAATGACAATGGATAAAGTAAAAAGAAATAAGTTAATTGGAAAATGCTTATGCTGATTTTCATAATTTTAGAGTTTTATCTCGTGACGCCAATTTTTTAAACACATGGAAAGATAACATATGATAACGTTGTTACGTGTATTCGATATTTTTTTAAGGGGAAAAAAAGTTAAGATTTCTGATGACAATCACAAAAAGAGTGATAACTCAGTAACGTTTAAAGACAAAACAATTCTATTGGTGCCACTTTTCCCCAAACAGACTATACTATCGCCCGTATTAGTATTGTCCACCCAACGCGGAACACCCAGTATATACCACCTGCATCCAGCTGCCCTTCGGGATACAATGCCAATTCCAGCCCCGCTGACTGGCTAATATCGTCTTTCACTCGGTCACTTCCACGCCCATCACGAATTGTGGCAATCTAATCTTGATAATGATGCCAGTGGGGTTACTATAGTCGAACAACTTGATGCGTCAGACTTCTACCCGCTAAGTGATGACACGCCCACTCGCATTGCTGGAACCTGTCCAGCTCGCCCGACATCACGATTGCTAGTACCGGACTTATCAACGATGCTCAATCGGCACCAGTCCTGACCCTATCCTCTGATCGTCTGTCAATCATCATAAAACTAGATAAACCATCTAATGGTCAGTTTGCTGATCATCGCACGTTCATCAACTATAATAAAGTCGACGGGAATTGTTTCACCAATACGGCTTTCGCTGCCTTACCAACACCAACTGATGTGCGCACAGCCGAATGAAATTTAAGGCACATACTATAGAAAGCGGCGGCTACGTTTATTCCAGCAGGACGCATACCTGAAATTCGGCCAAACTACCCTACGTTAGCAGCAACATTAGCAGATGAGAGAGATCGCATTCGTAGCACCAATCCGGACGATCACTGATACACTCAGTTGCCCTAACCCCTTAGGGCATACCGCGTCAACTGTTCCATGTGGCCCAGTTGACGTTTCGTTTGCATAAATAGTTTCAGAGAATGAAGTTGCCAGCATGTTAATTGCTTTGACCCCTCCAGGGGCATGGGCGCGCCAATATTTCTAGCATTTCTATGCCTTGTTGACGTTTCGATAGCATATCTACTTTTCGGAAGTGCAGTTGCCAGCATACACCTCCTGCTCCCCCATTTAGCCGCCTACCTGCAACAAGTCGGGAGATGCTGTGGCTTATTATTACGCCCCGCATCACAGGGGAAATACAACACAACCTTCCATGGACACGAACGTCGTCGTAGACCGGATTCGAACCCGAAAAGCTGGTAGTCAGACATGAGACTGATGCTCCCTGACATCTGCGGTATATCGCTAACCAAGTGGATCGCCAACTATCTTACCGGCAGATCTCCAGTCCTCCACAGAATTTAGAACTAGGAAATCTAAACTCAGAAGAATTAAACAGGGTGTCCCCCAAGGAGGAGTCTTATATCCCACTGTTTAACCTGTACATGTGTAATGGTAACCTTTTTTTAAATGTTTCGCACGCACCAATCACTCGACGTCAACTTCGTGTTGGATGAGTCATTGGTGACGCAGGGAGACAGTCATCGGAGGGATACGTCAGCGGGAGTTGCGAGTCACCCACCAATGATACCGGCTGGCGTTTTTGCTTTTCGGGAGTTTTCGCCGTGCTACACAAAAAAATGAGACGGCAACTCAAGAGTTGGGGCTGGCCCGCGAATGACACTGCCTGCCTGCGGATTTTCTTTTACGAACTTGCCGCCGTATATTTTAGTTTTTGTTAAGATTTAGTTTTTTTTTTTTTTTGTAATTCCCACCTTTTCTTTTGGGTTGATCTGCTTTTCGGTTCAGCGGTGGCCACAGCGGATCTCGGGGTAAGTGCTAGATAATTGAATTTAATATTAACTTTTTTTATTGTCAATATTGTCTTTGTTGTCTTCGTAAAATTTAATTTTGACGTTTATTTTCATTTAATTTCATTTGTTTTCTTGTATACGTACATATATAAATATCTTTTTTTGTATTGCTATTAGTTATTTTCTTTTTTTATTGGGATTTTTATTTTTTCGGTAAGAGACAATGAATTATTTCGAATGTCTTAATTTTTTAAACATCGGCTTACCCTTTAAGGAGTGCTTTCAAAACTCCTTTCAGGTTGATGGTGGCATGAGGTGAAAGTCTAATGTCTTGTTCCGCTTGGGAGGTCCCGACATTTTTGGCAGGCCACGGGACCTCATTGGTTGGGTTATATGTTTCAATGGGTATAGAGGCCAAGGGTCCAAACCACCAGAACCCGGAGCGTGATGCATGAGCCGGTCGACGACAATTGCTATCTATTTAATCAATTTTTCTGGGTCGGTTGTACCATGCTCCATTCTTTGTTGTGTTTGTCTACCCCTATGGCACATGATACATGTTATTTGTGTAATAGCTGGGACAACGAGCGGGCAAAAACCCCGCCCATATCTCCCGAACTGAACTAGGACAAGCATGTATCGCCGGTCAGCTCGTTGTGGAGCAGTCACTTCTAATGCCGCCGGACCTGCACGGTAATTCCGGCAAACTTTCAAACCATAACACCTTCGGGTAAACACCTTGGACATTAAACATGTCAGGACTCCCAACAAAACCTGACGGACTCCAAATCATCAGTTACGCTGACGACGGTTCGATTTTGGCAACGATATCACCCAAATGTGCGAAAAAAAAGACAGATATCTTGACTTACTTAACGACTTCTTCGTCAAAAAAGAAGCTAAGTTAATAAGCTGCGAAGTCTTCTGCTACCTTGTTTACTACATGGACCAAAAAAGTGAAGCTATAGTTGGATATCGCAGTAGATGGTCAAATCGTTCCCACACCCAAAAATCCTCGGTGTTAAGTCTGGTACTAACCTTTTCGTGTGAAAAAGTTGCACTTATCTCTCCAACGATAAAACGACAGTGGACACTTCCACACAGCCCATATCCGCGGCGCTCTACACGATAGCTAAATTTCGCCTTCTCACTCAAAAGAGCGATCACCACTGTATTGACCAGTTTTCACACGAAATAAAGTGCGAATTATTTTCACGTGGAAATTGCCCATAACGGTGTGGAGACTTTTGTGTGTGTATGGGGTTTTCTTGCGAAGAACTGACTACCGAGAAAAGCAAAACTTTCGTGCGAACCGAATTTTTGAGTTTTTGGATAAGATTTCGCACGAAAAACGGAGGTTAGTACCTCCCTTTATCCTTGACAGCATTGCAACCTCTTCGACCCATGCGTCAACCACTTGCAACAAGATGAGAAGCAGGACCACTCCTCAGAGCTCTAGCTGGCAGTATCTGAGGAAAAGATAAAGATACCGTACTAGTGACATACAAATCAATTGGGAGATCAGTGGCCAACTATGCGGCTCCAATCTGGTCAGAAAACCTGTGCGACACTCAGTGGAAAAATATACACACCTGTCAAAATGACAAAATAACTTTCAAACTTTCACAGGATCCCTCCTGATGTCGTCGCAAGATCACTTTCACCAGGAAACCAGAACGCTGCCCTTAAGAAACCACAACACTCTTCTCACTAAGCAGTACTTAGTTGGCTGTTATCGAAACGCCCATCCTAACTAATCTAATGGATAAAACCCCACCACTATGTCACGTAAAACGCAACATGAGGGACCCCCAGATGAAAGCCCAAAGGTTCAAGAGAGATAACGCTAGCTACAAGTCCGCCATCTCTACCCTATATAGAGAGGAGGTGCTTTTTTCGATAGCGGACCTTAAACCAAATATGGTACTCACGGCTTAACCATTTGCCATATCATCAGACGAAACTAGACCAGCTAGAGCATCAAGCACTGGCTCAACTACCTCCTGGCTGGGGCTCACGTCTGAATTCGTACCTGTCCCGAATCGACAAAAACATCCAAAACTCCTGTCCAGCTTGTGGCCTCACTGCGCATGATGTTGAGCACATTTACAAATGTCCAGCAGCTCCCAACGCCTACAGCATTATTGGAAAACCCCATCGAGGCAGCTGCTTTTCTCCATCTGGACATAGAGGAACAACTCGGGGATCCAAACTTTATAACACACACACACGTATTGGGCATCGAAACCTACAATAACAATAACCACCTTTTTCTCCATTAACAACCGTGTCGCGAGTCTCTCAATTCGCCTCAAGCAACGCTTCTTTTCTCCGTCGCTTCCCTTGCCTACAAACCCAACCGAGTTTTTAGGAAAATGAGTTCGATATGCCATCAGAGACGGAAGCGCCCGGTAGCCGTGAGATCTCGATCGCCATTCTTTTTCCTGACGTGCTAATCAAAAATAAAAATACCTGTGGGTAATATAAGAACTCTCACAGCGTTCCAAGCTTGTCAGTAAAAGACGGCTATACGGATAGGAGATGTATACTAGCAACTGCACCATCTGAAATGTATGTATATGCTAACGAAACGTCAGCAAGGCATCGCTAGAGATGTTGACGCGCCCATGCCCCACTGGAGGGCTAAAGGCAAATAGTAGTAGTAGTGTGTCATTTCGTGATCAATTCCTAAAAACAACTGCAAGATTAATGCATTCAACGTCCGTCTGTATGAGCGCTAACCTTTATAGTTTGAGCTTCTGTGTATAACGCAAAGATTGGTGCTTGAAAAATAATAATAATACGTAGGACCTCCATAACTCGAATCTCAAGCTTTTTGCTTCGACTTATGGAGGTTTTCATTTTAGCAAGGTTATAGAAAAACAAATTCGCGTTATAGAGGTTTAAAAATCTCAGGCCTGAATGTTAATGGTAGAGTGGACGAATCTAAAAATTAAATGGAACATTCCTGTTTCGCAAAAATTAGGAGAATTCTCTCTATTCAACTAGAGAGAATTTTCACAAAACTTAAGAAATTTCCGCTTTAGGACGTACAAATCCCCCCGAGTGGGTTCTAGGTTCTTACCACCTAAAGCGGAAATGGACTACCTAAATCGGAAATGCCGGAAATTATGGATTCTCTCTAAATGCAATAGAGGGAATTCTCCTAATTTTCACGAAACAAGAATGTTCCGAGGAGCCTGCTACCTTCTACAGGGAATGCTTCGCATATTCATCTGAGCGGGGGCTCCATAGAGAAAAAATTGAGAGCGAATGATGTTTTCATAGTGTTGGCATATTGCCAGCCATTGTAAGATGGTCCCAAAATTACCAGACACGGTCGGTCTTTACAACGTGATTCCTCATCAAATTCTAGGCATTTCAAGGATTTCAATAAAAAAAATAACGCCGATACCGGCGGACCTAGGAGAATTTGTTTGACGCTGCTCTCAGAACCAACACCACCTGATTTGCACAACGTTGTAGTGTCGTCAACGACTGCTGAATTTCTTTTCAAAATGAAATACCTCTTTATTTGATTAAAGTCGTGGAAAACAAGTGTTTTAATCGTTGGAACATGTTAAAAGGTGGCCGAGGCTATTTGGATGGAAAAGCGTAATTCCCTTGCCTCCTGATTTACAATGTCTTGATATACTGACTTGCTTTTGTTCGATTATTTTATGACTGAAAATTACTTTAATGGTGAGAATATTTGATATTACCTCTCCTGGTACCCGTTAACAAGTATGAACTAGTGCTGTCGAATTTATTTCATTTAAATTATAGCTCGCAGCTATGCATCACTAATAGTGGGGGTAGGTAAAGTGTGCCACCCTTGACTAGTCACCTTCCCCCATTTAAGGACTACATATATCGTAATTTGAAAAATATTGTCCCTGAGTAACATAAACTGACCACCACTATCAATTTACATGGACAATAGACAATTAATATTACAGGGTGGGGTTCCATCTATAACAATATACAATATAATATTGTTTACACACGAAAAGAAAATCCCTGCGCATAAATAGGACCAGAAACTCGGTGTCGGGGACCGGCTACAACTTTTCCATCAATTTCGATGTTTTATGTAAAATCAAATTACCTGGTGTAGGCATTGCGTTGACGTTTCGACGAGAGCCGCTCGTCCGTCGGATTCACGTCGAAATTGGATCTTTTCTTTCCTCTAGGCATTGCGCCGCACACAAACTCCTTTTTCTCCCACTATCGATAGACAACGATTGGCCGGTCACCTGGTACGCAATACTTTTGCTAATTCTAAATTTCGGTCTGTTTAGCTGCAGTGTACCCGAACACTCTATGCACAGGTAATTTAGAAACACCACAAGCCTGAAAAGCAAAGCAACTATTACAGGACACTGGTCGATTTCGCGAATATATAATATGCACAACTATGCTTTTTTTGTACGGGGCTGTGCATGGAGGTTATGTGACGGGGTAGAGTTCTACTCTTCCCGATTCGGAGTCGGAGTGCATGAATAAAATGTGCACTTTAGCCAGGCGTACACAACGCCAATTGCAGAGGAACTTACTTGAAAAAGTGGCTAGATAAATGCGGTTGACGGAACCATACGAATATTCAGGTGGGACGCGAACAAATTGCGAAAATTTAACTCACTCCCGACAGAAGTGAGCCTGCTAACGAATGGAAAAATCAACTTGACAGTAGGCCGAATGTCAACAAAATCGAATAGTGGTCCGAAACCGGGTGGCAATTATTCCAATGCAATTTCCAGTCGATTGTGCAGGTATATTCGGAGTACGGTTAATTTGATTTGTGTTGTGGATGCAGCTGTTGAAATTGCGTTTCGTTTTCGTTGCATTAAAAAAAATTGAATTTATGATCCGTATTTTACATAAGACGCGTTCTTTTGCATATTGGGTGTAGCCGCCTAACTTAAAAAAAATTGACGCAAGAGGTAACTTCATTTTATCAACTCTGAACTTGATAATTCAAAATATGTGACGGCGATTTTTATCGACTTGAGTAAAGCATTTGACACAGTAAATCATACAGTCCTATCAGAAGTTCTTTATGAACTTGGTATCAGAGGAGTCGCCAACAATCTGATAGCAAACTACTTGAAAGATAGACCAATTATTACTGAGTTCCACAATAATATAAGCGGTGAGATGGTGTTAAATTCAGGGGTTCCGCAGGGTTCCATCTTAGGCCCCACACTATACCTACTATACGTGAACAATCTCAGTAATGCCGGCCTCTCCGCCAAGTATGTCACCTATGCAGATGATACTCTTCTGCTGTTTTCTCATTTCGGTAAGAACGATGCCGAACAAGTGATTGATCATGATCTGAAAGTTTATCAGCAGTGGCTTTTAGGTAACAAGTTAGAACTTAACATTAAAAAAACTCACTACATGCTCTTCAGGCAAAGAAATAAAGCCGATATTGAACTAACTATCAAATTTGGAAACCAGACTATTGACAGAGTCGCCAAAACCAAATACCTAGGGCTTATTATTGATGAGAAGCTTTCATGGAATGATCATCTCGAGCAAATCAGAGCTAAATTGTGCCCATTAGTAGCTTTACTGAGACGTAGAAAATACATGAACACCCAACTCAAAAACATGATTTTCAACGCTCACGTTATGCCTATTTTGACATACGGTATTTTGAACTGGAGCCAAACATCAGCGAGAAATATTTCAGCTATCGGACGAATGCTTAATAAAGCTGTCAAAGCGGTCCATAATCTCCACCCAAGAACACCTACTTCTGAAGTATATGAATTAACAGGTAAACTACCTTTAGAAAAAATTATCTTTTCTGAGAAAGTGAAGATTATTTGGAAGATCGTTAATAAGAAAAATAAAACGTCCATTTCCCTAACACTGAATAGAGAAGTTCATAGCTATGGCACTCGAAATGCAGGCAACTTCAGAACACCTTTAGCCAATACAAACAGAATCTTGCTAGACCCGATTAGATCGTCAATAATGATTTTTAATGCCTTACCTCAAGAAATTCGTACTCTCTCATCTTATGAAACTCTTAAATGGAGACTTAAACAATACTTACAGCTTAACGAGATTTAACTAAAAACTTAATTAATTCCAAACAATCGCACTCACCAACCATGGCTTAATTATCGCGTTCTCGTTTTGATTATATTTTGTTTCTGATTTTGTTAAAAATACTTTTTTTGCCTTCCCTCCATACCAGTGTCTCTTCACTGTCTGGGAGGCAAAACAAGTTTTAAATTTATAATCTATGTTTTAATGTTTCTTCAAATGTGAATTGTCTTTGGCACACACTAATTTTTTCTCCCTTTAACTGTGTTGGGCGGGTATGTGTTATCCTAAACACCACTTTCAGTTCCTCATGTCGTATTACTGCGGACCTGACCTGAATTGAGTGTATTTGTCTCTACCTCCCTAATCCTTTTTCCCCCAGGGAAATGATGATAAGAGCTTGTGAATTGCATGACAAAGAATGATAATGCCAAAGCCAAACTGATCCCTAATCCCTTGTAAAAAAAAAAAAAAAAAAAAAAAAACCATGTTCATCGGTACTTTAGGATCGTCCCATGCAATAATATGTGCTTTTGAAATAATTTTGAGACCTTTACGTTCTTCATGTCCACTATGTCCCTTTACGTCCATTATGTTTTCATGTCCAGAGGATTGGTTTCATCACCCCGTTTCCGAAAACATCCATTGTTGCTAGTTAATAAAATTAACGGAAATAATTTACGTAAGCTCCCTATTATTTTTAAAATAAAAACGTAATTAAAAAAATACAGTTTTCATTTGCATTTCGGGTAGCCTTCCGGCCATCTTCTCTCCTCATTTCCACCGTTCTATGATATTTGATTGTTCGATGGAAGTTCGGTCGCTCTATTGAGTTTGGTGTGGTTCGATGCACACCCGCGACCAAAATGGTTGTCGTGTGTGGCGACCTTTACGTTCTATTGATTGTAACGGACGGGTTAGAGGGCATCCGAAGAAGTCTGTGGGGACGGAGCCTATAAAGGTCGTCACACATGTTCGCGCAGAACCACGATCGAACTTTCATCGAACCATTAAATATCATAGTACGGTGGAAATGATGAGATTTTTTGTCTATGGAGTTTGACGTGGTTCGATGCTTGCTCGCGACCAAATTGGTTGTCGTGTGTGGCGACCTTTAAAAGCGCGTTGACATGATCAAACTACGGTTTGACAAACTAGCATTTGATGAAAAATTGAGCACCGTCCAACTACGGTTTGACAGGAGCACAAGACTTCAAACCAGTTTGACAACGGGTTCACACGTTCAAATAGGTGGTTTGTCAAACTGTAATTTGATCATGTCAACGCGCCTTAAAGCTCGACAGACACGACAAGCAATTTGGTCGCAAGAATGCATCCAACTACGTTAAACTACTACTACGTAGATAAAAAATCTTATTTTCACCGTCCAGCTTAAATATTGAATGGACGACGCGTCGATGGAGCAAGTCTGTTAGGAAACCCATGAGCTCGTTGGGAAGTCTCAGTAGATGATGACACAGAAGAACTGCGGGGCGTCCAAAATTGAAGAACGCGATCTCTTGACCGAGATAATAGGAGGACGATAGTCCAGACGGCCAGGGACGACTTCGGGCTATTGTGCCACAGTGATGATGAATTTTTGGTTCGGTGGTATGGTTCGTTCGTGGTTGTAGTTGCTTGTAGTTGGTCACGAATGAACGAAGGTGGGCTTTATAACGTGCTGAAACAAATTCTCCTCATTCCTACCGTTCCTATGAAAATTAAGTATTGTAGTTCGTCGATCCCGAACCGTTCGTTGGTTCGCAGTTTCGAAAAATTTCGAAAAAATTTGATTTATGGCAACACACTAGCTTGCTTTGCATAGTGGAAACAGTGCCTTCCAGCTGATAGCACTGACAGTGAGTGGTTATGCGGGCAGCGAGTTGTTAAATTTGTGTACAGGAACACGTCGTTAAATAATCTCAGAAATGGTATTCACATCAATTGTTAACTTTGTCCGGTCACGAGGACCGGATGAATTCTGGCGCAAGAGGAGAATCTTTAAGATGTCCGCAGTAAGTTGTATGCCGGCCCATATTTTTATGTAATTCTTTTTGGGCTGAATATTGAATCGGTTCTTTCTGCATTTACTCTGTTTAGCATTTCCGAGGACGCCGGCGAAACTGTTATTCGATTGCAGTCCGAAATGTCCATCGCGCCCTCGCTTATGCCACGAAAGGACGCAAGCTAAAAAAGCTGGACATGTCTGATGTAAGTAATTCCGTTAAAATTGCTAAACAACTCGAAGGGTTGATTTTCATTTCATATTTTGCAGCTGTGGAAAACTAGAACACAGGCGGCATGTGAGCAGTACAACATTTCGCTTGAGACTTTCCAGGAGGGATTGACTCGAAGCGATATTTTGTTAAACAGGTGAGTGATTTTATCAGCTTATTGTATGCTGCTGTATGGGGTACCAACTGAAGTCATAGAAATATACTATAATCAACTTTTTCTTTGAGGATATCAATATCCCGTATATTAAAGTCGATATAGTCATGATGTGCCTTCTTTCTGCAAACTTTCATATTTGTGACCATAGAAAAATGGATGTGGCGACAAGAAAAAATATTTGTGCTCCATCACTGCGCTATGGTTACTTCAAATTGGTTAAAAAAACACCAGCACTGGAATGTGCTAATAGTGCCCTTTTATATGCCACTCCTCTTCATTCTAAGCAAGGAAACCGAATCATAAAATTATTTAAATGCTGGCAGCCCCAATTCGCGGAAATTTTTTGAGAGACAAGCATAGATTACTGGATACAATTTTTTTTTTAAGTACCACTCGTACCGGAAGTGCCATTGTTTTCACCAATTTGCCCAGGATGGTGACTAACACGGGTGCCTTTCCGTTAAATACAATGCATTTACAAGCCTTTGCTAACAGATGGGTGCAAAATTTTGCAACCGGCTCTCCTACTAAAATGAATCATCATCGTGGTGCGACAGCCCGACGTCGGGCCTTGGCCGCCTGGATCGTTGTCCTCCAATTATCTCGATCACGTGACCGCATCCACCAAACTTGGAAGCGCAGAAGCTCTCCCAACGAGATCTCGGTCGTCTAGGCAGTCTCGCTCCGTCAACTCCATTTGCATTCATCACTCTCTTTGGCATGCGATCATCGTCCATTCATTGGACGTGCCCTGCCCATTGAAGTCGTTGTAGTTTGACGATTTTCGAAACTTAAAGCTCATCGTACAGTTCATACAATTCACAGCCCCGAAAATTCGCCGTAGAACCTTACGGTCAAATGCGTCTAGCATGTTTCCGGAGGCTTGAGTTAGGGTCTATGCTTCGCAGCCGTAGCATAGCATTGGTCGTATAATGGTTTTGTACGGAGCAGAGCTTCGTGTTTCTGTGCACATGCTTCGATAACCGAGAAAAGAGTCTTATTAGCTAACTGTATCCGTCGCTTGATTTCTTCAGTTTCGTTGGCGTCCCTTGACAGGTTGCAACCCAGGTATATGAAGTCGTTCACGAACTCGATGTTGAGGTCCCCCACATTGATGCAGGTATCCTTGTCGTCGATTGCATCATTATTTTAGTTTTACCCTCGTTGATACGTAGTTCAATTTCTTTTGCAGCGGTATCGAGCGTATGCAGAAGTTCTTCTGCGTCGGCCAACCTTCGGGACATTATGTTGATGTCGTCGGTATACGCTGCTAATTGTGTCGGCTTGATGAGTAGTGTCTTGCTGTTGTCCATTTTCATAGCCCGTCGGTGCCAGTCCATCGCCCTGTTTCAGACCAGTGTGTGTTTCAAATAGATCAGTAAGTCTATTCTGGATCCTGACTTGTGAGACGGAGTTGGTCATCATCATCTTTGTCAGTCGCTCTAATTTGGCCGGTATAACAAATTGCAGTATGGTGTTGTACAGTACTCCACGATCGATACTGTCGTATGCCTGCTTGAAGTCAGCAAAGATTTGGTATACGTTTACGTTGTATTCCCAGCACTTCTGGAGTATCAGTTTGACCGTAAAGAGCTGATCGGTCGTGGAGCGACCAGGTCTGAAACCGCTTTGATATTCGCCAATGATTCGTTCTGCGTACGGTTTTATTCTATTTTCCAGAATTTTGGTAAACATTTTATAGGACCTACAAACTAGTGATATGCCCCCCTGTAGTTCTCACACCGCAGTTTATCTCCCTTTTTGTGAATTGGACAGATGATGCTTCTGCGCCAATCGTCTGGGATCTCCTCGTCCTCCCATACTTGCAGTAATTGATGTATGGCATTAGCTAGAATTTTAGCAGTTCAGCTGGAATCTCGTCAGCGCCCGGCGCTTTATTTTGGTTTAGTGACCGCAACGCGAGATCAACTTCCTCTACTGTCGGGGGTTGTATGGGTGGGCCTAGATCAACAATATCGTCGAGAGCTTCTTGTATGGGGATGTAAGATGGTAGGTTCAGAAGCTCTTCAAAATAAGAGGCCCATCGTTTGTTAATGTCATCGGTGTCGCTGATGATGTTTCCATCCTTGTCCTTATAAAGGCTAGTCCTGGGTTGGTAGCCGTTCTTAATTGTATTTACTAGTTTGTGCGCTTGTCTGGTGTTCCTATTAGCTAAGTTTTCGTTTATATTCAGCAACTGCTCGTCAAAGTATTTACGTTTCTTACGTCTAATTATTCTATTCGATATTCGCCGTAGCTCGTCATATTTTTCTCTTCTGGCTCTGGTTCCTCGTTGAATCCATTGTCTGTAGGCCTCGTTTTTCGCGTCAAGTGAATTTTTTGCATTCTTTATCGAACCAGTCATTTCGCGCTCGCCGAGCTTTATATCCCACGACCTTCTCTGCGACATCCCTGATGGTACCCTTGAGTTCTTCCCAGAACCCATGGACGCCTGTGTTGCTGATGTTGTGTAGCATGGGCGATAGTCTTTTCTCTAGGGCGGTAGTATGCGCCACCGCCGTAGCATGGCTCAGAAGCTTATCAATCGCAAAGATTTTGGGAGGGCTGATTCTCGATTGGTGCACTGAGGAAATTCTACATCTGTAGGTCGTCTTCACCAAGTGATGATCTGAGTCGCAGTTCTTCGATAAGAGCGGACATCCATCACACTAGACGCCCATCTCCTGCAAATGAGGATGTGATCAATTTGGTTGACGGTATGTGCGTCTGGAGACTTCCAGGTCTGCTTGTGAATGCGTCGATGCGGGAAACACGTACAGCTTACGATTAGATTCCTGCTGCAGGCGAAGTCGATAAGTCGCTGGCCGTTGTCGTTACATTTTTCATATAGACTGGCCTCCAGTGGTCCCCGGTGCCAACTTTCATTTCCGACTTTCGCGTTAGAGTCTCCCAGCAGCAATTTGACGTCTGAATAGTTTATCTAAACTTCAAATCTATCGAGCTTTTTGTGGAAACAGACGGATAAACGGACAACGTTGATGAAGCAATGCCATACGGTTATATTACAACAGCTACGAAGCCTCCAAGGAAGTCCAGTTGCAGGAATTTACGTAGAATGAACTACACCTTTATTTTATTTGTTAAAGATAACCGCAGCGATATAATTTGCCCCATAATTTCTATTTCAGAAAAACTATCTCGGACTTGGCCATTTGGGAGCCGCGGTCGTTCGAGGCGCTTGTAAAAATTGCACGCGAACGGGCCGCAGTGGAAGGCTATGGCACATTGAAAGAGCAATCAGTGGTGAACAAAGTATTCGGCATGCACCTTGTCACGAAATCGTAATCACTCTGTAAAACCTGTCACATACAACCAAATAAAAGTAGAAATAGACAATTATGTACTAAAAACAAATTTTTCCTTTATTCTCTAAATATTCGCAACGAATAACAGAACTAATCTTCATAGGAGACATATAACACAAAAATACTTCTTATTCAACCTTAGCCAAAATGTCCGACTCCCTGTACAAGTGGTACTCCTTCTTGTCGTCCAGCTCCACTTTGGTACCGCCGTATTCCGGCAACAGAACACGATCGCCGGCTTTCACGCCCAACGCAACATGCTCCCCATTCTGCAAACAAAAGATACACACACGAATCGGTTAGGATCGATATCAGTGACGAAACGTATTACATCAGAGCCTTACATTATTGCGAGCGCCTGGACCAACGGCAATTACAGTTCCCTGCAAGACTTTGGCTTGAGCTTTCTCGGGCAAGACAATTCCGCCTTTCGTTGTGGTTACGGCTTCAGCCTTTTGAATAAGGACACGGTCCAACAAGGGGATCAGTCTTCGTGCAATATTGGCCTGAAACGAGAGATAAGAGAATCTAATCAGAATATGTTCCATACTGCCGGTAACCTCCCAAGCACAATGGAAAATGGAAAAATCTCGAACATCTCATGGACTCCGGTTCGTGACCGTGAAATGCGCAAAAACCATACAAAATTTAAGTTTTAAGACAGTAAAATGGAACACGTACCATTTTGGTTGAAATGAGGTGGAACTGGAATGGATATTCGAGAGGAAAAATGAAGAATCAAAACTGATTTCACGCCAATTCACACACTGCACGTGCACAGCACCGACAATTGGTTGAGACGATGTCTGACAGCGAAATGTGCGACGAAATGATTTCGTATTCTGCTCGGCAAGCCATAAAAGCAGAAGATACGGAATGGCAAATGATTCTCACCACCCGGCACCTAGTGTGGTGAGATAATTGAGTTGGTTGAGAGTATTCACCACAGTACAGATATGTCTGTAAACGTACCAACCAAACATAGGTCAATAGATACGTCAAAATTCTGTAAACAACTACCACGTACGGGTTTCAATATTTTCCATATTTTTCCCTCGTTTTAACTGAATTCGTGTAAATATCAACTCACCAACATTTTCGCCAATTTCCATAAGCCATGGCTGGCAACTTTTGGCAAAGCTCTCACGCACAGCAGTGGATTTTGGACAAACAAGATCTTATCCGAGAGCGACAGTACGATCTGCAAGTGTTGACCGAGGACGAGTATCAAAAGATTTTCATATTTTTCGCAAATGTTATTCAAGTCTTGGGCGAACAATTAAAGCTACGGCAACAAGTAATTGCCACGGCCACGGTATATTTCAAGCGCTTCTACGCGCGGAACTCTATGAAGACCATTGATCCGCTTCTGTTGGCGCCAACGTGCATCCTGTTGGCATCGAAAGTCGAAGAGTTTGGCGTCATCTCAAATTCCCGGTTGATTTCAACCTGCCAAACGGTCATTAAAAACAAATTTAGTTATGCTTACCAGCAAGAGTTCCCGTACCGTACGAATCATATATTGGAGTGTGAATTCTACTTGTTGGAGAACTTGGACTGTTGCCTGATCGTCTATCAGCCGTACAGGCCGCTGCTGCAACTCATTCAGGACATTGGGCAGGAGGAGCAGTTGCTGACGCTAACATGGAGAATAATAAATGATTCGCTACGAACGGATGTATGTCTGTTGTATCCTCCATATCAGGTGAGATGCAGTTCTTCGATGTCGCGGAATAGTATTGAAATGCATTTTCTTTTTTCATTTCAGATTGCAATCGGGTGTCTACAGATTGCGGCTGTGATTTTGCAAAAGGACAATTTAAAATCCTGGTTTGCCGAATTGAACGTCGATATGGATAAAGTGCAAGAAATTGCACGCGCTATTATAACTTTGTTTGAGCTCTGGAAGGATTGGAAAGAGAAAGAGGAAATTCAGGGACTTTTAGCGAAAATGCCAAAACCAAAGCCCGCACCACAACGGTAGTTTACATTGAAACGTGCAGTAGTATTATAAATTGTAATTTACAAGTAGTTTAAGGTTTTTATATGTCCTAAAACACAGATTTCGGATTTTGCGCGAGATTTGGATTGTTCTTTACATAGTGCCGATAGGTTATTTTGTGTAGAAGAATTGTGTTCCAATTAATATTTTGGGAGAAAAGAAAAAAATTCAAGATAGCTGTGTGTATTTTTATCATTGATGTTTTATTGGAGTGCAATGGAGTACCTGTAGTTTGGATGGCGCAATGTTTAGTAAGTTGATTTTTTCGTGCACTTCATCCCTGGTTCGAATCTACTGAAGTATGCAGTCTTTTCAATAAAAGGGGATTTACGTGTCGGACCATGAGTTCATTCAGTTTTTAAATGAGCAGATATTTAGGGTAAATACTGTACACCCTCGAGTACACCGTCATGATCTAGTAAATGAAGTGGTACTGATCTTGAGGTCTTGGTCTGTTGCGCCAGTTATTTATTTAATGTAGCACTTACAGTACAGTTCTGTACCAAAAATATAATAATTTATTTTTGCAATTAAGTAGGAAGTTTTCGGGAATGAGTCAAATTTTGTTCGTCCCATTATTTTTTAATTGTGAATCTTGCGGTTAGAAGTTGAACTTAAACAAATTGATATGTTAATTGCAAGCCATAAGCTATTGATTATGGTATGATTCTCATCGATTGCAAAAGAATTTCCCAGTATCAGTGTACTTCAGGTCGCCACACACGACAACCATTTTGTTCGCGAGCATGCATCGAACCAATAGAAAGCAAATCCCCTTTCCACCGTTCTATGAAATTTGATGGTTCGGTCGTGGTTCTGCGCGATTATGTGTGGCCACCTTAAGGTCACTTGATCCCGACAGATCATTTGATTTGGAACTTTGGAAAACATACAAACGTGAGTTTCAGATCAACTGATCTGGCGGCAGCAAGTGTGAACCTTTGTTATATGTAATTGATAAGTTGAAAACCTAGCTCCCAGAAAGAGAAAATCGATTGTCCCGTCCGAGTACTTTAATTATTAACAGGCTGGATTATGTACAAGACATATGAAAGCAAAATGACTGCGACCGAGATGAAAATGCTACGGGTGTCAGCCGGTGTGACCAAAAAAGATCATATCAAAAGTACCTACATCCGAGGCAGCTTGTTCGTTGAGCAACCGATCACTGAAAAGCTCGAAGATCGTCGTATGGATTGGCATTGCCACGTTCTAAGGCGCCCGCCTGAGAACCCTGTCATGAAGGCACTATCAACGAATGTTCCATTTGCTAGACCCAAACGCCGAGGCAGACGGAAACACACATGGATCGATCAGATGAAAAAGCAACAACAACGCGTTAATCTTGGCGATGATACGATCCAAGACCGTGCTGCCTGCAGAAGGAAGCTGAGATTATACCGCCAGAATGGGCGAAGTGCCAACACCACAGGCAGAGCAACGCGGAGCCGCAGAGTGGTAAGAAAGGGCAAGGAAGAAGGCTGATATATTTTGTATGGGAATTTTGTGACGGGAACTCCTCCTAAACTACTGAACCGATTTTAACGATTTTTACACCATTTTAAAGGTATTCTTCCAGAGGTGTGCAAAAACAATATTTTATTAAAATCCAATAGTTAGTTCAGGTGTAATTCGCGAAAAACATGGCAATCTTTTGTAGACTCCAAGCTTGATCCCGTAGTAGGAAGAAAAATGTGGAAAGAAGCTTTGCGGTTCGGTTCATGTATCCGCTGTGGGATTTGGAACTTGGAGCAATAAAGTCCGGTTTATATTATATAATTCATAGGCCCGTTTTCTCAATGTCTGATTAAACTCTTTGTTAACTAACAGGAACACAAATTACTCAAAACTATAAACATCCCGATAAGCATTTTCGTTTTCTCATACGTCTCATACAAATTACCAAGCCATAAAGTGTGGAACTTATCTCAGACCACAATTATGGCGAAATCAGCTGATTTTCATGGCGGAATTCTACCGTCCACGAATCTATTTTGTGTTAAGTACGGTCTCTCAGCATATTCATTTGCAGCTGAGTTTGTTGCAAATTCTCTTCTATCGAATGAATTTCCAAGAACTCTGTTCTCCATGGCCACTTTCATTGTTTTCATTTGAATTTGCAAAATTGAACAGTTCTAGCTGTTAAAATCTCAGCATCCGGTATCAGGTGTTGGGTTTTTCAAGGCCGGCACTCAGATCGCGTGGAATGAAAAGTGCCATGAAATCCCATACAAGTTTACAAGTTTCTTTATTGAGACTTCAAGGTACAATGTATGTTACTTATTATCTAATGATGTTGGACTTCTGACAGTCGCAGTATGTCAGAAAATACATGTATGGCATATAATTCGACAATTTCAATTTGTTTGCCAATCTCTGATATATGTTTCAAATATGAAGAATAAATTGCCATTGCTCATAGGCTAAACAGGTGTTGTCTCTTATAAAGAGCAAATAGGTCTTAAAACTAGATAATTCATAAATCAAACATTTTCACTATAAACAAAACAAACTTAAATCTATTGTTTGAACTACAGAGAGGGAGGGTACTGAGTTCTAAGGCTATAGATTCGAGAATTGCCTCCGTTTCTGTAATCCAAAAGATTAAATTGGAATTATAATTACACAATGTGTGAAAAACTCTGTTTTTGTAAGACTATTTCAATATAAAATAAAATAAGGAATCTAGATTTCATTATCACATGTTTTGTCAAGTAATGGATGAAATCCCATACAAAATCGCAAAATTCTCCATGAAAACAGTCGTGAAATTGTGGGGAACTTAAATTTCATTCCACGCGATCTGTGTACTACCTTGAGTGAAATGTCAAGTTTGTGGATTTCACGAGGATGAAATTTTTTCTCGTACAAAATGTACGAGAAAAATTTCACTGACAGCTCAGCTGTCTCTGTCGGTGTCATTCAGGTTGTGTTTTCCCGGTGTAGTTTATAGTTGGGCGACAGATAAGTATAAACAAATTAGTCGTTTTAATATTTGACATGTTTCATTTCTCCGGTACACAGATCGGGTGAAAAGTGAAAAAATGACATGTTCCACACACTTTTTCCACGAGCCATTTCGCCGATGAAAAGTGCTGCTGTAAATTTTTACATTTCACTTGATCTGGATACCAGCCTTTAGGATAAACGTTCAACCGGAAACCAGGGGTTGAGTTTTCTTTCGGATAAGAGATTAAAAGGCTAGGGGATGGTTAGCGTTTATCCGACTAATAACGCTAAACAGATATTGAAAAGAAAATAAAATTGTGCTAAATGGCAGTTTATTCTAAAGATAAATTTTAATCGGATATTGAATAACCGGCCCATAATGATGTGGGGACTTTTTTCTTCGAATGAAATATAGTAATGAAAGAGTGAAAATGTTTCGTGCGAATGCAACTTTTGACAGTTTTTGTATGAGATTTTGCACGAAAAACTGATCTTAGTACCTAGCTTTAATTAGAAATGTTGCATTTGTATGTATCTGGCAGTTTTTGATTAGTAATCTGGTTTATAGTGTGACCATATGGCTTAAAATTAAGCCAGAATATTAAAGTGGGGATAATTTTATTGTTATGAGAATGCTTATGGTGATAAAATTTATAACGTTCCTCTCTGGTGAACACAAATAAAACACATAATTCCATCATTCAAAATTATCCCGCCATTGTCAAGTCTCCATTCCGCCATTATTAAAGTACGTTCAATGTATTTTTCAACGAAAGTCGACACAACAGTCCTACCAAGTCCGACGCACACGACGACGTATCGACGTATCCGTCGTCATAACCAGCACTTCATTTAGCGTAGTCGTTGAAGTGAGTCGAGGGCGAATTTTGATCGGCCGCGGATTGTGTTTATCGCTTGAGTTCGTGCGTGAGTGTTGGTTATCTGCGCTGCTGTTCCCGCTTTAATATCTTTTGGACATCCCAGCGGGCCCTTTGTTTCGAATTTTGCGCGCCCGCGAAAACAAGAAAATGTCTCGCAACGAGTGTCGTATATACGTAGGAAATTTGCCGCCCGATATTCGCACAAAGGATATTCAGGACTTGTTCCATAAGTTCGGGAAAGTCACTTTTGTTGATCTGAAGAACCGGCGTGGTCCTCCATTTGCATTTGTCGAGTTCGAAGATGCCCGGTAAGTTTGCGCTTGTCACGAATTGATTTATTGGATGTTTTCTTTTCGGTTTTGTTTGGGACGCCCGCTAAGTGCGTTTTTACCAACGTTGGAGTAATTCTGGTGTTCCGAGCCATGTGTTTTCGCAGCCGACATTCACGGGAACCACGGAAAGGATGTCGGGTGAATGAACTAGGAGGATGTGAGAAAGGAAGTAGAGGGGTGCGTTTTGCTTGATCGATATACGATGGTGTCGGGGTCGGTCATTGGGTCCATCGGGAATGGCATATATTCGAGGGTAGTAATATGGCGGACATGTTTCAGTGACAATCGATTACTCACATCTCCGTTGCATCGAATGACGCCCACGATAAATTGTTTTGTCTGGTTGCCGGCTACGCTAATTACAGGTTTCTGTCGTGTGCAGTCTAATGATTGCGATTCATTTTGGATTATTTATGTTTATCGAAAGGGAGCTTAAAAGTAATTTTCATGTAGGCGGTTTTAGCCTTTTACTTTGTCCGATTATTCTGAGTATGTGTACTCAAAGCGCGGATTGATGGTGGTCAAACTTTGATAAATTGCTTCTAAGTGTCACCATACACTATCGAACTCGAGCACGAACCTAGTACAAGTGGACCGGTTTTCTTCACACCTATGTGAAGTGTATGTGTGTGTCAGAGGACATTTGTACCTGGTTCGTGCTCGAGTTCGACAGTGTATGGTGATACTTAGGCGCTTCGCCCTTTCGTCGGCTCGACCTAGACTTGAACTCTGCATGGTTGTGACTCGTAATCGAGACGATATTCCTTTCTTCGTAAAATGACCGACTCGGAATCGACTATATATTTGAAATCGATCTCTTAAGGGAGCCCATCAGCACACGAAGCCATCACTCAAACATCGTAACCTAGCCCTCATCGCCTTGTCATGAATGGCCGCGTTTTGAGGATCGGTACATCTGGAATTACTGATCGGTTGGCTAACTTTGCTAAACAAGTTGTATTGCCAGGGTTTGTATTGTATTAGTTTATTTGTATTTTTGCTCGTCATCTGCCCTTCTAGACGATTCTGAACCAATTGAGTCGGGGCACCGAAATAAGCCACGGCAGTGTCCATCCGAAATAATACATATGGATACTTTCGTTTTAAAGCGAAAGCGTCCCGGAAAATAAACAAAATAAGCCATGCATGAACAATATCGGTTTCAAATCGAAATAAGGCATGCGAAAAAAAAAACGAAAATTCAAAATGCAGTGTCCAGAGCGAGCGAAGCGAGCTTTCATATTTGTGCGATACTGAGGGTTGTGATCCCTTAAGTGCGGAGCGAGCATAGCCCACACAAGGGATTGTTGATTCACAACCCATAATATCGCACAAAGTGTATGGACGATTTCGGTTTGGAACAAGATGGACCAGCTATGCCCCTAGGGGGTTGCGACCTCCGTATAGCCCTAGGTTGCTCGTTTCACTCCTGTATATACCAGTGTCCGTTTCGCCCTAGCATATTTGCATTAAGTATTTTTTTATCTATGCACAATTTCGGATTCAAATCGAAACAAGGTATGCGAAGGAAAGCGAAAATAGCCATGTACGTAGTGGTACCATAATTGCTGTCCTTTGTTCAAATGGGTTCAATTAAACTAAAACGTTGAAGTAAACAAAATCTTTTATTGGCACTTTTTCTCCATTCACAAAGGAACAAAAAAAAAACATGGTACTCGAAATGACCACCCTTGGCTTTTACATACTTCTTCATCCGTTCAGGAAACTCGTCAACTCGCTGCACGCACCTTCTTGGGGAATAGAAGCTGCTGTTCCTATCAAATCGGCCTTAAGCGACTCAATATAGTTTGCTGCAGGCCTTCTCCTCTAAGTAGTTCCACATGCGGTAGTCCAGCGGATTCAGACCGGGACTTCCAGAAGGCCAATCCTCAGCCGCTATGAAGTCAAGGAAGATTGTCGGCACACCACCGCGGGTTCGTTTTAGCTTTGTGTGCTGGCCCTGAGTCTTGAAACGACCAATCTTGTCCATTAAATAGAGTGTCGTTCAATAATTTCACTACATTACCAAAATATCGCTCTGACAGTTCCCTGCTTTGGTTTTCATCTCTTGTTCACAAAAATGCAGCTGGGTGACATCGTCGTACGCAACGCCTCACCAAGGTTGCGCGCGCGTTGGGACACGTTCGCGTGTCGCGTTCACGTGTTTTATGTCAAACGGTTTGAGTCTATGGTTTGCAGCCAAAGATGCGAATCTGTCAATTTGATAGATGCTCGGCTGTTGTCGTATCACTAAATTGGATTCATTATTGTGTATTAACGCCAATAATTTAGTATGAAATGTGTGTTTATGCACATCCTACTACTCCCCAGTCGTTTATTTTGCCACTCAATTCTTACCTAATTATCCATTTTAAAGCACAATAATGAACTCAATTTGTTGATACGACAATAGCCGAGCATTTGTCATATTGACAGAATCGCGTCTTTGGTTGAAAACCATAGACTCAAACCGTTTGACATAAAACACGTGAACGTGACACGCGAACGTGAGCCAACATGCGCGCAGCCCAAACCATGACTGAAGCAGAATGGTGGCCTCTTTGGACCCTTCCAATTTTTTCGGCAGCTTCCCGAGAACTGTGAGCGTAAACTCCGTCATTTTGCCGGTTAAATTCTTCTTCTACCGTGAAAATGTGTTCATCACTGAAAAGGATTCGCCTGTGTCCCCCGTTCGCGTAACGCTGAAATAACGCCTTCGCTCTCGCGGCCCGTATCTTTTGCAAAGTTGGTGTCAGCAGATGTCCTATGGTCCTTCTGTAAGTCCCAAGTTTCAGGTCCTGTTTGATAGAGCGGGACATGTCCGTTTTGAGATTCTCATCTCCCCGGCCATGATTTTCTGTTTTCCAAGAGGGTTTCGACGAATTCGCGCAGCTATGGCTTTCACAGCTGTCTCGAGATGCGCGGGCGGAGGAAGTCTCGTCGCATCGTTTGATGCACCGGTAAACAAACTTCTGAGAAATTTTCAAAGGTTTTAGCAGATTGAAAATCTCTACTGGCGATTTGTTGCACTTGTGCAGCGCGATCACAGCGATACGATTTTCATTCACGTTCCACTTCATGTTAACTCCGCGACGAAACGACCCAAACTGGAAAATATTTTGCAATACAGGGTCCACTCTATGTTTTGTAAACAAAGCCGCTCGCGAGCGTCAGTCCTATAACACTAAAGGCGGAATTCCACTGAGGCAACATTGCCGCATGCCACATGTCGAACAATGTCGCCGCTATCCAATAGCCAACGGATCGGTGCGGCTTGTAGCATGCGACACTGAAAATGTGTGAAAAAACTGAAAACAGGCGACACTAGGCAACATGTAGCCTGCCTCTTGCCGGTCAGTGTTGCCTCGGTGGAATTCCGCCTTAACACATTCACGGAACTTAGGGACAGAACTTATGGCACGACTACGTTACGTACATACTCACTTTCGTTTTTGAACGAAATTGAACATTGAATGCGAATCGAAAGTGATCATGCATGGTCACTTTCGGAATCAGCTGAAATTGTCCATCAATGGCTTATTTTCAAATGGTTTATTTCATGGTGCCAATTGAGTCATCACTAAGAACTTCCAGCTATAGAATGTGTATTCCAGCAATTTGCATCATCCAAAATCTTTCATCATCATAACGAAACGTCAACTATTCCTCGGATAAAGTCCTGAGATACCGGGTTAAGGCAAATTAATAAACAATTGTCCTCCATTTTCGCCGCTTATCTGTATGTGAGCTGTTTAAATTGGCTGATCGCAGATCTGAGACCGGGTAAAACGACCATGGCTGGAGATAAAAAATGAACTGGCAGCCAAAGCTATTTTTGTACTGACGATTAAAACACGTAACGAATAATAGCAGGCGCGTTCTTTTATCTATCGTGCGTAGTGTAGGGTAGATAAAAAATAAAATAAATAACAGGCGCAACAATCTATTTTGAACCATGGCCTCGAGCATCATCTCATTTTCTAGATCGTGACGGGATGTCTTGTGCAGAGGTGTGTGATCAGCAACACGCTCAACCGAGTTATTTACTCATTTAACAGCTGAGTGGGCTCATAGTTCGATACGTAAATCTCCTTTTTTTTATCGAAAACTACCGCATTCAGTAGGAATCAAACTGGGGTAGGTAGATAGATAATACAGCGTACTGCTGACTCAGCGGGTAGGCACTGCGACCATAAGAGGTCTATTGTGCCGTGGTCCTATAAACTGTCAAAAGATGATCTACCCTACTAATGAAGGACAGTATATCTTTTGCAGGAATCAACCTGAAATCTGCAGAGCTGATGTACTGTCCGAGGAATGATATCCTATAACGCGCGATAGAGGGACATTCACACAAGATGTGCTGGATGTTTCCACGTTCTCCAGACAGAGACGACATTCAGTCTCGCTAGACAGATCCATTTTGTTTAGGTGATATCTGACCAGATGATGGCCCAATAAGTACCCCACTAGAAGTCTTAGATGAGCCCTTCTCCTTTGAATAGTGCCCTTATACAGGGTGGCGCAAAACTACCGTTATGGTTTGAATGTTTAATAACTTTTTTATTTAATGGTTAATTATTATAATTTTTTTTTGTTATACAGTATATTAATGGGGAATAATTTTGGCTTAAGTATGACAAATTATATCCCGCAAGTGGTGGCCATTTTCGGCTTCGCACATTCGTGCTCTTTCCAGTACATTTTCCATAACTTTTTGTAAAATCTCGGGTGTTATGGCTCGAATTTCATTGCGAATGTTTTGTTTTAGCTCTGGTATGGTCGCTGGCTTATTTACGTATACCCTTTCTTTCAAATAACCCCAAAGAAAACAGTCTGGCGCTGTTAAATCCGGTGAACGTGGGGGCCAATTGAAATCACTTCTGCGCGAAATAATGCGTTCGCCAAAGAGGTCCCGTAACAGAGCCATTGTATCCCTTGCAGTGTGGGCTGTGGCTCCATCTTGTTGGAACCACAACTGTGGATGGTTTTCTACAGCTGGCCTCAAAAAATTGTCCAGCATCGTTCGATATTCAGCACCATTAACCGTAACTGCGGCGCCATGTGCATTTTCAAAGAAATATGGACCAATGATCCTTTCAGACGATACGCCGTACCAAACAGTACACTTAAGTGGGTGTAATTGTTGCTGATGAACTGTTCTTGGATATTCCGTAGCCCATATCCTGCAATTTTGCTTGTTTACGAAACCATTCAATTGGAAATGGGTTTCATCGCTCATTATCAAATTGTGAATGAAATAGCGATTTTCTTCTGCTTTTTGTCGGAACGAAATGGCATAATCAAGCCGTTGTTGGTAGTCATCGGCTTCAATTCTTGCACAAGCTGAACCTTATACGGGAACATGTGCAATGTAGCCAAAATCCTCTGAAGGGACCTCCGCGATAGCCCCAGTTGTGCCAAACGTCTTCTTGTCGATGTTTCTCCACTGTCCTGCACACTATCCACAACACGTTGGATATTTTCTTCCGTGTGGGCCGTACGAGGTCTTCCGGTACATGGAATGTGTCCTACTGTACGATATTGTTGAAAATTTGCAACCAGGCGGTTTATTGTTGGTGCTGAAGGTCCAGTACGCACATTAAAAAAACGACGATAAGCACGCTGCGTCAAAACAATTGACCGTTGATTTTCAAAATAAAATTCAACAATTTTTGATCGCTGCTGTGTTGTGTACTGTTCCATTTCAAATTCCCGAAGTTTTCTTCACAAAATTCTGAAATAAAAATAAAAAATAAAAATTAAATTAAAAAGTGATTAAGCATTTGAACCATAACGGTAGTTTTGCGCCACCCTGTATTTGAAGGGCATTATCAGCTCCTTAGATTGACGCAGCTCTGGGAGGTTATTTCAGTACTGCTGACGTTATAATGCAAACCAGTCTCTGATCCGCAATTCGGCCGAAGCTAGTTCCACGCCGTAGTATGGCTCTTGTCCATGGAAACGATTGGATGATCCTTGTCTAGCAAGTTCATTCACAGCCTCGTTCCGCTGGTGGACCTGGTGCTCGAACCAGCCCGATCGGACGAGTATTTCCCCATGAAAACAGCCAGGTCGGACGAGTGCTTCCCATCAAAATTATCTTCACTTGAAACATACTCGCGCAACGTTCACATTATAGTGAAACTACACAAATGCGATCATGACCGCGAGTGCCACTCGCGTAAAAGCACGTATCAAGTTTGCTACAGACAATGGCCCATCGCCATGATTCGAACTACATACAAGATAATTTTGGGACGCTGATTCCGAATCCGAAGTTAAAAAAGAAAAAAAATTTGGGGCTGCCCACCCCAGAATGGCCACCCTGTTCTCTAGTACATTCCCCTCTTTCAGTCGTGTTGCATCAGTGGACGAAGGCCCTAACTGTGCCCTGTGTGGTACTGCTTCATGGTCATTGTGAAATTTGGTAGAAAACTGATAAAACTGAACGATAAACTGTGTAATCTGCGCAGATTATCGTTGCAAAACGCGGTCCGAATGCGGTTCTGATTTAGACCCATCGGTGGACCACTTAATACATTTAGGGTCTGGACAAGGGATGCCATTTTCCCATTCATTGTGATCAAGGATGAGGGCTGAAAATGTTCGGTCGAAGCAAACCTCCGTGATCATGTAATCTGATCTCAAGCAGATCTGCACGTCAGGAATTTGATTCACTTATGTGACCACCTTCTCTCTACGTATGTCGGAGGTTAGACGAATTCTAAAGGTGCGTTTAGATTTAGCGAAACTACTCGTGAAACTGTTACTCGAGGAAACTAACCCGAAACTCACCCATGGCCAGTTTCGGGTGAGGAACACGTTGACACTACGCGCAATTTTGCCTCGCGTATCAGTTTCGCGAGTAGTTTCGCTAAATCTAAACGCACCTTAAGCGCATTTTGAGCTGCTGATTCTTGAATGAATATATGCAGCGGAGTAAGTTCAATGATCGCCTCCAGAGCTGGCGTTGGACAAGTGCTCCAGTGATACTTAGGCAAGCAAGGCGTTGTAGCTTATTGCACTTTAGTAGAACAGAAGATTGTTGAGTTTTCGGCCACATACAAGCGCAGCGTACGCCACCATGGGGTGCACAAGCATGGTATACAATCACTCTATCATCTTTGGGGTGAGTTCCCATGTTCGCCCGAAGAGATTCCTACAAACCCACATTGTGCGTGTGGTTTTGCTATGATAATTATTGTACATTATTTATGTGAGTGTTTCAGGTAAGTTTCGGGTTTTGCGTTACGCTGAGACATTTAACTTCGGTGGAATACCACCCAACGAGATTGGTTCCAGTGTAAGGTTTCGTCTTCGTGTGAATGGTACAACGAGAGTTTTCTGTGGGTTTACATGTAAGCCCATCAGTGTAGAACTATGTTAAGGGTCGTCTCCATCACGTCTATGATGGTAGATTCGAATTTACCTCTGACCGTGATGGTTATGTCGTCCGATTGTCAGATATCGTGCTCATTAAGCATGGAAATTGGCTCGTCTACGACTAGGAACTACAATATAAAAAGGGGAGAGAACGCCACCTTGCGGGCAACCCTTTACGGCATTCACGCATATGGAGCTGCTGCCTAGACTTGAGTGAATACCCCACCCACGGAGCATGGCGTCTATCCATGCAATGGTAGCAGGCGGGATGTCCCTGAGTTCCAGTGCTCTGGATATGTAATTGTAGCCGGTGTCTAACCTCAATGTCTAGTCTGTCTTCTATTGGAGGCGAAAATTCATATCTTTGTCATATTTAGCTTACATTTAGCATAATGGCTGATAAAAGACACAATAGCCGCGTTTTTGTTGCGTACAGAATAGGGCAATTAACGTACGTTATGTTCGCCACAGACGGTCGAACCAAACGATTCCCGGATACCAACTTCATAGAACGTGCGTCTCATTTCCACAGAATTGGGTGTTCGATTGTACGTACTTCGAAAAACAAATAAAATTTCGTTTCAACTGGCAATTGTTTTTGAGTTCAACCTTTTACTCTGAACAGCCGGAAGAAATATTATGTCGTCCCAACAAATCAATGAGTGCATTTTGGCGAGCTCTGGTTAAATTTCATGGATCTAACTTTTCGCAATTACTCCTCCATAAGCTTTCCCCTCCGATAAAATATGTACCCCGAACTGTCAAGTTTTGGATCTGAAAGTATTCCCTTCCGGATCTGAAAAGTATTCTAATCCGGGAGGGGCCGGTCCAAATATTGACAGTTCACGGTACATATTTTACCGGAGGGGAAAGCATATGGAGGAGAAGTCTGTTCCAGATCCACTCGTAGGATCGCAGCAATTGGTTGCGTTTTGGCGAGCGGATCAGGAACAGACTTCTCCTTTATTTATTCAATGTTCTTGCAATGCACAAGTGCGAATTATTTTCAATGAAATTAAAATTTTTGTGACACTGTGTTTCTTGGAGAAAATAAAACAGGGAATTTGAGATAAAAAGTATTTGGTCCCGGTGCGAGACTTGAACCGCAGACGATCGTGTTTTGAGTAGCAAACAATGCCTGGTGCGTTACCGAGCTAAGCTACAAACGCATACTAAGTTGGTGTGCCGAATGAAACCGTCATAAAAATTCCAGACTTCTCCTCCATATGTTTACCCCTGCGGTAAAATATGTACGGACTGACAGTTGTATGTAGATCTGAAAATGTTCCCCTCTGGATCTGAAAAGTATTCTGATCCGCCGGGGAACATTTTCAGATCCAAATATTGACACTTGCACGGGACGAATTGCGGACTTTGTATACAAATGTACAGAGCGAATTGCCGAGAAACAAATTGACGTTCAACCAATTCACTTTCAATTCTGATCCAGATGTATTCCCATACTAGACCTGGATCAAAGGCCATTCAGTAGTTTTATATGAAAATTTATCTGATCCAAATGAATTGAACGGAGCTAATCACTCAACGGCTCGCAAATTTGTGTTTTTTCCCTAAAAGCCTAGCTTTGACGACACCAACAATAAAATAACTTTGTAACGGTTGAATATAGAGTGATCATTCTGGTGGCGTTTTTTTCACAAGTAGTGTAGTCGACCCCGCATACATATATGGACCTTTTCGAAGCTCCCAACCCGTATAATGAAAATAAGTGGCTTCTTAAGGTGTGTGTTGTTTGGAGCGATAATTGTAACGACTTCTTGAATCAATACGTATATATGTACGTATGTGCTATAAATTTTTACAATTTCTTATTAATTTTTTCCTGTTACTTTCAGTGATGCGGAGGATGCAGTGAAGGCCAGAGATGGCTACGATTACGATGGCTATCGACTGCGTGTCGAATTTCCTAGAGGCGGTGGACCGGGTAGTTATCGTGGCGGTCGAAGTGGTGACCGTAATAGAGGCGAAGGCGGTGGTGGAGGTCGTGGCGGCCGAGGACCACCAACAAAACGTTCACAATTCCGTGTATTGGTTTCGGGTCTGCCGCCGTCCGGTTCATGGCAAGATTTAAAAGATCACATGCGTGAAGCGGGCGATGTATGCTTCGCTGACACATATAAAGATGGCACAGGCGTTGTGGAATTCCTGCGTCACGAGGACATGAAATATGCTATTAAGAAATTGGACGATTCCAGATTTAGATCTCATGAGGTAAGTGGTTTTTTGACACTGGCTGTCGAATGGATACTAATAAACAACACTAATTTACTTCCGGTCAGGGTGAAGTTGCATACATTCGAGTTCGCGAAGATACTGGCGATGAGAGGCGTGAATATCGCGATAGGTAAGCTTATTTAATCCTTTTTCCAAATTATGTCGGATTGTAACGATTGTATTCCATGTTTAGGTCACGTTCCAGATCCTATTCACCACGGAGAAGGCGCGGAACTCCAACATATTCCCCGGTACGACGTTCATACTCCAGATCACGTTCTGGCTCCAGGCCAACCTACTAAGCAAGAATTACTTATTGTTTTTAAGTAACCATTTAGTTATGCCAGAACACCAATAACATCAATATCGTTTTGAATATAAAACTCTACTCCCCCATTGTCCGCTATATTTGATCTTTGATCGAGGAACCGTGTTTTTTTCACACTAGCAAAACGAGTTTAAATCAATTTTCAATTAGCCAAAACCAAAAAAAAAGTAACATACATTCCTTGATTCGATTCTTTTCCAAATATGTTGCCCCCACCATACATAATGCAATCATATAATATTTGATTTGACCAAATAATTCGCTCTTAATGCATTTTTATGTTCCCGACTAATAGATTTTTTGTTTCGTTTATGATGGATGATATAACATTAATCTGTAGACTATAAGAGATCATGCAAACATATGAGCTGCTTGTTTGACGCATACATAATGCATAAATGACTCGTAATTGCATTTGAATTTAACAAATTTCTTCAACTAAAATCATCGTGCTGCCAGCAATTGCTCATATGTTTTCAAAATGAACAAACAAAACAAAACTATTCAAAACAATTTGTACTTTTCATACAATACCCAATTTATTAATATATTTTCTTTTTCTTTTCACAATATATATAAAATGTTGGATGGATAATATGGATAATAATATGGAGCGGGAATTTTGATTTCTGGACATTTATTTTGAATGGACTGGAAGGATTAAAAACGTTGGATTTATTGGATAGGATTGAATTGAATTTTCGATGGATTTTGTTTTGAAATGATCATCATGATGATGGTGAGGAGATAAGGAAGGATGGTGATCATGAGAACAGTAGGATTTAGGATTAGGACAACGTGGGAAAAATGAAAATAGGAATAAGCAAAAATAATGGATTATATGAGGAATTGTTCGCAGACTATAAATGCAAATGCTAAACTGAATGGAAACAATCGGAGCACTCATGCAAAATACCAAATCACATATGCACGGTTCAGAATCGTTCATCATAAAATACGCTTCTTCTTCCTCTTCTCCCTAATTAAATTGGACAACGTTGGATGAGCTCTTTTCAAAAAAATACTTACACTCACTACCCCCATAATCTGGACAATTAGGAGGACTCCGAATCTGAATTTGTCTGGTATGTCTTTTGTTTTTACTACAATCTTGTTTAAAATCAGTCCATTTTGAATATTTTTTTAGTGATAACAGTTTGCATGTGTTTCGTTTTATTATATCTATAAAAATAATACTATCAATAAAATTTTAGTGAACTCGATTTTAAATGATGTGTTTTTTTTCTCATTCTCATTAAAAAGAGTATATGGAATCATGATCAAAGACGTAGTTACATTAGTACTGCAATTATCCGGGCTAATAAATGCTGATGCCAATTCGGTTATGCGGATGACTGGATGATTACGTAAAAGTAATTTTGAATAATCGTGTGGCACCATGAAAACGATTCTAGCGCTACCAGTGTCAAGCACGAGAACATTTGTCATTATAAGGCCCTTTCTTCACTTGTCGATACGGCAGCGATGCGGGGTTGGCATGCTCGTTATACGCAGTACCGAACGCTTGTCGAGAGCCTTTATTTCAATGAGTGCTTCCTGATTGGCTCGTTATTTGCGGGTGCAGGGACGGATTGTTTCGTTTTACCGTGTCGCGGGAGGAACATCCAGTGGTTGCACAAAAAATTTGAAAAATAGCGATACTGAACAATGAATGCCGAAAATATACCGTCTGGTTCGTAAATACGTACTGTCACGCGCAGCTGCCGTACCGACAAGTGAGGAAAGGGCCTAACATAGTTACGAGGAAAACTAAAAACTAGGGTATAAAAAACTCGCTCAGTCAGCGAAAATTGAGACGAGTGCTCATCCATCTGACGATATTTTGATCGTCAGATCGATCGCGCAGTGTATGTGACTATCGTTAAAGATTTCACTGATCTGACGATCGAATTTTATCTGCCGATTTTTTGGTGCGATTTTAGTGCGCTCTGACAATCGGTGTATGTGATTATCGCAAGTGAATGTCAAATTATGCAATTATTCAATTTGACGGATTCTGATGATTTCACTGGCTCTGTAATGCAAATATAAAAAATGTAGTATACGAAAATGCCTCACAAATCCAAATAGTTAACAAACATTAATCTAGGTTGTATTGGGAGTGAATCATAACCTATATTTTTTGAATTGTCATTCGTTGTCGCATCGCACGAAAATCGTACAGTGTGTGCAGCGGAGATCGTCAGATCGGCCTGACGACACGGATCGCACAGTCTATGGCGGGTCTAAGAAAATATAGGTATTTTCGTATGACCTATACCAACGCTATCTATATAGACAGGCCAGCGCTCAGCTGGTTATGACGCAATTATTTCCTTTGATGACGCCATCGGATCCACAATCCAGTGGTCGGCGACTGATGGCGGCGAGTCCCCGGTATTTGTGCGTTCCGTGATTAGTTTTCGTTTTCCGCGTTGAGTGTTTCTTTGTTAGTTAAATTTCATCTAGTGATCCGAGAAAACAAAGACGTGCGCGATGAAAGTGTGTCGTGCGGTCGAAAGATGTATTTTGTCAAGTGTGAACTGTTCCACGATGCTCTGCGACTGATCCCCGGGGCTGCGGCTTCGACCAAATTGGTGCAAGTGTCCAGAAAGTGTGTTTTTAGAGGACTAAAATGTCGTCTGGCGCAATTCCAATTGTAAACATATGTCGTGCCGGGAACAACGTCGTGTGCAGTCACTGCCTTGGCATGGCCTTGACGAAGGAAATAATGACGTAACGATCAGCTGAGCACAGGCCTGTCTATCTAGATGGCGTTGTCTATACGTGTCAAATCAACGCGAACAAGAAATTTAGTATAAAAGCTGGTACTAACCTTTTCATGGGAAAATTTTGCACTTGTCTCTCCTACGAAAAAGTGATAGTGTAAACTTGCACACGGCACATATCCGCGGCGCTCTACACGAACATCCTTTCTACTCAAAAGACCGGTTTTCAAACGAAATAAAGAGTAAAGTAATTGTTTTCGCGTGAAAATTGTTCATAATGATATGGAGTTTTTTCTTCGAATGAAATATGTTAGTACTGAGAGCGAAATTTTTACATGCGAACGAAACTTTGGACCTTCGCATGAGATTTTTCACGAAAAGCTGCGCTTAGTACTATGCTTAAGAAGGGAAGTGCAAGTGTCGTGTAGAGCGCCGCTGATATGTGCTGTGTGCAAGTTTAAACTGTCACATTTTTGTGGGAGAGATAAGTGCAACATAGCCTTAAGGTGGGCATTCACGGACAGTCTAAAGCCAAATTTTCCCTGGTCAAATTTCCCTATCAAATCTCTACATCGACCAGGGAAAATTTGGCCTTGGGCGTGAATGTCCAGCATTAAGTATAATCTCTACTTTATAGTCAATGGGTACGTTCAGAAGGTGAAGAAAATCCCACACGACTGTGGAGCGCTTTCATCTGCACAGTAATTGTCGTATAAGCGACATGTGCCAACGGCTGAGAAATTAATGTGAAAACAACTTGGAAGTTCTTAAGCACCGACAATTACGGACAATCAATATGAATGCTTCTTTCTATTGGGCCTCTTTCCGCACTTTCCTTTTCACAATTATTGCGTGTGTGTTCACAAAAGTTCATTCGGCCCTTTGCAAAATGACGGTGCAGATATCATCAGTGAACTGTCAACATCGTTGTTGCAACATACACGGGTAAGTTAGCAAAAACATTTTATTATATAACATACATATAAACAAACAAATTTTCGTTTTTTTTTTCAACACAAATTTACCATTCAACAAATTAAATTAATTCTTTAACAAATCAAAATTAACGCATAAGGTCGACACGGCAAACATTTTGGTTGCGAGTATGCATCGAACCACGTCAAACTCAATAGAAAAAAATCTCTTCATTTCCACCGTTCTATGATATTTGATGGTTCGATGGAAGTTCGGTCGTGATTGTGCGCGTTCATGTGTGGTGACCTTAAGTTAACGCTAAAGAGTTAATTTAATTTGATGAATCGTGAATTTGTGTTGAAAAAAAACGAAAATTTATCTTGAAAATGGTATGTTATATTATATATTTATATGGTCAATGAAATAAACTGGACGACCGGTGCGCTCTCTGGACGCACTCATCATGTAATTTTTTTTTTTTTTTTTTGGGTAATTGGGTAAGAAATTTATGTCGTTTGTTTTGTCGCTCATTTCTTTCCTAATTATATGTTGTAAAGCACAATAAACAACCCAATTTTTTGATACGAATATGGTCGAGTAATTTGTTAAATTGACAGAGTCACTTCTTTGATGAAGAAGCAAAGATTCAACCCGTTTGCCATAAAACACGCGATCGCGATCCAATGTGCCAGCCTTAATGTAATGTAACGCTAATAAGACACTTGAAAGTTTCATTTTCTAAAATATTACAAAAGATTTAATGGAAACTCTATTTACAACAATTTGTTCTCATATACATATAGCTTAATATTGTAATATATATAATTTTAAATTGTCTAAAATCAGTCGTCTACAAACTGTATATCTTCAGAATCATAAAAACTACGAAGGTCCTGACACGATGGCGACTTTGTGACTGTCGTCTCTTTCTCCTCGCATTCATCGTCGTCCGGACTCCTCAGCTTAATTGCAAGTCTATTTAATAAATTATAATTTCGTCGTGATGTCGTCGATTTAGGACTTCCATCCTCCTCGCCCACGACACCTTGATACAGATTTTTTGTTATATGACAGGCTAGTTCAATGCGTTTTTGTGTTGCAATCAGCGACGGAGTCGGTGATAATGCTGTCTCGCCTATTGGGGATTCTTTATTGCTGCCAGGGTCAACTGAATCATGACGTGGCAAGATATTATAACACCCCTCGGTTGGTGTTTTCTGGTCATCGTTGAAGGCGCTCTCCTCTTCGAGTGGTGGTATCCAAACCAGATATGCTGGATCCATTCCCAAATAGGAGCCCGGTACATCGGTAGTATTCAACACATTATAATCGTAGTAGTCTAGTTCGAAATCTTCGGCATTGCCCAGCGAGAACTCGGATTGTGGTCGAGAGAGAAGTTTCTGCAGATTTTGTTTTTCTTTACACTCTTTTTGATTGGTTGCTCGTATTGTTGCTGTGTTCACGGCACCGACGGCTGCCGAATAGCATCCCTGTGAAAGTAGTGAGATAAAATTAGTTAATTAGTCTTATTTTAATAATGCACATTTGTCTAATGAATCAATGACCCATCTATAAGGTCCTCGTTGCATCTGTAATAGACGATTGGAAAGATATCCAAAGATGTTCGTTGGAATGGAGCCTGTTGTTGTCAAGTTGACCATAAACGTCAACTGGGCCACATGGAACAGTTGACGCGCTATGCCCCACAAGGGGTTAGGGCAAGTGAGAGAGAGCATCTGGCGAAGAAAAGGTCGCTTAATGAGCTTTATTATTATTATATACTCTGGGGGATAGCCGAAGCAGACCACTAACGTTTGGGTCCCTTTTCGCCCCCTCCCGGTCATCAGTGACTTCCAGATGTCGACTGATAATTGTCGACCTCTTTCTTCATCACTGAGTCCCGTGTTATTGCTAGCATTTGTTTGAAGCTGAGTTCACTCATGGCTTCTACACTTATCGTGTGCCTGCCTGTGATCCTCAACCTCGTGCTAGCCAGTGCTGGACATTCGCACACAATGTGTGCTGCCGTCTCGGCCTCCTCCAGGCATAGCCTGCAAACGTCATCTTCCCCGATTTTCATCTTGGCCAGATGAGCCTTAAAATTACCATGCCCTGTGACCAAGGTAGTTATCCAGCTTAGGGTACTCCGTTTATAACTAAGTACCTTTCTCGCTTCCCTGCCTAAAGGGCTGGTCATTGCATTCCGAGCTTGTTTGCAAGTGACTAGCTCCTGCCATCTTTGTTGATGCATGGAGTCCATCCACTTCCCAACCTTCGCTCCAATCATGCCGTTCCCCAGAGCAACTCTGGGTTCTGGGCCAATGAAAGTTGCCGCAGATCCCTGTTTTGCTAGGGCATCCGCCGCCTCATTTCCTGTTGTACCTATGTGTCCTTTTACCCACATCAGCGTAACCTCATTTTCTGAGGCACACGTGTTGAGCTTCCGGACACACTCTAGTACCAGTTTAGAGTTTATGTTCGTCTGCTGCATGCGTCTGATCACCGATTGGTTGTCCAGTGCAATAAGGATTTTCTTCCCCCGCACCTGACCTTCAAGCAAGTGGTCCAACGCATGCAACAAGCCAAGCATCTCTGCCTGGTATACGGACACATACTCTCCTAGACTAAGCGCACATGCTAGGTTTAGCTCTTCAGAGTAAACCCCCGCCCCCGCTTTACCGTCCATTAAAGAGCCATCAGTAAAAATGCTGATGTCATTGTACATACACTCATTATGTATGTTTCCATCTGCAATGTGAGTCTTAATGAGCTTAGTTCGGAAGGTCCCATGACCAGCATTTTTATGCGGAAAATTCCTTTATTAAGTTTTGTTTTTGGGGAAATAACATCCCCAGGCATAAAAATTTAAATTATGTGCGTTTTTTGCAATGGTTTGGGACAACGAGAGGGCGAAAATCCAACCTACATATCCCGATATCGAGCTACAGCAAGCTTGTGCCGTTCTTAAGGGAGTTTTCGGCTAGTGACACCTCCAGACCTTCACGGTCCCTTCGGCAAACTTCGACTTCGTCCCCTCAAACACCTTCGTATGTCGTTAAGACCTACCCATTCGTCGTCGTCGTTGTTGATCATGTCAAGGATAATGTGTATATTTTATACTTACGCTAGTGAGTGTCATGTTACTTCCGCCACTTGAACCGCACTCAGCCTGATCCTTCTCTGTCAGATCTTTGCTAGAGTCTAGACTTCCCAAACGTTCTTTCTCATCGTAGCTAATCTCACTGCTGCCGGCTATAGACTGCTTTCTTTCGAATGCATCGATGGGATACTTCTTCTCCGCTTTAGACGATTTACTGTCATAACAAGGATATGATGCTATGCTAGTCGAATCAGCTTTATTGCTTATCGGACTAACAACTTTGTAAATAGTCTGAGTGCTTTGTGAACTTCCCGAATTCATGCTGAAATGAAAGTTGGTGGTTAAAGGACAATCTCAATCGTCACTCGAACTGTTCTCTTCGAGGATATTACCTGTTACATGGCTGTCTTTCTTGACAATTTTTCTCGGAGAAATTTTGGGATTTTTCCGATATTGTGCTCTCACGTAAAATCGAATGTTTAACATCGGTTTTCCGTCGCATTTTTACCAAATAGACAACTTCTGAAATAAGGGTTGTTGTTGAAATAGCACGTGATGGAGGTGGTCCATCGTCATTGTTCGGTAGGGATCTGATCGATAAATGCGGCGTATGGGCAGGAGAATAGTATTCTATACTTTCGGCCGTCTGATATTTACGATATCGGATGATGTACTGAATACCTGTAAGGATACATGTATTTAGCCAGTCAAGGATAATAATAGTAACTATAACTTTTGTATAATCACCTAATACTACGCTCAATGTTATAATAAACGCTGCAAATGTGAATGAAATAATATGAGCCATTGTGAGTTGCTCTATTTGTTGTATGGTTTCATGAATCACTCCTCCAACGTAAAGTCCTGTGCCATTTTCAGGTCCTGGAATGAATTATAGTATGTACATTGCTCTTCGACAGCCCCAGCACGAAATATTTGTTGCCTAACAGATACTGCAACCACTCGCCACGAAGGACTGTAGTACTACTAAAAATTATGGCATCTGCCGTATTATGGCAAACAAAAAACAACTCACAAAAGTGGAAAATGTGATATGCAGAGCAAAAAAGCAAATTCATTACATACCTATTTGAATCGATCTCGCCAGAAATCTTCCATTACACAACGGATTTCGTGCTGCGTCGGGTTCCGAAAAGAATTCAATTAACAGTCCAGCACCGGTTGAACTTATAACCTGAGTCTTATTTTTCGTTTTACCCACAAATTCGGCAATAAGTTCTGATGTTACCGAGTTCCCATCCCTTATTCTAATGTATTGCGTGGGACATGGTAAGGCTACAAAATCCATCACTATTTGTAATTTACGCTTCGAGTTTGACTACAGGCAATTAAGCAAAAGAAAAGGATTTTTTTAAAATAAATATTAAAGGAATTAAGAAATTGAGTTCTAATTTCACGTTCACATCGCGGGCAAATCACTCGATCTGAGCTCGATCTGGGTGTGGTAAGTTTAAAATTGTATGTAATTGACAGTTTCAAATCAAGTGATTTGGCTCCAGTGTGAACCCAATACTACCTTTATTAACCAGAAAAGGCGATTCTCTGAACAGCTTTTGGTGGAAGATGCAAACACTTTGATTTCATTTGCAGTGGAAAATTGTGAAAGGCAACCACACTGGCATTTTGAAACCGCAGCACCATCAAAATTAACCGTATGATTGTGCGATCCATCGGTTATTTGATAGTTTGTTGAACCGTAGAGACATTCCCAAGTGTCTGTCGAATTGTGACCACAATCTTTAGTTTCAACTGCCGAGCCCTGAAAAGATAGTACGAAGTTACATTACCCCCTTGGCAATTTCTGATTTGAAAATATGGGGCACGCAGTGCGTTAGAGTACTTGACTTAAAAGACTATTTATGGGATGCAATAACAACCAACAACAAGATAGTACAGACAATCCCAATTAGAAGTCGACTAAAAACATGAATTTGAGTATGCCGGGGACCAGTTCCGAAAAGCAACCATTCCGCTTGATAGGACCACCTTTTACTCATTGACCGATCAAGGCTTCTAATAGTACTCTAGTTTGGCTTGAATAATATCCTAACATGTTTTTCATGTATATGCAGTACTGGATTTTGCCCCTAAAAATACTCGTACCATATTGCTCCAGTTTTGGGGTGACCAATAATGTAGACATATTCTCCCTATATTTAGCTTTTTTTCTGCTGAAATTTGTTGGACATCATGTGCAATTGATTTGCTAACTGACTGCGGTGTAGACTTGGACATGTCAAGCATGCTTGACACTGCGAAGATAAGCGAATAATCGTTGACATTTGGTAGTGTTCGGATATGCCACATCAATGCGGAGGTCCGCACTTTTCATACAGGTAGGCGTAGGCTTCCATCCTCGGTAGGTTGATTTCAGTTGTTAGGTTAGGTTATTCTCTAAAATAAACGTAGCCTCAACTCGAATGTTTGTCTGGAATTCGATAGGATTACCACAACTTCAACATACTCGACTTGTGAAAGTTATAGTGGCAATGAAGTTGTACCTCTAGTTTAGTCATGGTCAGGCATTGGGATAATTAGTGTGCTACTAGTTGGGACGCTAAGCGATTTCACCTTGCAAAATATGATAGAGAAATGCCATTTGGTATGATTGTTCGTGGTCCCTATACATTCATTTTAAGAGATGGAGCCACCTTGGACCCCGCGGCAGAGCGGCTGTGCGGGCGAAAAATCGCGAAATTCGAGCCCTTTTTTTAATATTGTCCTAATAATTTGTAAACGGTGCCTCGGATCAAAAAACTTAATAGGTTGTAAATTAAAGAGCGCCAAATTCTACATCCAATGCATTGCTCAAAGTTGAAATTTGATTTAGTAGTATAATCAAAATCGATAGTCGAAAAATGTCACTTTTTGAGGCTTTGGAGAAAAATCACACATATCGCTTTTCAAGCTCACATATCTCTGTAACGGATACTCGAAATGAAAAACCGTACAAGTAAAAGTTGAAGATATTTTGATTTCCGGTTTAACGTGCCCAATGCTTTTCAAATCGGTTTATTTTTAGTGTAGTTGTAAGCGAAAATGCAAAAATGGTTTTTTAGCGATTTGAGCCTTAATAGCTGTATCTCGATAAATATAACAGCTAAAAGTTTTGGTTTAGCCTTAATTCGTAGATACTTTAACCTTGTTTATAAAAGTTGTGCTAAGTTTTTTGTCAGACTAATTTAATTAATTAAATAATTAGTTAATTAAATGATTAAATTTCTTCCATAATTTCAAAGTTCAAGCAACTTATATGACATTTTAGGTTGGTTTCTAACGTATTTGGTCATTCTGAGTCAAATGAAATCAATCGCTATTCCATACGACTATTAAAATAGTTCAAAAGATATTCACTTTTTTCCAGATTTTGTTATTAATTAAATAAGTCTTTTTATTAAATACGTTGAAAACAAAAAGCTTTTGTGCCAGTTTTAGGATAGTCCCTAATGTATTTGGTCATTTCGAGTCGAATGAAACCAACCGCAATTCCTTGCGACCATTAGTTCAAAAGATATTTACATTTTTCCAGATTGTTTTATTAGTTAAATGAGCTTTTTCGTTAAGTTGAAAATAAAAGGTTTTTATGCCAGTTTTAGATTGGTTCTCAATGTATTTAATTAATCTGAGTAGAATAAAATTAGCCGTGGTTCCATACGACCATTAGTTCAAAAGATATTCACATTTTTCCACATTTTTGGATTTGTTAGGGAAGCTTTTTTATTAAATAAGTTGAAAATAAAAAGCTTTGATGCCAATTTTAGGCTGTTTCCTAATGTATCTGATCATTTTGAGTCGAATAAAACTAAAGGCAATTCCATACAACAGATAGTTCAAAACTTATTCACATTTTTCCAGATTTTATTTTTTTTGTTGAATATTTATTTTATTAAAAAAGTTGAAAATAAAAGGCTTTCATTCCATTTTTAGGTTGATTCCTAATGTATTTGGTCATTCTCAGTCGAATGAAATCCATCGCTATTCCATACGATCATTAGTTCAAAAGATATTCTCATTTAAATAAAAAAAGATATTAGTTTGATAAGCTGCTTTATTAAATAAGTTAAAAATAAAAAGCTTTTCTGCCCATTTTAGATTAATTCCTAATGTATTTAGTGATTCTGAGTCGAATGAAACCAACCGCAATTCCATACGATCATTAAATCAAAAGATATTCACATTTTTTCAGATTTTGTGATTAAGTAAATAAGCTTACGTATTAAATAAGTTAAAAATAAAAAGCTTGTATGCCACTTTTAACTTAGCTCTTAATGTATTTGATCATTTTGAGTAGAATGAAACTAACCGCACTTCCATACGACCATTAGTTCGAAAGATATTCACATTTTTTCCAGATTATGAAGTGTGGCACATGACCTTGCAGCACCCGGCGCTGTTATCCATAATGGGAGCCAACGTTCTACTTCTAGTTTCATCCCAATCTCCAGGAGATAGAATATGTTGCTGAGTTTCCACAGCCTGCCAGAATTTCATGACTTGAAGGGATGCCCTTTTCAGGTGTACCTCAAACTCACCAAATAACAATCAGCATCTATCATACGCGCTATCAGTTCTGATAACTGTAACACATTGTCACGAAACACAAAACAAATCAGTTTCAAATCTATCCGCTTACTGACTCGACGGTGCACAATGTGGCAATAGCGGACAAAAATAATTTTTATTGTTTTTTATTCTTGACTAGTTGATTAATTATGACTATGTACATGCAAATTGTATCTATGTATAACAAGATACCTGCACCCGTTGCTAACGGATTGGCATTATTACTTCTCTTTTAAGGTCACTTACGCGATATGCAGAGAGTAGCAAATCAAATTATCGAAATATACTATTATTAAACTTTTTCCTAAGGATATCAACATCCTGGATATTCAACGTCGCTATCCTAATTATATGCCGTCATCCTGGAAATTTTCATATACATATGTGCTTTAAGCGGCGAATAACTGTCTCTCCTTGCAATTTGGCCACTAATGAAAAGCCTTATAACACAAATTGTAGTAATCCTTCATATTTCTACCAAATTCCATACCTGTAGCTTCAGCTCTTCGAGATATTCTTTGAACAGGCTGACATCTAACTGATTTCATAAGGGTTTTATTTTTTCTACAAAACCCTAAAAAGCGTAACTATGACCTAAGCTATCAAGCCAAGCTATCAAGCAAAGACTTTTTGAATAAGATTTAATTATCTGTAAATTGAGACTAAAACAAAACTTCAGCTACTATACTTACCGAAATAGAGCTATTAAAGCTGCAATCGATAAGAAAGCATTCCAGCATTTTCACTCACAACTACACTAAAAATGAACCGATTTGAAAAGTATTGAGCACGGTAAACCGGAAATCAAAATATCTTCAACTTTTACTTGTACGGTTTTTCATTTCGAGTATCCGTTACAGAGATACGTGAGCTTGAAAAGCGATATAGTGTGATTTTTCTCCAAAGCCTCAAAAAGTGACATTTTTCGACCATCGATTTTGATTATACTACTAAACCAAATTTCAACTTTGAGCAATGCATTGAATGTAAAATTTGGCGCTCTTTAATTTACAACCTATTAAGTTTTTCGATACGAGGCTCCGTTTAGAAGTTACGAGGAGAATATTAAAAAAAGGGCTCAAATTTCGCGGGTTTTCGCCCGCACAGCCGCTTTGCCGCGGGGTCCAAGGTGGCTCCATCTCTTAAATTGAAAGTATGGGCCCCACCAACATTTGTACCAAACGGCATTTCTCTATCATATTTTGCAAGGTGGCGTCGATTTATGTCGCTTAGCGTCCCAACTATACAGCTTTCTGTTATGTTCTCCTCAATTCGGTCATATGATAATGATTACTCTGGATTCCTGGATTAGGTAATTGGGAAAATGTCATCATATGATTATCATCACCCTTTCTCACATACTAAAAGAAGGATGATGAAGAAGAAGAGATAGGGATTCCCGTTTCAATTATTCCGTTCCAGTGGAAACCCAGTACTCGCTTGGAAGCCAGGTTAAGCCTTAATTGGTAAATATCATACACTACGTTTAGACCGCGGAACTATCTTCGAGATCTAACTAAATCGATCTAACTCTCGACGATATAAACGTATCGATTTAGTTAGTTTTGGACTTGGCATATCTTTACTTGCGATGCGGAACTGGACTAAAAAAATTGGGACTATGTCGCTGTCATTGCTAATGTTGACTCGGTGGTTGACGTTTCCTTTGTTGTCGTTTTTTTTGCTCGGCGTTTGCTTTGTTTGCAATTTCAGGAAAGCGGTGCGTGATCACGGGCAGGAAAAAGTCTTTTTCTGTCGTAAAATTTGTATCTGTAAAATTTATCTGTGTTGTCAACAGAGAAAGAAGAAGAAGTACCTCTCCGTATGGTCGGTATAAACACTCCACCAACAAGTACTAACACTAAAATAAAATAAATTTAGTTAAATCGCCTTCTAGTTCCACGGTCTAAACGTGGCCATAGAAATGATTATCATCTACTCAAATCCATCCATAGAATACTAATGGTCTTAATAGGCGTCTTTGACCGGTCTGCAAGTTGTATGAAGATCCAACGAGATCCGGACAAATCGAATACGCCTAATATGTTGTGTTCGATATCTACAAAAACCGATCAAGAATTTTCCCGACAGGATGACATACGATGCAGTGCATTATAAAATTTTATTTGAGCATTGAGTTTATTATGCCATTATAATAGTAGTTAAGAATTTATTTTCCTAAGCTGTATCACTATGCAAAATAATGCTGAAAATTTGGTGACGGTAATCACAATTATACGCTCTTAATCAAATTACTTTTAAACAACTATTTACAAAAGCGCATGTCCTTATTAATAAGCACGATATGGAGAAGAAGCAATGCCATAGGACAATTTGTGATTTGTCTATCAAAGGCGTTAGAAATCTGTTTAAAAATGGGATGAAGAGTCTATTCCAAGAGTTCCTAAACTATAGGTCTCCTGGAAAATCGCGGCACCTGGAAACGGTAGATGATACGCCGCGTTTGAACGAGTAGTGAAATTAGGTAACTTTGTGCGACCGAAAACTTAATATAGCGTAAACAAAGCTTGAGGATGCCTTAAGATGGTTTTAAGCTATAAAATCAAAATTAATCGACATTGGGCGCCGGTTATTATGTTGATTTGCTCATTTTGGTGGTATTTTCACACAAATAAAGAGGATAGTGAACTTAGGGTCAAATTTGTGAAGTACAGATATTTCCGAGCTTTCGGTATTATGTGTAACATGCATTTTGAATGCTATGCTAGGATGTTACGAGCCATTTTTTATTAATTGAACAGCGCGCTTTAATACTTATGGACGGTACTGTCACTAACTAGAAAATGCCATCACGTTGTCCGGTTATTAAAGGTTTACTCTGAAAAATGCATGTCCTTATCCGGTTATAGGAGCGTCCGGTTACTGGAGTCTAATTTGTTGGAAAACATGTAAAAAATGTTCGGCACTTAAAAGTTTGCCCGCTTATAAGAAGTGTCCGGTTATGGGAGGTGTCCGTACAGAGAGCGTACACTGTATATGCACACCCTAGTGACGGAATTTGTTGCCTTGGATTCCTCGTCATACCAACCCAAACAAAGGTCGACACATTCCTTAAATGACTCGTCAAGTTGTTAAATCGATTCAACTAGTTGCTAGTAATAGTAATTTCTGTATAGTTTACCCATCAGTCCTGTGTTGACTACCGTTTAAGATACTTAAATTATTCGGTTCTACGAGTGCAATTCAGTTTCAAGTTAAAAAAAAAAACTTATTCAGTTACTTCCCAAAATGACCGGGAAAAAGAAAGGAAAGAAGGGAAAGGGCAAGAAGGAGAAGAAACCGGGCGACGCCACAGACAAATTAGCGGCTGTCGACAGGACCTTCTATGAACTGACCATCACCGATCTGAACAACAAACTTGTCCGACTCCGTACCCACAATAGTCGGCTGGAAGAAATGAACGAAGAACTAACCGATAAACTGCGAAAGCTGGAAGAAGACCGAACCGATGTCGCCGCCCATCTGGACCGAAAGTTGGCCGAACAAAAGGACGCGAATCGTGAAATGACCGAACAACTCTTGCAATTATCCAAAGTACGAGATCAAGAGTCGAAGCAAGCGGCCGACAAAATCCGAGACTGGGAGCAGCGATATAAAGCCACCCAAGAACAACTCTCTTCTGAAATAAAATTGCTGAATGGCAAGCTAAACTCATTGGAGGAATTTCGACTACAAAAGGACGAAATTCTGGCCAAATTCCACCAACAGGAGCTTAAGCTTCAAGAACAAGAAAACAGGCACAAGGAAGTCCTATACGAAATGGAAAAGAAGATTGTTTTGGACAAGGCACTTCTCAAGCAGGAGGTTCAGAACCGTCTATTCCAACTGTCCGATGAGTTTCATAAATCCGGGGAAGTTAGAATGGCAGCCTACACGCAACGTCTGGTTCGCGAAAATATCGCTCTCAATAGTGAAATGGATAAAATGGTTGCATCGCAAGCGAAAATCGATGAGCACCATCGTGAAGTTATGCGTCAAGCAGAAGTGTTGAAGCAGGAACGGCAGACGGACGAGGCGATTAAGGCCCATCTGATCCGAACTTGCCAGACCCAGGTCACTCTCATAGGCAGCTTGACGGAGGAATTGGAGACGGTTAAGGCGAAATATGAGAAAATAAAGCAATACAAGAAGCTGTACGAGGACACGTTGACTCGAAATTCATGTGAACGATTCCGGCTGAATGACATTGAGAAGCGGCTCACCGTCACTCAACAAAAGCTCGACGCCCTCAAAGTGGAGAAAGCGAGGCTTGGCGACTTGCATAAAATTCATGAATCGGAAATTGATCGGCTGCGTAATATCATCAAGCATATCAAATATACAGTCCAAACTGCGTTGCGTAATGAAAGGGACGAACCGTTCAGCAAAACCCAGCGGCAAGGACTCTTGTCCGAAGTCATTAAAATCATAACGACCTATGCTGATGCTATGAAGGCACCCACCGTTACTACAGTGACTAGTGTCAGCTCCAAGTATCGGGCAGGCTCAGCAGGCTTGGTTCCGCCACGTTCGACTTCTCTTCTGCAACTATTCCGACGCGAAGCGCGAAAAATAGCCTCGGCTGAAAAGGTTGCTCCCGATCTGGGTCAGAAGACATGTGAAAGTCATATCGTTCCAGTATCGAGGAAGGTAGAATCTGAAAATGTGTTTGATGTGCAAGCCGGGGCAACGTATGTGGTAAGTGAAGAATGTGATGATACTGAAAACGGAGAGGAGGATGTTCGCAGGAGTTCAGCAGTAGAATAATAGACGGGGATAATAAATTAATGGGTAATTCCTGTGATTTTTATTCGGATCCATTAAATGACAGTGAGTAACATAGATGTAAAACGTTGTATGTTCGTAAGTGGGAGAGAGAGAGTGTCGCTGTACTTGATGCAAAATCATGTGATTTAGAAGGAAAATTGACCGGAAAAAATTCTGATTCGTTACCCCAGAGCATGATTTCTAAACTAATGCATCGATATGCAAGATGCGATAGAGAATTGAGAGAAACCGGCCTCTTTGTCTCTTTCTTTTTAGTGCAATTGCGAGTAGTAAGAGAACGATACCGAAAAAGGCCGGTTGTCATTGTAAGTAATCTTGTAAACTTCATGCGAAATAAAACACTTTTTTTTTAAAGAAGATAGTCTTTGCATTTTTAGAAAATACACATTTAAATTTTGTACAAAATCCTAGAAAAATTTTGTACAAATTCTTGCACAGAATTTGGAAAAATCGTCTTTCTACAAAATTTGTGTAATGTGAGGATACATTTTCTTCAAAAAGGAGGTGTTCAAAATATTTAATGATCCGCCAAATTTTTCGAAGGTTTGAATGTTTGAGGATCGTTTAATATTTCATTGAATGAGCTCCGTGCAAAGGCAATTAACAAAAATTTGCACAAAATTTCATTAGTTGATTCCTCCTTCAGCAAAAGAGACTGGTTGCTTTTATTGCTTTCGGGCTTTTTTTTTGTAGATGGTGTTGGTTGCCGCTGACGGCGGCTGTTAGCAGGGCCGGCCGAAGCCTAATTAAAGACGCAGGTAACGCAATATTGGCACCCCTACTTTTTTTCAAAATAGTGCCTTCTTGGACAAGGGCGGCTGAAAAGAAGGACTTTTCAAGCGCCACTTATGCCCAAGCGGTTTCCCCACGAAGAGCATTTACTACTGCTGGTAAAACCATTTTAGACCAAGTCCAGAGACTTGCATGCCTAATGGTGATAGGGGCCATTCGCTCTTGTCCATCTTGATGTGCTGCTCGACACATTCATATAAAGGCAGGAGCTAAAATGGCAATCGCGAGACTAGTTGCATACAATGCTAATGTAGAGCTAAATCCAGTACAACTCAGTGTGCTTAATGACAGTATAGTCACAGGAATGCCATCAGACCATCTTGTGAGAGAAATATCATGCAACCAACGGTTCACGGCCATAATATGGAACAAAGAGCATTGACAGGAAAAATTTGCCAACCTTTCCTCTCACACCATCAAGTGGGTCACGGATGTCTCGAAAACCAATGAAGGAACCGGGACAGGCGTTGTGGGTCCCAATCATCAAGTTTTCATACCCATTGGCAAGTTTGCCACTGTCTTTCAGACGGAAGTGCATGCCATCAAGGCATGTGCTGATTTATGCCTGAAGACCGGCTACCACAACAAAAGTTTGGCAATATTCACGGACAGCTAGGCGGCCATCAAACTTTGTTAAAAAGGACGACATCATCTAAGATCGTACGTACTTGCCAAAATGCACTGCATAGATTAGGCTCTTTTAGTAAAGTAACACTACTCTGGCTCCCTGGCCATGCTGGCATCATTGTCAACGAACAGGCTGACGAACTGGCCAGAACAGCTTCAGCTACCCCCTTTTGCGGACCAGAGCCCTTTTGTGGAATTTCAACCTGCATAACAAAGAAGCTCATCAAAGACTGTGAATGCAGCCAAGCTGCCGCCCATTGAGACAACCAGCCAGGACTGAGGCAGGCTAAGCTTTTCATCTCAGGCTATTCACAAAGCAGATCGATGGAACTGCTAAACTTAAACCGGTACAAGGTTAGAACCATCTGTGGTCTGCTAACTGGACACTCATGCTTGAGAGATCACTTAAAAATCATGGGAATTGTTTCGGACTCGAGCTATGGTTTCTGCTGTGAGGACGACGAGACATCGACCCATATCTTATGCGATTGCGGCGCCTTGGCCCGGCGACGCAGAGACTGCTTCGAAGACGAAGCCGCCTACCCGGAGGCTAATGATATCGCTTCAGTGTCACCGCTCCTCTTGAGCAAGTTCATTAGCTCGATCGAACTCGATCGGCAAGTTTAGGCCTGATAAGAGACTCTGGGCTATAGGACAATAGGCCATATGGCCTCAGTGCTCTGTACCCTGCGGGGTTCAACGTCCATTTCACAATCTAATCTAATTGAAAAATATGAAATTTGATTACAATATCTTTAGAAACAAAAAAGTTTTTTTTTTCACAAACAGACTTTTGGACCGGTCGTTCCTATGGCAGCTATATGACGCAGTTGTCCGATTCCCTTGGTTCCGCCATATATACAGCGTGCAATAGATGGAAGGCTTTGTATAAAACAGACAGACGGACAAAGCTTGATCGACTCATTTCGTCATACTGACCAAGAATATAAATAGTTTATATGGTTGGATATACTTCCTTCTGTGCATTGCAAACTTCATGATAAAGTTAACATACCCTCTCACATTCGTGAAGGGTATACAAATATTGAGCGGAAAACAGAAGGGCCCGAACAGGGTCATTTTTTAATCGGGCATAGGCATGTGGGGTGCCATATTAAAGGGGGACGTCGAGTACATTCTATTTCTGGTGTCCTTTTCTAATTCGAAGTAGCCACAAGAATTATTATTATCTTAACTAGACTTTTCTTAATTTAAAATACATTATCTTCTAACTTATTACCTGACAAAATTTTGCACCATAACGTGGCGGAGGTGAATCGCAAAATCTGTACCGATGTCGCTTTCCTCCACTGCAAGTTGTCGAACACGGTGTCCAATCGCTCCAAGGACCCCAGCCACCACTATCTGTATCTGAAATAGGAGTTATGTACTAAGAATCCCCTCACTCAAACCCTATAGGTCACCTAATAGTACTTACCACTAACAGGCAACGTTGGGACACAATCCACACGAATCTCAGCCACTGCACCGAATATCGCTTGCGTCACATACGTAAAACAATACTCGACAAATCGTTCCGAGAACAGCTCACACTCAAAATACATGGAGTGTTTGTTCACCTCGATCCGTCGCTCCGTAACGTACTCCAGAGTAGTGGGTGGTTTTAAGGACGCAATATCCGCTCGAAGTCTGCCGAAAATTCGAATCCTGTCTCTTATTTGATTCTCAATACATGTGGGATACTCAAATAGCACCCCTATCCCTATATGAGGATCACAAGGGAAGATACTTCTCTCGCGCACGTTAAACACAAACTTTTCGTTCCAGTCCGCGTGAACGAAGGCCTGTGTCAGTATAGTCCTTTGAATTGACATTGGTCGCACCTGAATGGCGTACTGTCCGGCCAGGCCGAATAGATCACAGCTTAAATTGAAATTATTTTTGGTCTGGAAATGTTTCACTTGTTCCGTGTACAGAGTATGTGTCACGTTGGTATTGCACATTGAGTTCTGGCCACAGTACAAAACTTCCAACCAGTATTCTGGCTGGTCAGCTTTCGCGAAATTTCTACGACGACACTTACCCGTTGGGAAAGTGATCGTCACTAGCAAAGGATCATCCGGATAGGTGGGTGTCGTGTTCGAACTTATGTTTAATTTTAGTGGAGGCCAGGCAACTTCGAAATTCTTAAAAATAGTCAATTCCTGAGTACTATTGATATCGTCTGTTTCGTCGACTATTTGCACTTGATAGCTTCCGCCGTAGAGGAAGTAATGGCAACCGATTGTGATATGTGTAATGTTGTTGTCGTGTTGAATGTCAGGACCAAGTTTGATACGTTTTATGAAATGTTTCTGACTGTCGTCAAAACGAACTAAATTTAAAAAGTAAGCGTTAGACGAAAGCGTTGAATTATTGCGAAGCACTTGAATAAGAATGTCACCATCTAAAGCTGAATATGAATTGGGTAATACGATACTAAATGGAACACCACACACGAGATCTGCAAAGGGGGAAATAGTAAGGATATTAGAATTTAATTTGCTTTTTTGAACATACGATACGATAGTTGAAAGATTATTTATGGAACAAAATACTGGGCGATTTTTAAAGAACGATTGTTTCTGAAAAGTGCTTTTCAGCTTAGTCCCCTTTTTGGCCGTTACAGCTCCATCGGTACCATAGTGCATTGGACACTTCCATTTGAAAATTACCCGGTATTCTGCCTTACCCTGTAAAAACTTTTAAATCTACTTACCAATAAAATGCAGAATAAACGCCAGACAAAAAATGTGTTTATAAAATGTCCACTTAAATTTTATATTGCCATCGTACGATATAAAACTAAACAAGGCAACGGCGAACATTAAAGCAGCAATAATTGAAATCATCACTAAAAGAGCCTGAAAAAGAATTAGAAACGAGAGAAGTAATAAGTACATTAATTAAATTATTTTGAATACGTTAATTAGAAAAGATGAAAAATATGGACTTGCTAGGGACAACTCGGAAGTGCAGTAAAAAGTCTCACGACTAATTACTGATATTAATCCTCGGTATTTTTTTTGTGGGGGACAATAATAATTATACACGATACTTCTATAGACACAATGAGCATACAAATTGTATTTTATTGCTCATTAAAAAGAACATCCGCTAATGCTTTTGTGCGAGGGAAAATTGGCGTACTTTCATTCACTGCAAAATTTTTCCTATGAATAAAATCATTTTTCGTTGTTTTCGTTCATTTTCAAATAACACTGTTACAATATTACAACATGAAGTTAAATTATTTTAAGTTAATATAAATCTCCCAAAAACAACTCTGTTGTAAAAATTTTCTGCAAAAAAACTCATCAGCCGCAAAAAGAATTGATATGAGCATAATTCTGCCAAAGTAGCTGATTAAATTAGTTAATTTCTTTTAGCGCTGATTGGCGGGGAGTTTTGTGAGCTTAAGCTCTGATGGCAAGTACTGTCTTCTCGCCCGTATCTCTTTGTAAATCTCCCCGCCTTATAAAAGACTACCAATGCACTTCAGGCTAGAGTGATCAATGGACAATAACCAGATTGTGTGTGCAGCGCAGTTCAGAGCAGATCAAGAATTGCACGCGTCACACTTACAAAATTGCTCTGGATTAGTGTAATGCCTATGATTGTTTTTCTGCACTTAATCTCCACTGCATAAAAAACCCAGCTAACAGTTTCTACTCCGTTCTTCACTTTAATCATTCCATTTTCCGTTTTATTGAGCACATTTTGTTTAATTAACTTAATTTTTCAATTCAGTAAAATCATTCCATGTTTTTCAGATTGTCCTACTTATCTGTTTTTATTTTAAGCAAGCTCCCCGCCAAAAGAAATTAACTAATTTAATCGCCGCCAGCAATTTGCAAAATTCGTATCCAGGCCTTCTGCCGAAGTAGATCTTATAGCCCTAGTTGCGGCAATAGCTGCTGATATCTGCACTTTTCTTCAATAGAGTCCTGTAGGTCGCGACCCTCCAAAGAAAGAGGCCGCCGAAATCAATAACAAAAAACTTGGTGGAAGTTCCCAATTCCGATCTATATTTGATTCCCAGCTTCCTGTCTATCATGAGAAAAGTCATTTCACGCCCTCTATTACCGGAGGCAGTTTGCGCTGTCTTGTAAAGTTCCGTTTTGATAGGACTAGCCCTGACAACACCCTCACGAGCTCATCGCCCATCTAATAGAATCGATATAGCATTCTGCTGTAACCTTGTACCTTACAAAGAACATTTGTAAACTTACCTGAAATAGCTTTGACAAGATCGTCAGCGTGGGCAATAACCCCTTTACCAAGTCCTTCGATTCTCAAAACCAGTGTATTGACCGCCAGATTGCTTAGAATTGTGTAAGCCCACTTTCACACGGAACGTATTTTACGATACATGAGTTTTGCTTAAAAAAACACCAGTGGAGCTCAGAAGGGCTTCGGGGAAACAAATTGTGGTGGAGAATTTTTTTCTCTCATTTTTTATGTTTTTTGGGGTGCTGAACACGAATCCGGAGCTTCCCACCAAAATTTCTTTGCGGAACATCGTCAAAATCTCAGGAAACCTCGAAATTTCGGGACTTTTTTTTTGGTTTTTCGATTATAATCAAATCGCCATTGCAAATCAATTGGATATTGAGTTGGCAGAGTTCCTGACATACGAACTGTCTCCCTACCCTCAATTTGTGAGACTTACGTAAGGTACGTGAGGTGCAACTATACATCTGTTGTAATTTTTGACGAGTACCCTGACGAAGTTGCTGACACTAGTACGAAGCACATGGAACATCGGAGAAGATCAACCAAAAAACAATCTGTAGAAGTTCACTGAACGGATGGTGCCCCAGTTGCCTAAGACACTTTCCTGATCAACTCCTCTAACAAAAGGAGCCTGATCTCAATGCTCATGGAGAAATACACAGAGTTCTAGATGAAGTGCGAGCTAGCCAGGGAAGACGCAGATACCCTCATAGTCACGACAGCGCTCTTCTTGGCCCCATCAGACGAATCCGTCACAGTGGTGGGAAAAGACGTTGATCTTTTGGTGATTCTGATTGGTCTTTGTGCGCAAAGCATAGAAAACGTTTTATTTCTCAAACCATCAAAAGGGAATGTGCCGCAACCCCTGCGCACTCCTCATCTCGCAATTCAGAAAATAATCTTTCAAAACATAGTATGTTTACATCCGACACCATCATTGCGCTGTTCAACCAGGGGAAGAAGAAATGTTTCAACGGCCTCCGGGAGAAATCCATATTTACCAGCCGTCATAAAAGTTTTTCAAGATCCCCAGGCAGCTTGTTCAAGTATAGCTACGGCAGGAGAAGCCTTCTTGTAGGCGTCCAAAAAGACGCCACCTCATTGGATCTGCTCATAAACAAAAGCTATGTGACGTCGTCCTTCAAGGCGCGATTCAACATCACCTCACTTCCATTAACTGAGGACGCAGTTCAGGAACATCCAATGGGGTATACCACCAAGTGCAGAAGTGGCTTTGCTTCGACAAAAGGCCCGAATAATGGGGGTGGAAAATCACCAAAAGTAGACTCCTGCCTGTAACAATCCGAGAAATGCCGCACCAGATGACCTACTGCGCATCATTTCTTGTAAATGCCAGAAGGCATGTGTAGGACACTGTGGCTGCAAAAAGGCAGGTATACATTCCTCCCGCTTTGTGCCAGCTGTGAGGGCAAGTTTGAGAATGTGGACCTCTCTGCAGCCATGGACGACTACGAGTACCTCGAAGAGATGTTGGAAGATTCAGTTGAGACCCATCCACCGGAATCCAGACTATCGTCCCCACAAATCGGTCCTTCCAAAAAACTAAGGATGTAAACCTGTAGTATACTTTTTATTCAACTTCTTGTAATATATACATATAAATACAACCTTCAAATTGTTAAAGAATTACCAGCACTTACCAAAAAGTACGAAAATATGTTATAGGAGACAATCGTTCAAAACGTGATTTTAGTTATTTGGAATTTCTGAATTTTCTTTTGATCAAATTAAAAAGATTAGGTACCTTCTGAACGGAGAATTTCATGCTCTACAATTCTCACTTGCAGCATTTTTACGTATTAGTAGCCACTTTCAAGTTACAGACGTTCAAATGTGACCATGTCAGGGTTTTTTTCGCAAAGTTGAGAAAAATCGACGTTATTCGACTGTCGATTGCGACTACACTGGACCAAATTTGACGCTTAGTGGATGTTCACACTGCGTGCGATGCCGAGCCGAGCCGAGCCGGGTCGAGCGATGCGATGTGGTGGGTGTTCACATTGCACGCCGTGCGATGCCGAGCCGAACGATGGCTTGCGATGCAAAGATGATCCGAGCGATGGCTTGCGATGCAAAGATGATCCGGGATGTTCACTGCACGCAATGATGGAGAGTAGAGACCAATTTAGTTCAAGGAATAGAATCTGTTCGACATCATGTCGTTTGTGCTTGACCCGGTAAATTTATTTCTGTTCGAAAACAGTGCTCTAAAAATGGAAGGGCGTCGCCATTAGGTGCATCCCATTAATGAAGAAAGGCCCAGTGTTGCTGAATTTCATCATCTCTTCCGCGACCTCAGACGAGAGGTTTCACAAGCGGATTGAGCAGCGGCGCACCGCTGTGTATAAACGCTAAAAGCGGCAGCCGCGGCGGCTTTAGGACGATGAATGTATAAACCACTCGACTTGCCGTTGCGGCCACCGCCGCGGTTTGTGGAGCGGCGAGATTGCATTTGAATTCAGTGTAAGAGCCGGTACACATGGACGTCCAAATGACGTCGGACGCCTCGTCACTTAAGCTCCTCCCTCTTTGATACCTATCTGCATTTCAATTCACATGATGCGATAGGACACAGCGTCACTCTGTATTATATAAGCCGGGCCACATAATAGCGAACCTGAATTTACAATTTATGTTATTTTTAGTTTTAAATAAACCGTTTTTTGGGCATAACTTCTAAAATATAAGGAATATCGCATTTTTAACACCATTTTCAGCCCCCTTACCCCCGTCCGAGCTGAGAGCTCCCTACCCACCATTTTTTTTTTCAAAATTAATTGTCAATTGTAGTAGTCACGATCAACGATTAACAATGAATTAATTAGCACTTAAAAGTGATCCTCAAGCGAATGGCTTAAGAAACATCATACAAATCAGACATTGTGACCGTGTCCGTGTTCCGGGTTCGAATGTATGTGGGCCGGCTTATTAAAAATTGATATGCGGACGCGTGAAATGTCGCAGATAGGAGCAGAAACCAGCGTCAGGCGTCATTTGGACGTCCATGTGCACCGGCACTAAATATGTAAGCCGCCGGTTCTGATCTATGCCTTTATACGCAGCCGTGTCCGCTGCTCAAACCGCTTGTGAAACCACGCCTTCTAAATGGACCTTATTACGGTGGTAATAACCTTTCATTTGAGCCATACTGAATCAAAACCGGAGTCCAAAGCGTATATACCCTAGACTTGTACAGACCTAGTTGTGATACTTCAAACTGGCAACGGCCATTGCATTAAAAGTGAATTTTCCATATAGTCAGTTTGAGCTGTGGGCGTGGATCCAATAACAAGTTTCATCGTTCATCCATTCAAATTTTGGATATTTACATTTGAACTAACGCTTATAGCGAAGGTTGTCGTTCATTCAATAGGGTCATGCCCATTCTCAAAATCAACTAACCCACCCACACTATAAATATTTGTCGCATTTTGCAAGTCGCTAGCATCATTGTATCGAAAGTTATCGCTCATTTGAAGTTTCATTTGTAGGGGACGTAGGGGTTGCTTGGGACGGAGCTTGGCCATTTCCAATACCAACCAACTAAATCTAAAATAAATCCAAATATTTGAACCAAATTTCAAGTCGCTAGCTTCATTCTATCGAAAGTTATTGCTCATTTGAAATTTCATCTGTAGGGGTTCCTTCGGTCGGATCTTGCCCATATTCAATACCAACCAACTAGATTATGATACAAACATTTGACCAAAATTTCAAGTTTCTAACTTCATTCTATCGAAAGTTATCGTGCAAACGGACAGACAGATATGGCTAAATCGAATCAGGAGATGACCCTCATAATTTCCATGTATACACTGCCACACCGCCGCGCCTAAAAGTCTAGGGTATAAAAGCAGACATACATGCATTTTTTTCAGTGTGATCTTACATCAAATATTACTTTACAGCTCGTACTTGCACCATACTGGCTCCAAAAAGCTTCACATCGCACAGCATCGCAAAGCCCATAAACTCCATCGCAAAGCCCATTAAATTCCATCGCAAAAAATCAGCAGCCGGTACTCGCACGAAAAAGCAAAGAAGTTTGTGAAAACATCGGGCCATCGCTCGGCTCATCATTGCATCGCGCGCAGTGTGTACACTCAAAGCGTGATTCCATTTAAAATTGCAGACTTTCCATTTTCTTGCTTTAAAAGCTTGTAATCGCATTGCATCGCTCGACCCGGCTCGGCTCGGCATCGCACGCAGTGTGAACATCCACTTAGGTAGCTCATTCGACGCAGAAATTTATGCTCTTTAATTTACCCGTAATCGTTTTCTAGCTGGGATCCACGATTTTCAAGTTATAATCGGAAAACCAAAAAAAGTACCGAAATTCTGAAGTTTTTTGAGATTTTGAACATGTTCCACAAAAAAAATTTCGGTGAGAAGCTCCGGATTCGTGTTCAGCGCCCCCAAAAAACATAAAAAACGAGAGAGAAAAATTCTCCACCACAATTTGTTTCCCTAAATCACCCGATTGCTGGACTACATAGTATACCATACGTGCCATGTGAAACCGGCCTAAGGAATCGTGTAATGGGATCTGTGTCAAATCATAGCAATAGCAAATAATAAAAATATTTAGCACAGTTAATTATTTGCATCAAACAGTTTTAAAGAAAGCTGTAGTTGTTCAACGTAAATAATAAATATATAAATAAAACATCGTATTCCTTAAAGCATCATGGAACTCCCCCAGTACAATACAGTAGCGGAAAATAGCTTTATTGAAACGAGACACTCTTCCTTAAAGAATAAAAAGATATCAACTATTGTCCAGACAATGCCTGCAGGACATAGTGTCTCTTTTCTCACATACGACAATGTAAATATCTTAGGGTTAGCATTTTTTATACCTTCCAAGCTCTGAATCTATAGAAAAACTAGGGTATAAATATAGAGCATCACGACATCAAACCCTTACAGTAAAAGGATGATGTCACTTGTGGCAGAAGAATGAAACGAAAAACTTGAATATTGTCGGGGTGAAACAACCCACATTCCATTCTAAGAATAGTTAATTTTCGGAATTCCTCTGTAAAGTAACGCGGTTGTTTCTTTTTTTCCATTACTTCGCAAAGATTAATGTGAAGTAATCCACTACAGATACCCGTAGAAGATACTTCATTATTTTTCGTAATGCAAAAATTATTGGTTTTTTCTGTTTACGACTATACATAACTAATTATCAGATCAGGGTTATTTGAAACCAGAAGCTTGCGTATATACAATATTTTTTCAGCACTTGGAAGCTACATAATGTCGATTCACTGAGACTTTCTTACCAATCTATTATGTATATGTACTCGTATGTACATCTTATTCCAAATATTCTGGGGTTTATGCCAGTACTGAAAGACTAAACGATTTTTTTTGTGTAGCCCTTATATGTACGTGTACGTTCAAACACCTTTCCCTTTAAATATTAACCTCTTTGGTATATGTTGCAATTACTCGCACCATTGCCACTACCTTTTGTTTGGGGTGGAACAAACCCGAATAGGGAACTAATCTAAATCGATTTCCCCATATATACTCGTAATTCCAAAAATGTTGTAGTTTAGATACCAGACACCTGAAAAATATTGCAAAGTCTTTAAGCACTGTTTTCTTTTGAAGAGTTCCTTGATTAGACAAAAAGAGAACTTGTCTTTATCCCGCCATATTATATATGGAGTGCTTTATTCTATGGCGAAAGTTTTTACACAAATAATATGTAGTGTATTCTAAAACACAAAGCCTCCCCATGAAATTTGATAAAGCAGCGCTAGTCCTGCCTATAATAACTGCCAGCACGAAACCTTTTTACCTTTGCGTTTTCATAAGTTGCAGACAAATTACAGGTGGAAAAGGCAACGAGTTCCATCATAGGTAAATGCCTTCGTTATGTCCCGCTTGCCACAAATCTTCAGAAAAAATGTAATCTTCTCGGCTACCGGTGTTAGGGGAGTGTGGGTTGTTGGATATGGTGAGAAACTTGCATAAAATCGGAACGAAAAGCACTCTAAAGACCCAGAGACAGATATGCACAAGAACACCTATTTTCTGAGATTTCTTGTAAAATGTACTCACATGTACTCGTACATATGTGCTCGTATGCATAAATATGCGTGTAGGTAGGTAAAGGACCCAAAACGCTGAGCTGTTGTTTTTTTTTGCTGTCGATAGTGTATTGGGGCTGGGGGATAATACCGAATTTCCAACAAACACTATCCGCTTCTCAGCTAACATTGGGGATTAGCGGGGAGTAGTAAGATGTAAAGTTTGTAGTAAGCAGTAATGCGGAACTTTCACTCGAGAGCTACTGTTTTGATTTTATGCGGGAGACACAAGAACAGCCATAAATATTTATGACGCTGTTAAAGCGTATCTATCTCTGCATGGTAACATATCAATTTTGCGGTTACTGGCAGGGGACATTCTTGTTATCTTACTACTATATTTACTTAACCATCTAGACCTTGCGCCACCCTCTGACTATTCCGGAAATGCACTAGCACTCACAACAAAGCACTAGAGTCCAATGGCCTCAAGCCATAATTTCGCACGCTTTTCACAAATCGGAAGCACTCTCACGGATTTATAGATAAATACGAGATCAGATTGCCGCCATTTCAGGTAAACACTACAGACTCACTTAGAACGGACTGCTAACGAAACTTACAGTTTAAAGGATCCTAGCGCGACTCGTCTTCCATTTGAAAAGGATCGATTTTGGGAACAAAGAAACCTTCGCTTGTTGTACACTTTCCCAAGAAATTCGAAAAATTCCTGGCACTTCCACGAAATTCACAAAAATTCACGCCAACCTGTGGTGGGCCCGTATGGCTCCGCCGAACGTTGTGATAAGGGTGCAATGCACAGGACGAGTACACAATGCCTAGCGCGAGGGTTGTAATTCATGCGAGGGGTGGTTGATGTGAACCGACCCATCATCGGGGGGTTGAAAGGACGCGCATGCTCCTGATCGGGCGGCAATTATTTTGCCATATTTCGTGTTTTTCCTACCGTTATAGGATAGTGGCGGTATGAGAATGAGTATAGTGGGTGGTGGCGGGCATTATCACCGCATCATCACAAGAACTCTCGAAGTCTGGGGTGACGGAGCGGTGGCGGCGAGGGTGCAAGCGGTGTCGGACGAGTCGAAAGTCTAATTTGCAAGAGCCTGTGGCCGCTACGGGCTCCTGCCGCGCTTTGTTCACCGAAGAGGACGAATTGGACTCAAGACGTTGAGATTACACTCGAGGGCCTGTGAAGCATATCGTCAGGAGCACCACACACGACTTCTGGTTAGGGGCTGCTCGTTGTTGTCCTTGCAAACGCAATTCGCCTGGATGATGGAAATAATGAGAAGATACAGCAGCCGTCCGCTGGCAAACACGTCAATTTGCTCAGTGGAATGAACGACTCGGGTAAATGCATTTGCCCTGGTCCATTGAGGATTTATTGGGCAATTAAGGAAACGACAAGCGATTGTTTGTAACTACAACTAGATACACACAATCAGTGCCGGCTGAAACTGTGTAATTTTGCAGAGGCAATTTGGCGTAATCATTTAGCAGTCTTGTTTGTAAATTCAGAAAGCTGAGGCTAACAGTTCAAAATATTCAAATAATTATCTTGCTTGCCTAGAACTCGGATTTAGGCGTGTTTCATGATAGTATACATAGTACATAGTAAATTACGTGATGAAATACACAAATGACCTGGTTTATGTTAAGAGCTGGATGGTATGTACTCGTACTTGAAGTTTTACGCCATTCATTATTTTCCTTAATGGTAGGATATCCACAGCCCTGTGGGTATAAACATCTTAACCATATTTTTTTTATTTTAGATGATTAAGGAAATCAGAGAACAGGTCCTTGACTATGTTTAAACTGATATTGACTCAATGGCTGTTAGACCATTTTTAATTTCATTGGTTGGAGATATAGTAGTTGCTCAAAAAAGTAAACAGACAAAAATACTGAACAATTTTCAACGATGGACAACGCCAAAATGGTATGGGATGACATGTAATGTTTGACTTTACTGTTGGTAGATTGCGGTCAGGGGTCGTTTAAGTATTACGTAGGGGGAGTGGGGGGTTCTTACTCCTTTGGTCTGCTGATGACCTCTCTTAATGTGTGGATGTGATCGATAGTGCTAAATCCACTGTTCTCGTGGCTGTTCTACATCTAGGGCTGATTGTATTCTATTATTGAGGATATTGGTGAGTACTTTGTAGAACACAGGGAGCAGACTTATTGGCCTATAATTTCTAATGTTTTCCCTGCTGCCCTTCTTGTGGATCAGAATTATGTTGGCGCTGTTCCACTGTTCCGGAATTTGCCTCGGCAAAAAAAACACAATTATACATAAACTCATAAATGATCCCGAATTAGCCTATATCAAAAATCAGTTCCCCTGGCTTCACTGCGCCAGGTGTCTTTTTTTTTTAATTTTTAGCCAATGGCGAAAATATTTATATTTGGATGAATGCATTTCCTGAATTTAAGTATTTTTAATTGAGGAGGTGCAACAGACAGCGTAACTATAGAATAAACGCGAATGCGGATGGGAAATTTAAAATAGAAGTAGAGACATGTTTCATAAGAAGATTTGACTTTTGTTCATAATATTAGGAATAAAAAATTAAATTTCATTACGGTTATAACCGGACGGAAGAATAACCGACCGGATAAAAACGGCGGGGAAAAAATAACCGGAAATAACCCGGAAGGAAGTATCTCCGACCATATAAACTCTTCTTTTGCAACTATCCGGGTCAAGTGTAGTTAAACCGAGCTTTTGTGCAAAAAAAAAAACGGTGTATCTGACCCATACAGGGTAAAAGCATGTATATTTGACATGAAATGAATTTTGTCTCACATAAAGTTTAGATTTTAAGTGATGGCATAATTCCGCTCTTTAAAAAATATTAAAAACATCAAATCAGCCGGCGCAGATGAAGTAATCTGGGGATAGTGTAAACGTAATATTAAGCGCTAACCCATGTAGGGTAGCATTGTTGTTGTATTGTGTGTTATTTAACTAACCTGCATACAATAGGTTAAAAAAAGCAAAAGAAAGCGCCTTATATTATATTCTTAGTCAGTATGACGAGATGAGTCGATTGAGCTTTGTCAGTGTCTAATTTTTAAAGCTATCGAGCTGGAATTTTTATCATTTTTCTATTGCAAGTTGTATATATGTATGTCGGAACCAACGGAATCAGACTACTACGTCATATAGCTGCAATAGGAATGGCGGTCCAAAAGTCCGTTTTTGTTTAAACTTTTTTGTTTCTAAAGATATCTTTACCAAATTTCATATTATTCCATCGTATCTATTTTCAAACCACGTTTCCGAATTTGGTTGAAATGAGAATACTATATCATACAGGAACGACCGATCCAAAAGTAAGTTTTTGTTAGAATAACTTTTTTATTTCTGAATGTATTTATCTTAACCGATTTTCAAAGTAGTCAAACATATGTGTCGCCAAACCATATACATATGTATGTATGTACCGCAATTTGGTTGAAATCGGCTCACTATTTCATATAAAATACATTCCATATGAACATTGGAATCGGAACAATCTTTTCTGCTAATTTCAAAGCGGCAAATGCAGAATGAATCAGAATTGTCGCACAAGGTATTGTTTTTTTTTATATGACAAGTTAGCGTTAGTAAAGATTAAAGGTATGATATTTTTCATGTGAAACGTGTCGGTAAGCTAGCCGAAGGCTAGCTAGTTATACCCTTCATGGATGTGATAGGGTACATTAACTTTGTCATTTTAAATTAAAATACATTATTCTATTTTTATTTATTTTTTTCTTTATTTCTTTTCATGTTTTTTTTCTCGACTAGAATACTTCCGCTATTTAACATTATAAAGCACTAAATGGCAAACAAATAATAATACAAACTAGTCGTCAGATATAACATCCTTACGCGCTTTGAAATTGCGCCAAGAACCATTTGTACAAACGCCAGGACCACGCCACCAATCATTTATATCTTGATACCATTTCGGTTTCTTCAGTGAATCCTCGTCATGTAGAGCGGAACAAACACGACACCAAAAGTAGGTGTTGATAAATTCACCTGTACCCTTCCATTTAAAGTATGAATTGTATAGTTCATCATTCTTATTTAAAATATGTAAATACTCGGCTAATTCTTTGGGCGATGCAAACTCGTCTACGTGTATGTATGATCTATAGGGTGCGCTACTTTCATAATCTTCAGGGCGTCCACCCATCACTATTGGCAAAACGTTTCTATTAAGCGCATTAACGAAAAACTTTTCCGTGATATAGTCCTTGCAATTGGAATTCTCAAATGCGAGGTAGAACTTATAATCCTGATCTAAAATATCAAAACATCGATCGGCCGTATTGCGCGAACATTTTAAAGAACCACAGGCTCCATAGATATCAACCTGGAATGAGAAAAATTTAAAGATTAATCCTCTTGCTACTTTTATTTTAGTTATTAACTGTTTTCGTAAAAGCCTCAATAATGGAAACATACAAAATTAATTTGTTGCACTTTGTTTAGCAACTGAAACGACGAAATTAGTAGTAATCCAGGAAAATAAGACCTAAAACTGGGTAAACTTTGAAATGAAGGACAATAAGCTGAATTGCATACACGTTCCTTTTCGCCTGTAATGAACCATATTATGGTCTGGTAGTGCTGCCTCCACCGGCAGATCTATGGCAGCACCTGATGAGTAAGGATCTGTCGGTGGTACGAAACAAGAGGCCGAGGGTCCCATTACGCCTGAACCCCGATGCGAGCGCGAGGGGATCTGCGCCGTCCGTCAACCATTCCATCCTTATCGCTCTATTTTTTTTTATTCCCCATTTTTCGCCTAATTGCTGGAGACTAGTAAGAGCTAGATTCTTATCTAATTTCAGCAGAATCCCTCCAACGGTTTAAAAGTTACAAGTATCTATTTAATTTCGGTATGGATTAAGCTTAGCGATTTGGTTAATAGTGGTTTTACAGTTGTGGCGTATAGAGCGAGCGAAGTGAGAGTTTCAGGACGATATACTAAGGCTAGCAACCCTTTAATCCGCGGAACTCGCGGATCCAACGCAAGGGGGGTGCTAAAACATCTCAATTTTTAAAACCCACTATTGGTCAAAGACGCAAACCCCTATGTGTCATCTGGTCAACTATAGGAATGTTTCCAATATTTTAAATTGTACACCTAGCGCGCTCTTTTTTTACTATCAATAACATTTCACGTACGGAGTGGCGTTCTTAGCCCTTACACTTAAATCCCATAGAGCAGGGGAAGTGTTGGCTCAGTGCGTTAAGGTGTCAGTCTGATGTCTCGGCGGGTTCGAATACTGCCGTTACTATGGTTGTTTGTGTTGTTTTACACATTGCGGCGTGGGACGTAAGAAAATGCCACAACCTTTCCCGATATTAGCAGCGTCCATCGTCCGGAATTAATTTATAATAAAGAACTAAAGCCGCTTAGGAGTAGTTGACGCCCTTATGCCCTATTAGGAGTTAGGGCAAATAATGTGAGTGGGATTATATGAAGAAAAAGATATGAACCAAAATAACTTTCAGTTTTATTAATCAGTTCTGTCCATTGACCTTCAACTCTTCTTGACAACCTTACTGATAGTATTAACGTTGCTTATAACTGGCAGGCACGGCTCCACCATATGCGGATATTGTGCATTTGAAGAAAGTGTCATTATGTAGGTGCGCGAAATCCCCTGCCTATTCAATTCTCAGTTGCCCTAACCCCTTGTGGGACATAGCACGTCAACTGTTCCATGTGATGTGGTTTACTTGATATTTTGTTGGCATAAACTATTTTCAGAGAGTGCACTTGCCAGCATGCACTTCCTGCTCCCTCATTTAGCTGCCTACCTGCGACAAGTCGGGAGATGCTGTAGCTTATTATTACGCCCCACACCACAGCGTGAAGACAACACAAACAGCCATGGCCATGAACGTCGTCGTGGACGGGATTCGAACCCGAAACGCCGGTAGTCAGACATGAGATGGATGCCTCTACGCACTGAGCTACCGGTCGCCCCAATATATTTTGAAAATTACAAAGTAGCCTTGAGACAAGGTAAAAAAAAGTTTCGGCTTTTTTCTTGTGACTTGTGCATGCCCATTCGAATTCATTCCCTAGATAAAGTCACACTGAACTCATGTTGGGTGCCGAATATTTTCGGGCATTTGCGATAATTTTTTCGACAATGTTCAGTCATAAATTTTGACTGACGTAGCATAGAAAGTCTAAGGTAGGTGTTAAGGTAGCCTTAATGTCAGGAGTAAAAATACATTCGACTTTCCATTTCGGTTCTATTGGATAGATAAAACCGAACTGATCCCACGCCGAATATTTTCGGACTTTTTCGGCCATTTTCAATTACATATTTTCTACTGTAAATTGTGACTGACGGGAAAAAAGCCTAAAGGTAGCTTATACCAGATAACATAAACTTAACTTATGTGACATAACGCGTTATCAGCCATCTGTACTGGGCTAGTAGATTCGCCTATTTTTGTGGTGCTTCTCAGCAAATAAGTGGACAGTAAACTAAGGGTCGACTTAAAGGGGAGATCAAGATCTGATATTGAATCTCGTCGGATCAAGGGTGTGTCTTTGGTAAATGTACGAGTATACTACGGTATTCATTTATATTTCCGATTGAAATGTTTTATGTTTGACATTCATGACGTTCGATTCATTTGTGATCCAAAACCGAGTGAAATGAACGTGCCTATGATCACGTTTAGCAAAAATATTGTGATCGGACATATTACCCTTGCTTCAATAATGAATTCTCGATCTCTAATGTTTTACTGTTTTATCGCGCTCGGTGGCCGTGGTCACCGCTCTATGATACTAATCTAGAGCTCGGAGTTCAAATCTCGGCGCGATCAAAAACTGCCTGTGATTGCTAAATAGAACTCTCACAGTGCTCCAAGCTTGTCAGTGTAAAAACAGCGCGGATAGGAGGTGCATGCTAGTAACTGCACTTCCAAAAAGTAGATATGCTATTGAAACGTCAACAAGGGAGGAGGGAGGGGTCAAGGCAATTAACAACAAATAACAATGTTTTACTGTAGGTGATCCCACACGTGCACTGTAGGGACAAAAGTCTGAGGACTCGCATGCACCTCTTACCATTCCTGCGACCAGTCGGGAAAGGTTGTGGCTTATTGTTACGCCCCATACCACAATGGGAAGACAACACAAACATCCATGGCCACGACGGGATTCAAACGCGCGAATGACCGATATGATGAGACATCAGACATCAAACCAGATGGCCACGCCAAAGCCATGGTCAATAAAAAGTGAAGGTGTAACAGGAGTACCAATTCAAATGTTGAGTAGTTTAGTTTAGTAAATTCAGTTCGATTGCACAAAAACAAACCTAATATGTATAGTGATATGCATCTCGATTTTTGACATCGTCTCGTCCTTACCTGAATATATTTTTGCAGTTCATGTGCATATTGCAATCTACCATTACGTGCACCACAGTTTGAAACAAACCAAGCGACTTTTTTCGTCTTATTAAGTGCAAAATTGCGATCCTGCTCTACTTGTCGGATTTTTGAATCATAATACTCCCATTTCTCGTAGGGCGCAACAATGTCACTATCTTTTCTGCAATTGGATAAAAAAAACATATTTCAATTAACTATAATTTATTTCTATTATGATTATTTTCAATTTTGTGTTTTTTTTCCACTACCCGAAAGAAGTAAGGGGCTAAATAAAAAAGAAGGCTCGCAAATACAGACGTTATTTCGGCTTTGAAATTAAGGACATATTAATAAAGCTCACCACACATAATCGAGCACGACCGAACCGTTTGTGACCAAAACACGTCGTGTGTGGAGACCAACGAACCACTATCAAACAAAGTTTAATTTTAGCACGAATAACACAGAGATTTTTCAAACTGGGGAGGGAAGAGTAGTGCTGATTGAAATAAAACGTTTCCAAAGTTTTTATGAACTAATTATTATACAATATAACGTTTAATGGTTGATTATAATTAACTCAAGTTAGAAACTCCATGGGGCGACCTGTAGCGTAGTGTGTTGAGGCATCAGTCTCATGTTTGATTATCGGCGTTTCGGGTTCGAATCCCGTCCACGACGACGTTCGTGGCCATGGATGAACATGCTGGCAACTGCAGTCTCCGAAACCAGTTTATGCCGTCGAAACGTCAACTGGGCCACATGGTACAGTTGACGCGCTATGCCCCACAAGGGGTTAGGGCAATTGTGAGCACATAAAAAGTTTTTCATGCTTTTTTTGTTAGAAGGCGTATTTTGTCGTTTGAGTGTAGAAAGAGCGTAACTAAGCACCTGTAGTGAACCATATCCTGGTAGTGCCGCTTCCATTGGTAGATCGAAGACAGCACCTGATGAGTATTGATCTGTTGGTGATACGAAACCAGAGGCCGAAGGTCCCACTACACCCGGACCCCGATGCGAGCGCAAGGGCATCTGAGCCGCCCGTCAACCAGTGCATTCTTATCGCCCCATTTTGTTTATTATTCCCCATTTTTGCCTCCCTAGTTTGTGTTACCTTCCCCAGACCTATGAATTTTAGTAATTATGTAAAGGATAGGGGCGACGAGTGGCGAAAGGGGGCCTATTTTTCGCTCGATGGCACTACCCGACCTTCACGGTCATTATGGCAACCTTACGTTCCGTCCCCAAGGGCATCTTCTGATGCCCACCAAACCGTCCATTACACATTTTTATGGAACTTAAATTTTTCTTGTTGATTCTGATAGATCAGACTCAAAATAATAATTCCTTGTAAATTAAAATCATTATAGGTCAAATCAAATCTGGTCACAATATCTACTTAATCTGAAATTGTCAGATACGTATCCAAATGTGAAATTTGTGATTAGTTAATCTGCTGGAGTAATTTGGCCGTATAGTCTGAAATTGGTCTTAAATTAAATGAAGAGTTCCAGCGCAATCAAGTCGGATTCTGCGGTAAAATAAAAAAAAGTTCAACACTGCAACAAAGTTTGACAGCACCTTATTTGCTGAACGTGTTATGAAATGACGGGTTTTATAAAAAGCCTGCGACATATAGCAAAACGACAAATCAGTTACTAGTTTCTATTTTATTTTTATGTTGATGATGATTATATGTACCTCGTCGGCAGATAGACTCAGATGGTAAGGTTGAGCACGAAGGAAAAATCAGGTTAGGTAGATATGCTGCCATGACACAGCACACATAGACCTCAATAGGTCCGTTGTGATACCACCGGGATACATCCCTCTTTATCCTTACTGGTAGTTGGATTGGAACCATCCAGAGCTAACAATAAAATGTTGGAGTTGTCCTACTTTCCAAAGCAGGACAGGAGCAGAAAATGTGGAAACTATTTTCCTCTTGGTTCACATCTGCACAGTTCCTACAAAAGCTTTTGTAGGGAAACCTATTCCAGCGATTTGATTGCAGCTTGACTATCTGTGTCTTTAGAAGTTCTGGCATGCCATCTCAACAAGATTAAAGCTTTCGAAATAGCCGTGACCTCCGCCTGCAAAACACTACAGTGAACAGGTAGACGGAAAGACAGGGTTAAATTTAACCTGTCGCAATAACCGCCCGCTCCAACCCCTTCGTTTTCTTGAAGCCGTCTGTATAGATGCTGATAAAGCCAGAAAGTGGAAACTCACCCACTTTCCACTTATCCTGATTTTAGATAACAATTTTGAAGTTTTTGTCGAATAGATGTTTGCGGGGTTAATAGTCAGTTAAGGAAAAATTAAATAAATTAAATTTGAAAAAATTCCCCAAATTCATTTTGTGTAAGGCCAAATTAAATCGCAGATATGATTGTTCAGATACAAAACATTTTGTCTGAAACTTAAATAAACTCAAATATTAAAAGATTTAACAAAATCCTCCAAGGTCTCATCTGATAAGCAAAATATCTTGATACCAGTAATTAGATTTGACTAGAATTGATTTAACTACTCGTATATGTATATTGAATTTACCTGTAGGTCGCCGTCCAGTTGAACACGTCAGGAACTTTAACGTGCTGTGTGTGATAAGGACATTCAAGGAAATATATCATAAAAACTTGTTTACTAGGTCTGTGTATCCCTGTGGGAATGTAATGATCCTTGTATAGAACTAAATCGGCCGTGGATGCTTTTTCCCTATTCGGCGTAATCGTACATGTATCCACTGGACACTTTGAGTTGAGAAAGACATCGCGTCCTGAAACGATACAAATGTGAGTCAGGACATAATTATCTCCAGAGATTATGGCATACCTTTCTTAACGTTCCACGGCCCCAGGCCATTGTAAAGGAGGATCGTCTTTAGCGTGCCCTCCTCTCGTATTTCATCATAGTTGTGTGGAACGTACATTAGCTGATTGACGATTCGATCGCTGTGCGGATCGTCCTGTGGGAATAGTTTGGCTGAGCGACGTTTTCGCCCTGGACGTTGGGCCACCGGCTCGGGATATCGTTCGCCATTGCGAAAGTACCAGGCCTTCGATGTGGGCACATATGAGCTGGGCGGTTGTGTTTCGGCCTCATAGTCATTGGCGACTTGATTTTGTGATAATAATGCCTATAACGCGATTGATGAGAGCAATAAAATAAAATAGCTTGTAATAGAAAACATACGAGTAGGTGACATTTTAGAGTATGTATGTATATAATATATTTTTCAGTTAAGTGAGTTATGCTACTTACTTCTGTTGTTTGCTCTGATAAGGGCTTATCATCATTTTTTTCCATTTGATAAAAATGCAATTTTGTAGCTCTGGGTCGCCAAAGCTCCCGATCTCTGCGATAAGAAAAAATAGCACTCAGATGAAAAATGTTTTTTAATGGCTATCGATTTCTAATCAACAAGATTTTTAATTTTTTTTAATGATTAAAACAAATATTAATAAGTATTTAATATTATGTACAAATAATAATATTACTGATTATATTCAAGTGAAACAATTTGAGACGGCTGTGTGGACATACAATTTTAACATGAGAATAACCAGTTAGAATATCGAGTGAAGGAAACAATTCTTAAGGAAAAGTGTTTGACTTTCCATTTCCCAGTCATAAAAGGCTATTCTGCATTTAGTTTTGACGTTATCCGAGAATATTCACAAAAGTTACACTGCTATTTCCAAACCAACGGAAGCCTACGGCTTTTCAGCCTTTATCCCTGGCTAAAAAGCCTTAGGCGATTCCTATACATTTCCTTAGGGAGTAACATCCTCCACACGGACCCGAGCAACACATGGTTAAAGTAATGTTCACTACGGGACTAGTGAGAAGGTATTACGAAATCCTCCAACTGATGGCAATCAAAAACCGAGTTTTCTTGTGCTGGGTGCCCGACCACCAGACAAGAATCATTCAATCGCTTTAATGGACCGGAGCCTCATTGTGGCTTGAAACTGGTTTCGGCCAAATTGAAAATCAGAGGCTGGTCGGTATTATAACGGCATCAGTACTGGATTAAACTTCCAGGGCTGTATCAATCAAAGGAGCTTATAATGCCCTTATCATATAAGGGTACTACTACTCTTATCAGTAGAACTCATTTAGTGGGGTACTTATCAAGCCATCATCTCAGATATCTAAATAAGATGGGTTTGATCACCGAGATTGAATGCCCTTACTGCCTGGAGAACGTGGAAACGACCAAACACATCCTGTGCAAATGTCCTGCCATTGTGCGTTCGGATGTCTGTCCTCGGGTAGGCTAATATCAGCTCTACAAATTTCAGGTTGATTCCTGCAGAAGCCATACTGCAGGTGAGCTGAAAGTTTCGAAAATCGTCAAACTATGTACAACGACTTCAATGGGTAGGGCATGTACAACGAATGGACGATGATCGCATGCCAAAGAGAGTAATTAATGCAGAACGAGTCGACGGAGCGAGACTGCGAAGACGACCGAGAGCTCGTTGGGAGAGCTCAGTATATGCGGGCGGACTACTGGGCTTCCAAAATTGGAGGACGCGGTCACGTGACCGAGATAATTGGAGGACGACGATCCAGGCGGCCAAGGCCCGACGTCGGGCTGCCGCGCCACGATGATAGTGATGATTGAAAACAAATAGCTGCTCTGATACGTGGTCTAATGGGTGGTCTAATGCATGGTCTAATTGGCGGTCTAAAGCGTGGTCTAACGGCTTGTCGGTCTAAATAATATCCAATAACCTCTTAAATATTTTCGTCGTGACAAAACAATATCTATACCACATACGAGGTAATTTTCAGCCGTAGAGACCAATTTCCGGGAAATAGTTTACAAACTGTATTTTCCAAACAACTTCAATTTATCGTTCGCTAAAAGCATTCGTGTCACCACTCGTTTCGATTGCGAAAAAGTAGCATAGCAAAAAAAACGCTGCTAGACATTTATTGATAAGGTGATACAATACATTTGTAAAAGTGTTAATAGCATATACGCCTGTAAGATTAAAGATTTTTTTGGCAGAGTTCTCATTTCAGGTGTCATGGAAGGCTGTTTTTTCGTGACTACACATACTATACCCATTATCAGTGCAACGGTTTTTAATCCATTTTCACGTTGTTTTCTTAACAATCCAAAGCTTCGAATGTTGCCGACATATTGATATTCAGAAACATAATATAATTTACTTTTGCATAAATAACAAAAAATCGTAAATAACTATGACTAATGACGAACGTAAAAAATACTTGTGCGTATAGATAATATCCAAGTCGATTAGGGCCATAAATGTATTTATTTGTAGAGGGCGTTTATCTCTTATCTTACCTTATGCAAAATCCGAAAAAGAGCAAAAGAGCCGCACATATTCCCAGAAAAAAACTTCTCCTCAACGAAACTTTAGGCAGTCGCATATTTCATAAGGCTCCGTAATCTCAGCGTTGTCCTTTTCCGTTTCCGCTTAGTTTTGGGCGTTTTGGTAACTTTAATTTCTCCAAGCTTTTTGTTTATTGCATCATTGTAGAGGGTTTTAATTCGTCGACGTTACATTTCACATTATTTTAGTTTATTTTACTTTTTTTTGCTATTTCAAATATTATTAACAAGTTGATAGTGTCATGTGTGAATAACGACTGGGACTGATTCACATCACACATAAATTCTTTTTATCGGTAGAAGTATGCACGTAGCTGTAGAGTTGGGGCAATCGATAGATACGCGACCGTCTTATCAAACATTGAACATGGAAGTTCGACATAAGTATAAATGCATAAACTAGCAGGTGTTCCGCGCACTTGTTCAAATTTCAAGGAGTGTATTCTGTACGCGTATGCATCCAGTGCCGGATCAATGACAATGTACCAAAGTGAGATATTGGGATGATGATGTTTGGTCTTTACCAGTACTCTCGAGTTAACCGCCACTATCTGTAACGAATTTTCGCCAGCACTTTTTCATTTATTAAATACACGTTGACACGTTGCTGTTTATTCGGTGTAACCGACGCGTTGGTGTTTGTACATAGTCATTAGCACCGGCGGCTCTAGGTTCTTTTACTCGCGAGTCGATATTACTGTTTGACAACAACACGTTGAACTGATTATCTTTTTACGCCTTTTAATGCACTACCATAAAAAAGAGATACAGACGGCATTCTATTATAATTATTATTATCCGAGTAAATTGGGTGTGGAGAGTCCAATGGCAGTTAGGTACCGGCCCGTCTGGATCACAATATCAGGACGGTATGTCCGGTGCAGTCGACCAAGAGTATTTCAATTATTGACTGAATTTTTTAAAAACACAATTTGAGCTATTGAGCCTAAAAAAAAAGAGTACATTATTTGTACCTTATCTGAAAAGTTTTAGATACAAAGGCGGCGCGCGGTTTGTAAATCGGCCAGACTCGGTCACAATTTTTTATTCCATGATTCTTTTTTTTTCAAATATGCAATGCTTTTTCTACTGATAAAATTTATTAAGGCATAGTATTCTGAAGGCCCAACATGGAACAAGGAATATCCGTACTATCGAATCCACTGCCTAAACCAAGTGAATTAAGTCATAAATCTAATTATTGATTTTGATCGATTCGCAACGTTTTCTTATCTGCGAATTCGAACACATCAGCGCTATTGGACTGGACGCCGTACATATAAACAAATATGTATTTAGAACTGATTTTGGTGCGGGCAGATATTAAAATGATTTATCTAAGAACTTTTTTTCATCGAAGGTGTTAAGAGGAAATAATACCAACATGATTACAATAATAATATTGTTGTGTGTTGTGTGTTATTTACGTTTTCTGAATGTCTTCATCGGTTTTAACATACTTGAAGCCGATCAGCTCATTGTTTGCAAATGAGTTGGGTGTTGGGCTGTTTATGTCAAGGTTGATTGTAATTCAGAATTTTTATAGACACTACTGCGGGCTCTTTATAGATTAATGTGACAAGTAGTTAATGAATGGGCCTAATCAGTCAAGCAGTTCGGTTCATCGCTCAGCATTATTTCGATAAAAAGCAATCGAAAGTAGTTGTTCCGTTTATAAATTCAGACCGATTTATTTTCACGTATTGTTTATACCCTACACAGAAGGATATCTCCGCCTATGTAAAGCATATCATACGTGTGTATTCTTAATCAGATGTGTCGATACATCCATGTACATCTGTATCGGCGCAATCTTTTCAGTTTTATAGCTATTGTAAAAGATAACGTTCTAATAAAATAAAACTGTATTTAAAATTGAACGATGTACTGCCTTAACCCCTAGTGGGACATAGCGCGTCAACTACCCCTGCGCGCCATCGTACTCTGTTCTGGGCAGTGGGGCGTAACTCTCCGAACGACTTACCCAGCGCCTTACAGCCCTTTGCCACAGACCGACGCCATATGATTTTGATTTTAGGGCCCCCTCTTGGTCGGCCTTTGTTGGAAATGGTGTTCCATTTCGTGACATGTAAAGCAATGCAGTTACGAGGGTAAAATCCTAGCGTCAAATCTATCTATGCCAAGTTTTCTTCAAAAGGAAGACAGGTCTTGGACGTCCTCGAGCAAGGAAACCAACATGTGTCTACTTGACACACATTTTCCTGGAAGTTCGGTTGCAGCCTCGCTGGGGGACCCCTCCACTTGTCACATAGCGCCATGTGATAGTGCATCCATTCTATCTTGGGAGAAGATTGTGTGGGCAATCTCCAGCTTTGAGCCTTTTAAGTCGGCTGGACCCGATGGTATCATTCCTGCGGCAGCATTGTACGAATATCGTATATCCTTGGATAGAGTGTATTCTAATGGCATACCTGGAGCTGGTGTACGTTCCTCGCATTTGGAGGGAAGTGCGGGTGATTTTTATCCCGAAACGAGTAGAAGTTCACATGCGCGCCCAAACGATCTTCGACCAATTAGTCTCTCTTCAACTATGCTGAAACTATTAGAGAGACTGGTTGACATCCATTTGCGGGATACTATCCCGCCACTGCTTTTATCCACGTCGCAACATGCCTATTGGAAAGGTAAGTCGGTGGACACGGCACATCGCCGATCACTATGAGTAATAGGATCGGTGAGAGGATGCACTCCTGCCAAACTCCACTGCGAATCTCAAAGTCGCCCGACACCTTACCTTAATACAGAACGCGACATTTCGCGCCGTCATAGATTGCCTTAATAATAGCCACAAGCTTCTCAGGGATGCCTCTCCTGCGCAAGGTCGCCTGCATATAGTAGAATCCCGGTTCACACTATCCAAAGCCTTTTCGAAATCGATGAAAGGCAAGTGTAGCGGAGAATCGTACTCAGCGCCTTGCTCGATAATGATTCGCAAGGTGTTAATGTGATCGACACAGGAGAATCCGGATCGAAACCCAGCCTGCTCTTCATCAATTGTGCTTTTTAACTGAGCTTTTAGTTTTTCCAGGACGATTTTAGCTATTATCTTGGCAACGGCAGGAAGCCCACAAATGCTTCTCCAATTATTACAGTCTGTGAGGCTACCCATCTTCGAAGTTTGATGATCAAACCTTTCTTTCACTCAGTGAGAAAGGGCTCTTTCCTCGTTTTAGTGCAATAATTGCAGCAACTATTTCCTCTTTAGTCACATTTTGATGGTTAGCTAAATTATCTATTTGAGGGGGAACTTCACTTGAGGTTACACGGTTCAAAACCGTGGCAAAATGTTCTTTCCACCGCCTCATTTGATCTTCCTCCAAGATAAGCTTTTCATCACTATTCTTCACCGGATGTTGGCAGGAGTTACGACGACCACCTGTAAACTCCTTGATGACACCGTATACGGCGTTTAAGTTGTTACTTCTTGCGGCTTCTTCTCCTGAGGCTAAAAGAGAATTCGCATAAACTCTTTTATCGCGTCCCACACTACGCTGAACTTCTCTTGCTTTCTGACGGTGAAAGAGTTCGATGCTGCTTCGATTTTCGTCTGATGCTGCCGCCAAACGAATCTTCAGTTTTTTTCTTTCAACAATCTGCTGCCATAAAGCGTCGCACATCCAGGGCTTATTCCAGCAATCCGGGTTTGTACCAAGGATGGTATCTGCGCTGTTTATGGCATCCCAGTTTTCATTTATGTCATCTGGGTGACTAATTATCTCAGCTGCTTTTTGCGCAAGATGGTCGCTGTACTCGTATTGTTGTAAGACATTTAAATTTTTAGTCGAGTGGTGTTGAATTTGCGGTGCCTGGATCTTTCGTCGCTAGGTCGACGCACGGCTGCAATACGCAATCGAACATTAGCGATCATAAGATAATGGTCTGTTCCTATCCCAGTATCAACACCCTTCTTATTTCGCACGTCCAGGAGGCAACTTTTGAATCTTTTACTAGTGGCAAAGTGGTTTGAGGTTGTATTTTTTTACCAACAGCTGGCCACCATAGCAGTTGCTACGTATGCGAGGATTGGTCTCACTATGGCCGTGTAAAGCCATAAAACCATCTTTGACTGATGACCCCATCTATTGCCACAGGTTCTCCTGCAGGCATAGAGTGATATGTACGCTTTTTTCATACGGTACTCAATGTGCATCTTCCAGCTAAGTTTGGAGTCGAGAATGACTCCGAGACACTTAATGTTGGATGATAATTTTAAAGAGTGGCCATTAAGTTGTGGGAGTTGGAACTGTGGTATTATTATCTTGGTGGTAAATAGGACTAGCTCAGTTACTTTGGCTCCCGAAGCTTCCAGCTTCCTAAGGAGTCCATCCATCGCAATTATCCACAGCAGAGCGGACATGACCCCGCCCTGGGGCGTTCCCCTGCATACGTGTCTAGTGGCTTGGCAATCTCCCAGTTCCGATACAATTATTCTGCTCTTTAGCACCGCTACTAAAGTGAGTCTCCACCCCAGGCTCGGTGAGAGACTTCTGAATGACCTCAGTGCGGATGTTATTAAACGCGCCCTCAGTGTCCAGGAAGGCTGTAGTATATATCATGCTCAATCGCGCGTAATGAACGGTATTACCTGCCATTAAAGTGTTTACCATCAGAAGCGGGAAACCCTGTATAGTAAGAGAAAAGGGACAAAACATCGGGAAGAGGCCAACGTGCAATTTTAAACATGAATAAAATCCAATTTCACGCTGTCAAAGTATTTTGCTAGGCAATGGGTCTCCTGAATACCGCGGAATACATGGCACAATCTCTGCCTTGCTTGATGTTCGGTTTTGCATAACTCTTGTTTTTAATCTATACTCTTTGGCTCTTTGTGTTACACGCGGTGCTTATTTTTCGCCATATCATCGAAAAAAAATGCTAACACTCTTCGCTGAGTAATGGAATATCAGGATGCTTCTCTAAGGACACTCTAAAGCTCCACTGACTGGCGGTATTTTTTTATTTTTGCGTAAGATTTGGGTATGTGTCTCGAACGATGATGGACCCTCTCCTTATCCTTGATAATTGTCTGGCTACAGCACTGTGAACGTAACTCAATAGAAAAATGTATTTCTTTTTCTATGAACATATCCCTATAAAAGCAAAAAAGCATTAAAGATAATAATACGTAATTACCTACCAAAATCAAACAGCGACAAATTTGCGCAAACAGTTTATCTACGCGTAGAACGAAAGGAATAATCCCATCCCTTCAATTTGCATCTTTTGAGCCTATTCTGTCGTTATCTACATATGTATAAAATAACACTACAGTCAACATAGTCGTATTTGCTTTCTGCCGTTTTTCCAGACAGTATGAACGTTTGTCAGGATAGCAATGTCGTGCGCTATTTTTTGATGCGCCCACCTTTCACAAATCCCCATTCATTCCGCCCCATTTCAATGACGAATGCATTAGCCGACACGGTTCATGGGTGTAAAGGTTATCCTCCAAGAACACTCATTCCCGACTAATCCATATCAAGGATTCTCATAGGATTATGAAATTCAGAGAAAAAAAAAGTGTGTACACGAATTTGAAAATTGTGTATAATGGCGGCTTCCCATTTTTGTCATCCCTTCTTCCTTCCATGGATTTTCTCTTTTCGGCACCACCGAAGAGCGAGGCGTTCTACCTATTGAAATATCTAAAGATATAGTAAAAGTCAGCTGACTCGTAGGCGAAAGAAGTAGTGTGGGAGACGACCATATACGCATACCACCGTTGAACCCGTTATCGATTTAGGATTTAGCACGACCAGCACTGGAGCATATTTTCACACAGCTCCTCGAAATGTTGATACACATTGCTGCTATCCTTGAATGATTACACAATAGCTAGAGTTGCTCTTAGCCTCCTTAACAAGTGTGGCGGCAAGGGCAACAACACCAACCATCATCGTCATCACCATCATCAATAACAACAACAACACCAACAAGGATAGCACCAACTTTCACTTGGGAACACATGAAAGCACTTAACGGTGAATATACTTCTTCTCATATCTGGACTTTAATAAAAAAGCTGCTATTGATCCAACAAATGTTCACGACGGACTCGTATCACCACTAATTGAAAGAAGTCTTCACATTTTCACATCATCTTAAGCACGAAAACTACTTGTCGATTGGCCTACGCCTCCACCTCCTTGGGCTTGTCGTTCTCGTTCTCGTCTTGCACCCACTTCAGTTCACCGTTCATATCCTTTATCGCTATTGACTGGTAGAGCTTCCATTGAAATCCTTTGGCGTGTCGCGTTACTTGGCAATGATGGCACAACATTCACTTAACCCGATCAACAGAAAATTCACTTTAAAATTACGTGCGAAAAAATAAATAAATTATATCCTTTGACAACCGAAAACTAAGTTTTTAACACACATGTCCTTCGTGAAAGCAACGAGTCCCGACCAGCTATCTGTCGAATTGTGGCATGTGCAATGGATTCCCGAACTGAACACTCCTTTTATAGGAAAATCCATAAAAGAAGTCCTGTGAGCTGTGAGGAGTGACTGTCGGAGGAGGATAGCGATGGACAGGGACACCGTGTGCGGTTCTTCCCAGTATCGTGGTATATCAGGATATTGAGTAGACACTACAATGGGAACATGTGCTGCCGCCGCTGCTTGGTTCCATTGCGAAGGGGAAGCTCAGCGGTACCATGGCAATGTTCGCTGGTGTTGCACATGCGGAGTGGCGAACATACTGAGGTGGAAAAGTACGAACCTTCCTTGCTTCGATGGTTGGTGTCTGTTGCATTTGTCCACCGGCCAAGGGATTTAGTGAGGATGGCCTATTTGTTTGCTTTCTGCTATTCATCATCATCATCATCGCCACCGGATTGCAGCACATCGGTTGTCTTTTGCAATTACTAAAGTGTGGGTGGTTGATGTTGAGAGGAGGTGGGGAACGGTAGTTTCCACACCGATAAAGGGCTTACCTATTTGGGGCCCCGGATTAGGACCAGTAGTTCATGTGAAATTCCAGCTTCGTTCGCTTTATGGATCAAACGTTTGCACTAAATACCTGGCCGATTAGCGAATGGGGTGAAATGGCCGGGACGGAAGTGGGTGGCTAATGAGCAAAGTAACCGGTACGCAGCCGGTAATCATTGTGTACACCTTGAATAGCGCTATAGATGGATTCCGTTGCAACAAGCAGTCATTAGGTTCGGCCTTCAATACATGAAGCATGCTGGCTTTATACGTACATTTAGCAGGGTCAACGTACCAGTCATGCACGTCCTGACGGATGGCAGTCTTTGTGCGGTGCTCTACGATGGTATGATAGTTAGCAAAATAGCAAATAATGTAGCCACAAAGTAGGATCTGCGAGCATCTAATGCTCACCGTGGTTCTATTTGCCCAAGAAGATTACTTCCGTTTCCATGAAATGAACTCTCCTGATGGAGTCGACGTTTGATAGCATGTTCTTCGTTAAATATTCACGTATTTTGTGGTGTCTCACTTAAGAAATATGGGCCGGTCTTTAACACTATCTTGGCATTCTACCAAGAGTGTAATTTTCAAAATAGGCATAGCAAAGGCACGAAGAGTTTGGTGAAAATGACTTTTGAACGTGCAATAGAGAACGTTTGCTTTGGGGGTTTCAAATTAAAAAATGATGATGATGATTATAAGATGGTACATATATTGTATGCACAGTTTTCAGTGAGTCCTTAGGTAAATTTTAAATACCTGGAACAGAAATACGTCATCATCATAATCATCATCATCATGGCGCAACAGCCTGCCGTCGGGCTCTGACCGCCGGGATCGTTGTCCACCAATTATCTCGGTCACGTATCCGCATCCTCCAATCTTGGGAGCCCAGTATGTAATTAGTTCTCCCAACGAGCTCTCGATCTTCCTGGCAGTCTTGCTCCGTTGACTCGTCGTCCGTTCATTACTTGTTTAGGCATGCGAACATCGTTCATTCGTTGTACATGCCCTGCCCATTGAAGACGTTGTAGTTTGACGATTTCCGAAACTTCCAGCTCATCGTACAGTTCATACAACTCATGGTTGTACCGGATGCTTGATGATGATGGATGTTTGATGGTTTTTTATACGCGGAGCTTCGTGTTTCTGTGCACATGCTTCGATTTCATTATGGGGAGGACCGAGAAGAAAGTTTTATTTGCTAGCTGTATCCGTCGTTTGATTTTGTCAGTTTCATTGGCGTCCTTTGATAGATTGCTTCCCAGGTGTGTGAAGTCGTCTACGAATTCTATGCTGAGGTCCCCTACGTTGATGTTCGATTGTGCTAGCACGGCGTCCTGGTTCTTGATAGCATCATTATTTTTTTTCGGTCCTCGTTGATACGTAGTCCAACTTCTTTCGCGGCGGTCAGTTTTCGGGATATGATGTTGGTGTCGTCTGCGTACACTTGTAATGAACCACCTGTAACGAACCATATTATGGTCTGGTAGTGCTGCTCTCACCGGCAGATCGAAGCAGCACCTGAAGAGTAGTGATCTGTTGGTGGTACGAAACCAGAGGCCGAGGGTCCCATTACACCCGGACCCAGATTCGACCGCTTGGGCGTCAGATCCGTCCGCCAACCATTCCATCCTTATCGACTTTTTTTTTCATTCCCCATTTTTACTTCCTGCTCCCCTGTTTGTGTTGTCTTCCCCAGGCCTATGAATTTTTGTTAATATTTTACGTAAAGGACAGGAGCAACGAGCGGTGAAAACCCCGCCCACATCTCCCGAACTGAGCTACAGCAAACATAGGCCGCTGCTTAGCTCGTTGAGGGGCCTTTTTGCTTCGCCAGATGGCACAGCCCGACCTTCACGGTCATTATGCTACCTCCGTCCCCACGGGCATCTTCGGATGCCCACCAAACCGTCCGTTACACACTATCAATGGTGCAGACTTGATGAGTACCGTTCCGCTGGCGTTCGTATCCATTACCCGAATGGCTTATTCAAGTGCATCCATCGCTTTGCTTCCGTCCAGTATGTGTTTCAAGGAGATGAGTCAGTCTGTTTTGGATCCTGACCTGTGAGACGGAGTTGGTCATCGTCATATTTGGTAATCGTACTAATTTTACTGGTATACCAAATTGCAGCATGATATTGTACAGTATTTGGGTACACGTCAACGTACTTTTACATGATTAGCTTAACCATAAAAAGCTTATCGGTTATGGAGCGACCAGGTCTGAAACCGCCTTGATACTCGCCAATGGTTTATTCGACGTACAGTTTTATTATTTTCTCCAGAATTTTCGTCAGTATTTTGTAGGACGTTCAGATTAGTGAAATGCCTGTAATTCAGACACCGTAATTTGTTTACTTTTTGTGGATGAGATAGATAATGCTCCTGCGCCAATCGCCTGGGATCACCTCGTCCTCCCAGATTCGCAGAAGTGGTTGGTATATGGCATTTAATAAACCCGTTCCACCGGATTTTAGTAGCTCAGCTGGAGTCTCGTCAACGCCCGGCGATTTATTTGGTTTGAGTGACCGCAAGCCCAGATCAACTTCTTCTAATAACGTCATCGATTTACTCAATTGCCCTAACCCCTTGTGGGGCATAGCGCGGCAACTGTTCCATGTGGCCCAGTTGACGTTTCGTTGGCATAAACTGAGAATGCAGTTGCCAGCATACACCTCCTGTACATCCATGGCCATGAACGTCGTCGTGGACGGGATTCGAACCCGAAACGCCGGTAATCAAACATGAGACTGATGCCTCAATACACTGCGCTACCGGTCGCCCCGTATGGGCAGTTCTACAACATATACAGTACATTGCATACCCTTGGTTGGCATCGATTTTCAAAGCCTGTCTGGAACTCGTATACATACATTCCTCTTCAATGGAAGGAAGTTAAAGAGATATTTATCCCGAAAGCGGGTAGAAGTACTCACACAAATTCGAAGGATCTTCGACCCATCAGCCTATCATCGACTCTGCTAAAAGTATTGGAGCGTTTGATCGACACACACTTACGGAGCGTTATTCCCACGAATCTTCTATCCGTGTCCAAACACTCCTATTGCAAGGGGCGATCTGTGGATACTTTACTTTGCACTTTCTAGTGAGCTGCATTAGCCGGCCATACACACACGTTCTATCATCTGCAAACGTGCGGCACCTGGATCGCCCAATGATTCGCCGCGTTTGCTTTCCCTTGGAAAATCGCGGCACCTGGATCGCCCTCAATAGCGAGCTCCGCTGTCATTAAGAGTGTTCCTTCAAAGGACCTATTGGCATTCACCAGGTTGATTGAGGGTCTTTTGGATTAGTAGAGGCTATGGCACAATAGATTTCTTGGTCGTAGTGCCTATCAGATGAATATCTTAGCCTGCCATTATTTATTATTATTAGGCGAAACTTGAAATAAATTACAACCAAATTGCGATAGAAAACCATTTTGCATGTGAAATGTTTGCTATTTTTTTCAGAATTTATTTAAAAATATTAATCAGAGCGGATGCATCGTCAGTCATGCAACATAACAATCCAATTCGTTCGTAGCTTCCTAGAATAATTTCAGCTTATTCTTCAATTAACATAATAAGAATCAGTCACGTTCAAGGTTACCGTGTCCGACGAAATGTTAAAAGTCCAGATGAAAAACAAGATAAACGCCAGTAATTACAGAACGAAAAATTTATTATACACAAATTCATACATAAACGTATACATATCACCATTACACACTAAAAACCTCATAAACATTCACTCCCAACGTTTTAATCTTTTCGGCCATTGAGTAGAACGTTACCAGTGACGTAACTAAATTCAGTTTCGAGCTATCGCTCTCGTAACTTCGTGATGTAATGCCATTTAAAATTGGAATAATTTTGGCTAGTGGTAACTCTAAAATATTTATATTGACAACATTGTCATTCACCGTGGACGACGATTGCATTTCCAATGCAGTTTTACCATTCGGTATGACCTGACTTGGCGCTTTGGTATCCGTGAAGTATTCAGCAATGTGGTCGACCGCAATAGAAAATCCCCGGCTTATGTTGTTAGCACAAAGGGCTGCGACGTCATCACTTTCCAAAATGTCTAGCGTTTCATTGTACATTTTTTTGAAAAATTCATTGTTCTCCTCCAGTTCCGCTGGAAATACATAGTGCACCAGATGACCGTTTGGCTCTATCGGGTCACTGTTAATGGCCATCTGAATTGACCAAAACACTTGTTCGATATCTGACAGGCTGAGTTTTTTCGACAGCGGGTATGATTCCAAAACAATTCGCACCTTAGTCTCGATTAGTTTGGACAATTCCCTCAAACCACTATGCAGGAAGCTCTGTACTAATGATAAATACGACTGGCGTAGTTCGTCTGATATTGTGACTTCATCGGACTTGGTGCTTTTGTAGATATAGCCGCCCAGAAGGTTCAATTGCACTCGCAACGTAACCACTAGTATTGTAGTGGCATAGATAATCGTTGTTAGTCGTGTGAAGGCTACAATCTTCAAATTTTCCCACGTTTGAAGTTTGTCACCGGAATTTGTTCGCAGTTTTTCGAGAATTATGTCAGTGTTCAGAATCTCCAGGATTTCATCACAGACATTGGTCGTAAGACTCAAAATGGCTTGATTGCATGTTCGTTCGGTCGATTCAAAGTGCTGTATATGACGCCTGTTTTCGATAAACTCTCGCGCATTTGATTCCTGATATTCGATTAGTTTCTGTTTTGCATAGCGCACAGCTAAATATGTTCCGCCAACTGCCACACCGATAATGACGAATTTTCTGCGATTTCGCGAAAAAAATCGTTTGACGCCTTCAAGCATGGTGAAATTTAGGTGGATCCTGAAAAGATGAAGTTGCGATTTTAATATGTACATGAAAATAAAGTCAGACAAAATTTTACAATACGTTACGCTCTAGGCGCAACGTTAAATAACTTAATGGAATGGAAAATAGAAAATAAAGAAAAGAAAAATTAAATGAGAAATTAAAAAAAAAACTTAGAATGAATAAAAACGAACCAAAATATACGTGCATACCCTAGACCTGTGCAGACCTAGTGGTGACACCAAAACTTCAAATATGCGACAGCCACGTTCAATGCATATGAACGTGTGTTTCCTATATGGTTGGTTTGAGCAGAAGTTAGCTGATGAAGCTACTACGGTAAAAGGACATTCATAGGGAAGGTGGGTGCCATTTGAGACGAGTGAGCTCTTTTTATCTCAACTTTATGGGGGAGATAGGATCTGTCCATTCCCGAAATCGACTAACTAACCCTCACCACAAACATTTAACCAAAATTTAAAATTGATAGCTTTATTCCATCGAAAGTTATAAAGTTATGGCCTATTCGAAGTATCAAGGTCCGATTATGCCCATCTTACTAACATTGAAGCAGCTTCTTCATCTGAAGTCTACATGCCAAAAATCAGGTCCCTACGTCATTTGGTTCAAGAGTTATAGACAAAAAACCTGAAAAGTAATGCAGTACCGGGCTATCTGTGGGATAAGTACTGTTACTTTCCAACTGATCGATCTTATTTTTACAAGATAGTATAAAATGACCCTTTCGAGCCATCTACGAAACTTAGAGCTTTTCGCATTTATTGAATCCAGAGTTATAGATACAGTTAATTATTGTACATATGCAGGGGAGGTAGGCGTTTTCTTGGCCGTATCTTGCCCATTTTTATGCCAACGAACTCCTACTACGAACATTTGACGTTCCTGCGGCAGCCGGTTCTACGCACCGGAGCGACCCGTCTTACAACGGCCAAGAGCTGCCAAAACCCTTCAATGCAAGAAGGAAAGTGTGTTTGTATGTTACATGCCTTGTATCGTCTTTTTTTTTATATTCACTGGGAGCAAAACATCTCGGCGCAACTGCTCTCAGTGCTACTTCTCCGCGCCAGCATTGAGAGAAACCCAGGACCGTGAATCTGCTGCGTATGAAACAGAGTGGTCCACGCAAACGCGACTACGGTGAGATGCAATTGCTGCAATCAGTGGTGTCACCTAAGATACTGCTCTGGACTCAACCATCACAGGCACTGGAATTTCTCCTTCACTGCCAGTCAGTGTAGGAACAGAGAGCAACTAGTAGTAACCCCGTCTAACACGCCTCATCATCCAATACCATCGAGCGCTGAGACAGGTTTACAGCCATTCCCGATGACTCCTGCTAACAGTTCCCATAGGATTTCTCAACACAATCTTACGCCTGCACCACCGACTCTCATCTTCAATACGCTCTCACTCGTCTAACTCAACTGCAGTGGGTTGCAGAACAAGATCGCCGAACTCGCCTTAGTTATGGACAGACATCGCATCCAAGTTGGAGCAGCTAACTTTCTATCCCACAACACCGGAGATGAAGACGAATCCGTAGGCATGTAACCAACAAACACACTGAATTCCGACCATTGCTACAACAACAACTGTTGCAGTGAAAGCGAGCGTAGGTTTAATTCCTACCGCTATAGTAATGATTTCTGCTGTAGCAATATGGACCCACGTATGGACTCAACGTTCCTACTTGACCGGGCGAAGTATAGTCGTTCGCACCTTTGAGTGGGGTTTGATTTGAGTGTATTTCTCAGGTGGTTTTTGGAAGTGTCACCATTCATCTCAGTGGCTTTAAAAATCATTGATTTGGCAACCTTTTAGTTTCCGGGGTCCCGGCTGGGGAAATCACTTTTCACTCTGATTTTTGTCACTTTTCACTCGCGTCACTCTAAAAGTCAAGAATTTGCAAAAAAAAATTAATTTTAATTTTTATTTTTTTTTATTTTTAATTTTTTTTTTCATAACTTATACCGAGTGTTTGGAATATTGGAGGCATGGAAAATTGAAATATTTCCAAATCCCCTTGCGTGGGCTCCGCTCGCTCCGCGCTTAAGGGATCGCAACCTTCAGTATCGCACAAACATGAAGGCTCGCTTCGCTCGCTCTGCGTGCAACTGCGTTTTGATCAATTTTAAACACAACAAACACTCAGTATAAATCATTAGAACAAGAAAATAAGGGAAAAAAATTAGGATTAAAAAAAAAAATAAAAAAAAAATTGACGCGTGTGATAAGTGATAAAAAAATCCGAGTGAACGAATTTTTCCCCCTGGGCCCCGGAAACTAAAAATATCCCAGAAACAAGAGTGTAGGGTCATTTTTTCGCAAGAGTCGCTAAAGTTTTACCATTATGCCCGAACTAGATTGAACGCAGAAAGCAGCAGCAACACGCAGATCTGCTTTCGCCGCTGTCGCTGCGTTCAATCTAGGTCGTTTAAGGGAAATGCATGCTTTCTAACTTGACACTTCGCCGCCGCTGCTGCTGCATTTTGCGTTCAATCTGGTTCAGGCATTAAATTGAATAAGTGGATTTTGAGTTCGTCGTCGAGCTTGACTTTTAAATGCAATGGCTACGCTCCGCAGGGACCTAGAAATTTGTATCGGGATAGTTCTGATGGACCCACTTTGATCCGCGTCCAAATGGACGCATGTGTATGGCGGATCTAGCCTGGTATTAATTGTAATCTGTAAGAACATGCTATTCAGTTATAGCAGACATACTCCCGCTCCAAGAATTTTACTAACTACGCACTGGACGAAGTCGCAAGTTCAGACGGAAAAAAAGGAGATGATGACCAATTGCCAACTGTTCCCTACCCCGATTCCAGACAATAAATTGAATCACTAACTAGGAGACGGAGTCACCGGCATGCGATTACATTTTGACTTTGAACTTTACACCTGATATCAACTCGAGAACTTCATGGCTGGAAATGTAACAACTCCCTGGCGCTTTTCAGGTCAGAGTCTCCACAAGGGGAATTTGCAAATGTTTTACTCACCGTATTTCTTTGTCAGATCAGGAGTTTCCAGTCAAATTAGTCGGATTTGATGAAAACAAGGTGACCGCAAATCCTAAATGCGCTCAAAACAAGTACAAACAACCAGCCATTAACCCGAATTCGTCCAGTACGTTTTATGTCAGGCCGAACCGAATGTCAATCTTCGGCTGTCACCACTTCACCAACATGTTTTCTGGATGTGAATGGCAATTCCGTTCCGGCTTGTCAACAATTGGTGAAATCTAATTTCCATTTGGAGCTGCTTTCTGCATGGGAATTGTGAATGAAATTTGTTTTTCTTCAATATTCTGTTTTGAGATTTTGATTTTTGGCCCTCTATTGAAGACAATGTGGGTTTTAAACGAAGAAGTCGAAGTAATTTAAAACTCGTGCCCGCCTCATTCCCGAAAATTGTGCGCGTTGGCAGTGCACATGCTCGCCACCGCACCCTGTCGTTGAAACGTCGAAACATTTTGTCAATCGATATTTCGCCCTATCTGCTGCTGTTGGAGTTTTCTTGTATTTGATTCGTGTGAAGTAGTTCGCGGAGAAAGTGTGAATTCCTGGTGAAAACATTCCTCGTCAACATGTCGGACAACGAACAGAAAGCCATGCAACTTATGGCCGAGGCCGAGAAGAAATTGAATCAAACGCGAGGTTTTCTAGGCTCGTTGTTTGGGTGAGTGCGCTTTTCCGTCTCCTTCGTGTGTGTTCCTTTTGCGTTTCTGCCAATTTCGCTCGATTGTCGTGCTAATTGACCCTGTTTCGCTTTTGCAGAGGATCTAATAGAGTGGAAGATGCAATCGAGTGCTATCAGCGAGCTGGCAATTTATTTAAAATGGCGAAAAACTGGACGAAAGCTGGACAGGCGTTCTGCGAGGCAGCCAACTTGCATGCAAAGGCAGGCAGTCGTCATGACGCAGCCTCCAACTATGTTGACGCATCGAATTGTTACAAAAAGGTTTGTATTCGATTATTGCTGGACATGCAAAACGAAAAAGTATTACCAGGCGCTTATTCCATTATAGTCAGACTTGGAGGAGGCCGTGGGTTGCCTGCTGAAGGCAATTGAAATTTACACGGACATGGGGCGTTTCACCATGGCAGCTAAACATCATCAGAGCATTGCTGAAATGTACGAGAATGACCCCAATGGATTGGTAAGTGCTCCTGCCACTATTTATGAGTGTTATGCTATAAAGTATCATCCACAGGATCGTGCCGTCCAACACTACGAACAAGCGGCCGATTACTTCAAGGGCGAGGAATCGCTGAGCTCGGCAAACAAATGCCTTTTGAAGGTTGCGCAGTATGCAGCTCAACTGGAGGATTACGACAAAGCCATTCAAATTTATGAGCAGGTAAGGATTGCTTGGGAGTTGATAACTGGATGTGTGATGTACTCATGCGTGGGTGATGCATTTCAGGTTGCCAGCTCCTCTCTCGAAAGTTCATTGTTGAAATATAGCGCCAAGGAGTACTTCTTCCGAGCAGCCTTATGCCACCTAAGTGTAGATCTTCTGAATGCTCAACATGCTCTGGAGAAATATGCACAGCAATATCCGGCCTTTCAAGATTCCCGTGAATATAAGCTAATTAAGGTAAGTGACAAATATTTTCCAATATAAATATGAATAAGGAAAGGCGCAACGAATGTGGGAATTCTATTGGTTTGTTAACTAGTTGACGAGCTCAGTAGCCGTGAGGTCTCGGTCGCCACTCTTCGATGTTAAGTCTATAGATCAGTAGTTTATTTCGCCAGCGCGTTAATAAGATAAAAGAAAACTACCTGTTGGTACTCATTATCAGTAAAACGTCTATACGGATAGGATGTGTGTTGATAGCTATAAAGGTTGACGTTATGGACGGCAAGAGGAATATGGTTTTCGGATTACTTATGGATGCTCGGGGTCGACTTGCTTGGGGTACTATCGTTACTACTTCATTCCAGGCCTTCTCCGTGGCATCTTTCCTGGAATAACCTCTTAAAATTATATAATTCGGGGATTTCTCTACTAATTTTATATTAAACTCCCGATCACTCATAGTTTTGAAGTCGAAAGTAAACGGGTGCGAAATTAACTGCGAAGCAAACTCATTTATTGTGAGGTGAGCGCTGAACTGGTAGTTCTTTATTTATTTTTCATATTTTTCGTTCATAGACTGGACTAATGTACGGCAACGGCATGTACAGCTGTAAAACCCCAAACAAGTCCATATTTTTCCTGCCGTTCTCAACGTCAACCTTTATTGCTATCAACATTTCGACATGTACACACAAGATCCCCGCAAGCAAGCCAACTGCCGTGCACAATGACTACTTCACTCAAACGACATGCACAACGACTACGTGGCTCGGAGACTAGCATGTCGAATCTCCTAGCATCCGGTCGCGCAGCGCAGTTGTCGAGTATCCGCGACTAGAATATTTCCGTATGAGTGCCACCGTCTGACTACACATGCCAGATCTCTTAGTCGCCAGTTAGCCCAGTCGCTCGGGGATTTGAGTATCCCCGTGTGAGTAGTGCCTAAGCAATCATTTTGCAGCCGAGCGCCTCCAGATCAAGGAGAAGACCGTTAATCACGGTGTTTCACAGGAGGGAGAAAGGACTCCTCCCTGCGGAGTACCCCTATTCACATATACTCGTACGGACGATGTGCCCAGTTCAGTACAGATTACCCTTGATGTTAACATTAAGTAGACAAAAACCCTAAAGAAGTACTGAATAGTTTTTGGCGAAAAAACAATGCTTCCGTACTAAAATAGGAATAAACTAAAAAAAAAAGTCGTTTTTATCGCGCTCGGTGGCCGTGATCGTTCGATCACCGCTCTGTGCCTGTGAGTATGTAATGAACCACTTGTAATAAACCATATTATGGTCTGCTGGTGCTGCTCCCACCGGCAGATCGAAGCAGCACCTGATGAGTAGTAATCTACTGGTGGTACGAAACCAGAGGCCGAGGGTCCCATTACACCCGGATCCAGGTGCGACCGTGTGGGCGTCTGATCCGTCCGTCAACCATTCCATCCTTATCGACTATTTTTTTACTCACCATTTTTACCTCCCCTGTTTGTGTTGTCTTCCCCAGGCCTATGAATTTTTGTTAATACGTAAAGGACAGGGGCAACGAGCGGCGAAACCCCCGCCCACGTATCCCGAACTGAGCTACAGCAAGCATAGGTCGCTGCTTAGCTCGTTGAGGGGCCTTTTTCTTCGCCAGATGGCACAGCCCGATTTTCACGGTCAATTAAGCTATCTAAGTGGGACTACACACCTTCAGTTTATCGCTCAGTTTATCGCGTGTGACATCATGTCTGAACGATAATCTGTGTGAACTGCACAGTTTTGGCAGATTTTTACGCAGATCTGAGATCTGTGCATTCGGACCCTGTTTTGCAACGATAATCTGCGCAGATTACACAGTTTATCGTTCAGTTTTATCAGTTTTCTACTAAATTTCACAATGAGCATGAAACCACTAGTTTGTACAGAGATTTCGCTCTCGTACTGATATGTGAATGTTTCGTTTTGGGTGAGAGGATGATTGAGGACGGCCAATTGTGTAGAAATGTATCTTTTCTTTGGCAATGTATCTTTTTTTTTGCAATGTATCTTTTTTTCGGGTTTGCGATTTGTGTGGCTGTGAAATGCAGAATTCTTGTAGGCGAATGTATGAAAGAGGGGAATGTACTAGAGAACAGGGTGGTCATTCTGGGTTGGGCAACCCCAATTTTTTTTTTCTTTTTTACTTCAGATTCGGAATCAGCGACTGAAAATTACCTTGTAGTTCGAACCATGGCGATCGGCCATTGTCTGTAGCAGACTTGATACGTGCTTTTACGCGAGTGGCACTCGCGGTCATGTTCGTATATGTGTAGTTTCACTATAATGTGAACGTTGTGCGAGTATGTTTCAAGTGAAGATAATTTTGATTCCGAATCCGAAGTCAAAAAAGAAGAAAAAAATTTGGGGTTGCCTACCCCAAAATGGACACCCTGTTTTCATCGGAAAATACTTGTCCGATCGGGCTGGTTCGAACTATAAGGTAATTTTGGGTCGCTGATTCCGAATCTGAAGTCAAAAAAGAAAAAATTTTTTTTGGGTTGCCCACCTCAGAATGATCACCCTGTTTTCGTGGAGAAATACTCGTCCGATCGGGCTGGCTCGAACTACAAAGTAATTTTGGGTCGCTGATTCCGAATCTGATGTGAAAAAATAAAAATAAAATTTTGGGCTGCCCACCCCAGAATGACCACCCTGTTTTCATGGGGAAATAGGGCGTTGCGAGCCCCCGCATGTAGCCCTAGGTTGCCCGTTTCACTCTTTATACATGTACCTGCAGCCGTTTCGTGCTAGCATATCTGCATCCAGCATTTTTTTTTTCTGGCTATGCACCCTGACCACCCTGTTTTCATGGGGAAATACTCGTCCGGTCGGGCTGGTTCGAACTACAAGGTGATTTTGGGTCGCTGATTCCGAATCTGAAGTCAAAAAAAAATTTTTTTTTTGGGTTGCCCACTTCAGAATGACCACCCTGTTTTCATCGGGAAATACTTGTCCAATCGGGCTGGTTCGAACTATAAGGTAATTTTGAGTCGCTGATTCCGAATCTGAAGTCAAAAAAGACAAAAAAATTGGGGCTGCCCATCTTAGAATGGCCACCCTGTTCTCTAGTACATTCCCCTCTTTCATACATTCATCCACATCCACCAAAACTCAGCGCATCGTTCATCAGTAAGTCCAGCACAGAAAGATACCATAAAAGATACGATAGATCGCAGTAAAACACCAACAACACAGGAAATATAGAATAGTCGGGGACACTAAAAAGATACTTGCTCAGCCACGTATGATGTGAACACTTCGACAAAACTGATAGAACTGTACAAAATATCGGAACTAATTTAGCGAAAATCGAATGTAGCCTACACACCTTCAGTTCAGATAACTGCGCAGATTTTTCCACAGATATTAGCACAGATATCTGCGCAGTTAAACTGAAGGTCTGTAGTCCCCTTTAGGCTCCGTCCCCACGGGCATCTTCGGATGTCCACCAAACCGTCCGTTACAAGTACTAATAGAACTCTCGCAGTGCTCCAAGCTTGTCAATATAAAGACGGCGCGGATAGGAGGTGCATGCTAGCAACTGCATTTCCGAAAAGTAGATATGCTATTGAAACGTCAACAAGGCATAGAAATGCAAGAGATGTTGACGCGCCCATGCCCCTGGAGGGGTCAAGGCAATTAGAAAAGGACTTTCGGTCCTCCATCGAGGTCGAAAACTTAGTTTCATAGTAAGACCACAACCATATGTAATATTTCAAAAAATCTGTGCTACCCCATTTAAGTCGCTAGTTGTTTGTGGAATGCGTGTTTGTTACTAGGGTACCACTACCAGAACCACTACCAGACTCCAGTGTCCGTCTTTGAATCATCCGTATAAATCAGGGCGCCAACGTTATTGATCGCTTCCCTGCTCTCCCAGTCTACCCTTGGCCATTTCTGATGAACTGATGGCTCCGGCAGATAGAACCGGGTGCCGTGGAATTGTTTTTTTTTTTTTTTTTTGACAAGTGATTACAGATCAGTATGGCTTTGTCTTTCACTGTCATTCATACCTTTTACAGCGTATTGCTGCTAGGCATACGCTTCTTTGAACGAACCGATTCAGGGGCATAAGCCCTAGGATAATTTCCAGCCCAGTCGTGGTTCTCAGAGCACCCGTGATGCTTATATAGACCAATCTCTGCAATCTGGTTGGTTCGTTGACATATGTAAAATACAAATTTTGCAAGGTCCTTGATTTTTGTCCTGTTGATTGTAGGAAAAAAACTAGTGACATGGAAATTATAGGAAATTTTGTTCTTTACAAAAATGGACTTTACATATTTTGTGTTAAAATGGACTAGAATGGAGTTATAGGTGAAAAACTGATAAAAGTGCCAATTTTTCGTGGTTTTTTTCAAGATGGCGGCGGAAGCCAGGGGTGTGGAGTGATACAAACTTGATTTTTTACTACCTATACAACATATCAAACACTCAGAACTACCGGACCTTTTGAAGGCTAATCCCCCCCCCCCCTTTTTTTGCTTCTATTAATTGGGTTAATTGTTACCATAGTTAAACCATGTTCTTTCTCATTACAGACATTATGTGAACATTTGGAAGAACAAAATATCGAAGGATTCACAGAAGCCGTTAAAGATTATGACAGTATCTCCCGATTGGATCAATGGTATACAACGATTTTACTACGAATTAAGAAGGCAGCCGACGACAATCCAGATTTGCGATAAACCAATTATATTGTAATTTTCGTTAAAAGAGAGGAAAGAGTCGATCGTAAGAAATAAAATGTAATAATGTAATGAAGAAATAATTTAAACAATTAAAAACAAGAACACCTAGAATGTAAACGTGAAATATTGGTTAAAACAATGCACATAAATTAATGTGACCAAAAATGAAACAAAAAAAAACTCATGTTCTGAAAAAAAAAACTTCCGAAACAGAAAATTATAATTAAAGTAATGTTTTAATTAGTTTTACAGTTTACAACAACATGGACATAACAGTCAATATTTAACGACACCGTTTAATTCGAATGATAAGAAAACCAATTCAGCTGACAAGTTTCATCAAGTCAAAAAACAATAGCAATTAATGCAAGTAATTGTTCAGAATTAAATATAATAATATAAGTAAAGTATATTCCATACAATAAAATTAATTGACACAAAACAAAACACAATACTAGTATTGTGTAACATTGATATGTTCATATGAGTAATTTGTTAGACATGTGATGACATAACTGCAAAAAAAAATATTCTTGGCTTTGCATATTTTTGTGATATACTATTTGTTTCGTTTCTAAGGCCAGCATAACTACACTTTCTTCTTAAAACAAATAGCAGTAGTCGAATACAAGTGAATTATATCGTGTTATGGCACGTCGCGCGCCTGGATAATTAGGCTAATAAAGAAGAAATGAGATCGTGTTATACGAGTACAATAGGGTACCTAAAGAAGAGGCGTTTTAAAAAGTCGTTTATTTAACTGACCCGGTATTTCTGTTGAACTGAATTAGGCTTCCATTCGAACACGTTTCCTATGATGAATATGTGACAAACTTTTGTACGCATCAAATTGGTGTGATCATGCAAAGTGTGCACACTAACAACCGGTATCAAAATGGTGTCATCGTAAATGTCCATAGTGGAATGTTCGAAATGCATTTTGTTGTACAGAACGTATGTGTTATAATAAGTTTGGTTCCTTGCAGGATAAGGTTCTTAACTCTTTATTTAGTAGTTGATCTGTTATTTGCTGTTGTTTTCAGTGAAATATATTTTGTTATCTTTTAAATTGTTGTAGTCGCAATTCATTCATTTCTGTTTCACTAATTGAAGTATGTATGTGTAGCAGAGAGTCCCCATCTTTTTCACACACCTTGTCGACTCCACTTGTCTACTTGGTATTTTATTATGTAACCCAATTTCAATTTATCCTCGTAACTATATTGTCATATGTACCAGAATGGAAACCGAAAGGATTTGATAATTATCGGGTATGGCTATGGAATAGAGAACTAGAAATAAACTGAATGGATCACTAAATAACTCACAAGCATTATAAATACAATAGATAGAAAAGAATATGACATTGGAATTTTACGTTTAAATTTCGAATTGCATAAACAATGAAAATGGTGAAGCGATGTCAAATTTCAAACATTTAACCAACAAATAAAAATCTAAAACTTGATCAAGAAAACAGAAAAAAAAAAATAAGTAATTATATTATAAAACTCTATACTACTATAACATTATGATTCATGCTATGGGTTTCGTAATAAATAAAAATTCCTAAAAACATTCTCTACTATGTATTTAATTTGTCTTACCTTGTTTTTTTAGAGTGAACTCGAGACGTTTGTTGCAGATTTGTCATAATAGAAAATAGATATAGATCAAAAATAAATAAATACATATAACGAACAAGTAGTGCAAGAAAATATAAAGGACTGCCGATTTGAATGTATGTAGTATGGATTTACATATAATAGCATAATATTCTTTGTTTCAATTTCAAAACTGTATACTATGTATTTGTATTGGGATTTCATATTTCTCTTTAATGCTGACGAAATGATTGAATAAAATTTAATAAGTACTTAATAGATTTTGTATATTATAAATTAAAAAAAAAAAAACTGGCGCAACAGGCCAATCTGAACCATTGTCTCGAGATGAGTTAGCATCATTTCATTTTCTAGATCGTGATGGTCTAGTGCAGACTGCAGAGATGTATGATCAGCAACACGCTCAACCGAGTTATTTACCCCATAAATGGGTACTCATTTAACAGCTGAGTGGGCTCATAGTCCGACACGTAAATCCCCTTTTTATCGAAAACTACCGCATTCAGTAGGGATCGAACCGGGGCCCAGTGCGTAGAAGGCGAACGTGCTAACCGTTGCGCCATCCGGACTACTATATGTATACTATGTATGTACTATATGTATATACGAGTATGTATATTATAATTGCTTGAAATAGAAACTGTGTAGGTAGATGTCACTTTTAACTAGTCCTTAGATTTATTTCAATTTTTCCTTTTGCACGATTATTATGTACGAGGTCTGATCATGATCAAAAAACGACGGTCCTTTTTCAATTACATGTCGATGGATCGTTGTGCCGACGGGCGATTGGTATAATTGCAATTGTTGTTGGAGCGATTAAAAACTAGAAGAATTATTGGGTCGTGTGAATAAAAATTAAGCAAAAGCTAAAACTAGCAAATTTTAAGCAATAGCTGTGTTTCAGGTGAATAAAAATTTTAAGCAAAAGCTTAAACTTTTCACGTTAGCAATTGCTAGATTTTTCCAGCAAATGCTTAAAATGTGTGAATAAAACAGACCATTAGCTAGAAATAATAAGCAAATGCTACCAATTTTTTAAGTGTGCCTGGGAGCACACTTAAAAAATTGGTAGCATTTGCTTATTATTTCTAGTTGCTATTTTTGCTGCATTTATGACTTAATTGTTTAAGTGCAGACTACCATAAGTTATACAGGTTTACGGAAAACAATGTTGAGTGGTTGGCCAACTATTTTCTGGGTGAAAATAGTGAAAAAAGAGGAGGAGCCTTGCCTCCTAAGAAACGAATGGAAATTTTTCTTCGTTTTTTAAATGATCCGGGATTTCAAATTAGTGTCGCGAAGGAAGAAGCGAGTCCACCGTACCACTGTTTGCAAGGTGATAAGTGGCGTTATTCCCAAGATCGTCGTTTAGTATTTATTGTGAATTGCCGAAATATCATATTGGCGAATTGAAATGTTATCGCGACTCTTTCGTCTGAGGGTTAACCCTCTAATTATTGAAAAAGCGACAAATAATCTATAAATTTGTCGTATGGATGAGTCGCCATCGTATCGCGATTCTTTCACCTGGAGGATATCCCCTAATTATTGAAAAAGCGACAAATAATCTAAAAATTTGTCGTATGGAAGAATCGCCATTCCTTCGCCTGAGGGATATCCCCTAATTATTGAAAAGGTGACAAATAATCTATAAATTTATCGCAGAGAAGAATCGCCATCGTATCATCTTGGCAGTATTTATCTTCCAAATGATACGAAATTGTTTGCTGGGTTATAACGAGAAATAGTATGGCAGACAATTGGGGTGTTGCTAAAGTGGTGGTAGACAACGTCAAAGGTGGTAACAATTTGAGGCAAGTAAAGTCATTTGCAAATACTTGATTTTAGTACTATTTTGTATTCCGCTGCTAACACCGTGGCAGACAAGTCTGAAGTTTCGAACTTTGTATGAAAAAGGTGGACTATGACCCTACTGGAATGTAAAATCTTGATCCGGACAACACACACACACAATACACCTCACGAATGAACTATTTTCATCATTTTGACCGCGACGGCCGCAATGTTAGAAACGGAAATCTGGTTTGGTTTTTTGCACTGACACTTAGGGGAGTGTCCTGAAAAAATGTTGTTCGGATCAAGATAGTACATTCGAAAAGGGTCGAGTTATATAGGATTTTCATGTCGTAATCCACCTTTTTCATACAAAGTTCAAAATTTCAAACACACTGTACACACGATCAATAAATTTAAATAAATACTATCTATCTATGTAAATACATATGTACCTAGTCTAGCCATAAATACTGTTACAAACTTTTTGAAGCACTGTTCAATAAAAGAGGTGTTATATGTTAAGAAATCATTGTTTATTTATTAAATGCATTGTCAACAACGGAAATTGCAACAAGTTATTCGAAGTGATTGCCTTTTGCCTTTACACAAGCCTTTAATCGAGCTGGCCACTTATCTATGGAAGCACGCATGACTTCAATCGGAAAGTTGGCGACTGCATGTGTAAGAGACTTCTTTAAGGATTCGATATTAGAATCCAAGTTCACTACACTAAAAATTAAACTCAAATGATGACAAATGCATCAAGCACAAGCGTACTATAGCGATTAGCTCAATTTTTAAGAAATGCAATATAACGGTTCCTTTCTGCAGGGTTGCCAAACCTTGTAACAATATTTATGGCTAGACTAGGTATATGTCTTACAAAAAACGTTCTTTACACACCAAATTATCACAAGGAATGCAAGTTCTTATTTTTATTTTATTTTAGGTTAAGGCCCGTTTTCTCAATGTCCAGTTAAAATTCAAATTCGAGATAAAATTTGTTGTTGTTTTCCCTGTAAAATTTGACAGATGGGTTGGTGTTCCCTGGACATTGAAGGGCCTTGAAACACTTTTTCACTAGCTTCAATAAGAGTTTGTAAAACGGACATCTGCACAGATGGAAATGCTAGTGCAACGAAGCCTCTGAATTAAAATTTCTCTGATGCAGGACTCAATCGCATGGATATATGCTTAAAATACGCGAGACCAGAGGACCTTAGCGATTTAGATCAAGCCAATGATCAAAGCAGTAGTAGTTCGGATGCCGCAACGGTTAGCACATTCGCCTTCCGATCACCAGGTCCCTGGTTCGAATTCTACTGAAAGCGGTAGTCTTTTCGATAAAAGAAGATTTACGTGTCAGAATATGTCCTACTCAGCTGTTAAAATGAGTACCCATTCGAAGTAAATAACTCGGTTAAGTGTGTTTATAATTACACACCTGTAAGAAGTACACCTTCATGATCATGAAAATTAGATGATGCTATCTCAAGGCATCGGTTAATTAATTGGACTGTAACGCCACTAATGATCCCTGAACTATTTTGATAAACAATATTAACTCGCGGGCCGGATAAAAACTAGTGGCGGGCCGGATTTGGCCGGCGGGCCGCAGTTTGCCGACCCCTGGTGTAGACGATCAATATTCTTTATTACTTTTCGTTAAAATCAAATCAACAAAATAAAAATATCATTAAGGGGCACTAAAAGTGAAAGACGATGATGCTAATTGATGTTTTGATGTTGTCTTAACGTGGGCTGTGCAAAACTCAATTTCTATAGCCGAAATTGAGACACTTCAAGAACTACGGAACACGCAATAAATAGGTGCTTACAACGCACTTTTAAGCAACCTAAAATCACAGGTTTCATTCAAACATGAATTGAATTAAATTTTATAAATAAGTATATTTAATGTACACCTTATTTGAGCTCAATTTGATGTTTTAATTATTAATTTATAAGTGTCTCGATAATTTCACCATTCCGATAATTTCAACCAAGATGGTTTTTATTAGTTGAAATTATCGCGATTGTACTGTAATCAGAAATTTTATGCATCTGCCGTACAGAATAGAAAGCAATAAAATTCTTTGAATGTCAATAGTCACCAACCATACACTTCAAATAGTCGGATAGCGAAAGTAAATTTTAGAATGTAAACTAATTGATGGTCCAAAAATATGAACCTCTTATCTATAACAATAATTATCTCTTGTGTTCTCTGCATTCTTTAAAGTGTCATGATGTTGCCGTTACTTGCATGCGTGACCCAACATTGTAATCCAATAAATAGAGAGTTAAATATGTCCCACAAGGAAAATTACTAGGATTTTTCTTTAAACTAAATAATCTTTAATTTGAGATAAGTCAAATGCCCGTAAGTATGACAGTTACGCAGAAAAGGGGTAAAACTCCATTTTTTTAAATTAGATGGTTTTTCCCTTTTTCTACGTAACTGTCATACCTACGGTCATTTGACTTATCTCAAATTAAAGCTTATTTAGTTTAAAGAAAAATCGATCCTAATAATTTTCCTTGTGGGACTAATATTTAACTCGTTATTTGATGAAATACACCAAAAAATGATTATTTTTACACTTTGTAGGAACAAACGAGTAACTGACAAAAAGTGTTTTTCAAATTAGACTAGCTCCGTCGCTATTGGTTGTAGAAAAAAACTTATCAGTTGAAATTTGTAGTAAATTTTGTGCTCTACAAAAATGGTGTACCATATTTTGCGCTAAAAGAGACTGGAACGGAGTTATAGGCGAAAAACTGATAAAAGTGCCAGTTTTTTCAAGACAGCGGGGGGAGCACAGGGGGATGGTGACGCAAACTTGGATTTTTTACTACCCCACCGACCTATACAACATATCAAAAATTCAGAACTACCGCACCCTCTCCATCATTGGACTATTGGAGGATATTCAATTATCGAAGCATCTACTACTGGACCAAATAATCATAAGCAAAAGCTTAAATTTTCCAGCATTTGCTAGTAAGCAAAAGCAAAAGGTTATTCACACAAATTCAAGCTTTGGCTATTAGCAAATGCTTTAACTTAAAGCAAATGCTAAAGCAAAGACTTAACACTTGTAGCATTTGCTTATTTTTTATTCACACCACCCATTATATAGGTAATTAGTAGAAGTATGTATCCTTCTTCTACGCTGCGCTAGTAGCGCTGCTCTTATCGTTTTTGGCAACTCCAACGTAACCGCAGCTTAAATCTTATCAAACAGTATCAGTAATTCAATTCCCATTTTCACGCGTAAGCGAATGTTTCTATTTCTTTAAAGAATAAAGCATTTTTGAGTTTTGGCTTTATACTGACGATTTTTGGGCGGAGATCATTGCTAAATGATCCTTGTTATCTGTTAAGCAATGGTACACTGGACTTTTATTCTTAAAGTATTAGTGATTTTTTCCGGTTTATCAAGAGCCAACAAAACGGTTTGTACGTCCTTCGATGGAACCATCTACAATAGATCACAACAGTGCTCATACATTCACACAGACGAAGAAGTGATCTCCAAGGTCCCACCTGATAGGTATCTCACTAACCGCATCAAATCGATTTAACGTTTACGGGTTTTGTCAATTCTCAGATGTTTCGAGATTACCACGATCCTGGAAGAAAAGTCCACTGTTGTTGTCATTTCTTACAAGATTATGGCCTGACCATTTTAAGGTCCCAAAAAGTTCCCTTCCTGTAAAAGTTTGAGGATAATCCCCACGTAGTGAGTTCATGCACAACCTCATTTCAATGAATGGAAACTTTCATTTTACTGTGTGTTGCATCAACAGTTAAGAACCAACCGTTGGGTGGTACGTGTTTGTGGTCTCAACGACTGAATCCATCAGACAATGATTCTACTTATAACGAGCACTAGGCCATCCCACTACTATATTTCTAAAGGCTTATTTGTCGAAACTAGGGTATAAAAATCACAACGTATTGGGCAATTTAATCAGAAGCGTTCATAAAGGAATTGTCAAATGGTTGTAGAGTTATTCTGTCTTATTAACGTGTTCATTGAATCGTTCGGTGACTCAGCTTCGTCATTCGTTAACAATATTTATAACGTCCCTAAAGCCGCTTCTAAACGATGCTACGAACACCTTCCAACGTTGGACGCTTGATGGTTCGTAGCATCGTGTGGCCGAATGTCGAGCTACGAGCTTTCAATGTCAAGCGTCGAACGTTCGCGTTGGAAGACGTTCGCTCTGTTGATGAATTTCGTACCCGAATCAAATGAATTCGAACGTTCCAACGTTTGAACGAAACAATTACCGAACCGTTGAGCAGAAGCATTTGAAGCAATCTCGGTTGCAAGGCACGACGAATTTGGTAAACCGGATTCTTTTTTTTAAACTAAAAAGTAGCAACACGACAATACCACCATGGCGGCAGCAACAGATGCTATCTCTTCTTCCTTCCGCCATCACCGTGATAAGTAATTTCAATTTAATTTATTAATTGACAACTCGGCCAAGCCGTCAAACGTTTGAATCGAACGATCGAATTGCCGTTGCCGTTGAGAAGATACATTTGTCGCTTCAATTGCCAAATCGATGAAAATGATACGAGCTTATAGTCATTTAGTCTCTAGAAACTTGTAACATGACCTGGCACACAATACTGAGTGATTTGGTTGATTTTGAAAGACTTCTAAACCTTCATGTCCTCCCAAAGAGATAGCTATAGGTTCGCATGATTTGTTTGATTGTGCTGATTAGATACTTGAAACTGATTTGAAATCAAATCATAACATAGAAAAAGTTAATTTTAAAATATTTATAAATTTAACTCCTTCCTAATTGGTTCATGTTAAAAAAATTAGTTCCTCGCGGGCCGGATAAAAGTCAGAGGCGGGCCGGAGTTCGCCGACCCCTGGTCTAGAGTATAATATAGCATATTATAGTCAAGAGTGTGATACATCGTTTTGTAGGAAATTTTATGTACTTTGATGCGGCCTTGGGCCATTTTTGTCACTCACTCAAAATGCTTTCGTCAGTACACCAGTACATTGGTCTCATCACCTTGAATCAGAAGATACCCGTATTTGCTACGTTTCACAACATACACAAGTAAGTCCTTTTGTCCTAACCAAAGGACTCAAAATGCCATCAACAGTAGACTATAGCACATAGGGCACAAAATACCATCAACAGTAGTTTAGTGCATTCGCCTCATGATCCTCCAAATGATACTCATCTTGCCTAGATATCGCTTCATTGCCAAGAATGTCCTTTTTCCTCCTCAAAAAAGTACTCCAGTGAATCAGAGGATACCCATATACTATATACCAGGTTTGATTTCTGTTTCCACGACACTGTCCAAAAAGGTTATTCTGAGGAGAGACAATCGTTGAAAACTCAAGTACTTAAGCTGCAAACACGAGTGAGACACCAATACCCTTGAGTGAGGAAAAGAAAAAGGATATTTCGGCGATGTTATAAGACAAGACAAAGGAATGAAGAATTGTTGAAAATTATTAGTTGCAAGAACGTTGACACATATAACGTTATGGCTTGCAACAACGTTGCCACTTAAAATGTTCTGGTCAATTTGAATTTTATACAATATTTTCAAATATTTGCAAAATATTTGGCATGTTATAATTAGGGATGTGAATCCTTTCCGCTCCTGTGGCGACTCATAATTGAGAAACTATGCATGTTTCCCGTTAGATGGTATCATTTCTTCAATTTTCACAAAACAAGCGCATAAATTGTTTCTGTATCTCTCAAAAAAAAATTTATATATTTTATTTTTATATAATTCACAATCTACGCATATACATACATACATATATTACAATAATTTGATATCTTAAAATCTACACACATTATAAAGTCGCGGCAGCTCCCTACTCTTTAAAATAGATTTGGTTTTCGCACTTGACCGCAGAACAACAAAGAATTCGAACTTTTTTCCAAAATGATATAAGCAAAAGGTCGGTTCACATAGAAACGTGGTGGTGTGGCTTTATTCGCGAAAATTCCAGCTGTAGCGCCTGATGCAACCGTTCCCTCTTCGGTAACTTCAATTTGTGTTTTGTGAAATACATTTGAAATATACATAGGGTAATTCGACATCATTGGGAATTGCGCTTTGCTAGAATCGAACGCATCAAGAATGCCCATCTGGAAATAGGAAAGAACCCGATTAGAGCGCCGTATTTACGGTAACAAAGTTTATTGGTTTCATGCATACCTGTTCTAGTATTACGTTCATCTGGAAATCAGATGTGGTTGAAAAACGTGGTAGATAAACTTCTACCTCGTCATCTTCGAATTCCGTAGCGGCGCGCTTCAATTCATTTGAAATATTTGTAACGCCCATTGCAGCCATTTTTTCAATGATAGTAGTTAGAGGAACTCCTATGGAATAGAGAACGAAATGTCAATAAATTAGGCACAGGGTATAATAGACTATGGTTCATACCTTTGCGCGGTAGGAATATAATCATAACAAGCCTATCTTCCTTGCCATATGGAAGTTCGAGAACATGGCTGTCTAATTGGGCAATGGTTGTATATGGAAAGGGTCCCTTTGCATACATCATATTGACTGTTGCCACTTTCCGGCTCTGTTCGTCGTAGAATGGCTCCTGCTTTGTAAATGTCTTGTTGAACGGGAACTGGAAAGATTATACGAACAGGATTATCGTTGGCCTACTACCCATAAGAAATTTGATCTCACCTTCCACTGGCCCTTGAAGTAAATAGTCGAAACGAGAGCCAAACGTGCATTAGACAAATCACCTTCATTCACCAAGTAGTCAATTATTCCGTTTGTCGCTTTTTCAACATAACTATTAATAGACTGCTGAGCGTAGCGAGTCTGACGATAGTCTACAGGAACTACGCGGGTATCATAGAACTTTTCAAGGGCATTTTGATAACCCGGATTTAGCGGCTGATTTAAATCGGGAAAAACAGCCTGAAATGCACTGACCGTAATTGTACTTGTGTTCACGCTAATCAATAAAAAAAATCCATTAGTACATTGACCAAAAAAAAAATGATTAAAAAATTACTTGAGAACTTGTTGGATTTTGGAAAAACCATCTCGTATCGCCGAGAATTCTTGTGTAAGCCTTAAAGAATTTTGGAGTTCGCGCAATGTATTTCCGCCCGCTCCCTCGGCGCACAGTACCAAAAGGCTCCAAATTGAGAATGGCGATATCATGAAATCATAATCATCATTTTCTACACCTTTGGCTATCCTCTGAAAAGGAAGTAAAATGAATATCCCATAATATTTTTTTATATTGTTCAGCTTTAATTGACTCACCCTAAAAATGTCCAACGCAAACTGTTCTGAACCTGTCGAAAGTTTTTGTACATTTTGATCCTTTGCGACATTTACACTGGGCGTTTGGGTATTTGATCCATAAAGGCAAACGGAAAAGATAGCTAGTGCTAGAATTATTTGGTCTGAAATTTGGAAATTGATAATTTGTTAGCAGAAGTTGGGCGATTTTTTTTTAAGGAAATCTTTATATCTATTTTCCATGTTAACGAATTCATCTATAAAGGCTTAGTGCGATCATTTTGACAGCCTAGCAGAGGATTTCTTAATCTATTTTACTATATGCGACGGTGAGATGGGAAATGAGGGGAGCTCAGTGCGTTGAAGCGTCAGTCTGATGTTCCATCATGGCGGTTTTCACGGGCTCGAATCCCACTGTGGCCATGGATTCATGAGCTTCTGTTGTCTTATGGTGTAGGCGTAATAATAAGCCGCAGCAATTCACGTTTTGTCGCAGAATGTGGCTATATGACTATACTCGTAGCAGCTATATGGTAGCAACATGTATCGTATCGTCGTATGCTAAGGAAACGTCAGCTTAGCCGACGACGCTCAGCAACTTAAATAAACTGGGGTTCGCAAAGGACAAAAAACTGCCCCTAGTGGGGCATAGTGCGTCAACCACTCCTGAACGCCATCGTACTCTGTTCTGGGCAATGTGGCGTAACTCCCCAAACAACTTTCCCAGCGTCTTACACTCCTTTGTCACCGATCGACGACATGTGATTTTAGAACTCTCTCTTGGCCGGCCATTTCATGGCGTGTGAAGCAATGTAATTGGCTGCGTTCCTATTTTGGACCGTGTCGGAAGCGCGTCGACACGGTTTCATAGATACTTTGCGAAAACGGTACGATTTCAGACACCGATATGTAACGGACGGTTTGGTGGGCATCCGAAGATGCCCGTGGGGACGGAGCCTAAGGTAGCATAATTGACCGTGAAGGTCGGGCCGTGCCATCTGGCGAAGAAAAAGGCCCCTCAACGAGCTAAGCAGCGGCCTATGCTTGCTGTAGCTCAGTTCGGGAGATGTGGGCGGGGTTTTCGCCGCTCGTTGCCCCTGTCCTTTACGTATTAACAAAAATTCATAGGCCTGGGGAAGACAACACAAACAGGGGAGGTAAAAATGGGGAATAAAAAAAAAATAGTCGATACGAATGGAATGGTTGTCGGACGGATCAGACGCCACACGGTCGCACCTGGGTCCGGGTGTAATGGGACCCTCGGCCGATGGTTTCGTACCACCAACAGATCACTACTCATCAGGTGCTGCCTCGATCTGCTGGTGGGAGCAGCACTACCAGACCATAATATGGTTCATTACAGGTGGTTCATTACAGATACCAGAATCTTTTTGAAGGGCAAAAGTATCACGAATTTTTTCCGATCCGATTACCCCTTCAACGATTCCTAGAGTTTTGACAGTTCGCTCTTGACAAGTTCTGTCACTCCATTTGTAAATAACTGTTTGTGGGCCTCAAAGTGCGTATAGTGACCGGAAAGTCTGTCCTCGCTCGTAATTTTATTTGAAAATTGTGTTTGAAAGTGGAAATATCCCTTATTAAGTGGCGTATGTTTGTGTGAAATATATTCATGGCGGTAAGGGAATCGTGTCGTTCCCCGGAAAAATCACGAATCGGAGAAGGGACAATGGATAAGTAGCGGATTTACGATACTTTTAGGAACGCACCCATTATCATCAACCGCAATGTGTGACCTATCCACTGCCACGGTGTAATTAAATCTTTCGAACCGGGTCTGACTACGTCAAGGACCGTGGGTTGTCCAATGCTATTTAGCATTTTTTACTGCAGAGCAGACGAGCTTAGCTTGTAAGGTGTACAAATTCGACAGGTCATCTACAAACCTATCGCTAATTCCAAACTCTGGCTCCAAAGTTTAAAACGATTAGTAGGGCCGACTCTAGATGGTTAAAGGCCGGGTGAGACGTTCAAAGTACACTATGTCTAAGTTTGACTTGATACCAAAATGGCGGTTTTAGCATTTCCAGGGAGTTCACACGAACGTGCATTGTAAAGACCACCACAAATTGAGTAAAAACCACCAACATCTGACTGCTTTCCGCTCCAACTACTTTTTTCTGCGAATTTTCCGATTTTCTTAGTGATGACACTTCGCTTCCATCAAATTTTAGATGAAAAGTTGAGCACCGTCGTAATGATGGGACCACAAGACTTGAAACCATTTTGAAAAGGGGTTGCTAAGTTCAAAATAACGTCAAAGTAGGTAGTCAACGTGTTTTGTCAGGGTGTACTTTGAACGTGTCAACCGGCCTTAAATGGTAAAGCATATCCCCCAACAAAGCCGTTGTCGCCAAGTTATATTCTAATCATATCGCTAAACTGTTGTCGTTTTAAAGGCAAAACATCACATCACAGCTGGGTCATAGCCGGGGATGATTTCTGTAGAAATTACGAAGACGAAGGAAAGGAGCCTGATGAGTTCCTGGTGGTTACGGAACGATCCCTATTGCGATCCATGTGTGCTGTGGTAAGCACAGCAGCCCTTATATAAGGTTCACACTTGCTTCCAAAGTATCCGATCTGGCCAGTTCACTTGGTCTGAAACTGTTTGATATGTACATACAAATTTGAAACTCACCACACCTCGATTTCCGTGAACGAATTGATCTCGCGCATAGTGTTAACCCAATTTTATACCAAACCTAACCTTGGTTCATGGTTTTGTACATTAACCATTGCATACTTCTCTCCATTCCCGCTTTCAATAGACGCATGCCTTTTGAGGACCAGAAGTTGTATAGGCATGGATGTACCGTACCATTCGTTCTCCCGGAAACAAATAAAATCGGGCCCTCTCCGAACTCGACTTCTAGATCCGCCACTGGTTAGTGCCACTTTGTCCGCATCTTCAATAGTTTTCGAGATATTCTCGCTTAAAAAAAAACTAAAAAGAGAAACATCTTCGTTTTTCTGATGTATTTTTCAAGTGAGAGATGCTTTCTTTAGATAATATACACGAAATGTAGATAATTTCCATATTTTTACCAAATACCATCACTCCTGGTTTAGTGGTTACGCATATGAAAACACAATCAATAATAATATTCCGTACCATTGTCATGCCAAGCTCTACTGGCGTCCGAGACTAATTTGAGAATACGGTCACGTGCTACTCATTACTAATATACACCCAGGTGATGCTGTAACCGTATAAAAGCTCAACTCGCCGAAGAGCGGGGGTGCATGCGCATTTCTCACCCGTCTTGAGTACGTAACTATAAAACTTGCAAACTAAATTTTAAGGTACTGGCAAGAAAAATGGAAACGAACTTCGATTAAATTCTTATTTTTTTTTCACTCAAATTTTTAAAATGATTTTTTTTTTTTAATTTTACAAGTTTTGACAACCTTTTGTCCGAAAAACGGATGGACGGAGGACTGACAAAATCTTCCCTTTTTAATTTTACAAGTTTTGACAACCTTTTGTCCGAAAAACGGATGGACGGAGGACAGACAAAATCTTCCCTTTGAACCCCCTCACTCCGCTATGGTTACTTGAAGTAACTACTTCAAATTGGAAAGATACTAGAAATGAAATGTGCTCATTGTACTTATACCAAATGAAAATCAAATTTTCACCTTTTTTCGGTCGAGTGGTAAAATACAATAGCAAACAAAAGATCATGGTGCATGCACTCCATGTTATTCTATAGCTAGGAAGTGGATGTGAATAAAGGGCATTCTCATGATTACTCATAAATGCTTACCGAGAATAATTCACTTCACTGTTTTTCAGATCAAAGATAATCAAGTCTCATTCATGGTTTTTTATTTGATGAATGAGATCATGGATCCGTAACGCAATCTCCTGGCTTTATCTAAATGGGTAGGAACAATTTAAATAAATCCGCTTCGTTTTCTAGGAAACAAATAAAGTCGGGCCCTCTCCGAACTTGATTTCTAAATCCGCCACTGGTTAGCGCCACTTTGTCCGCATCTTCAATAGTTTTCGAGATATTCTTATTTTACTTAAAAAAAAAACTAAAAAAAAGAAGAAACATCTTCGTTTTGTTGGTATATTTTTCAAGTGAGAGATGCTTTATTTAGATAATATAGGTATATACAATATGTAGATAATTTCCATATTTTTACAAAATACCATCATTCCAGGTTTAGTGGTTACCCACATGAAAACTCAATCAATAATAATATTTCGTACCATTGTCGTGCCAAGCTCTACTGGCGTCCGAGACTAATTTGAGAATACGATCACGTGCTACTCATTACTAATATACACCCAGGTTATGCTGTAGCCGTATAAAAGTTCAACTCGCCGAAGAACGGGGGTGTATGTGCATTTCTCGCCCGTCTTGAATACCTACGTAACTAAAAAACTTGTAAACTTAATTTCAAGGTACTGACTGGCTAAAAAAAAATGGAACGAAATTCGATTAAATTTTTTTTATACCCTTCACGGATGTGATAGGATAACTTTGTCATGAAGTTTGCAACGCACAGAAGGAAGCATCTCCGACCAGATAAACTATTTATATTCTTGGTCAGTATGATGAGACGAGTCGATTAAGCTTCGTCTTTCTGGTTCTATGCAAACTAGTCCCTCAGTTTTCAAGCTATCGAGCTGAAATAGAACAAAGCATTCTTTCTATTGCACGCTGTATATGTACATATGTATATGTCGGAGCCAATGGAATCGGACTACTACGTCATATAGCTGCCATAGGAACGACCGGTCTAAAAATTCGACTTTGTGAGAAATTTTTTTTTTTAATCTTAAAGATATCTTTTTCAGATTTCTCACTAATCAATAGTATCTTTAGTCAAATCACATTCCCGCGAATTTAGTTGAAATTGAACTACTCTATCATTACATAGCTGTCATAGGAACGACCGTTCCAAAAGCAAGTTTTTATTAGAAAAACTTTTTTATATCTTTACCAAATTTCATATTATTCAATCATATTGACTGCCGAATCACGTTCCTAAATTTGGTTGAAATCGGCCTACTATTTCATACACCTCTCATAGAAACAGTGAAATCGGAACAAGTTTTACTACTAATTTCAAAGGGGCAAATGCACCATACTATAAGTCACAACGAAGGTATAATATCTTTTTTTCATTCCAATTTTGTAATTGATTTTTTTTTTTAATTTTAAGTTTTGGCGCCCTCTTTGTCTTAAAAACGGATGGACCGGAAGACAAACAAAATTTACCCTTTGAGCCCCCTAACTCCGCTATGATTACTTCAAATTTGAAAAGTAATAGAAATGGAATGTGCTCATTGTACTTACATATATCAAATGAAAATCAAATTTTCAACTTTTTTCGGTCGAGTGGTAAAATAGCAAACAAAAGATCATGGTGCATGCACCCCATGCAACTATAGCTAGGAAGTGGATGTGAATAAAGGGCATTGTGATGATTACTCATAAATGCTTACCGAAAATAATTCACTTTACTGTTTTTCAGACATAATTTTCAGTTGACGTAGCGCCATTAACCTGAACCACTGCGACATATGTATCTACAATTGTAATCTTAATGCGTATATGAAGCATGGTCAAAGATAATCAAGTCTCATTCATGGTTTATTATTTGATGAATGAACTTGAAATGATCATGAATCTGTAACGCAATCTACTGGCTTTATCTGAATGGGTAGGAACAATTTAAATAAATCCGCTTCGTTGACCCATCCTATAATTAGTTCAGTCTGCCTAATTAAACTTTGAGCTCGTTAATTTTGAAATGCAAAAATGCGCACACCGCTTTAACACCCACCTAGTTGCAGTTAGTCATGTATGAATCGGCTTTTCCCACAAAGCTTCGTTTTTATAAGCGCCACAGAAAAAGCGTCAACATTCCGACATTTGTTCTCTCACGGTTTTTCATCAGTCTCTTACTGGGGAAAGATGGCAAATCGCAATCGGCTTGATCTTAATATGCGTTAGGTCAGAGAACGACGAACTTCCGAGGCCGACGGTGTGTTTCACTATCCCAAATTTCAGGCATGATGTTAAGTTTCTGCCTAATAATATTAGTCAGACTTATTAGAGGTGTAGAAAACCCCGCCAGCACCATCCGCATAATTGATACATGGTGAATCCAACTACCCATCGAAATGATCACAGTATAATTTACATATGATGAAGGCAAAAAACAGGCAGTGTGGTGAAGGTCAAGCGCACGGCCTTTTGTTCAGTCGCTGCTGCGCTGCGCTTTTGATCAATCTTCACGAAAAAAGTTACCTCCGTCGTCTCTGCATTTACGAAAACAGTATTTAGCTAGTGGGAAATAGCTAAGCTATCTCGACAAAAAAAAACCAAGGTCTCTTGAGGCACGACTGGTTGTCTATGATAAACTGAAAAAAAAAATTAATCCAAAAGAGGCTCTACTCATGCATCAAACATCTGAAAAGGTATAAGCGCATCTTGTTCGCGTGAACATAGCCATAGATAGCTACAGCTAAGTTCAATTCATACTTACACTTGTTAGTGAGCATCTTGAGAGCTGAAGAAGATACGTTTCAGAACAGGAACTACGATGCTTATCAGATCACAAATGTTGGTAGGCGAAAATAACTGAATAGCATTATTCTCGAGACCAGACATGCATTTAATCGCTTTTCGCGTAAACACCAAACTCCACAACACAACACACAAAACCACAGAACAAACGCGAGTACCACAGCAATTACACAATATCAATAGCCGAAAGCAATTTTATATTATAAAGTTTGACCGACAACGAAGACGGTTTACTCAATATTTTTCGGTTCGCGTCAAACTACGTGCTCGTCAGGCGAGTAACTAGCCACACTTGAAGTTTTCTTGTTTCACTCTCGAATCTCACAAAGCAACGTTCGGGAGTTACCACTATCGGTGGTTACTCGCCGCATATTTTCCTACCTACTTGATACAATCGTCATCATATGTATTAGCATTTGCTGTGTACGACAGATGATCTCTATATTTTTTGTTGTTGCTATTGTTAGTGCTTGCTATAGCGTTAGCTAGAGAGAAGCAGCAGCCGGAACAGTGCGCGAATTAGAATGGTAGCTCATAGTCACAGTCAAAGTTTATCAGGTACTGGTATCTCTTTACGTCCAATGTTGATAACAAGAAGACTCAACCGACAAGATGGAAATCTGATGAGTCTCATTGTCGGAATAGCACCTTTTTCCAATAGTTGTCAACTGTATTCGGAAAAGGGGATTTCCCCGCCTCCTTTCCGTAAGATGATGATGATGATACATATTTATTATTGTTCATTAGTGTCACCATACACTGTCGAACTCGAACACGAACCTAGTACAAGTGGACCGGTTTTCTTCACACCTACATATATGAAGTGTGTGTGTGTCAGAGGAAATTTGTACCAGGTTCGAGTTCGAGATCGACAGTGTATGGTGACACTTACTTCCGTTTGTTAGTGAAAATTTGCCGATTAATAATTCATGAAATATGAAGTGGTATACGAGTATGAGTAAGCCATGTAAATTTCTTGCTTTTCTCTTAATATGGATATGTTTTTGCTATCGGAACACAGAGGTACTACCTCTAAAAAAGTTAATCAATTTCGCGTAACCATCCTCGTCAGTATGATTAAGTAACATAGGGGAGTTCCTGAGAGAGCTTCTTCTGCTGGAAGCAATGTTCCCTCTAGCAGAGAACACTCTCTCAGAACAACAGGCATACGACAGTATCGATTGTGGAGTACTGTATAACATCATGCTGCAATTTGGCATACCGACAAAATTAGTGCGACTGACAAAGATGACGATGACCAACTAAGTCTCACAGGTCAGGATCCATAATAGACTTACTGATCTATTTCAAACAAGCACTGGTCTGAAATAGGGCGATGGATTGGCACCGACGCTCTTCAATCTAGCACTGGAATACGCTATTCGGGCTATGAATATGGACAATAGCAAGACGCTACTCATCAAGTCGACACAATTAACAAGCGTACGCCAACGACATCAACATCATGTCCTGAAGATTGGCCGACGCAGAAAAACTTCTGCATACGCTCGATACCGCTGCAAAAGAAGTTGGACCACGTATCAACGAGGGTAAAACTAAAATAATGATACAATCGACGACAAGGACACCTGCACAATCGAGCATCAATGTGGGGGACCTCAACATCGAGTTCGTGAACGACTTCATATACCTGGGTTGCAATTTGTTAAGGAACGCCAACGAAACTGACGAAATCAAGCGACGGATACAGTTGGCTAATAAAACTTTTTTCTCGGTTCTCCCCATAATGAAATCGAATATGATTTTGAAATTTTTTCAAAATTGGAACATTTGTATATCGGAAGTTACGATAAATTTCGCAACGAGGGCGGTGTCATTTTATACGAAATTTTACGTAGTTTCAGAAAATTGGGTCAATTTCAGACTTCAATAACCCAGAGGCTGGCAAATTAGAGTTTTCCCCAGAAAATCTAGCTTTTTGACAAGAACAACAAAAAATGCGATAATTTTGTAACGGTAAAAGATAGAGGGACCATTCGGGCGGTGTTGTTCCTCTAACAGAGTGTAGAATATACCCTAGCCCTATGGCGATTTCCCCGCGGGCCACCCTGTATAATGAAAGACATATACACATGTTGGAATACTATTGACTGCAAGGATCAATCTGTAATAATGAAGCGAAAAAGATCACATATTTGGCATTTTCAGAGAAAGTACGAAAGTACAAACAAAAGTGCTGTTATCTTCATATTCTATCACCAATCTTTACTAATCTTGATTACATACTTAATTCCTCGAAAACAACATTGACTATATAAGGAACTAGGTGTGTAAATACATAAAAGCCACTAGCATCTCTCGGCTTCATCTATGTATTCCAAAAATAGGGTCGTTGTCAGTTGCCATAGTGTTATTTTTAAGTCCTCGTTAAAGCAAGATTACCCCCAGCGAGCACACACCGAGTTCAAGGCTGCCTTTCGCTTTCATATTCCATAAAACTGGGGGGACATCATTTACACTGTCGCCGCCATCCATATTCCAATTTGAGCTCGTGTGCCACACGGTTTTGCAGGAAGGTGTGATCACTTGGAGTCGAACTATGAGATGTGAGATGCATCCTCCGGGACTAGGAAATGGATCTAAATTTAGATCAAGATACACATGTATGTATGTATACGAATCTACGTTGACACTGAGCTGTTAATGCACGACAAAGACTGCGTCTAGGGAGTGAAATAGTCGTGTGCAGAACACATGTCGGTCGACGATATAGCACGGTAGTCGTGAGTTCTTGTAGCCTAGGACATGATTCGGTAGTTTTCACGGTGATCTCAAGACGGTGGTGAATTGACGCAATTTCTATAGTGGAAAATGTGATTTTTCTGGGATTATGCAAATTTTATGTGAATTATAGCTAAAATCGTGGTTATCAGTGATCAATGGATAGTGAAGTGTAGGCACGATCACACCTTGTGCGGTATTTATTGATCTAATCTGCGAGCCGTTTCACATTGGATACAGATTCCCCAATGAATGAGATAATTTTGCATAAATTATCCCTTCCCACGAAAACTAATTAATGGCTTACGTGCTCACCGGAGAGATCATTTTTGGAAACACCATTACCGACACCATTCATCAAAGTTCCCGCCATGAACCATCATCTTCATCACCATCATTACCAGCCACCTCCGGATCAATCACTTTATCCATCATCGTCAACGACAACATCACCGGATGTGTCGAATTCGATCAATTCGGGACCCTCTTCTTTGAATTCCGTATCCTATTTGGACCAGACAACTTCTTCCCCCGTGTTTGATGCCCCCAACGGTTGCGACTATGGCACCAGCTACTATGGATTTCGAACGCGTCACTTATCGTGCATCGAAGAAAATGACTCAGATTCGTTTAATTCGTTGGCCTCCGATTTTATGGAGGAATCCACACAATTAAATGCAAATGGTGCGGAAAAAACACAGTGGGAGAGCCATGACTTTAATTATGTCGAATCGATGATTGAATCGTGCAGTTCGGGACTGTATCAGAGTTTCAAGAATAGCATTGATAGCGAAACCATTCAACGGTTGAAATATGCTAGCGCCATATTGGATGGAACTCAGCCAGAGTCTTCGGGGAGTGCTGCTTCACCAAAGGCTCCATCACCGTATAATGAATTCGCCAACGAACTCATGAATAGCAACTACACAGACGACGTGATGATCAAATCATGCTATGGATCTCTGAATCAACCGTTTCAATCGGAAACTCCAAGGACAAAGTGCGAACCAATCTATGCTGTTATCGATAAAGAGATTCAGCAGAAAAATCAACGGAAAAAAATGCAGGAGATGACGGTTAGCCCTGATGCCAATTTGAAAATAGAAAATAGAACTATGTCAGGAATGTCGTCAATTACTGCGGAAAATTCAAGTTCGAAGGATGAAGTTGAGCGCAGTGTGTATTCCGAGTTTCATGACATTGGTGAGTTTCGTTTTGGCTTGTTATTTTTTTTTCCCAAGAGATTGGCTAATTGGCTTGGTACATGGACAACGATCCGATTTTCCATAGCGGCAGCAGAAGCCACCTCACATCGAATGAAGCTACTAAAAAAGCAAGTTTCCTGAAGCAATAACATAACTATATGTAACACATAAAATTCAAAATGCTTGCTGCGGCTAAAGGGTTAAGAAATCAACAAATTGTTTTATTTTATTTTTTGCTTGCAATTTCATGATATTCGCATGTTGAAGACCATGCGTGCAATTTTAACCTATTCTGCAATTGCCACTTTAAAATGAGCAGTAGAACATGTTCCGATTCTTTAACTAGAATAATTTGTTTACAATTTGAGACTAAAACAAAACTTCTAGCTGTAACATTTACCGAGATAGAGCTATTAAGGCAAAAATCGCAAATTGGTTTCGTCCACACCATGGATCACTCTTCAGAAGCTGCCTTAAATCCATGAGGGAAGCAGCTTCACCAAGTCAGGGGGTTTGTATTCCGACCTAAATCGGAATACGTCCCTGAGTGAAATGCTTACACCTTATACACCTTACACAAAACCCCCTGACTTGGTCAAGCTGCTTCCCCCATGGATTTAAGGCAGCTTCTGAAGAGTGATCCATGGTGTGGACGAAACCAAGTGACCGGGGAAGAATTGGCTTTAAGCCGATTATTTTTGTGTGGTAGTGGAGAGTGAGTTTGAGTCATTTTTGACTTAGACTCACAATGACCCACTCCACTTTTATTCTTAACAAGTATGATATGCGCTTATGCGTGAATAAACACAGTGACAATTCATTGGATGAAGATTCGCACTCGTGTCGTGTAATGCACACTATATAAGGTGTAAGCATTTCACTCAGGGACGTATTCCGATTTAGGTCGGAATACAAACCCCCTGACTTGGTCAAGCTGCTTCCCCCATGGATTTAAGGCAGCTTCTGAAGAGTGATCCATGGTGTGGACAAAACCAAGTGACCGGGGAAGAATTGGCTTTAAGCCGATTATTTTTGTGTGGTAGTGGAGAGTGAGTTTGAGTCATTTTTGACTTAGACTCACAATGACCCACTCCACTTTTATTCTTAACAAATATTGTCCACGTTAGACTTACAATCAAATGATCTTCAACTTTTCCTTAAAAGTTTTTCCATTTGGAGTATCCGTATCAAAGATCTGTGAGATTGAAAAGTGATCAAGTGTGATTTTTCTCTGAAGCCTCGAAAATTATCGTTTTATTGACTATACTCTATACTACTGAACCGAATTTCAACTTGGAGTAGTGCATTGGAAGCACGCTCTTTAATTTACTCCTACATTTTTTTTCACTCCGAGGCAACGTTTAGAAGTTATAATTATAATATTCAAAAAAGGGCTCAAATGTTTTCGCCCACCGAAAGTTAAGCTCACCGTCTGCGACCGTGCAAACTCAGTCATTCACATGATCACTTGATCTTAATCTGTCTGTCAGATACATACAAATGTGAGATATGATATATACGCTGCACCATCCGAAATTTATCTGGTACCGAAATGTCATGCTAAAATTGGTGATGCGCCCATGCCCATGGAGGGATCGCTAGGGCGAACCTAATATAAGGTTCACACTTGCGACCCAAAACACTTGATCAGGCGAGATTACCTGATCTAAAATTCTCATTTGTATGTATCGGACAGTTTTAAGATGAAATGATCTGGCTAGTTCAAGTCTTTTGGCCACAAGTCCGAAGCTTACATGACATAAGCTGGTCGGGAGTATAATGCATGTGTGATAGCTGGTACTTTGGCTATAAACATTTTTCATTTTCTATTAAAAATTAAATCTGAGTATTGTGATCAAGTTATGTTATCGCATTATTATCATATTATTATTTTTTTATTTTACACTAATTACATAATTTTGTACAGTTACGAGTACACCCCAACCAAAACCAAACCGAAGCTTCGATTCATTCCGGAGTCCGAAGCGTATATACCTAGTCTAGCCATAAATATTGTTACAAGTTTGGCATCCCTGCAGAAAGGAACCGTTATATTGCATTTCTTAAAAATTGAGCTAATCGCTATAGTACGCTTGTGCTTGATGCATTTGTCATCATTTGAGTTTAATTTTTAGTGTAGTGAACATGGATTGGGGTGACAAAGAAAATAGAATTGCTGTGATTGCACTTCATAAAGTAGGAATGCAACCAAGTGATATTTTTAAGACTCTGCATACCCTTGGTATAAGCCGAATGTTTGAATATCGGGCTATTGAAAGATTTAATGATACGTCTGGAGTAAGTGACCGTGAAAGAAGTGGCCGTCCGCGAACTACTCGAACACCTCAAGCGTTTAAAGCCGTGCGCGAGAGAATTCGCTGTAATCCTCTTCGGAAACAAAAAATTTTATCGTGTGAGATGAAAATACCCCAAAGAACAATTTCACGTATCATCAAAAGTGACTTGGGGTTGGGTGCTTATCGTAGATCTACCGGGCATTTACTAACAGATTCGTTAAAAAAAATAGAGTGGAAAAATCAAAACGATTACTTTGCCGGTACGCAAACCAAGAACACCGGAAAATTTTGTTTACGGACGAAAAAATTTTTACTGTCGAAGAAACATTTAATAAACAAAACGATAGGGTTTATGCTCGCAGTGCCAGAGAAGCTTCTCAAGTTGCCCAAAAGGTTCAAAGAGGTCATCATCCAGCCTCAGTAATGGTTTGGTGGGGTGTTAGCTACAACGGGGTGACAAAGTTGCATTTTTGTGATAAGGGCGTCAAAACGTCTGCCAAAATTTATCAAGAAAGTGTCCTTGAAAGGGTAGTGAAACCTCTCAACACGTCATTATTCAAAAATCAGCCTTGGAGTTTCCAGCAAGATTCTGCACCAGGTCACAAGGCGAAGTCAACCCAAAGATGGCTTGAAGAAAATGTTCCAGATTTTATTAAAGCTGAAGATTGGCCTTCCTCTAGCCCAGACCTGAATCCGCTGGATTACGAATTATGGTCTGTCTTAGAGCAAATGATGTGTCCTAAAAGACATTCTAATATCGAATCCTTAAAGAAGTCTCTTACACATGCAGTCGCCAACTTTCCGATTGAAGTCGTGCGTGCTTCCATAGATAAGTGGCCAGCTCGATTAAAGGCAAAAGGCAATCACTTCGAATAACTTGTTGCAATTTCCGTTGTTGACAATGCATTTAATAAATAAACAATGATTTCTTAACATATAACACATCTTTTATTGAACAGTGCTTCAAAAAGTTTGTAACAGTATTTATGGCTAGACTAGGTACTCTCGACTTGTGTAGACCTACATAGTTGTGATACTAAAAGTACCAATTGGCAACGACCATATGCATTAAAAGGGAATTTTCAATATGGACAGTTTGAACTGTGTGTGTGGATCCAATGAGAAGTTTCATCGTTCATCCATTCGGGTTTTACATATGCAAATTTGAACCAACGTTTATAGGGTAGGTTCGGGTTCATTCAGTAGGATCTCACTTACCCATTCTCAATCAAATCACTCAAAGCAACTAACTAACCCACACTACGAATATTCGCTGAATTATTCATGTCGCTATCATCATTGTATCAAAAGTTATTGCTTATTTGAAGTTTCATTTGTAGGGGAAGTAGGGGTTTCTTTAGTCGGATTTTTTATATATTTTCAATATCAATCAACAAGATCCTACTACAAACATTTGACCAAAATTTCAAGTCACTAGCTTCATTTTGTCGAAAGTTATCTCTCACTTGAAGTTTCATTCGTAGAGGAGATAGGAGTTTCTTGGGTCGGCTCTTACCCATTTTCAACACCGACAAACTAGATCCTATTATAAGCATTTGGCCAAAATTTCGAATAGCTAGCTTCATTCAATCGAAAGTTATCGCTTACTTGAAATTTTATTTGTAGGGGAGGTAGGAGTTGCTTGGGTCAGATGTTCCTCATTTTCAATACCAACCAACTAGATCCTACTACAAACATTTGACCAAAATTTCAAGTTTCTAGCTTTAATCTATCGAAAGTTAGCGTGCGAACGGACAGACCAACATGGGTAAATCGAATCAGGAGGTGACGCTGATCATTTATATCTGAGAGTATGGAACAAGAGAGGCTATCATCACAGACAATCCATACATGTCGATACCTTCCCCCATTTTTACTTGAGGTGCATTTGCTTTGAAATTAGTAGTTAAACTTGTTCCGATTTCACTGTTCCTATGAGAGGTAAATGAAATAGTAGTCCGATTTCAACCAAATTTAGGAGTGTGATTTAGCAGTAAATATGATTAAATAATATGAAATTCGGTAAAGATGTCTTCAGAAATAAAAAAGTTTTTCTAACAAAAACTTGATTTTGGAACGGTCGTTCCCATGGCAGCCATGTGATAGAGTAGTTCAATTTCAACCAAATTCGGCAAAGTGATTTGGCAAAGGATACTATTGAATAATTTGAGATTTGAGAAACATTCATTTAGAAATAAAAAAGTTCTTCTCACAAAGACCAACTTTTTGACCAGGCGTTCCTGTGGCAGCTATATGACGTAGTGGTTAGATTCCACTGGTTCCGACATATTTACAGCACGCAATAGAAAGAAATTTTTGTGCAAAATTTCAGAAAGATATCCTTGAAAATAAAAAAGTTTTGGGCCGGTCGTTCCTATGACAGCTATATAACGTAGTGGTCCGATTCCATTGGTTCCGACATATTTGCAGCGTGCAATAGAAAGAAGGCTTTGTGCAAAATTTCAGCTCGATAGCTTTAAAACTGAGGGACTAGTTTGCATAGAACCAGACAGACAGACAGACGGACAAAGCTTAATCAACTCGTCTCATCATACTGACCAAGAATATAGGTATATATAGTTTATATGGTCGGAGATGCTTTCTTCTGTACGTTGCAAACTTCATGACAAAGTTAATATACCCTATCACATCCGTGAAGGATATAAAAACTGGTTTTAAGAATTAAATAAGATTGAAAACTGTGATGCTAACCTATAGGTACAAAAAGTGCATAAATAGTCATACTTTGAAGTGGTACGATAGAAACTAGAAACTAATCTAAATAAAGAATCTTTTCCCACTATTTAAAAAAATCTTGTTGCAGATGCTTCGCAATATTACGAAACATCGGTTGCCGTAAAGGATTCAACATGTCCTAGTTGTCGTCGACACTTTGACAAGGATAAAAGGCGGAAACTGATCGATTCGTGTGGACACCAAAGATGCTTTTCGTGTATGTTCGAGAATGGAAAATGCCCGTTTTGTATTGAAAACGGTATATGCAAATATAAGCTTTCTTGTTAAGTACATAATTCCATGCCTGCACGTTATAAAATTTCAGTTACAAGTGAAACACTACATGACTCCTCGGACCAAATGACTAAATCTCAACCGATACAATCTGAAATGCTGCAATCCTACGAGTCAGTAAGGATATGTTCTCCGGATGTAAGTTGTTATTTATGATTTTTCGAACTACATCTTGCGTTCATATGCAAATATTCTGTAGAAGCACTACTCCGATATTAGCTACGGACCAACGGAAGCAGCTCTTTTGAATTCAGTCACTGCTTTCAAAGAACCCTGGTTGAATCCGAACTTTGGTAAAACAAAGTCACAACCCACTACCCCGTCTACTACACCGCGGAAAAAACAATTCAAAGCCAAAGCGCTTCGAAGACCATTTGGAGGACATCGTCGAACTTCATCTCAAGGATCAGTTGAGTTGCCCACGTCTTTAAGTAAAGGTGAGTTAAATTTGGTTTTCATATACATTAATATAAAAGGAAATTTATACCCTTTTCCCCATTGCAGAATGTTCTGTTATGGACTCGTCGTTTCACTCAGACTCAGCGATAACAAAACCATGCAAATACTCGGGGATGGCAGATTACAATAGTGGAAAATCGAGTGGTGGTAATCTGTCTCGGGCAGCATACGCAGGGCATTTGTCCTCGATTGTATTTGGAAAGATAAAATCATTGTGGAATGCACAATCGAGCAATGCGGGACTAAATCAGTTAGCAGGTGCGCTAACTTCTTATCAGCCTTTAGAGGAAGCTCTTTATAGATTGATTATTAATTTGTATTTCTGTTTTCAGATGTGGGTGAAACTGAAGATGGATCAGGCGAACAAAAACTGGATCTAGCTAAAAGTAAGTTAATATTTTGAACTTCGGGGAGATATTCTTGGTTTGTATTTTTGTACTAATTGAATGCTGTGTTATTATTATTACCCATTTAAAATATACACATTGTATAAAAACATTTCATAAAAGTAGCATCGGGTTTCGAAATATGAATATGTTTTATAGAAGGGCAATGTCGAAAAATTTGTAGTCCGGATGGCGCAAAGGTTAGTTCGCCTTCTATGCACTGGGCCCCGGTTCGATTCGATTGCAGTAGTCTTCGATGAAAAGGGGATTTACGTTACATATTAGACAACATGACAGAGTGAATAAATATCATGAATAATAACCAAGCATACTCAAATGTCTAAGTCTGCTGTATTATATTATAGTCAAAGTAAAGTAGTATGCTAAGTGTGTGGGAGAGTTTCTCCACAATATTGGGTGTACAACTTTGCTTCCGTGGTTTTTTCCTGGAATTAAAAGCTTTAATCTCAAAAAGTACAATACTTACAGATGTATTATTCAAAGTACTGTCCATCGCTAGCGACAACTTTCGCCCATCTCTCCGGCAATTTTCGGATTCCATCTCGGAAAAAGGAGGCGTCTTTCAACGCGATCCATGATTGGATCCATTTTTCGACTTCCTCGTACGAACGAAAATTCTGATCAGCCAAGCCGTGCTCCATGGAACGAAACAGATGGTAGTCGGAAGGAGCAATGTCTGGGGAGTACGGCGGGTGGGGCAAGATTTCCCATTTCAGGGTTTCCAAGTATGTCTTGACCACTTTTGCGACGTGTGGCTGAGCATTGTCATGCTGGAGGATGACTTTGTCGTGTCTCTCTTGGTACTGTGGTCGTTTTTCCTTTAATGCTCGACTTAAACGCATCAATTGCGTTCGGTACCGATCTCCTGTGATAATTTCATTCGGTTTCAGTAGCTCGTACTATATCACACCGAGCTGGCCCCACCAAATGCAAAGCATAACCTTGGCGCCGTGAATATTCGGTTTTGCCGTCGACGTTGTCATGTCCGGGCATTCCCCATGACTTTCTGCGATTTCGTTTCGAGATGGCTTGCTGAGTCGCTCCCAGTGATTTAGCTAATTCTTCTTGCGTTTGGCACGAATCTTCATCGAGCAATGCTTCCAATTCGTCGCCACTTTTAAAACGTTGAAACCACTCACGACATGTTCTGTCACTCAGAGCAACCTCACCGTAAGTAATCTGAGAGCATTCGATGAGCCTCAGCTGCAGTTTTTTTTTTCAAATTGAAGCAGAAGATCAAAACTTCCCGCAAATGACGAGAACTTGGCTCCAAAACAGACATTTTGAATCGCGAATCTTATTAAAAACGCGCAACTTTTACTAATGCGGGGATGTCGATACGTTCACAGACATCCAAACTCACTTTGTGACACTGTTGAACTACGCATTTTGACCAGCCCTATCGGGTGCAGCCGTCTGTCGGAAAACGGCGAAAGCAAAGTTGTTCACCTAATAATTAATGCTAATGGTACTCGAAAATGAGCAAGAAGCTCGGGTCATTCTACCGTTATAAATTTTCATTATATTTTTTTTCGCTTGAAATTTCATGAAGAATTGCGTGGTGAAGGGTTTATCTGGTAATTTTTGTGAAACCCGCATAGGCTTGCTACTTCAGCAGCGAAATTGTCGTACAATAAGGAAGTCTTTACCCACTAATAATGTTTTCATTATATTCGATAATTATTACAGCACCATCTAATGGACTGAAAGACGCCTTGAGCCCGGGCAAAACATCAAAAAAACCGAATCACAATATGCTTTCGCAACGATTAACAACAAGTTAGTGATTTTTCAAATTTCCCAATAAACGCATAGTAAAACTATTTATTTTCAGATCTCCGCAACATAAAAGACTGGTCAGCGCGTAAATCCGTCAAGCTTCCGCCACCATCTCAATCCCACAAGCCTGATTCAACGCCGGAGGCAATCTACCATTGTTCACAGAATGCTCTTCAATTTCTTGCGCTGAAGCCGCTGTTTTTCGAAGTTCCGCTACAAGATCCTGATTCTCCGTTTGTGGGCAGACAATGGCTACTACGTGATATATCAAATGCTCTAACAGCAACCGAAATGCCGGGCGTTCTACTCATTGGAAATGCGGGAAGTGGAAAAACTTCACTTATACTGCAATTAGTCGACTACTCGTGCTTTGGTCGAAAGAAGGGTTCCTTTCAACTGGAGAGTGGCGGCATCTACTGCCAAATAAATGTTAGTCATGATCGAATCAAATCGCTCGCTTCCCAAGTAGTGGCCTACCATTTCTGCCAGGCGGAAAATAACAGGACATTGTTGGTCCCCGATTTCGTACACTCGATAGCCGCACAGTTATGTCAGGCCCCGCAACTGTCCGCCTATCGGGAGTACCTACTCAATGAAGCGCATTTGCAAACTATTTTAAGTATAAACGAATGTATAGCGAACCCTGAAAGGGTCATGTTGAAAGGTATACTAGAACCATTAGCATTTCTAAAAGGATGTGGAAAAATTAATGTCAAACAGTGCTTTTTACTTATTGACGCACTCTGCGAAGGTGAATCCCTACAGCCGGACTATGGTTTCACTATCGCCTCATTCTTAATCAAAATGGGAGGTAATTTTCCACTGTGGTTCAAGATAATAGCCACAATTCGTAATAAGTCTGTGGATACAGTCAAAGGACTTCCTTACATGCGACTAACACTTGATAACTGGGAATCTAATGAGAACGTGCAGAAAGACATTGGAGAGTATATCTCGCATCGAGTCAAACACAGTCCGAAACCAGAAGATAGTATGAAACTCAGCCAGGAAATGGATCTCAACCAAACATTTTTCGATAATCTAATGGTGGCAGGAAAAGGATCTTTCCTCTATGTGAAACTGATCCTCGACTTGATCGAGAAGAACCGCTTCACCATAAAGTCATCAAGCGTTAAGGCCCTGCCAGCTTCACTGGCGCAAGTCTTTTTGATAAGTCTTAATAGTCAATTTTCGGGATCATCTAATTTTGAGAAGGTTTCGAATATCCTAAGTGTTTGCCTGGCTGCATTAAGCCCTCTCACGCTGAGTGAAATTTATTATTCGATTGTAGCCTTGAACAAGGACGAACCGTTCGAATGGAACGAATTCCTGAAACGGTTCAAATACCTGGAAAACTTTCTCGTGAAGAGAATAGACAACACCTACATGTTCTTCCATCCATCCTTCAGAGAGTGGCTTATGCGGCGGGAGGACGGCGAGCCTACTAAATATTTGGTTGATTGTCGTAAAGGACACTATGCCATTGCTTTTCGTTTGTCTCGGCTGCAAGCACCACTCGACTGTGAACACACCCTCGAATTAGCTCACCATATTTTAAGAGGTCGGGTTTATCGTTGCCTTCAACCAGTTCAGCATTCATTGCGCGATATTCAGGCGTACTGGCTAGCTTCCACATCCAATTCATTGTCGAAAGCGCTTGCCACATTACGGAACGTATACAGCCCGGATACTAAGATTTGTAAATTACTTCTTCTTGCCGGAGCAGACCCGAATGTCGTTGTCGAAATTCCGGAGGGATCGACAATCTTATGCATAGCGGCACGTGGAGGGATGACATCGTTAGTAAGCATTTTGGTGGAATTTGGAGCCGATGTCAGGAGACAAAATAAAAATGGAGAAACTCCACTCATTCTCGCATCAATCGAAGGACATGTGGATATCGTCCGCCTACTGGTAACCGCCAAAAGTAGCCTTGGTCAGTATGATAACGATAAACATTGTGCTCTGGTGCATGCAGCCAGAAATGGACGAGAAAATGTAGTGCAGTATTTGTTGTCGTGCGACTGGGAGTCAAGTTCACTAAAGGCAGGGGAAACCACATTCAAAGATGCTCTAAAGCCAAGTCTCCTGGAAGCGGCTGTCTATAAACATCTAAACATAATTGAAGATTTGCTGGATAGTGCGGAGGTTCCAATGAATGCAGTTGATACTGTGTCCGGCAACACGGCTTTAACGCAAGCTTCCTTCTTGGGTCACACGGAAACGGTGTCCCTTCTTTTATCCAGAGGAGCAGACATTAGCAAAAGGAATCGCGATAACCAATCTGCATTACTTCTAGCAACTCGTGCTGGACATATAAATGTGGTAGAACTTTTATTGGAACGGAATGCAGACGCCGACGAATTTGAACCAGACACTGTGAAAACTCCGCTGATGATCGCATCCGAAGAAGGGCACTTGAACATTGTTAAAGTTCTCATAGAAAACGGAGCTAATGTGGAAATGAAAGATGCGAACGGGCTGACCGCCTTATCTTGGGCGTGCCTTCAGGGCCGTTACTATGTAACAAAGTGCCTTTTGGAAAGAGGTGCGAATCTGGAAACGATGGACAACCTGAAACGAACTCCTCTCGATTTCGCATCGTACCAAGCCCCCTTACGATTAATTCAACTTTTACTGGACAATGGAGCTAAAGTGCAACATGCCGACGAGAATGGAGTGACACCACTAGATCGGGCAATTGCCTCGAAAAATGCGCCCGTCTTACAAGCATTTGTAAAAGCGGGTGCCGTTGTTGGGCCGACGACATGGGCCCTGGCCGAAGACGAACCCGACATTTTGCTACTATTGTTGAATAATGTCGTCAAAGAGGGAAATTCGCTTCTTAAGAGACACCTACTCTCGGAAGCTTCACATAAATTTCGACTGGCGCTGAACAGAATTTCAACGATAGAACATAAAACTTCGAATCCTGAAGTAGTTACACAGTTGCTGTACAATTTGTTACTCAGCCTGGCCAGGTGCAAAAGGAAGCTCAACGTAAGTATCTTATATTATGGTCTATAATTTTTGTAAGGTTACAGAATTGTTTCGTACTTTCAGGATCTTCCTGAAGCAGTGCATTTGGCGTCACGTGCAGTAGCTCTAATACCCCTGAAATACGAAGGCTTCTATGTAAGAGCAAAAGTATATTTCGTATGTGGCGACTACAACAAGGCGTTAAAAGATATCAATGCTGCACTTGAACGAGCCGACACATCGTCATTATACATAAAAGATATACTGACAAGAACTAAGGCTGACATTGAGAACAAGGATCAAGGAGTGCTGGCGAGAGAAACCACTGATTTATAGTAGACGAATGTGTATATGTTGTTAGCATTTAAATTTATGGCATTATTTATGAGAGTTGGAAATTTATTTAAAATAATAAAAGTAGCCAAAGACAAATTTGTTATTGAAGCAAAATTTGTATAACCATCTGGCGAGTAAATTGTTTTGTCCGTACGCCGCAGCTCTGTATGTAACAAACCGACACCATAGGTAATTGTTTTGACCCCTCCAGGGACATGGGCCCGCCAATATCGCTTGCATAGGTATGCCTTGTTGACGTTTCGATAGCATATAGATTAATAATTAATAAGAATTATTTAACGATTGAATTTTCATACACTTTTTCACTTTCCATTGAACATAAATGCCTCGGACATATATTTTTCTTTTTTGAGAGCAACAAATTAGGAAATAGTTATTGCTTTCACTATGCATCAAGGTTTTCTTAGATTTGTGCCAATGGAGATAGAACAGGGGGTACAAATGTGGTGTCCCTCCCATATATAATCTGAAGTCCTAGCGAATCGTCAGGAGCAATAAATTCGGGAATAGAGTAACAAATTAGCAATTAATTATCTCTTTAATTGTACATTGAATCTGAGTAAAATATATGCCGCATTTAGAAGGGGGTGCTCAGGTGGCGTCATACTTGCTCCACCATGCAAAAAACGTTATCCTTGAAATTCGGCAGGAGCAATAAATTCCGGAATAGAGCAACTAATTAGCACCAAATTATGCACCATGCCTGACGTCGATACTTAGTGGTTGGGGTGCCAGCGTAATGGACGTCAATTTAGCCTTGCTGAACGACCTCCGCTCACTCCGCGCATCTTGAATCGTAGACGAACAAACTGGCCGAAGCATCGTGAGACTCTTTTGGAATTGCTGCCGCCTTTACCAGTTCAACCCTCCAACCAACACGAACTGGATTGCATGGTTAATACGCTGACCGGTGTAATCAAGGCATCGGTATCCTCATCGTATCCTGTTAGCTCACATACAGGAAAGAAGAAATCACTGTTGTGGAACGGTAAGTTATCCCAGCTTAGGACTATATGCAGGAAGGCCTTTAATAAGACAAAAGCTTCTAGGCTGGAGTCTGACTGGCAATCCTATAAAAGGCAACTTAGCCTTTTCAAGAAACAGTTGAGAGCCGCTAAGCGTAACTCGTGGAAGAGTTTCTGCGAACGCGTGGAAGGGTGGAGCGAGGCCTCCGAGGACTCCGTAAAACTTTGTCATCGAATCCACCTCTGCCCACTTTTCTGCGGAAGCAGGATGGCTCATGGACATCGTCAAGCAAAGAATCCATTGAACTTTTGCTTGACACGCACTTTCCTGGCAGCACGGCGGCTAGCTCTGCTGGGGCCTTACATTCTTGCCATTAGACAGCATGTGATGTTGCGTCCATTCTGTCGAAAGAAAAGATTCTGTGGGCGATCGGCAGTACCACCCAAGGTTGCATACCTTCTTCTTCCTCTTCTTTGGAACCTGGCGGTCAATGGACTGCTTTTGAGATTGGAAGAGCTTGGTTTCAGCGTAACGCCTTACGCTGACGATGTTGCCATTGCTGTTTCCGGAAGATTCCCGGGACTCCTTAGTGAGTTTATGCAGAATGCTCTATACATTCTAACCGAATGGGCAGGCCACTGTGGCCTTGGCGTCAACTCCGACAAGACCGAACTTGTGCTCTTTACCAGAAGACACGAGCTGCCTCCTGTTAAGTCTCCACCATTGGATGGTAAGAAACTAGTCTTCAGTGATAGAGCTAAGTTCCTGGGTCTTGTCTTTGATAGGAAGTTCACGTGGAAGCTCAACATCCTTGAGCGGGTGAATAAAGCCACTACAGCGCTCTACTCGAGTAGGAATTGGATTGGCAAGAACTGGGGTCTGCAAAACTCCGTCAGCCAGCTTGGACACGATGCTAAACTTGCTCCCGTTTGACATATTTGGCGAACAACTGGCGGGGAACACGGCCCAGCGTCTCCGCGAAACAGGCGTCGAGTACTGGCCACTCGGCTATCCTGTGCAACCTGGGTCTCCCTTTTGGAGACTGATTACACGTCTCCAAAACAGGTTTTTGGTAGGAATTACACCAGCTTGACTCCGTCGAGAAGCCTATGGGCTGACAATGTACACTTTACCTCCAACTCCTTGGCTATCTACATGGATGGCTCTTAGACCGATGACGGAGTTGGGATTGGTATATACTCGGAGGGACTGGGAATCAACTTATCTTACCGTCTTCCCGACTTTTGTAGTGTCCTGCAGGTTAAGGTTTCGGCGATCTCGGAAGCGCTGACCTGGTTAAGGAATCATGTCGTGACTGCAAGAGACATTACTATCTATACGGACAGTCAGGATGCGATTCGCTCGCTTGACTCTGTTCTCACTACATCCAAAACTATTCAGAAGTGCCGCTCGGCCCTCATGGAGATGGGTTACTTCTTGAACATTACCCTCTGCTGGATACCGAGTCACAGTGGCTTTGCGGGCAATTGTAGGGCGGACGATCTTGCTCATGAGGGGACAATCGGTGTCGTCGATGGGGACCGCATTGACATTAGAATGCCAATTGCATCATGCAAAGTGGCAATTAAGTCCGTGGTAGTGGATAGGGCCAATGCCAATTGGCTCAACAGCAGTACTTGGCAAACGACGAGAATGATTTGGCAGAAATTCGATTCTAGCCGCTCTGCCTCTTCGCTGTCATAGAAAGCACATTAGCAGGGTGGTGGGGACTATCACAGGGCACTGCCCCATCGGCGCGCTCGCATGGAGGCTCCGTCTTCCTCATCATGACTACTGCAGGAGTTGTGAGGATGACCTTCTATGTCGCTGTCCGGCACTGGCCATCAGGAGGAAGAAATTCCTGGGCTCCTGGTTTTACTATGACCTGGAGGACCTCAACGAAATGAGCGTGTTACAGCTCAATCGCTACATTGCCAACACAGGCTGGTTCGGAACCTAGGTTTCTTCAGCGGGTGAATTGTTATTGGTGGTATCACAATGGACACATGAGAGGTCTAAGTGGGCTGTGTTGTATCATGGCAGCCCCTTAACCTAACCTAAATTCAAGTGATTTCGCACTCCCTTTGCGTGGGCCCAGCTTGCTTCGCGACTTAAGGGGTTGCAACCCTCAGTATACTGCCCTAGAACGAAGGCTTCGCTCACTCTATATGCTACAGCGGTAAAGCCACTATTAGCCAAGGCGCGGACAACGACGCGTCGTCCGGTGAGATAGGAGTATATCAAAAAATACTACCTGTAGGCACTATATAGAACTCCCACAGACGTTTATTCATGTATGGTCCCAAAACCCAAAAACTAAATACAAATTTTAGGAAAGCAATGAATTAATAATCGATGTATAGGACTTACCGTGTTTCTTGTCGCCATCTCAGTTGTATGTGTTGATGAACCACACCAAGTCGTCCTTGTGTTTCACGACTAAAGAATCGGAGCAAGACGACTTCGGTATATCTGTTTGTCAACACGAACATACGATCGATTCAATGACACTCGATCGTTTTCGTATATTTCTACAGGATACGATGATGCGCCCAATGGCTTTTTTCCCCCCAAGTAAATACATATCTCTGATAGAATTGATTGAGATTTACCGGAACACAACGACACGAGGATACTCGATATCAAAGTTACAACAAATGCATAACTTTAGCCTTTTTCAATTTCACATATATTTAAAAAAAAACCGATTATAAATTATTATTCCGTGCAAAATCACTTTTTGCCCTTTTTCAAAGAAAATCCTTGCCCGTGGAACATCTCCTCGTCTTCGTCATCGTTCGCTTTCGGAACAGCTTTCCTGTCGCTAATTGGTTTGACCGAACGATCGAATTTGATCAGTCCAATGGGATGATCGTAGTCTGGCACTCCTCTGACTGCGGTCTTGCATACGAAACGAGATCAAGTAAATATGCATTCAAAACTAATGACGGATTTATAAAAAGTACCTTTCTTATCACAGGCTCATCCAGCTGAGTGTCTTTCTTCTTTTTACCATCCAATCGGACACCCTCGCCAGAAAAAAGTGTCACAGTTTCCGTTGCTTCAGCGGGCGCCTCCTCCATAGGCGTCGGTTCATTTTTCTTTACAACTGTTGGTTCCTTGTATCCGACCGGTGCTTCGAATTCCACCTGAAAAACCGTCCTTGAATCTAGATTCGGTATGAAAATAAAATCGTGAATCGCTTACGTTCATATCACATTCAATAATGGAGACAGCATCGCCGGGTTTTGTTTCCAACACACATAGTTCATAGATTCGCTGATTGTATTTGATCGCAATCAAGTCACCGGTCGTAAGACATGCAAAATTTCTGAGAGCATTCTCTAGCACAGCCTTCGGATTCGTAATGTCTAAGAAGTCTGGATTCTGCGGCTGGAATTTCGAAAAGGTTGCTACTGGCAAGGACAGATTTTCAATGAAGAGGAAATCGCCTTCTTCGAGAAGTAAATTGCGCATCATCTGTAAGCAGACCTCATAAAAATATACGCAATAGTTTGAATTGCAGAGCAACATACCCAATGGGGCAAATAGATTCTCCCTTCGTCTGCGATAAACTCCAAAACGCCAGCATGTGTTTTACGTTTCTTCCGTTCGTTGGTCAGTCGGAATAGCATTGGATATTCAACATTTAATCTGCTAAGCTGGTCGAGAGCCGACGGTGGCATGATGACTAAAATTTAAATGGATCTTAAAATGTGTGTTTTTTGAATACGGACTGTTTTTTTTTTTACTTTTTCCTCCTTTCTCCACGTCCTGTCGTTCGTTTCCCGGCAGCATAGAAACGGAGAAGCACTTGTAGGTATTACTGAATCGGCGCCCGTGGTCCGGGAAGACCATATTGAAACTTCCAAACTAAAACAGATAAACATGTAAGAGCAGTTTGTATTATTCTGTTGTGGTCTATCAGTTACCATTTTGCTAGAATTGAAGTTAAATATCAGTCGAAAAATTATAAACAAAGAGACCGTTCGCAAAGTGACAAGTATTTGCAAATCATGTCGTTGATTGTCATCGTCAGCTGTGATTATGGCACGCGGGAGACATCTTGGAGCAATTTTGGAAACGAGCTATAAAATCGGCGCGCGTAAATTGACGGAAGTTTGAATACGTTCAACGGTTCCCTGAAAATTTATTTCTGTGTAGGGGCTAGAGGGGAGGTTTGAGTACTCCCCCACATTATCGGTGTACATATAATGCTATATTCGACGATTGTGGCGTATGCCTTGACGCCTGTCGGTGGTCCAGAGCTCGCAACCCCATGAAATACACCCAAATCGTAGTCCCCGATGGCCACCTAACAATCACCGGACACTCATATAATTTTTAAAATGTCGATGTTTCCCATGAGTTGGGACGCCTAAAATTTATTTTTACTATTTTACTTATTAACTATACCCAATTCACCCGAACTTGGAAAACATCAATTTATTTAAATTCGCATCGATATGAACGTCATACGAACCGACCCTACAGCTACAACTCAACACCGAAAGCCCTAATAGGGCCCTCAGAAGTGCCACCAAACCGTCCATTGTGTGCACACTGCACACTGACTTCTGTGTAGTCCTAAAAGGCTTTTGATTTTCCTTTTGACATAAGAGCTCCGAAATATTTTCATCATTCTGGAATCGTTTGTGTTAAGCCAGTTAGCGTTGACTTTTCGTGCATTCTGTCATCCAGCATCTTCTTGAATGTTTGTGTTGGCGTCGGCAGCTCCTAGTTCGAGGCTAGCCTCTTGTTTGGCTAGTCCGCCTGCTATTTCGTTACCTAGAACTCCGCTATGGTCCGGAACCCACCGGCGTTCCACGGTCCTAACTGCTCCCAGTGCTTGTAGATCTGCTAGGCAGTTATGCACACTGTCTTCGACTTGATAGTAACGGACTGTAGCGCCTTTAGTCCTGCTTGACTGTCCGAATGTATAACGATTCTACTCTTTTTTCCAGGGTGATATCATCACCTCGGCTGCCTTTTGGATCGCAAGCACCTCCGCCTGGAAAATGCTACACTCATTCGGCAGTCTGTAGAGTAAGTTGAAGGTTCAGCGCCTTCTTGCGTCCATGATCAACTACCGGGATCTGTCCCCTATCGGGTAGATTGACTCCGAAGTTTGTATTGAAACCTACTTGTGGTTTCATATAGTCAGTATTATTAGATGACAAACTAATACTGCAATAGTCATATGGCCTTTCTTTGAAGTGCCCTGCCTCTTTGAGCTTTAGGGCACATTTAGCAGCCTCAGATATAGGTCAATCGGAGGCAGGTTTAGAGGGGTGTTCAGAGTGAGCGAAGATACTGTCAAGGCAGGAGTGATCCCCAAGCAACATAGTCCCTGCACTCTCCCCATTTTCTGTTTGTTGCTTTTGGTGTTCAATGCTATCCACCAGACCACAGCTCCGTACGTTAGCATCGGTCTTACGACAGCCGTGTATATCCAGTGAATAATTCTCGGTTTGAGGCCCCACCTTTACCAAGCAAGCTTTGCAGGTGTAAAAGGCGATGTTGGCCTTCTTGATTCGTTCCTCGGCGTTATGACCCCAGTTAAGTCTACTATCAAGGATCATCCCCAAGTACTTTGCATGGGTTGACAAAGCTAACTCGGTGTCACCCATCTTTGGAAGGATAAATTCCTCCCTAAGTAGTCTTATGCCTGCTACAGACAATGGCCCTGCCCCGGCCATTCGGTGCCGTCGCTACTGTGTGGACGGGCGGATGGCGTTCGGTGGTCAATGCCGCGTAACCATCATTTCTGTCAATAATGATGGGCCATGGGATGGCCACAAATGGCTTCGACAGCCATTTTCCTCCACGCGACGGTCCATCGCGTACGCAACTTTTAACACAATTACCGCAATGCTACTATCATCGACCTTCTGTTGTACGCGATCCGTTTGATTATTGCTGCCGTGATGCACAGAGCGACAGCTTTAAATTTCAATGGTCCACTATGCACAATTTCCTGGTGGCCCATCGAAGACCATTGTGTGGACGGACAATATTTGAAAATATTTGAATTGACATTTGATGTGTGATGGCGGCCATCAAAGTCACCATCGCGATGGGCCATTGTCTGTAGCAGACTTTAGAGAGGAAGTGTTTCCAACGCATGGCTTTCCTCATGAATTCACCTATTACGCCCTCTCTCCGCTATGGTTCTTTTACATTAGAAGATAATATCGGAAATGGACTGCGTCAATCGTGCCTTTTGGCTGGACATCCGACACGCCCACACGACCGATTTCATACGGATTTTGCTTTTTCTACAAAAACCTAAGAAAGACATACAATTCGCCGACGTAAATACTACGTATATTTGACAACTCAAAAGGTAAAATCATGTGTATTGATTTGATGTTTCAATTTCAGTACGTTTTTCATCGCTAATGTTGCATTTCATATCAATCAATTCGATGAAAACCCATAAAAAATATATTTTTTTTTATTTTGTATATCTATTATGTACCTTAAAAATACCTATTACTATGTATAAAACGAAATAAGAAACAGGTACTATTCCAACCACTATTTGAGTACGATTTCACATTCGTTTAGCTAACAACTATGTATTTATATAGCAATTGTTAATTTATAACAAAGTAAAAACTTGCCAGTGTATTTCGAACATTAAAAAGAAAATTGATAATTATGGGTATGTGCAATTAACGGGAAAAAAGTTTAACTAACTCGATTCTAAAAAAAAATGTTTAAACAAATAAATTAAAATGGTTTGTAATAAAAAGAAAACTTTATAAAAATTCACGATATATACTCGTATTTCCGTATGAATGTGAAAAAATAGTGACTCCGAGGAGCATATATAGGATCATCATACACTCATCACTCATCAGCTCATTGATACTTTGTTGGTAAACTTTGATGTGGAGAAAACTTTTACTTTTAAAAGACCCGGATTTAGTTCTGACCACCTGTAACAAGAATGAAAATTAGAATAAATGAGTTGAATCATGCAAAAGAAAAAAAAGTAAATTCGCGGACTTGTATTGTCGAACGAAGAGCAAAGCACCAAGTAAGAAGATATGAACGAAGGCGATGACTTAAGCTTTGTACATATCTGAGCATATTTGCGCGGACGAACGCTGTGCGTGCGCAAATTTGCTCAAGTGCAATTTTTATCTTCGACACTTAGGCGCAAAAATCCGCTTCAATTGTGTATGGTGTGCCGTCGGAATGTCGTCAGAGATGAAAAAAGTCGTCCAATAGAAATCTGTCGGAATGTCGTTAGAGATGAAAAAAGCCGTCCAATAGAAATCAGAAAGATAAAAATCTGCGCGCACGCATGCTTCTACTGTACTCATTTGAACATATGTATTTGCATGCACAGCGTTCGTGAACATTAATTAATAGCTTGGGCTCATCCAGGATAAATAATTATGCTGGAAGCCTAATATACAGGAGCGAGTTAAAAAGGCCACTATTGCATTGTATCATGTAAAAAGGCGATAGGTAGGAAATGGGGACCGGTCGGTCGTGCGTCCTATTCTTATGTATGGGATAGTGGCCTAGTGGACTGCGCATCTTACAGAAGCTTGTTGGAGAAAGTTCAAAGGCTGGCGTGTGTCCCCCTCACGGGCGCTCTAAAAACAATATCCACTGCGGCCCTGCTGAACCGAACTCCTTTGGACATTCTTGCCGAACAGCTTGCTGCTGGTGTGGTCATTCGCCTTCGTGAAACTAATCACTGGACCAGATCCTCCACCGGGCATTCGGCCATTCTGAACACGAACTATACCGTGTCAAAACTTGAGTCTGAACAGAATTTCTACAGCCTGGGGCCCGATTCCGCAAGAGTGAGTTTTTTCGGTGCGCACCGAAAAAACTCACTGAAAATATTCACCGAAAATATCAGTGCGCACTGATGCAATTCAGCAAAAGCTAGTGAGTTTTTCAGTACTGAATGAATTTTTCAAACAAACGTCAAACGTGTGTAATTTTTCTGATTGCTGAAAACATCATAAAAATGGGTGACGTTCATGCTTCATATGAAATTATAGAATCGATCAATAGCATTTATTCTCTTTCAGGAGGAAAAGTCTTGTGTTTACGAGTATATTAAACTCCCAACCACGGACCATTTCACATCTAGCGTTAAATATTATCATTTAGGGAATTCACACTCCTTTTCGTATATGTCGTAATCGTGGTAAACTTCTGTCATCTCCATAGTAAAATGACAGAAGTTTACAACTTTACGACAAATACGACGTTTACGACATGAGCATGAATCCCCTTATGATCTTCTTTCAGAAATGGTCGGTCCTAGTGACCGAATGAAAACGGGATAACAATAATAATAATAGGGGGACTCATGCCCACGTTGTAAACGTCGTATTTGTCGTAACGTTGTAAACTTCTGTCATTTCACTATGGCAGAAGTTTTCGACGAATACGACGTTTACGACATTTACGACACTGAGCGTGAATCCCCCTAATATTAATTGCTAAAGAAGGCACCGGATACGGAAACAAAAACTTCTCATCTTCACTATGAATTTTTATATTTTTGTCCTTAAATTCAACACGAAGCTCCGCCCTTCATCGATTTCTGCTTTGAAAAGTAATACTCCACCTTCGTATGCAGAAATCAACAATTTAATACATAATTTATAAAAAAATATATTTTGCACTTACCAAATAGCCAGTGCAAAATATATTCGCACGGTGCGCACCGGAACTGTCAAAAAAACTCATCGCATCGTTGCGGAATCGCATTTTTGCAATTCAGCACGGTGCGCACCGAAAAAATTCATCTCACTCTTGCGGAATCGCATTTCTTCGGTGCGCACTGATTTCGGTGCGCACTGAAAAAATTCACTCTTGCGGAATCGGGCCCCTGATCCCCTCTCGTGAGGACTGAGCGGATAGCATCGCTCTAGAATCTGATGACATAAGCATCTTCACTGACGGCTCCAAGAGTGATGATGGTGTCGGGGCTGGTGTTTATTCGGAGATGTTGAATATCAGACTGTCCTTCCGTCTCCCGGATTACTATAGTATTTTCCAAGCGGAGATCACGGCTATCTACGAAGCTACGTCATGGGACATAACGTATTTTCGGCTATTGACGTAATAATTTATACTGATAGTCAATCAATAAATCGCTGGATTCTACTGCGACTTACTCGAAGACACTTGCTGAATGTCGTGCCTTAATCCTACTGATGGGAAGCTCTCTCAACATTACTCTTTGTTGGATTCCGGGCCACAGTGGCTTTGACGACAACTGTAGGGCCGATGAACTGGCCCGCGAGGGTACTACTAGCGAGGTCAGTGGTAGTTTTCGAAAGGCAACTTGCAAATTTACCTCAAAGGCTGCGGCGACGGCGAGGGCTAACATCAGGTGGAGTACTGGTAACACATGTCGCGTAGCCAAGCGTTGACCGAGAACACACGGCTACCGAGCGCGTCAGTCAGCAAAATATGTGGCATTCAACCAAAAAGAGTTGTCGGTTTTTTGTCCCATACTTCTGCACGGCGTACTTGTCTAGTGAATATTTTTACGAACGAAATCGAGCTGAATTTTGCTGGATAGGGTGCAACGAATGGCTTGGCTCATAAGACAACCCCGTTCGCAGCCCTTGATGCCATGCTTAATTTGTTTCCACTGAACATTTTTGTAGAAGAAATGGCGGCAGTCCGTCTGCGTGAAATGGGTTTGTGGGAATCATTATACACTGAACACTCATCTATATTTGAAGAAGAAGAAAATTGGACTTTCGCTCCTTGGGCCTGCTACCATGAATAGGGACGGTTCGAAGACTGACGCGGGAGTAGGATATGGAGTACATTCCGAATCGCTATAAAATTGTCTTTTCGAAACCCTGATCACTCTAGCGTTTTTCAAACTTAGTTCGCGGCGATAAACAAAACTTTAAAGCCGGCCATACACCATCCGGAATTCCTGTCCGGAAAAACTGATGAGGCCTGGCCTTCCGGTTTGCCTGAATATAGCATAGCCTGCGGGAAAAACTGATCAGGCCCGGCCTTGAGGAATTCCGGATCGTGTATGGCCGCTTCAGGCGGTCTCAAGGTGGCCAGACAGGCCTTTCAGGCGGCCGGTTGCACAATTGAAAATCGATCTTATCGCCAGAGATTCAAAGTATCTTTCTATCTATTGAATTGTACGGCATTTTACTTTCCATGGCCAAGTTTCAGAAACATTGGTACATTGAAATAAACTCCTGCAAAAATTCATTCTGATCACGCGAACGATTTTGAATTATGTATGCATCCGGCCGCCGCTCCGGCTGCCTCAAGGCCATCTGTCCGGCCGTGTGGCCAGAATTAATTTTTCCAGAACTTGGCCATGGAAAGTAAAATGCCGTACAATTCAATAGATAGAAAGAAACGGGGTTTTGCTGTATATAAAAACATTATGAAGTAGTTAACCATTTTACTTCCATCCCCGCCTTTCCAAATATACTTGTGTCAAATTTCGCTATCCCAAATGACAACGCACCGCCCTTTTTGGTTCGGTTAATCGGGGTTTCACTGTATGCGGTATCATTTTGAAGTCGCGAAACACCTTATTTTCCTCCCGGTCTCGTGAAAGTAATTATGAAAAACGACGCCGCACTCTTGGATTCGGGTATTATTTTTATATTCTGGGGGATAGCCGAAGCAGACCACTAACGTTTGGGTCCCTTTTCGCCCCCTCCCGGTCATCAGTGGCTTCCAGATGTCGACTGATAGTTGTCGACCTCTTTCTTCATCACTGAGTCCCGTATTATTGCTAGCATTTGTTTAAGGCTGAGTTCACTCATGGCTTCCACACTTATCGTGTGCTTGCCTGTCATCCTCAACCTCGTGCTAGCCAGTGATGGACATTCGCACACAATGTGTGCTGCCGTCTCGGCCTCCTCCAGGCACAGCCTGCAAACGGATTCGGTTAAACGGGATTCTATTGTATGTGGCCACGAACTAAAAACTAGTTTCTAAACCTTTACAGCGGTGTGTCTAACATAACCCAACGGAGTCTATAAGCCTCAAAGAAACGTACAATCATTTTTATACAGATAGATAGATAAATATATTTTGTACTTACTTCAAATTTCGATCCTTCAGCCTAGATTTCACTCGATTCTTTATTATGGAAACACCGCCTGTACTGTGCAATCCGCGACCCGTTATGATAAATATATATTTATATGCCTTGTTTACGCTCTTCAATTTTCGTATGTGCTTATCTATAAAAACATCTAGGCACTGTTCAGCTTCGACTTGATGTAAATAGTGCAAGTCAATAAAATTTGGATTGTTTTGGGTGATGTCATGCACGACAACAATACAATTTGCGGCTGAATGATTGTACGAATCAACTTTTTGCTTATGCAAATCAGCAATTTGTGAATAGTACACTGCCACAGCCGTGTTGCCCTTCTGTATCGCTTCCTTGGCTTTCTGATAGCACTCGGCTTTCAGCTGACTATGATGAACGGCCATATTGCGATTGGTTTCAAAGTTATGTAGTGCCAACTTTTTTGCTTCGTCATTGTTCGCATTATTGCCAGTTGCCAATGTCAAATCGAGATTTGCCTGTAAAAGCACACATCATTTATGCACCTCCAATAACTATTCATTACCTTCTCTGAATCGCCCTCCACTGTCGTCGTATCCTTTTGAGTATTATTGTCCTCTTTCGAAGATGGTTCGCCGGTCTGATTTGGAAATGTATCTTGTAGAATTTGAACGGTGTCCTGGTAACAATTGTCTAACGTGCCAAATGTCTCGAGTAAAGTTTGTTGCCCGATATTCGGAAACTGTTCAGATAATTTCAACTTTGTCAGGTGTGAAGCTAAGTCCTGGCCGTTTGAGTCCCAGCTATTCTGCCCTTTGCTGTAAAGGTGAGTTACAAGCTCTTCGCCCAATGTTTTCACGTCTGTCGGTTTCTTATTTTGCTGTAGCGAAAGCATTTTTGCAAGCTCCTCGTCGTCTCTTAACGTCTTGAACTTTTGCTCTTCGACCTGATTATAGACAGATTCGACCCATATCAAATACAGTTGGTAGGCTAAAGATTTTGGAATGAAAACGTTAGATTTCAGATCTTTTGTCATATTCTTAGGTATCAGGTCGACCTCAAACATGGTTGTTAACTGATCGATCATAGTATCGCCTAAAATAATTTCAACAACTTCATCGTCTTCGTGATCCGAACACTCGTCATCATTTTCCTTGGATTCACCTGTAGTTGGAGCATCATCGCATTCTGTCGGTTGCTCGATATTAACGGTACTCGGTTCGGTGGTGTTATTCACACCGTGACGCAAGTCGCGTATCTTTTTCGTACGTTGCGAATAATTCTGATCGCCGAGGACAAATTGCTTTTCAATCGATTTTCTGATGCTTTCCAACTCGTCGGGATTCCGATTGGTGGCTTTATCGCGCTTCACTCGTTGCTTCTTCGGACTCGTCATAGCATTCGCTTCTTCATTAACCTTATGCTCTTGGTTACAGTCGGTCGTGTCGTCCTCCCATGGTCCGAAAATGCAATTGCAATTAAAAACGGGATCAACGCAATCTTCCGATTGTTGATTGACACAAGAGTCGTCTTTTAGTAATATGTCGATAACCCAATCTATATTTCCCTGACATTTATCAAACAACTCCCAAAGTCCATCGACTTCTTTATTCGGATATATTTGACGAAGGGTTGCAAACGTTGTATTTTCATTTTCACAACCGACGGTGTGCCTTTCTACTGGCAAAATAGATTCACCTGTATCTTTTTCAGGGCATTTTTTATTTTTTGAATTTCTTATCTCAGTCCTCCATTCCTCAAGAATACGCTCTTCCATTCGATCTTCATTTTTAATTGTCTCTTTTTCAGCACCCTCTGCCCGTCGCGGTGGTTTCGGTATATTGCTTATAACCATTTGCATGTTGTCCTCAGCCTGTTTGTCTCGCCAATAGACTTCACTTTCGTTTTCATAACTCGTCCAGTTGTCGGGAACTTCGGATGAAAACACTTCATCTGATTCTTCTTCATCTTCCAATCTTCCTGTTTCGTTGGCGCTTGTGACTGGATCGTCATCATTCTGTTCGCTCACGGTTCGAGTACTCTCTACGTCGGAGAATGTTTTAGGTATGGTGGGTGGTGGAGCACGTTGAATTAAATTAGGCAATGAGCGGAATTGAGGAATAGCTACATTATATTTACTGTTCGTTGCCTGTAAATGTTAAAAATATTATTTGATTTTCATTTATTGCAATGTCAGTGTTGCAAATATTAAATTTATTTGTTTGAAAACAGTTTGAAGGGCATCTGGTGAAATATTTGTTTAAGAAATATTGAGTATTTGTATTTTATACACTAACAAAAAAGGTTTGACCATGGAGGAAATATACAATGGAGTCATCACCATCCAATTTCGTTGAAGCCGCGGAGATGATGACATGTTGAGTGCCATTGCAAGCGGAGCACGTGTTGTTGATGTTTCGATCGATTCGAGACAGTTTTAGTCTTGAACACCAGCCGGAGCTGGTCGGAGCTGCGCTAGGGTGGTCCTAGTGCGCCTAGGCAGCGTAACTTCGTTGGAAGATATGATTGATGGACGGGACTGGAGTACCGGGTTGGAGCGAAGGTCTTGGATCGATCGTCGTGCGTCTTCAGTGTGTATCGATGCAATGGCAGTCTTGTAAACTTCGTTGTCGAACGGCAGCCTCTTGAACCTTTGAACCTCCCTCTCAAGGTCCCTTAGTTTTATCCATGAGATGTTGGTTAGGATGTTCGCTGCGATAGCACCCGACAAAATATTGCTTGGACAACAGCAGGTTGTGTTGTTTGTCTGGTAGCATATTGGTTTCCTGGTGAAGGTGATCCTGGGAGAACATCAGATGGCAGCCCGTCACGGTGCGAAGAGCAGCATTTTGACAGATCTGTATGTTCCTCCAATTAGTGTCCTTGAGGTTCACCGTCCACACAAGTGCAGCATAATTTGCCACAGATCGTCCTATGGCTTTGTATGTAGTAAGCATGGTCTCTTTGTCCACTCCCCAGGAGCTGCCGGCGAGAGCTTTTAGGACCTTATTACGGGCTCTCATTCGATTGCATACCGAATAGCCGTGGGCCGATGATGTGGCCATATTATCAAGGGTAACACCTAGAATCTTCCTATGGCAGCCGGTTCTCCGTACCGGAACAAGCTGCTCTTTACGAGCGGCCAAGAGCTGCCCTACCCCCGTCGACACGGAGGATTCATCAAGGGTGTCTTGACACCGACTCGTCATCAGTAACGGCCAAAGACTGTTAAACCCCTTCAACGCCAGTAGGCGTTGCTACAACAACCTTGGCTCAAATTATGGTCAGAGTAGTGTTCACGTCTGAATGCGTACCTGTACCTGTGTTCTTAATTTTTTTTTATGATTTATTCTCATTATTTGGTAGAAAGTATGGAAAATTGCAATATTCGCAAGTCCTTTTGCGTGGGCTCCACTCGCTACGCTCGTTCCGTGCTTAAGGGTTCACAAGCCTCAGTATGGCACGCTTCGTTCGCTCTGGGTCCAACAGAGTTTTAATGAGCTTTCGAAGTAATGTTTAGTTAAGGTCGCTATGGGGATGAGCTTGTAACTTACAATTAAAGTTGCATATTTGGCCGTTATTTTTGGCAATCAAGAGCGTATAGGGATCATCACACCGACGCAGCGTGAAAATCCGCGGCGAATCCGTTGCGCCACGAATTTTCGCCGTGAATCCTCCGCGGATTTTCACGTCGGTGTGACGTTCACTTATATCTCCTAAACCGTAGCGAATTCGCTGAGAAAAGTTTCAGATTCGGTCAATTCAGGTCAGTGTACACGTAGATATGATATTAAAAACCGGGGCCCCCTTACAAAAAGATTGTTAAAATAAAATAACTAGTGCAACAGTCCCGTTTTGGACCAAAGCCACAAGATGAGTTAGCATCGTCTATTTTACTAGATCGTGACGGTGTGTTTTGTGCCGAGATGTGTGATTAGCAAAACACGCTCAACCGAGTTATTTACCCCAAATGGGTACTCATTTAACAGCTGAATGGGCTCATAATCCGACACGTAAACCCCCACTTTTATCGAAGACTACCGCATTCAGAAGGAATCGAAGGCCCAGTGCATAGAAGGCGATAGTGCTAACCGTTGCGCCATTCGGAGTCAGAACTACGAAACAAAACTTTTGTTATTTTTGAAAAATAACATTCTAGAATATGAGCCCTAGCTTAAATATGTATTTAAATGACAACAATCACTGGACATATTTTTACCTGAAACAATTGTCCCACTGTCGTTCTCTCATAACTATCTAACATTCGTTGAATTTTCTCCTTAGGCACTCCATGTCGATTCTTCGCCGCCAACTTCCCAGCACTCTTCCTCCAATGCGTCCGCGGCTCCACAATTTCCACCAAATACCCATAATTCACGGCAATTTTCACATAATCGAACATTTCCCACATTTTCGTATTTGTATTGTCGACAATGATCGGTGCCCAACCGTTCATAGCTTGAGTGCAAACTCGTCGACGATTCCAGTCGTGAGCCACGGACAAATCGTCTATTCGAAACACGTAATTGCCATTTGTATCGTAGAAATAATCGTCAGTACTGAAAATATGATTGCGATAATCAGCCGCCGGAATAGTTGCGTCGACGATTTCCTTGGCAACGTGGGATTTTCCCGAGCCCGGTGCACCACGCATCAACACTAGTACTTTATAGCCCATCAGAATTTTGTTTAAGAGCGGATCAAGGTGTTTTGCAGTGCCTCCGGGTCGTTGATTCCTTTGTGGCAACGCGTTGGGTTGGTGACGGTTTATGGGTCGCCTGCGAGGCACGGAATTGTTTGTTTTGAATGGCCACTTGGGAATGGCTCCCGTGTTACGGTTTCCCGATGCCATCTCACAAACGTTAACTTGCTCCGATGTTACAGGTTCCGAGGAATAGTTTAGACTTTGTTGGTTTTCGATCGTTGACGGTATGCTGTCCAGTTGATCTGTCTCTGTCGCAACCAGGCTGGATCCAGGCGCTGTCGGCTCCTTTTCCGAGTTGAGTCGTATGAGGGCGTCAATACAATCGTCCACTGTAATATACGTATAAATAATATTAGTCACGCGCTTCGATTGAATATCTAGTGAGAAACTGAGAGTAATGCAATGACTACGGGTTTTGCCGCGCTTTTTTGCCTGTAGAATCACGAACGAACTCACTCTTCCATTTGAACACATTGCATATAGTGGAAATGTTCTCGGAGGAGAGCACCTCGCCAAACATATCGCTCAACGTAGCCAGCATTGCATCTTGCTCAAGCTCTGCCTCGACCAAGGGCTTATCGCCCATGGTGTTTGTTATTCTACCCGTCGTCCTCGTTCCCTCTTCTGATTCCATTTCCTGCTGACTCAGTTTTTTTTTGCCACTTGTTCGGCTAGTGGCTTGTTATCAGTTGCAATCGAAACAAGTGAGAGCGACAATGACGATCAACAGCAAAGCGTTCATGTAGGAATGCAGCAGGTAAAAAATTGAATTGTAGACAAGACACAAAAAAGCATCGTCGTCGCACACTGATGACACGCGAACTTGACTTTGGACTGTATTAGCGCGGGCAATTCCGTCAGCACTTTTTCACTGTTATAATGGCGAAATGGATGTACAAGTGGCCTGTTTTTGACTATGACAGCGTTTTTGTGTGGCTTAAATCGACAAAAATGCAGGAAAATATCCCTGATCACCCGTTACTAAACCTTTGAAAACTGCAGGTTATGTGTCAGTTGTGCAGCTGATTGTGACGTGTGGACAGTGCTACCGTGCATAGCGAGAGGACGGCACTGTAAAATATACATGGCATGCAACAACAACGACGAAATGTAAACGTAGCCAAATGTTATGTACATGACGTACGAACCGTCCGCAGTGATCCGAAGAAATCCGAAGTAGTTTATGTGTCAGATCTGGTGTTTACGCTTTTTACTGCTGGTCGTGGACTACTGATTTTATCAGCGGTGATATCGAGGACCAAGCCCAGCTTAGTCACAGGAGAAGGAAAAAAAGAACTGCATTTGCTAGTAGATAAAATACAGATTTCCTGTAAACCGACAATGTCCGAATACGACAACGTACGAGTTGGCAAATTGGTTCTCAAAGGAGAGTCCAAAAAGTGAGTAAAACTACAGAAATCTTGATAATCCCTGTTTGTCAAACAAACTAATATTCACTCTGGTTCAGGACGCGATAGTGCTCGGACGCTTTTTTAGTAGTGCGCGTAGTTATTGTGTGAATTAGTGTTTTTGACCGCCATTTTGAAAAATTTATTTTCGTGAAAAAGCTGAATTATTTCAACTCCACGGGATTAAGGTAATTTTTTCCATCAGTTGTGTGACGCCTAGTGTAGGTAGGGTGAAGTAACGTGGTAGTGCCTGATTGGGGTTGGTAAAACAGCCCCAATCATGGTGCTCCCGGTGGGGGACCCCCCAGACAGGGATAAAGCCAAAAACAGTTCGGGAAGAAGATCGCGTTCAGTAACTCCGTCAAAAGATTCGATTCGAACAATCGAATCACATGTTTATGAGAAAAAAGGCACACCTATCTCTATTAGTTCACAAATGTCCCAAATGGAACATAACAGTAATAGTAACAGGGAAATATCTAACCGGGAAATAATTAACCGTTATACATACAGTAAGGATTCTACGAACGTGGAATACATAGTTCTAATCAGAACGATTAAGGAAGAGAGGATTAAAGACCTTAAAATTCACCGATTATTGGAATCGAGTGGTGTAGAGGGTGTCATTGAGGTTAGGAGAACTAACTTCAAGACAGTCAAAGTTGTCTTTTCAGATTATATGAACGCAAATAATCTTCTGTCGAACTCGATCCTCAAAGAGGCGGGTTATAATATTTATATACCACAAAACTGTGTGTCAACTTACGGGGTAATAAGATATATTGATACAGATTTTCCTGATGAGGAAATTATGGAAAAGATAAAGTCAAAAGCCAAAGTTTTAAGCATCTATAGATTCCAAAGAAGGGATAAGTTAGTTAGATAAGTTAGTTCCTACGGAAACTATTAAAATTGAATTTGAGGGTAAAGGCATTCCATATGATATTAGAGTGGGTTCTTGCTTCAGGGAAGTAACGTACTATGTTCCCAAAATCAAATTATGTAGTAAATGTGGTAGATTTGGCCATGTTGCGAAATGGTGTAAAAGCAAAAACCAAAAATGTACAAAGTGTGGAACATGTAGTGACCCCGAAAATTGTAATGTTGTTGGGTGTATTTTGTGTGGGGACAAAAATCATGGTTTTTCGGACAGGAATTGCCCGGAAGTCATTAAAGAAAAAGATACTCTTAAATTGATGGCTACGTCAAATAAGCCCAGGAACGAAGTCACTAAATTGAATAATAATAACTACTACGACATTTTAGGAACAAAGGAATATGATAACCAGTTTCCGTCATATACGAACGTATCACAAAATAATCCTACTAGAAATCTTACCCACTTGAGAGATAGACAAGCCGACTTAAATAAACTGCTAATAAGGAGAAGAACCTTCGCTTCTGCAGTGAGGAAAAGGAATTATTCAGGAATTAAACCTGATCAAAATGATAATTCAAAAATTTTTAAAAAACCAGTACCGAAACCAAGTAGTAATTTAGCATTCGCACACCCAAATGGAAATCTACCACTGTCATTTGGTAGCTTCAATACTATTACGGAGAATAGTTCAAAAACCGAAGATATTAAAAGTACAATTAAAAATTTAAAAAAAAAACCCTATCCAAAAAATATGTAAACGTATATAATGAACTGGTGGAGTTGGTTAAAAAGAACTTTGATACGAATGACCCTCACTTTCAGAGACCGTTGATTGAATTACAAACTAGAATTGAAACAATGAGTAGAAAAGAAATCAGTGATAACAGTGATAATATTATAATAGATGATGATCTTGAAATGTTTACAGATTAATTTACAGAGCCTAAAAAAGAACAAAGATACATTCGAAAGACTGTGCTATGATAAGAAAATTGTTATAGCTATGTTACAGGAAACATGGCTGATCAATGATGAACATGTATATTTCAAAGATTACCAATCCTATTTTCATAATAGGAAATTAAAAGAAGGAGACGAAAGAAGAAGAGGAGGAGGGGTTGCAATCCTCATCTCAAAGAATATCAGGAGTAAACCAATCAAACTCAACAGCCCATGCAATTACGTTGCGGCTGAAACAACAAACCTAACAGTTAACTTTGTTATTGTTAATGTATATTGTCCTCCAAGGGGGACCATTAGGAAATTTGAAACTGACCTCAGTAGTTTAGTTAATAAGATTCATACCCTTACGGGGAAAAATATTATTTTAGCGGGTGACTTTAATGCCCATGTTAAGGATTATGGTAGTGACGCTGACAATGATAGAGGCCTAATTCTAAGGGACATCGTCTCGAACCATGGTCTGCACATCTGCAACAATGGATCGTCAACTTTCAACAGGACCAATAATACACCGTCGTCATTAGATCTAACTTTTACTAATAGAGTCGACATTGTTAAGAATTGGCATACGGTTAACCTGAAAATCTTTGGATCCCACCACTTACCTATTATGTTCACTATTGAAAACCATATTCATAATTCCAAATTTAAAATCATAAATAAAGAAATGCTAATTAATAATTTGAAAAATTTAGAATTCGAGGATAACTTAAGCAGTTTTAATAAAGAGATGAACAGTTCAATCAAAAAGGCCACATTTATAACAAACAAGAAGTCGTATACTCCGAAAAGATGGTGGAACGCCAACCTTAAATCAACATTTAATAAATATAAACAAATATCGGCAAAATTCAATCGGAATAGAAACCTGGATAACTTCAGAGCTTTAAGAGCTGCGGAAAAGGATTGGAAAACTGAAGTAAAAAAGGCTAAAAATAAGGAATGGAAGGAAACCATATCCAGGATCAACAATTCGAAGGACTCTCAAGAAATTCACTCGCTGTTTGCTAACGTTAAAAGAACCCTGATAAATAACCCGGACTTTGGGTCTTGGGACTCTAACAAAAAAAATAGCTTTCTTCAAGTTTGTAAGCCGGACAATAGTCGCCCGAACACCGTTCAAACGAACAATACTAGTTCTATACCTCCTGAATTTAATACCTTTACCTATGATGAGCTGTTAATGGCTTTAAGAAATAAAAACCAATCATCAGCCCCAGGTAGTGATGGTATTTCCTACAAGGTTATAATATTGTTAGATGAAGAAAACAAAAAGAAATTTCTGAATATCCTTAATTCTTCATGGGTAGATCAACAAATCCCTAGCGAATGGAGATCCATTAAAGTCGTCCCAATCCCGAAACCAAACAAGGACCATAACCTAATTGAAAATTTCAGGCCGATTTCCTTATTAAATGTTCCTTTAAAAATCCTAAATAAAATGATCCTAAATAGATTAAATTCCTTTATTGAAGACAATAAGATTTTAAATCGCAGATCATACGCTTTCAGGAGAAAGAAATCAACAAGTCATTGCATTAATGACGTAATAAACGAAATAGAAGATAATAAATCAAAAAAATTTGTTTCTGTATGTGTTACTGTTGACTTAAAATCAGCCTATGACAAAGTGGATAGAAATGTATTAATTAAAATTATGGGAAATCTGCTAATACCTCCGGAAATCACTAACTGGGTTAATGAGTTTTTAAAAGGCCGAAGACTAACACTTGATGAAACATCAATTGACATAGATAACGGTCTCCCCCAAGGCAGTTGCCTTAGCCCGACACTTTTCAACATTATGACTAGCGGATTACATAATTTATCGGACGATACTAGTTCAATTTACCAATTCGCTGACGATTTTTTAATCATCAGCAAAGGTAAAAATGTGGGCGAAGCTATTAATAATCTCCAAAACTTTGTATCATTATTTATTAAACAGCTTAAAAACCTATGGCTCGAGATTAATATCGAAAAAACACAATTTTTTATATTTTCAATGGCAAACAGAAAGGTTCATTCGGTGATTGTCCAAGATAGAGTAATTACTAATGTCCCTGAACTAAAATACCTTGGTTTCACCTTAACATGGAAGCTAAAAGCTAATAATTACTACAAGGAGATGATTAAAAAAAATGCGCTAAACCAGCTGACTTTTAATATGATCAATAGTCAAAAGGGCGGACTTCACCCGTCCAAAGCTCTTACACTCTTTAGAACCCACATCAGACCAAAACTTGAATACGCAAGGTCAACAACTTGAAACTTGGATACAGGCCCCTTAAGAAGAATCACTTCATACTATAACACATCCCTGAGAAAATGCTTGGGGGTAACAACTTCTACCCCAATTAACAACCTATACGTCCTAGCCAATGAATTCCCGCCGGAGTGGAGGAGTTTGTGGCTGGCGGCAACGGAAATGGCCAAAAGAATAGCATCTGATAAAGAATTTGCGGAGGAGTGGAAAAGTAAAGGTAGTCACAGACACAATACGAGCTATTCCAAATGTTGTTCTCAATTCAATGAAATACTCAAAAATATTCCTACAATAAATCCAAGTTTCATTTCTAATAAATTATTCATATTTGACAAAGGTTGTAATCTGAAAATCACGAAAGATACTGATCTTTCGTATAAGAACATCAGGCATTTGACAAAATTAAAAATGGACGAAAATGAAGTCATTATTTACACTGACGCTTCAAAAGATGAAAACGGGGTAGGGGCAGCATTCTTAAATAGTATCAACCAAGTATCGTGCAAGTTCCAATTACCTCAGGACACTTCGATTGTCACGGGGGAGTTGGTAGCCATCTTAAAAGCCGTTGAGTATGCCATAGTTTGTGGTCTCAAAAGGTTCTCAATTTTCACTGACAGCAACGTAGCATGTAACATCCTTGCGGATAACAAAAATTTTTCAGCTATTGCTTTTGAGATTCAAAAACTCCTGGACGACTCAATGGTTGAGAGGATGGTTATCATCTGGATCCCAGCCCATTGTGGCATTGTCTATAACGAAAAAGTAGATGTATTGGCTAAAGATGCAAAATACTGCAATATTCACTACAACCCCCCAATGTCTCTGGACCATGCCTTAAGGCTCATTAAAAGCATAATTTTTAAAAGTTGGTTCAGGGCCAAATCTCATAAACATGACAGTCCCAAATTAATCAAACTGGTTAATAGACTGCTAATTAATCACAGCTATAACAACAAATATCTGGCCTTAATGAATATAGTTAATTCTCCAAATTGCCCGAACTGTAACACATTACAAGATAATCAACACATTATCATAGACTGCCCTAAATATAACAGTATGAGGGCCAAAATTCCGAGAATCTCTAGATACAGAGATCTGGAAAAATTCATCAAAGATTCTACCAGCGAAACTTGGATCAAAATGGCAAAAGCAATAGTTGAGTCGGAAATTGAAATTTAGTTCCTAAACAATACCACTGATTAGTCATTATTAATTTAACAATACACAACTGATGGAAAAAGTTATAATCTATTTATAATAAATTAGTCTTACAACATTTATTTACACATCGTCGCGAGTAATTTACATTATTGAATTAAAATTAAATGTTCGCAAGCCTGAATGGGTGTCATTATACTTAAGATATATTATTAAGAAAAGAGAGAGAAGATAAGATTGGAATGAAAATGCCTTATTTCATATTTATAAAATAAAACAAAAAGTACAATTGAAAGTTCAAACGGAAGTTATAAATGATTCTCTTGATCATTATCCAAGATGTATTATAGATATTATTTATGTTTAAAAAAAAAAAAAATAAAAAATATAAAGAACTTGAAATACCTCTCTCACAAGATTAAAACTTAAAAAAAAAGGAAAATAATAAAAATGAAGGAAATTATTTACAATAAATTAACTAAATATGTACACTAACGTTACTCTTCATGACCTCACATATCAAGAACTCAATGAATTACTTAGACTGGTGTTTAAAAAAAAAAAATTATCAATAATTATCAAAATGTTAGTAAAAAAAAAAAAATTTATAGAAAATTTAGATATAGTTACTCTGAACTAAAAAAGCAATTTATGTTAAAAGTGACAGCCAAGTCAGGTATAAAAAGAATTTTTTTTATACATGTAATTAATCTCAAACAACCGCTGGCAATACAACTTATTGAATTAGGTTAGCCATATTAACCAGTATATTAGCCATTCTGTCTTTTCTCTGTATAGAGTTATAGTCAGGTTTTGGCAATACCTGGTTAGATACCTGCGCACTGCGTGCGCAGCTATCAAAGGAGTAGGAAAAAAAAAACCATTGAGTCGTCCAGGAGTTTTTGAATCTCAAAAGCAATAGCTGAAAAATTTTTGTTATCCGCAAGGATGTTACATGCTACGTTGCTGTCAGTGAAAATTGAGAACCTTTTGAGACCACAAACTATGGCATACTCAACGGCTTTTAAGATGGCTACCAACTCCCCCGTGACAATCGAAGTGTCCTGGGGTAATTGGAACTTGCACGATACTTGGTTGATACTATTTAAGAATGCTGCCCCTACCCCGTTTTCATCTTTTGAAGCGTCAGTGTAAATAATGACTTCATTTTCGTCCATTTTTAATTTTGTCAAATGCCTGATGTTCTTATACGAAAGATCAGTATCTTTCGTGATTTTCAGATTACAACCTTTGTCAAATATGAATAATTTATTAGAAATGGAACTTGGATTTATTGTAGGAATATTTTTGAGTATTTCATTGAATTGAGAGCAACATTTGGAATAGCTCGTATTGTGTCTGTAACTACCTTTACTTTTCCACTCCTCCGCAAATTCTTTATCAGATGCTATTCTTTTGGCCATTTCCGTTGCCGCCAGCCACAAACTCCTCCACTCCGGCGGGAATTCATTGGCTAGGACGTATAGGTTGTTAATTGGGGTAGAAGTTGTTACCCCCAAGCATTTTCTCAGGGATGTGTTATAGTATGAAGTAATTCTTCTTAAGGGGCCTGTATCCAAGTTTCAAGTTGTTGACCTTGCGTATTCAAGTTTTGGTCTGATGTGGGTTCTAAAGAGTGTAAGAGCTTTGGACGGGTGAAGTCCGCCCTTTTGACTATTGATCATATTAAAAGTCAGCTGGTTTAGCGCATTTTTTTTTAATCATCTCCTTGTAGTGATTATTAGCTTTTAGCTTCCATGTTAAGGTGAAACCAAGGTATTTTAGTTCAGGGACATTAGTAATTACTCTATCTTGGACAATCACCGAATGAACCTTTGTGTTTGCCATTGAAAATATAAAAAATTGTGTTTTTTCGATATTAATCTCGAGCCATAGGTTTTTAAGCTGTTTAATAAATAATGATACAAAGTTTTGGAGATTATTAATAGCTTCGCCCACATTTTTACCTTTGCTGATGATTAAAAAATCGTCAGCAAATTGGTAAATCGAACTAGTATCGTCCGATAAATTATGTAATCCGCTAGTCATAATGTTGAAAAGTGTCGGGCTAAGGCAACTGCCTTGGGGGAGACCGTTATCTATGTCAATTGATGTTTCATCAAGTGTTAGTCTTCGGCCTTTTAAAAACTCATTAACCCAGTTAGTGATTTCCGGAGGTATTAGCAGATTTCCCATAATTTTAATTAATACATTTCTATCCACTTTGTCATAGGCTGATTTTAAGTCAACAGTAACACATACAGAAACAAATTTTTTTGATTTATTATCTTCTATTTCGTTTATTACGTCATTAATGCAATGACTTAGAATTAGGCCTCTATCATTGTCAGCGTCACTACCATAATCCTTAACATGGGCATTAAAGTCACCCGCTAAAATAATATTTTTCCCCGTAAGGGTATGAATCTTATTAACTAAACTACTGAGGTCAGTTTCAAATTTCCTAATGGTCCCCCTTGGAGGACAATATACATTAACAATAACAAAGTTAACTGTTAGGTTTGTTGTTTCAGCCGCAACGTAATTGCATGGGCTGTTGAGTTTGATTGGTTTACTCCTGATATTCTTTGAGATGAGGATTGCAACCCCTCCTCCTCTTCTTCTTTCGTCTCCTTCTTTTAATTTCCTATTATGAAAATAGGATTGGTAATCTTTGAAATATACATGTTCATCATTGATCAGCCATGTTTCCTGTAACATAGCTATAACAATTTTCTTATCATAGCACAGTCTTTCGAATGTATCTTTGTTCTTTTTTAGGCTCTGTAAATTAATCTGTAAACATTTCAAGATCATCATCTATTATAATATTATCACTGTTATCACTGATTTCTTTTCTACTCATTGTTTCAATTCTAGTTTGTAATTCAATCAACGGTCTCTGAAAGTGAGGGTCATTCGTATCAAAGTTCTTTTTAACCAACTCCACCAGTTCATTATATACGTTTACATATTTTTTGGATAGGGTTTTTTTTAAATTTTTAATTGTACTTTTAATATCTTCGGTTTTTGAACTATTCTCCGTAATAGTATTGGAGCTACCAAATGACAGTGGTAGATTTCCATTTGGGTGTGCGAATGCTAAATTACTACTTGGTTTCGGTACTGGTTTTTTTTTAAATTTTTGAATTATCATTTTGATCAGGTTTAATTCCTGAATAATTCCTTTTCCTCACTGCAGAAGCGAAGGTTCTTCTCCTTATTAGCAGTTTATTTAAGCCGGCTTGTCTATCTCTCAAGTGGGTAAGATTTCTAGTAGGATTATTTTGTGATACGTTCGTATATGACGGAAACTGGTTATCATATTCCTTTGTTCCTAAAATGTCGTAGTAGTTATTATTATTCAATTTAGTGACTTCGTTCCTGGGCTTATTTGACGTAGCCATCAATTTAAGAGTATCTTTTTCTTTAATGACTTCCGGGCAATTCCTGTCCGAAAAACCATGATTTTTGTCCCCACACAAAATACACCCAACAACATTACAATTTTCGAGGTCACTACATGTTCCACACTTTGTACATTTTTGGTTTTTGCTTTTACACCATTTCGCAACATGGCCAAATCTACCACATTTACTACATAATTTGATTTTGGGAACATAGTACGTTACTTCCCTGAAGCAAGAACCCACTCTAATATCATATGGAATGCCTTTACCCTCAAATTCAATTTTAATAGTTTCCGTAGGAACTAACTTATCTAACTAACTTATCCCTTCTTTGGAATCTATAGATGCTTAAAACTTTGGCTTTTGACTTTATCTTTTCCATAATTTCCTCATCAGGAAAATCTGTATCAATATATCTTATTACCCCGTAAGTTGACACACAGTTTTGTGGTATATAAATATTATAACCCGCCTCTTTGAGGATCGAGTTCGACAGAAGATTATTTGCGTTCATATAATCTGAAAAGACAACTTTGACTGTCTTGAAGTTAGTTCTCCTAACCTCAATGACACCCTCTACACCACTCGATTCCAATAATCGGTGAATTATAAGGTCTTTAATCCTCTCTTCCTTAATCGTTCTGATTAGAACTATGTATTCCACGTTCGTAGAATCCTTACTGTATGTATAACGGTTAATTATTTCCCGGTTAGATATTTCCCTGTTACTATTACTGTTATGTTCCATTTGGGACATTTGTGAACTAATAGAGATAGGTGTGCCTTTTTTCTCATAAACATGTGATTCGATTGTTCGAATCGGATCTTTTGACGGAGTTACTGAACGCGATCTTCTTCCCGAACTGTTTTTGGCTTTATCCCTATCTGGGGGGTCCCCCACCGGGAGCACCATGATTGGGGCTGTTTTACCAACCCCAATCAGGCACTACCACGTTACTTCACCCTACCTACACTAGGCGTCACACAACTGATGGAAAAAATTACCTTAATCCCGTGGAGTTGAAATAATTCAGCTTTTTCACGAAAATAAATTTTTCAAAATGGCGGTCAAAAACACTAATTCACACAATAACTACGCGCACTACTAAAAAAGCGTCCGAGCACTATCGCGTCCTGAACCAGAGTGCGACTCAATGGTTGAGAGGATGGTTATCATCTGGATCCCAGCCCATTGTGGCATTGTCTATAACGAAAAAGTAGATGTATTGGCTAAAGATGCAAAATACTGCAATATTCACTACAACCCCCCAATGTCTCTGGACCATGCCTTAAGGCTCATTAAAAGCATAATTTTTAAAAAATGGCAACAGTCATATGACTCAGACAATAAAGGGAGGTTCTTCCACAGAATTGTGAGCAACGTTGATCATAAAAGTTGGTTCAGGGCCAAATCTCATAAACATGACAGTCCCAAATTAATCAAACTGGTTAATAGACTGATAACAACAAATATCTGGCCTTAATGAATATAGTTAATTCTCCAAATTGCCCGAACTGTAACACATTACAAGATAATCAACACATTATCATAGACTGCCCTAAATATAACAGTATGAGGGCCAAAATTCCGAGAATCTCTAGATACAGAGATCTGGAAAAATTCATCAAAGATTCTACCAGCGAAACTTGGATCAAAATGGCAAAAGCAATAGTTGAGTCGGAAATTGAAATTTAGTTCCTAAACAATACCACTGATTAGTCATTATTAATTTAACAATACACAACTGATGGAAAAAGTTATAATCTATTTATAATAAATTAGTCTTACAACATTTATTTACACATCGTCGCGAGTAATTTACATTATTGAATTAAAATTAAATGTTCGCAAGCCTGAATGGGTGTCATTATACTTAAGATATATTATTAAGAAAAGAGAGAGAAGATAAGATTGGAATGAAAATGCCTTATTTCATATTTATAAAATAAAACAAAAAGTACAATTGAAAGTTCAAACGGAAGTTATAAATGATTCTCTTGATCATTATCCAAGATGTATTATAGATATTATTTATGTTTAAAAAATAAAAAATATAAAGAACTTGAAATACCTCTCTCACAAGATTAAAACTTAAAAAAAAAGGAAAATAATAAAAATGAAGGAAATTATTTACAATAAATTAACTAAATATGTACACTAACGTTACTCTTCATGACCTCACATATCAAGAACTCAATGAATTACTTAGACTGTTGTTTAAAAAAAAAAAATTATCAATAATTATCAAAATGTTAGTTAGTAAAAAAAAAAAAAAAAAAAAATTTATAGAAAATTAACATATAGTTACTCTGAACTAAAAAAGCAATTTATGTTAAAAGTGACAGCCAAGTCAGGTATAAAAAGAATTTTTTTTATACATGTAATTAATCTCAAACAACCGCTGGCAATACAACTTATTGAATTAGGTTAGCCATATTAACCAGTATATTAGCCATTCTGTCTTTTCTCTGTATAGAGTTATAGTCAGGTTTTGGCAATACCTGGTTAGATACCTGCGCACTGTGTGCGCAGCTATCAAAGGAGAAGGAAAAAAAAAACAAACTAATATTTGAATAATGATTTTCTTATTCCACTTTGGACGCATTCAGACGAAAGAAACATAAGCACAAGAGCAAAGAAGAAAAGGACGTCGCCAAAAAGAAAAAGATCGCCGTGGACGAGGATGCTCTGAAACATGGTAATTGGCGCAAAGCGACCAAGCCCAGTGACATTACGGGCACGATCGCCATTGAAATTGGTTCGCAAACTTACGTTAAGGCGCTGGACAATGGTCTGTTTACGTTGGGTGCCCCACATCGTGAAGGCGAGCCGCCCGCCCCCGAGGAGATTCTAACAGCCATCCAAATCAATGGAGCCAAGTTGGCCTTTAAATCTGGTTACGGGAAGTATTTGAGAATTGAAAAGGATGGAATGGTTACGGGACGTTCGGATGCCGTTGGGAGTATGGAACAATGGGAATGTGTGTTTCAGGTAAGTTTAGTAGTAAAATTGTCCTTCAGTTTTCCTTTTCAGAGTATTTGTTACCTATAAGTATGTTGGATGTTTCGGATGATCGCACACAACGTTGTAAAGCGTAAATTTTTGAAGATATCTATGATTGGGAGGGGTTCCTCTGCGAGTTAAGCAGTGAATCGTACTTGTTGTGACTCAGTTTGTAATGAGCCATATTGTGGTCTGGTCGTGCTGCTTCCACCGGCAGATCGAAGTTAGCACCAGATGAGTAGTGATCTGTCGGCGGTACGAAACCAGGGGCCGAGGGTCCCATTACACCTGGATCCCAATGCGAGCGCGAGAGCAATCGATCCATCCGCCAACCATTCCATCCCTATCGCTTCAGTTTTTTTTATTTCCAATTTTTTCCCCCCATGTTTGTGTTGTTTTCTCCAGGCCAATGAATTTTTATCAATACGTAAAGGACAGGGGCAACGAGCGGCGAAGACCCCGCCCACGTTTCCCGAACTGAGCTCCAGCAAGAATAGGCCGTTGCTTTGCTCATTGAGGGGCCTTTTTTTCGTCAAATGGCACGGCCCGACCTTCACGGTCATGATGCTACCTTACGCTCCGTCCTCACGGGCATCTTCGGATGCCCAACAAACCGTCCTTTATAATTTCGTAACATGAGAGTGTGAGCCAGTTGACGGCCAATGCCTCCCTTTTAAAATTATTTTTGCTATATTCGTCCTCCGTGTGTATCGTCTTATCCATGCCCGATAGTTTAATTGAATTATAATGGTTTGGGACAACGAGAGGACAAAAAGCCTCACCCTCATCTCCCAATATTGCGTTACAATAAGTTCTTGCCGACATTTAAAATGGTTGTTCGCCTGATAGTGATGGCGGACCTTTTACGTTTTTCGGTCAACTTTGATTTTGTTCGTACGAACACCTTCTGGTGTCCTCAACATCATCCATCAAGGGGTTACAGCTACAGCAACAGCTGATATTCTATCTCAAATCGACAAATTAGATTAAGTTCCGTTACAATGATACTAAAACTGCAAGACGAGCATAGAGAAAGGACTTTTTGATCTAGCTAGTATTCAGTCATAACTAAAGATAGGACAGAGGCAGGTAGCATTTGGTGCAGGTTTTTTTTTATCTTCAGTCAAAGCGTTGGATCCGTGTACTCTGCATACTTCGTTTTTACATTTGAAACTTTTATCAACTACAACAGGTCTAGCGGAATTCGGTAGTGGGTCTCTAAAGGAAATTACACGAAAGGACGCCGTACACCACTAATTAAGTGAAGGATATAAGTCGTCATACTCAACAGTGAAATTGCATCAGTTGTCTTTCGTGTTATTGAATTTGGTTATCTAGTCCAACTGTTGCTAAAAATAATAATTAGCGACAAAGCGAAACACGCCCGTTTTCGATAAGATGCAAGATATACCCGATATTTATTGACAGTGGATTATGCAATAACGATAACTCTGCTTAGTCTCATTATTTTTGATAACGTTCGCTTGCATACACGCCTCCATGGCTTTGACTGAAGATAAAATATAAAATAAAATAGGGTGTTTTTTTTCAGGATGTTCAGGCAAGTGCACCAGACTGTTGAAGGCATTTTGAGTCCTTTGGTCAGGAAAAAAGACATTCTTGGCAATGAAGTGATATGCAGGAAAAATTTGTATTATATAATTGGAGTTCATGAGGCAAATGTACGTCCGCTGATGGTGTTTTGAGTCCTTTGGTCAGGAAAAGGACATTCTTGCATTCGCCTGGTACATATGGGTGTCTCCTTAATCGAATCGATAAGGGCAACATTTTTCAATGACACAAAATCGTTCTTTTACGTATAGTATAGGGTATTGATTATGAAATGGTAAACTTAGCTCAACATAAAGAACTGTCAAAAACGACAATTTGTTGGTTATGCCAATTGGAAAAGACCCTTCAGTGAGACCTCACAATGAAAATATTGAAAGTCCCGCCTCTACCCACGACTGAATACTAGCCACTCCAAAAAAGTCCGTTCGGGCGACCAGTAGCTCAGTGCGTAGAGGCACCAGTCTCATGTCTGACTACCGGCGTTTCAGGTTCGAATCCCGTCCACGACGACGTTTGTGGCCATGGATTTTTGTGTTGTCTTCCCCCTGTGGTGCGGGGCGTAATAATAAGCTACATCATCTTCCGGCTTGTCGCAGGTACACGGCTAAATGGGCGAGCAGGAGGAACATGTTGGCAACTGCATTCTCCGAAACTAGTTTGTGGCAACGAAACGTCAACTGGGCCACATGGAACAGTTGACGCGCTATGCCCTACAAGGAGTTTGGGCAATTGAGTAAAAAACTCGGTCTCTTGTATGACGACTTTCAGACACATGATCAGATGGTCCAAGACTGTGTTGTCGGTTTGAGACAAAAACAACGTCCCATCTATGATGAATATTATTTTTTACTCAAACCGTCAGGCTTTAATATCCATTTTGGATGCATTAAATTAAAACCTCGCCCATCGGAACAAATTTAAAATTTGTTTGAGTTTCATCGCCAGTACTATTTTGCCCTAACCCCTAGTGGGGCATAGGCATAGCACGTCAACTATGTGGTTTAATTGACGTTTCGTTGACATAAACTAGTTTCGGACGATGCACATTGCCAGCATACACCTCCCTGCTCCCATTTAGCCGCCTACCTGCGACAAGTCGGGAGATGTTGTGGCTTATTATTACGTCCCGCACCACAGGGGGAAGACAACACAAACATTCATGGCCACGAACACCGTGGATGGGACTTGAACCCGTAACGACCGTAGTCAGACATGAGACTGTCGCCTGTACGCACTGAGCTACCGGTCGCGAGTTGTTAATTGCATTGACCCCTCCAGGGGCAACATCTCTAGCATTTCTATGCCTTGTTGACGTTTCGATAGCATATCTACTTTCTCGGAATTGCAGTTGCTAGCGTGCACCTCCTATCCGCGCCGTCTTTATACTGACTAGCTCGGAGCACTGTGAGAGTTCTATTAGTACTCACAGGCAGTTTTCGATCACGCCGAGATTTGAACTTCGAGCTCTAGATTATTATCGTAGAGCGGTGATCGAACAACCACGGCCACCGGGCGCTATACCGGTCGCCAGTACGATGTGTTAAATAAGCTGACGGTGGTACATAATTTACATGCATGCAAGAGCCTGGTAGAAATTTATAAGATATCCTTAAACTTTTATTTTACTTTTGTTCTTTTGTTTACAGGATGGTAAAACGGCTCTACTCAGTGAACTGGGAACATTCATGACAATAGATCCGGAAGATGATGCATGTGTTGCCCTGCGAAAAAAGGCGGGCGAAAAAGAAATGATAGCAATACGAACGTGTTCACAGGGAGACCCGAATGACCAAGAAGAGGAAAACACAGAAGAGAAGGAGGACTTGTCAACATTGGAAAAGAATTACGTGTAAGTAATACATACTACTAATCTCGCTTTTTCTCTAATGAATACGTTAATTAATTTTCAAATACATTTTGTATGTTTGGTTTATAGGAAGAAATTTCAAAAGTTCCAAGATAAAAAGATGCGTATCAACAAGGAAGACGTGAAACAGCTAGAAACAGCCAGATCGTCAGGAACTCTACACGAAACTTTACTGGATCGACGCAGCAAGATGAAAGCCGATCGATATTGTAAATAATTTGATGAATTATGTGAAGTGTGCTATTCTCATTTTAGAATAAAAAACAAACGTATTATTTCGTAAGAAAACGAATTTTATTTAGTTGCATCCTAAATATAAAAGGCTCTCTATGAATTGTGTAGGTTTAAAGGCTGTTCATATCTCTTAGCATTGCTTATGATTTCTTTAGAATGCAATATAATTTCACAGGAAAGGAGTAACTGGTGTGTTTTGGACAATTGAATCCTTTTCAAGATTTCTCTAGGTACCTCCTAAATAAGTCAGCTGATAATACGCTCTCTTTCAGACTTATCGTAGTATGTTTAGTTTAATCCAATCTATGCAATCAATTTATAATGCTACAATCACACACTATGACCAATAATCATAGGTTATATGACAACAAAAAATATATTGTGCCATCGAAAACGACCATACAAAACTGCATAGCAATAGTTGAATAAAACATTTTTTTCGTGTTTAATTTTTCAACTGCTTTACGTTAGCAAATTATAATTTCTACAAAACCCTAACAATCAAATACAGTTCTCCGTTATCACTTTAATTCATAAGATTCTTGCCAAAAATACATTTCTCTTACACACTTCGTACAATTAATAGCCCGCCGTCAATCTAAATATAGACAAACGGGACGTCCCCTATATACACAAACACTTTCCAGACATAATTATTTTGAGTTTCCCTAGGTGTGCTAAATTATAGTGTAGGAAGACAAGTGTGTACGTACAATGAATTGGGTGTTTATGTTTTTGATATTGGTCATTAACTCGGGATATGTCATTTGTTCAGATTCGGAGATCAATGGTAATTATACACTATTTATTCTTTAATTTATGATAGAGACAAAACACGTTACAAGAAGTTTATTGCGATGTTTGGCGCGAACGTGAAATGTACAATATAATGAAGCCACAAATTGTGTCTAGGACGTGATGAAATAATACCCACATGTGTTTGATTTTTTTTGGACGTTTCATTGAGAAGTGTCGGGAACGGAACGGGAAAAATGTATAAATGCCCGAACCAGATTGAACGCAGAAAGCAGCAGCAGCAGCGGCAGCGACAATAACAACAACATGCAGATCTACTTTTGCCAGCTGTTGCTGCCGCTGCATTAAATCTAGGTCGATTAAGGGAAATGCATGCTTTCTAACTTGACATTTCGGCTGCCACTGCTGCTGCATTCTACGTTCATTATGGTTCGGGCATTAAAGTGCAATGTAGTAGAACTTGGAAATCATTATGGGAAATTATAACTATTGGGTGCATATAATTGAGTGTTATAATTAATTAGTTTCAGAGAAAAAGCCGTACGAAACGCAAAGAGCACAATGTACAGTGACGGCAGGCGAAGTGAAGGCCAGTGCTGAAGCCATTGTTTCAAAAACTTTGGAAGGGGTGTGTGGAACAGGTAAGATTATATTGATAATACTATGTATGTACAATATATGTTACGAAATCTACTTTTCTTTAAGAAAACTGTTCGAGCGTAACTTGAAATTCCGAGGAAGAAAATGTTATATCTAGTTCTAACATGATCGGAAATGAGTTCCCTTTTAGTTGTCTTTAAGTTGCCTTTGATTTACTATATTGTTAAGTTGCCTTTCAGTTGCGTTGACTCAAATCAAGTCTTATTTTCCACTTTTATTTGTCTGACTTATTTTTTATTTTTAACCTGTCCCCCTCCTAGCAAAACCTAGATTTAAATTCAATCAGATAATAAGTTAAGAATCAGACAAATTGAACTTAGAGGAAAAATTGATATGTCCTCACCCAACACCAAGAAAGTTCAAGCAATAAGGTAGCTCTATTAGCAGAGTTGAAATAAGTGGCATACCGAAAAGATGGGAATAACATCCTCAGAATTGCAAGTCCAAAAGTATGAGTAAACTCTAACAATTGGCGATTCACGCAACTCGGAAAATTCATTGTCCATGATGCAAAAGCATCTAATAAAAGACAACCACAACACATGCCACCAACTGCGAAAATAAAAAGAAGACAACAAGAAGCCAAAGTTTGGGTGCCCAAGAAAATACGTTTTTTTTTTTTTTTTTTTTTTTTTTACAGGGATGATGGGATCAGTGTGGCTAAGGCGCTTTCTTCATTGTGTCAGTGAAATCCAAAGCTGTTATCATCATTTCCCTGGGAGGGAAAAGGGAAAGGGTTAGGTAAACACGCATACAAATCAAAATAAAATTCAAGATACGATAAATGGAACAACGATTGGATTTTAGGATTTATTAACAGATACCTAGACCCCATACATATTAGTAGGGTAAGAAATTAGTAGGCGCCAAAGACACAGACATAATGTACAAAATTAAAACATTGAAGCTAAATTCAACACTTGTTTTGCCTCCCAGACAGCGTAGAAACACTGGTATGAGGGAATGCGAAATAAGTATTTTCAATCATTTATAGTAAAATTGATTCAATTAACGCGGTTGACGCTAATTAAACTGTAGTTGTTGAATGCAAGTTAAACTGGTGTTTATTTTTAAGTTAAGTAAAAAACTGATTAGACTGTAAGTGTCGCTTTAATTTTCTTTTAAAAGTTTCGTACGATGTTAGAGTACGAAGCTCCGAAGGTAGAGAGTTAAAAAGTATTATTGATGATCGAATTGGGTCGGTTAGAATTCTATTAGTATTAGCTGAAGGTGTTCTGAAGTTTCCAGCATTTCGAGTACTATAGCTATGAACTTCTCTGTTCAACGTTAGAGAAATTGATGTTTTCGTTCTGTTATTAACAATTTTCCAAATTGTTTTAATTTTTTCAAGAACTATGATTTTTTCTAACGGAAGTTTGGCGGTTAATTCATAGATTTCTATAGTAGGAGTCCTTGGGTGTAAGTTGTGGGTAGCGTTAACAGCTTTATTGATCATTCTACTGACAGTTGAAATATTTCTAGCCGAAGTCTGACTCCAGTTTAATATTCCATAATTCACTATAGACATAATATGGGCATGAAAAATCATATTTTTAAGCTGAGTTTTAAGGTACTTTCTTCGTCTAAGCAAGGCAATTAATGGGCATAATTTAGATTTGATTTGATTTATATGATCATTCCAAGTAAGCTTCTCATCGATAATAAGGCCTAGATATTTGATCTTATTCACTCTTTCAATGGATTGGTTACCAAACTTTATATTCAATTCAATATCGGCTTTGTTTTTTTGTTTAAAAAGCATGAATCGTGTCTTATTAATATTTATATTTAGTTTGTTACCATGTAGCCACTGTTGATAGATTTTCATATCATTATTAATCATTTCTTCCGCATCACTTTGCCCGAAATGGGTATAAAGTAGTAGTGTATCATCTGCATAGGTGACATATTTAGCAGAGAGACCAGAATTGCTAAGATTATTAACGTATAGAAGATACAATGTAGGGCCCAAGATAGAACCCTGGGGGACTCCTGAATTGAGCAACATTTTCTCACTAATCTCATTTTTGAACTCAGTGACAATTGGCCTGTCTTTCAAGTAGTTCATAATAAGGTTGCCAGCGACTCCTCTGATGCCAAGTTCATGTAGCACTTCTGACATAACTGAATGATTTACCGTGTCAAAAGCTTTGCTCAAGTCTATAAAGATGCCAGTAACATATTTTGATTTATCGAGCTCAGAGTTTATGAAATGAAGGGCATCAGTAAGCGCTGACGTGGTGTTGCTTTCAGCTAGGAAGCCATATTGATGTTTATCAAATCCACATGTTTCGTTAATGAATCTAACAATTCTTGAATTTACCACCTTTTCGAATATTTTGCTGAAAACGCTGGTAAGCGCGATGGGCCTATAGTTGGATGGATCGTTGGGGTTGCCATTTTTGTATATCGGCTTAATTTTAGAGATTTTCAGCGCATCCGGGAATGTGCCTTCACAAAGGTGTTTATTGATAATTTGACACAGAAATGGTGAGATAGTATTACACACTAATTGAAGATCACTAGATTTGATGCCGTCTAAGCCAGCAGATACGTTACGTAGGGATTTAATTATACTTGATACTTCCTCTACACTAGTTGGTTCGAAGAATATAGTGTGTTCATTTGAAATGTTGGAAACTCTTCTGCAATTCTGCGGTGAGCTGATTTGTTGCGATCGTTCTTCGACTTTTGCGAAAAACATATTTATGTCACTGGCTGAAAGATTGCTCTCAATTTCCTTACTACGACTTCTGTCGGCTGATAATTCTTTGTTGATGATTTGCCATAGTTTTCTGCTGTTCCCAGAGGCATTCTCGTATTGTTTATTTATAGAGTTTGACTTAGCTTGATGTACGAGTTTAGAAGCTTTGTTTTTGAGGAACTTATAGGCTGCTTGTTTGCTTTCACTAGTTGGGTCTTGTTTGTGTTTTTTGTAGGCAATGTTCTTCTTTTTGATTGTGTCAATTATTTCAAAATTAATCCATGACTGATTTCGAGTGCGGACTTTTTTCAAAGTCGTGCATTCATTTTTAGTCATTTTGACAATATCAATTATTTGAGGGAAGTCTACTGAATTTCCGTTCAAACTACTTGTCCTATCTCTCAATTTATCTACAAAGGAAACTTTGTCAAGCACTTTTAAGTTAATAGCTTCCATTCGTTTCTTTGTCAAGTTAAGTTCTTTAATATGTAATAAGGCAACTTTGTGGTCTAATCCTGCCTGTTCTAATAGTTTCCAATTGAAATTGTGTGAAGAGGTTTCCATTGAGGTCACGATATGATCAATTAGGGTGGCTGAAGTGGTCGTGACCCTAGTTGGTTCATTGTCGTTGATAACATTCATATTGTTCATAGAAAGCATTTCAAGGTATTCAATGCAGGCATTATTATTTTTATCCAGGATGTCTATGTTCGTATCTGCCAATATAGTTAAATTACTATATTGATGATACAAATCATCTAAGTATTCTATGAAATCGTTTACATTCTCAGAAGGAGCCCTGTAATACGTTCCTATTCTAATTGGCACATTTGATGTAGATAACTCCAAGACTATCGTGTTATATTGCGGTGAGTTTAAAATTACCTTAAACTGAATGTTGTTTTTAACGTACACAACAGAGCCGCCCCCTGTTGTGTCCCTACAGTTGAAGGTTGCGGTATAACCGTTCAAATTGAAAAACTCAGATTCATTGGTATATATCCAAGTTTCATTTATGACTCCGACATAATAGTCGGAGTTTTCTAATTCGATTGCCATGATTTCGATTTCGGAAAGTTTGTTGCGAATACTTCTTGCATTTGCATAGAAAATTTTAAGAGTTTGTTGCTTCATTGCGAGGATGAGGAAGAGTAATTGATCCTATTAATTGCAACATTCGTGGCATACATATACTCAGGGCAATCTTTGCTGTCCGCACTATGACCACAGTCAGATCTATTTTTATTAAAGCAATTCGAACATTTTTTTAAACTAGATTGACACTCCTGTACTCGATGGTTGCCTGCGCATTTTGGGCATACATCATGGGAACCATTGCAGTACTTAGATATATGACCATATTTTTGGCACTTAAAGCATCTATTAACATCAATTACCTCAGTGCAGTAATGGCTGTCGTAGTCAATGTTAATATACTTATCGACCATTCTGTAGTAGAGGTCACCTGATACCTGGAAAGTAGCTGTATGCCTGTCCTCTTTGTTTCTATATCGTTTATAGTGCAGATGTTCTAATTCAATTTCCGGGCTAATCCCATAATTTAGAGAAATTATTTCCTGCTTAAGCTCCTCAACCGTATATTTTTTATTTAGTCCATATATTGCCAATTTAGGAAGTCGACCCTTAGTACTTTCTATGTTGTAGTTGCTTCCTAATTTGGCTTTCAACCCTTCTAGGAGTCTTTTACAGTTCGTTTCGTTGTCACTTTTTAACAACACCCCACCGTCTCTCAAAGTTCTTGTGTATGTAATGGGAGTACGAGCTTCGCGCGGTTTGAAACTTTCCTTCACAGTAGACATCGTGATGTCACTGCTCTGAACACTCTTCGGCTTTATTACAACCCCCCCGTTGAACGCTTTGGTCTTGTTCGCGTTTCGCTCTCGTTAAGTAATACATCAGTGAAGTCCGAAGCCTTCAATCCCAAACTTTGGGGTGGGGCTCATCAACTGCGGTGGTCTAAGCCGAGTGATCTTTCGTGGCCCCACGTTGGGCGCCAAAATGTAATGGAATAATTTTTACTTTGGAGACGTGTTGGATGTTCTGACCGTGTAGGCCAACCGTGACAACGAGTCCCAAACTCACATCAGATAACCCATTGACGCATGCTTGGTTGGGCTAACTCTAAGCCGGGAGATGTGGGGTGGGCTTCATGATTATCTGACGCTCCAGTCCATTAACATTTAACATATTTCAAGCGTCATGCCACTTTAACTTTTCAAATATAGAAACCAACAGCAACAACAAACAAATTATGTCTCCCCAAGACAAGATATAATAGCCGCCATACATTATCCGATCCGTCGTCCGATCGATCGGCCGATGGATCGCCACAAAATATCTGCCGATCTCCACTGCACACACACAGCGATTTTCGTGCGATGCGATAACGAATGACAATTCAAAAAATAGGTTATGATTCACTCCCAATCGAACCTAGATTTATTTTTAATAACTATTTAGATGTGTGTGGTATTTTCGTATACCACATATTTGATATTTCAATTGCAGTGCCATTTAAATCATTAGAATCCTTGAAATTTCATCATTTAATAATTTGGTAATTTGACATTCACTTGCGATAATCACATACACTACCCAATCGATCGTCACCGATCGATCGCACGAAAATCGCACTAAAATATCGGCAGATCAAAATTGATCGCCCGATCGGTGCGATTTCCACATACACACGCCAATCCGTCGGCCGATATTGATTTCGGGCGACGGATCGGCCGATCGATCGGTGTATGGCACGTTTAAAACACAAGTGAACTCTCAAAGACGACGAACGTCACTCCCGAAAAAAAAACAACAACCATATCACACCAACGAACGTAGGAAAACGAAGAAGCTATACCTCTTCAGTCCCTACTCAACTCCTCAACCCGTGGTTTAGGCATATGACCCTGATGTTGAGTGGTCATGCCAGTGCCTGGAGCCTGATGTCATGGCTCGTCTACCTCAAGACTCGATGTCAGCCGTCCTGAGGTACCCACCCAACCTACGAATCTCTAGATATTAAAATCATTTCGAGATTCCCTAATTAAACAAGAAAATAACGAACTACCGAACCATCACCTCCTGAAAACAAATGGGATTCGGGATTATATCCAATTTAAATAGCAGATTTCATTGTTATGTAATAAAAATCTTTAATTATATCGTTTTCTCGTACAACCTTATTATGTTTGCACCCAATACTATTTAACACCTTAATTTAAAAAAACGTATTAAATCTCGTTTCAGTGAAACCATTTCAAGTTCTTAATTATAGCGTAGTTCCACATGTCCATAAATTGGTAATACGTTTTCATACAACTCAGTAATGTAATTGCAAATTTGAATCAACACTGTAGGTGTTTTGCCATATTTGTATTTTTACTGTTATAATTATATATGGATATATGTTTTTTTTTTATATATGATAAACCCTATGATAAACCCTATAGGTACCTTTACAATCCTCTACATATAATAACAGTAATAGTGGGAATACATACAATTGGATGTAAACAGAACCGTGGACACTTGTTTCGCGATTGAAATAATATTAAACGGTCTTGGACACGGATGGTTCTTCCGACTTCTGCAAAATTTATTCGGCAGTCTTCTGGTTGCACACTTTCATGTGTTTTATTATATACCGGATACGTTGTGTTGATAATCAACATTCAGCAGCACTACAGTCCAATTGTAATTAAATTTGGGGGATAGGTAGAGCTCAGTTTAAATACATACTCGTTTTCAGACATTTACATGGCACAGCACATTATTATTAAGATTTAATTAAATTCAATTAATTAATCAAATAAATGGGATTATGCCGAAAACACTGTCACATCATTCAGGGAAACTACTGCTCCCGCCGATCTCGATCTCGCGTGGCTCAATTTCGGGACAAAATATTAAATTCACACGTTCGAAGATACTACCAAGGCTTCCAGCACAATTTTCTATCCAGGATAAATCCAAGCAATTTAGCTTTGTCAGCGAGGACAAACACATAATGCCGTCCAGCAACGGCGTCTTGAACGAAGGGACAATCCCCCTCCTATAGTGAAAAGAACAAGCTCAGTTTTGGTCGGATTTACTTTAACCCTACCTCCACTCGCCCATCTTACAAGAACACTCAGGGCCCTCTACATTAGCTCACTTAGGACATCTGGGAATTTACCCGAGATGACAATCGCGATGCCATCGGTATATGCAATGGGTTTACAACCTAATCGTTCTAATTCTATAAGCAGTCTATTGACCGCCAGATTCTATAAAAGAGGAGAGTGGACTCCACCTTGAGAATAATGAATACGCCGGGACGAAGTGCCCAGTTTTGTGCAGATCACCCTCGAAGTGAGCAACGAATTGATAAGCTTGCAGATAGATCCATGTACACCCAAATTGACAAGTGCGTCAATGATCCAAGAAATATCTTTTCAAGGATAATATTATGGTCAAAAAATAAATTAAAAAAGTTTAATTCCAATTTTTTAGTGGATATTTGTTTCAACTGAATGCACTCCCCCTCCCTCTCTTAGTCTGACATCCAAATCTCTGTAGATAAAACGACCGAAATCAGTAGGTTTCGAACCGAGACCCAGTGATTAGAAACCATTGCTCTATCCACACTATATAGGTATACTATTACACATGAATGAAATAATTACCAATTTATTTTGATTGCGTGGTGCTATACAAATTTATCTTATTTCTATCCTGGAAAACATAATTTTTAGAGAATGTTTTCTAATTTATCTTGCAATTACGAGTATATTGCAATGAAGATATCTGATTATTGTTTTCAGAAAGATTTCTTTTCGAGCGCTATAAAATGATGTTTTTATTTTATCTTTTATGAAGATATTTTCAATTAGATTATCTCCACAAATGTTTACTGGGATCAGGATGCGATATGCTTCGATTTTCTACTTACATTCCATAATTTGGATTCATTTAAATTTCAGATGAAATGAAGGTGGCATTTAGAAATTTGGAGCTAAGAATTACTCAAGAATTGGAAGTCATCAAAGATCTCATAAGGAATTTACAAAACGGTCATATTCCTCTTAAAGAAGCAGCTTCTTCGAAACCAGACAAAAGTCCCGAATCACAGTCAAACCTTTTGAAAATCAACACCTCAATTCTAAAACCATTTAGTGCAATCAGTAATCACAATACGGACAAAAATCGTGTTGATAACATTGAATTAAATGAAAAACCGAAAAAACAATCCCCGGGCCAACCAATTCTCAAAGCTTTACCCGTTGCCCACAGTGTTAGAAAAGTGTAAGTATCAGGCAAATATTTGTTTTCATGCTATCGCATTTTTACGAATTTTTATACCATATTTCAGAAAATCATCACGAGACATGGAAATCGATAAGTTGAACAACACGTTACTATCCGGTTCGGAAACTAAGCTTTTTGCATACTATTGGAAATTGGATAAGTTTACACAAAAACTGAAATCAAATATTACAATCGATTATAGTCCGGTGTTTTCAATTTTGGGTGAGTGTTAAATACTTCGCCAAAAATATACATATATAAAAAAAATAAAAATAAATCTATTAAATGCGGTGTACATATTCACTTGTAACTGAACTTCAACAGGAAAACGTTTGAGGATTAAAGCAATCTTCAATCATCTCCAACGGGACTTCCTTTATTTGTTAGTGGAAAATGCTAACAACATACGTGATGAATTTCAGAGCATATTTTTAGAAACGGGAAATATTTTCAAACCACTACAAACTAAATTTGAATTTAAACATAAAATTGCAGTGCTGGAGCAGGTGAGTCGTTTTACGTTTTATTCCGTTGATGTGTTCCAAACATCCATCGAATTAATTAGTGAAAACAATCACTACGTTTGTATCCCACGACTTAAAGCTAGGTACTAAGATCAATTTTTCGTGCGAAATCTAATACAAAAACTGTCAAAAGTGGCGTTCGCATGAACAATTATCGGTCTAACATATGTACAATATTTCATTCGAAGAAAAAGTCTCCGCATCATTATGAGCAATTTTCGCTGGAAAATAATTATTTTACACTTTATTTTGCTTGAAAACCGATCTTTTGAGTAGAAGGCAATTTCACGTATCGTGTAGAGCGCCGTGGTAATGTGTTGTGTGCAAGTCTACACTGGCCACGTTTATATCGTGGAACTAAAAGGCGATTTAACTAAATTGTTTTAGTGTTAGCACTTCTTCGTGGTGTGCTTACACCGACCATACGGAGAGGTACTAATTATGAAAGATGTCAGTTGTTGGTTTGGAAAATGTAAAGGATGAAGCGAATGCAGAATTTCAGAAAGGGATGAGGTATTTACAATATATAACACATAAAATGAAATTATCACCAACAACATCATTAGCGAAGACAGCAACACCACCTATTCCCAATTTTTTAGGCCAATTCTGCATCGCAAGTGGAGCTAAAAGCTAGTACCAAAACTCTAAACCGATACGTTTACATCGTGGTGAGTTAGATTGATTTAGTTAAACCTTCTTAACAGACCAACAATTACCAACAAACGACCAACAAACGATACGAATAGTTAAATTCAATTTTTGTTGAATTGGAGGGGCTAACTTGACATCACTGAGATAAGTGCAACATTTTCGCACGAAGAGACTAGTACCTACCAGCCTTAAACCGGGATTAAGCCATGGACTTCTCACTTCTGTCAAAATTCATAGATATAAAAAGTAGCGTATAAAAACACTTAAAATTGGAAATTCGTCTGTGTTTATTCACGCCTAGCCTCATTTCCAAGATGTCGAGAATAAAGTGGAGTGGGTCATAGCGAGTCTAACCACACAAAATTAATCAGCTCGAAGGCAATACACTCTGCCGCTTGGTTTCATTCACATCATGGATTTCCATCATCAGGAGCTGCCTTAATCCATGGGGAAGCAGCTCGAAATAACAGCTTCCGATCAAGTGACCTGGTCAGAACGAGTACTTTGGCCACAAGTGTGAACCTGTAATGCGTATTAAGTCGTGCGGTATGAATCCGGCAATGAGTTCTTTGTTTCTTTCACCTCCACATTAGTGTATAATTCGTGATCGTCGTTATCTATTTGTTTCGTTATGAATTTATTAATTTCATGCCATATCATTTATTTTAATTTTTTTATTACAGAATACACGAACTAACTTGGACATGGAATCGCAAGAGTTCATTAGTATGGAAAGTGGTTTCTCAATACCAAATAGTGCATTGTTGGCCAATTCATATTTAAAAAATGATACAATTTTGGTTAAATTAATTGTTTATTTATAAGTTTTAATTCGCATTAATGAATAAATAGATCGCTTTATGTACTTTCATACCACAATATGATAAAACCAACCGAATGTTTTGTAATGCATTCAATAGGTTAACAGTTTTTTTTTCAGTGATATTTGTGATGATACTTTAAAGAGGTTTACATGGTGTTTGTTTTAAGAAATATTGACGCAGATGTATGGTTATTTAAAAAAAAGTAATAACTAATTGCCGTGACCCCTCGAATGGAATGGACTCGTCAACATATCTTGCATATAGCTATGCCTATATTGACATTTTGATAGCATATTTTTTGAATGTGGAAGTTGCTAGCATGCACCTCTTATCTGAGCCGTCTTTTACTGACAAGCTGTTGGAGTTCTAGTAGTACCCGCAGGTAATTTTAGGGTTTTGTAGTAAAACAAAACCCTTATTAAATCGGTCATGCGTCCGTCTGTCTGTCTGTCCATGAAATATCTCACGAACCGCTGAAGCTACATAAATGAAATTCGGTGAAAATATGTAGAAGTACTATAATTCTCTGGAGAAAGCGATGCGTTGTAATAGGTCAACTTTAAGGGGGGTCCCCATAGAGGGGAAATGAAGGTCGAATTTTTTTTTTCGTCTGGTATAGGCAAGTGGGGTATCGTAAGAAAGGTATCATAGAGTACATTCCATTTCTGGAATTTTTTTCAAATTTGAAGAAACGGGAAAAGAGGGAGAGGGGTAAATATGTCATCCGAGTTTGTCCCCCCCCCCCTTGCATTTCGAGACCGTTACACTTAGAAACATGAACATTTACAGATAAGCGGAATTTCACTAACACAGAAAACTAAAAATAATAGAATTTCAAAATCTCATCAAAAAAGGGTAATTATAGTACATTTCTATTGTTGCAGTTAGCACACCCCTGCACCCCTTAGGTACACCCGGGGTCAAAAATATTGATGGCCAATGATAACCAACACTATAGGCAATAATGTCTTTAAGTTTCATTACAATCATGTTATATTTAATAATAGTACATTCACTTAAAGTTAGGCATTTTTACACTATTCATACAAAAAATACACCTACCGGCTTCGAAGGTGCAAGTACTACTTGCATGTTGTTTTTCGTAGTGCGAATTACAGTCATCGTTACATTATTATGGTTATACATTTATGAAAGGGTAAAGATTGGTAGGGGGTGATGTGTTGTAATTGGCCAACTAAAACGAGCGGGGGAGGGGGGTGGGGTGAAATTAAAGTCAAATTTTGTTTATCGTCTGGTATAGGCAAGTCGGGTGTTGTGAGAAAGGTAATGTTGAGTACATTTTATTTTTGGCATTTACTTTAAATTTGATGAAAGGGGAACAGTGAGGGAGGAGAAAATATTAGATCGTAATTTGTCCCCCCTTGCATTTCGAGACCGTTACACTTAGAAAAAAAAAAATGAAAACTTTCAGGAAGGTGGGTTCCGAATAGCATATAAAACGGGAAATAATGGAATTTGTATATCTCCTCAAAATAGGTTAATAATAGTTTATTTCCATAGTTACAGTTAGCGCACCCCTGCATCCCTTAAACACGTCCGAGATAAAAAGTACTGATGGCCAAGGATAACCAACATCATAGGCAATAATATGTTCTAAGTTTCATTACAATCACTTATTATGAATGGGCATGTAAGATACTATTGTATATGATATGTCAGACATTTTTATTATGTTTTTTTCATCCATCTAAGTGGTACCAAGAGAAGCAAGGAGCCGATACTTGCGTACAAATATAAGTGCTTGCTACAAAACCCTCGGATTGCGGGCGTAGCCCTCTATATTCCGGTTTCATTTTATTATTAACGCGCCGGGGATTGGACCTCTGTTTCTCTAGATGGTGTATCGTCGAGCGGCGACTCAGACCTTGCGGCTACCGAGCGCGTCAAACATTGCGATGGAGGACTGATTTTGCAGCGGCGGACACATTACATAACCAAAAAAAAACGAAACCTAAGCTTCATTTTCGCCCTAGACTTGTGCATACCTAGTGGTGATACCAAAACTTCAAATATGCAACAGCCATATGTATTGAAAGTGTATTTCCTATAAGGTCGGTTTGAGCAGAACTTAGCCGATGAAGCTACGATGAAAGAACATTTGAAGGGGAAGGTGAGCGCCATTTGTGACGAGTGAGTCCTTTTTACCACAACTTCATAGGGGAGATAGGATCTGGCCCATTCCCAAAATACACTAACTAACCCACACCACAAATATTTGATCAAAATTTCAAGTCGCTAGCTCCATTCTATTGGAAGTTACCATATATTTCAGATATCATTTGTTCAATACCAGCCAACTGGGTTGTCCTACAAACATTGACCAAAATTTCAACTTGCTTCAAAATTTTAACCGCGGCGGCTGCGATGTTAGAAACGGAATTTGGTTTGGTTTTTTGTACTGACACTTAAGGGAGTGTCCTGAAAAAAAATGTCGTTCGGATCAAGAAGTCGATTTAAGTAGGATTTTTATGTCGTAATCCACCTTTTCATACAAATTTCAAAATTTTAAACTTGTCTGCCGAGGTGTTAGCGACGGAATTTTTGTCTGCTTTTTGGCATTTTGACTTTTTGGTGGGTCCCTAACCAAATGGTACTGAAATCAAGTCTTAGCAAATGACTTCACTTCTGTTAAATTTTTACCACCTTTAATGTTGTCTGCCACCAGCTTAACAACACCCTAATTGTCACCTTCCAATTGTTCGTTATGTTTCTTGTATATCTAATCAAGTATGATATCTATTAGAACTGTTAGCAAATTACTTTGCTTTTTTGGTCGCTGGCCCTAATTGTAGGTCTATTATGGGAGTAGTTGGCACTTTTATGCTATGCCCCATTAGGCGTTGGAACAAATGGTAAAAATCTAAACCTATAGCCAAATTTTGAGCTAAACATCTTTAGTTGTATCCAAGTAAATTTCAGTTCTTCGTAGCTTTCGGTTCACTGACTTTTTTTTCTCTAAAGACCGCAGTCGAATTTCAACTGCTATGATCAGTACTCGTCTAAATAAATGTAAATCTAAAAATGAAAATCATCATCATTGTGGTGCTATAGTCCGACGTCGGGCCTTGGCTGTCTGGATCATTTTATCTATTTATTTATCTCGGTCAAGTGATCGCATTCTTCAATTTCGAAAGCCCAGCAGTTGTTCGGCGTCAGCATTTACTGAGTCTTTCCAACGCGCTTGCGGTCTTCCGTAGCCTTGCTCAGCTGATGTGTCCTTTCAATATTCATTGAAAGCACATTCGTTGTACTAAAAAATTAAAATACATGACTAAAAAGTAATACAATAAATCGGAGATTTGCGTTTTATTACCAAAATTTTGTATACAACTTCATATAAGATAATCACACATATTTAATTAATTATTAATAGCCCGCTAAATTGTATAGAACAAAACCGCAAAACCTAATTTCAAATGTATACAACCTGGTTGTGATAATGTTGGCCGAATTCATTGTAAAAGGTCTTAGTGATGTCTTATAAGTGATTTTTTCTTTCTGCTGATTTATTGAAATTTATTTATATATTTTCAAACTTTAGTAAATGAAGTTATAAGGTAATAAGATGAGTTACAATCAAATTAAATGTTGAATTGAACTTTATTTTATTTTTTTTTTTCAATTGTCAAACTTTGGAACTGTACTGGATGCTTTTGAGTTCTAATAACATGATACAAATACAGAATCTGAAATATGCATGCAACCGATATTGTAAGTATACCAATTCATTTAAACTTTTATCTTTCGTGTACGTAGAAATACTTTTTTATCAACGCAGAAAAACATTAACGATTTTGACTAAAACATCTTTTTTTCAATGCGATCAAAAATGTGAACGCAGGCAATGCCTGCGTTCACATTTTTGAGCGTTTCGGTTATTCAGCAATTGAAATGCATGCAAACGGAAAAAATCACTGATTTTTCCGTTTACATGCATTTCAATTGCTGAATAACCGAAGCGCTCCAAAATGTGAACGCAGGCATTGATGGGGGGCAGACACTGACAGAGCCAAATTGCTGGAACTCATATTTGATAAAAAATTAAATTATTTTAATTAAATTAAATTATGCTAAAGTGTAGGAGCGTGTGACAAAGGCAACTGTGTCACTGTACTCTTGCAAGAAGTGGGGACTCCAGCCGAGGTTGGTTTACTGGCTCTATTCATTGGTAGTGCGTCCTATAATGATGCACGGGGTTGTCGTCTGGTGGACGGCACTCAGTATTGTGTCGTACAAAACTGTGTTGGAGAAAGTAAAAAGATCAGCATATATTGCTATCGAACTTATATCAGGGTTTATGCACGTGTGTTCAAAGGAGAAGGAAAAAAAATGTATTGCTGTGACAGGGGCTCTAAGGACTACACCGACGGCTGTCTTGGGCGCAATGTTGACTTTGCTCCCTCTGGACATCTTCGCAGAGCAACTCGCGGCTAACACTGCTATTCGCCTTCGATAAACTGGTCAGTGGAGAATGTCGATTACAGGTCACTTGACTATTTTAAGCAACATTAATATTCCGATGAAACGGACTATATATTTTCGAAATACCTGTTCGACAGAAACTTCACAAGTCTGATCCCATCGAGGAATGAGTTGTCGGGAAACGCTGTTTTGACATTTAATGTCTTTAGCACTTTCACTGACGGCTCGAAGACTGAGGGAGGCGTTGAAACTGGTGTGCACTTGGAGAGCCTGTATATCAACTTGTCATTCCGCTTTCCGAGATATAGGGTGGTATGCATAAAGTGAGTCGAGTGGAGTAAAGCTGAGTTGACAGAATTCCAATCAATTTTCACTGTGGAGCGGAGAGTAGTTTTATGCATACAAATTTTTCACTCGATTCACCGAACATAGCAGACTCAGGAATGTCCTCAATAGACTTCACTCTTGAGTATATCCTCATTATTATGCATACCACCCATAGTAGCGTGTTTCAGGCGGAGGTTATTGTAATCTTCGAGGCTGTAACCTGGCTTCCGCATAATGTGATATCGGCCAGAGTTATTATAATATACATGGATAGTCAACCGACGATTAACGCGCTTGCTTCTGTCTTGGTTATATCAAGGACTGTCGTAGCTCTTTCTTGGGAGGTGGGGAAATTTTTCATTATTACCGTTAGCTGGATAGCACAACACAGTGAATTTTCTGGAAACTACAAAGCTGATGAGCTGGCCCGGGAGGGCGCAACTTATGACCACGGAGGGTGCTTTCGCGGCACTGGAATGTCCCTGGTAGCCTGCAAATTGGCTACTAAAGCTATGACGTATGATAGGGCCAACTACAGATGGAGCAGTGGCACCAACTGGCATGCAACTAGGCAAATATGGTCCAAGATAGATCCCAACCGCTCTTACGAGATGATGATGCTGTACAGAAGCCATTTAAGAAACGTGGTAGGACTTATCACTGGACCCTGTCTTATCGGAAGTATGCCAGAAGACTCCCCCACAGTGACTACTGTAGGAGTTGCGAAAACGAGGAAGAGGAAAGTTTCATCTTCTGTGCGCTTGCCCCGCCTTAGCCAGGCGCAGAAAAGACATCCTTGGGTCTTATTTTTCACTGATCTAGATGATTTAAAGGATGTCAAAATAAGCCAACTTCATCGCTTTATTGTCAGCTCTGGCTGCTTTGACGATGCTCGGATTACTGTACTTAGGGTGTCTCAACAAATCCAAAGCACATATAGACCACGTGCGCTTTGGGTTCCCTCTATATGAGGGATTCAAGGCAGCCCATCTAACCTAACCAAAGTTTTGAGATTACATAAAATAAAAGAAACAAGTAGACTATAGTGTATAATGTAGTCGAGTTTACAGGATATGCCGTTAGCTCTTTCCGAGATATAGCCAAATTTCAAGTGGACCTATCCAAGTGATGTGATGGAGTGTGTGTTCGCGCCGCCTGTAGCAGAAATGCCGTTTGGGATTACCCAAAGTCGATTTCGGTGTGCTAGATCTGCCTAAAACGGAAATCCTATTTGAAATTTGCCAGAGGACTCAAAGCGTAAATCCGCTTCGGAAAATTCAGAGATAATTTAAAGAGCCGTTAAAATCGGCTCAGAAAAAATATAATAATGTCATATGAATATCGGTATTTTTAAAAGTTACAACTTACCATTAGAATTTTCAGTTTTGTTCGCATAGCGCACCACGGAGAAAATTTTCACCTTCATTTATATCTATCTAAACTTTCAGCTTTCTAAAAATTTTATAAGTTTTACGAGGCAACAAAAATAGCAACATCGAATTTATCTCAACCTTGTTGTCAAAATAGAGGTCCACTCGCTGGCCTACTCGAAGTTGGACTGGACGACTTTTAACATGTTCACGACCAAACTAATATATGGTGCATATTTAACAGTCTGACTGTCCGGTAACCCATTTATCATAGAGGAACAGGAACAGAACAAGTGCCGCATCCAGTTTTCTTCGTGCTGAAGCCAACAATTGTCGGGCGATTTGACACCTTGTGGTGGTGAATACCAATAATTTTTTCTTGTGGGAAATCTGGATATTAGTTCATTTTACCTTAACAGTTTACGATAATCTTGAACCGAAATAACGCCACCCGGGGTGCATTTTTGGTGGTTTTTGTTAGCAAAAAGCGTGTTTTCACGATTTTTGAGGCATCATATTCGCATAAATCGGTCCCCACCTATTGATGTCGCTCTGGACCGGTATCGTTCTGGTCTTCTATTGAATGGTCCTGTCTCCTGGTACATATTCCATGCATTCTGGATTTAAAAATGTCATCCAGAGATCTTCAACTGGCCAAAGTACCATACGCTATTTCTCTATTAAGTGTACAACCCCATTAATTAAACTTGAAAAAAAACCCCGGTCTGATGCCTTGCGGGAAGTTCTTGGATAACTAAACAGTAACAAAAATTAAAAAAAAAATAACACATTAAACCGTTATAAACGTATTTTTGGTCGAAAGTAACATTTTCAAACTTCTCCGTTTCTAGTAAAATTAACTCAAATTTACCGTTATATCGGAAATTTACCCTACCAAACGTTTGCTTCTTTTCACTCTTCCTGCCTCTTCTTACTAGTATATATTAAAAACTGCACCCTTGACATTGGCTTCAGCACGACGAAAACTGGGTACGCCACTTTTTTTTGATGTGCAGTGTATTTCCTACTCAGCTGAGTGTGCGTGGACTTATTCGATCGAAATTTTTGAAGTCTAGTGCACAAAAGAGCGTCCCTAAGCACCGCTTAACTTTTTTCCATCCCTACTTAAGGACTTAAAAGGGACACCCAGTGGCTTTGCTTGCATATCGCCTACCAAGTTGTTTTTTTTGCATCCCTTTAATCTGCGCAGAGGACACGATCTGATCGTAGCTACATTTTGTGCGTTCGTTTATTCAACTTTTGCTTATTCAATCAAAATTGAACTCTTGCACCAGAAGGGCCATGTTTACTGTGCCTATTTCCGATTCGAAAAAAAACACTGATTTGGTCGTTGAATCTTTGTCGAGACCAAGAATTTAAAGTAGCGGCTATCTGAAAATGAGTCATCCATCTATACCCTTCAGTCCGCCATTAAATGTTTGAATGGCGTCAAAGAACGGGAGAAATATATCTATGACTTCCTGCTGCTCTCCACTCCTGCAACAATCAGGAGACTATTTTTTCTTATTATTGCTGCACTTTCTTTATAAACTTGAACTTTGTCATATTCACACGATGAAATTGGAAAAAAAAAGAAAGAAACTCAGCAAAATTCGACCATCACCACAAAAAAAGTCCTAAATGAATCATAATACAAAAAAAAATTTAATTTTAGTTCAAAAACGACAGAATGTTTTTGATACAGCCAAAATTATGACAAATTTAACAAATATTTTTTTTTTACAATTAGTATTTTTTCATTCTGTGTGGAATTAGTTTGTATTTTGAACATTACGCAGACTTAACAGAATGCATGACATTGTATTTGAACTGGTTTCTCATATTATTTTTTGGTGACAATGCGCACAAATGCTTTCATTTGGACGATACCCCTCTACACAGTCACACGGACGACTAGTCGCATGTCTCTCTTGATTATCGCATTTATTGTACGAACATACAATAGGCCGTGATATTCGAGAAGAGAGAAGGAGATTGCTCTATAACATTTCGATAAGCAAACAAAAACTAAATAACAAAATATATGCATCTATGTACTTATTTACGTTACGTTTAAAGTATATCTTTCCATGATATTTGGATGTTAAATATAATAAAAGAATGAAATTACGTTATACAGATTTTTCTTTTATTTAAAATTTCCCTTTTTTCTCCCAAATTCTTCTTTTCCAATTTTATTTCATTCTTGTTGGGTTCTTTATGGATAAATAGCGTTAAAAGACAAAATAGAATCGAAAAAGAAAAATGTGTGGTAATAATAACAATAAAAAAAACTGAACAAAAATATTACAAAAATATCGATTTTGTTTCCTGTTGTTTGGTTGTGGTTGTTCTTGATATCTTCGGGATGTGTGTGGGAACACGCGCGTGTAGGCATCAGGCACAAATTCACCAAAACGTTAAAAAAGGTTTCATTTATATTTTCTTTTTTGTGATTTTATCAATTAATATAGTATAGTAGTAAATAAGATTTGCATTCTTTTTCCGTATATAGAAATTTTTCTCTTTTTTTTTATGTTTGTATTTATTTTTCGTTCATGGTTTTCATAGTTGTTGATGTTCTCGAAATTGCGAAACATATTTTCCTTTGCTAATCATATCGTTATATAATGGATTCATCGATTCTCCCTCCTTTACACATTATATATTCATTTTGTCTTATTCATTTGAATTATGTTGAGGTATTATTACCATTCATTTACTTTTTTTTCTTGAATTTTGCTTTCTTGTTTCACTAATAGCTATCTAAGTCATAATAGTCGTTATCAATATCATCTAGTTGCATGCTCTGGAAGTCTACCTTGTAACGTAAAATACCTGTGGAAGAAAAGGGAGAGACGATTATTAGCGAAACATGACAAATTGAGGAGAATAAAAAGAAAATGAATAAGACATGCTTAAAATTAAACGACTGAACTGAAATTAAAATGAATAGTGGCACATACAAATTATTTACACAAAACAACGTAATAATTAAAAAAAAATCATAACAATGTTATGTCGCGAAAAAAAAACACATTTACAAAATTAGAGTCTGTCGATGTTGCAACGGAGAGTACACATATTAGTGTCACCATACACTGTCGATCTCGAGCTCGAACTCGAACCTGGTACAAATGTCCTCTGACACACACACACACACTTCACATAGGTGTGAAGAAAACCGGTCCACTTGTACTAGGTTCGTGCTCGAGTTCGACAGTGTATGGTGACACTTAGACGTAACATCACTGTCCTCGATAGTTCCCAAAGGACAGCTGCTGCAGAAATGTTGTTCTGTTATTTGCTTGATTTGAAAGTTATGCCGGCACCACATTATGCGTGACTCGCCGAGTCACGAGCCAAGTGGATAACACATTGTATACATCCAAGCACCGTGCGTCTCTCCCGTCCAGCGATTCATCGGGTGGACAAAATGCTCCACGAGTGCTTGCTCGTTATTCGTTGCATTGGATGAAATTCGTTCACTCGTAGGTGCACAACATGTTATCCACTTGGCTCGTGATTCGGCGAGTCCCGCATAATGTGGTACAGGCATTAGATGGTGCAAATAATATGATCCACATTTTTTATGACAATTGTGTAATTGCAAAGAGTTTTCAGTGAAACTTCGGTTTCATTCTGCATACCAACTTAGTAGCGTCTGTAGAGGTTAGAGCCTTTAGCGGGACAAACATCTTTATACTATAGGCATAGGGTATATTGTTTTTATCACGACGAAAATGTTACATATTTTCGTTTTTCCTTAAAGGAGGCAAAATACCTTTTCCATAGTCCTCCTGAGCGCCCCCTGGTAACGACAGTGGGTAAAATCACTGACGGGCAAGTCTTAGCGTTAAGACAGTTTGGAAAAAGGCAAATAGCTACAGCCTGAATGGCTGACCAACACCTAAGCGTCTCAGGTTTAGTAGGATGGAATGACTTGTGTAGTTGGACCTGCAACATAGCTGTGTGAGCTCTAGCACGTTTATTAAACCATCTGAAGCAGCTATCTCCGAGGCCATCCCCTGAATGGGGTTAAGCGATGTGCTGACAACTCGTCCTTGTAACAACCACTCCTCCACGTCAAGAAACCTGGAACAAAAGCCTAGGATTGGACGGATCAACAACGACGACCACGTAAACGACTAACGGATTATTCTTTCGGCTCTTGGAATGTACGCTCCTTGAACAAACCGGGGGCATAGAAGGCCCTCCTTCAACAGGTTGAAAAGTACAAACTGAGCATTACTGCAGTCCAGGAAACAAATTGACTTGGCAGTGAGATCAGTGACAAGAAATCGCACACAATTTTTAGAAGTGGCAAACCATCGGGCCGCAATGAGTTTGGAGTAGAATTTATAGTGAACAATCACCTCAAGCCGCACATTATTGGCTTAAAACCCATAAATGAACGGCTGTGTGCGATTCGCATTAAGACTCGATTCTTCAACCTCTGGCTCATTAATGTGCACGCCCCCGCTGAAATTAAAGAAGACGCATTAAAAGACGAATTCTACGCCCAGAATAATTAAAGTGTGTGAGTTGGTCATTGTCAAACTAAGTCATGATGACTTGATCGGGGGACGACTGGAGGCCACAGTCTCCATGAAAAATGTAAGAACGGCCAGCGACTTCGCCTGCAGCAGGAATCTGGTCGTAAGCTCTACATGTTTCCCGTATCGACACATTCACAAGCAGACCTGGAAATCTTCAGACGCAGATACCGTCAACCAAATTGAACACGTCCTTATTTGCAAGAGATGGGCGTCTAGTGTAATAGATGTCCGCTCCAATAGAGGAGCAACTAGAGCCAAAACAGAAAAATATGACGAGCTTCGGCGAATATCGAATAGAATAATTAGATGTAACGAGCAATTTTTTATGTTTATCCCAAAGCTTAGGGGTGAACCCTTTGATGCGAGTGCACAGCGTTGGCGGTAAGGGATTAAGGTAGTGGGGAGATGGGTTGAGTTTGAATAAGGTGACGGTGTACATTCCGTTTAAATTTTTGTAGGTCATAGTTGTGGGGGAAAACAAAAGATGGTAGATCGTTCCACGTTCGTGTTGTCCTGGATACAAACGAGTCATAGAATTTGGCGGTGCGGTTGCTGAATATTAACGAAAAATTAGCTAATAGGAACACCAGACAAGCGTACAAACTTGTAAATACAATTAAGCACGGCAACATCCCCACACAAGAAGCTCTTGATGATATTGTTGATCTAGGCCCACCCATACAACCTCCGACAGTAGAAGAAGTTGATCTCGCGTTGCGGTCACTAAAACGAAATAAGGCGCCGGGCGCTGACGAGATTTCAGCTGAACTGAGCTAAAATTCGGTGGAACGGGTTTAGTTAATGCCATTCACCAATTACTCCTGCGAGTATGGGAGGACGAGGTGATCCTAGACCATTGGCGCAAAAGCATCATCTGTCCAATTCACAAAAAGGCAGATAAACTGCGGTGTGAGAATTACAGGGACATATCACTAGTTTGTACGTCCTATAAAATTTTGACGAAAATTCTGGAAAATAAAATAAAACCGTACGCAGAACGAATCATTGGCGAATATCAAAGCGGTTTCAGACCTGGTCGCCCTACAACCGCTCAGCTCTTTACGGTCCAACTGATACTCCAGAAGTGCTGGGAATACAACGTAGACGTATACCAAATCTTTGTCGACTTCAAGCAGATACGACAGTATCGATCGTGGAGTTTTGCAACGACGACGTCCATAATCTGCAAAATTCTACATTAAATGACCAGGTATTAAGCGGAAACAAATTTTTGTTTCCGAAAGACAACTGGCCAACTGTCTTTCTGTTTTGTCTTGTCTTTTTGTTTCGTTTCATGGGGTGTGTGTTGCGCCTATTGCAATGTATGCAATTATCGACAACGACATTTGTCTGAAACAAGTTTGTTTCATTCGGTGTGTGTTGATAATATCCAAGGACATGCATTATCGACAACCAGCCATAAAACGCATCGAGACAAAAACGTTTGTTTTATTTCGTTTCTTTTGGTGTGTGCTGCTTGATAAGAAGCAATGGTCGATTGTTTCTTGAGACAAAAACAAACGTTTTGTCTTATGCGGTGTGTTTTCAGCCTTACTGATCTATTTGAAACACGCCCTGGTCTGAAACAGAGCGATGGACTGGCACCGACGCTCTTGAACCTACCACTGGAATACGCTATTCGGGCTATGAATATGGACAACAACAACACGTTACTCATCAAGTCGACACAATTAGCAGCGTACGCCGACGACATAAACATCATGTCCCAAAGATTGGCCGACGCAGAAGAACTTCTGCGTACGCTCGATACCGCTGCAAAAGAAGTCGGACTACGTACCAACGAGGGTAAAAACTAAAATAATGATGCAATCGGCGACAAGGACACCTGCACAATCGAGCATCAATGTGGGGGACCTCAACATCGAGTTCGTGAACGACTTCATATACCTGGGTTGCAACTTATCAAGGGACGCCAACGAAACTGACGAAATCAAGCGACGGTACAGATAAGACTTTTTTCTCGGTTCTCCCCATAATGAAATCGAAGCATATGCACAGCAACACAAAGCTCCGCGTGTACAAAACCATTATACGACCAGTGCTATGCTATGGCTGCGAAGCATGGACCATAACTCAAGCCTCCGGAAACATGCTAGACACATTTGAACGTAAGGTTGTGCGGTGAATTTTCGGGGCCGTTTGCGATCGAGATGAATGGCGCATCCGGTACAACCATGAGTTGTATGAACTGTACGATGAGCTGGAAGTTTCGAAAATCGTCAAACTACAACGACTTCAATGGGCAGAGCATGTACAACGAATGGACGATGATCGCATGCCAAAGAGAGTAATGAACGCAGAACGAGTCGACGGAGTGAGACTGCCTAGACGACCGAGATCTCGTTGGGAGAGCTCAGTATATGCGGACGTCGAGCAGCTACTGAGCTTCCGAAATTGGAGGACGCGGTCACGTGGCCGAGATAATTGGAGAACAATGATCCAGGCAGCCAAGGCCCGACGTCGGTCTGTTGCGTCACGATGATGATGATAAAAAAAAATAAAAAAAAAAACGTTTCTTTTTTTATAAAATAAAATTGAGTACTCTTACTTTCTGGCTATGCCTCGTATTTTAAGGAAAAAAAATTAAAAGCAAAAAGGGTTTGTGAAAAGGCTTAAATGTGTTACAATTATTAAGTTCGCAACTTGTTCAAATGAAAACAAAAAAAATTGTTTGTATCTACTTCTGTTTTCTTACTATTGGGCAATGTTGTTCTTGTAGTAGCAATGCACAGAAGCTCGTTGTGTGAATGTGTTACATGCTATAGTTCGTCGTCTTTCTCGGTGTTAAGGGACAGGAAAATAGCTGCTTCTACGGAGTTCTCCACAGCGACCTGTGGGTCAGGCGTGTGGGTGCAAGCTGGGCAGTTGAAAATGTATCCATGGACCAGGGTTGCTTTCAATGCCGGCGCGGAGAAGTAGTATTGAGAGCAGTTGCGCCGCGTTGTGTTGCTCCCAATAAACACAAAAAACGAATACAAGCATGTAACACATTGACACATTCCCTTCTTGCATTGAAGGGATTTGGAAGCTCTTGGCCGTTGTAAAAACGAGTCGCTCCGATGAGTGAAACCGGCTGCCGCAGAAACGACTATTGGGCAATCATTTTCAGATATGAATCTTTTCTTAACCACCCGGAGTCGGCTCTGCGAACTGTCCCCCCAATTTTCGCTCAAAAAATGATGAAAAAGGCCTCATTTTTGGGATAACTGTTCATCATGAATTATTCCCCAAATTAAAAATCAACTCAAAAGAGATTAATTTTGACCACAAAAAATGAATAATTTCCTCAAACTTGGGAGAAAATTAACATGAAAAAAAAAACAAAATCGATCGTAAATAACGCCCCCAAAATCGACCCCCAAACGCGTTTCATAAAATATATTGGATATTTAAAATATATTGGATAATAACGTCAAGTTGAATAATATCAACTAACGTTGCACCCAGAGCAAACGTTCATGTTTGTGCAATACGGAAGGTTGTGATCCCTTAAGCACCCACACAAGACAGTATTTTACACTATAATAATCCTCAACAGGAACTATTCCCAGACTATAATTATTCATAGTTCCAAGAAAAGAGAGAGAGACTATTGTTAATCAGTCCATTCTGTGGGCTCCGCGCTTGAGGGATCACAACCCTCAGTATCACACAAACATGAACGCTCACTTCGCTCGCTCAGGGGGTACAACAACCATGTAAATAGCTAGCTTCCTTTTTCAAAAGTGAAATAACGTCAAATTGAAATTATTTCACTTTACTATAGACTATGTATAAGACATACGAAAGTAAAATGACTGCGACCGAGATGAAAATGCTACGGATGTCAGCCGATATGACCAAAAAGGATCGCATCAAAAGTACCTACATCCGGGGCAGCTTGTTTATTGAGCAACCGATCATTGAAATGCTTGAAGATCGTCGTATGGATTGGTTTTGCCATGTTCTAAGGCGTCCACCTGAGAACCCAGTCATGGAGGCACTATCAATGAATGTTCCATTTGCTGAACCCAAACCCCGAGGCAGACGGAAACACACATGGATCGATCAGATGAAGAAGCAACAACAACGCATTAATCTCGGCGATGATACGATCCAAGGCCGAGCTGCCTGCAGAAGGAAGCCGAGATTATACCGCCAAAATGGGCGAAGTGCCAACACCACAGGTAGAGCAACGCGAAGCCGCAGAGTGGTATGAAAGGGCAAGGAAGAAGAAGTGCCGAGAGAGCTACATTTGGACCTAGTCCTGCAATTGACGATTGTACCTCCTCGTGAATATTGCTGCGTTGACTGATCTGCGTGCGTCGCTATCAAAGGGTATCCTTTTGTGCCTCTGGACATCTCTTCCTAAGTCCCTCAGGTCATGCCTAACATGTGTTGGCAGCGGCATCTTGTCCATGGGGTTAGTGTTGGGGTGTTTCCTCTGGTAACAGCCCACCAGATATTGTTTGGCAAGAAGCTTGTTGTGGTCTCTTAGAGGCATTGGATAAGCCATCTCATTAATGAAGTATTTGCAAAATGACACTGCGCGACCTTAACCCCTACTCTTAAACCCTAATTGTTTCGTATTGGAAACAAACCGTAAAAACTGAAAAAAGGTGAAAGTGACATTTCCATTGAAAGGTTGTATATCAACCTTTATTGTAACTGGTATAGAAGAGTGAATCAGAAATTTAAATTGATATTGCCCTTTAAATTCTATATACTTTTCCCAGCGATGCTCCAACTAATCAAAGCCCTCCGATTAGTGATTCGCTGAGAAGATGTTATAATTTCACAAAGATTTCTTTCTTCGAGCCAAACTTTTAGCTTCAGGAAAAAATTAGTGTTTATATTTGGTAAATAAGGTTAATGCAGACAAACTCTCAAATGCAGATTTTGTGTATCTGTCGGATATCAATTAAACCTTCCTTGGTCATAGGTTCTGTGGCACCATCTTGTTGAAAATTAGGTTTGATTGCTTGATCTTGTTTTTGTTCCGCAATGCCCGCGTCACCCTATAGTATGCGCGAAATATTAACGGAGACGGTTGGCAAGCTTATAACACCAGCGGTTATACGATATTTTAGATTAAATTGTATTTTTAATCATCATCTCCTGTCCTTCCAGACGATTCTGAACCAATTGAGTTATCCACCAAGAACATCCAGTTACAGACGTTGGCCCATGTGTGCTGATCAGCACCACAATCACTCCACTATAAGGCAATTCGCTAACAAATTTTCTAGAAGGGACGTGTTAACTAGTTTTCACAAATAGGTTTGAGGGTTTTTGCGCAGCAGATTAATGACAGCCACTTTGCTATTTGTCCTCCCTGAATGCTGGCTAACGGATGACTGGTTGAAAATTAGGCATTTCTGATGCTTATTCGACAGAGATTATCGAAAATAATGAATTGCCTACTACAAAAAAAGAAAAAGTATATTTCAAAATAGATCTAAAAAAGAATATCTCAACACATTTTTGTATATGTACAAGCCTAGCGGCATCAGAAAACTAGATGTACACAGGCTACACAAGTAAAAAGAGTGCGAACAGTCCACAGGTGTCTGAAAAGATCCACAAAAACTGACTAATAACTCAACTAAATTTGTATGGAAAAGTAAGAAAAAACTACAAGGAACATCTTGCGAATAAATACAATTGATAATTGAAATAAACTTAAAAAGACAACACACTCAAAAGACAACTGCTAAAAATTCAGGGCAACATTAAAATTTCTAACTTCAACACGTTTGTAAAAAAAGTAAAACTTTCGACGACACTTAAAACAAGATAATAAAACGAAATACGCCTTTTCAGCAAATTGTGGTAAACCTACTTGAAAATCAATTAGTTTTCGCAATCAAAAGTGTGTTTTTATCTTTGCCTGACTTTTTTCTCGTATTGCGACGATTATGATGATATTTATGTATATATAGTAAAATAAAATGTTTGGATGCTCGTTCGCTACAATGATCACACAATTTTGTGATACACTCATCATTATTCGTATTTAGTAATCATCGAGATCGACATCATCCAACGGCTCGTCGGCTTGTAGGGATTGGAAATCTACCTTATAACGTAAAATTCCTACGTATTCATTTACATTACAAGAGACGATGGGTTGAAATAGTTATGTATACATATTATGTGTATTTTTAGCAAGACCAACAGCAAACCGCGGGGTATAGCCAGTTTATAAAATGCAGCATTGGAAGGGAAATAAATACGTTTTTTTTAATCGATATTTGGTTACATGGATGTTTTAGAAATATTATAAGGTATTCAATGATTAGAGTACAATAGAAGCATTTGATATGGTACGCTAGACGAGCGACAATAAACGACTTACCTCCAATTCCACCAAATCCTCTCACAAATTGACTACCTTCTTGTGATTTATCTGTAATAATTTCGAGCGTAGCACCGAAACTTTTATAATTGTTCGCAAGCCATTCAAGTAACGGTTGGGATTCTACCAATTCCATTTCAACCCCACTCTGTTAAAGAATATTATCAATTATTTAATAGTGAGTACCAGCAATGTGTCTTCAACTGTATCAAGTACTTAACAACACTCCGTACCTCTTTGTCCGTAAAGTGAGACTTGTCTTTTTCTTGTTCGGGTGTCAAATGTAATACTGTGGTCGATGTTGAATTTGCATGATTCTTTAGAACGTATCGTTGAATGTCCAAGTTTTCCCAGCAAATTAACGTCTCCACAGCACCGAGTTCCAACGCTCTCAGAGTATCTTCCACGCCGAAACAATATTTCCCCGTATCCTGGAATTATATCGAGACATATATGCTCAAAGCAGTCCAAACACACAAATTCGTATTTTACCCACCTGAGAAATTTCATCAAAGTATCGACCAATCAATTTCTTCTCCTGAATGAATTTTACATTTTGTAATGATTCTGCTGCCAATTCTATTGCTTGATTAAAACCATTTTCACCGCCATAAGACACGTCCACGAGTTTGATAATTTTACTTTGCAACCTCTGTATTAGAACAAATCAAATCAAAGATTGAAAACAATGTTATCGCGACACCGAGAAGACATTATCATAATCTGATTCAATTCATTGAAAGTGATAAGCGACTTGACACACACCAATCACATCCATATACTTACAGGATCGAACATATCAGACTGACTCAATTCAGTTTTAAAATCAGCACTACCAGCCAAAATAAGACCCGCTATATTTGGCTTGTCGTTTGTGATAAATAATTGTGTTGCAACTTCCGCCACTTTTCGTACATAATTGTGTCGCTTTTCCATACGTAAACGGGCGAAACGCAACGCTGATTGACCACCACGACCGTGCTTTTTCGGCAGATCGACTGTGAATTTATGCAAAACTTCACGGGTATTTCCCTGTAATTAAGAAAAAAAAAAGTTTACACGTCATTTATATGCCTTTGTAGTACATTTGTCTGGTGCACGCGGAAGCATGAATCTAACGCCTAGTACGCACTGGGACTCTTGAATAGATCCTTTGCGTCTCGCTGGAATCTCACCTGCCTCGATTCATTGCAAGATGCAGAAAATACATACAAAATTCACGACAACAATGAGTCGAGGCTGGCGAGATGCAAAAGAATCTGTTCAAACAAACCCAGTGTGTACTAGGCGTAAGGATTGTTCGCGTACCGGACAACCGCCTTAGAACATAGAGGCATGGAATGAGCTTGTCCTCTATGTCTCTGGCTCCAACATTTGGCGAATAAGTCGACAGCCAGCCTACTCGGTTGTTGTTTGATATTGACATATGTTGACTGTTCTGTCAAATTGTGCATGAATAAAGGTCAATTCTTGTCAGATTATCGACAGTCAGCCTATTCAGTTGGCATTTCGGTATTGACATAATGTTGACTGCACTGCTTAGAACATAGAGGCATGGAATGAGCTTGTCCTGTATGTCTCCATAGAAACAGTGGCTCCAAAATCTGGGTACTAAGTCGACATGTGGTCGACAGTCAGCTAACTCAGTAGACCGTTTAGTAATTATGAAATTTAAATATTGACAAGAATTGACATTTGTTTATGCACAATTCGACAGTGCGGTAACCATTATGTCAATACCAACGCCAACTGAGTAGGCTGACTGTCGATAATCTGACAAGAATTGACCTTTATTCAATGCACAATAAGGCCGACCACATCTTGAACGTAGGCAGGGCAGCGCGGCGCGCACATGTCATTGTTGTTGTAACAATTGTCAAAATCTGATTTTACAACAACAATGCCATGTGCGCGCTGCGCTGCCCTGCCATGCCCACGACCAAGATGCGGCCGGCCTTATGCACAATTCGACAAAACAGTCACCATATCTCAATATCAAACAACAACCGAGTAGGCTTGCTGTCGAAAAAACAAACGTCAATTCTTGTCAAAATTTAAATTTCACAATTACTAAACGGTCTACTGTGTTAGCTGACTGTCGACCACATGTCGACTTAGTACCCAGATTTTACAGCCACTGTTTCTATCGAGACAATACAGGACAAGCTCATTCCATGCCTCTATATTCTAAGACAACCGCGGAGCTTTTATTAGGCTAAGCAATCTATAGTAGTCTATGGCAGTATCTTGGAATACCAGATTTGCAACAGATATATTAAATAACAAAAATTCCAACTTACTTGGAGTGTACCGAATAGAGCGCCATTACCATCCATAACTATAAAACCAAATTTATTATCGTCCGCCAGAAGCGCCGTTAATGCTTCAGTATGAAATTTGTTGTCGCATAAGTATAGTGACGTGTTAATTGGCTTAAAAGGTTCAAAATCTATATTGACTTTTTTCTCTTTCCCTTCTTCTGTGACAATGGTGCCACAATAAATTACTAAACCGTTTGGAGGCACTGCAATTATAAAATGTAACATTTTTAGTCATCAAATCTATGAAACTGCATATAACGCATAAAATGTACATGATGAAAAACAAGCACATACGATATGATATCTAATTTCTAAAACGATAGAATATGTGTCTCACCTTTGGTGTACAGTTTCAGCCGATGCTGTACGGAGGTAATGGCACCCAAGACAGAAAGTCGATTCACGCGAGATTTAATATTCGATGCAGTACCAAATTCATCAGCTAACATTTTGCTTACACGTGAGATTTGATCTTTAGGTGGAATAATTAATGAAATCATGCTTGTGCCATTTCTGTAAGACGAGAAAAAATAGGTTAGTGGAATGAATTGTAAATTGCTTATGTAGAAAATATATTGTTGCTAGGAATATGTATGAAATGACCTACGAAAAGTGTGAAAGGTGGACATTGAACAACGAAATAAAAAAAATGGAACCCATTCAAACCCGCGTCGATGGATCGCCGCGGCGTCGGGTGATTGGCAGCACTGCAACTGTTGTTGTTATAACAACGCCTGGGAACATTTTTGTTTTGCGAATATTAGGACAATTCTATATATTACATTTAGAGAGAATTTTCAAAATTCCTTAATAGCGGCATTTCCGCCTGAGGTGATAAGAACCGAGAACCCATGCGGGGTGATTTGTAGGTCCTAAAGTGGGAATTTCTTGAGTTTTCGGAAAATTCTCTCTAATCGAACAGAGAGAATTCTCCTAATTTTTGCGAAACAGGAATGTTCCACAGATTGCTAATATCTCGGTTAATTTCCGAATTATTGTCGTTTAAGCGCGACGTATTCAAGGTCCATACCGAATTTGCTTTAATGGCTTTAACGGCGCCCTTCCAGCACAGATTTTAATTTTAAAAATAGGAACATATCGCAGGGGCGACCGGTAGCGCAGTGTGCTGAGTAGGGAGATCGAGGAAAGGAATCATTCGACGTTTGTCAGAAAACTCTAGAATTAACAAGGCTGAGCGGACAGGCGCATTGATGAAGGAACCAGCCACAACCAACCAACCCTTTCAAAACGCCTTCGTAGTATTGACAGATGTCGGTTTGACCTTGGGGTAAAAATTTAAAATGCAATTCAACGGATTTACATAAAAAAAAAAAAAAAAAAAAAAAACAGTGAGAATCACTTTGAGAGAGGATCGCCCCTGCCGTGTTTTTTATTTGGGGCGTAGAGATCCTTTGTAATGAACCACCTGTAACGAACCATATTATGGTCTAGTAGTGCTGCTCCCACCAGCAGATCGAAGCAGCACCTGATGAGTAGTGATCTGTTGGTGGTACGAAACCAGAGGCCGAGGGTCCCATTATACCCGGATCCAGGTACGACCACGTGGGCGTCTGACCCGTCCGCCAATTTTTACCTCCCCTGTTTATGTTGTCTTCCCCAGGCCTATGAGTTTTTGTTAATACGTAAAGGACAGGGGCAACGAGCGGCGAAAACCCCGCCCACATCTCCCGAACTGAGCTACAGCAAGCATAGGCCGCTGCTTAGCTCGTTGAGGGGCCTTTTTCTTCGCCAGATGGCACGGCCCGACCTTCACGGTCGTTATGCTACCTAAGGCTCCGTCCCCACGGTCATCTTCGGATGCCCACCAAACCGTCCGTTACATATTTACAAAAACTCATAGGCCTGCGGTAGACAACACAAACAGGGGAGGTGAAAATGGGGAATAAAAAAAATTGTCGATAAGGATGGAATGGTTGGCGGACGGATCAGACGCCCACGCGGTCGTACCTGGATCCGGGTGTAATGGGACCCTCGGCCTCTGGTTTCGTACCACCAACAGATCACTACTCATCAGGTGCTGCTTCCATCTGCTGGTGAGAGCAGCACTACCAGACCATAATATGGTTCGTTACAGGTGGTTCATTACACCTTTGCCAACCCACGTTGATTACTGGACTACCACTCACGTTGGTGCTCACATCTGAACTCGTACCTATCCCGCATTGATAACGACATACAGAACTCCTGTGCAGCCTGTGGCCTCACTCCACACGATGTTGAACACATCTTTAACTATCCTGAGCTCCCACGCACCTAACACCTACTGCGCTATGGGATAATCCTATTGAGGCAGCTGCGTTTCTACTCCTGGATACTGAGGAAAACATGGACAACCAAGCTTTGTGACACACACACTCATCGGATATCAGCCGGTCGCTACTACAACAACTGGACTTTGGTCTCTTTCGTACCTGATACCCAACTTTCGTCCCCCTTTCGACTTGCAGCAATGTTCGGATATTTTATATCCTTGGATAGAGGGTATCCGAGTTGGTCTATGTCCTTCGAATCTGGATGGAAGTCCGGGTTTTTTTTTATCCCGAAAGCGGGTAGAAGCTCGCATGCGCGCCCGGATGACCTCAGACCCATTAGTCTTTCTTCGACACTGCTGAAACTTCTGGAAAGACTGATTGATGTCTATCTGCACTGCAGAGCACCATTCCATTACGCTCTTTATTTGCGTCACAGCATGCGTATTGGAAGGGTAGATCGGTAGATACGGCTCTGCACTCTCCGGTTGATTTTATTGAGAAATCCCTTGATCAAAAGGATTAAACCATGGTTGTTTTCCTGGATATCGAGGGCGCTTTTAATAACATTAAACCTAGCGAGATCATTGGAGCACTTCTGAGCCTGCAGGTTGATGTGTCGCTCTGTAGTCGCTCATGAGTCGCTCGCCATCTAAAAATACAGGCCTCCGCTCAGCCGATCGTGGTGAATTTGACTTCGTTTTTGACGTCAATTTTACGTCATTAATTCCTTGCCAAGGCAGTGACTGCACCCGACGATGTCCCCGGCACGACAAATGTTTACAATTGGAATTGCGTCAGACGACATTTTTTTCCTCTAAAAACACACTTTTTGGACACTTGCAGCAATTTGGTCGAAGCCGCAGCCCCGAGGATCAGTCGCAGAGTATCGTGGAACAGTTCACTCTTGAAAAAATACATCTTTTGACCGCACGACACAATTTCATCGCACACGTGTTTGTTTTCTCGGATCACTAGATGAAATTTTACTAACAAATAAACACTGAACGCGGAAAACGAAAAGTAAACACGAAACGCACAAAAACCGGGGACTCGCCGCCATCAGTCGCCGACCACTGGATTGTGGATAGTAGTAAGTAATTGCGTAATTTAGCCGTCAAAATCAGCTGAGCGGGTGCCTGTATTTTTAGATGGGACTGTCTGTATGCTCATTAACACACTGCTAAGCTTAAGGTTGATACATACTACCCTAGACACATCGTCTATGTGCAGACGTGTCTGCAGGGGAACCTCCCAAAGGCGTACTGTCTCCCCTTCTCCGGAATCTAACGGTCGTTGGATCTGGAGAAGATTGGGTGTAAAGTCATTGCGTATGCAGATGATATCGCGATAGGAATAGGCATTTACTCAGAGGGACTGGGGATTAACCTATCACTCGCCTTCTGCAGGCCAACATCGAACGCGAAATTCCTGGTATTTCGGCCGATTTGTGTGCTCGAGTCATGGAAAATTGAGTCCAGCGCATTCACTCGTCCAAGCGCTTCCGCGGCGGACATTTGAACGATATCGTATTCCATAATTAATGGCATCGATTGTACTTCCATTTGAAATAAATTGAAAAAAACAAAATGCGTCGCTCTTAATGAAAAGCCCTATATATGCCAATTCATTTTATTCAAAACGACGTTCATAGGCATGTTTGTTTGTTTGCCCTAACCTCTAGTGGCCATGACGTGGACGGGACTCTAACCCGTAATTAACCGAAATGGTGACATATCAGCATGACGCCTCAACGCACTGAAGTACCGGCCGCCCTTATGTATGCAAGATAAAAAAAAAGAATCCTTACCGAAAAAAAAGTATCTACAGTCATTTCCACAAGAGCGTATACTTTGTAACTTTTTAATGCACCATTTCTCAAAGAGTGGTGGGGGACTTTTAGTTACCTGCATTTTTCCTCTTTTTCGCATTGTATAAATTTGGTCATTCTAAGTTCAAGTAGGAGAGTGATAAGACGTCAAGTGAAATGAGTGCGATTTACAAAAAACGATTCGAAGCTGTGTTTTTAGTAAGTCATCCGAAAGGACCAAAAATGACACCTGCATCGGCCGGAAAGTACCTGAAAGTTTCGACACAGTTTGTGAATAAGTGGATAAAGCGTTTTAAAGATACTGGAAATGTAGACGATCTACCTGGTAGGGGTAAAACCCGAAGCACTTCAAAAACCCAGGATAAGGCCATCATTGATATTTTTAAGAAAAATCCGTCCGTTACTACCTTAGTGCAAGCAAAGGAAATGTTATCGAAGAAGAATATTTACGTGTCCTTGAATACGATTCGGCGAAGATTACAAGAGGAAAATATCAAAACCAGGTATGCCTTGATGAAACCGTTACTTACCGAAAACCAGAAGCGAAGACGTGTAGAGTGGGCTAAGGAAAACATCGATCGTGATTGGGACAACGTGATCTTTACGGATGAATCAAGTTTTGCTGTATATACGTTCAGGAGACGAGTGTGGGCACAAAAAGGAGAAGCTGTCGTGAACCGAACCGTTAAACACCCTGTGAAGGTCCATGTTTATGGATGCTTTTCTGCACGCGGTTTCGGAAAATTAATAACGTTTACCGGAATTCTTACTGCTGAAAGGATGATCATTTTGTACAAGAAAGGATTATTGAAGTCTGCTAGGATGCTATATGGCAACGACAACACCGATTGGTTTCTACAAGAAGATAACGATCCGAAACATAGAAGCCGGTTGTGTACACGCTGGAAAGAAGAAAATAACATTCAAGTACTTGATTGGCCTTCGCAATCGCCGGATGCCAATCCTATTGAAAATGTTTGGGGATTAATGAAGCAGAAGCTTCAAGGAAAGCAAATAAAAGGAGCAGCACAACTTATCGACAGACTACGCGGAAAAATTGGCCAAAAGTTGTCACCGAAGATGCCAGTCAATAATCAATAGTGACGGCGATTGGACCATGTATTAAATATAATTGCGAAAATGTATTTTGTATTTACTTTCAATAAAAAATAAAATTTCTTACTAGTAACATTTTGTTTTTATTTTGTGAGGTATACGGTCTTGTGGAAATGACTGTACGTCATGCTTCATTATTCTTGTTGGAAACAAAGAGCACACTTAGACCATCATAGGGCCCGTTGTGATATCACCATGGATTAATCCACCGACCAAAAAACCTCATCAAACCAGCCGGAGCTGACGATGAAACGATGTATTTGACCCACATTCACCTCCTTCAGGTCATCAAAATCGGTAAAGTAGTAGGACCCAAGGGTGGCCTTTCTACCTCCAGTCAAGGCAGGACAGGCACAGAGCAAATAATAGGAGCTCTCTTCATCCTCATCACCACAGCTTCTGCAATAGTCATTGTGCGGGACCCAATGCCTGCGAGGATGATCTCCCATAAGGCAATGGCCAGTGATAAGCCCCACAACATTCGTAATGTGCCTCCTATCCACTAACAGCAATCTAGAAGAACGGTAAGGGTTCAGTGTAGGCCATATTCGCCTGGTTACAAAGCAAGTACTGCCAATACTCCACCTAGTGTTTGCTCTGTCAGTCGTAGCAGCCTTTTAGGCCAGTTTACAAGTTACCAGAGGCATTCCTAAACTACTGAAACTACCGCTTACCATATTGGTTGTGCCTTCACGAGCTAGCTCATTCGTCCTGCTGTTTCCGACAAATCTACTATAGCCAGGAATCCAAGACAGGGTTATGGGAAGAGTGTTATCATAACCAGACAAGAAAGCGTTTAGAAGAAAACCAATTTTGGAGCCTTTTTTTCTCCTAACGTGACAAATATACGATATACGGGTTACGATTCTCACGTTTTGACCAACCAAGTACCTTTTAGCACAATACACACTCAAGGTCGCAGGTGCTTGTAGTTTCAACACGATCCACGGCACACTCCCTTTATCTAATCGAGTACCTACCCAGTGTAGATCGTACTGGGTACTCTTGTTCAGGTTGGAATAGGCTTACTTCGAGGAAGGCCTTTCTTTAAAAAAAAGGAAAACAAGATCAGATGGATTAATGAAAGATTTTCAGCTTTATAAAAAATTTTGGGACATATTTCACAATTCATCGCCATACCACCCACACCATCTAAGAGGAGGCAGATTCAGATATTTCGTTTTGAAACCGATTTGTGTTATCAGCTACTCGACTGAATCTTTTGTAACAAAAACATGAAATTCGGGACAAAGCTTCGCTCCTTTCTTCTGAACGAGACAAGCTGGTATAGAACTATTTCGGTACATCGCTACGTGATACGTAGACAAAGTTGCGGCATTCATATTTCCACCGTAAAAACGCAATTCCATCTGTTTCATACAGAAAACGATCCAAATTCCGTGAAAACCATGAAAATGCATTCTACCTGCTGGCAATTTGGAAACGCAAGTCAAACCACTGACAGTGTCCGTCTCTGATAATGGGCCTGGGCCTGTGTGGTTGGTCACATTATGCCATCACTTCGCCGTTTGTTTTGATCCTTCCGTGTCACGTCTGCACCAAACACTTGACACGAACTTCGTTTCATACAACACACATTTTTGGCCTAATTTTCACATTACTGCCGCAAAAAAAGCAACACGGTCGCTAGCAATTCAAGACAGCTTGAACATAACCTCATTCACTTCACATTTCACCAAGGACCCGTGGCCCGTACAAAGGACAGTGGCTGTCACAATGCAGCACCTCGCCATGGCAATTGATGCGTATTGTAAGCATTTTCTTACTCACCCGCGAGCCATTTCCAAACTCTTGATGAGTTTCTTGATTTTCCAGATTTCCACATTGCGATCTGCTGACGTTTCCTCGTTCGACATTTCTGCGAATTTCCAAAATCACTTAGCGATTACGATGAGCGAACGGGCCGTCGATGTGTGCTCTGGCAAAATAGACGAGAAAAAGTGCCGACGACGAATATGCGAGTACTCACGCGAACGACGGACAGATCTCGACGCGGGCGACGGGCAAAAACCACGAAGACGATGTGATGAGACACGAGAATATGTCAACGCGGCGAGAAAAGTGCTCGTGGCAAAAATATGGCCGTTCGCCTGCCTTGTCATACACCGTCCTCGACGTGAGGCTTGTGTGCGTGTCGTGTGCGATGATTTATTTCCGATTGCCGATTCGTCGCCGAATGCACGGCGTTCAGAAATGTCAAACACGGCGGCCTCGATGTATGCAGCGCTTGTCAACCTCACGTATGTGCTGCACGAACAATTTCCGGGCCCGTTCACCTCCACAACTCGTTCACCGTACTACCGCACTGCTGTCACACAATCTGTCGACGTTTTCCTTTTCAGCGACTTTTCTTTGGTGTGAGTCGTCTTTTCACACTTTCTACGTTTCACTTCTGCTCTTTGCCTACTCTCATACTACGCCGTCGCTGGCCGTTCGCTCTCGCTCCGCTTCCCTTTCCTCGCTCGTCGACAAAATGTCAGAATTTGTTTTTGGCCTTTTCGCTAGAATTCTGAAAATAGTTGAAGTTATTTTCGGTAGAAACGGATGACACAATGCACGCTTACGTTTATCGATGTGATTTGCGACGAATTTTGAAGGTTTTCAGCGAATACATGGGCAAATCCGCCTAGTCGACACGTCGGACTGCCGCCTCACGAAGGAAATAAATTACACACAAGGAGAGGAAGAGATGAAGAGAGCTATTGCAAACTGCTCAACATGGCAAAATTGGCAAAAGGGTGCATTCCGTCAAGTTGACAGCATTAAGGTTGTGTGTCTCGGCTAAAGTGACTCAAAAAACTTGGTGTTTAGCCGTTTGTGAGCATTGCCCTATGAGTACTTTTACTCAATTATTCGAAATAGATTGTGGCTCAAAGTTCCGATGTGGACGAGGAGTCATGCAGTTTTTTGTACTGATTTTGCAACGAGGTTTTCGAATGTTTCCTCTACAACCCATTCAACATCAATACACAATTTTTAAAAACTTAAGTAATACATGTCACGAGTTGCATAGGTTAATTTTAAGAAGCCTGAACTCTCAAACAGCCATTATGTATCTCAACGAACTTTATAATTACTGATAATGAGAAAATAAATTGAATTGAATTGATTTTGCACTTTACTGACAGTTTAACAAGGCGGCGAGGCCAAAAGACATTCATTCAAAAATCGGCATCCAACAAGTGCTCGAAGTTAAACGAAAAATACCCCGGCCGAGGCCCACTCCTCCTTGAATTGAATTGATTTTGCACTTTACTGACAGTTTAACAAGGCGGCGAGGCCAAAAGACATTCATTCAAAAATCGGCATCCAACAAGTGCTCGAAGTTAAACGAAAAATACCCCGGCCGAAGCCCACTCCTCCCCCTCCTCCTCCGCGCCTTAGATAATGTTATGAACGACACCAACGTGAACAGCTTGAATGGTTAACAACCCCCTTGCCGGGTCCAATTGGCCTTTAGACCCACTGTCTCACCGTTTGAGATCTTTTGATACAAACGATCACTTCTCCGCGGTGCCCGGCGATCAGTTCCCCAATGCTAGAAGAAACCTTCTGAAGGCAGACTGTTTGCATCCCAACTGTACCATTTATAAGTTAAACGTGCCATACACACACCGATCGATCGGCCGATCCGTCGCCCGAAATCGATATCGGCCGATGGATCGGCCTGTGTATGTGGAAATCGCATCGATCGGCCGATCAATTTTGATCTGCCGATATTTTTGTGCGATCTTCGTGCGATCGATCGGTGACGATCGATTGGATAGTGTATGTGATTATCGCAAGTGAATGTCAAATTACCAAATTATTAAATTATGAAATTTCAAGGATTCTTATGATTTAAATGGCACTGCAATTGAAATATCAAATATGTGGTATACGAAAATACCACACACATCCAAATAGTTAACAAAAATGAATCTAGGTTGGATTGGGAGTGAATCATAACCTATTTTTTGAATTGTCATCCGTTATCGCATCGCACGAAAATCGCTCAGTGTGTGTGCAGTGGAGATCGGCAGATATTTTGTGGCGATCCATCGGCCGATCGATCGGACGACGGATCGGATAATGTATGGCGGCTACCCTGAGAACTCGGCTTTACCAAGTGTTTAGGGATAATTTTGTTAATATTACGTTTATATTACGTTTACACTATCCGCAGATTACTTCATCTGTGCCAGCTGAGATAATCTGCGACTGTCAAATACATACAATTTTGAACTCACCACACCCAGATTACGCTGCAGATGAAGTAATCTGGGGATAGTGTAAACGTAATATTACACTATCCTCAGATTACTTCATCTGCGCCAGCTGAGATAATCTGCGACTGTCAAATACATACAATTTTGAACTCACCACACCCAGATTACGCTGCAGATGAAGTAATCTGGGGATAGTGTAAACGTAATATAATCCATGGGGTGTTGTACGTTTTTCGAAAGATAAAAAAAAATCTTTTTTTACACATTGTAAATGAGGTTTTGTTTTTATTTTAGCAAGATTAAGTTCATTGTCACACTCCGGGCAATTCACTTGATCTGAGCTTAATTTGGGTGTGGTGAAATACATATTTGTAAAAAAAAAATAGACATACATATTTGGAAAGATTTACAAAGCAATGGTCGTAGAAAACAACACGTTGTAGAAATAATAATAATCTCATTATCTCCTTAACAATGACTGATATCGAAAACAATATTGTACGACGGTAAGGTGAAAAGTTCTCGGCCTGACAATGTAAGACTGCGATTTTCAGTTAAAAATTGATTTTATTTTTCTACATAATCTCCCTTGACTTCAACACACTTGATCCAGCGTTTCTACAACATCAGTATACCTTCCCGGAAGTGAGAGTCTGGAAGGCTGTGAAAATATTCATCTATGGCCCTCTCAACTTCTTCATTGGATGCGAAGCGCTTCCCAGAAACAAATTTCTGGCCGACATTCTTAATATTACGTTTACACTATAGCCAGATTACTTCATCTGCTACGTAATCTGGGTATGCTGAGTTGAAAATTGTACATATTTAACAGTTTCAGATTAAATCATCTGGCGCAGATGAAGTACTATAATTTTGGCATAGTGTAAACGTACTATAAGATGAAAACACACAATGTACGCTTGAAGCTTCAGACGGGGAAGCTCAGTACACCGATAATAAACGATACGACGATCGTATATAGGGGATAATTTAATTTCCCCACTGTGTCACTGTCCGATTTTGTGCTCCCTGCAAAATATCGACAAGTGGGAAAACGCTGTAATAGCCGCCATACATTATCCGATCCGTCGTCCGATCGATCGGCCGATGGATCGCCACAAAATATCTGCCGATCTCCACTGCACACACACTGAGCGATTTTCGTGCGATGCGATAACGAATGACAATTCAAAAAATAGGTTATGATTCACTCCCAATCCAACCTAGATTCATTTTTGTTAACTATTTGGATGTGTGTGGTATTTTCGTATACCACATATTTGATATTTCAATTGCAGTGCCATTTAAATCATAAGAATCCTTGAAATTTCGTAATTTAATAATTTGGTAATTTGACATTCACTTGCGATAATCACATACACTATCCAATCGATCGTCACCGATCGATCGCACGAAGATCGCACAAAAATATCGGCAGATCAAAATTGATCGGCCGATCGGTGCGATTTCCACATACACAGGCCGATCCATCGGCCGATATCGATTTCGGGCGACGGATCGGCCGATCGATCGGTGTGTGTATGGCACGTTTAAGGTTGACTGGAATGGCTTGACCCAATATATTAGTGCTAAATTCCTCGACCAGTTAACTTCTTCCGATGTAGGTAAGGCCGAATCCAACATCAGGGAAGTCCTTAATAAAGAGGCCACGAAACTCATTCTTGCAGAACGCATTCCGAAAATTCGGCCTAACTTTCCCACCTCAGCCGCCAGATTGGATCTTCCGACTGCTTTATACGTGACCAGTAGAGTTTTTTTTATCCTTGCCCCAGGTACTACCCGCCGAGGCTTTGAGGATCTTTTTCCTACTACGCATCCTGTCGCACACGGTTGAGGCATGGGGTGATGATGTGGCCATGCTGTCCAGTGTGACTCCTATGATTTTAGGATGGTTTATAGTAGGAATTGGATGATTCCCAATCGAGATTCCAAGCTACATCTTGACCTCCTTCGTCCAGGTGGTAAATAGGGTTGCCGAGGATTTAGACGGTTAGGTTCTTGCTTATAAAGAACGAGTTAAGTTCTTCAAATAACCGTTGATATGTTCGCACATATCCGCTATGTTGTTCCCTGTTGCCAGAATGGAGCAGTCAGTCGTCAGCGTAGGAGATGATGTCGATTCCTTCAGGTGGTTTTGGGAGTCTTGATAAGTAGAGATTAAACAAGGTAGGAGATAGAACTCCTCGTTGAGGTATGCCTTGTTTAATCTTCCTAAGCTTTGATTTACTGCTCCTGAATTCGGTATAGGATTGCCTGCTAGCGAGATAATTAGCAATCTATTATGAATTGCTTTGACAGCTTTATTAAACATTCTTCCGATTGCTGAAATATTTCTCGCCGATGTTTGGCACCAGTTCAAAATTCCATATGTAACAGTAGGCATGACGTGGGCATGGAATATCAAGCACTACGTTTAGACCGCGGGACTATCTTCGAGATCTAACTAAATCGATCTAACTCTCGACGATATAAACGTATCGATTTAGTTAGTTTTGGACTTGGCTTATCTCTACTTGCTATGCGGAACTGGGCTAAAAAAATTGGGACCATGTCGCTGTCATCGCGAATGTTGACTCGGTGGTTGACGTTTCCTTTGTTGTCGTGTTTTTTTTTTTTTTTTTTGTTCGGCGTTTGCTTTATTTGCATTTTCAGGAAAGCAGTGCGTGATCACGGGCAGGAAAAAGTCTTTTTCTGTCGTAAAATTTATATCTGTAAAATTTATCTGTGCTGTCAACGGAGAAAGAAGAAGAAGAAGTACCTCTCCGTATGGTCGGTATAAACACTCCACCAACAAGTACTAACACTAAAATGATTTAGTTAAATCGCCTTTTAGTTCCACGGTCTAAACGTGGCCAAGATGGATATTCATGTACTTTCTACGTCTCCTGGCCACGTTTAGACCGTGGAACTAAAAGGCGATTTAACTAAATCATTTTAGTGTTGGTACTTGTTGGTGGAGTGTTTATACCGACCATACGGAGAGGTACTTCTTCTTCTTCTTTCTCCGTTGACAGCACAGATAAATTTTACAGATATAAATTTTACGACAGAAAAAGACTTTTTCCTGCCCGTGATCACGCACTGCTTTCCTGAAATTGCAAACAAAGCAAACACCGAACAAAAAAAAAACCACAACAAAGGAATGTCAACCACCGAGTCAACATTAGCGATGACAGCGACATAGTCCCAATTTTTTTAGTTCAGTTCCACATCGCAAGTAGAGATAAGCCAAGTCCAAAACTAACTAAATCGATACGTTTATATCGTCGAGAGTTAGATCGATTTAGTTAGATCTCGAAGATAGTCCCGCGGTCTAAACGTAGTGAGTAAAGCAACTAATGGGGATAGTTTAGATCTAATTTCATCAACAATAAGGCCTAGGTGTTTGATTCTGTCAACTCTCTCAATATGCTGGTTTCCAAATTTGATACAAAGTTCGATTTCGGCCTGGTTTCTTTGCTTAAAAAGCATGAAACGAGTTTTTTTTTATGCTAAGATCTAATTTGTTACCTTGAAGCCACTGTTGATAAATTTTCATATCACGATTGATAACTTGTTCGGCATCATTTTTCCCAAAATGAGAATAAAGCAGAAGAGGAGTATCATCTGCATAAGTCACATACTTGGCTGTAAGGCCTGCGCGACTTAGATTATTCACGTAAAGCAGATGTAATGTAGGGCCTAACATAGAACCCTGAGGAGCCTGCCTGTATTAATTATTATTACTTCGCTACTTATCTCACCATGGAACTCAGTGATAATTGGTCTATCTTTCAGGTAACTTTTTATTAGGTTGTTAGCAACTCCTCTAATACCAAGTTCATACAGGGCTTCAGGCAGGACTGTATGATTCAACGTCGACGTTGTATTTCCAGCACTTTTCCAGGATTTATTCGACCGTAAAAAGTCGATCGACTGTTCATCGATCGTTGCATAAATGCCTTCATATTCGTCAATAACCTATTTTCCAGAGTTTTCATCATTATTTTGTAGGACATACAGATTAGTGAGATGCCCCCTCTAATTTTCACACTACAAAAGAGAACTCGCTGTGCGCTAATATAATACTATTTCTTTTGCTTAAGCTCGACATACACTTAATCACTATACGTTTGTACTCGATCGATGTCATAAGACACAACCTTTTTATTAAAACCAGTGTTGTAAATTAATTATAAATTAAGGCATTGGATTAGGCATTCATTAAGCATATAGTTACTATAATGCATCAAAACGAAGATAATGACGATATCCATTCAATTAAGTTTTCAATTCAATTTCGACCAACTTCTTAAAAGCGACATAATCATCTCCCTAGAAAAAAAAATATTTGCATCAACACTGCTACCAAACAATCATTCGAGAATTCATCTACTTTCATGAACGAGTCTACTTCCGCATAATCAGCAATCAGTCCTTTTCCACGAACAATTAATTTCAATGTCCTGGCACTGCGGAAACTTCTCCTCATTGCGACAATTTTCTTATACAGACTAACACTGAAACAAGCTCCAATTCGCATCTCGGCATACACCAAACTTTGTAACCGTCGAATGAAATCGAGAAATGCGTCCTGCGTAACATCAGTACGAAAGAGGAACTTCACTTTCTCCAAACGAGGACAACTGCCGCATATTCTTCGAAGCACAGCGTCCACGTTATCTTGTAGTGAACCTTGAAGCACATTTAGTTCGATGAGATTTGGAAATAGCAAGCTTTCCGGAAAAGAAAATTCGCTCCATTTTTCGCAAGTTAGGCTTGTCAGATTTTCACCAAGGTCATTTGAATATTGCCGGAGAATTAACTCGCCAAATTGTGGGACATAAACATTATGAATTATCAGATGTTTCACATGCCTAAATGGTGGAATATATTCTCCATTCAGAGCCTGAGCGTCGAACTCAAGCATTTCGAGATGTCTCAATTCTCCAGCCATACATCGATATGCTTCACGTTCGATGTTTTGGCATCCCACAATTTTGACTCTAGTTAGCTGTGGATTACCCAGAAATACTTGTATGAAATGCTCGGTGGTTATTTTGTCACATAGCACTAAGCTCAGCTCCGTCAGTTCCTTTAACTCATTCAATCGATAGGCAGTTATGGATGCGTTTAATAACTGCAAACCTATCACATGATGTAATTTGATAATTGGCTCGATTATTGCCATGTCCAGATTGTTGCCAGTTATGTTCAGGTAGCAGTTTAATGGTTTCAGGCGTCCCATGAAAGACAAATGGTCGATGCTTTGCTTGTTGCAAAAAATTTCCATGTATTCTATACTCTTGCAATATTCCGACAACAGACTGAGATGCTCCTTATGTTCATCGAGACGGTCAACGTTTATACGTTTGATCGAATTTCCGAAGGTGGCGAAAAAATCTCGCGGCTCCATGTCACGAAAACTTTTGGCAAGTGTCGAGAAGTTGATTTCATGTTTCGATATCCATCGTTTGGTCATATTTCGATAGCGATCAGATACTATGTTTAGGGCAAGTACATCTTGGAACCGAATATACTCGAAAAGGGTGTCCAAACAGTCGTCGTTGAGCTCTACCAACTGCATGTTTTCTTGGGAAGAGGTTTTTTTTTCACTGCGCTGCGCCAGCAAGCTAGATGACACTAATGCAACTGACTGATTTCGATTCGATTCAGCACTTTACAAACTTCAATAAATGACTATAAACTTTCTCAGAGAAACTGAAATGTCAAAGCGTTCAAGTTAATGTTCGGAAAATTTGACTCATCATTTGATATCAGTGGATTACGTGAGTATTTTAAGGTGTGCGGTTTGTTTTGAATTGAAAATTCGGCTACCTTCCTTCCAAGGTTAGGGTAGCATGACCAATATCAGATAAATGATATTACATCTGCCATTTATCAATTTTAGTGAGGGACTTGTAGTAAATTTGACTCAGAGCCCGGTGGCTGCTTTTTAATATTGTTTATCGGGGAAATTTAAACTTCATACATCAGGCCTGTCTAAACTCCAGACCATTGACTGAAACGAGAATTGATCCATCAGACCATTCTGCTTTAGTCGGAAGGTCAGTAGCCAACTATGCGGCTCCTGTGTGGTAACAGAATCTCTGTGACACACAATGGAATAATATTCAGGCTTGCCAAAACGCCGCTCTCCGTACTGTGGCTGGCTGTCTCCTGATGTCATCCCAGGACCATCTTCATCAGGAAACAAGGATGATGCCTCTAAGGGACCACAACAAGCTTCTTGCGAAACAATACCTGGTGGGTTATTACCGGAGGGAACACCCCAACAACGACCTCATGGACAAGACACCGCCACCAATCATGTCAGGCGTGATTTGAGGAACCTCGAAAGAGACGTCCAGAGGTACAAAAGGGTTCGCTTTGACAACAACGCATACAGATCAGCCATCGCAGAAATACATCACAAACATCAATTGCAGGACTTAGTCCAAATAGAGTTCCCTCGACACAACCACCAGCCATTTCTCCCGATGAGAGAATACTTCCGAGAGCAGCGAGAACGACACTTGCTCAACTTTGGTCGGGCTGGTGTTCGCATCTTAACTCCTACCTATCTCGCATTGACCGGGATGTCACAAAGGCATGCCCCGCCTGCAATGGTACACCTCTCGATGTGGACCACATTTTCAATTGCCTAGCTGCACCCGCACACCTGACGTCCAGGTCGCTGCGGGAGAACCCCGTAGAGGCAGCTATCTTCCTGTCCTGAGTGACACACACTGGGAGCATATACAGTCCTACCAAAATGTTGCTTTACGCACAGTGACAGGCTGTCACGTGATGTCATCTCAGAATCACCCCCACCAGGAGACCAACATGCTGCCTATGAGAAGCCACAACACCCTCCTCGCGCAGCAATACTTGGTAGGCTGCTATCGAAATTACCACCCGAACCATCAATTCATGGACAAAACATCGCCTCCGCGTAACATCAGACACAGCCTGAGAGATTTAAAAGAGAGCCATTCGACGAAGGTCCAAAAATCGATTGCGGAACTAAACTCCCAACACTGTACTTCAAGACCGGCCACCAACCATTCCTCCTACTGAGAACAGTCTACCTAGATCGACACTTGCACAACTTCGATCTGGGTGGTGCTCACGTTGTTGTTGTTGTTGTAGTAGCGATGCTTCGAATACTGCAGTTCTTCTTACATCGAGGGGGGGTCGGCACCTCTTGGCCGTCGAAAAACGGGTCGTTCCGGTACGAAGAACCGGCTGCCGTAGGAACGACGGTGCTCCCCGATAACAACATTCCAAGTCCGGCTTGTAATGTCACACTTTATGATGTCGATCACATCTTCCAATGCTCTGCTGCTCCTACCTCGCTAACACTCAGAGCTTTGTGGGAGGCTCCTATTGAGGCCGCTATCTTTCTGGGCCTCGACACTGTTGGTGTTGTAGCGACAACACTGTGGAAGAGGAAGCCGTTGCTGACATATAACTCACTCACACACACACACACATATTTGTATTGTACTTGAAGGCGTTGCTACTATATCAACAACAACGAAGGCCGACCAAGGGGGCGTTGGAACATTCCTAGTTCATCGGGCGACGCCTAATGGTTCGCGTCTGTGACTAGAAGTGGGTTTTAAATTGAGATGATTTCGCACTCCCGTTGACGTTGAGTGGGCTCCGCTGCTTAAAAGGTCGCAACCCTTAGTACATCGCCCTAGAACGCTCTATACGCTACTAATTCATTCGAGCCTAGTGAGGCAGCAAGACACTTCCTAAACATATCAATGTCTCTTCCATCAACGCTAGAACATTAACCAAAAATCCAGTTGTCTGGGAGATACTGAAGGAGACCGAGTTCTCCCCTCTCTCCCCATCTTCTCCATCACAACAAATGCTCATGGAAGGTCGATACATTTTATGATAAAAATTTAAAACAAAGTACAACAAAAAAGTTCAAAGGAGATGTGACGAGTTGATGCGGAAAAAAGAAGTTGGCAATCCCTAGACCAGGATATTATTTAGTATTTATTCTCGTTTGTTGATTGTCGCAATATTTTTCTGGATGTAAACGCTCGGCGCTGAAGAAAAGCTAAATTGGAAAATTCTTGAGCTTTCTCCCAGAATTTTCCAATCGGAAGAATAAAACTCACCATGTGGATTCCCGATGCGATTTCTGACTATATTCGTTCATTTTCTTGCTCGATTATTACCGGAGCTTCGTTGAACGAATTTTACATGTCTGCAAAATACTGTTGAAGCTTTCCCGAAGCAATTGACGAGTTGTTCGTATCGATCAACTGTAGTGACTAGTATGATCAAGTACACTGCTGTCTCATATGTTGTTGTGTGAGCCCATGTTCCCGATGATAACGCTGGCGGTGATAAACATGTTTTTTTAAGTCGTGTAGTTCAAGAGATATTGAATAGGATCTTTGCTCCCCACTTGTTACCTTACGTTCGTCAGAAAAACACTTCGTCTTGACTCCTTAGGGTAATAAGGTCTGTTATCAAATTTTTTGTTCGTTCATAAAGTAGATAGTGTTCAGGTTTATGGTAACGGTATTAACCTTAAACTAAATAACTAAAAGAAAACATGAATTTATTTCCCAAAATAATATTTTACTTCCAAATCATTATTATCGTTCGTTTTACATCACTACGCGTCCTCGGACGCTTCTAGTACTGCACCTGAATACGCCAAGTCCCAATAGTGTTCGACCTGATGCTTCTGAAAGAATTCGCGTGCCATCTTTTCCATTGGAAAAACTTTAAATTTTATTTCGCCAAAATGACGTCGCTGACTTGTCCCCTCCCACACGAGGCAACAGGAATTCGGCACCTCATTCCCGTCAGCATTTTTCACCACGTCCTCGTCCCACTTTATACGATTCAACATCAATCGACGATATTTCTTCTGTTGTTTCGGTCCGCCCTCGACGACAACAACGCAACAATCACGAAACAGAATCACAACGCCGGTCATATGAAGCTGTTTGGCATTGGTTTCGACTTTATATTTCTTACTCGCATTATCCTGCAAATCGCGTATTCTGTAGACACTGACATGAACGCCCAGCGAAGTATCCTCTTTGACTTTGCGAATCTTTTTATCGCGTTTTTGTTCCGCCGTCAGCTTGCGCGCCTGGTTGGCTTCCTCGTGGGCTTTTTGTCGCTTGGCCATCTGTTCGCGAACGTGAGCTTCGATTTTGGTTGGATCTTGGACTGCTTCGGTGCCGAGAACACGCATCAGATTGGAAATGCGCAATTTTGGCTCGGGCGGTGGTACCAGGCCTAAACGAATCTTCTCTTGTTCCTCTTTCCAGGCCTCGCGACGATTTTGACGACGCAACTTTTTGCGTTCCTTTTTCGTTAGGAAAACGGGTAAGTAGACGGGTTTTAGAGGCTCGTCTGAAATAAAGGTAGAAAAAGAATAAATTACCTAAAACACGCAAACCATTGCTTAAACTGTAATGAACGGTTTGGTGTGCATCCAAAGATGCTAGTGAAGACGGAGCCTAAGGTACCATAATGGTCGTGAAGGTCGGGCCGTGCTATCTGGCGACGAAAAAGGCCCTCAACGAGTTGAACGGCGGCCTATGCTTGCTGTAGGTCAGTTCGAGAGAAGTGGGCGGGGTTTTCGCCGCTGGTTGCCTCTGCATAGGCATAGGCCTGGGGAAGACAACACAAACATGGGAGGCTAAAACGGGGAATTAAAAAGAAAAGATGGGGCAATAAGGATAGAATGGTTGGCGAACGGTGCAGATGCCCTCGCGCTCGCATCGGGGTCCAGGTGTAATGGGCCTCTGGTTTCGCAGCACCGACAAATCACTACTCATCAGGTGCTGCCTTCGATCTGCCAGTGGAAGCGGAACTGCAGGATATGATTCATTACAGGTGGTTCATTACAAAACGTAGCCAGCATAAGGTTCCGCTAGCTAATGATTCAAAAAGCCGTTACTGGGGGGTGTCTAGAGGGAGTTACATACCAAATTTGGATGACATTCGGCCACGAGAAATACCCCAACACAGATCGGACTATGGGACGGATAAAATAAAAATAAATAACTGGCGTAACAGTTCAATTTTCAACCAAGGCCTCGAGATGAGGTAGCATCATCTCATTTAGGAGATCATGACGGTGAATTTTGTGCAGAGGTGTGTGATCAGCAACACGCTCAACCGAGGTATTTACCCCAAACGGGTACTCATTTAACAGCTGAGTGGGCTCATAGTCCGACACGTGAATCCCCTTTTTTATCGAAGAGTACTGTATTCAGTAGAAATCGAATCGGGGCGCAGTGCATAGAAGGCGAACGTGCACCATCCGCAGTTTTCATAGCAATTCTACTTACTTGGCGGTTTCATCTGCGTAGGATGCTCAATCAAATTCGTAATAGCCGACTGGCGGATACAAGTCTTCCCGGCATCATCGAAACTCTCCAAATCTTTTTCCAATATCACCGAGTCCCACCACTCCATGCCGGGAACATCGTCGGCGTGCGAGTCCTGCTTGGGTGCGATAAGTGCCAACTTGGTGGCGGAACTGATACCAGTCTTGCGTGCAATTTGTGAGATTTCATTCTGCAACTTCTCCAGTTGCGCTTTCATTCGCAACCGTTCGGCCATTTGTTGAAATTTGCCCGGCTCGTGAAAGCGAAGCGATCGTTTGTTACGCAGCGCCGGCTTGGCCATAATGCGGTCATCAAAGAACTTCACCACATCCTCTTGATAGGCCTTCTCGCTGATCTGACTCTTGTTAAAGACCTCCCGTTTCTTGGCCCGAATATTCGCCTTCAGTGTGGGCGCCACGGTTGGGATGCTAATGGTGCGACCACTCTTATCGATCGTTCGACCCTCCTCATCGAGAATCAAAGGTTTGGGTCGCTCCTGCACCGGCGGAATTATGGCCGACAGCGAACCCGACAACTTGGCACGGATCTGTGCTTGAAGCTCGGCAATTTTCCTGGCCCGCTCATCTTCAGGCTTATTTGTGGCTAGCGTCTGATTGGCTACCACTGGCACGCCAACTTGGGGAGCGGACGCCTGATCGGGATCTTTCACTTTTAGGGCGAGCAATGCACGTTTGCGTTCCTCAATCTCACGCTGTGCATTGGCCATCATTTGCTTGATTTGGTGTGACGATAGGCTGCTGTTGGTTTTCGCATCATGATCATCGGATGGTTTCTCTTTTTGGTCATTTTTGGACTTCTCCTCGGACGGCTTATCGGAACGCGATCGCGATTTTTTGCTCTCCTTATCGCGGTTGTCCGTTTCATGAGACCGTTTGCGTCCCTTCTGCGAGTTTCGATAGTGATCGAGGAATTGATGCACTTTATCTATAACACGATTGGCCTTCTTCTCGTCCAGCGCGGAGGAAAGTTTATCGGAAATTCGCTGTTTGTCGTAGCCATTGTACAGGCAGTTTTCAAGCGTGTTGACTATGGTGCTGTCCTCGTTGCCCACTACTTTGTACACTATGTTATTCAATTCCGGGTGGAATTCCTCGATCTCTCGTCTTGAGTAATACGTCATTATTTAGGATATTCCACGTCAAAATTACGAGAACAAAAATCAATCTCCAAACGTAAGTTAGACATTTGTCAAATCTACGTCTGACATGAGTGTCTTCTTCTTATCGTGACTCGTAAAAGTCATTCGGAGCACTGCCGGACACTGTTAAAATCTACATGAAAATTGCCCCTAGGGCAAAACTGGGCAAAACCGACAACTGATAAGAAGCGACTGTATCGGGTGGGTTCAAACTTACACATCGCTCGCGAGCGATTCCTCAACCGCTCGGTTATGCAGTGTGCGCATGTTTAACGCCACTCTCGTTGTCACACACTTTATGGCTGCTACAGACAATGGCCCATCGCGATGATAACTTTAATGGCCGCCATCACAAACCAAATGTCAATTCACATATTGTCCGTCTACGCAATGGTGTTCGATGGGCCATCAGAAGGCATGGGCGCGTCAACATCTCTAGCATTGAAATTGAAAGCTGAAAGATGGTCGGTGATAGTCGCATTGCGATAATTGTTTAGTAGCCTGTCAACTTAAATCCGCTGTTTAAAGTTGCGTACGTGATGGTCCATCGCGTGGAGGAAAATGGCTCTCGAAGCCATCTGTGCCCATCACTGTTGACAGTAATGACGGTTACGAACCATTGGCCACTGAACGCCATCCGCACGTCCACACAGTGGAGATGGCTGCAAATGGCCGGGGATGGGCCATTGTCTGTAGCAGGCTTTATATGAAACTCACGGAGAAAGAAGAAGAAGACTACGAGCGGTAAGGGGGAATGTTTCATACTGGGTGAGCGCTTGATCATGTTCACTCGACCAGATGCTGCTCGGTAACTTCTGAACCCACCCACTGAATAATGGAGTGACATTTCCAGTTTTTTTAATGGCGGACTCGCGGTGAAAAGTTATTTTACGCGAAAAGTATCGATAAAACGAGCTATAGTGAAGGATCTCCCAGATATATTCACTTGTTTTGCAACCGCCGTAAGCACTTTGATAATTCAACATGGAGGAAGGAACAGAAGTAGCGGTAGCGCAGCAAGCGCAGCAGGCGGATTGCAATGCGCCAATTGTTTTGGAGCAACAACAACCGCCACCCACGGAAACAAGCGAGGTTGTGGAAGCACCACCGAATATACAAACACAGCAGCCACCGCCGCTGATACAGCAACAACCTCCGCCCTTAATGCAGCAACAACCACCGCCACTGATACAGCAGACGCCGCCGCCTCTGATACAGCAGCAGCCGCCTCCGATACAGCAACAGCAGCAGCAGCAATCGCCAACCAAACAAGCGCCGCGTGAAGGCGAACAACCGCCACAGCAGCTTCAGCCGGAATTTGAGACCGACGAAGCCGGTGTAGAGTTCAAGGCGAATATTCGCGGCGGATTTCGGTAAGAAAACACGAGTTTAAGTAAAGTTTTGCGTGTAAACGACCTAACTTTTGTTTTTCAGCGGTCGCCCTTGGAATCCAGGCGGCGGTCCACCACGTTTTCGAGGCAGAGGCTTCGGTCCGGGCGGACCCAGTCCAATGCGAGGACGGGGCGGTCCAGGTCCCTTCTTCCGGGGACGAGGCGGACCTCAAGGAGGCCGCTTCCCTGGACCCAACTTCGATCCCAACTGGGGGCCCAATAACATGGGTGGTCCAGGCTTTAATCAACCCGGCTTCGGCAACCCACCAGTGGAATTATGGGTTGAAACCAAGACGGAGGACGGAAAATCCTATTTCTATCATGCCATTTCCAGGGAAACTACTTGGACCAGGCCCGAAGGACCAAACATCAAAATTATGACCCAGACTGAGGTCGAGGCAATGAATGCCAGAAATCAACAACAACAACAGCAACAACACCAGCAGCAACAACAACCACCGCAGCAACAGCAACAACTGCCTCCGCCTCAACAAATACAACAGCAGCAACTACCGCCTCAGGCTGCCGCTGCTGAGAACAATCAGAAGGAGTCCCAGCAACCAAATGCGACTCAAACCCCTCAAAATCATACGCCACCTGCCACCAAGGAAAGCGAAAACGCGGAAAAGCCCGCAAACCCCGTTCCTGTCAATAATGGCATCGTTCCCAAACCGGTGGAAACAATTCCCACGTCAATGCCACCGCCCATGCAACAACCGCCCGGCTTTTTCCATGGTGCTCCACCGCATTTTGGTGGTCCACCGTTTGGCATGCCACCGCCCGGCTATGGTGGTTTTCCACCCGGCGGCTGGGGCATGCCATGGGGCGTTCCCAACGCCCACATACCACAAGAGCAGCCGGCCAAGAATCTCATTATTAAGCCGGGCGTCATTGATCCTGCCGTAATTGGCCGTGCCGCTGAATGGTCAGAACATCGAGCACCAGACGGAAGGCCGTACTACTATCACGCAGGTCGAGGTGAAAGCGTTTGGGAGAAGCCGCAGGCTATACGCGATCTGGAAGGTATAGTTGACAATAACTATCTCCTAAGGCCGTGCTCAGGCGGGTCATCTCGTAATCGGCTCGTCTGCGATTTGAACTCCACTTCCCAAGCAAATGTATGGAGATCCGGACACGGGTCGTCCATAGGCACGTAACCGAATCGATTTGCTTGGGAAGTGGAGTTCGAATCGCGGACGGACCGATTACGAGACGACCCATCTGAGCACGGCCTAAGCCCTTGAATTTAATTATTCCTCGATTATTTTCAGCTGCCCGCATGGCGGCACACTCGGGAGCTACGCCACAATCGATTGCGGCCCAAACATCCGGCACAAATACGGTCGCTATGGGGCACGCGCCTATCATGTCTCTGGCCCCGGGCGCTCCGTTCGATCCCATGGCCTTCGCCGGCAAACCAATCGATCCCAATTTAATGAAAATGGATGCGATCGATCAGGCCGAAAAGGAGAAGAAGAAGAAAGAGCAGGAGAAGAAGAAAAAGGAAGAGGAAGAGAAGAACAAGCAAGTGAATAAACCGCAAGATAAAAGCCGTCCAATTTCCAGCACTCCAATTGCGGGGACACCGTGGTAAGTGGCACCACAATCAAATGATTTTGTGTTGCTCAAATTCTTTTTTTTTTCAAAGGTGCGTCGTTTGGACGGGCGACGGTAGAGTTTTCTTCTACAATCCATCGACTCGAACATCGGTTTGGGAGCGACCTGAAGATCTTCTCGAAAGGGCCGATGTGGATAAGGCCGTGTCAACGCCGCCCGAACAACTTTTGGGCACGCTGGAGAGGGAAAAGAAGGTGGAACCTACTCCGCCGGTCATTGAAATTATTTCAAGTAAAATGGATATCGACTCGAATCCGGAAGACGAGATGCCCAGCAAAAAGTTGAAACTCAATGGTAATGTCGTGAGGACTACTGACTCATTCGTCTCATGTTTCACGCCGTGTGTTTTTTCTACTAATCAAATTGCAGATTCGAAGCCCATTGAGAAAAAGGTGGATGTCGCCAAGGAAGCGGCAATCGAGGCTGAAGTGCGCGCTGCAAAAGAACGTGCACTCGTCCCTCTTGATGTTCGTGTAAAATCATTCAAGGAGATGCTTAAGGAGAAAGATGTAAGTAAAATGTCTACCTGTGGTAGGTACTTTATAAACGATAGACATGGTGTATCCCCGGATTGAGAGCATGTTCCGGGCCTGTTTGGAGCTGGTTCATATTCCTCGCACATGGTCGGATGTGAATGTGGTTTTTATCCCGAAGACGGGCAGAAGCTCACACCCACGTCCGAAGTACCTCCGTCCTATAGTTTATCGTCGACTCTACTGAAGATGCTGGAGCGTCACTTGCGTGCCACTATTTCATCGCGCATTCCCTCCCTTTCTCAGCATGCCTATTGAAGGGGTAGATCGGTGAACACGGCTCTGCACTCATTGGTAACCTATATTGAGGGGTCTCTGACTTGCAAGGAGTATACGCTGGTTGCCTTCTTGGATATTGAGGGTGCCCTTAACAACGTCAAACCGGCGGCTATTTCAAATGCTCTCTGTAGTGTGGGCGTAGATACTTCTTTGTCTTAACCCCTAGCGGGGCATAGCGCGTCAACTACTCCTGCGCGCCATCGTACTCTGTTCTGGGCAATGGGGCGCAACTCCCCAAAAGACTTATCCAGTTTTTTTAAATAATAATTATCCAGTGCCTGACACTCCTTTGCCACCGATCGACGTCATGTGATTCGAGGACCCCCTCTTGGTCGGCCTTGGTTGGAAATGGGGTTCCATTTTATGGTATGCAAAGCAATGCAGTTATCACTCTTCCGCAATGTGTGACCTATCCACTGCCATTTTCGCCTGCGTATCAATTCGTCGATTGGCATCTGACCCGTACGCCGACTAGCTCTTCATTTGATATTGTTTCGGGCCAGAAAATTCTTAAAATTCGACGAAGACATGAGATGACGAAAACTTGCAGCTTTCTGGTAACTCCTACGAAAACTTTCCATGTACTGCTCCCATACAAAAGCACTGACAGTACCAGGGAGCGAAACAGGCCCAGCTTGGTCTTGATGCTGAGATAACTGCTCTGCCAGATTTAGGACAGCATGCCGTATGCGCGTTTAGCCTGGTTGATACGACGTGCGATGTCCTGCTGCGTACCACATTTTTCGGCAACAATGCTACCCAGGTAGACGAAGTTGTCCACCTTCTCCACAGGCTACCCATTAATATTGATGGCAATAGGTGTCGGATTTCTTTTTCGCAACGGCGCGCGGGCTAAGAACCTTGGTCTTGTTGGTATTAATCTTTAGCCCAACCTTGCTTGCCTCCCTCTCGAGATCTAACGCCATTGCGGACAGATCCATGATTTTGTGGGAGAGTAGGCATATGTCGTAAGCGTAGTCAAAATGTTCTAGATAAGATGTCAAAGTCCATTGAATTCCTCTGTCGAGTCCGGATAGGGCTGCATGCAACACATCGCCGATCACAATGAGGAATAGGATCGGTGAGATGATGCACCCCTGCCGAACTATACTGCGAATCTCAAAGTCCCTCGACACCTTACCTTTATGCAGAACGCGACATTTCATCATCATCACCATCGTGGCGCGACAGCCCGACGTCGGGCCTTGGCAGAACGCGACATTTCGCGCCGTCATAAGTTGCCTTAATAATAGCCACAAGCTTCTCAGGAATGCCTCCCCTGCGCAAGGCCGTCCATTTAGAATCCCGGTTCACACTATCGAAAGCCTTTTCGAAATCGATGAAAAGCAAGTGAAGCGAAGAATCGTATTCAGCGCATTGCTCGATGATGATTCGCAAGGTGTTAATGTGATCGACACAGGAGAATCCGGATCGAAAACCAGCCTGCTCTTCATCAATTGTGCTTTCTAAGTGGGCCTTTAGTCTTTCCAGGACGATTTTAGCTATTATCTTGGCAACGGCAGGAAGCACACAAATGCCTTTCCAACTATTACAGTCTGTGAGGCTACCCTTCTTTGGAAGTTTGATGATCAAACCTTCCTTCCACTCAGTGGGAAAGATCTCTGTATTCCACGCTTTATCAACAAGTGGGTGCAGCAAATCGGCAGTTACGCTTGGCGCTGCTTGATAAAGTTCGGCAGGGATATCGTCGAGTCCGGCGGCCTTTCCTCGTTTTAGTGCAATAATTGCAGTGACTATTTCCTCTTTGGTACAAAAGGGTTCCCTTTGACAACAACGCATACAGATCAGCCATCGCAGCAGTACACCGCAAACATCAATTGCATCACTAGGTCCAAATAGAGTTTGCTCGACACAACCACCAGCCATTCCTCCCGATGAGAGAATACTTCCGAGAGCAGCGAGAACAACACTTGCCTAACTTCGGTCGGGATGGTGTTCGCGTCGTAACTCCTACCTATCTCGCATTGACCGTGATGTCACGAACACATGCCCCGCCTGCAATGGTACACCTCACGATGTGGACCACATTTTTAATTGCCCAGCTGCACCTACACACCTGACCCGCAGGTCGCTGTGGGAGAACCCCGTAGAGGCAGCTATCTTCCTGTTCCTTCACACCGAGGAAGACGAAGAACAATAACAGCATGTAACACACTCGCCCAACGAACTTCTGACCATTACTACAACAACAACCTACTTTTTCTTACACAAAAACAAACTGTATTTTGACTCAAAACTGATCTTAACTTTTTCCATTTAATTTGAAATTGTCCATCTCTACAGGTTTCAGCTTTCAGTACATGGGAAAAGGAGCTACACAAAATCGTGTTCGATCCGCGATACTTGCTGCTAACGTCGCGGGAACGTAAACAGGTATTTGAAAAATATGTCAAGGAAAGGGCCGAGGAAGAAAGAAAAGAGAAACGCAACAAAATCCTAAAGAGGCGAGACGATTTCAGGACATTAATGGAAGAAGCAATGTTACATGGGAAGTAAGTAATGTGACTGTTTGAGATGTTGCACAAACCGCTAACAGCTCTCAAATTTTCCAGATCGTCGTTCGGCGATTTTTCGCAACGTTTCGGTAAGGACGATAGATACAAGGCAATTGAAAAGGGTCGCGAACGTGAAAGCCTCTTCAACGAATTCATCGTAGAGGTGCGACGTCGCGAGAAAGAGGAAAAAATACACAGGAAAGAATTGGTTAGTATTTACATTGTGTTCTCCCTACAATCTTTTGTCTATATTTTGCAATAGAGCATAAATCAAGTACAATCATCCAATAAGTGCGATATAAAAGCTTAGACAATAAGATAAATCTGATAACAGAGTAATTTAGTCTGTTAGATCATTAAAATTATGTCTTCAAAATGTGTGTCTAGATCATAATTATTTTGAATTTACCAAGGAATATGTCGTCGTACCAGAGCCAGATCAAATCTATCCACTACTACAAGTTGTGCACGCCTGTACTGTATTTACATTATGGTGAAAATGTATGCATACCGCACCCTGACTACGGTGTGATCGATCTCAGGTGGTAACACTACTTGGATGTCGTCCGCAGTCTGTGCTGTCCTTTACACTCCTACTTATATAGCAAGTGATCCGTGCGTGTTCGATTGTAGAAGGCTGTATGAGAGAGAGAGAGAGATCATAACATTGAAAAGAATGGTACATTGCGTTTTTCTTTTTGTCGAAGAACAACAAATTAAAAAATCCGTCGGAAAAACTTTTGTTTGTCAAATTGAAAGTTTTTCGAGATGTGTACTTTTGAACAAAACAATTTAACGGCAAGTTTAACTTAACACTTTTTTTTATTTTATTTAATTTTAGTTTTACTCCTTTTTATGTTTGCGATGTTATGGAAATGAATATAAAAACTTGTTTTGCGATTGAAGAGAATGTGTTAAGTCAAACTTAACTTTAAACGTAATTATTATGAATAATTGTTATACCCTGTCCGTTGTCCGTCTGTAGTGGAAAAAAAATGATCAAGTCAAAGTCATAAATGGCTCGAGAAAACCCGAGCAGTGCTGAAAATAAAAGTATGAAGTCATAATGCAATCATTCGAATCGATTTAATTTTTCTTTGTTACAGCGTCCTTGTTCGAGCATCAATTACATGTATTTTTTACATAATTATGTACCTATATATATATATGTATTATGTAAATTATTATTGAAACCTTGCCATTGCTATTTTCACTAATATCGCAATTTTATCGATTCTAGATTAAAAAGAATTTCATTGATATGCTTCGCGATAGAACTGACATAGACCGCCATAGCCGGTGGCCCGATGTTAAGAAAAAAATAGAGTCCGATTCTAGGTACCGAGCTGTTGACAGTTCCATTTTACGCGAGGATTACTTCTTGGAGTATTGTAAGATTATGAAGGAGGAGAAGAGACGCAATCGTGATCGGGAGCGGGATCGTAAGGAGAAGGATAAGAAGAGCGATAAGCGTGACAAGGACAAGGATAAGAGCAAGCATAGCAAGGATAGTGATGACGAGAAGAAGGAAAAGAAGAAGGGCAATGATCAGGTGAGTGGAAATATAGTTTTGATGTTTGTAATATTCTTGCGGGTCGCTCTGTAGACGGCTATTCCCGGTAGCAGTCCTTACAAAGCATTGTTCCAAGAGTTCAATTTTCCAAGTGCGACACGAACAAAAATGAGACAGGAAAGTCGTTGTTGCAGTAGCAACGGCTTCAAAAACAAATACAGCCATGGCCAAAAGTATGAGGCACCCCTTCAAAACACATGTAATTTGAAACGTGTGTTAAAATTGATAATTTCTTTTAATTTATACGATACTGGTTTGTCCAAACAATAATAACAGCAATAAATGATCTTCTTTGAAGAGCCATGAAACATCTGGCGTGCAAATTCCAGGAAATGGGGTATTTTAGAAATTGTTGATAACATTTTGTCAGTCTCCATTTGTTACTTATAGGGTGAGGTTGCTTGTTTTTGTAATTTATTTGCAAACTAGACACTCTGTTCAATACAATATGCCTAAAACGAGTGAGCTTGGTATTGAAAAACGCTGTAGAATTCAGTTATTACATGAACAGGGCAAATCTCAAGTTGAGATTGCCAAGCGAGTGAAATGTTCTCGGTGCGCAGTGCAATCTGCTATCATGCGGTTTGCGGAGACCAGTTCTCATGAAAATAAGCCAAGAACAGGCAGAAAACGCGTAACTTCAAAACGCCAGGACAGAAAACTTGTCCGCGACTCTTTGAAGGAGCGTAAAAAAACATCTTCTGCGCTTGCTGCTAACCTGTCGGAAAACTTGGGGAAAGTAATAAGTGCTCGAACGATAAGAAGGCGTCTCGCAGAAGCGGGCTTGAAAGGTTGTAAAGCTAGAAAGAAGCCGTGGCTTTCAGCAGCCAACAAAAAAAATCGCTTGGAATGGGCTCTTCGGTACCAGCATTTCACAGCAGAGGATTGGGCAAATGTTCTGTGGTCCGATGAATCTAGTTTCCAGGTAAGCTTAATTATAACCTTTTTCAAACAACAATAACCGTAATTTTTTACGGAGGCCTCGATTTCAGAAAATTTTTCCAAAAAATTGAAACAGGTTTTTTGAATTTTCTAACAGGTATTTGGAACACCTGGTGTGACTTTTGTTAGGCGGCGCGTTGGTGAGGAATAATATCATCCAGATTGCGTGGTGCCTACAGTTAAACATGGAGGAGGCAGTATCATGGTTTGGGGTAGCATGGCTGCTGGTGGAGTCGGCGAGATGTTCGTTTGTGAAGACCGTTTGAACAGTGAAAAGTACATAAATGTGCTGGAAACTGTACTAATGACTTCGTTAACGCACATTTTTGGTGACACGAATCTACGTGGAGTCAAATTCCAACAAGATAATGCTCCTTGTCACAAATCGGCGATTACGATGCGCTGGTTTAGAGACAACAATATTGAATTATTAAATTGGCCAGCGCAGTACCCAGACCTGAACCCTATCGAACACCTTTGGGGTATTCTGAAGCGTAACATACAGAAATACACCATCACATCAAAAGTGGCGTTAAAAACAGCTTTGGTACACGAGTGGAACTCCATAAGTACCGTTGACTGTACAAAGCTCGTTAGGAGTATGCCCAAGAGGATTGCTGCTGTAATAAAAGCAAAGGGTGGACCCACAAGATATTAATGTATTTAGTTTAATTTCATCGATACATAATAATTTCGAAAAAAAAACTTTGTTTTTTTCATTTAAACAAAAAAATATTCAGTTATTTACTGGGTGCCTAATACTTTTGGCCAAGGCTGTATATATGTGTGTGAGTTATATGTCAGCATCGGCTTCCTCTCCTACAGTGTCGAGGCCAAGAAAGATAGCGGCCTCAATAGGAGCAAAGCTTTGGGCGTTAGCGAGGTGGGAGCAGCAGAGCATGATGTGATCGACATCATGAGGTGTGACAATACAAGCCGGACATACGTTTGGAATGTGGTTATCGATTGGAGACAAGTACGGGTTAAGACGGGAACACTACCCAAATTAAAGTTGGGCAAGCTCTGGCTCTGGTCGATCTAGGTAGACTGTTCTCAGTAGGAGAAATGGTGGGTGGCCGGTCTTGAGGTACAATGTTGGGAGTTTAGTTCGGCAATCGATTTTTGGACTTCCTCGCGGTGTAAGGCGGTTCAATTTTCATCCGAAGAAGTTGCCACAGCTATAAAAAGAGCAAAGAGTTCCAAAGCCCTTGGACCAGATGGTATCTCGATGGTCATGCTTAAACACCTTGACAAGCCAGCAATTGACTATTTAACAATCACGATTAACCTCTCCATCTCATCGTCTATCATCCCCGAGTTTTGGAAGAAGGGAAGGGTGATCCCTGTTCTAAAACCAGGGAAGAAACCAACGCAAGGCGAATCATACCATCCCATTGCACTATTATCTCCTGTGGCCAAGACTCTTGAAGCGCTACTCCACCCTATAATTGCGACTCACATTCAATTAGCCGATAATCAACATGGTTTTAGAAGAATGCACAGCACAACTACAGCTTTGGATGCCGTCACATCAAGAATACACAATGGCCTCAACCAAACACGTCCATGTCAACGAACTATACTAGTGGCTTTAGACCTGTCAAAGGCATTACTCGTTTCTCCTCTCCTAATCTCTTCCATCGGGAATAATAATCAAGTGGATCGCAAATTACTTGGGAGGCAGGAACAAAGTCTTCAAAGCTTTAGCTGGTAGTTCCTGGGGGCAAGATAAGGAGACCCTACTACCTACATACAAATCCATCGGGAGATCTGTGGCTAATTATGCGGCTCCCACTCGATGGAAGAACAGAACACTGCTTTTATAACTGCCACATGCTGCCTCCTGATGTCGTCACAGGACCATCTGCATCAAGAAACCAAAATGATGCCCTTAAAAAGCCACACTCTTCTCACTAAGTTGTATTTAGTTGGCTGTTATCGAAATGACCATCCTAACTCAAATCTGATGGATAAAACCCCACCGCCGCGTCACGCTAGACGCTACATGAGGGAAGTCCAAAGGTTTAAAAGAGTTCCCTTCGATAACGCCAGCTATAAGTCGGCCATCACAACGCTGCACAGTGAAGAAGTGGTTTCATCGATTGCGGAACTACTATAAAACCGAACAAGATATTGAATGCGGAACCACCTGCCATATCTCCAGGCGAAGCTCGGCTCCCAAGAGCAAGCAAATCTACGTTAGCTCAACTCCGTTCTGGTTGGTGCTCGCGTCTGAATTCATACCTATCCCGCATCGACAGTGAAGTCCAAAACTCCTGACCAGCATGTGGCCTTACTCCACACGACGTTTAGCACATCTTTAAATGTCCAGCAGCCCCCACGCGCTTAACTCCTGTTGCGTTATGGGAGAACCCCATCGAAGCAGCTGCTTTTCTCCACCTGGACATAGAGAATACCAACATGGATAGTCGGAATTTTTGACACACACATTTTTATCTGAGCTCGAAGCGCCGCTACAACAACAACAACAGTGGCATTCTCCGAAACTAGCTTATGCTAACGAAACGTCAACTGGGCCACAGGGAACAGTTGACGCGCCATGCTCACAAGGGGTTATGGCAATTGAGTAACATAGATGTAAATTGTTGCGCATCTGAAAGTGGGACAGAGAGTGTCGGAATAAATTTCTGATTCCTGGCATAATTTCTAAGGAAATACATCTGTATATAAGATGAAAGAGAGAATTGAGAGAGACCGACCTCTCTGTCTCTTTCGATTTAGTTCAATTAGTAAGGGACAGCGAAAACGAAAATCTCTTTCACTTACGGATACACAAGGTTTTTCTTACATCTTCGTTGCTTACTGTCATTTAAAAGATTAGTGAACTCGAGAAAACGGACCCAATGTTTCGATTTGCTATCGAGCCAGCGAAACGATGTAGCTGACCTATTTAATCTCCTTCAGATCATACAAATCGGTGAAATAGTAGGCCCAAGTGGTGGCCTTCCTAACATCAGCTAAGGCACGACAGGAACAATGCAAATTAAAAGAGCATTCCTCCTCATCCTTGTCACCACAGCTTCTGCAGTAATCATTGTGAGGGACTCGAAGTCATGACATGCTCTCCAAACAGTATTTATCCCCACAACATTCCTAATGGGCTTTCTATCCAAGAGCAGCAACCCTGAAGAGCGGTAAGGGTTCAGTGTGAGCTACATTTGCTTGGTTACTTGGCATGTGATATCAATACTCAATCTGGTGTTTGCTCTGTTAGCCGACAAATTAAAAAAGGGACTCGAAGGATAAATTTACGGGGTATAATATTTTATATAGTGCTCGTCACTTGCTTAACAATTTGATCTCCACTATATTATTTTTAATCGATTCATTATCATTACTTAGGAGGACGGCGAACATGCATCAACTTCAGACGACGAGGCGGAACGTTTGCAGAAGGAGCGTGATCGACAGTTGCGAGCTGAACAAAGCATAAAAGAACGAGAAAAAGAAGTAAATTTTAATAACATCCATAATTCAATACTTTTCTAAACTACACTCGTGTTTGGCACTTCTAGGTACAACGAACACTCGCCACTCACCTGAGAGATCGCGACAAGGAAAGGGAACACCATAAGCGCGATGAAGCTATTCGCCACTTTAGTGCATTATTGGCGGATCTTGTGCGAAATGCAGATTTAACGTGGAAAGAGGTGAAACGTCAATTACGAAAAGATCATCGTTGGGAGTTGATTGAAAACTTGGATCGCGAGGACAGAGAAAGGTACCTACTTTATGCCTACTTTTTGGTCGCTTGGAACTCACTCAACTTTCTTTGTAGAATATTCAATGAACACATCGACGCCCTAATGAAGAAGAAACGTGACAAATTCCGTGAGATGTTAGAAGAGATCACAACACTCGAATTGACGAGTTCATGGAAAGATATCAAAAAATTGATCCGAGATGATCCCAGATATATGAAGTTTAATAATAGTGAAAAGGTATTTACTTTTTTTAATGAATTTTCCGGAAATTTGTAGCATTCAATGGTTACAGTGTGAACGAGAATTCAAAGACTACATTAAAGATAAGACGATGGAAGCGAAAACATCGTTGCGAGAACTTCTGCAAGAATGTAAACTTGTGACACACAAGAGTTTTGAGACAGTAAAAGATAATCCAAATCTGTTAAAGGATATCGAGGAGATTTTGAAAAATGATAAAAGGTGATTTTTCTTAATAATGTTACCGTTACTGAACGGGTTTGAATTTGCATTTTTGTCTTTCTTACAAGATATCTCGTACTGGATCATTTAGCACCGGATAGAACGCAAATTATCATGACGTATTTAGAAGATTTGCACAAACGCGGTCCACCACCGCCACCAACCGCTAGCGAGTCCACAAGACGAAAGTAATTAGCGTAAAATTACCGACGACAATAACGTCTGAATTTTAATGATACAGTAGATATGTACTGAGTAATTCAGCCACTGGCCTCTTTGATCATAAAATGTATCGTTCTATACGAGTATAATTCCACTAGGCTCACGCGTTTTAATACATAAGATTAATACATTACTATACATGATTGTCGTCATGATGTGATCATGTCTTCACTAAACAAATATTTTTTAGAATCAAGCAAAACGCATTTTCTTCGAGTTTCCTTTCAGTGCGAATATTACTGTAAAACATAATTTCAAGTGAGATATTTTGTTTTGTCCATTGTGGTTTGGAAAACGAATAAATTACACCTATATTAAATGGAAGAAATATCTTTTATTTTTGCTCAAGCTTACATTATCAAACGGTCATGGTAAATTAGTAACAACCACGCACGTTGCTATTGCAACAACTCACCTAAAGCATATGGGGGCGAAATCAAGAAAAGTCAGATCCATGAAATTTAACCAGAGGCTCGCCAAAACACACCCAATGGAACAGTGGCATTATACTCGTACATGTGCTTGTGAAAATCTATGAGTCTTGTACTCAGAAGAGAGAGATTAATAGGAAATGAAATTGGGCGAGGGAAATGAAGCATTTTTGCACAACGGAGGAAGCTGGAGGGGAATGTGGATTTGACATCTCATGGTGCGACCAACAATTCGCGTTTCAAAACTTTTTTATTTTTTCCCTCGATTGTTGCTCGTCACCTGGGGTAGTAGATTTTCCTTATATCCCTCACAATAGTTTGGTACAAACAAAATGCGCGAATTGATCCCGACGAATGACCCGTCAGCAGTCTATAGTATAGTATGAGATTGAGAACCGATTGCAAGTTTACTGTCACCATTGAGCTTGTATGCGAAAGTGTTTTAGATACAGGCGTACCCCGATATACGACAGGGATACGTTCCAGAGGAAAGGAACTTAACTGGAAACGACTTATATCGAAACCAAGTAATAACTTATGTATGCAAACGTATCAAGCTAAATTAAATTATAAAATTCTATGATTAATATTATTTATACCCCTCTTAAGCGGTCTGGTCGGGACCGCGATCCTGGTCGGCTACCCGTTTGGCCGGTTAATCCGAGGTTCCCGTGATCCAACTAACCTACATATACACACTTTTAAGAGATATGGTGAGCATGGTGAACAACAGCCTTTTTTTAAGGTTGTCCCTTTTAGGAAATTTGAGGTGAATAAGGATGCACACTGAGCGTGAAGAAGCGGAAGGAAAATGAAAAATAAAAATGTGAGACAAATCGAAGGAACGACCAAAAAATTGAAGCAAATCGGATGTAGGATAATTGAAGTGGAAGGAAAAACATTTCTTCATACAAAGTCATCTTTTTTTGACCAGGTCGTCCTTTTTTTGAAGTTTGAGCTGGATATGGATCCAAGCTGAGCGTAAAGAGACAACAACAAAAAATTCAGGCAAATCGTGCGTACGTACTAGATATATTTCCTCGAAGGACACCAGAATGTCCTTTATTGTCAGCAGGTCGTCCTTTTTCTGGACTTTGGGCTCGGTGAACATGTAAGTTGAGCGTGAAGGATCAAAAGGGAAAAAATTTCAGGTAAATCGTATGTAGGGTTAGGGAGATAGAAGGGAAATCATGTGTCCATACAAAATGTATGGGAAAATGGAATTTTCCAATTTCCCGGGAAAATTTCCGATTTTTAGTGATGTAAGGTTTCAAGTGGAGCGTAAAGAAACCGATTGCAAAAAATTTGAAGCAAATCGGATAAAGGATAACGACGCCAACCCTGTACATACGTAGACGACTTTCTTTTATATAAAAGAAGATGTACATATTTCATAAGATATTATGAGTAAACAAGCAAATTAAGACGTTATTGCATTTTACTGTATATAAATACGTATTACATGCATAAACGAACACGAAGGCTCCGAAAAGCAAGAAGCGAAGAAAAAAGAGAGACGGAAGCTCGTTTGTAGTAGATTCAAAGAAAAATAGACTCGGAAGCATGAGAGGAATCAAACTCGCCTTCTGCATTATGCAAGCTACAACACTCAAACATTTCACACCTAAACGTCGCGTCACCCCGCGTTTTATTTCCCACGAACTTTCCAGTGAAATCCCTTCAAACAATCAATGACCATCTTATTACACGCTGAAGAAGAGAAAAAAAAAACTCTTTTCCATGGGATAGGCCGGTTAATTCGAGGACCAGTTGATCCGAGGCCGGAAAAGAGGGGTTCTACTGTATATCTATAAAAGTGTATGTGTGTTATATATGAACGCTTATAATCTCTAAACCGCTGCACAGAATGACATGAAAATTTGTACAACGATTCATTATGTCACTGCGCAGGCTATATGCTTGGCCTGATTTTCAAATTGTTACTAGTTGTGTTGTGAAAATTCATAACCTAAAATGTGTAATTCAGCAATTCGGATTCAAAGAAACCACGAATGCACCGTAGATTTTATTGCACTGCTACTTCACACTTCCGATGGATCGCCACAAAATATCAGCTGATCAAAAATTATATGGAACTGTAAAAAAAATCGAAGCGCATACACAGACCGATCCATCGGCCGATATCGGGCGACGGATCGGCCAATCGATCGGTGTGTGTGGGGGCCTCCAAATGAAACTTTAATGAGGCCTCGAAAACCTTTACCACGCCCCCACTGGAACATTCCTAGTTGACTGGGTGACACATAGTGGTTCGCGTCTCAGACTTATAGGGTGATTTGTAGTTGGTTGAGATGATTTCGTACTCGTACCCTTGCGTGGACTCCGCTGGCTACGCTCCGCACTTTAGTGGGTTTTATATTTAGATGATTTCGCACTCCCCTTGCGTACACCAGTATGCAGACCTAGAAGGCTCGCATCGCCCGCTCTATACACTGCAGTGGAAAAGTCACTATTAGCATGGCGCAAACCACGATGCATCGCCCGGTGAAATAGGAATATACCCTGGTATATTATCGTGTAGCGAGCGGAGCCCACGCAAGGGGAGTGCGAAATCATCTAAATCCACTATTAGCCAAAGATGCAAACCACTATGAGTCGCCCGGTCAACTAGGAATGTTCCCCGCTTTCCTGTAAGTTTTTGAAATTCTAAGTGCAACGGTCTTGAAATGCAAGGGGGGTAAATTATGATCTCATATTTCCCCCTGATCGATTTTATAAGGGTTTTGTTTTAACTACAAACCCTTAAAAAGCACGCTGGAATTAATAATGGCACAGAGGGAAGTGGGAACATTTGAAACGAATTCTATGATGACATACCTAAATTTACATGAATCACTCACTTGAATCTCTGTTTAAAGATGCGGAGACTTTTTAAGTCTTCCGCTCTATTTTATTTATTAAATACGACAATAAATCACTTTTGTGAATTTTTCGCAAAATATATATTTCGAAAATGTATGCAAAACATCAATAAAATGAAACGAAATGTTTAACGCCGGAAACAAAACGTTTGAGCAATAATCATTATCATTGGTAATCAGGTTAAAATTTAATCATAATTTTACGGTTGAACCAAATACTCGTAATTATATAATTCACCGCAGATACGAATATGTATGTATAAATATATTTGTGAACCCAAAACGCATTCTAATCACACTCTGGGCATAGGAAACTTTTTTTCTGCATTACTTGTACGTATTGTATTGTATAATGGAATTTAATTAATGCTTAAATTTTACATTATTTTTTTTTTTGAGCCCTCACCGGTTAAGCTTTAACTGTGAGAGTTAGTAGTCAACACCGGTCAAGATAGTTTTGAAAACCTCAGAAATCCAATGACCGCGGCGCGACATCAAGAAAAGATACAAAACTACTTTACGTAAGCAACATGTTTCATGGCCTGTTGGATGACGATTTTGCAAACATACTCGTACATTAGATGTTAGTTAGATGCATAACTGTGCTGTACTGCACTGCACTATGAATATATGTACGTACAGGAGGGAGGTACGACATGTGTTAAAACACTCGAGTGTGAATACGACTATAATTGAAAACCGTATTAAATGGCTTGAGATTAGTAGCTATCAGTGGCGGATCTAGAAATTGAGTTTGGAGGGGGCCAGAGCCGCGTAGACGCGTTGCTTATTGGAGGGAAATATGCAATAATGAACGTACGAAGCCATGAATCATGTTAAGGATAGGTGTAAGGGCTGTTGTGCTTACCACAGAATACATGGACTGCAATAGTGTTCGTTCTATTACCCCCAAGGAATCATCACCCGATAATCCTAATTATTGAACCGGAAAGAGTTTAAAAAAAAACGATAGAGCTTGCTGTCACCAACATTAGCTAAGTTAACTCATTCAGTTCAGTGAAGAAGTGGGATCCCTGAAATGTCTTCCTCCTTCTTGCCAGAGCAGGATAAATGAAAAGAAAAGAAAAAAGTACACTCCTCCTTGTTTTCGTCACCGCTGCTTCTACAACAGTCATTATAGGGGATGCCAAACGTCACGGAATGCTCTCCAGCTATGCACTGCCGACCGGTAGCGCAGTGTGTTGAGGCATCAGTCTCATGTTTGACTACCGGCGTTTCGGCTTCGAATCCCGTCCACGACGACGTTCGTGGCCATGGATGTGCAGGAGGTGTATGCTGGCAACTGCATTCTCCGAAACCACATTATGCCAACGAAACGTCAACTGGGCCACATGGAACAGTTGACGCGCTATGTCCCAAAAGGGGTTAGGGCAATTGAGTAGTATGTACTGCCCAACGATGACTGTGACTGCCACAGCAGCTCTGATGTGTTGCCTTTTCAGTGACTATGGACGAATTTCTACGACGGATCAGTTTTCTGATTCTTTTTTTCTGAAAACTCAGAAAAAAAGATCCCAGAGCCAGAAAAGGGGCCATATATGAAAAAAGGTTAGGAAGCCCCGGTTTATACTCATACACAATTGAAAAAAAACGGTTGAATGTGGACCCAAAAATGCATTTTCGGGCTGAATGAAAGACCGAATATGCATTTTTCGGCCTAATATAGCCGAGGCTAGACACTAACTAGTTAAAACCTCGGTTGTATTTCGATTATGAATAATATTGATTCAGATTCAAATAAGTATCCAGGCCGAAATCTTAAATAAAAAAAAAAAACAATTATAATGGTGTGAAATTAAGCAACTTAATTCAATCTACGCAATGAGGAAGATGAACGCTTAATAAACGCTTACTCATATTATGGCTTCTGCATGACCTACATCACCGGTTAATGATCAACATATCTTTGACGTAATCGGCATCAAACAGTAGCACCTACGGGTTCACAAATGTAATCAAAGCGAGAAGAACATGCGTACGGAAATCGAACCTAAACATAGTTGAGACCAAGTGCCAAGGTGAAAGAAATTAATGAAGAGCTACGTTGCTCACTCACCTCACCGGGTCCTACCTGTTCACTTTTTCTTAAGACGTTTGGGGCAGTCAGCCGAGAATCGTCAAGTGTGCTTTGCTTATTATTATTTGGGATTCGGTCGGTTGCTTCGTTTACTAACTCGAAGATCTCTCCACCAGTTGCTTCAGTTATAAGCGGAGCTTCTTTATTGGCGGTCGTCGGTCGGATTCCTTTTTCTGCAAAGTGTCGTATAGTGATAGTACGCACAAAAAAGATAGATATTAAGATACGAGTATAATATTCTTAGTTAGAAAACGTTTCTTGTGATAAGTGGACCACTAGCATCTTCTCCGTGTCGCGCCAAGATATTAATTTAAATTTGTATCTTTTCTTGCTCTATCTTTCACGAAAGTATGCAAGAAGTGCTACAGAATGAAATGTTTAACCGGTGAACAGTAGTGAAATAAAATATAGTGTGCTCGATCGAGTGTGTGATATGAGAGAAAGCAGTTGTGACCAAGTATCTGAAGTGACCGCGGCCAATATCATCAATTTCGTTACTCCGCTGAATATTTTAATTGCATTCTGCACATAGATTGGGAATGCTTAAATCTCTCCATCGTTGAATGAAAGCGAAATGTTCACATTTCGGCGAATTTCGCAAACGAGTATTTTCCCTCCAATAGCGGTGACGGTGACCTTTATCTTGACCGTTTTCTGTGCAGCAGCATCCGTCTTCCAGGTGCAAGCGGCCAACGACCGATTCACGGTAACCGATAAAAAAGTAGGTGGGTAGACCAAAAAGCAACAATCAAAATAAGATGTAAATCTGCAGGCGGACAGATATATGTATATTATGTAGATATGTATGTACATACTTAGCGAAGAATTGTCAATTGCAATTGTCCAGCTGTATGTACAATACTTTGTAGTTGATTCGGATTGGCGCGATAACATGATCAGAAAATTAAACAAATGTGTGCAATGTGTGCGATACCGTCATAAATGGTTTTGTTTTTTGTCTCATCGTCTGTTTTGTTGGTTGGCTGCCGACGCCACAACCATGACAATGGTTTTTGGTGGCCAATTTTGAAAATGAAAGTAAATAAGGTGTACGCAGGTATGACGACATGAAACAATACAAAAAATTGTTGTAATTGGCAAAGCTTAAGTAAAAAATCAAAAGAAAAAAATGTGGCTCGATTGAAGCGTACGTTAAAGTATGTCGAAAAATCGCCGTAGGAAAGGCATGACAAAAGTATTGGAAGATGAACTTTTGCCTTGAGATTAAAATTAACAAATGGTAACTAATATTGCATTACCAATCATCACTAATTCAGAATGTGTGCGATTGTTTAATCTGATAAACCTACGTATATTTACGGTTTTTTTTACATAATACGTTAGTGCATTTTTTAGGAGATTTATATTATCTTGCATTAACCGTTTTTTGTTGCATGAAAGATTTATTCGGCTAAGTTGATGCAATTATATGACGACATTCGGTGTTGTTTAACACTTAAAACAGTTCAATTATAGTAAGTCGTTAAGTCGAGTTGCATATACATATAAATATACAATTCGATTTAACTCCTTGTGGCACTGCTATTCAAATTTTATACAAGAGTACCTTCATAGCTGGTTGGTCTGACCATGGTATCTCAAATTCTACACTTATTCACATTCCTTGACGAGTAACTTCCTAGATAATTAAGAAAATCTAAAATTTGCATTACAACAATATATTGTAATTTCTATCAAAATACATTTTTGGTAAAATAAATTTTTTTCAGGGTTTGTCTGACCCCGAATGTAGATGTATGGATTTCGGAAACGACATTGTTGTCTTCATTTTACCAGGTGTTTGTCCTCGCCAGAGAATTCGGTTTTGTAAGTCGGACTTACAGCTAGGAAACTCTTGGAGTTAAGTTCTTGTAGATTGTAAAAAGTTCTCATAAGACCCTGAACTCATTCACTACCTGTGTGGCATATATAGGTATGGAACTGCAAGCACGTCGGAGCCGAGGGGGCAACGGGAACAGCTGCCCCCTGAATACTTTTTTTTTGGAGGGCAATGCCCCTCCAAAAGTATTCAAAGTACCTATCTATAACAATTCTTTGTATTATCAACTTCTTCAACAAAATTACTGCATTTTTAGGGTTTTGTACACATTCACAAATTTTGGACTGTAATCTAATATTTTTGGTCTTGTATACGACACCAAAATTAATTTAGAATTCAATACTTGGCAAGTTATCAAATAAAATTTTCATTCCAGTCGGTATTAAAATTTAATACGATCCCATATAGTCTTATATTACGTTTACACTATCCCCAGATTACTTCATCTGCTGCTTAATCTGGGTGTGGTGAGTTTAAAATTGTATGTATTTGACAGTTCCAGATTAAATCAGCCGGCGCAGATGAAGTAATCTGCGGATAGTGTAAACGTAATATTAGGCGGCTATTACACTATAAAAGTTCTTTGTAAAAGTTAATTTATAAATATTTTTGTAAAACTTCTTTTATAAAAGATTTTACCCTCAAAAGGTTCTATATTACAATGCGTCAAATATTTTATAAGAATATTTTATAAAGGTTGGCGAACCTACCCAATATTTGTGAAATGGATTAACTCGATTCACATTTGCTTCGACTTGCATTTGGAATCTATACTATAGAAACACATTTTTAAATGTTTACGCTCGTTTGGGTTTCTTTCAAGAGGATAATGGGTGCATTCGGGCGTCACGGTTGCTAGCTAGCTTTAAGTGCTGCCTCGTGATTTGTATTCCGAATGTTGCGCTAAACCACTGCTAAACTTAGCGCAAATATCTAGGCGCTAACACTTTTAGGTAGCACAAAATTTGTTCGCTGTCTTGGCTTAGCGGAGATTTGACAGTTCGAACGAATTGCCTGCATTCACAAATCATAGCGCTACCTGAGCGCTCTCATTTTTGTTGTTGTAATTCAGTGCAAAATTGGGACAAAAATAGGAGCGCTCAAGTAGCGCTACCGATTTGTGAATGCAGGCATGTCAATTTACAACATAGCATTTCCTAGTCGACTGAATTGTGCGTTCTCCATTGTTTTCATAGTTTTTACAATGCAGAAAAGAACAACTTGAATTTAAAATCATCTGTTAAATGCCAAACAAATGCCAAACTGAACTTGTCATTTGAAAGGTGAGCCAGCATACTATTCGGGCGTCATAAAAAAAAGTTGTTATGTGCTGCTTAGGAAGTCGCTATTTCTATGCAGCGCATTACGCGTTTTTCCGTGACGCCCGAATGCACCCAATGTATTGTTGCATGCATGGAGTACGTGGCACTTATGACACGGACTGTACTTAGCTCTACTCTACTCTCATAATAAGTCTCGAACCATCGATGATGACAAGTCACAATAGAATGGTAAAGCAGCAAATTCTCGAACCATCTGAAATCTTTTGAACCAAGTCACATTTTTACTTATTCAGAAACCATAAACATCTCCGGTAAATAACGTACACATACTCATGTCAAATGGTCCGCCTTCTCTTCTGTGAACCAAACGGATCTCCGGATCAAATCTGAGAGTTCATAACCCTATGAGTCTCTAAAAACGAAGATGGATGGTAATGGTAGGTTTTGGGGCGCATACTCATTATATTGCCTTCTCTACCATAGGTCAGATCACACTAAATTCTGAATACGATACGAATTAGATCAAACTACGAATATAAGACCAAAGGCGAGCATCGTTAAAATTACCCAAAACTGATCATTTGCATATACGAGTATTTATTGTGCTCTACTTACAGATCTTCCTTTAAACTGATCATTTGCATATACGAGTATTTATTGTGCTCTACTTACAGATCTTCCTTTAAGGTGTTAATGTCACCAGAAAGAAATTGAGAAAGAAAAAACTTTGCAATAATTGAGTCTTTCAACGAACGTATTTATTTTCATTATTACCAATTAACTGACCATAATAATATGCAAACGATTAGCTCTATTTTTTTAAAGGTAAGCCTGGTATTGCAAATTTCCATTCCAAATTTCGCAAGGTACTCCCACGCATAGTGTTTTTTTGTAATAGTGGATAAAACTATCTATTGAATTTGGGTTCGGACCATGTTATGATCCCGGCATTAAAGCATCCATCATCGGCAACCAAATCATTAGCATTCAGCACAACTAATTTGCAAACTGGAAAGAGTAACAATAACAAACATTAGACAAAAAAAAAAAGAGAATAATTCAGTTTTATGATCAATATAAATAAAAGTGAAAGATGCTCGTACATTTCTCTAGAAAGGCTCATCTAGTCGCCCATTAATATCGTCATGTTCCACGATAAATTTCAGAAATTTGTATTTCAGCATTCCTGCGTCCAAATCATGATATTCATTTCATCAAGAGTTGCTGCTATGCGAGATACGTAGATAGTAAAAGTTAAGAGCTTTTTTTTCCTTTCTTCTTGGCGTTGTATCAAAAGAAAAGAGATCTGTAAAAATAATGGTATTAACCGTCCTCATATGATGGAGCACATATATTTTGTATCTTTACTGAAAACGAGAAGTATGTAAACGTTAAATTTAAGTTCAAGTATATTTTACTGTAAAATTTGATTGAAGTGATACCCGTATGAGCGTTTTACATAATATCCAAATACATTGCATGGATGCGACTTACCAACACAACTGATTCAATTGAAGAAATAGGTAATAGTAGCTACAATGAGCATTTTTAATGTGTCTTTCGAAATAACGAGGTTCAAGGGGTTTTTAATGAAGGTTCAACTTTTTTCGGTGACTATTGGGTGCGCAATAATTGTCAGCTTCTTTATGAGTGAATGATATTTGAGACTTCATTGATGCAACACACATGAGCTCATCGGCTAAATTTTTTTTATTCAATTGAAATGAAAGTAAACTTAATTGCTATTTAATTTTTTTTTATAGTCGATAACTTGGTTAAACAATGGGCACCACTCGTATGGTTAGCGCCTGGGGAGCAATTTCTACCACTCGATGTCAACGAATTCTTAGATAACGTTCATATTCATCGTGACCAATTCAGCGATCAGCAAATTGAAAATGAAATTCAATGGGAATCGCGACATCCTGTTAGTAGTCGTATAACGTACAGCGAGCATAGTAAAGAAGAACAAACGGAAGGTGTGGTCGATGCATTACCACGCCATATGCCGCTAGGAGAGTTCTCCAAGAAGTCATACTTGGTGACGAACGAAAATATAGGTTTGTAATACTTTGTGCATTTAGAATTTATTATAATATGTTTTAATTGAATGAACATTTTATTGCAGATGATCTGCTGCAAAATAAGAGTTCATTTCTGTTCGGAAAGGATCCGAATAAATTTGGAGTTCCAGTGTATGCTGTTGTAAATATTTGTAGTGGAACAAAGGCGACAACCAAAGAAAAGGAAGATGGTAAGCCATTTATTCTATTATTAAGGCAACCTATGACGGCGCGAAATGTCGCGTTCTGCATAAAAGTGAGGTGTCGAGGGACTTTGAGATTCGCAGTGGAGTTCGGCAGGGGTGTATCCTCTCACCGATCCTATTCCTCATTGTGATCGGTGATGTGTTGCATGCAGCCCTATCCGGACTCGACAGAGGAATTCAATGGACTTGGACATCTTATCTACAACATTTTGACTACGCTGACGACATATGCCTACTCTCCCACAAAATCATGGATCTGTCCGCAATGGCGTTAGATCTCGAGAGGGAGGCAAGCAAGGTTGGGCTAAAGATTAATACCAACAAGACCAAGGTTCTTAGCCCGCCGTTGCGAAAAAGAAATCCGACACCTACTGCCATTAATATTAATGGCCAGCCTGTGGAGAAGGTGGACACTTTGTCTACCTGGGTAGCATTGTTGCCGAAAATGGTGGTACGGAGCAAGACATCGCTCGTCGTATCAACCAGGCTAAACGCGCATACGGCATGCTGTCCAAAATCTGGCAGAGCAGTTATCTCAGTATCAAGACCAAGCTACGCGAGCTCCGCCCCTTAAATACAGCGGTAAAACCACTATTAGCCAAGGGGCGAACCATGATGCGTCGTCCCTATTTCACTGGACGACGCATCATGGTTCGCGCCTTGGCTAATAGTGGTTTTACTGCTGTATTAAGCGAGCGAGATTTTTGTTGATGGACATGCATTTTGCAGGTAGGCAAAGTGTGTGTGGTTCTCATGATGTGAGTGTTGTTGGCAGGTGATAGACGCATCTCTGTTGTATATATTTGAATTTTCGTCGACTTTATGACGCAAATGCCTTCGGCCGTATAAAAGACACCAGCGTATAAATATATGTGTTTTTTTAAATACGAAATTTGACATCTAATGTTTAAATAAATAGCAGTTTTTTATTCTCATCCAGACCAAAATACAATCATAAAACATGCACCATACAGGCAGCACTTCATTCCCATTTCACAAGCCGAAAGCAATACAATATCATCTGAAATGCCGGCTCCTGCGCGGGCTAATAAAACATACTATACAAACGTAAGACGGAAACGTGATACAATCACTGAATCTACTACGGAAAGTGCGCCAAAAGAGGTAGTCAGTGAATTTATGGCCAATGTTGCGGACAATGTAAAATTTTCATTGGGCGATGACATCGACGACAGGATACAAGCGAACCAGGTCGACTATGAAAAAACTATGTCTAAAGTTCCGACTTTTCACGTAACTTATTGGATGTTTTATCCATATAGTCAGGTAAGCATAATATACTCTCATTGTATTCTTCCCTTATACTATAGTATATAGCCCTGGAAAATAAGGATTTAACCTCGGAATTTAAGATAAAAGCTGATTTTTTGGATACACGTTCCTTTTGACCTTCTGCCCATAAAATCACTTGTACGCGTCTTAAAATATTTAATGGTAAAGTAAAAAATATCGGTTTTAACTGATCTTTCAAAAGAAATCGGTAACGGAAGAAGCTTTAAGGGTGAAACTTGTCAAATTGGTAGGCGAACAAGGACAAGGCTTATATTCAATTTCAGCCAAATCCATCAATTTGTTCAAAAGTTAGAGATATATAACGGGAGAATTTTATTAGCAAAATATTTCGATAACGGAAGAAGCTAGCTAATTGTAACTTGTCTAATTAGTGGCCGTTAGTGAGGAGTATGCTCATACTTAGTTCCAATTTATTTATTATAATTTACTTTTAAACCGTTTGATGGACTTTGCTGAAACTAAATAAAGACGTAGCCCTTACAAGCGCCCACCAATTAGTTTGGATCGGCTAGCTTTTCCCGTTATTTAGATATTTAGCTTACGAAATTTTGCGGTTATATGGCTGTAATTTTTGAATGAGTTGATGAATTTTGCTGGAGTTAATAAGAGCCTACTCGTCACTAGCGGCCACTAATTAGACAAGTTACAATTAGCTATTATTTCTTCCGTTATCGAAATATTTTGCTAATAAAATTCTGCCGTTATATAGCTGTAACTTTTGAACAAATTGTTGGATTGAGCTGAAATTGAATATGAGCCTTGTTCTTACTAACGTCCACCAATTTGTTAAGATTCACCCTTATAGCTTCTTCCGTTACCGATTTCTTTTGAAAAATCAGTTAAAATCGATTTATTTTTACTTTACCCTTAAATATCTTAAGACGCGTACACGTGATTTTATTTGACTTTTTACCCTATGTTGAGAAGGTCAAAACGCTTATTGTCTTAAATTCCGAGGTTTACCTATTTTCAGGTCTTATTTTCCTGGACTAATGATACCAGGTACAATTCGCTTTTCTAATCCCAGGGGAAGACAATGTGTACGATGAGCCTGGGTCCTTTGGGACGAGTTCCAATTCCACTGATCTTCGGCATGTGTATGGGATCGAGAAAAGATTTTGGAAGCCACGTTGGTGACTGGGAGCACATGAGCTTGTTCTTTAAAGGAGCGGCACATCCAGAAGCGATGTACGTATCAGCTCATGATGCAGGCGCTTACTATTCCTACAATCAGCTGACTGAGACTTTTGAATTTAGGAGTCAGGAGACACGAAAGGGAATTCTTCAACGGCCGAACTTTCCGAAAACAGTGATAACTTCATCAAACCATCCGGTTTTGTTTGCGGCATTGGTAAAATGCATAATTTATTATTAATTCATCAACATTAACGGTTATTTTTTGTCCTTAAAAAAAATATTTCAGGGCTCGCATGGACTGTGGACTGCTCCCGGCAAACATCGATTTGTACGCGTACCTCGACTCTATGATGTCAATGGTTTTGGAACACCGTGGTACACGTGGAAGATTGTTGATGTTGCTTATGAAAACTTACGATTACGTATTATTGCTTTCATATTGGGATTTTTTCATTTTAAAAATAAATTTATTACTTTTTTATTGCAGAGAGATCTATTCCTCCCAAGTGGTTCCAATTCAAAGGGAAATGGGGCAATCCTAAAAGTAAATGCCACCCGTTGCGACGAATCGGATTAAATTTTTGTGAATATTCGGACGGTCCGACAGGAATACCGTTGAAACAGGCTCATTTCCAATGTAGTATTTAAGGTCACTTGTTACGTTTGATCATTTTTGAATGCATGTTATTTATTTATTAAAAACAATCATTGAAAAATATTATTGTTTTATTTTCTTAAGGCATTACTTTCAGATGGCTGGACGCAACGAACGGACGTAATTACATTTGAGTATTATAGTTGGGATATCAATCGAACTCATTTGTCTTCATTTCATTCAATGGCAATAGATTTTCCCTTTCCATGTTGATCGCTCAATAATAATTAGCTGTTTAGCCTATTAGGCCCTAACCAGATTGAACGCAGAAAGCAGCAGCAGCGGTAGAAGCAACAACAACAGGTAGATCTGTCATGGCCGCTGTGTGACGATGACAGATCTACCTGTTGTTGTTGCTTCTGCCGCTGCTGCTGCTTTCTGCGTTCAATCTGGTTAGGGCCTTATAGTTAAATTTCTTGTTTGCGTTCGTTTCACATATTTCACCTGTGGAAAGTAGATTTTCTAACAAAAGCGCAATACTTCTTTAAATTGAAAAGAAGAAGCATGCGCTTCTGAAGGTCGCCACCCATTGACGAGCACAACCACGACCAAACTTCCATCGAACCATCAAATATCATAGAACGGTGGAAATAGGGGAATTTTTTTCCACACGCCCTATGATATTTGATGGTTCGATGGAAGTTTGGTCGTGGTTGTGCTCGTCGATGGGTGGCGACCTTAAGAGCATGAAAGTGAAACGAATAAAAGAAATAATCGACCACAGTGCTGAAACACAGCCATATGAGAATTGACACTTCGCGGCGTCTTGATTTCGACAAAGTTGAACTCCTCTCGACTTTCGCCGCCTCAGCGACGTCTTGGTCGCGCTAAGTATACCTATCGTCATTTGAAATACATCGGTTCAACTTTATTCGGCATCAGATGCCGCCTTCGTCGTGCACACTATAATCTAGACGTTAGGCTTGTTAGGATAGGCTAGTAATTTAGTCAAGTGGCGAGTAATTTAGTAGCTTAATATGTCCGAACACTAAAAATGTTGTTGATTAGTTTAGTAAGTGATTTAGTCGAGTCAATCCATTTCGGACTATTTTCTCGGGCGAGTAGTATCCCAGTAGCATCAGGCCCTAACCAGATTGAACGCAGAATGCAGCAGCAGCGGCAGAAGCAACAACAACAACACGTAGATCTGTCGCGATGACACAGCGGCGATAGATTAGTAGACAAATTAATCGATGTTAATGTCACTTGCCGTGCTAATATTTCATTTCACCGGTACACAGATCGAGTGAAAATCTTTTCCACGAGCCATTTCGCCGATGAAAAGTGCTGCTGTCATTTTTCCATTTCACGCGATCTGAGTACCAGCCTTTAGGCCGGCCGCATCTTGGGCGTAGGCTCGCGCAGCGCGCACATGGCATTGTTGTTGTAAAATCAGATTTTGACAATTGTTACAACAACAATGCCATGTGCGCGCTGCGCGAGCTGCCCTGCCTACGTCCAAGATGCGGCCGGCCTTAACTGCTATACTCATAGATACACGAGTGCAATGGCTTCCAATTGCCAGTCATGGCCCATTGTCTGCAGCAGACATAAAAGCGAGAGGTTGGAATGATCAAAAATCATCACGTGACGTATTGTGTAAACAGGTCCTAATTTGAACAATTGTTAAGTCCTTAATTTTTATGTAGAGCAGTGCTGTCGATTTTATGCTCTTTTTTTACATCGACTTTTACATTTTTTAAACCTTTTTCTGTAATTCAAACTGACCGTTACAATATGCTGCGGCTTCGAAGCCCCTCATAGGGTTAAAAGTGTTTCCTCATTCAAATTCGATCCACATTCCAAATCTGTAAAAATGGCAGCCCCATCTTAAGCCCACATTTGACGGCTGTCAAACGTCTGTAGCCCACCGAAGCCCGTTTTTGTAAACATAATTAAAAATCGATCGCTCCCCATGGCTACTTTGGAGGATAAAATACTCGGTGAAAAACTCGAATACTATTGCAGCAGCAGTGAAGAAGAGGACAATGCCGAGAGTACTCCGACAGTTCAGGCAGATCCCGCTCCGACTCTTGATCCTTCGAAAATCTCAAAATGGTCGGGCAGTGCTCAGAACACGGGACCTAAGGGAGTCGTCCAGGATTGGCAATTGTACAAGCAGCTTGAGGCTCAACAGCGCGAGGAGAATGAACGACAGCGTATTGAAATCGCGAAAAAGTTCAGCATGACATCGACCAGTGCCCGTGAAGATGAGGAACGTAAACGGAATGAGGAAATCGAAAAAGAGTTGGCCGAACTGATGGAGGACGAAGTGCTGCAACAATTCCAGAAGCAGCGCATCGCCGAAATGATGAAAATGTATGGACCGCAACAGAAGCAATTCGGAAAAGTCGTCAACCTGACATCCGGCGACCAATTTCTCACTGAGGTGGAAAAGGAAGCGGCCCAGGTGACCGTCATCATTCACATTTACGAGAACAACGTTCCCGGGTGTAAGACACTGAACACTTGCCTCGAGTCCTTGGCGGCCGAATATAAACACATCAAATTTTGTAAAATATGCAGTACAGTGGCCGGGACTAGTTTATCGTTCAAAACGAAGGGACTTCCCGCGATTTTGGTGTACCGGAACAATCAAGTGATTGGCAATTTCGTGCGACTAACAGACGAACTAAGCGATGAGTTCTATCCATCAGATCTGGAGGGATTTTTAATTGAGAATGGGATGATCGATGATAAGAATAATATTGCTATAAGTCAGTCGATAGATGCAAAATAAATGAACAACATTTTTACATTGGAAGTTTATTTTGTTTTTATTCATTTTTGTTAAGTAAGAACCGAGTTATTTACCCCGGATGATTACATTTATTTAACAGCTGAGTGGGCTCATAAGCCCGACACGCAAATCTCCTTTCATCGAAAATACTACTGCCTTCAGCAGAACTCGAACCTGGGGCCCAGTGTATAGAAGGTGATTGTACTAACCGTTACGCCATCCAGATAAAGGTTTGTCTTGCTAGACGCTCGATCGTCGCACATTGTTAGCGGTTAGCGATCAAGCCAAAGAGCGCAGGCCACTATTTGTGTGTATTTTTCCGATCGTCGTCTGTGATCAACGCAAAGTCGTGTCAAGGTTCGTATTGCTAGACACCACTCGATCGTCGATCGCAGGCGATGTTCAAAAAGATGCATACAAACAGTGCTTCGTGCCGTATGGCTTGATCGCTAATCGTGAACAATGTGGGACGATCGTGTGCCTAGCAAAACGCACCTTCATCACAGGGCAGTACTAGGCTGATCTATTGGGCCGGCTTATATGTCGTAAACGTCGTATTCGTCGTAAACTTCTGTCATCTCCATAGTAAAATGACAGAAGCTTACAACTTTACGACAAATACGACGTTTACGACGTGAGCATGAATCCCCAAAATATGTTTGAAGTCAATAACTTGCGGCTTGAACTGCTTGCTCACTATGAATGCAACTCCAAACTCCTTGTGACACGATGGTTTGCCGCTTTTGGAAATTGTGTGCGAATTCTTGTCGCTTATTTCGCTGTCAGTTCAATTTGTTTCCTGGACTGCCGTGATGCTCAGTTTGTAATTTTCGACCTGTTGAAGGAGGGCCCCCGGTTTGTTCAGGAAGCGTACATTCAGGATCCGCAAGAATAATCTGTTAAACGTTTGCATGGTCGTCGTTGTTGATCCGTTCAATCCGAGGCTTTTGTTCCAGGTTTCTAAACATGGAGTAGTTTTTACAAGGATGGGTTGTCGGCTTATCGCTAAACCCTATCCTCGGTGATAGCTGCTTCAGGTGGTTCGGAACGTGCCAGAGTTCACACAACTATTTTGCAGGTCTGACTACGTAATTCATGACACTCTACTGACCTGAGACGCTTAGGTTTGACTCAGCCATTGATAGTTGTCACACACTCTTTATATGAAAGTCAAGGAGAAAGACGAAGAAGTCAAAGAGAAAGAAGAAGAAGAAAAGCGTGAGCGGTGAGCAGGCATATTTCTTGCTCGGTGATATCATTTGATTAAGGAGCCTTGTTTACTATTCGAAATTCTGTTTAGCTATCTAATCACCACTTAGCACTATAGAGTTGTGACATAACACAAATGAGATTTCTTACAGAATCTTTCCCGGGCAACCGCAAATTAAATTCATTTACTTGTAGACAGACCATCTCAAAAAACAATTTACAAGACAATGAATTCGTATAATTGTAATATTAAAACCGACAATTGAAAACGAAATGCCGATAATGTATCTCAAAACCAGTAGTCAAAATGGCGCAACGGTTAACGCAGCCGCCTTCTATGCACCTCTGCACAAAACACACCGTCACGATCTAGAAAATGAGATGATGCTAACTCATCTCGTGTCCATGGTCCAGATTGAACTGTGGCGCCAGCTATTTTTTTTTATTTATCTCAAAACCAAGATGTATACAAAAATTAAGTTATGTGAAATTTAGGCCAATATTTTATAGGAAATAATTTATTCTGATGTTTTTGGAAAAAACAATTAATACCTTAACAAGTTTTTTGGTATTGCTTGCAGATTTAATTCACACAGATTACGTAGAGTGGGCGACAGTGATTTCAGTGATCTGAAAAACTTAAGTTAAATGACAAAATACGACAAGAAACAGTCGCGTGCGTCCTATCTAACAAATAAAAAACTCCAACACTTTATCTCTTCTGTACACGAAATACCTTGTATTAAACAGGACATGTTGTACAAATAGTCAATAACATAAATACTATTCTGTTTTCATCCTTTTCACGTAGGTGTTACAACTAAAACTAAGTAACTCAAAATAAGAAATAATAAAGAAAAATTATAAAGAGAATATATAAGACGAAATAAACCCGTTCCTAGCACAAAACACTGCGTTTCCAATAATATTGATTAACCAAGGAATATTCTAATCTAAAAAACCAAAATAAAAAATTATAACTGAAATGCGAATGTGTTCTAAATACAATTTGCTTCATGCTGTTGTTGTTTCATTTAAAGCAGAGTGTACTGGATAAAGTAAAGTGGAACTTGGTTCACGCTTCACTTCTCGTGCCCACTGCTCCATTTGTTGTCCCATTCATTTAGATGTTTTTTGGTTTTTCATTGTTCTAAACAACAGTTATAATTTGAGATTGTTCTAGTGAACTTTTTGGATTTTCGATTTCCTTGCTATTGGTATGAGTCGGCGCTATATCCCGCGCTGACTTCTGTTCGGGCAGTGCCTGTGCGGCTAATTGTCACTTGTCTTCATTCACTCGCTGATAGCGTGGTTTATTATGCGTGAATGGCAAATATCTGTATTTAATCATGTGCTAGAAAGAATGAAAAGATAAATATTAGAGAACGACTCATGGAAAAATAAGTAAAAGAAAAATGGTCGCATGTGCTTTGGATGTTTACTTACCATGATCTGCCGTTTCATTGTTATGCAGAACAATGTGATGAAATACATGACTAAGATTGGCCAGAACACCGGAACATCGAATACTTCAAAGAAGGTGCATATTATACCGATCACAGTACTTTTGACGACGGCATACCAAAATTTGAATTCCGGTAAGCGTCGAATGAATGGTCGAAATTCTTCATTCGCTTTTGTGGGTAGCTCGGGACCGCCCTCATCTGTTGAAGAAGAGGAAGAAGTTAATAAGAACGAAAGAAATAAATTAATGTAAGTGACGAATGAACAGATGGAAAATATATGGTGGGAAATTTCAGTGTTCTTAAATAATTTTTGGAGCTTTTAAAATGAAACGAATGGGAGCTTGAGTAAGATTTTTAATAAAAAAAAATATTTTCCTAAATTTTAAATACATAGGGTGGATTTCTCAATGTCGGGTTAAGCTGCCAAATAACTAACCGGGACACTAGTTTCTCGAAGCGATAAACTGCCGCTTAGGTTAGTGGGTCGCCGCGTCGCCACAGCACACTTAGACAAGAAACGTAGGTCCGTTGTAATACCCTGAGATAACAAAAGACACTACAGCCCACCTAAGAAGATGAAAACCAACCGGAGTAGTTGACCCACCTCTGCTTAATTACTAATTAGGAGAGATAAGGAGGTTGTTATTGTTGTAGAAATAGTCAGAATTTCGTTGTGTGAGTGTGTTACATGTTGTATTGTTCTTCGTCTTCCTCGGTGTTAAGCGACAGGAAGATAGCTGCATCTGCGGGGTTCTCCCACAGCGACCTGGGGGTCAAGTGTGTGAGTGCAGCTGGGCAATTGAAAATGTGGTCCGTGAGGTGTACATCCCAAACATAATCCCAGTAGTGACCAAAATTTCATCAAGCTGAAATATTGATCGACGCAGGTCAATGCGAGATAGGTAGGAATTAAGACGCGAACACCAGCCCGACCGAAGTTGGGCAAGTGCCGTTCTCGGTGCTCTCGGAAGTATTCTCTCATCGGGAGAAATGGCTGGTGGTTGTGTCGAGACAACTTTATTTGGACCTAGTCCTGCGATTGATGTTTGTACCTCCTCATTATGTATTGCTGCGATGGCTGATCTGTATGCGTTGTTGTCAAAGGGAATCCTTTTGTACCTCTGGACGTCTCTTTCGAGGTCCCTCAAATCACGCCTGACATGTCTTGGTGTCTTGTCCATGAGATCGGTGTTGGGGTGTTCCCTCCGGGAACAACCCACCAGAAACTGTTTCGCAAGAAGCTTGTTGTGGTCCCTTAGAGGCATCATCCTTGTTTCCTGATGCAGATGGTCCTGGGATGACATCAGGAGACAGCCAGTCACAGTACGGAGAGCAGTGTTTTGACAAGCCTGAATGTTATTCCATTGTGTGTCACAGAGATTCTGTGACCACACTGGAGCCGCATAGTTGGCTACTGACCTTCCGACTGCTTTGTATGTACACACGGTTGAAGCATGGCGGATGACGTGGCCATGCTGTCCAGGGTTACTCCTGGAATTTTAGGATGGTTCACAGTCGTCGGCATAGGAGATAATTTTGATTCCTTCAGACGGAGTTGGAATTCCAGATAGGTTAAGGTTGAACAAGAAAGGAGACAGACCTCCTCCTGGTGGCACACATTGTTTGATCTTCCTTAGCTTCGATTTCTTGCTCCTAAATTCGGTGTAGGACTGCCTGCCCGCGAGATAGTTGGCAATCCATTTTGTAGTTTGCGTTTGAAGAGATGCATTGTATAAGTCGGGCAGAAATGCTGAGTGGCTGACTGTGTCGAAGGCTTTCGACAGGTCACGTGCCACCAGAATTGTTTTGTGACATGGACGAGGTTAGTTAGTGTCACCACCCACTGTCGATCTCGAACACGAACATGGTACAAATGTCCTCTGACACACGCACACACTTCACATAGATGTGAAGAAAACCGGTCCACTTGTACCAGGTTCGTGTTCAAGTTCGAGATCGACAGTGGGTGGTGACACTTAAGATCTGAATGCCATTACAACCCGTAATGGCATCCAGGACCGTCGTCGTACTATGCACGTTCTGAAGCCGTGCTGGTGGTTTCAAAGCTGGATGTGGGCTGCAAGAACAGGGTGAATTAGTGCTCCGGGCGTTTTGGCAACTGGTGAGAGAAGTGTGATGGGACGATAGGACCCGCCGAGTGTCGCTTTTTTCTCCAGGTTTTAGGATTGGGATTATTCTCCCTTTCTTTCAGAGTTCCGGAACGATCAGTGATATGATGGATAGGTTGAATGTAGCCGTATTCGATAGCTGGTGCGTCGAGGTGTTTAAGCATTGCCATTGAGATTCCATCAGGTCCCAAGACTTTCGAGTTGTTAGCTTTCCTGATTGCTGCAGCCACTTCGTTCGTGATGAAGACAGGTATGTTGTCTGTAGTTAGGTTATGGATCCTCCTGCGGATTATGCGCTTTTGTCTGTCTGGTGGAGGATAATCAATAAACTACCTATTAAAGCGACGTGCACAGTGGGGAGGGCTGCTGATTGAATTTTCTCCGAGCTGTATGGCGACATTCCCCTTCTGTTTCGGTGGATTAGAGAGGGCACGGACTGTCGATCATAGTTTGCTTATATCTGTGGTCAGGTTGCATTCATTCAGAACCTCTTATGTTCGGCCACTAGTCTTTGAATTTCACAGTTCATTTCGTGAATTCTGGGATCGTCTGGGTTAGTGCATCTGATGTTGTCTCTTGTTTTTTTTTTTTTTTTTGAATTTAATTGTTCACAGAATCCTTTGAAACCTGAAACTGTTGGGCTGCAAGGTAACGGATACGGATAGTCTGTACCACTCATTTGCCCTAACCCCTAGTGGGGTACAGCGGATCAACTATTCCATGTGGCTTAGCTGACGTTTCATTGGCATAAACCAGTTTCGGACGATGCACGTTGCCGGCATGTACTCCTCATCCCATTTAGCCGCCTACCTGCGGGAGATTTTGTGGCTTATTATTACGCCCCGCACCACAGGGAGAAGACAACATAAACAATCCATGAACGCAGTGGGCGGGACTTGAACCCGTAACGACCGTAGTTACATGAGACTGACGCCTCTACGCACGCCATGAGCGTTCGCATCCAATGTAATGAATGCTATAGAAGCTACGGTGACGAGAACAAGGAGGAGTTAATTTTTATTTTCTCTGTACTTGTCCCTGCTGTGACAAGAAGGAGGAATACATTTCTCAGATCCTTTTTCATCACGGAATATTCCAGTTACTACTACGTACTTAGCTAATATCGGGTGATGAAATGCTGGTAGCAACAGAACGAACCCTATTGTAGTCTATGTGTGCAGTGTATGCAGAGTAGCCGTTATACCTAAAATAACGTTGATTCATGGTTTTGTACGTTCACTACTGCATTCTTCCCTCCAACAAGGAATGCGTCCGCGCTTTCAATAGAAGCATATCTCTTGAAGACCGAAAATTCACTAAGTGTGGACATATCCTTAGTTCTCCAGGTAACAAAAAAAGTCGGGCCCCCTTCAAAGTCGATTTCTAAATCCGCCACTGGACCATATGGTCATGCTGAAAAACCTCGAATCACAAGCAATCGACCACACAACAGCAACCATCAACCTCTCCACCTCTTCGTCCATCATTCCCGAAGTTTGGAAAAAAGGAAAGCTGGCTCCCATTCTGAAACCCGGGAAGAAGCCTACGCAAGGCAAATCATATCGCCCCATCACACTATTGTCTTCTGTTGCCAAAACACTTGAAGCTTTGCTTCATCCTCTGCTTGCGACCCACACCCAACTGGCCGACCACCAACATAGCGTTAGGAAAATGCACAGTACTACGACAACGCTGGATGCCATAACATCTAATATCCACAACGGTCTCAACCAGGCCCAACCATGTCACAGTACCATCCTGGTGGCGCTTGACTTATGACGATACTGTCAACCACTCCCAACTTCTGTCTGACATCAACAACACGTCGCTCCCAGTACAAGCAGTGAAATGGATCGCAAATTATCCTACTGGTCGGGAGCCTTACACTGAATTCAGAGACGGCAAAGCTAAACTTAGAAGGATTAAGCAAACAAGGAGGAGTACTATCGCTAACCCTGTTTAATCTCTACCTCTCAGGATTTTCACACCATCTGAAGGAGTCCACATTATCAGCTATGCCGACGAATAACATAATCCAAATGTATGAACGGATAAACAGTTATCTTCATGATCTCAACACCTTCTACGACGGCAAGAATTTCAAGTTATCAGCCCCGAAGTCTACCGCAACTTTATTCATCACCTGGACCAAGGAAGTAAAGATTCAACGTATACCCACTACTAACCACCCAAAAATCCTTGGCGTTATTCTTGACAGCATGGCCACCTCCTCAGCCCATGTTTCAACAGTATGCAACAAAATGATAGGCGGTAACAAAGTCCTTAAAGCTTTAACAGGAAGGTCCTGGGGCAAAGATAAGGAAACCCTACTTGCAACGTACAAAGCAATCGATTATCGGCTAATTATGCGGACCTGTATGAACACAGAACATGTGTGACACAAATTGGGAGAACATTCAGTCATTCGCACCGTTACAGGCTGTATACTGATGTCACACCAAGACCATCTCCACCAGGAAACGGAGACCCTACCGTTACCTTAAGTAGCCACAATAATCTGCTCGCAAAGCAATATCTAGTCGGTTGTTATAGAGGTGACCACCCAAATTTTAATCTAATGTACAAAACCCTGCCGCCACGACACATCAGGCGCAACCTGAGAGGGAAGTCCAAAGATTGAAAAGAGTTACCTTCGATAATACCAACTATAGATCTGCCATTGCTACTCTGCATAGCGAGGAAGTACTTATGTCGATAGCGGACCTTAAACCCAATCCTGTACTCTCGGCTCAACCACCAGATATTTCTCCGGACAAACGCAGATTACCAAGAGCGACGAGGACTACACTCGCTTAACTTCGTTCGGTCTGCTTTTCACGCCTCAATTCGTACTGGTCCCGAATCGACCACAGCATCCAGAACACTTGCCCGGCATGCAACAATACTCCTCACGACGTTGAGCACATTTTCAACTGCCCAGCGGAACCGATGCACCTTACACCTATAGCGTTATAGATAACCCCACCGAAGCGGCCGCGTTCCTTCAACTTGCTTCAGAGGAAACAGGAATTCTACTTTCTACTACAACATCATATATCAACATGTATGTAATTAAAAACAGTTCCGATCAGAACTCGTCTGTGCCGTCAACTGTCACTTTTTGTATCACAATCCTTATCAGATCTGATGGGGAATATTTTCAGATCCAAAAATTGGCAGCTGACGGTACATTTTATTGGACGGAAAAGTATATGGACGACAAATCGAAAAAGTCTACTCCAGATCCACTATCAGGACGCTGATTATTAATACCAAAAGTTACTGCCCGGAGTAGTATTGCCAGTTCTCAAAACATAAGTAGCAGTTTAAGTATTACGACGAAGGGAAAATATAGAAAATATTTTACAATCCATTCACGAGAATGAGAGTTGTATGGAATCGTTTCAAGTTAGGGCTGAATCGTAAACTTCAAGAAAAATATTCGCTCACACCGACTTCTTATCTTATACAGAAAAATTCTAGCCGGCAAATAAAGTAATCAATCCGAAGCAAATTGAGATTACATGCAATACACTTAATCGAGTCTACAATAGATGTAGGCGCAATCTGCAATCGTCTGACAGTTTTTATCAGTGAACATGGCTAAATACAAGATACTAATTTCGGATTAGCGCCAATTGGCAATTTTTCAAGTTATAAGACACACTCTACTGATATAGGAATAGTGAAACGTCATCGGCATAACTTCGCCATTGAGAAAATATATCAAAATAAAACTCCCAGACATCAATTTTCAGCGTGGCGCGACCTTCTGATAAGAAGAGTTAGAGTAGTATATACATAGTTGGAAATCTCTTCACTCTGTGCCCGCATTTCCATTGAGAGTTACTGATCTTTTTTTTTTATCATCGGCTATGCTAAAGTCCATTGTTGACCATAACACTCCTACATCACGACCATAATTGAATTACAAGCCTGAGATTCAATTCAACCTTGGCACTCCATAGAAGCAGGGTTACATGACCACCCATAAATATTACTAAGTCATTTATGCTTTTTCGTCGCACGCGAGTGATTCTTCGCTAAAACACAACTTATCACATGATTATCGCTCTGAAGCATATCGAAACGTGAGGCAAAACCAAATGAAAGACTCACCATCAAAATCAAGAGCAGGATCTATCTTCGGCGTTAGGAAGGCTATAAACAAATTTAGGTGGTAAATTCCCAGGGCATACGTCACTATATACCATCCCTGATTTATGAATATTCGCAATAAGAAGATAATTATCAGCACTATTGCAGCAACCCATCGAAATTTTGTGTGTGGAGTGAGGCGATCGAGGTACGATTGGTATGTCTAAAAAGGAAAGAGAAAATTATTTAAATTTCACCAATTGGTGGTATGGCGGGCTGGATTTTATCACCGGCACCCGACTGCAGTGTGGAGCACTGCGTGCACACGACAATTTAAACGTACTTGGGATAATCGGATGAAATATTTCGATACACCACCACTCGAACTGGTCGTCGTCTCTTCATTCATCATTCTCTGATTTGCTTTGGAGTTGCTACTAGTTTTTTGTTATATATGATACATGAACTGTAGATATATTGTGTAAATACTTAATATAAAATCACTACTGCGATATCGGTTGCCTCATTGTTCGCTTTTCATTCGATTTTGTCATCACAAATCTGTTCAACTCAGTTACAAATTCTACTCCACGTCATGTCAGTGACATTACTGACATGAAGTTCTATGCAATTGATAGTATGACATCGACAGCGCAGCGCGTGCCATCTGTGGAGTGTTGTAGTGGCATGGATGACATGTTCGGGGAAAATTCGTTATTGTGGATCCTATTCGGGAGAAAAAAAAATACGCGCTCGGTAGCCGTGAGTCCTCGGTCCATTTTACGATTCCCCCGGTGTTGAGGACGCGATTTGAATAACTTGTTCTCGCCGCAGAGCAAAAGGAAGTTATTCGACTTCTTCTCGCTCCAAGGAAGCCAAAACAAGGTATTCTTTTCGCCGCGAGGCCGATTTTAACCCGGACGGGGGTGTGCAATGTCCGAGAATACAACCCGCGTTTGGCTTGGAACGCCGTGACTTGGTGTCCGTCGCAGCTCTGACGTTGTCCACCCCAGATTAACTTCTAAGCTTGTGAGGCCAGCATGCGGTGGTGTCCGACTCGTTGGCCGCGGTAGTGTCACGACGTTCTGCTGCAATGTGGAAAAGATAAACGTGTAGAAATATCCATTCAGGAATGTCAAAAAAAAGCACACCTACCCTTTGTAGTATAATGTAAACCGCTGACTTGCAAGAATTTGAATTGTAAACGTAGCTTTAACCTCTCAAGTAGATGTGAATACAATAATGTAGCTAAGAGGGACTTTCTAGAGAAGAGAAAAAAAAGTATTTTCGACAGTTTTTTAGCAAGCGCGGAACGGTCGGAAAAGTTCTCCTTCGACAGCAGAAATCGTTGTAAATCGACAAATTTGAATAAAATAAAGAAATTATACTATACCTTGAATTTTTTTTTCTTGGGTAGCATGTCATTTTATGGTGCACCGGTGATCCAGATCAGGAACGCTGTATACAGAAGTCCACAGGTGGGGCTCCTAGCCAGGATCGATGGCTAATCCCTAAGGATTGTATTGCCAAAATATTTAATAATCCAAATAACCTGAATGAATGAAATGAGAGAAATGAAAATGAATTTCCGGATTTTTCTATGAATTCTTTCATTTTGCCTTAGCGTTAACAAATAACAATAGCATACCTACGTGTTCTCCAGGGCCACGGGCGCGACAACTACGACTTTTTCCACCCGAGCCGCCTTTTACTTTCAAGCTTGCAGCGCTGTAAATCCTGGTTTTTATAAATTAAAAATTCGGGAAGGTTAAACATCGTTACCTATGTATTTGTGTACTTCATATTTTTACTTACAAGGTCGACTCGCTGTCCAACATCAACACGGACATGCACGAAAGCCTAAAATATGAAAACCACTTCCCCCGGGATTCAATGGAGAAACTTATGAAAACATGGACAAACGCGGTTTGCAAATTGTGTCCAAATGAGACAATCATGAAAATAAATGCAGATGTCATAGAATGTATCTACATCTATCGATGCGTCTATGTACATCCATTCCCACTTCATGTTAAATGTTGCTATTTTAGCGCGATTTGCGTGGAAAAAGTACAATCAAGTCGGGGCAACACTTTACGGTATAGAAGAACTGCATAGTACATTGGATCGCCACAAACGATTGCGCACAACCACTACCGCACTTCCATCAATCATCAATTTCATAAAACTCCCGAGGTGAAAAAACACCCAATTGTTCCATGCAATTGCTGGTTGGGTGGATGTTCGGCCTTGGTTGTGCGCGATCGTGTGTGGCGACCATTACACGGAGCCGTATCGCGAAATATGGGCAAATAGCTTCTGCTAAGTTGAAACCTCTCGGTGTTCGAGTTCCATGGCTCAACTATCAGTTCGCCGCACACGACATCCGTTTCGGCCGCGAGCATGCATCTGACCACGTCAAAACGAATGGAACAGTGGAAATGATGAGATCCTTTTTCTATAGATTTAGATGTGCTTCGATGCATGCTCACTACCTAAACGCCTGTCGGGTCCGTGTTGAGCTTCAGTAGCTGAGTCATGGTTAAGTTGCTAACGACCGCCATACACGACCGAGCACAACCACGACCGAACCACCCGTAACCAATTTGTGTTCGTTGCGTGCGACCAATTGGTGGTGTTCTGTTGGTTGCACGCTACTCCACTGCATTGCTCACGAACGGTTCGGCCGTGCTTATGCTAGATCGTGAACTGCTCCAGTTGCTCACAGCTTATTTCGTCCAGTACGTAAGAAAATCTTCATCTGCCTATACAAACTCAAGTAGAGAGGATATGAACGTTACTTAAAAGAAGATCGAGTCAGCTATCAGCTTAAGCATTAGAACCTGCCTTTAAATAACGTTGAAATCTCCTCTACTTTAGTTTTTATAGTGAGTTACATATTTTTTTACGTACTGCTTAAAATAAGCTGTGAGCCAGTGTATACCGCCACACCGCTACTACCAGTTATCAATTGACATGACGGCTATCATTGATTTGACACGAATTCCCCAGCATCGATGGCTGCGTTCCTGCGAACGAATCAAGATTTGACGTTTCTCGAATTCTACTCCAATTGCTTGCTCCTCCGCTGGAATTTGCACACACAACTGTCAATTTTCGCATATGAAGAGTATTCCGATCGTCAGGGGACCATTTTCATATCCGAAAATTGATAATTGCTTCTTCGAATTTAACTGGAAGGGAAAGCAAATGGAGGACAATTCCACAACTGTCTAATCCTAATTCGTTCCTAATGCACAAAGACCTAAATACCGTTTTTCATTTATTGTCGACATTATATCCTTTTGTGCATCGGGATTCCTGCTAACCTTTGGCATTTGTGGTCCCAAAGAATCATGTAAAAAATTCATTAGGGACAGCCGTTCTACTTCATTCGCCGTGTCATTTCCACCCCGGTAGTCGCGGATGCCGAACGCCGCAAAAACTATATTTCTGGCGGCATTGACGTCACGGTTCCAGCACACATTTCCTTCATTTCTGCACTTTTCACACATTAGAAATCTGTGCTGGCTGATCCGTTCTCGCCTGCCGCCGTATAACGTTCTCACTTCGTTCTTTGGCGGTTTCTTCATATTCCACCGGAGGCATTGACTGCACGTCACTGACGTCCGATATTCGTCAACGTTCACCACTTTCGGGTTACTCCAATGGCGTCTGAAGGCAGCTTCTATTGCTTTGAAACTCGCTTTCTTACGGCGGCCGTAAGAGACGCCATGCTGCAGGGAACCATCGCCCAAGCAGACGAGGTTTTTGGTCCCACCATCACGCAAAAGTCTTCCAACAACTATGTCCATCGCTCGCCTTCGTTGTATGTAGGCGTCCCACTTCAACCGCGTCACAGTCCTCCGTCCATACCTCCTTTGGCATTCTTCGAGGAGCGCTTGTTGTTCGCTTGCGAATGTCAAATAATCGCTGGAACACTTAGGTGAGGCTGGCTCCGCCACCTCCTGCTCAGGCGCCAGCGCCTCCCTCCTCTGTCGTTTGTGCAGCAACTTTTTCTCGAACCAACCAATTATTTTCTGCCGTTTTCGCCGCCTAGCTCTCTCCCCGCACATTCCTTCTTTGAATGTTGCGCCCTTCAACAGAAATTTCTTGTGCCCTTCCTCGGCGTGAAAACTGCACGCGCCGATGAAGTTTACCACGCCGGGGTCGATACCGATTATCTGTTGGTAAGCGCTAACCTTCAAATTGCCGGAAGTCGCGGGTTGTAAAGCGGGCGGTTTCGTTCTCGGTCCCTTCGATGTTGATGGCATTTCGGTATACTGTGGGGGATGATCGGAGTACCGATTCATCAAAAGAGACACGTCTACACCATTGGTGGAAAAAGAGAATCCGAACGTTGTGCGTCCACGGATTTCATTGTTGTCAGTATTCAACGTGCCACATTGCTTAAGGCTTCGCAGGTTGAAATACTTCCACCAATATTCCGGACTATTTGCGCTGAATTTCTCTCCATTGCCATCTACCAGTTTTAATGACTTTAACAGCTGAAAAAGTGCGGAGCTGGTGTAGCGAACGTGTTTCCTTCCCCACTTATATACCGGTATGATCGAGAACGATTTTAATCTCCTTCCGTCTGGAGAGACAGATTCTTTTCCGATACGAAACATTATCGGTATCAATTCCCACCAATTGCTTTCAATGTGTCGGAAAAGGTGTTCCTTTTCGAAACTTCCGTGTTCCTTTCCGAAACATTGGAGGCGCATCAACAACCGGTAAGTTTCCTCCGACATGGGATCGTACGTCCTCGAAAATAGTTCTGTCTCCAGCCGTATGTGCCAATCCCGCATGGTCGTTATGAGATATTTTTCCTCCCGCTCGTGGTCACGACCTTCCCTTTTGGCTTCGGCAATTTCGGCGCAGAGATCGGCGCTCACGAAGTTATACCCAAACCTCGCGAGCCGCCGCCGTGCGTTCACGACTATGCAATTCTTCCAATTCGTTAAGTATTGCGTCGCGATATCTTTCAATAGATAATAACGGGCGCTACAATCGTATTCACGTTGCTCGGCCCGTATTTTGAAATAGTTTTCATTTTTCTTTATTCGATTTTTCTTTTTTGCCATTTTCTTGTTTGAACCTTCCCCACACAAATCGCGGAAAAATGCATAGATTTCCGTTGGCGTCACTGGTGTGGTGGGCCAACTGGAAGTCTGCGGCGTCTCTGATGTTGTGGCGCGCCTAGCAACATCTAACATTTCCATGTAATGGAAATGTATCTACCGAGATGCCTCTACAGCTAAGTCGCTACATTCGACGACATCTTCATCTATTTTCTTTCGTATTGCCTCATCTAGGCAAAACTTTGCAAACCCTGCTTTCAAGGTCCATGCTTCCTCCAATTTCCCCACAGAATCTGGTGCAAACCTTTTCTTCTGCGGGGGGAGGTGGTTGTCACATTTTTCGGACCTTTTTGTGGTGTGGTCCGTTTTGTGACAGCTTGAGCATTCGCCAAAGACCTTTACTTTTTTGGCCTTCTTTTGTCGCGGTTCGTAATTATCGCATTGCGTCGACCCTGTTGTTGAGTGCCCGGTCTTGCCGCAGCTCTCGCATTGCCTGCGGGCCATTTTTAAATTGAGCTGTGAAAGAACAACAAACACATTTACAATGGCCCACCTGCATTATATTTTGATGTAAATTTTAGATGCACATGGTTTTGGCGATTTTCAAGAGCTCAATGAGCGCTCTCATGTATTGTGCAATCAGCTAATAGTTGATCAGATGCCTAATCAATGGGCAAATCTGATCAGAATTTCGTATGCCTAATTAACGGGTATTCGATCATAGCGGTCACAAGGCATCCAAGAGTCGTGCCGACCATATTTTAGTCCTTTTCTCTCTCTCTATCCTATGCTGCTGCCTCCTGAATGATCGAAGAGGGCACTATTTATTACGGTTGAATGAAACGCCAACTGCTAGGGTGGAGACTGCATTTCACTGAGGTCCTCAACAACACCTTCGGGCATTTCACATCATCTTCGCTAGAATCGGAAAATATTCCGTAAGCGCTGTGTAGTGAAACTGGAGCTTTGTATGTAGAATAAATTTCCGCTTTAGATAGTTAACAACCTACTATGATACATCATCATTTAATTTTTCAAATTTTCAGACCACTTGTACTTTACATTTAGCGTAAATAAGCCACCGATAAAATTTGCCGCCTCAGATATGCAAGTCTTGCCAAGGACCTACTCCAGTTTCTGAGAAAATTGAACACAGAGACTGTATACTGGCGATTTGGTGCCTTGTGGGCAAGACCTTGGCAAGAATCGGCGAAGAGCTGCTGTCAGTTGCGGCAATCGCAATGCAAACAATTATAGCAATGTCAAGACCACGCATAGTCGATAACAGCTCGCGGGCGACGAAATCGCATAGGTAGACCTGTCCGGTCCTAACATTTAAAGACCGGTTTTACGTTTGTATGCTTTTCCTAGCGGTCAACCGGATCATTAAATGAAACCGGAATCACATTGGCAGAGTTGTGGGGGCTATTACGGGGCACTGCCCTATAGGAGACTTTGCCTGGAGGCTTCGCATTCCTCACAATGACTACTGCGGGAGCTGTGATGACGTGGATGAGGAGGACAGCGTACTCCATCTCCTCTGTCACTGTCCGGCCCTGGTTGAGAGGCGGAGGAGGTTCTTGGGCTCCCCCTTTTTGGGAAGCTTCTGCTGTAGATCGAAAAAGCTTTTTATTACACAATATTGAAAAATATGAAGTAAAAAGGAAAACATCTGAAAAAATTGACTAACGGCGAAATTATAGTGTAACATATTTCTTGAAGGATGAGTGCGGTAGTAGGCATTCCGTTTGCAAAACATTCTTTCTTAGTACTTTAGGATACGCTACATCTCAAATGACCAGTTCCAAACGTTATACAATAAATAAACGTAACAAACATACTTCAACTCTTTCATTTCGTCCTCACTATTATTAATCATACTCCATTGGCGAATGACGGGTGTCAAACCAGATTTACTTTAAGGGAACGTGCTTGATAACTGGTAGCCCCGCTCCTTTACAATTCGACCTATGAAGAAATTATGGGCTTTCCGAAAATGTGATAAAATTTGGTGGTTTATCAGGTCCTTTTTGGAGAAAACAGGACTTTTTTTATTTTTTTTTCTATTTTTTTTATTATTTTTGTGTCATTTAAATTAATTTTTCTTAAAAACTATAACACTGGTTGACACAGTTGATAGCAATTAGAAAGAACAATTTGTGTGCTTTCCAACGAGCTCAGAATTATTATGTTACGTTAAGTACAGCACAAGTTAGAGATCAAAGAGTGATCACAGGTACGATGAAAATCCTTCGTCCTTAAAATCGCGCTATCTCCTTGACGGTGCAAAAACGGAAGTATATGTGGAACGATTTTCTACTCAAGACAAGTTCCTCTATCTCCCATTTTCGTTTGAGCCTCTGTACTAGTAACACCCTGTATATTCGCTCAGGGTGACTCGCTGGTGATTCGAAAAAGAACATTCGCCACTAAAGAAACGTTTTCTGCATTTAAACGACTAATTAAGAGGAAATTATGTTAGCAAGATTTGATTATAATTAAATAGAGAAGTAATTTTTGGAACTGGACAAGTACCTCCATTATGTATGTAGAAAATTAAATGTAGGAAGTGATGAAAACTATTTTTTTACACACGTACAAATCTATCACTATTAAACGGTTAGTACGGTTTTCCTGAATACATTTTAGCGATTAGAGTAAATTAGAGTAAATTATTAGCTACGTTGAGTTACTATTTGGGTATTCTAGCTTCTGTAGTTTCTTTAGTTATAACGCTTTTTAGTAATAAGATTTGCAAAGAGTGTGAATACCTGTAACAGGGAAAGGGTTGAGAACTGGAAAAAACGAAACAAGACCAACAAGACCCCCGGAATTACATGGGGGATCGTTGTGTGAAGCGCTTATGCGGTTGTTGTGGGACACTCTGTATAATTACCATTTGCCTTTATTTACTGTTCGGGACTATCTATCAAATTTGCTGACACAATTAAAAACGAAATTGGCAATTGAGCTTCTTCAAACAAAGTCGTCGAAGAATATTTTTTGCAATCGTTAACGAAATTTGATAATTGGGTCATGTAAATGAGAAAAGTCGGTTACTTGTACGTTTCTAGAAAATCAACAGTATTGCAATTAATGCATTAATTGGACGACTCGTTTAAAAAAAAATATTTATAGCTAACTAGATATGTTTATAACTTACCTAAATGTCCCAGAGGATATGTTTCCTGTTTGATTTTTTGCATAGCCAATAAGCCCTGTGAGATGAAAGATGAAATTTCTTAGAAACAAAAATAAAAACCAACAATAATCAGCGTACGAAATAATGAGCGAAAAAAATAGGATTTATGACGAAAATTATTCTTTTATAGAGTCAATAGGAAGAATAAAGGATACCATAGCCCACGAAACACTTAACACTGTAAACTCGTGAGAAATCAGTTTAAAGGCTTATTTACATTCACATTGCGGATTTAATAAAGCTGAATGTTTAAAACATTCCTCTATAAACATCTTATCGAATCTATAAATTAAAACGGCTGATACGAATTCGTTAGGTAGAATTTTTAATGCTTCTACATTGAAATGAGTTAATAATCAATTAATCAATTATTCACTTATTTCAATGTACCCATTTGAATTTATAAACGTAAAAAAATCTAGCTGACTAATTCGTATTAACCGTTTTAGTTTATCGATTCGATAAATTAAACTCCCGGTTAGTGTTAACCAGACATTGAGGAAACGGGCCTAACTGTAGTAACTTCCAAGTAATATAATGGTAACAAAGTAAAATGTTTGATTTAAAACGATAACCAATATTCCAGTAATCATTCAACTTTATTTGAGAAAAAAACCATAAAATACACAAAAGAACAATGTCCGAATTTAAAAAAGGAATTAATTTTGGTCATCATTGGAAGAAATTATCCTGGTTGTTAACGTCAGATTAATTAGTACAGCCAGGGCAAAATTCACGCCAAGCCCGCGGTGCCAAGCACGCTACATTACAACCCAACGCAATATAAATGGTACAAGTAAAATACGTTAAGTGCCTCCAATTTTACGCATTTTTTAATATTCTACCAAAAAATAACATTCAAAAATAAGTCAACTGGCAGATAGTTTGTTTATTATACTCGTAATTTAAATCCTTGGAACTGCCTAAGGTTATAGCGAATTCAGATAAGTGACACATAGCTTCTTTTTGCAGATCCAGAAATATATTTTGGGGTGTACAAGAATATCATATTAAAGTATGTAAATAAAGTAAATGTGCTCTTGTCTTTCTTTGGTTGAATTCGAAGTAGTCGAGAGTAATTTGACTTTTTGTTTACCCAAACAGATCACCCTCTTACAGGCATTAGACCTTTTCCTTGCTTTGACAGTATATAGTAGAGCACTTTTTAAGCAGGAAACTGCCATTAACTGAAAAATAACAAAAATGGAGTTAGCTTGTTTTTGCAGTAACCCGACGAAATATTGAAATATATTATGTAAATCATTTTACAAGAACTATTAGGCTGAATAGTAGTAAACAACTTAATTACGATAAAAACATTTCGTTCTAATGTACCCCTAGAATTACTGCTAACATCCTCCTCCCACAAATTAATTGACCGCCTCCTTCATTTTGGCAAACCTTCAACAGATCAACGCCACGAACGGACCAATTAATTATTTTGTTCCTTGGGACGAATTAGGATGGCTACGTCGTCACCACATCGCCTTAGCAGCGCCAAATTAAACGTCACAATCATAAATCCACATTTGCGCATACATATTTATTTGGGATCACTCGAGCAACATGTAAATTAGTAGCAAGATATGCTTTCGAACATAATTTCTTGTGATATTTTGCGATGACAGCTGAAATGTATGTTACATTCGTATTCCAAGACATGTTGCATGATGCAGGGAATTCACTGCATTTCAGCATATTTCATATTTGCGCGCAGTCGGTTATTCCAGATATTAATGGGTTAATATGTTTGTCATGTAGAACTCCCTGTGAAATTTAAGTAACAACCACTTCTATATGTATTAGGTATGTTTAGAGAAAAATTAAGAATTCTGTTAAGACGGATGTACGAGTAGCATGCAGACATAAATTCGGGATACTAGATGGCACATAATTTATGAATGATTGAGTTTAGGCTGGGCTAGAATGGCGCTTGAAATGATTGGGAAATTTATTAGAATTCTCATTTAAAAAGGGTACAATGGAATTTATTTAAAATGCATGTATTGCTATTGCATTGCAGGGAATCAGATTCTTAATACAGTAAGTATCGTTTTTAATTCTCTAAATATTAAGACTTTTCAAACTTAACTTTAAATCTTTTCTCTTAAGCACTGTTTTGAGGCCTTTTGAATATAAATTAAGCTTTATTTTTTTTTTATTGAAACCGCTGGTGTTATGGAGCCCTAAGCTATAACACTACACGTTTTGGATTCGACTTTCACACTTGGGACAACTAATTTTCTCTGGTCGTTACCCAAGTTACCGACGAGGTCAGGGGCTCAGCATATGGTGACTTTATTGGAAGCACTGAGCTTAGCAGAAAAAAGCTTCGTAGCTGATTAATGTTGACATCAGCAAGCGCTTATTGAGAGCCTTGGCCTTGTCTGTGGAGATTACAATATTCCTTCCACGGTAACAAGCTTCAATATTTTGGCTTGAAAGAGCGTTGGGTGCTTCCTCATGCGAATATATTGTCTTTTTTAGGGGCGCGCAATCTCTATCTCTCTTTCTCAATTGCATAGCGCGTCAACTGTTCCCTGTGGTCCAGTTGACGTTTCGACGGCATAAACTGCTTTGGAGAATGCAGTTGCCAGCATGCACCTTCTGCACATCCATGGCCACGAACGTCGTCGTGGACGGGATTCGAACCCGAAATGCCAGTAGTCAAACATGAGACTGATGTCTCAACACACTGCGCTACCGGTCGCCCAATGGCCTGTCCTTGAACTCTCAGTATTGAAGCAAACAGTAAACCATTTGACGGTATTCGAAGGGAGTTACGTGCAATTATGCCTCGTATTTCATTCCTCTTTTTTCCAAATTTTCGTAGAGAAGAGGCGGTTGAAGTATAACTCCTTTGTTAAATCGTCAGATGGCAAACTCAGCTTATTATATTCATGGAGTTATTTTTCCTCTTCTAATTTCCATTTTGTCCAATTCTTCTCTCTCTACCGCTAGTTTTGCCTTCGCCTTTACATTGATGTGAAGCAGCGGAAGTATAACACCGAGGAATTTTACGGACTCTGTACGTGAGAGTTGTACATGGCGGGCTATCTCATCAATCTAATACTTTTTCTCTTTACGAACGGAACCACAACTGCCTTGGCCGGATTGACTCGTAGGCCGTTCTCGTTACACCATATTTTAATTATATTCAATAATATTTAGTTAAGTTCCGTTTGTTTTCTACAGTTCGACAAGAATAAAATAAAAGAGTTATGCTTCCTTTATACTGCAAATAAATTTTATTTCTATTGCATACACGTGTTTCGGATACCACTTGTATCCTTCTTCAGTGCTGAGATTACAATACAAACTTATACGAAAGACAACTTTATAAATCTTATACATTACCCTCCTTGCATATGTTCCCGTAACTTTATTCTATATATACTATGTATATTCAATGCTGATTGGAGGATCTCCGTTTGGACCTCTCCAAACTTTCCCATAACAGTCATCACCAGGTTTTGAACCAGATTATGGTAGTGTCATCAGCCCCTTTCGCTCTAAGCGCAGAATCGATGGAGGAGAAGAATGAAAGTCATATATATGTATATACATAGGTATGTACGAAAACATACATCGTCCTTATTTTATATATATATATATATATATATATATATATATATATATATATTTCATTTTATAAATATACATTTAAGCAAAACTTTCGAATGTTTCCAGGTTTTTCACACCAAAATGAAAACTTTAAATTTTATCTTTCGAACTTTCCAAAATAACTTTTTTTTTGTTTCCACTTCAAAGCCTGAACACGTACTTTCACATCACGATGGACATCCAATACGACTTTTGTCAAATTTAAAGATAACGGACGAGATAAACCGACGAGCACCTTAACGGGTGTAACAGTTTCAATTTTTTAAACTTGCTATCTGTTCTTCTCGGCTATATATTTCAAATACTATTTTAATTTTACTTGATTTCAATCCCGTTGGAGCCCGGAGTCGCTGTACCCCCGGGCCGGGATTTCCTCTCCACGGCCCAGGTGCTATGCAATTAGCCAATTGAAGATGGCTACGCCTCTTAGGTGTAGTTGACGCGCTCTGCCTCGCAAGGGGTTAAAGGCAAATAGTAGAAGTAGTACCCACAATGAAACACGCTGTATTTCGGAGGCCTTCGCCGTCTAGACCTAGGATAGGAGCAGGGTGTTTGAGAAATATGGCTGCCTGCAAATCCTGGAACCGAACGTTCAACACACCAACGGAAACAATGGCTACCCATCCCACTGTTCTTTGATTTACCGAATTCTAGACGTACACAAATTCTAGACGTTGAGTGGTAACGCGCAATATTGTGCTTCCATGGCATTCGGAGGCTCACTTACTTGCGGTTTACCGCAAAAGAAAATGCGGGTCTGGATCTGGGTGTGATTAAAAATTTTAAACGTCACTAGCGGTCCGTTTATTTTATTCTTTAAAAAAATTGGAAGTTTGCCCCAAACAAAATGTCGGCGTTCTTTTCAGCGGACCCCATAACCGGAAAAAATTGTAGGCCCTGATGGTCTCCAATTATTATCCACTTAGGGGTTATATCACCTAAATACACAACTTAGGTGCGTTTTTTGCCCCTATCCTGGTCAAGTGTAGATTAGGCGAAGTGATGCGTAAAAAGACGATGATTAGGTGAAGTATTTGCAAAAAAGACGATGTAGCTGACCCATTATAGTGTGGGCAGAAAAGCATTATAGATGATTGTATAATCCAAAGGTTTGAAAACCAACAATATTAAAGTAATTTTCATTCTAATAGATCAAGAGCAAACATTAAGCTGGTATAATGCGACTGTGATTAAAAAAAATAATTGATTCCGAATAGATTCCTATTCCCAATATTTTAAACAAAACCACTTTTCTAATCAAAAAAATATGGAGTTCTACTACAGCGAAATGAGGCGAAAATAGAGTGAACGAATGAACTTCCAGGCGCGAACACTAGATGTAGCCTTCGCCCTTTGTTCGATCGAGTGTAAATTTACACAGGATAAAATACCAGGGCAGAACGTCAACCCATAAAGGTTTATGTTGTTGTAGAGCTTGTTATTTCTCTAACCCTGTATAGGTAAGTTTCACAAAAAAGCACGCCTTGTGAAGGGTTGTGTAATGTAGCAAAATTTTGAATTGGAATTTATTGTCAGTTAATGCTTTCGCTTGACAGTTTAAGTTGACGTATAGCCAAGAGGTGTCAACTTCATTTCCCACTTGGCGGCCTGGATATCAACTACACAGACCGTCAAATGGGAAAACAAACACACCCCAAAGCGGAATTATACACTGATGTGTATTTCGATAGTCAATACTAATATTTTGGGTATTTTGTGTAAAAATGCAAAGAAATTACCTGTCACGGGTCACCAACCATCTGACATCTTGTTCCTGGTCCAAATGTCCGCCAGCATACGAACGGCGCTCCAGCAGTCTGTAGCATCCGTTTCCCTCTTCTGATGGGTATGCTTCGCCGCTACAATTGGCTCAAAGAAATCAGCAGTCCACTCCTTCTGTGATGGTTTGAAGGACCTCCATCATTCGGCAACTGAAGTTCGGCTTCGCCTGCCTGCGTTCTGTCAAGTGTGGCAAGGGGAGCTACCTAACCGCGGCCAGATGAGGTTGATTTCCTAAAACATACATTTAAGACGTTCTCTTAGTCAATATAATATGAAACAAAAACAAAACAAAGTAAACATTCACTTACCGTCACATTTGCATTACCAAGTTTGATTATGTTCCGTCTCGTAATGTTGATTATGTTGCGATTGCCAAAGTGTATTTATACCATCTTCAACATTTGTTGGCTGGCTTTATAGTTCGCAGCACAACAAACCCGAAGACGGTCACACACTCCAACCGGAAAACTCACAATTTAGAGACACCTGTATCTTACCTGTGTGTTTGGGATCGTCGTCCTGCTCCTTCTTGGACGCCTCCTGGGTTAGCACTCCATGGGCACCTCCGTTTCATGGGGGATAACCACCCCGAAGCTCACCTAAAACAAGGAAACAAGAATCAACAATTTACCTGTTGTTTACATCACTCGTTGACAGTGATGGACGCCAAAGTGGCATTTCGCATGACATCTAGAACAAGCGACGTTGCCAATTTTTCCCCGGGTAGCGTCCGGAAAATGTGCACTTTTCACCACTTATGGGGAAAAACTGCAGGAAAGGGGGAATTTGTTTTTCCCTTTTTCCAGAGGCGTTTCCGGAAGGGGATCGGGAAGAGAATGAAGGCGACCTCATGGCTGTTAGAAATTGAAAGTGGTTAGGTGCGGGTCTCCGAGTCCGAGCGACATAAAGGAACTAAAAGTAACAAAGAAAATTTATTTACTTCTACATTGAATTTTAAAAAAGGTAATTATTTAAAACAGTGTGAGAGAAATTTAAGAGACGAAAAAGGGGTTTCTTTTTTTTTCGGATCTAATTTTAGTGCCACCGGAATTATTTGGGACGGAGTGCACGACTCCAGCCCATGCTCCTACGGAAAATAGTTAAAAAAAAAAGGTAACAAAAGTGCTATTGTGAAGTAATATTGGAGGAAAAAAATTTGTGTTGTGTTCGTTTTAGTGGTGGCAGATCCTCGTGATTTGGGGCCCAACTAAGCGATTTGCGGGCTCAGACCATCCGATGCGCCAAAGGCAGGCGCCGCTGGACCGTTTTGTTTGCAGTTAATTGGACCCGCCTGCCAAGCCCCGAGCCGGCAGGGACGTTCCCCCCGGGCTGCAAGTGTCACAGACAGAATCATTTATGTGCATGCGGCTGGATGCCTACCGTTTCGGAAATTGGAGTTCCGCTGGTGCCGGTATAATTAAGGCCGGGCGACCGAGTGTCGTAACCGAGGGACATATTGAGACAGTTGGGTATTTTCGTGTGCGGGCCCCTCTCCCACTAACGCCGGCTCGCAGTGTTAGCCCGGATTATGTTAGTAATCCCCATCTGCTGACAGAGAAAAGAGAAAACTGGGCCGCCACTTACTAAGCGCATCGAAGAAGCAGAGAAAAAAAAAGATAATTATTTGTGTAGTGCCATAACCTGTAATATTTATTAGTTAGGTAGTATTTATTTGTGTATCTTGTATTTTCTAATGTTTAAGTTTTTTTTGTCTTTCTTGTTATTTGTAATATAATAATATGTAATTTGTTCCCCGGGTGCATGAAAGCGCGACAGCAACAAATGAACTCGTTAACAGAATTCAGCATCATCCCGTAGCAGCCGCCACCGGAGATCTGCAAGGAAAACAAAGCAAGACAAAAATAAAAAAAAAAGACAGTAAACCGTGAGTAAAAATATATAACCAAAAGTTACATATATCGGGGGAACAAAAAAGATTTTTTTTTTAAGTTAGTTTTGATATTTCTATATACATATATATTGTGAGGTAAAATATCTAATTTAATATGGCTATGAAAAATATAATTGTGAATGTGCGTGATACCATGTCTTGTTTCTAGTATGTGTGTGAAGGGGGTGTCTTGGGTGGGACGTGCGATGTTCGGCACGCGCTAAGCTATGATCAACATGGGGTAATTACCGAATTTTGTTCGGACAAAAACCCAACATCTTTTGGTTCTGTTGGCGAGTGTGATGCTGGGGCTACCATATAGGGACTCGGCCCTCAAGTCGGGGGTCCTCCCTTCTCTTTTTTTTTTCTTTTCTCCTCCTCGTCAAGGCTTATGTCCTTTTAGTTGTGTTGTCAGCTCTTGGCTCTCAGTAGGCATACCGCACCTGAGGTTCACAGTAGTGACTCCGAGTGACTGGTATTTCTGAGCGTTTTCTCCTACCCCGACCCGCATCTCACGAACCGAGCTGCCTACTAGCAGGTGCGAGCTCAGAAGTGTCACCTCGACATATCAACTGTCCCGTCGGAGCCTCATTACTACAGTTGTTAAACTGAACTCAGAATGATTTGAGGATAGCTGTCAAGAATGCATATTTTTCCAATTCCCATAAAATTATGTCAACAGCACATTATTATACGTACTAAAATTATGTATTCGAGTACAAATTCATGTACTTAGGTACTTACTTGACTCAAATCTATATACTCCTTTCGGTTTTATCAGCCCACAGGCTCGAAGTCAATACTCTCGTATCTTCCTGCAAAGGTACCGTATTATCATAAAAGCGCGAATATGTATTTTATAAATTAAATTAAAATCAAGAAGGGGAAAAGATCACTTTAGCATCAATCGGAACTTTTTTTTTGAACTCACTGAACTCTTGTCGGGAAAATTAACAATAAATGCCGTTGTTTGTCAACACATACTTCCCGAATGTTGTTTGTCAGTTTTTGGTTGGTTGTTGGTTTCAACAAAAATTTCACTAAACACTTCAACCGTTGTACAAAACATCAATCGATAAACTGTCTTTATAATAAATTAATTGATATTATTATTATTATTATTGCTCCGTATTCCTGGGAAAATAACTGATTGTGGGGCGTGCGCGTCGATCAAGTCAAAGATTAAGTTTTGTATTTATTAAAGGAGACGAATAACAGCCGAAATGTTTACTAACTTGTTAAACATGTTTACTAATAGACATCAACCCAACACAGATAATTTATATCCATGAAATTTTTTCTTATTCGTTGAATTGTTTCGTCACCACTACACTTGTTTGTTTTGTTGCTTTTATTGCGTTTTTTTTATATTTTCTTTCAAATATGAATCTATTTTGATTTCCGAACGACAAACTCGCGTAATTATCTCATCAAATACACCAAAGTCTCTTACTTCCTACACTTCTTAGCTCGCGTCGCGTCTACACGTAGGAGTATATTTTGCCAGGAGCAGGCCAGTCCCGACCGAACAAATGCGCCCCCAATAGTTGAATAATGGATGGCGTATTTATAAAATAGGCATGCTAATGGGAATACCAAGCCAAACAACAGCTAGGCTTAGTGTATAGTGTAATGTTGCCTGTTGCCTTTACTCTTCTACTTCCATCTAATGTAAAATAAATATTAGATAAACGTTAAATCGTTATGATACATACATATTTGGAGAAAAAAAACAAACAAACACAAAAAAAAAAAAACATTTTATTTGCCGATTTCCTTTCAATCAAATTTTACGATCCTCATCGCTTCGAACATGCAGATTGGATTTCACTATGTTCAGCATAAACATAGATCGATAGATTGTGGGAAGCCGTTTGCAATTAAAAGGGGGAATTGAGAAGAGAGGGAATTTGTAAACATCGCCATACTTCTGCAGGTCTTTTTGGTGTAGTGAATGGTTTTCTTGGTGATCGCCTAAAAGTTTGCACATGTAAATAAAAATTACCCGAGAGCACAAACGACAGGGTTTTGTATAGGCTAGATATTTCCAAGTGCGACCACGTGGAGGGACAGGCACTAACAAAGGAACATATGGGGAACATAATGGTTTTAGCCTTTTTAGGAGAATTCTCTCTATTAAATTGGATTATGTTCCACATATGGTTTTAGCTTTTATTGGAGAATTCTCTCTATCCGGATATAAAGAATTCTCCTCGGGGTGGTTGTACAGGATAAATTTGGATCTGGTTAGTAATCGCCTCCAAATATGCACATGTGAAAATATATGCACAAGTCAATATATGCAACATTTTGATCGTGGAGCTGGCGCAATGAACGGAACCGACACAAGATATTGCTGATTCACGACAATATTTTACTGCTTTTTTTCTAAAAATTTCGGAACATAATGGTTTTAGCCTTTTTCGGAGAATTCTCTCTATTAAATTAGGGAGAATTTTTTTAATTCCTTAATTTCCGGTATTTTCGCGTTAGGTAGTCTATTCCCGCTTTAGTTGGTAAGAACCTAGAACCCATCCGGGGGGATTCGTCGGTCCTAAAGCCGAAATTCCCTGAGTTTTGTGAAAATTATCCCTAATTTAATAGAGAGAATTCTCCGAAAAAGGCTAAAACCATTATGTTCCAAAATTTCTTGTGGATTGTTAAAAGCGGAATCGTCTTTCCCACGGCGGCAACTCAATTTAGAACATAGTGGTTTTAGCCTTTTTAGGAGAATTCTCTCTATTAAATTAGGAAGAATTTTTTTTATTCCTTAATTTGCGGCATTTTCCCGTTAGATAGTCTATTCCCGCGGAACATAATGGTTTTAGCCTTTTTCGGAGAATTCTCTCTATTAAATTAGGGAGAATTTTCACAAAACTCAGGAAATTTCCGCTTTAGGACCGACCGACGTACTTCTATATTTTATAGTTAGATGAATAAAATGCAAGACCTAGGAAAATTGAAGAGTTTCAACTTTTTATTCATTCAAACTTTGTAGCATCTCAAGAGAAAATATCGTACAGTTTACTCTGCATTTGACATTTTTCAGTTTCACTCATCATTTTTTAACTTACTACTACTCAGTTGCCCTAACCCCTTGTGGGGCATAGCGCGTCAACTGTTCCATGTGGCCCAGTTGACGTTTCGTTGGCATAAATTGGTTTCAGAGAATGCAGTTGCCAGCATGCACCTCCTGCACATCCATGGCCACGAACATCGTCGTGGACGGGATTCGAACCCGAAACGCCGGCAGTCAAACATGAGACTGATGCCTCTACACACTGCGCTACCGGTCGCCCCCCCCCCCCCCCCCCCCCCCCCATTTTTTAACTTAGGACAACTTGTTTCGTAATCTGATTAACTAGTACGATCATTATGCTAATTGCCGTTGTGGCGCAACTAAGAGGAAGGTCTATTGTGCCATAGCTTATGAGTCATGTAAATTTTTTAGTTATATTATCACCTTTGCAATACCATGAACAATTAACTAACTTAAAAGTCAGATTTCTTCACACTATTTTTACATTTATTTCGTAACACATTATAAATATAGATAAGAATATTATATTCTAACTATGTACATAACTAGCAACATAGTCAACTAATCGAGCTCCTTCTTACACTCACTCTCGAAAAAATTTACTACTGCTAATACCACACGCAGTATGCTGGACGACAAGAAGTCCGTATTGATTGTAAATTAAGTTGATATTCTGAAAAAAGAGCCGATATACAAACGTTGATTAAAAAGAAATTCAAGACAAAACACCCATTGGCAACAAGGCTTACTCGAATATGTATAACCATTTATCAATGCTGGGCAATATCAACCGTTTTAACTGCTCGTCCAGCCGAACATATGCAAATCACCATCAAAGCAAACGTCAAACGATGCAGAATCGGGCGGATAGAACGATCTCCCATTAAACATATGTAGTTGATCACCTATTTCACTGTTTTCCCAGAATCACTGCAAAGAATTCATTACATTTATTCGATTCTATTCGAATTACGTATTGATTGATAGCGATTGAGATACTTACCGCTCTGACATTTTCAATCGGTTCAACCATATGAACTTTGACTAATTGACCCAGTTGCAAAGTAGCAATTGTATTCGTTCGGCTCGTCGCCTAAGTGTTTGTTGTATAGATTCCTCGCAAAGAGACGATCCTCCAAATGGATGCTTCCAACCAATATATTGAGGTATACATGTAATTTGCATTGGCGGTCATTGGTTGCTTGTTGTGGGTTAATAGATGAATAGCTTGACATTCGCGGCTCCGTGATGTTTCTGTAAACAGAAAAATGGGAAGTAACAGGAATAGGAAGTAATGAGAATAGTTAACGAGGCTTACCGAAGACGGTCTTTGGACGGTTTAATTTGCAAGTAGTCCAGGGGCAGGAACGTTTCGACCTCAAGCATTTGCTCCTTCGAAATCTGAATGAACATTTTAATTCATCCCCGTTCTACTCACTACTCCAGGAACCTCCAGCTTGAATAGCTCAACAACCTCTTGTTTCTTTTTGCGTCGGGCATCCTCGTGCTTATAGACTCTGGCGTCGCTCAATTGATCGGGATTTTCTTAACGATTGATCGAGTCCAGATTGGAACTATACTGGGTTGCTGTCGATTCGACTTGTTGTTTGAGGCGATCGTATTCCTGGACGAGACCATCATCCATTTTGACATTGCTGTCGCGACGTTGATGATTCTTTCCATCTCCCCCACACCTTCTATTTCTTTTTCCAAAGCGAGAATATCACGTTGATGGGCTTCGTATGCTTTGTGAGCCTTTTCCAAAGTTTTCATAACCGATGCTAATTTTGTCTTTGAATGGGGGACTTTTTCTTTTGCGCGGATAAAAAGGGGGTGCTTTTTGCCCATTTCCGTTTCCTGGAAAGGAAATGTGAGAATATGTACTGTAAATAGTGGAACTGAAGTCTCATCGATAGGGAAAGAGGTGCTTTGCTTTGCCTGCTTCTCGGAATCAACATACATACATATATATACGATGTCATGTCCTCATATATTTCCCTGGATTTTTAGACGCTTGGTTGTTTTGGTTGCCTCTCCCCGACTGAAAACTCACTCAATATTAGAAACCTTGCTAATATCCTGCAGACTTTCCAACAGCTGCTCCACTTATTCAGAATGTATTAACAATTTTACATAACCCATTTCCATCCATCCTAAATACACGAACAAGTCATCTAACCGCATTCGATTCGGTCTAGCCTTTTTAACGAAAAGAGCCCCGCCGTCAACAACGCCCTGAAAATATCCTTTGCTTTCAATCATCTGTAATTGCTATTGCCGTTTCCGGGCTCGCTTTTCCAAAAGATCTGGGAATGTTCGTTTGTCGTCCATCGTTTCATTAGTTGACGATTCGTCCACGCCTGTATCCCACGGCGATTCACCTTCGTCGTCCAACAGCAGTGCTGTCGTGCTGGCGGAAATCTCTTGTGTCAGTGAGAACGTTTGCATTCTGTGCAGCCCGTGCAGCCTATTTGCATTTTTCGGTGTGCTCGTCTCGGCCGATTCAATGAAATCATTAAATTTGGCCGTGCTTGGTTCCTTGCGCAAAGGGATGGGTCGCGTAGGCGTCTTGGAATTTTCAGAAGTAATGACCGTTGCAGGTTTGAATTTTTTACGTTTTAGACTTAATCGGCGGCCGGCTTCCTTTCGGCTTGCAGTTGGTTGTAGCGGACGAGTTCCAACGTCTGACACGGTTGACGTAGTGGGTGCACTGGATAGTTTTCCAGTTTTCCGGTTGCCACCGAGTGGCGAGCTACTACTATTGACGTTCTTTTCATGACAATCGTCAAATTCAGCCATGATTTTTGCCGCTCTTTGTATCGCATTTTCAGAAATTTTTATTTCTGATCCCAATGCCGTCTTAAATACGGGGCATGCTAGCTCATTTACAATATTCACTTTATCGAGTATCTCAGGCACTTTATCCTGATCGTCGTCCACTCGCATCTCCTCTACCATCATTTTCATGTCCTTCCGTTGTGCATTCTCCGATATCGAAATGTCGGTTTTGGAAGCTGTGCGGAATGTTGGTTTGAAGCCAATCGGAGGTATATCAAGTGCTACTTGCTTATGGTCTGCAATTATTGACTTGCTATTTTCAATATTACTATTTGTTACGTATTCCCGTGAACTTGAACTGCAGCCCATTCCAAGCGGATTGCAAAGCGTTGTTGCCTCTGCTATTGCATCAAAGCTTCCATGTGCACGTTGAACTGCTACTACATTCTACATTTAAACGAAACAGTGTTGTTGTTGTAGCAATGGTCGGAATTCGGTGTGTTTGCTGGTTACATGCCTACGGATTAGTCTTCATCACCGGTGTTGAGGGATTGAAAGTTAGCTACTTCTATTGGGTTCTCCCACTGCGATCTTACACTCTTCGGGTGGGGAAACAGTCCACCCGTCTTTGTTAGGCGGCTATTACACTATAAAAGTTCTTTTACAAATATCTTCGATAAAAGATATTTTCAAAGAACTTTTGCAGTGTAATAGCCGCCTAACAAAAGATTTGCGACACGAACATTGCTTGTTTCAAGTACTTTTCTTACAAGGTTGCACACCTTCCCCCTTAGGCGGCTAATTTCAATGATAAAAGTTCTTTTAAAATATCGTGCTTCAAAGATATTTGTAAAAGAACTTTTATAGTGTAATAGCCGCCTAAACTAGAAAATTCTGCACACATAGGGGAGAAGAGGAGGACGAACACGAACAAAACAAATATTCTGTCTCTTTGCCAGACTTAAGAGAAACTTCCACTACCCGCAGACTACAATGCTGTCGTTAGTCACCCACCGCAACCGTTGACGCTTTAGCCTCAGTGGAATTCCGCATTAACGTTGTTGGTCTCGTTAATCGCCTCCCAGCGGAAATGTTCAGGATATAAATGTTTTTACTGTCAAAATCCTGTAAATCACTAAGCCAATTAGGATAAACTGACATTTGCCACTCTTCGGCCGCTAGCACAACAAAACCTACAACTAGGATACGTACGTTGTACGTAACGACACATGGTCTCTTACGTAGCCACACAACGGAAATCAGGGAGTGATTTTCCTGAGGCAACATTGCCGCATGCTACATGTCCAACAATGTCGCCGCTATCCAATAGCCAGCGGGTCGGTGCGGCTTGTAGCATGCGACACTGGCCTCATTTATACCGTGGAACTAAAAGGCGATTTAACTAAATCGTTTTTTCAATTTTGCAATTGCTTTGAGCGATGAATGAGCCGGTGCATTGTCGTGGTGAAACAGCGGCCGTTTTGTCTTCATTTCATTGTTCAAACGGTCCAATAACGCTATGTAATAGTCGCCCGTGATGGTTCTGCCTTTCTCAAGATAGTCGATGCGAATTATGCCATGTGCATCCCAAAATATGCTGGCCTTCACCTTCCCAGCCGACGTTTGCGTTTTTGGGCGCTTCGGATGACTCTCACCCGGTTGTAAGCATGTTGCCGACTGTTTATTGGACTCCGGTGTGTGCTGTGATGTTTTTGGAGCCATTCCAATGTTTGCTTTTCGGTTTTTCCGATCACAAAGTAATGTTTTATCAAAATGCGAAATTCACTTTTCTCCATTGCTTACGAAATACCAAAAGTAGCGTCACTCATACAGCGATTGCTTCCAAACTACTAAATGAAATGTCATGAAAATTTGACATTCTTCATTAAAAAGTTGGCACTTCCGAAAAATGATATCGTTTTAAGGGTGGCGACGCCATCCCACCAAAATTCCTGAGACATTTTGAACTATGTAGTACATTCATTTAAATTTGGTCATTTTTATATCATCCATACATATATACAACCACTAGTGTTAGTATATACATGAAATGGTAATGAATGGATATTTGCATCAGCAGCTGTTGCTGTATTCTGTGACATGCAGATTTACTTTAAGGAGTTTTTTCATTAGGGTAAAAATAGCGAAACCCGTTTGTCCATTTAATATCATTTTGTTTATCCGGAGAGATGTGGTTGTCCCATTTTTCAACGCCACCGGCTTGATCTGGAAGGAGAACTGGAGCTGGTATGTATTGCATTTCCTTCTTAGGCGTATTTGGCTTATTTTTACTTTCGTCATTCTCAATTGATAACCACCATAAGTAACTATCCGCACATTATTATAATCTTATGTTTATCTTTTGCAGCTGAAAGCGGATTTGACAACTTTGCTTAACGTCGCGACCTTAGGGATTAGCCATCGATTCTGGATAGGAGCCTCACCTGTGGACTTCTGTAATACAGCGGTGACATCAGGAACAAAGCCTTATCTGGATCACAGGAGGAAGAAGAAGAAGTTTAACGTCGCGAAATGATCCACGAAACGGGGCCATCGAGTCGGCCAGCACGTGTTGCTAGTGTCACCACACTGTAGTAATGTGCGCTGGCCAATGACGCCAAGGCTGTGACAACTCATTTCGCGACGTTCGCATCCAAACGCCTGGCGTACCTCCTCGGGAAGGAGGAATAGGAGGAAATCGCGTTGGCGGCGCAGAACCCCGGTTCTGGCGCGTCATCCCGTCCTAAGTTGACCCTACTCGTTAGTGGATAACTTAGTGCGGCAGTTAAAGATGTGGTTTACATCGTGAGGGGCTCCATAACACGCAGGACAGATGTTTGGGACGTCCTGGTCGATGCGGGATAGGTAGGAGCTCGGTCGTGAACACCAGCCTGACCGAAGTTGGGCGAGTGTCGTTCTCGTAGCTCTCGGAAGTCTTTCGTCTTCCGGAGATATCATTGGTGGTATGGGCGAGAGAACTGGATTCGGACCTAAACCTGCGATTGGCTGATGAACCTCCTCCTGATGTATCGCTGCGGTGGCTGACCTATATACGCCACTATCAAAGGTCCCTCAAGTCGCACCATGAGGTTGAAGTTTGGGTGATCACTTCGGTAGCAACCCACCAGGTATTGCTTGGCAAGAAGCTGGTTGTGGTCGCTTAAAGGCATCATCCTGGTTTCCTGATGGAGATGGTCCTGGGGCACGCTTGAATCTTTTTCCACTGTGTGTCACAGAGATTCTGCGACCACACAGGAGCCGCATAGTTGGCCACCGATCTTCCGACTGCTTTATACGTGACCAGTAGAGTTTCCTTATCTTTGCCCCAGGTACTACCGGCCTGCATCCTGTCGCATACGGTTGAGGGAGGCATGGGATGATGATGTGGCCATGCTGTCCAGCGTGACTCCTAGGATTTTCGGATGGTTTATAGTAGGAATAGGATGATTCCCGATCTAGATATCAAGCTGCATCTTGACCTCCTTCGTCCAGGTGGTGAAAAGGGTTGCCGAGGATTTAGACGCTGAGACGGTAAGGTTCTTGTTTATGAAGAACGAGTTGAGTTCTTCAAGATAACCGTTGATGTTTTCGCACATATCCGCTATGTGGTTCCCTGTTGCCAGAATGGAGCAGTCGTCAGCGTAGGAGATGATATCGATCCCTTCAGGTGGTGTTGGGAGACCTGATAGGTATAAATTAAACAAGGTAGGAGATAGAACTCCTCCTTGAGGTACACCTTGTTTAATCTTCCTAAGCTTTGATTTGTTGCTCCTAAATTCTGTATAGGATTGCCTGCCAGCGAGATAATTGGCAATCCATTTCACTACTTGCGGCGGAAGCGATGAACAGTTGATGTTAGACAAAAGTGCTGAATGGCTGACAGTGTCGAAGGCCTTCGACAGGTCAAGCGCCACCAGTATTGTTCTCTCACATGGACGAACTTGGTTGAGACCATTATGGATGCGGGATGTAATGGCATAAGGCCGTGTTCGTACTGTGCATGCTTCGGAAGCCATGCTGGTGATCCGCAAGCTGGATGTGGGCCGCAAGAACAGGGTGGATTAGTGCTTCAAGCGTTTTGGCACCTGGTGACAGTAGAGTTATTGGACGATAGGATTCGCCAAGTGTCGCTTTCTTCCCAGGTTTCAATATTAGGATGACACTCCCTTTTTTACAGATTTCCGGAACGATCAGCGAGGAGATGGAGAGATTAAAAGTAGCCGTTAGATAGTTGATGGCTGGCAGATCGAGGTGTTTAAGCATGAGTCATTGAAATGCCATCTGGTCCCAATGCTTTCGAGTTGTTCGCCTTCCTTATAGCTGCAACTACTTCGTCCGTGATGGAAACAGGTATGCTGTCTGTGGTTCGGTTGTGAATCTTCCTACGAATTATGCGCTTAAGTCTGTCTCTTGTGGGGTGTTCAATAAATTGTTTATTGAAACGACTTGCGCAGTGGATAGGGTCACTTTTTGAATTCTCACCGAACTGAATGGCGACGTTCCCTTTGTGTTTTGGTGGATTGGAAAGGGCACGGATAGTCGACCATAACTTGCTCAACCCTGTGGTTAGATTGCAGTTATTCAGATGGGTGCTCCATTTTGACCTCCTGTGTTCGGCTACTTGTCTATGGATCTCGCAGTTCATCTCGTGAATTCTGGGGTCGTCCAGATTTAGACTCCTGATGCTGTCTCTCTCGTCTGCCAGTCTGGCGGCAGTGGTTGAAAATTTAGGCCGAATTTTCGGAATCCGTCCTGCAGGAATGAACTTCGCAGCCGCTTTGTTCAGGACTTTCCTTATGTTGGATTCGGCTGTACGAACGTCGTTTGGCGTTGGCAGATGGAGGAATTTAGCATTGGTATAGGAGGTGAAACCGCTCCAATCAGCCTTATTGTGGTTGACAAACGTGCGGTGTTCGGCAGATATGATGTTTGTCGGTTTGTCAAGCCTTACCACGATTGGTAAGCAGTCTGAGGATAGTGTTAGGACCGGCTCCCATTGTGTTTCATTTATGAAATTACAGAAATCGGAGGCATCAAGCTGTTCGGCTATTGAGATTCCTCTGGCGTTGTTGTTAAGGTTGGAGTGCCAGAGTTCATGGTGAGCATTAAAGTCACCGAGCAGGAGGCGATGTTGACCGGTAAGGAGATGGTTGATATTTACATGGTATCCTGAGGGACAACTGGATACCGGTGGGATGTAAATATTGTAAATTCCGATATCAACATTACCCGATTTTATGGCGATGGCCTGCACTTCCATGGTGTTATCATTACTAATAAAATCGATTTCCCGGTATTGCACGGAATGGTGAATGATAAAGGCAAGCCATCTGACGAAAACTCCTCGGCGGTATAGGCAACGGCACGAGCTTGCTGTAGCTCTGTGACGGGAGATGTGGGCGGGGTTTTTGCCATCTCGCTGCCCCTACCATTACTATTCTAAAATATCTGGTGCCTGAGAAACAGCAGCACACACATGGGTACCAAAGGTCCCACGACCTTAAAAAAAGCTAGCCATCGGCTAGCTTGCCGAAGGGATGATACCCTTCACGCGAAGGTATGGAGCAGCATCCCCTTTTTCTTGGGTAAATGTGCTTTCTTACATAGAATGATCACCAGAAAACATAAAATAAACTGAACTTTTGGGGCGACCGGTAGCGCAGTGTGTTGAGGCATCAGTCTCATGTTTGACTACCAGCGTTTCGGGTTCGAGTCCCGTCCACGACGACGTTTGTGGCCATAGATGTGCAGGAGGTGCGTGCTGGCAACTGCATTCTCCGAAACCAATTTATGCCAACGAAACGTCAACTGGGCTACATGGAACAGTTGACGCGCTATGCCCCACAAGGGGTTAGGGCAATTGAGTATGTTCCAAATCATGAACATGATACATGAACCGAACCGCAAAGCTTCTTTCCACATTTTCCTTCCCACCACGGAATCAATCTTGGAGACTACGAAAGCCCGCAATATTACTCGCGGATTACACCTAAACTAATTATCGGATTTTTAAAATATACTTTGTGCTACGAAAGAATACCTTTCTAATGGTGTAAAAATCATTAAAAACAGTTCAGTACTTTGGAAGGAGTTCCCGTCACAAAATTCCCATGCAAAAGTTGTTAGCTTTTTAGATCCCTTTGTGACTTATGGGCCGTATATATACCTATATTCTTGATCAGAATGACATATGTTGAGGTCAGGTCAAGACAATCGGAGCGGTGAAGGTTAAAGTAAATAATTACCGAACTTTTTTTCGCATGTTCTATGAAATTGATGGTTCGATGGAAGTTCGGTCGTTATGCGCGATCATGTGTGGCGAACTTACGACCCACGCAAATCGAATTAATGGGGTTTCGCCACTAGATCACGTCGCCTCTGGTCTCCTAAAATGATTTTATTTCCATTGATCCGCTATTCGAAAAAATTATATAATTATTGACAATAAAACATGACAGACCATCAGTTCGATTATGGCACCCATTAATTTTTAATCGACATCGTAATCTCATCATTTTCCACTGCAAACTGCACATGTACCCGTGTCACAACAATGCAAACCATCCATTAATCCTATTCGAAGAAGACAAATTCTCATGCTCAATGCACTTTTCATCTGCACCAGCCGAATTCAATCTATTACTGTCTACGTACGTTTCATACTACATGCGTGTAGTACTTGCAGTCCATGCCACTTTTAGATCATTTAAGTTCGGAAATCTTTACAATGCCGGTATATAACAATGCTGACGAACATAAGTGTAGTTCACGAATGACGACTACATATTTAGGAAGAAGATTTGAATGTATTTATCTATGTATCTGAAAGAACGGCCTTTCTACTATTAGTTTTGGACGAGAAGCTCATTCAAACACGACAGTTCATCCTGGGCATTGACTATAGTATCTCAAACTATTTTTAACCGATCTTTTGTGAATTGTATAATAATTGAATTGTAATTGAACAAAAAAAACATTAAAACAAAAAAAACCCGTAATTCGATATGGAACATGATAAGAAAAAACGGAACAGAACCAGGAAAAATCATAAAAAATCCATAAATTCTGAATTTGAAGTGTCTGGTGGAAAAATAAATGTGAATGGTATTTGTTCGCAAAAAAAAGAGATAAAAAATTAGCACAAAAAAAATGTTATGAAAAAATCCTAATTTTATTTTCCATCTAACAGATGAAAATGGTGATACATGTCTCGATGTAGTGAAAATTCGCGAAACACCGCAGGACCCAAATAATTTCATTCTTAATAGCCTGTTAACGAATGATAAGCTAAAGGCAATTTTCAATCAATCGAAATTGGAGAATATAGATACCGGCTCGCAGGACGAGTCCGAAGATGAATTGGAGGAAACTATTGAATTTATTTTTCATCCACGACAGTATTTTTTGCAATCCTTGTGTCAGGTAAGGTATACCAATAGTGCAGATAAATACTTCACAAATGTACTTCAAATTTGCGCCGTATATGCGCTCCAAGGAAAAAATTGGGTTTGGTTTTTATAAACCACTATCCGATAAACAAAACGATTAAAATAATGCTTTCCGAAAGTTTATTTTCCACAGTTTAATGATTGGATATATTCTATTCTATTTCATATATTAAAAATACTTATTGATAGGTATGTTACGGATATTTAAACTCATTGCATATCGATTGCTGCTTCTGAAAAAGGAAGACAATATTAGAAGAAAATAGTACTATAGAAACATTCTTATATATTTATTTTTCGATATTCTCCACGATTTTTGGTTTATAATAATTTAAACCATATGATTAGATTCCAACGTAGATTCGAGTATCTTTATATTTAACTTTGCAGCTGTTAAACGCATATTTTGCAAAAAAAAAAAAGAAATGTTAAATGCCAAATGGATAACACTTAAGGTGCGTTTTGCTAGGCACCACTTTGCGTCGATTGGAGGCGACGATCAAAAATATACATACAACCAAATAGTGCTTCGTGTTCTATGGCTTGATAGCTAATCGCGAACAATATGCGACAATCTTGTGTCTAGCCAAACGCACCTTAAATCATTAATCAACGAAAACATATCGCACGATTTTTAAATAAAATTTCCACCATTCAGTATACGAGTATACTATACATGTGACTTTACTAATGTGCTCGTATACCAAATATAATACGGAATTCCGAGTGACGCATATTGTATGATAATAACTTCTATCTCAAGATGAAATATTAATGAGCCACAAATTCACTGCCGGACACTTTATGGGATGATAAGATAATCAACAAGAAATCAAGGAAAAAAAATGAAAAAATTTAAACAGATGCAACAGGGTGGAATGGGTGTGTTTAAATTTATCACGTTTCTACCTCTTAGAAACTGAAGCGGCATATTCCAATCTACATATACCTTGAGAAAGTGATTAGCTCGTGAACTTGAACTTGGTATTAGATATCTTGTACTTGTTGTCATAAGCCGTGTTCGGTTCACCCGCACAAATATCCATTTCCATATAAAACTACTAACTGATCAAAGACCGATCCAGGTCTCGTATGGATTATGGAATCACATCGATCGAATCAGAGTTGAAAGTGAATTGGTTGAACGTCAATTTGTTTTTCCGCCCCCTATCTATTTGTGTATGAGTCCGCAATTCGCCCTCACTTTCGCCGCTTATCTGTATGGTGGCTGTTTGATTTTGCTCGTCGCAGATCCGTAACGTTCGATTCACTGTGGATTTCTGTTATCTTGAATCGAACACGACAATTAAACATTTAACCTAGATTCGACATCCGAGCTAAACCAAACTCAGGTGTCTTCTATTTGTACTAATCATATAACTAGTACTTCTAGTACACGTGCTAGATACTTGCGGCTTAACACCTCTTAGCAACATAAAATCTATAAAAAGAGAGCACATACTCGTAAGTACATGTTTATCCACACTGTCACAGATGCTTCATACAATCGGTTCACATCCACCGTATTGTATTGTTAAGTATCCTATTCATATTGGCCGCTGTTGGACAGGCACTTAGGGCCTTCGTGAAATGTATCTTTTCTTTGGCAATGTATCTTTTTTTTGGCAATGTATCTTTTTTTTTTTCGTGTTTGCGATTTTTGTGGCTGTGAAATGCAGAATTTTTGTAGGCGAACGTATGAAAGAGGGGAATGTACTAGAGAACAGGATTGCCATTCTGGGGTGAGCAACCCCAATTTTTTTTTCTTTTTTGACTTCGGATTCGGAATCAGCGACCCAAAATTACCTTGTAGTTCGAACCAGCCCGATCGGACGAGTATTTCCCCATGAAAACAGCCAGGTCGGACGTGTGCTTCCCATCAAAATTATCTTCACTTGAAACATACTCGCGCAACGTTCACATTATAGTGAAACTACACATATGCGATCATGACCACTCGCGTAAAAGGACGTATCAAGTCTGTTACAGACAATGGCCCATCGCCATGGTTCGAACTACATATAAGGTAATTTAGGCTGATTCCGAATCCGAAATAAAAAAAAAATAAATTTTGGGGCTGCCCACCTCAGAATGGCCACCCTGTTTTCGTGGAGAAATACTCGTCCAATCGGTCTGGTTCGAACTATAAGGTAATTTAGGGTCGCTGATTCTGATTTGTATAATAGGTGGTCTAATGCGTGGTCTAATGCTTGGTATGACAGGTGGTCTAACGCGGCTAGTTGATCTAATATGTAAAAAGTCCTTTACATGCGCTGTTTTCCTTTGCCCCATGACCATAATAAGCGCAATGAACGCCAAATCATCTTCTTACAACAAATATAACATTAACATATACCATATGAAAATATGACTAGTATATGTACTCGTTGATATGTACAATAGTAAAGTTACTTGTTTCTCAAATTTCAGCTGTGCAAAGAATGCCCGAAAGGTTTATCATTACCATGTCCCGAATGCAATATGGTGTACTACTGCACCGTTCAACACATGCAGCAAGACAAACCTAAGCATTTGGCATTTTGTAATTCGATTAAGATGGTGGCTACGCAAAAAGGCTAGTAGGACATTACTCTATTAATTTCTACCTCAAAATAAAATATGGCCACTTATTCATATAGGGGGCCATGTTTACAGTAACATCGCTGGACATACGAATGAAGAATTTCAAGTGTTGCGCATAAATACCATTACTACATGCCAACAAATTATCAATCGCCCGTTGGAGCCATTCGAAAAGGAAGTTCTTCTATTCCCTAGAATATGTAGTGATCCTGGTTGTCGCAAATGGCAATGGAGAGAACTGGAAGATTGCAAATTTTGTAAACAAGTATGTTAAAAACTTGTATTATATTTGGTTTTGAAAATTATGAATTAGAATTAAACATTAAATTATATTTTTATTGTGTAGGCCACATATTGCAAATCTAATCCGGATCATCTGCCAACAACTCATCAAGACTGGTGCAAGCAATTGAAATTATTTGAAAGAATCATCACACATCAATCAAAGATGGGCAAAATAAGGCCCAAACTTCCGACGCAAATTTTGAAAGATTCTAGGGCTAATTTATGTTCTATTAGTCAGGTGTTGGCACAGCTTTACGAGAATTTGGGTGGTATGTTAAATTTTAAAAAATTGTACGTCAAATATGTAGTCTAAAAAAATTTCATTAAGTTGTTCCAAAGAATAGAGATTGTTAACAAGAAGTGGGACTTCATACGAATTAAGAGTGCCTGGTTGCATATGTATTGGATTCCATCAGTACACGAAGGGGTAATAACGAGCATGTTACTCATACAATGAAGCGTACTAGGCAGTGGTCACTTAGTTCGGGCTAATTTCACACGGGTTTTCATGACCCGGGGCCCGGGGGATTCATGGCTCTTTGGTTGAAGTTTTCTTCCGTTATGAGCCTTATTAATACACAAGTTATAATGGTACAATCCTCAATGCCTGAAGAGGCGTTCCTTGCCTTTGAGTTATAGCTGCCGAGTTATATTATGCCCCCCCCCCCCATATTTGGATTGAGAAGGCAAAAAGTGTCATGCCCCTCATAGTCGGCGCCTATGGCTGTAATGTACTTGTACAGCGTATATACAACATATATCCACACATCCAAATTAGTTGGGCCTTGGTATGTCTTATGATATGAAGACTAAGGTCCTTCATGTCGACCTAAGTGAAAAAAAAGATCTCCGCTTTCATCTGCTCGTTTAACGGAGGTCTCAGTCGAAAAGTCGGAAGATAATTTTATTATTTTTTGTTACATCATAACTCCGAAAATATTGAGGCTAGCTCAATGAACTTTCTTTTGTTTGATTCGTATGAGTTTTTTTTTTTGTAAACAATTGTGAATTTATTAAATTCGAGCAAGCAATAACAAAATTAGAACCATTCAAAGCTTAACTTTTTCCTAACCAAGATTCATCTAGTTAATGTACCTTTTGCCAAAAACTGCTAAAGCTTTTTCAATTTTTCCTTTTTTACTATAAAGGAAAGAACACCGAATATTTTGTGGTTTTATTTATTCAGATCTACTTTTTTTTAATGTTTAACGTGAAATTATTGGTGTGGAAAAATTTAACCCGTTTTCAGGACCCTTTGAAATTTTTTTCCCCGATCTTTTAATAGAATTTTTTAAAATATTGAACGTTAAAGCCTTCAGATACTATTCAACAACGGTTCCTAAAAATTTGAGCCCCGTAGGATTGATAGAGATGGCCAGAAAAGGTACATTGAAGAGGAAAAAACGTGATTTTTCAGGACACCACTTTTTTTTGGGGGATGACGTTTCATGACGTATTTCAGTCTAAAATCGATACTTGGGTTATCGTTGAGACCACGAATGATATCTAAACGATCGGTGCGATCGTTTAAAACCAACCTACCTACCTATAAAAAAATATTTTATGAATTTGTTCAATATGAGCAACTAGTACAATTCAGGTCTGTTAGAAGGTCATTCGCTGTTTGTAGTTATGGAGTTGTTCAAGAAAATATATTTTTATCCATTTATAATTGAGATATTTTCACCATTTTTTACCAACATGACCAGAATGACATGAAGAATTTTTTAAGCTTAAACAAACTTTTTACCATTTTTTTTCGACTGAAGCCCCCCTTAAGATGAGCGTTATGTACTAATTTAAATGTATAGTATCTGATGAATAACAATTTATTAACTTAAACTATAAAAAAATATATAAATAAAACTTAATTTATACAATATTATTTTTATATTTGTTTTCCAGACATTAGCAACCTTATATACTATGCAGAGCTAACACAAATTGCAAGTCCAGCTCTTACTACGTGGTTCGTCCTGAAGCTCACTGACATAATCCAACAGCCGGAACTTGTGATCCATATTATAGGTATACGCTCTTATATTTTCGTAAGTCTAATTTTTTAGACTGGAAAATTCTTACAGGTGCTGAACAACATTTCGAAGTGGACACTCTACAAAAATGGGAATCGTTTCTGCTTCATCTAATACCAGAAGTGAAAAAGTTGGATATAGTATTCGTTGGACCCGAATTAAATATAAATGACATGCAAATAGAGGTGTTGCAGAAACTAAGGTACCAACGATTAACATAATCTAGCTATTTCTAACACACACACACGGATAATCATATACCATTTATCGTTTACATCGGATGTGTCCTAAGTCGGTTTAAGCCCTGCACTAAAGCACCTTAAGCTACGTGTTCTTTCGAGTGATCATTGCATTGATCACTAGCTGTTTGTATTTTATATTAAGATTAAGTTGTGCACTGCGACCATAGGGTCAATTCTATTGTTATAGCACAATAATATAAATCTAGAATGGGCGATCGAGTTTGATCGATCCCACAAATCTGCTCAGCTGCTCAAGTTTGAAAGAGGCGATCGCTTCCGCTTCAGGGAGACTCTCCATCAGCAGAGACAATTCCCATTCTGTATAAGTGACTCCTCAGGGTTGAGTGCCCTGAGAGGAGACCGGAAATGATTCTCACTCTGCTGCTGCCAAGGCACACCAATTCCAGGGAGCGCTTGGGTGGTGAGCTGAAATAAACAATTACGATTGTCTCAGGCCAGGGAGGTTTTCACAATGCGCAGTGGTTTCTAACTGTTCCTGCTCTCTTAGTGTCACCACCCACTGTCGATCTCGAACTCGAACACGAACCTACTACAAGTGGTACGGTTTTCTTCACATCTATATGAAGTGTGTGTGTGTGTCAGAAGCCATTTGTACCAGGTTCGTGTTCGAGATCGACAGTGGGTGGTGATACTTATGTGTAATTTTCTGTGTTCCTCCGAGTGATTGCGACTAGAGTAACAAGTTGGAAAAATTGAAGCTTAAATCTCCGCAGTCGCCGTTAGCCTATAATCGTTGTGATCGCTACGATACAAGGAATATGTCACTTTAGAGACGTTTTGACAATATCAGTATCGATTTATGGGCGTCGACACCGGTACACCCTTATTGGAGGCACAACAAAATTATGGACTTGTGTATTAGGGGCACTTTTCCATTAATCAAAAGTCGGCATATCTGTACCGATAGCTGTATATCGTTCATCCACCAGCTAGTGAATCCAAAATTTCGAAAGCCCTTTTCAAAAATACATTTAGCGGAAAGTGGTAAAGTGAAGAGTAAAGAAAGTATAAATAGTTTCCTACTTCAATCATTGGCTGCAATCTTAAATCAAAGTTTTAGGGAACAACTAGGCGCGTTTTTTTTAACAGCCATGCAGAGCAGAGCAGGTTAAGATCACATAATTACACTAACAATTTGATCTGAGCTGCTCTAGATAGAAGGTAAGTGCACATCACTTGTGATTGTTTGAGACTACGTCCCGTGTAATTTCACATTAGCTGTTTATGATAGTCTCTTTGACGACTTATTTAATACTGTGAATATTTTATTTCTTAATTTCTCTGGTATAATCTGTGCCGATTTTAATCTTCCAAATGTTAGATGGCCTGATAGCCCAGGTCTTCCTCTGACTTCTTCTTCCCTGTCAAGGTCACTCACATCATTCATGGAACTCAGTAACCTTTTACAGTTCAACGTAACTCTCAACTTGATCTTGTGTTAAGTAATCTTCCCTTGTCTTGTTTGTCTTCTTCTTTTCCTACTCCTGCCTAGTGCCTATACCTTGTGATCCTTACCATCCGGCTATAGTTAATGAGATCAATATTAAACTGTCCACCTGTTGATGCTCTCGATAGGCTCTCGTTGTATTTATCCCAGCCTATATTGCCGTATGTATCTTTTCTTATTTCCTCCATAAAAAAAAAAATAATTCTTCCTTTGGATGATATTCCTAATTTCTTTCTAAAGAAGACCAATAATCCCATATCTGCTCCTTTCGCCATTCTGTTTACCAACAGCTCGCATGAAAGTATTTTCCCAATACAGTGGAAATCTTCCTTTGTTGTTCCAATACCCAAAAACAGTCATCCTAGTTCTGTATTTGACTACAGACCTATTTCCCTATTACCGCATCAGCTCTTCATAGCTATTAAAAAACGCGCCTATAAAGTCTAGATTTTTAAAATGTTATTTATGTATTAAGGCTCTACATCAAGCCTTATATGCACGGGGAAGGCGCAAATCCGGGTCATTTGTTTTTTCTCCAGGCATATGGATTGTTGTTTTTTTTTAACTATTTATCTGTACATTTGGGGCGACCGGTAGCGCAGTGTGTTGAGGCATCAGTCTCATGTTCGACTACCGGCGTTTCGGGTTCGAATCCCGTCCACGACGATGTTCGTGGCCATGGATGTGCAGGAGGTGCATGCTGGCAACTGCATTCTCCGAAACCAATTTATGCCAACGAAACGTCAACTGGGCCACATGGAACAGTTGACGCGCTATGCCACACAAGGGGTTAGGGCAATTGAGTATATCTGTACATTATATAAATTTACAATACCACTATGCGTTGGTTTTTTTGTTTTGAATATTGTATATTCAATATATTATTGTACTTCTAGGTTATGTAAAACGTGTCAGAAACAAGGCAAAGAGATAAACTACCACTTCGAAAACATGCTGTATCACGACTATGTTAGTAGTTCGTCATATAACGAGCCTTCGCTAGGTAATTGAAAAAAATTATTTATCATCAATTAATTTGATTAAAATGTATTTATTTTTTACAGTTTCCTATTTCAATCCAGGCCTATATCGCGCGACAGGTTTCAATGTTTCGGATACTTGGCCAGCAACTATACGCGCAACGGCTAATGCTAATTGTCCGATTTTGGTTACATCCTACACTAATTACGAATCCGTTCTCGATCTGAAAACATTCCTTCGGGAGTGCGATCGGCCGGTTGAAGTTGTACTTCCCGCTATTGTCAATCCGTTCCGTTCGCAACGTCCCGAACGAAATTTTGTATCGGAACATCAAGCACCGCTGATTTATAAGAATTATTATTTATTTGTATTGAAATAAGATGTTTATATATTTACAATGAAAATGCAATAAAATCATCAAAATTTCTGGGGTATTTGCAGAAATCTGCGGTGGTTGTCTAGGCTGGGTATCGGAGATAAGCGAAACTTGTCAATTTCGCTATTTATTTATCATTGTCATCGTTTGATAGGTATTTCATGTTTGGTTTTATCAACGGGAGCTGTGTTTGACAGAAAATAAGTTGTAAGTACGATCATGAACTAACCACTACTTACAGCTGTAATTGTATTATGTTAAAAACAAAAATCCGCTGATACCAAGTGCAGGAAGTAGCTACACCATTTCGCGCTCGGGCAAAACTACAATTGGGGCCAGAAAGTGTTGCTGTCTTCGCGAATGGTGTTGTTGATGATAATTCTATTTTATATGTTATATAAATACCTCATACTTTACAGAAATTCTGCATTCGCTTCATCGTTTGATTGTAGCGATATAACGCGCTTTTATTAGGATGTTACTACCTCAAAGTCACAAACCGACAACTGACATCTTTCATAATTGGTACATCTCCGTATGGTCGGAATAAACACACCACGAACAAGTACTAACACTGAAACGATTTAGTTAAATCGCCTTTTAGTTCCACGATATAAACGTAGCCTATAACTCCCTCAACGCCGCAAGATTCCAGTAATGGGTGTATTTTTAAATCGTTAATCCTTTTTTCCTTAATAGTTCTGAACAGAACTATGTATATACTTCGTATCTACTGTATTTTTACTGTATGTGTAACGGTTAATAATCCGTTATTCTTACTGTTATCCGTCAAATTCTTTGAAAGAGTAAGTTCCATTTGGGAAAATTGTAAATTATTGGAGTTTGCGTAATTATGCGATTCTGTTGTACATAAAGTATGGAGTTACGGATCTTGTTCTATCACCGCTGTTGCTGCTGCTGCGTTCAATTTAGATCGCTTAAGGGAAATACATGTTTTCTAAATCGACATTTCGTTGCGGGTGCCGCTGCTTCTGCGTTCATTCTGGCTTGGGCATAACTCCTTTTTTTTCCACGATGACCGATCGATCGCTACTCGGGGAGCAACTGAGATTTTAGTCTTATTATTAAGATAATAACGATGAATCATTAAAATTGAATAAAAAGAAAATAAAAAAAAAGTATCTCGAAAATTATTCAAAAATAATTAAAACTCCATTGTACAACTCTTGTAAGTGCCAAATTAGCCTTGATGATAATCGCCAATCCAATTTCTACATGGACTTTTTTATTACAATCGTCTACAACAGGTTGTGTTTTCCTTTTTTCGACTGTACTGTACTGAGACTTTATTGGATCACTGTGTGTTTTATATTCAAATACAACGACGCATTTGACAAACGAGAATCGCAAAATTTAAACTTTTTTTTTCACAAGGGATTAGGGATCAGTTCGGCTTTGGCACTATCATTCTTTGTCATGCAATTCACAAGCTCTTATCATCATTTCCCTGGGGAAAAAAGGATTAGGGAGGTAGACAAATACACTCAATTCAGGACAGGTCCACAGAAATACGACATGAGGAACTGAAATTGGTGTTTAGGATAACACATACCCGCCCAACACAGTTAAAGGGAGAAAAAATTAGTGTGTGCCAAAGACAATTCACATTTGAAGAAACATTAAAACATAGATTATAAATTTAAAACTTGTTTTGCCTCCCAGACAGTGAAGAGACACTGGTATAATAATTTTCCGTTATTTTCTTTCCATGCCATTCTTTTCTCGGTTAAAAAAATTCCTAGTTTCCACAGGTACTGTACTAGTCCACAAAAAAAAATCAATCTGTTCTTGAGTTTTCTTTCCGATTTTTTTCACTGTAATTTTCTTTCCGTCACACTGTCGGGAACTATTAACTATCGAAATCTGCACTTCTCTGCATTATACAAACAATTCGCATTCACCAACTTTGTTTCTCCACTTAAAAGTTTTTAAATGCGATGTGAGAATGAGTGCATTCACCACGCTCGTTTTATCCGGATCGCTACGGATCGCTACGGAGCGCTCCGTAGCGCTACAACCCCTCCCGGTCGTGATTGCAACCGCTCCTTCCATCCGCTCCGGAGCGGTTACTTCCCCTTGGTAGCAGAAATTTTTTACGCTCTCTGGGCATGTAGCGCTACATTTGACAATTCGCAGCTGGTATGTGTGTTGTGACGTTTGTGTACATCAAAAGCGCAAATAGAATCCCCGTCTATGTAAATTCACTGTCTTCTCGTCTTTGATTTGATATTTCCTTGTTTCGTGATGTGTCAAAGAAATGTTTTGCGATGGAAAATTGGCAATTGTCAAATATTTGCGGTGTCACCTGTTTGTCAGACATTTCATATGTAGCGGTTCAATCACGAAAGAAATGTTGACAGGTAGCGTCTCCTCAAATGTGTCGTGGAGGGGATGTAGCGTTCTGTAGCGAAAATTTTTCACATGAATGCAGGCAATGAATCCCCTTTATTTCACAACGGGCTCATTCATAAAACATTGAGCAGCTACGTAGTGACATCTCCCCTCCATGTCACACGGAGCGACTGCTCCCTGTCACAACCGTCACACACCTGTTTTGTGAATACACCGGCTACATATCGAATTTGAGACAATCAGCTGACATGACAAACGTCTAACCACTCACCTTTTAATTGTAATTTTGCTGCAAAATTCCCGTAAAATAACACGCAGGACGTTGTGTTGTCAAACACTCAACACTCAATCAAATGACATATGACGCGCGCACCATCTGTGATGCGCATTGTGAAAACAAAAATGTATCACGCTCCAAGCCAAGGGAGCGTGGAAAATTTTCGCTCAAAAGGAGAAGTAGCTGCTCAGCAACGGCTCCATGGAGCGATTGCATTCACCAGACATTGGGACAGTATCACTCCACAGCGCTCAAGAGGGGAAGGACCGCTCAGGGAGCGATGATGATTCCTGAATGCAGGCAACGATATTTGGTACACTACAAGAAAAAAGTTCGAGCACTATCGCGTCGTGAACCAGAGCACTTTGCTTCCGGACGAAATGTGAACCCGGCAATTGTCTTCGATATCGTGTACTGTCATCATTTCAGCAAAGCCACAAACTATTGCCCGCACATATTGGGACAAATGAGACGACAGTCGGCGAGTCATCTTTTTGTTCCAATTCAACTACCCCGCTATGGCTATGTTCTCTCAACTTCACAGTTTGACAGTTGAATTTTTCACTACTTGTGTAGGTTACATTTGGTAAATCCACAGAATTGCTTTGTATTTTGCACGTTTTATTTGCAACTTGTAGTGATTTCAGTTTATTAAACGCGATTTTAAAATGTATGAGCTGAAAACGCTTTTGCCTGCTTTCGACATAACTGTGCCGAAGTGCATGTACACGATGAAGAGTTTGGGTCTGAAACGTGCCGGGAGTGGATCGTCAGAAGTAAGTGGCCATCCATCGTCTGGCGATACATCTGATACGTCTGGTCCTATCCTGCAGAGTATTCGTCGTCAAATTGATGTGGTTCTGAAGGTTATTATCGAACGTTCCTCATTCGTGTCTGCATCATTAGCTGCTGCTGCTAGACAGCATGTTTGTCGAGTTTTGTGTTGCTCATGCATAGTATTAGCGAGATGATGGAAGGAGAATTCTGGAGTGATTGCTTGTAAATGTGACCCACTCCTATTGAGATTAAATATAACAATTAAGGTGCTTTTAGATATTAGACCGACTAGCTGTTAGACAAGCCATTAGACCACGCATCAGACCAGCCATTAGACCATGCATCAGACCAGCCATTAGACGACGTATCAGATCAGCTATTGATTCTCAATAATTATATCCTTTACCTTATTGTATGATAAAAATAGTTTTTTGTCGCAACGAGGAGACTTCGTAGATATATAATCTATCTAATGTGGTTTTTACATGTTAGACTGTCCAGCCGTTAGATCTTCTATTAGACCGCGCATTAGACTACCCGTTAGACCACGTATCAGAGCAGCTATTTCATTTTTATAATGATACCCTTATTAAGATATAGGGTATGGTAAGTTATGAAACATTTTTTTTACAAATAAAATAAAATGTGTGTGTGTGTGGCCAGTAATGAACAGGAGGTCGTCGTTAGAAGTGACCTCCGTCCAGCGTATGTGTAGGATGCGCCGTAGACACTGGTTCACGAAAGTTTGCAATCTAGTTGTTATCGCCCTGGTCACCTTCCAAGGATCACAGATTTTACATTGGTTTCAAAGATCCTGAGTTTGGTACGTCTGGAGATGTTGTTTTGCCAGAAAGGAGTCAAACTGAAAAAAGCTGCTCGAACCTTGTTGATGCGAGACTGTACATCGGCATCCGCTCCACCATCTGCTGTAACTACGTTTCCGAGATAGCAGAAATTGCCAACTTTCTCGACTGCCTGCCCCGAAACACAAATTCCCCTCTGTCTTCCTGGATCCAAGCTCAAGTACTTAGTTTTGGCAGCATTGATTTTAAGCCCCGCATTGCCACTTTCGCGGTGCGCGGGGCATCCGTCATTTGAACTAGATGATCCGATATATTTGAGAGAAGACAAATATCGTCAGCGTAATCCAGATGTTGAAGGTATTCAAACAGGTTCCATCTGATACCTTTGCTCTGGTGTTCATGAACACTGCAAAGTACGTCGTTAATGGCAATCAAAAACAATATAGGTGACAAAATGCAGCCTTATCCCACTCCGCTATGTAACTCGAAGAGATCTGAAAGCTTACCCTTGTGTAAGACGTGACATTGGGCTCCGCTATAGGACTCGTTGATGATGGTTATGATTTTATCTGGTATACCTCTCTCCTCTCCTTCCAGATGTATTCCCGGTCAATGCTGTCAAACGCCCTCTCGAAATCGATGAACATGAGATGTAATGGGGATCTCCACTCTGCGGATTGTTCAATAATAATTCGGAGGGTGTTGATGTGGTCACTACATGAAAAGCCCTCGCGAAAACCAGCCTGTTCATCGTGCAGTGTGCGGTCAACTGTATGCTTGATCCGGTTTAAGACTACTTTCGCCATCAGTTTGGAGACTGCGGGGAGGAGGCAAATTCCACGCCAATTATTACAATCCTCCAGGTTACCTTTCTTCGGGATCTTCGGGAGAGTTTCGGTTTCCCAACACTCTTGGATAAGCGGGAGGAGAATATCCGCAGTAGCGTTGATATCCGCCTTAAAGAGTTCTACCGGAATTCCATCGATCCCCGGGGCTTTACCCGCATCCATCGATTTAATAGCCATAGTTAATTCCTGTTTAGATGGTGGGCTGGTATCAACTCTGGCTATTTGGGGAATATTTTCTGCTTCTACTGAAGATGAATTCGAAGGTCCAAAGGTGTTGTTGAGGCCCTCAATGAAGTGCTCTCTCCACCGTCGCAGTTGCTCTTCATCAGTGACCCTTCTTTATCTTTCACGCAATGTTCAGTTGCAAAAGATTTGCCTGTTAATGGCTTGATAAGTTTGTAAAGGGTTCCACTGTCACCACGGTTAGCAGCTTACTCTGCCTTCTCCGCTAATGCATTGATGTTGTTGCGTTTGTCCCATTTTACGCTTCTTTGCACGCCTTTCTGAAGAGAACGGTATTCAGCTCTAAGTTGATCTTTGACTGCGTCGTCAGTAGCTGAGTAAAAAAAAATCTGTATGCGTTTTTTTTTTGTTGAGCTATTGATGTTTTGTATTATACCAGTTTATTACTTTTAAGACTACATAATACTACATACATTATTAATCGTTTCTTTTCCCTTTTGATACACTGCGTTTTTGTATATAATCAAATATGTTATTGTCCGCCTAACACGTTTGCTTAACCACACTTTGTTTGACGATATTCAGTTTCATATTTAATTTTAAACATTCAAAATCATTACAAACTCGTTTTCTTTCCAGGCCGAGAATTCATCTGCCATGACAAAACTCGAAATACGACAAGAAGAAGTAATCAAACAACTCCACGATTTACGAAACCAATTGCAATCGATGCGATCATCACTAAATCTGTGTGGTAAAACGATTGAGCATACTCGAATGGGTTGTCCGACATCCGCCACAAACGTAATTAACACTGCGCATATATACTTCCATCAATAGAATTTTATAAGTGTCCCTATTTTGGTCCCCAGGAATCACTTCCCGATATTGTTATCAATGCACATCCGAAATTCATACCATATGCATTGCTCGCCATCAAAAACATTTGGAAAGATGTTTTCAATATTGACGTGAAATGCTATTCGCATTCAACAATTGCCAGTTTGGATAAGGATGCGCTCGATTTTCAAAATCAGATAACAGCCAGTACGTCGTCTGTGGAAAGTCCTGGAATTAAAGTAACACTGATTTGGAAAAATAGTAAGTGCAAGTGCAGATTCCGATAGACCATTATAAGTATGCTTGAGCCTGCGTTGCATTCTTTACGTATATAAATTTCTATTGGACTTTGATATACCTGGACATGTATACTAGAAAGTATGCAGACACAAACTTATTCTAGAGAAAGGAGGTGCCATATACCCCGGATGACACAAATGCTAATAATTTATAAAGGGGGTGGGGTATGGGTCGTGTTGAAACCACAAGCACTGTGACTTTGTGCTGAAATTAATTCTAGCTTTTGGTTCTTTAAAATGTTTTCTGCTCGTATTTCGAATAACATGGTTTTTATTGATTATTATTTCCTCCTTTCAGCTGAACACACCGAAATGATTAGCTCACCCACAATGTATGTGCCCATCTACGGGGAAGTGAACATTATCCGCTATTTGGCACGAGTCGGTCCGCCAAACTTCCGATACGAAGAAACCGAATACAGTAATGATATTGATGTTATACTCGATATATGCTATCAATTGTTACGTTGTCCCAACGCAAAATCAATGCAACCGCTGCTTCGTGCATTGAGCAATCGCCTGCAAAAACATAAATACTTTACGGGCGATCAGTTGTCTATTGCTGATGTTGCCGTATGCAGTTCAATTCGAAGGATGCCGGCAGCAGCGAAAATTCTGCCGGATAATATGAATAAGTGGCTAGTTCGTGCTAAAGAAGTTACTCAAATATAAAACAAAAACTGAATAGTCATTAAAACGTGAAATATTTAATGTGAGACATTTGTGTTTTCCTCTATTTATGATTAGTTAACATAAACTTTCGATTTTTTTGCTGCGAAAAAAAAGAGTACAAATATCGCCTGATCAATTTGATGAACCAGAACTTAATATGAATTAATTGATTTACGTGACGAACAAGAGAGAATTTTACTTGAAGGAACTCGTACGAGGTATCAATTGTAAGTTATGTATGTTTTAATATTCTTATGTTGAGTTACTGAGTTACAAACGGTTGGCACATTCGCAGTGGCGTAGCTAAAGTATAAAACTTCAGTATGACGCCCTGTGGATTTATCCTGCTCTGTCCTGGTCGACTCTTGAAAAAAAAGTACGCCTAATGTGTAGCTGTAGCCCTGTAGCTTGTAGTTGGAAGTTCAAATGCTCGAGCTATGACTTCATTTCGACGATTTCTCTTCATTTGGAATTTCGTCGCCTATTCAAATATTAGTGGTGAGTTTTCCAATTGAAGTAAAATAATCGAAATGTATATGTGAACATAACATTAGTTCAGCTACAATTTTCCCATACGAACGAGCTTGCGCTACAAACTACAACTTTGAATTTCGTCCTTTTCGCGCTTTTTACGAGTCCAGTTATCGTTGCGTCTGGACTATATGCAGTAGCGGATTTAGGCATGGACAACACAGACTACTGCTCAGAGCAGCGAATTTTTTGGGGCGGCAAATTTGGAGAAACCACATTTTTTTTTAATTTTCTGGAATATTTAAATTTTTATTATCTTTGTTTACTATACCAGCCAAAGAAACGGCTGCCTAGGGCTTCGCATTTCTAGGGACGGAAGATTCCTGGGGCAACATGTTTCTTATTAAATGCTACATTTGTAAAGTAACGCCCGCAAAAATTTAAGAGGTTGGTATTTGGTAACGCAAGAAACCAGCGAGAGCCGAGAAAACATTCTCTAGTTTCTTGCTCTGCATAACCCAAGTCACTTGATTTCAAATGCCGGCTACTAACATTACTCGACTTCGAACCACTGTCACGCACCGGGTCAATCCACTTTTGACCACAGCATATACACACGCGGATGTTCTAACGGTCTCATCCTATATTCGATGTTCATTCGTTCGGCAAGCTCCAGCCTGTGTTTATATTATATGTTTATCTGTAAAAACGTAGTCAAAGCAATAGATTTTTGCGCATAAAAATGAGTGACGGTCGAAAAGAATAAACTGGTTCGGAATACAGAAAAAGCTGGAAGCATTTTTTAATCATGCAATTTTAAATTCGGATCCCAGTAGTTTAGTTCCCTTCGACGACAAGCCCGGAAAGGCTGTGGCTTATTCTACGCACACCACAGGAGAACGTTAATGTTGTATACATTTACATAATATAAAAAAAAACGATAAGCTATTAAAAAAAAGTAAAAAAAAAGGATTTATAGAGTCTATATATTGTAGTTTTTCTTATCTCGGACTCTAAATTTCCACTCAAAACAGATGCCACAGGAGCAACACCAAGCATATCTTCAATGGTTTGCACAGTGACTGGGGTCCTACGAGCGGATCAGTCTTTCCTCTCCGTTAAAATATTACGAACAACTGTTAATTTTTTGGAGCGGGAGGGGAATATCTTCAGATCCAAATATTGACAGTTGTCTGTACATATTTTAACGGAGGGGAAAGCATATGGAGGAGAAGTCTGTTCCTGTTCCGCTCGTAGGACCGCGACCAATGACTCTGTGTACTGTATGTACTCGTAACTATGTCATGACTCTTCACTCAAAAAATTCGGGAAAGTCTTTCGAAACACCTTACCTGTTGTGTTGGTAAGACAAGGTAGTCAAAAATTGGGGCGTCAGATTTTTTCCTGCCCAGAGCGGCGGACAATGTTAATCCGCCTAGTCTCTCTGTTCGCTGTTAACCCCTTGTGGGGCATTAACCACGCCAACTTTCCACCTCGTCCTGCTCATTGCCATCGCTTTCTGATCACTCCACGACTTGCCTATGGAGGCACCCTCTCTCTTATCTGATCTTCTCCTGGCGTTACTAGGTCGTCCAACACGGCGACTTGCGTTGGTTCCCTGCGGGTTCCAATGGGGGGCCTGTTGAGCAATCTTGTTCGGCCTTTTTTGGAGAGTGTGACCTATCCATTGCCACTTTCGCCTTTTAATGGAAGTGTCTATCCTGTCCTGACCAGTAATAATAAGGAGGTCGTCGCTAGAAATGACCTCTGGGCACCGTATGTGTAGGATGCGCCATAGACACTGGTTCACAAAAGTTTACAATTTAGTTGTTATATGTTGTTGGTCACCTTCCATGTTGAACAGCCATATACTTGTAAAAGCACTGATTTTGCGTGGGTTTCGAAGATCCGGAGTTTGGTGCGTCTGGAAATGTTGTTTTGCTAGAAAGGAGTCAAACTGAAAAAAGCTGCTCGAGCCTTGTTGATGCGAGAATGAACATCAGCATCCGCTCCACCATCTGCTGTAACTACGCTTCCGAGGTAGCAAAAATTGTCAACTTTCTCGACTGCCTGCCCCAAAACACAAATTCCGCTCTGCCTTCCTGGATCCAACCTCAAGTACTTAGTATTGGCAGCGTTGATTTTAAGCCCCGCATTACGGGTTTTGCACTGCAGAGCCTGAATCTAGTGGCGACACCGAAACGACGAATAGGTTAGGGTCATATTGTATTAGAAGTGTGTTTTCTACATGGTAAGTTTAAACAGAAGTTAGCCGATGAGGCTACGATGATCGAACCTTTGTTGAGAAGGTAGACGTTATTTAGTGGCGAGTGAGCTCTTTTTACAACCGCTGTATATAGGAGATAGCCAATCATTTAGTTGCATCTTATTCAATCTCAAACTACAAGTATAACTAGCTTACTAACTTCCTTTTGTCTGATCCCCCTTCACTTATTTCAATACCAACAAACAAGATCCTACTATCAACATTCGGTCAAATTTCCAACTTGCTGGCTTCCTTTTATCAAAAGTTATCGTAATTATAGACACATTTTATTTTTGGACATTTTTAGGAGAGATGAGCGTTCCTTTTGTCCAAACATGCACATTTTTGTAAAACTGAATCCACTTCTTATCTAAATATTATTCACATGTAAAAAAATTATCTCTCTACGTCAATTTGTTTATGAGTTAAAAGCAAAAACATGAAAAGTAGATCAATCCGGGACATTTTGTAGCCGAGTGCTCTTGGTTTCCAATTGATCGATCTGATTTTTACAAGAGAGTCCAATATGGCCCTTTACAATCATCTACCAAAGTAAAATTTGTATAGTTTATTCTATCGGAAGTTATAGATACATTTAATTATTTTACATATGTAGGGAAGGGAGGCGTTTTAGTTATGTACTTTAGTGATTTTCATACACCGTGAAGCACTACTTTCCACTGTTTCTTTTTCCTAGAAGTAACAGAGAAACTGGTCAAACGGTTCTAAGTGGTATAGTATATAGAAACTTGCCTACCAGAAGTTTTCAAAAAATCACTAGACAAAAAGGAAAAAGGGCATCTGCGGCGATACTTTCTACATTATGATAATGCTCCACCTCATACTGCTCAAATAACAAGCAACTTTATTGCACTTTCTGGTGTAGTATTACAAAAATTATCCAGAACCATATTCCTTAGATCTAGCGACGAGTATTTTCCGGTTGTTTCGAAAAATCGAGGGAAATTTAAAAGGGAAGATTTTTAATAGGAACCAGGACATCATAAATGTAGTTAATGTTGAACTTGGGAAGTTGAAAAAAGATTTGATGATTGTCAAATTTATGGTCATGTTTGATTTTAAAACTTATATGTTAAGTCTGGTACATACTGATTTCTCCATTACTTTTCTTTTCCAATATGATCTGATACCTCCAATATGAAATGCAACTCATGTGAACCCATTGAATTATTTTATTGTGGCACTGAAATTTTTGGATGAAATTAATTTAAGGCGACACATCAAAAATATTAAATGACCTTCAATTTAGTGTCTAATTTGCATTTTTACACTGTTGAAACGATCATAAAAGCATGAAACACGACAAAAAAAAGTGTTATTTCGGGGCCACCACCATTACACGATGCTGCATGTGACATGTTGGCGAATCTTTTAATATGCATGTCATGGAGAAAAGTATTCAAAATTTGTGAAAATGAAAGATAAAAATTGGACATATTCCCTCAAACCACTTGCACGTGGAGCATCCTGTGTACTTCACTTCCCAAAAACAGAACAGTGAAAAAGAGTCCTGGCAATCTGCTCGTGGTTAGTTGCTGTTCCTATTCCATTTCGAATGGCACTTTTACCATTTCGAGAGTTTTTCTCCTAGCAGCACCGAACAAATGTTAACACGAAAATAGGTTTTATATTCATCCGGCATACAGCGAGGACTAGCCGAGGACATGTCGAGTCGAGAAATTGGTGGCAAAAATTTCAAATGAATTCCACTCGACACGTTGCCGTTGAGCATCAGACATTGTTTTAAATAGACCACATGCTACGCGCTCATTTCAACAACGATTATACCAACTTTGCATCAACATTTTTCGCCGGAATTGTAGACAAGCTAAACTGCGGTCGTGCTGGAATGTAACCGACCGTGGCGTTAGAAATCAGGGTGCGAGGGTTAGAGTTGGAAAAAATCGCAGGACTTTTAACCGCCACACTAACTAGTCCATCCTAATTAATTCCGGTCACGGGACTATAAAGCACGTTCTACATCATTCCGGAAGTTGAATGGAAGTGCATTTGAATGGGCTGTCAGGCACCAATTTGGCCATTAGAACGCTAATTTATTAATTTATATTAGAAATTAAGTGTTTCGGATTGAATCTGGAAAACAGGTGTATCAATGGGTTGGACGTGATTTCACACGAGATTACTGGGTGAATTACAAACAAATCTGGTTTTTTGGGATGCGATGAAAACATATTTTACACACCTTTAATTTTCAGATTTGTAACAGATAGCTCCAATGAACGTGACTCCGACGTCCATTGGAGCTATCTGTTACGAATGCTGAAAATTTAGTCAATTTCCTAGGCTTCCTAGAATTAGCTTTATGACCCTTTTTTTTCTCGTCATATTATTTATTAAATGGTTATTCAGTCGACTGTGAAACGCAACAAACCCATAATCTGTTGTTACGTGTCATAGGTACGAATTATAACGTAGATTAAACACTCACAAGGTTTTTTTTTGGCATGTTTTTGGTCGACTCTTGTGACCTCTTGATGGATTATTTTTTTAACACATTTTTTTTCTATTTTCTGGATCAAGTGTGTCATGGATGACAAGTGGCTGGCGAGGGGTGCCGGATTTTGGTGCCTAAAGAGATGATGCCTTTTGTCAGGTGACAAAACCGTTGGCTTCTATAAATAAGTTGTATGGGATCGAAGGCTTCTCTTCTAACCATATATTTTACATATACCTATATATACTAATGTACTATTTCTTCTAACCTCTAGTTTATTCCCATGTGCAGGACCGGTCAAAGTTTAACTTAAGGCGCAGTCAAGAAAATTTTTGCCCTTCGTCCTAAATTTTTTTTCAAAACAGTTTGGAGGGAGAGGGCAATTGGGTAAGGGTAGTTGTGAGAGTGACTTTTCGAGTGACACTTTTGTCTGAGAGGTTTTTTTTTGCGTAGTAATAATTATCATCGATAAGTCACTCCTATCGAAGAATGAAGCCCCAGATTCGAAATTGAATAGTTCGCATTCGTAAATTTTAACTGCGATCGGACAAATCGTGAAATATTTATAACTACGTGAAATTATATTAAATCCAGCTCTATATTGACAAAAATCACTTCCAGCTTTCCTCTTGGCGCCCTCTTTGGCGCCTCAAGCCGGCCCTGGCCATGTGGATTAGTTGAGGTTTTGCTAGCATAAATTGGTTTCGAATGATGCATGTTGCTAGAGCATATGCTATAGTAACATGCATCATTCGCATGCGAGAGGTCGAGAGGCGTACTTTAACGTTCCACACAACAGGGGAAGACAACACAAACATCCATGGCTACTGCGGGATTCGAACCCTTGAAGCCGGTGAAACACCACGCCTCAACGCGATGAGCACCCTGTTCCCCCAATTTGAACCTAACCCTTGAAATTATTTTATTTTTTCCTTTAAAAAATGTAAAATAACAAAAAAATCTTTCTTGAGTCAATCCAGAAAATAAGGAAACCTATCAATTAAATATTTATCTCGATTTAGTACCTAACTCACAACCCACTTGCTATAGCTATATACCACTTGACGAGCGGCAAAGGGATTATTTGGAAACTCCACGTTGTAGTTGTGTGGTGCAACAGCGGAAAATTTATCCCTGCAACGGGTAGCACTGTAATGTTGTACTCCGGTAGAACTACCGGTAGTCGCCGTGAGTCAGGGGTGGGGCTCCTCTTAACCAGAGCCGTACGAAATTGTCTCTTATCCTGGGATCCGGTCTCCGACAGAATCATGACCGTCAGGTTCCGGACCAAAATTAGCAACATCACAATAATACAATGTTATGCTCCAACTGAACCCGACAATGTCTTGGCGAAATACTCCTTCTACGAACAACTAAACGCCATCGGGAGTAGAATACACAAAGGTGACATTACAATAGTTATAGGGGATCTGAATGCAAAAGTTAACGGTAATAGCTATGGACTCAGGCATGTGATGGAGAGATACGGTCTTGGGGATCGTAACGACAATGGCGAAAGAATTGTAGAGTTCTGCAATTTTCACAGTCTCTTCATCGGTGGTACTATGTTTGAGCATAAGGACCACCACAAAATCAGTTGGTCCTCTGTTGATCAGCGCAGGACACAAAATTAGATCGACCACTTTGCCATTAGTAAAAAATTCAAGAGTTGCCTTCTGGACGTGCGAGATAAGAAGGGCGTTGATATTGGGATTGGCAGAGACCATTACCTTATGATCGCTAATGTTTGCGTATGGGAGCCGTGCGCCGTCCTACCGACCAAAGATCCAGACGCCGCAAATTCAACAACGCTCGGTTAAAAAATCAAGGTGTCTTACAACGATATAACGACCATCTGCGTCGCCTTAAAAATACATTTATGGCGCAGATATCATCCTTTTCTTAAACCCGGATGGCCGGAATAAGCCCTGGATGTCTGGTGCTTCGTGGCAGCGGACTGTTGGCTGCAGCGTCAAACGACAATCGAAGTAGCATCGAACTCCTTTACAGTCAGAAAGCTCGAGAAGTTCAGCGAAGTGTGCGACGCGATACAAGACTTTATGCGAATTCTTTTCTAGCTTCAGCAGAACAAGCCGCAAAAAGTAACAACTTAAACGCCGTATACGGTGTTAACAAGGAGTTTACAGATGGTCGGAACTCCTGCCAATATCCGGTGAAGGATAGTGATGGAAAGCTACTTATCTTGAAGGAAGATCAAATGGAGCGGTGGAAAGAGCACTTCGCCGCGGTCTTGAACCCTGTTCGAGTATTCGTTTTGTAATGAGTCGGTTTTAATTAATTGGTCTTTTAATAAGTCGGTTTTTAACCCGGTTTTTTAACCATGAGCCGGTCGGTTTTTAACAAGTCAGTTTTCGAGTACTCGAGTACTCGGTCGCATTTTTGGTGAGTCGGTTTTTAACCCGGTTTTTTAACCATGGGTCGGTTTTTTTAATGATCTGGTTGATCGCTAAGAAAACCGGATTTCATAAAAACCTAAAACCGGTCTTGAAATCTTAGGACCGAACAGGTCTACGTACAGGGCCGTAATTCCCGTTTTTAGAGTCGATTAGAGAAAAAAAAACTAAAAATCTAAAATGTAGGAAATTTTATTCACTTGAATTTTGTAATAGCCAACTTTTACATAAAATGCGTAGTTTTGGAGTAACATATTTTGGTAAAACAGAAAAAATCAGATTTTTCACACGTTTTTTGCAAAAAAAAGAAACATATTTCCCGGGAATTCTTGTTCAGCGACCCAAAAAAATATAAAGGTACCAAATGTCAAAACTCCACCAAACTTTCTTTTGTTTTCTTCTTGATGCTTAGACTATACGGGTTTTAGCGGTTACGGTAGTTTAGTATTTCCTTTTGTTACCAAAATTATTAAACCAAACAAGAAATTCGAATATTGTTTCTACTATGTCTACAATTCGCTATCCTTAATGAAAAATATAAACATTTTATTAAAATGAACACAATAGAATCCCATTAGAGTTCTTCGACCCAACCATTCATCGAGAACATCATTAACACAGTACTCCAACAGCGAAGCAATAAATGATAATCTTCAATGTGATCTCTTTCACCAAACATTTTACATTAACACTAACGAAGTCGGTCGTTTCATTTAAGCTGTCCAAACCGTCACACAGGCACATATCCCGGCGTCTTATCATTGTGCCAAATAAAAAAGTCAAAAAGTCATTGAAAAAAAAGAAAGTTAAAAACAGTCGGATGTCCTTTCATGAAGGGAGAAAAAATGAGAAAGCCCGACAAAATAAAGAAGTCCAAGTGGAGCGTTAAATGTCGTCCGGTCTTATTAACGTCTTCAGATATCATCTGAAAATGAAAATATTAGATTAGATGTGAAATGGGCTCGGCTCCGGTTATTTGAAACATTTCATCGTTGTGTCTCTATAAAGAAAACTCTTCACGACAACGTCGACTATATCTCCTTAATGCTTTCCTGGTATATTATTTTTATTCTAGAAAACAAGAAGGAACTATGCTTGAAAGGACTTTTCTTTTAGAGACTGTTGTCCGCGTGATGACACTGTGCTCCATGGGTCCAAGGTAAGTTGCGAAGAGGGTGCAGCTAGGGTGGCAGGGGCAGTTGATAAGAATTCCAGCGATCCCTTTTTTATTGTCGCGCTAAAATTCACTAAGTGTCCTGATAACGCTCAACAGCCCCAATTTATGACTCGAGGCAAATTTCTTATTTCGTTTTAATTAAAACGTAAAAGTAACTAATTATTTTGTTGAGGGTTCTCTATGCTAATCTAATTTCATCGATTTTTAAAGTTGCAAACCATGTTGAGTTGCGTTGAACGGAGGGGTCGACCGTATGTAAGGATATCACACTGCCCGTGGAGACGACAACGACAGACAGACAATGCTACATAGGATGCGTTGTGACAAGTCGCGATTATTGCCGCATGGATAGGTGAGATATACCGTAAAAGGATATTTGAAGAAATGAGAAAAGTTTTTATTGGGAAGGACATCGAATTCAAATTCGAACTTCTCACATATCCATGTTGGCTTCCTAGGGTTGTATAAAGCAAAGAAAAATCCTGCCATTTGTTCCTGGTCATTTGTTCTTATACTAACAAGGAGATCCCCGATAAGGCTCATCGAACTCGAATAATTCCGCTGGCATGGTGCCGCCCTACCGAAGTTCATTCTTCATACTTGAAGATTGTTGATTACAATTTTCACTTCGAATTTAACCAACAATCCAATCCAAACTGCAGACGGCATCACGCGTTTCAGTAAGGAAGAAACTGAATATCTTCCAACTTGAGGACATCCTCCTCTATACATCGCTTTAAAAGGATAAAGCACGGCACGGTAGAAAGCCCGGCAAGCGATTCAGTTATGATGTTATGATTGGGGATGATGCCCCACTGTTTGACATTAGTGAAATTGCCAGCAATTTCGTCTCCTTAATTGCGGTGTACATCTGTGAAGTACCATTTCAGATAATGTGAGCAAACTTATGGTGCGCGAAGTGCAACAGTAATTTAGGACTTGTGGAATTTATTTAGTCGAATCGTAAAGTTGTTTCGTACAACGTCGCCGCCGTTTGATCTTTCGCGCTAAATGATTTTGAACCACCCGAAAACAATGGTGATTCGTGGGTATAGGATAGATGAATCCTGATGACGATTTGTCTGTCCTGCACTAATTATATTGAATTCGCGAAAAGGATACAGCGTTTTCAGTTTAGGACTTTTCACGGTAACAAGGTGGCAAATATTACGCCTTGTACTATAGTGGGCTCATCTAGCCAAGCGGTTAATTACGTCAGAGATTAACGAGCTGAATAAAATTAAATGAAAACGATGTCAATTCGGATTCTTGGTTGCATCATCGTATTGAATGGACAAACGGTCTCCGGGAAATTTGTACAATTGCTCGCCTAATTAAGGATCTAGGTGGTGGTTGTCGTTTTGAATTAAGCCAATTGAAATCGTGGATGCCCGCTGGGAAATGTTTAATTGTGTTGTTTAAATCATAAAATTTTACTTAAGTGGAGCTATACACTTGCTTTTTTTAGGATTTTGTTGTAAAAACAAAACCCTTACAAATTCGGTCAAATGATGTCCATCCGTCGGTCTGCTCGTCTGTCCGTCTGTCTGACCATAAAATATTTCACGAACTGCTGAAGCTGCATGCATGAAATTTCATGGGAATGTGTAGAAATGTTATAATGCGCTGGAGAAGGTGATGCGTTGTAATAGGCCAATTTTAAGGGGTGCCCCTCATAGAGGGGAAATGAAGGTAATTTTTTTTTTAGTCTGGTATAGGCAAGTGGGGCGTCATGAGAAAGCGAGTCGAGTACTTTCCATTTTTTACATTTTCTTCAAATTTGCTGAAAAGAGAAAAGGGAGAGGGGAAAATGCCAGATCATAATTTGTCCCACATTTCCAGACCGTTACACTTAAGAATATGAAAACGGGTGGAAAATCACCGTGGGGTGACGGGTTTAGAATATGCACTCCTAGGTGAGTCCTACCTTGATTGTACATATGAGGCGACTAATAGGACCGATCTCGTGCAGGCAACAACAGCACCTCTAGATGCGTCTGCGGCACTGTTCAACATCTCTAGGACCTCCCACAGGTCAGTGTGTGTGAGTGGGTTGCCGGGTCTGGAGACCACCGCCGAATTTAAAAGGAAAGTTCATAAAAATGTATTTTCTACACACTAGTGCCACCCAACTCTATCTTTCTCCAGATGGGTGCAAAAGAATGGATGTAAGGCCTTATGGTAGAACACGCTAGAAGCACTACCCCGCTGGGCACTACTTCTGGTGCGCAGTTGAGTGATCCCAGGGCGAACATTGTTCGTGCCAGAGCTCGATGGTGTCCGGGGCGAGCACTATGAAGCAGTCCAAGTTCACTGTAGAGAAGCAGCGGGTTGCAAGTTGGAATGTCGGATCCATGACGGGAAAGAGCGAAGAACTGGAGGACGTCAAGAAACGAAGAAGGGTAGACATTATGTGCGTGCAGGAGACCAAGTGGTGAAATGACCAAGTCGACCGAGCTCGTTTTTTGACGAATTCCAAAAAGTACAAATTGTACTACAATATTATGGAAACTCGAATGATAGGAACGGCGTTGGCGTTATTCTGTCATCGGCTTTACTTGGCAGCATCGTGAGTATCTCGAAGATAAGCGACCGCTTGGTTATCTGCGGAAGAGTGTGGAACGTCATAACTGCCTACGCTCCCCAAGTGGGTTTGCAGGAAAGTGAAAAATAAGCATTTTGAAGCGAAGTTGACCACTGCTTCAAAGTATACCGAGCTGGTCGTTTTCGGAGGCGATTTCAATGGCCATGTGGGAGAATCGAACTATGATTACGAGGATTGCCATGGTGAGAAGGGTAGACAATCTACACCCAGAAATGTTGAAGGTGAGGCTATCCTCACTATGTGCAGATCACACGGTCTGGTCATCCTCAACACATGGTTGGCACCTGATCACATATAGCATTGGAGCTCATGCGACGCAGATAGACTATCATCTGTGCCTAAATTTTATTAGACGTTGGGTGCAAGACTGCAATGTGATCTTGGGTGAATCTGCGATCACCCAGCACCGGTTGCTTATTTTGAAAGGAGGAACAAGACCGCAAGCAATCCCCAAGCCAGTCGAGAAAATAAAGTGGCACTATCTCGACAACGAACGCTTTGAATCTGTTGTAACTCCACTCATTGTTAAAATGGAGGAGTGGGCTCAAAACAATACCAACTGCCACGAGCAAAGTCCAACACAAATGTGAAATGCTTTCGATGAAATGTTAGTAGGTGAGGCTGAAAAGACACTGGGAGTTTGGAAAGGCCCACTCCACATGAATGTGGCTCAAACAAACAACAAGGGTATGTTGTATGTGCAATGTGTATAAGTTAACCCGGATAACCCCCAATTAACCTGCACCGCAGTACAACAAAACACGCCTATTATATATATATATAATACCTTCAAGGCAAGCGGGTCTATATAATATTTCGGAAAACCACCATATTATTTTTATTGTTATGTTATTAATAATTTAGGACATTGTGTCGTCGATTTTCTGGCGTAGACTTTATCTTTAAGGTACCCCCGCAAGGAAAAGTTCAGTGGTGTTAGGTCTAGGGAACGGGCAGAGTATTCTGTGGGACTTCTTCATCCAAGCCATCTGTTTGCAAGATTCTCATTAAGAAATGCTCTTACATCACGATGAAAGTATGGAGGTGCTCAGTGTCCTGTTGGAATAAAATTCACCATCTTTTCCAAAGTCCTCTGGAATGCGTGGCAAAACAGATTTTTTCAGTAAAATGCGATGGACATTCGATTTACTGATGCCAACCTCACGACTTGATTATCTTACAGATTTTCTCAATGTTTCGCAATAGCTTTTGAGTACTATTCCTTGGTTTGTGCAGCTCGTAGATATTCTCGGTTTTCCGGAACGTTGCCTATGAACATCCTGGACAGTTCCATTCCTTTCAAATTTATCTTTTATCCGGTTAATTGCAAGTCGCGAAGGCCTGAAACTTCCTGCGATATAGTCTTTTGTACTTATGCTACATTTTCACACTTCCAAAAGCGTTTGAAAATAAATTTTCTTTCTGAAATGTTAATCTTGGTCCACTCATTATTTAGAGTTAATAACACTGTGAAAAAAGTGAATAATCAAAAAGTTACGACCCGTTAAACAGTGTATAGTTTTTTTTTGGGACACCCGGTATTATACATATTATCCTTACTTATTACCGTGATTGATAGCGCTTTCTATTGCTTAAACCCGCCTTTAAGCACAACTGGCAAAAGTAGCCATTTGTTCGAAATTTGATAATGTTGGAATAAAACAGAAGACAAAACTGTAGATTTTAGGGGTGGGTTTTGCACATCTTATGTGGAAAGCGCATTGAAAGACAAATCTTCAAAACTTTCTTTAAGGTATAAGTAAGTGGATGTTAAGGTAGCCACAGACGTCCTCCTTTTTTGGCAGTTTTAACCGCACGGGTAAAACTGTACGGGTAAACATAATCAACGACCATATCCACACACGTTGTTTCGTTCAGTTTTTCTGAAATCGTGGCATTATCATCATCATCTGATCTGCTTGTGGTGGTAAATCGAGGACAGAGTCGACACTCACAAAACCCGTCCTTTTTAATTGCGTCGTCACACACACCAGCCGACTTGAACGAACACGTTTGAAAAGGGACGGTTAAAATCAAGCTGCAGGAGATATTTTTGCCGGCAAGAAGGACGGTTTTTGGCCACACACCGACTGTTTTACCCGTGTGGTTAAAACTGCCAAAAAAGAACGACGTCTGTGGCTACCTTTAGACACTACCCTTCTTCTAGTACGTAATATTCAATACACTTAATTTCAATTAAAGATTGGAATAAACTGTAGATAAATTTGCAAATTTCCTTTTAGGGATGAGAAGGAGGATGAGGGTAGTTTTGTGAAATCTTATGTGAACCTTGACCTAGTCTTGTAGGTCCAGTTTACAAAATTTCGTTAAGATGGAACGAAATTGGATTTAAAAATGTAAATTTCTTTGAAGGGGGGTGGGGGTGGATTTGCAAAATGCCGTATAGACAGTAACCTTCCCCTTGTTCTGGAGGTCCAATATACAAAATTTCATGAAAATCGGATTAAAACTGTAGATTATTAAGCGAATTATGTTTCAAAATGAGTGATTTCATACGAAATGCATTAAAAGCTTTCAAAAATGTGAAACGGTGACGTTATGCGCAGAAAAAGTGAAAAAGTTGCACACTTCTTTGCGTAACCTTTTATTTCTTAATCATGGTGCCTATGCCTATTATGTAGTTGTATATGTGTTGGATTCCATCAGTACACGGGCGACATTCATCTGATTATTTGCGTCCCAATTGGCTCCGCTTAAATCGTATGAAGTTCCATCTCTAGTAGTAGTACCTTAAAGCTCGACATACACGACAAGGATTTTAGTCGCGAGCATGCATCGAACCACGTCAAAATCAATAGAACGGTTGAAATGGGCAGGTTTTTTTCTATTAACTTTGACTTGGTTTCATTGCATGCTCGCGACCAAAATGCTAGTCGTGTTTGTCGAGCTTATGGCTTATGTGTTTAAAAACTACTGATGAAAACAGCTAAGAGCTTAGCATCTGTATAATAGCATTTGGGTTTTTGGGAAAATAAAATTCCCCTTTGTGCAACTTAGAGCGACACCTAAGCCATTTTTAAGGCTAAAGTCCTTCGATTGACGAATATATATTTCCATTAAACGCCCAGACAAACGTCCATTAGAGTATCTGAGGTCAATGCAACCTACGTTCATACATATCTATCACTCACTATACACAACTGTAACAATTCCAAACCATCAGTCATCCTTCCGACACCCTTTACGATTTCCCGCAATATCCATTTCACAATTCGTTTTTCTTAACTTCTTTACAAATTGATTCCAATTGAAACATTTATCCGGTGAAAATCGAGGTGCGAACAAACACGCCTCATCATCGCGTACTCCCCCGAGGGGTTGTTGTTGGTTTGAATTGAAATGACACAAGTCCTTCGTCGGGTGAAACGTGAAAGGCAGAAGGGACCCGCTCGTGTTTGCACAACATCCTGCGCTCCCTCGAAATATCATTATGCAAACGCGAAATGGAACAGGGCTCAATGTGGATAAGGAAGGTATTTGGTGTAAATAACGAAACACATCTGAGACGCAACCGATTTGATCCCCGTCCTATTAAAGAGTTCCAACGAACAAGTTGTATCGGGTAAGTGGTATAAGGACGCCGCAGGATATGCGGGGGCGACTGGCGGAGAGACGGAACGATATTGCAAATTTTTCGTGTCACTAGAGAAATTGTGTCAGAGGCTTAGAATTATGATTTGTAGTCGTCGGATTACCAAAGGTTTACTATTCGAAAATTCACATATGAAATCGTTTAGTGGAGCCTTGCATGGACCCCTATGATTCCCTGTCGGTGACTAAGTGACTTTGCGTTCTTTTTTTCATATCTTGACACGAGGCTCGAGGCACTGTGCCACCCATATTGCCACGTCTCTGACTAACAAACCTCTACGGGAGCTTCAGCAGGCTCCGTGTCAAGTTAAATGTGAGCAGCTTTGATTCTGATTTGGCATCATTCAGATTTTAGTCCTTCTTTTTAGGTGGGCGGGTGTTTGGTCGTCAGTCGGGTTTGGTTAGCACACGTTATTGTACGGGATCAGCTGGATGATGATGGGATTTTCGGGGTGAAATATAAATCTGGCAAAAGTAATCCGTACATCAAAATGATAATGAGCTAACGTTTTGTTTTTTTTTTTTTACTGCAAATAGGATTCCCTTGCCTAATAGGCGTACATACATATGTGGGTGCTACGAGTATATGTAGGGCATTAATGTTTGAATTGCCTGTCTTGTCGGGTTTCATCGCCTTGTCATCGCCGTCTCTAACGAGGGGGAGAATTAAGCTAACAGCAAAATAGCGCATAGAAATTTATTGGAATGTTTGAACATCGAATTTACCACTTATTACAGATAACTGCTCGCTTGTTTTGTTATATAGCACGGAAGGGGAATGATAAAAAAGACCAAGATTTATGGGTGTCATTATTAACTGCTTAGAGATTTCTATAAATCTGGATACAACAAATGGTTTTTTTTTATATTTTGTAATAATGTTTAAATGAAAACAGAAGCGCCTTAGGCCAATATTATGATTGTTGCACGCGAGCTTTAATCGAAATGCAATTGAAGGATCCTTTTTTTAACCCGAATCACAATGAAATATCGAATGCATTTTATTCTATGGGTTACTATTGTTTTACATTTTCATTTTTCATTTACTGCAAAGTTCTGAAAATTGGTTGGCTATTTTGGTGGAGTATCACGGCCAGTTTGTCCTGCCCTGTTCGTCTGCTGGAAGTTTATACTCTCTCCTTTTTACATCTCACAAAACGGCAAGAGTACAAATACTATTTCCCTCAAACTCTTGTAGTTCATAACAAAGGATACTTCTGAGAGGTCCAGTAGACTTTTCGTTAGCATATAATAGGTTTTCGGAGGATGTATATTGTGTGTACAAAAAGTTCCACGCGACAATGAACGTTTAGTGAATAAAGTACAATAGTTAGCAGCACTGTTTAACCTAACTTTTTTTTTTGGTCCTCGACGGGCGTTTCGTGGGCTCGTGAGTTTATTAACTCACAGGCTCGTCGTTTCATGGACTTAATAAGGGCTTAAATGAAAGCTTTCACACGATTTTCCCGTGAGTCGAACTTATCGACTCACCAAGTGAAAGTATTCCAGACGAGACGTGTACTGTATGCTCATCCATTTGATTTCCATGTTAAATCCATCTACCGTTGATGGGTCGATGAGTCCCACAACAAACACATTGTATATCCTTCTTTTGCGTTCACCTTACATTCGCACTAGTAAATTTGAGCCATGATTTCTGTCCCGACCGGCTTTCTATTCGAGTGGAAAAATTGCTGTTGGACTAATTCCACACGACCGGGCGCGGCGTTTCACGGGCTCATTCATTTGATCCAATATTAAATCCATCTGCCGGTAGTGAGTCCATGAGCCCCAAAACAAACATTGTAAAAATTTCTTTCGTGACAATTTTGCATTTGCAATAGTAAATTCGAGCGATAATTTCAGTTCCAACCGAAACCGACTGAAAAATTAAAATTAACTCTCTGTGGATATGTACTCGTATGACACACTCCAGTTCATTGCTTGCATTTAATGTGCAATAGGCATCATACATACAAATTGGACGAATAAATAGCATTTTCCCTATAAAGGCTGGTACGTACCTTTTCATGCGAAAATGTTGCACTTATCTTTCCCTCGAAAAACTGACAGTAGGCGCGTTCTTTTGCGGCTATCCAGGTCAACCAGGAGAAAATGTGGAATTCCATTGAATCTCATTGAGGTGCACTGAGGTGAAAATAGAGTGGAGCATCGTGGAATGAACGAACTTCTTCTGCCCTGCAGTTATTAGCAAAGCTCCCGCAAAAGACTTTATGCCATTCGTAAAAATGGTGGAGAGTCTTTTGCAATAATATGAGCTATGGTACAATAGACCTCTACCTCTCCATGGTCGTCGTGCCCACCGGATGGGTAAAAACGCCCCAACTTGTAATAATAATAATAATCGGTGTACATCGTATCTATCAATGGTGGTACCAATGAAGGTAGAGTATTCCTTCTGGTGAAGAGAACCAGTTCTGTTTTTGGATGGATTGACCCCAACACCAACTTGCCCAACCCATTGAGATAAGACATTTAGGGCATTTTGCATGATTTCACTAAGGGACCCCGGGAAAATGACCAGAAATAGTAATGGCAATGTCGTCAGCATACGCAATGATCTTGCAGCCCACACTCTTTAAACTTAAGATAAATCCATTAACCACCAAGTTTCAAAGAAGGGCAGACAGGACATCTCCTTGGGGGGGTGCCCCTACATACCTGTCTGCTTACTATCGATGATTCTAGATTGGTACTAATATTGGTACTAATAATTGATCTAAGCATCAAACCAATAAGTTCGTAGAGTGGGCCGTCAACACCTCGACTCGAGAGAGCATTCAAGATAGCCTTGCAACTCGAGAGATTTTTCGATATTTGCTACCAACGAGTGCAGAGCAGTATCCTCCGATCTACCCTTCCAGTAGGCATGCTGAAAGGAGCAGAGAAGGTGCAATGGAATGGTGGCACGTAAGTGTATGTCGATTAGACGCTCCAGTATCTTCAGCACAGTCGATGTTAAGATTATTGGTCGAAGGTCCTCCGGACATGAGTGCGAGCTTCTGAACAGTCGCTCGATCCAGGGGTGCACCATGACTATTGTTTGCTGTACGTCCTGCCGGAATAATACCATCCGGGCCTGCGGACTTAAACGGATCAAAACTGTTAATATCCCAGGTAATTTTACAATCCGAGAGAATAGTATCAGCGTCACAAGGGGCCATTATTTCTCGGGAGTTAAAATATACATTTTTATTAATGGACATTCATTTAATTGTCCGTCAAACAGGCATTCCAAACAAATAAAACACCCTATGTCATATCTTTTTAAGACTGTGTTAATATCATATATTTTTTTAAAACAATTAATTTATAAACTTACAATAATAATCGTTAATAATGATAATATAATAATATATAATTTAATAATTTACATCGTCAGCCATTCACTGCTCGTAATCTATCGTGTGCTACACATTATTATTGCCATTGCTATTTTGCGCCTTAAAATTTTGACCGCTACTCATAACATTGGCGCAACTTTGGTGAAAATATAACGAACGTCCTCGAAAGAAATTTGAATAATTTTCTAAACCTGTCTTGAAGAAGGAAATTGTTAAGTCAGGTGAAATTCACGTCACTATCTATATACATATCATCAAAGATACTTTTGTAGGATCTACGAATATTTACCTTGCATATGAAGCACTTATAGTCCTCCTCGTCCTTGGCTCTATTCATGGGGGCCGTGTCGAGCTCTTTCAACCGCGTACGTAAATCATCTAGTCCTGGATAACATTTCGACGTTTCGGTCGATTCGGTGCTGGTGACTTGCGGTTCCGATTGTCTATCCTCTTCGGTATTGTTGTTCTCCGGTCGATCGTTGAGGCTAGTAAAAGGAATTCATCAAACTGTGATTCAAAATCAGTGTTAATTAAGATATACATGATATTGAACGAGATATAGTATATTAGTTTTTGAACAAACAAGAAAAAACACTATTTGGTTTTATGACTTACCCGCCTCCGTCTTCATCCAATTTTCGTTTCCGGGACACCCGAACACAATCATCGTCTACAACTAAATCTTCATCACTATCGTTATTGCTGTTGTTGGCATCCTCCTTTTCACCGGCACCTCCATCTTCGCACGAATCCGCATTGTAATATTGCGGCGTAGTCGATGATAGTTCACCTGTGCTTTTACCTATAAGAATAGATCAGGTAAGGTTTCCTTGTTTATCGAAAAAAAAATCCTAAACTAACCACCACTTATATGTGAACTGGTCTCCCAGCTACTGATTTGATCATCTCCGGTGTCTTTGTTCAGAAGGCAAACACTTTTATAGAGAACACTAGCCATCTTTCCCACATTACTTGCGTCCGACCCTGAATCAGGTACATCATCACTACAACTTTCTACGTCGACCGTTTCCATTTCATCCTTGACATTTTGTTCTTCCTGCGAATAGCGAGGGAGATAAAGATAAAGTTTTTATTGCAGATATACCATATATCTCTTTGCGACCATGGCGAATAATTTCTCAAAGAAAAATCCAATAAATGCCATCGCAGACCCATTCTTTCCTAAGACTTACCTCGTAATTTTTCGCATTCTCTGCTTGAAATTTCCTACGGCATATCGGACAGGAATTACAAAAAAGATTCTCTAAAAAGTACAAATCATTTCCGCATTTTCTTCGACGAACTTTGATACGTAGTCTACTCTGTCGGTTGGTTCGTATCCTTTGGAAAGTCTGTGAAAATTACGTATTCAAATTATGCAAAGTCCTTGAGAGAGGTATTTCAAGCTGTATTAGGAGAAAGCATGATAAACTACTCACCTCCCATCTATTGTGGCTGGTCCGCATTCCATTATCGGGCGTGGGACACGAGCCCATCATATAATTTGGTTGAATATTTGTCCGATCCATGCCCGAACTCAGTTTATAGAGTCGATCCAATTCAGTCAAAAAGTGCGTATTCCATTCATCTACAGAGAGTTGTATACCACACACGGGACAGGACTCGGGTACAGATCTTCGGCCGTTGACACTTTTATTTTGAGCATCTGTAAGAAGGTGCATGAATGCATCTAAATTGCAATATTGTTTTTTAGTCAAGAAAAAGAAAAATTAAAACGTTTGAAATTGAACTTCTTTTAAAAAGGAACAAGTATTTTAGGAGGCATGGGACTTGTTTTTTTTTTTACTTCTATCCTTTACTTTCGCTCTTTTCGAGCTGTTTGCGCGAATTCTATCAATAGTCTCTATTTATACATTTTTTTCTTCAAGTAGTGCGAATGGCGCAATGGTTAGCACGTTCGCCTTCTACGCACTGGGCTCCGGTTCGATTCCTACTGTATGCGGTAGTTTTCGATAAAAAAAGGGGATTTACGTGTCGGACTTATGAGCCCACTCAGCTGCTAAATGAGTACCCATTTATGGGGTAAATAGCTCGGTTGAACGTGTTGCTGATCACACACCTCTGTACAAGACCGTCACGATCTATTGTGGAAAATGAGATGATGCTAACTCATCTCGAGGCCATGGTTTAAATTGGACTGTTGCGCCAGTTATTTATTTATTTCTTCAAGTTAACGTATCTACGAACCAAATTGTTAAAATTGCAAATGGAGTTGACAACTTTACAAATCAAATTACCAAATTTCCCAATCGCATTTGGTCGGGAAATTTGTTAATTTCAATGGCTCCTCTCCGCTTTGTCAGGGCACCGAAGAAGCTCCAAATGCCGGTAGTTCAAAGCATTTATGGAGGCCTTAGGAATGTGGTTAAACTAAAAAAAAAGAAAAAAAAACACACAACACCAGGATTGCCTTGTTGAACTGACTCTAAAAGGACTATATTGGAAGGATGGGGGTACTACAGAGAAAAACACAGCTACTTGAAGGCAAAATACGTGAAGTAAAGTGGCTAAGTCCTTAGACCTCGCAGGTTGGGTGGGTATAGAAGCCAGGGTCCATTTCATCTGGATTCGGAGCAGTGTCAGGTACATGACCTGGTCGACGGCCATTTCTGTTAAGTAGTTTATTTGATTCTTTTTTTTTCTTAGTTTTTTTAAGGTCGTGGGACCTTGGTACCTTTGTGTATGCTTGTGCATCTTAAGGCACGAGTATGTTTAGAAAGCTAATGGTAATGGGCAGCGAGAGGGTAGGCCCGCCACATCACTCGTCACTGAACTGCAAGCTAGTGCCGCCGCCTTCAAGCTGAGGAGTTTTCGCCAGATAACGCTGCCGGACCTTCACGGACTCGGTACCCATAAACACTTAGGTGTCCCTGGCACTGTTCATTACACAGTTTGAATTTTACTCATAATCAGTCTGAATTACAATTATTTAACTAACCATTTTTGTAGTCCGGATGGCGCAACGGTTAGCACGTTCGCCTTCAACACACTGGGCCCCGGTTCGATTCCGGGGATTTACGTGTCGGACTATGAGCCCACTCAGCTGTTAAATGAGTACCCATTATGGGGTAAATAACTCGGTTGAGCGTGTTGCCGATCACATACCTCTGCACAAAAACCGTCACGATCTAGAAAATGAGATGATGCTAACTCATCTCGAGGCCGTGGTTCAAATTGGACTGTTGCGCCAGTTATTTATTTACTTATTTTTGAAGGAACAATGATTGGTTGAGGGCCGTGATTTCAACTAAAATACAATTATTAATTCGTTCTCTTCCTTAAATGCAAGCTTGCAATTCGCCATTTCGTCTTAACATATTTGGTTAATCATATCCAGGAGGAGGACAGTTCAACTCCTATTGGTATCGGACACTTGAAGGTATCGTACTGCTCTACTTTCCGGCTACAATTAATATTACAAATTAGCTTACGTAACATTTGATAATCTCAGGTGCAATATTGCAATTAGGACAGTTCGGCCTACTTGTGCCAGGTAAACTGTCCCTAAATTCTCAGCATTCGTGTTTTTTTTAATTAAAAACTACCCCACGATATCCAATATCCGGAAAGAGACAAAAATCACTCAACCATCGTATTTTCGACTTTAATTTCATTTCCTCCAGACAAAAAATGAAAGAAGTTAAATTCTCAAGTGGGGACGCGACGTATTTTTTTCTTCTAAATACTGAAGCATTTTGGGGACAGAGGTTGATGGAGTTGCTTTGATGGATTCCGAGTCGGATATTTCACACTTCTGCCTCAACACTGACACTATTAGCAACTCCCTTGACTTTTAGGATGGTTATATCCAACTTATCGTTCAGTTGAAATTGCTGTCACTTATAAGAGTACCTATCTGAAATGTGGAAGAATCTGCGTTTTCATTTTGAAAAAAAAAAAAGAAAATCGGAAGCTATTTGTCTTTTATGTTGTCCACCATCTCATCGCAATCAAATTGCGATGAGATGGTTATGTAGGATGATCAGTTGAGCGGAAGGTTTTCTGGTTGACTCAAAGGAATGTCATAAGTCAAGTTAGTGGCATGTGTTAATTTTTTTTTTTTTTTTTTGATTTTAGGTCTATAGAAAGGTTCTTTCTACGAAATACAGTGAGTCACAGTCAAAATGAACCAACAAATTTACCAAATTTGACAAAAGTTGCCCCAATTTGTTGGCTTTCCAACAATGCATTTCATTGATACGTTTGGATTTGAAAATTTTAGAATAATACGCATTAAAGGACAAAAACATGGTATGGAGAAACCGACTCGAAATATTCAAGAAAAACTGTAATAAAAGGGCTTTTGACCCCCTTGTCCTAGATTTACGGACCTCCTACCGACAGAGAATTGGGAGCTTATACTTATCCAGAGGACACGCCATATTAAATTGTGCCAATTGTGCTAACCATTGCGCCATCCGGACTTTTGTCTTCTGAAATGAATTTTAAACCGGCTACTATAGTAGGTGTAGAAAAACAGCTTTAGACGGAATATCGCCAATTGTCGTCGAAGAGTCTGCATTTTTCCATTTTGCAAAATGGCCAAATAGTTTTTTTTTAATGCATACCTTCTGGAATTCCAGCGTGTACTACCACCAATTAAACTAAGCTTTAACTTGGGAGTTTGTCGTTCATATTCGAGAATTCGTTTGTAAGAGCCTTTGAAAAACACTGCTAATGATTGCAGCATACCGAACAACGTGTAGCTGATACTGTACAATTGACAATATGTACCTCAAATTACCAAGTTAAGTACGTGAGCATGACACCAAGTGTTGAACATGGTTCTGGTGGCACTGAACTCTTTTCAACACGCTGAAACACCGTTATATTGGCCATTCATACGAGGGCTGTCTTTTAAGTTTTGCACACTGGAATATCGAGGTTGCCACGAATCAAATGTCACTACTAAATATTAACATTCATCTTTTGTTAACCTAAATCCAAAGTTTTAGTGCGGTACGTATAGTGTTACAGCTACAGCGAATTGTCGAAGTCGTCGAATTATCCGAATAATGGAATTGAACCGAGAATATTTTCGCGCAATATGTTTTTACAACCTTCGAAGACAATTATCTCAAAAAGAATGCTTCGACGAGTTGGTTTCTGTTTTCGGCAATGCAGTTCCACATCAGTCGACTATTTCTCGTTCGTATGCAGAATTCAAACGTGGACGGGTGACTCGTAGCGACGATCCAAGGTCAGGTACACCAAAAACGGCAGTCACCCAAGAAAACGTCGATGCTGTGCGCAAGCTCATCACGGAAGATCGACATGTGACATATCACGAGATTGAGGCATAATTGGGGATTTCAAAGACCCCAATTCAACAAATTTTGCATGAAGAATTGTGTGTAAAAAAATAGTTTCCCGTTTTATAACGCATCTATTGACTGAAGAACAGAAAGCAATTGGTGTCCAAAAACTCTAGACCGCTTCAACACAGGAAACTCTAACAACGTTTATAGCATCGTCACTGATGAATCGTGGATTTATTCTTATGAACCCGAAAATAAACGCCAGTCGCCTGTTTGGGTGTTCCAAAATGAAGAAAAGCCGACAAAAGTCATCCGCTTTCGAAGTATCTCCAAAAAGATGGTCGCGACATTTGTCTCAAAAGCAGGTCATGTAGTAACAATTCCTCTGCAAAATCAAAGAACAGTTATTGCCGATTTGGAGCTCTACCGACTGAGCTAGCCATTGGTACATCGACGACGAGTTGCGACAACTGGACATTTCATAGTCGCCAACTCTAAACAGTATACAACCACTTGTTTGCCAAAGGTCATCGCTGAGTTTTGAAAAACCAACCCCGAACGAATCATCCTCCACCAAGACAATGCAAGTTCGCACACAGCTCGCAAGAGAGTTGAATTTTTAAAGCAACAAAACGTCGAATTGTTAGACCATCCTCCGTACATTCCCGACCTAAGCCCCAACGATTTCTTTACATTTCCGAAAATTAAGAACAAACTGCGTGGTCAAAGGTTCCAGTCGCCAAAAGAAGCAGTTGACGCCTTCAAAAACGCAATTTTGACTGTACCAACAAACGAGTGGAATAACTGCTTCCAGAGTTGGTTCGAACGTATGCAAAAGTGCATTAATCTTCGTGGGAGATACTTCGAAAACCAATAAAATCTTAAAAACTACATATATTATATATTGTTTTAATTCAGCCCTATATGCAAAACTTAAAAGACAACCCTCGTATTCGCGACTCCATCAAAACAATCAGCGACACAATTTTTCAAATCAATACCAAAACTATTCTACCGCCCAGATGGCGCCCCCAAACCGAGGGCCCCGGGGAAAATCTCGGTAGCCCAGCGGGCCAGCACGCCCCTTATTATGGTAGCCCCTGATGGGTACAATCCATCGGTGAACAAAACTAGAAGAACCTCCAATCGACAGTGTTTCAAGTGACAACGAAACTGCATGACGCGCTGTCAAGCTAAGCTACTGATGCATACTAAGTTGATAAGCAGAATGAATCCAAGTTAACCAAACTTCCAATATAATATATCTAATGTTTTCTGTTGCCGTGTTGATTAAGTATAACCTCAATAAAAAGGCTTCCTTACTCGCAAATGTAAAAGCAAAACACATTTTTTGAAACTTCCAATTTATGCACAAACAAACCCAACAAAGCCCCCCCCACCCCAAATCCAATAACGGTTTTCCACCTCATCATCTCCCTCAAACGGCCATGTTACCATAAAGAGATTTTTGATTTATTTCATAACCAATGTTATTGCTAATTTTATTGTTATTATCAACTCATCACCGTCGGAAATACTCCCTTCTTGAACAGTGGTTACCACCTCATATTTGCAAATAAGTTTACAAATCACTTGCTCCAGTGTAACAAAAGAAGTCTTCTAAACTCCCATCAGTGTATGAACAATTTGCCTTTCCAGCTGACTGAACGAAGTGAAATGTATTCGATTTTCTCCAAGTTTTCCTCCTTTTGATCTCAACTCGACTGGATTTTTCATTACAACCGTTACATTGCTTTATTCTACGGATATGATGGATACGTAGTACGTGGATGGAGTCACATATGAGAGATGAGGTCTACACAGTCTTGTTTATGTCCTACCCCTGTGTATATTCGGGATTCATATGTACAATATATCCAGACCCGACGAAGGAAGGAAGGAGATAAATTGGATGAACAGGTATTTGTTGAATTTGTTCTTCGTTATGAAATAGTGAGAGTGATGCGATTATTAAAAAGCAATATGATCAAATGAGCAACAGCGTATGGGATGGGTCCTTTGAGTTCATCTGAATCTGAACCACGCGCAACGAATATGTCTGTGCGTTTATGCATCCTCCTATTGTTTCAACCGCTTCCGCGTATACAACATTCTGTTTACGATAACTTCCACTATTGTATATTGTCTTACTCCATCCGGGGAAACAAATGTTTTCCCTCTAGCATTCGCCTTTGACCATAGCTCTGATCTCTTTCCCCTTTATGTCATCTTATGGGATAAATGTTATTTTAAGGTCGATCGCTGCCACTTCAACTAATTCCGGCAAATAATAAACTGTAATGTGATCTCAAGGATTTGGTTGGACATCCGTAAATATATGAGCCTCCTTGGCACACGATAACTGCAGCATCCTCATTCATGACGAGACGAACATGTATCTTCTAATCTTTGCGGTCTTGATTCGTGTGTGTTGATGCTGTTCACCCACTTCTTTGTTTATTTGACAAGAATTTTGTTGAGCGGCAATAAACACGTCATCAACATCATGAGGATCATCCTTAACAGCAGATGGGCACAACTGTGCCCGTTCCTTTGATCACACTAGACAATTATCGACATGGCGGGATTATTCGGTGAATTGTTGTTTTATTTTCAGATTACTTTGCAGTTTATAGACATTATTTACGGATTTTCGGACTTTTTTCCCCAACCAGATGATTGTGCTAGTCGCGGATTGTTAAAGGGTGACGTTATTTGTAGTTTCGGTGGTGAATGTGGTGGGTGGCTACAGCTGCACGTTTGACATTGAAATCAATAGGCTAATCCTCCAGAATTTTCCAAAAAATTATGGTGACGATGTAAAATGAATTACGCGATAGATTCGAAGATAGTGATAATGATAAACAATTAGCATCAAGTGTTTGTGGAATTTATTGGAAAAAGCGTGTGTTTCTTAAGGGGCTATACCTACCAGTGTGAACGCTGAAAGTTTGGGTGATTTTTGAGATTTTTTGGAAGAAAAGTACTCAATTAAATGTTTCGGCAAATTAAGAACATATTTGGCTATATTTGACCTATATGACATAACGGTATAAGAGATTCTAGCAAAGAGCACCAGTGGCAGCAAGCTTTCTGTACGAATGTGCAATTTTGATTCAATCGTCGCACATACAAAGCTCCCTCGCCACTGGTGTTCTTTGGGGAAAACTCAAGTATCGTACGTTCCGTGTGAAACTGGCGTAACAGTGCATTTTCCTGGCATCAGTAGAGTCGTTTTTCCATTGTATCAGTGGCGAAGGGAGCAACATTCCGCCAGCGGACTCAAAACGCACAATATTTTAAATTCGTTAATTACTTTTCACGGGGCGACTGGTAGCTAAGTGCGTAGAGGCAGGGCCGTCGAGAGAAAATTCGGGCCCGGGGCTGAACTGCTACTATATTGGCCAAGATTGTTTTATGCTTATTTGTGTTGTATAATCAAAAATAATATCCCTTTCTTGAAAAATCACAGTCTCAATTGGCAAAAAAGTGCACTTGAATAAATTTCCTTTCACTGATTGCTCTGTAACAATGCCTTTCAGCTGCTGACTTGTTTCGAGCGTATTTCTGTACATTTTGCCTCTCAAATAATATCAATATTCTGTAGAAGATACCCTATAACCATACCATCGCTCATCAATGAAATATTTAATTAAAGTAATTAATAAATTCATCACGACGTCATCAGCTACGTAACTGATGACTTTTTTACATTTTTCACCGAAATACCCAACGAGGCTCGATGTGTTGATCCTAATTCGAGCAGTGGCGGGTTCAAGTTCTGCCACGAGCAAAATGTTTTTTTATCAGTCATAGGATGAGTAATTCGAATAATATAATATATGTAATTATGTACCAGTCCCCTCAACGCCACTCCGAGACGTGGCCCTATCTGCAGTCTGCACCGACCCAGATCATTGGTGTTACTATCTGTAATCGGACCAAGTCGAGCACGGATCCGGTAGCGACCGAACCTGCACCCGGACAAATCGAAAATTTAACATGGAATGAAGGGAAGTGAAAATTGTTATATACATAAAACAAGTTGTAGTATCGAAATTAGCATGCTCATAGTTCCGCTCCATTCTTGAACAATGTTTGATTCGTATCTTCTTTTTACAAAACTGACCGACTTTGTTCTTTTCATGTTTCATTTCCGGGCCCCTTTAAAATGCCGACCTCGGGCCGTTTCGCCCCTTCCGCACCCCCCTCTCCACGGCCCTGCGTAGAGGCGGAGTACGGGTTTAAGTCCCGTCTATGGCGTTCGTGGTCATGGATGCTAGTGTTTTCTTCCCCTGTGGTGCGGGGCGTAATAATAAGCCACATCTCCCAGGTTGTCGCAGGTAGGCGGCTAAATGGGAGCAAAAGGTACATGCTGGAACGTGCATCGTCCGGAACTGGTTTATGCAAACAAAACGTCAACTAAGCCACATGGAATAGTTGACGGCGCTATGCCCTAGTGGACCAAATATGATACGAATCGGTTATTACGAAAAGGGGTTAACTCCCAAATATTGACAAAAATTGCTTACTCCCTTTAATCAAAACATACAAAATAAAAATCCGAGGCACACGTTTTATGACTATTAATTTTAATTTGGTTAAACTTGAAAATACGGATCAAATCCTTTGGCTTCGACCGAAGTCATTTGGCTCCGTGGCGTCGCCATGAATGCCCAGATTAGTACGTATGATTAAACTAATTTAGTAGTAATTTGTAGTATTCAGCAAAATGTAGTATGAATTCAACTACACACATACCTCTCCTTCAAGTGACAGTAACAGCTTAGCAACTACGTAAACTCCCTTTCGATGATTGTTTATCGTTAGGAGTTAATTTGCGACATCTAATGAATAACCATGCTTTTTCAATTTCCTCTTTATCTGTACGCCATTGCAGCACTTTCGCAACCATATTCTCTCAATCTCAATGAACACGTAGCCCACCAGAAAAATATTGAATGGTAAAGAAAAAACTCATATTTTTCACCATTTATACGCACACCATTTGTTGATACAGTCTAGTAATTGGGCCATTTATCACATTTATATATATGTTGTAGACGGTTGCGAACTACGGAGCAATCGACTAAAGCGGATTAAAATCTTCATCAATAATATTTTAATTGGCATACCGTACGGATAATATGAGTTAATTGACAATATAAAGCCATACGTGTCTGTCATTGATGCATGTTTCCATGTTAAAAATTTGTTTGGGTACTAGGTGCAAATCTGTGTACATATATGATAAATTAAAAAAATGGAAAAATTCATCATAATCGCAAGAGAGGAAAGAGAGTCTGTGTTCTGTGTGCCAATTGGAAAATCATAGGCCGAAAATATTCGTAAATACCAGTATGTATTTTGAAAAATGAAATTTCAGTTTAACAGCTGCGTAATGATGATGAAAATCATTTTAATAATTAATCTTTATAAAAGTGTGGTTTTTGAGTAATTTACAAGCTGGAAATAATTGTTTGATGTATTAAAAATAACATGTAACACATGTGATTTTTTTTTTATTTTCGATCACATAGTTGAGTATAGTCACACAACTTAATTGATTCGTTCCCATTCTATTCACTTTGAAACCGTTCGTCTAGTTTTAGACTTTATTTCAATATATTAAGTTATAATAAATTAACGCCATCCTAATACTGAGACTGGAGTTTGACGTCATTTGTCATGTCAATCATCGGTCACCGTAAAGTCTATAATTCGTTCATATTCAGAACTACACGAATATGGAACAATCCGCCATTTTCTGTTTTTCCCTGCAAATATGACCTGAAAAAATTTAAACGAATCGTACAACGCTACTTTATACAAACTCAGCACATTAACCGCACCTGAAGCCTAATTTCATCACCGTTAAGGCTGTGCTGTCGTCAGGGCCGGCGGAACAAGTAAAACTCGTGTGCTGAATTTAATAAAATAAACGCATACTACACCCACCCAGGGCCGTCGAGAGAAAATCCGGGCCCGGGACTGAGCAACTATAGGCCCATGTACAGAATGTCCCATACTTCTCGACGATTTTTATACCCTAGTTAATACTTACAACTGATCCTTGCAGTATATGCTTCATCTTTTTGGACTACATCTGATCTACCAAAGGAAGTTTTGTTGTATATATGTACGTATTGGCAGCCCTTTTTAATTGCCTTGACACCTCCAGGGGCATGGGTGCGTCAACATCTCTAGCATTTCCATGCCTGTTGACGTTTCGATAGCATATCTACTTTTCGGAAGTGAAGTTGCTAGCATGCACCTCCTATCCGCGCCGTCTGCATACTGACAAGCTTGGAGCACTGTGAGAGTTCTATTAGTACCCACAGGCAGTTTTCGGTCACGCCGAGATTTGAAGTCCGAGCTCTAGATCTAGTATCGTAGAGCGGTGACCGAACAACTACGGCCACCGAGCGCGACCAGACAGCCCTTACTGTTCTTAGTTTCTTGGTTGAGTAAGGGTGATTGGATTCTGTGAAAGTGATGGTAATGGTTATAATCATAACCCTCGCTCATGAGTCGACCACTTTTTTTCACGGAGGAAAAGCTGAGAAAGCACGAATATGTGAAGATATTTGTAGGCATAAACACGATCCCCGCTACTGTTACGCTTATGCACCTTTGTTGAACTCCTCGCTCGCCCTTGATGAAAAGATATACATGACTACTTACGACATGCTACAAGAGTATTACTAAATTTATCAGGCTGAAGCTTATGAAATATTTAGTGATAGTATCAGGACGTCATCAGCTTTTATGATTTTTATGTGTCATAGGATCAACTGTCTGCGTAATATAGTACCTATATAACTATGTGCCAGTCCACTCAGTGACACACCGAGATCTGGCCGATTAGGGGCCAAACCTTGCAACGGGGCAAATGAAAATTTGAAAACTGACAGTAGGAAATGGAAAATTGTTGTATGAAACAGGTTGTAGTATCGACATTTTCAGACTCAATGTTATCCTTGGCTCAAACCCAAATTGCCGGAATAAGCCCTGGATGTCCGACGCTTCATGGCAGCGGATCGTTGAAAGAATGGAGCTGATGCTGTTTGGCTGCAGCATTAGGCGAAAATCGAAGCAGCATTAAACGCTTTTTTTTTAACTCGAGATAAGGACCACATAGAAGCGATTGTATAAGAACGCATGGAGGGATTGTTGATTGTATATTATACTGTGGTCTTTTACAACGTGTCCGTCCATAAGTATGTAGTTTCTTATAAATCTTTTGATGTTTACATCTATTGTTCTTTACAATTCGTTGTTAAAGGACTCTTTAAATTAATTGATTGTGCAATAAATTTAAGTACTTACGCCGAAAGTCTCGTGAATCGGAATTGCTACGTGGACTTTCTCCTTTGTCTCCATCATACTCGCCGACTTGTCCTTCCAGCGAGTCATTTTTGGTCAGAGGTGATATTGAAGCACATGTAGGACTTGTTGAGTCCGTTCGAAATGATTCACTACTTCCACTAAAAAGGCCCTGAAATTTAAACAAAACAGCGCATAAAAATTACTACTAAATGTGCTGTTAAAATACATTAGCATATAACTATGGGAATCTTGTCAAATATATTTTTCACACAAGTGTCATACAAGTGTGATAGACAGCATGCCATGAATTTTTCATCACAACAAAAGTTTATCAGCGAGTTTTATGTTAAAAAACGATAAAAATATTTAACCGCTGGGTTCGTTTTATTTCCAACAACGGTAAAGCGACTATTAGCCAAGGCGCGAACCACAATGCATCGCCCGGTGAAATAGGAATATACCAATAAGAATGAAGACATATTAGCTGCGTTTTTTTATACAGAGCAGAGTAGAGCAAGATAAGTGGCAAAAGAAACGCTTTGATTTGACTTGACGTTTAAGTGCTAAACTAAATCAAGACACACTCTCAGCAAAGACATGCTCCGTTTTCGTCTTTGCTACTCTAATCTGCTCTATGATTAGAGTAGCAAAGACGAAAACGGAGCAGGTCTTTGCTGAGAGTGTGTCTTGATTTAGTTTAGCACTTAAACGTCAAGTCAAATTTCAAGAGAAAACTTAAATCTTTAGTAAAGATACATTCGGACAAATTTCCTTTAGGCAACAAAATCATTTTGTATGCTTACTATTCCATATAATTACACAAAACGATCATTTCATTGACAGGAAATGAACTTTATGTGCTTCCCAAACTGTAAACTGCCCGAAAACTTCGACACCTGCGCCGCCTGCATTTCAAACCACAGACTACTTAACAGAGTAGAATTCTTGCAGTAACCTACCTTTTATCCGGGGCAGCTCAGATCAAATAGTTAGTGTAATTGTCTGGTCTTAACCTGCTCTGCTCTGTATAGCTGGTAAAAAAACGCACCTATTGATAAAACGTGTACACTTTCGATATATTAAAGAAAAAAATGATACGAAAGACATAGCAAATATTAATGAATTCTATTTAACATACAGTTATTCCTCGTTAATCCGAACCCGGGTAGCACGAACGTTTGTTTTACGCGAACCATTTCTTTTCCCCTGATTAAATTCAATGATTTCAAATGAACAAATGTAGAATCTCCTCAGTGCACCAGTCAAGAATCAGCCCTCCCAAAATCTTTGCGGTTGATAAGCTCTTGAGTGATGCTACAGCGGTGGCGTATACTACCGCCCTTGAGGAAAAACTATCACCTATGCTACACAACATCAGTAACACAGGCGTCCATGGGTTCTGGGAAGAACTCAAGGGTACCATCAAGGATGTCGCAGAGAAGGTCGTGGGATATAAAGCCCGACGAGCGCGAAATGACTGGTTCGACGAAGAATGCAAAAATTCACTTGACGCGAAAAACGAGGCCTACAGACAATGGATTCAACGAGGAACCAGAGCCAGAAGAGAAAAATATGACGAGCTACGGCGAATATCGAATAGAATAATTAGACGTAAGAAACGTAAATACTTTGACGAGCAGTTGCTGAACATAAACGAAAACTTAGCTAATAGAAACACCAGACAAGCGTACAAACTAGTAAATACAATTAAGAACGGCTACCAACCCAGGACTAGCCTTTGTAAGGACAAGGATGGAAACATCATCAGCGACACCGATGGTATTAACAAACGATGGGCCTCTTATTTTGAAGAGCTTCTAAACCGACCATCTAACATCCCCACACAGGAAGCTCTCGATGATATTGTTGATCTAGGCCCACCCATTCAACCCCCGACAGTAGAGGAAGTTGATCTCGCGTTGCGGTCACTAAAACGAAATAAAGCGCCGGGCGCTGACGAGATCCCAGCTGAACTGCTAAGATTCGGTGGAACGAGTCTAGTTGATGCCATACATCAATTACTCCTGTGAGTATGGGAGAACGAGGAGATCCCAGACGATTGGCGCAGAAGCATCATCTGTCCAATCCATAAAAAGGGAGATAAATTGCGGTGTGAGAATTACAGGGGCATCTCACTAGTTTGTACGTCCTATAAAATTTTGACGAAAATTCTGGAAAATAGAATAAAACCGTACGCAGAACGAGTCATTGGCAAATATCAAAGCGGTTTCAGACCTGGTCGCTCCACAACCGATCAGCTCTTCTCAGTCAAACTGATACTCCAGAGGTGCTGGGAATACAACGTAAACGTATACCAAATCTTTGTCGACTTCAAGCAGGCATACGACAGTATCGATCGTGGAGTACTGTACAACATCATGCTGCAATTTGGTATACCAGCAAAATTAGTGCGACTGACAAAGATGACGATGACCAACTCCGTCTCACAAGTCAGGATCCAGAATAGACTTACTGATCTATTTGAAACACGCACTGGTTTGAAACAGGGCGATGGGCTGGCACCGACGCTCTTCAACCTAGCACTGGAATACGTTATTCGGGCCATGAATATGGACAACAGCAAGACGCTGCTCATCAAGTCGACACAATTAGCAGCGTACGCCGACGACATCAACATCATGTCCCGAAGATTGGCTGACGCAGAAGAACTTCTGCATACGCTCGATACCGCTGCAAAGGAAGTTGGATTACGTATTAACGAGGGTAAAACTAAAATAATGATGCAATCGGTGACAAGGACACCTGCACAACCGAGCATCAACGTGGGGGACCTCAACATCGAGTTCGTGAACAACTTCATCTACCTGGGTTGCAACCTGTCAAGGGACGCCAACGAAACTGACGAAATCAAGCGACGGATACAGTTAGCTAATAAGACTTTTTTCTCGGTTCTCCCCATAATGAAATCGAAACATGTGCACAGAAACACGAAGCTCCGCGTGTACAAAACCATTATACGACCAGTGCTATGCTATGGCTGCGAAGCATGGACCCTAACTCAAGCCTCCGAAAACATGCTAGACACTTTCGAACGTAAGGTTCTACGGCGAATTTTCGGGGCTGTTTGCGATCGAGATGGATGGCGCATCCGGTACAACCATGAGTTGTATGAAATGTACGATGAGCTGCAAGTCTCGAAAATCGTCAAACTACAACGACTTCAATGGGCAGGGCATGTACAAAGAATGGACGATGATCGCATGCCTAAGAGAGTAATGAATGCAGAACGAGTCGACGGAGCGAGACTGCGAGGACGACCGAGATCTCGTTGGGAGAGCTCAGTAGGTGTGGACGCCGCGCAGCTGCTGGGCTCCCAAAATTGGAGGACGCGGTCACGTGACCGAGATAATTGGAGGACAATGATCCAGGCGGCCAAGGCCCGACGTCGGGCTGTCGCGCCACGATGATGATGATGATGATTTCAAATGAACCAACACCGACTAATATGAATTATTCGGTTAACACGAATTGCGAACTCAATTTTGTAATGCCAGTAGAAAAATGTCGGTTAAAACAAATTTTATTGTTGACGATTGAATCGAAAAAGAAAAAGCCTTAAGAAATTTTCGTGTTTCGGGAAGTTTGTTTATGCTTTCATAGTTAGACTTGCGATCTGTCCTTCACAACATCTGGAGATGTTGATCAATGAACCAGAAGACTGGGAAAAACTTGGAAGGCTGCGACCATTGCTCGCTCAGGCCACTGAATTCTCATCCCTAAGGGAAATTTTCCCACTGTCTTCCAAGCGGAAGTTGCCGCCATCGGGGTCTGTGCGCGACTGTGCAGGGCTACAGGCTACATTAACAGAAACATAGGTATGTTCACTGATAGTCAAGAGGCTATCATAGTGCTGACTGGTACATCGGTTAACTTAAGGCTAGTGAAGTCTTGTCAAGATTTCCTTAACATCATTGGAGCCTCAAATAAAATCACAATCTACTGGGTCTCTGGGCACTCTGACATTGTACAATGAACAAGCAGACTAGCTTGCCGTAGATGGGCGTTTGCAGCTCTTTATATTGGCCCAAATCCCTTATAAAACTGAATGCAAATATTCGAATTCGGATAACATGAACCCAATTCGTGTTAATAGAATTTGGGTAACACGTATTTATTTAGTTCGACTTAACGAGGGATTACTGTAACGCGGTTTTGCTTCCGGGCTCTATGAGGGCATAACTTTTTCCGTCATTCCGCGCATTTCGGGCGTGGGTTTTTGTGCAGGGAACTGCGCGGAGTTCCAGATAACACTGTAGAACCTTCCTATGTTTTTATTCCAGCAGAGCGGCTTCGTTTCGAAGGGTGGTGGGCCTTTTTTTGTATTTTCTTACGCTCCTTAACCTCGTTAGGGTCTTCGCGCGTTTTTTTTTGTAACACTACGGAGCAGAGACTGTTCTTCTTTTGAGACGCCTACATCTCACGGTAGCTGAGCTGGGCCCCGTGACACGCGAACTCAGCCGCCCTCTGAGGAGGATTTAGTCTCCGGGACTCTGGTAAGGGTATTACAACCGTTGCAGACCTTAATAGCGCAACTACAATAGCTCGTCTAAATGTTGAGGCAAAAAAGTACGCTAAGAAGCTATTTTCAAGGAGGATAGACATCTATCTGACACAAGCTTCCGCTTCTGCGAAATCTGTACTCCGAACAGCCAGAGTAGGAGCTGAAGCTAAAGCTAAAGATGTTCATGCCGGAAATCTTCGTAAACAAACCCGACTTTCCTTTCACCCTAGCTCCTGGCATGCATGCGCGTTTTTTTTTATGAAAATGTAAAAGTCGAGCTTTTTTTACATTTACCATCTTATAGCTCGGCTCAGCTTGTTTCATTTAAAGTACTTAAAAACAAATCATAACTGATGAATTTACCTGATCCAGTGAGATTCCAATATACTTTGGTGGGGAAAATGCCGAAGGCAATTGAAAATTCGATAGCATCGGTTTCGTCGATCGATCATTGGCAAAAAAGTTTCCAGGACTATTCCCGGCCGCGAGAATATTCGAATTTAACGATTGGATGAGGTGCGGATGAAAGGTGTGCAGTAGGTGGGATCCATAGTTGCCAACTAAAGACATGTTGTGCAGATCTTTTGCATCGGGCAGCTGAAAAGAAATAAAATACTTGAGTTAGATTTATGTAATGCAGACATTTTGATTGGATGGTATTTGCCGAAAAAACAGTCACAATTTAATTCGGTTTGTTCTTGACAATTATCCTCTCAACATATAAAGACATTATATTATCACAAATTAAAATTCTGCTCGTGTACCGGATCATAAAAGTCTCTCAATCGAAAATCAGCCGTTTGAAATAGTTGTCTGAAAGCATGTGTTACATTTCGCACCAGAATATTAATAGATTTAACGCCTTCTATATACATACTCCTATAAAAATGCCCGTGGAGCCATAGTTTGTGTAGCTGCTGTTAGTGATCGCTCAATGCTTCAATGTCTCAACAAATTAAATCAGTATCAGAATTGCGAGGAATTCGGCCAGCTACACCTTTTTGCAGTCACACATCCCAAGAACCCATCATATGTGAACTTAACTTACCAAGTATGTGCAGAACGGGAGCTGCTGCAACAGTCTGAAATATAATTTTTAAGAGCCGGCAAAAAGTCCTCACGACAAGAAATACTTTGGTCACAATTGTTAACGAACACGATTCGAACATCAAACATTTGCGAGATGCTCGGCTTTAATGAAGACGCATCAATAGCTTGCAACATCCATAAATGATCAGAGAATGAGCCGGTGAAAAATTGATGTCCTCGTCGCGCAGTCGCACATTTTAGATACACCCTAACTGCATTCGTTATCAAGCAAAATCACCTGTCAAAATTACTAAAACGAACTGCAATCCGTTTGGGCTTGTGGTGCATGCACAAGCACAATGCTGTTACAGGTACACCAGAAGATAGGTCGGCAGTGGAAGGATGATGCGCGCGAACGTCGAAGAGGCGTTTATATTTTGTATTTTTTGTATGGTCATGATGACCCAAGTGGCGGGTACTATTGGACATCGCGCGCTTCCTTGCCGAGTTTACCAATATAGTGGCCCAAAACGATCAAAGCAGTGATGGTGGTTAAGCGACAATCATAAGTCTTTTAGCTTGGCCTGCTGACACACAAAAACTTCAAAAATGCTTTCAATCCAAGTAAAGAGCAATTCGAGATGTTATTCGCGAATTTTAACACAATGCATGGTCCGTCGTCGTCCTCTTTGCAATGGACACGCTACACAAAACAAAACGAACGAGGAAATCAGATCTGAAAAAAAAAAATGAACTGAAGTAACTGCTGCTGCTCCTGCTGGACTATGGGGCTCGGAGCTCCATTCAATCTTAAAGATAAAACATGATCGTATATTGACCGAACAATGATCATTGTTTTTACGTTAAGGAAGTTTCGTGGTAGAGTTGCCGTCGTATATGAAGATGGTGGGTTATCGAAGAATGTAATTGGTGCTAAGAAATTATGTAGTCCTAATTGATCCTTTTATTTTGCCGTCTGGAAAAGCATAATTGGAAGGTCCATAATGATCTTGGGCGAAGTCGTGCCGAGTTCGAGTCGACTCATTGGCGGACGGCCTAGTTGTGGACTACATATCGCACCAAACCAATACGGTGAGGATGACGCTATTGTTATCATGTGACTCATATGGGCATTGCTATGTGTTTCCCCTTATAAACAGATATTCTGGGAGAGTATGCCGTCTTTTTTACTATGTCCAGTAGTCATGGTTGCTCAAAGTCCGGTAAATACGATTTGAAAAATATCTAGGTCTGAGTAGGTCTGCAGATCAGGGTAGACACGTAGGTTTTGGAAGAACAGAAGGTCAGCGCTGGGTATGTCTGCAGGTCTGGGAATGGATGCAGGTCTGAGTAGGTATATGCAGGTCTAAGTAGGTCTTCAGACCTGGGTAGACACGCAGGCTTTGAAAAGACAGAAGATCAGTGCAGGTTTGGCAAGGAATGTAAGTCTTCGCAGTGCGTAGAAGGCGGATGTGCTAACCGTTGCGCCATCCGGACTACTGGGTTTAAAGATGCCTAATTGAAAAAAAATATATTTTGCTAATTACTTTTTGGAGGTGCATGCTGGCAACTGCATTCTCCGAAGTTTATACCGACGAAACGTCAACTGGGCCACATGGAACAGTTGACGCGCTATGCCCCACAAGGGGTTAGGGCAATTGAGAGAGAATAACAAAAAGTTATTAAGGGATGGACAAACGAAACTTTTTCCTGGCCCTCGATAATGGGCAAACGAACTGACCAGCTTGTGCTGCTAAGTGATCCTTTAAGGAGCCAAATTAAGGATTTTAGTTTTCCCAGCCTAAAAAATTTAGGGGTGGGCAAAAGAAATTTTTTGGGTAGGCAATCCTGGGCTAACGTTGGGCAAACGAAATAGCGTAAAAATCTTCTGTTTTGAAAAAAAAAATCATGGTCTTTATCAGTTTGAAAAATGTTTATTTTGTTAATAACTTTTTGTTGCAAAAATGGTCAACCGAAAATTTTCCCTGGGCAAACGTGGGCCTACGATGGTCAAGCGAACTTTAAATTTAAAAAATCGAATGAGACGGTGCCAATTTCACAGAGCTCTGAGTACGTATGCCGGTTTGAGTATGTCTGCGGATTTGGGTAGATATGCAGGTTTTGAAAGAACATGATTGGTCTGGGAATGGATGCAAGGATGAGTAGGTATGCAATAATGGACGGGCATATAGTCCGATTCATGTTTACTGCTTTTTGAATCAGCCCGTTTTGGTGTTGCATTTCTTGGGCTTGAAATAAAATGGAAACCTATTTAATAAATGGCTATTTCCGAAATCGGTGAGATAAAGGACATGACGTACATGATACGCATCAAGGATTCAAAGTCAGCACACGCTCATCATGAATTTGGGATCGATTGTAATGAAGAGATTGTAATCAAAAAAGAGAGTGAAAAAAAAACAGTCCAAGTTCTTTGAAAGTGTTTTTGATCCGCCGAGGCAGGCATGCGCGCGAAATTACCTCGACACTAAGGATTACTTTTGTTTACCTCGATACTAGAAACACCTTCATATATTTTTTTTTTATTATAAGCATTACACATACTGTTGCACTATAATTCTATTGTCTGAAGGAAGTAATGAAACGCAATGTGTTCACATGATATTCTTTCTTAGATACTTTACACGTACTCGTATCAGCTTTCTTGAACATTCCTCAAGAATGATGAACTTTCTCAACACCAATTTGTAAAACATATTGCAACCGTACGTTATCATATTCGAACGTCAGCTGCCTAAATCCTTGCTGAGGAATAAGCTCGCATAATGACACAAATGTTGGATCAGAAGATGTGGCACATTTAATAAAGTGTCGTGAAAACTTTTTTTTTCTTACCCTATCAAGAGGCGTCATTCTGACCCTATAACTTGTCGTGTTTTGGATTTTTCTAAGGGAACGAGATACGAATAACTTATGATAGTCACTGCTTTGAAACTCCTCGGCGTGTCATATCCGTATAAGTTAGTGACCTCAAAAAAAGTTTAGTCAGAAACAATGGGTGACGTAAAAAGATTATATCCTATTGCCTCTGGCAAAAAGACTTTCTAGATAGAAATGTCGGTACCAAAAAATGAAGTATAGGGTTTTGTTTGGACTAGTTAGAAGGTAAACATACTAAAAGTCCCCGGACCTAGGTGTGGAAAAGAGAGAGGGAGGACAAAGTCATTTTTCAGTTTTTCGCACATATCTCGAAAGTCGTGTACCGTAGAAAAAAAAACAAATATGTCAAAATTGAAGAACAGATATACGCTTTTTGAAATCGGTTTAAAAAAAATCTGCGTTCTTTTTTTAGCTTTTTTAATAAAAAACGTTAAACGAGTCATATCGTATCTTATAATTAATGATTAATAGTTTTCAAGATAATCTCACTTGGAAAACAGTTTTTGTCAAGTGTGCTTGTTTATTTCTTCAAAAAATCATCGTTTCAATGTATTTCATCAAACAACGGGTAAAATATAAGTAAAATACTAGTCGCAAGAGAAAAATAAAGAGGATCAAATTTTTCATAACTAAACAAGCTTTAGTTTAAGATAAGTCAGATTGAGATGTTAGTACTGAGGGCTTTGAATTTCTGCATATAGTATTTACCGTTACCCTTCCGGAGCATAGCACGTCAACTACTCCTAACGAGCTCACCCAGCAAAATACCATACCCCCCAGTAACGCGTACTATCCAAAATAGCTATCCTAAATAGCCATCTTGGCTTACCCACCATTTTCACTCAGCTCATAGGATTTTTAAGAGATCTATAGTGTTTTAGTACTATGACCATGGTGAGAGGGGTACGATTTTCATGGTACAACTTAGTTAGCAATTCGTGGGCTATGATTTTCATTTCAGGTTTTTTTTTTGCAGTTCGCATTTAAAGCATTATTTAGAAGCCATTCTGTATTAGTCTCGGTAGCGTATGCGGTGGTACGACGGATTTTAAAGCACAACGACCCAAGAACGAGTCCCGGTCGGACCGGTAAACACAAAAATTTAATTTAAATGTTGAAATCAAATTGGAAAATTATTTCTTAAGGTCGACATACACGACAAGCATTTTGGTGGCGAGCATGCATCGAACCACGTCAAAGTCAATAGGAAAAAAATCTCTTCATTTCCACCGTTCTATGATATTTGATAAATAAATAAATAACTGGCGCAACAATCCAATTTGAGCCATGGCCTCGAGATGAGTTAGCATCATCTCATTTTTTAGATCGTGACGGTCTTGTGCAGAGGTGTGTGATCAGCAACACGCTCAACCGAGTTACTTACCCCATAAATTTAACATTTAAAAGCTGAGTAGGCTCATAGCCCGACACATAAATCCCCTTTTTTTTATCGAAAACTACCGCATTCAATAGGAATCGAACCGGGGCCCAGTGCGTAGAAGGCGAACGTGCTAACCGTTGCGTCATCCGGACTACATGTATTTGATGGTTCGATGGAAGTTTGGTCGTGGTTGTGCGCGGTCATGTATGGCGACCTTTAGGAAAATGATCCAACCGGTAAATCAAATAGGCATACTAATCGGATGTTGCTGATTTTTTTATTGCTTTAGTTATGGTGGGTATGTAGGGGACCAATTTACGAAATACGGTAGTAGTCTCCGTTGGTAACATTGGGGATTTTTTTATTACCCTATCCTTAACAGATCGTAACCCCCATGCGGGGACTACGATTTTCATGCTTTGTCCACAGAGGTACCTACCCTACTTGGTTAGCCACACCTTTTGCTGGGTAGTTACGTTCGTTTTGGACGATGGTAGCAGATGTTGCTAGCATACACCTCCTGCTCATTTGTCCGATTCTGCGACAAGTCGGAAATGCTATTCTTTCGCGCCAAACCACAGGGGGGAGGCAACGCAACCAATCAGGGCCAGGGCGGGATTCGAACCTGCGGAATCGATGTGATGAGACAACAGGCTGAAGCCTCAACGCACTGAGCTACCGGCCCACTTCTGCATATGTATTCAAAATATTCGGTGTGGTAGCACAGTTCTAATGCGTTGCCACATACAGTCAAATCGTCAATGACAGTGTAAGATTTCAATATTAGAAATACAAATAATAATTTTCAAGGACATTGCAAGTTCAATGGCAACACTTCTCCTATCGATTGGTGCAAATATCGAAGCGTTGTAGACATGGTGGAAACAGTAGCAGAAACAACTCCACTTGGTCAAAGTGGTGACAGGCAAATCGCGCGGATTTATCGCAGTTTTCGTGTCGTTGCCGATGGCAATGTTGATGCCATGCGCGCGGTACCTTCCAAGTTATCTTTCTCCAAATGGTAATATCCAGCTTCAGCTCTCCAGTTCACTTCATACATACATATCCTCGCAACATACGAGTATGTAGCAACATACGTGGAGTACTACTCGTACACGATGCGATAACATTATGCACATCGAGAGGGACAAATCCTGGGAAGGAGATATACGAATGTGTGTAAGTTATGTGCGCACGAAAGGCACAAGGAAAGATCTGTTACAAAACAATGAGCAGTTTTAGTCTTTTCAATGATTTATTGTAGCAAATTGTTAAATTTTTGAGAATTGATTTACAATTTTAAAATTTCAGATGTGCGTTGCACTGTTGCTGGTTTGATACATTTATGTTTTTGTTCTGGGAATAGGAAGATTGCCACGATATCAAAGAGCTTTGTTCGTTTTTTCGGGTGTGCGAAAAGGCGATTTGAATTGAAAACACGTTTTTCTGGACATTCGATGTTAATATGAGAGTCCATTTCAACACAATGGAAGGCTACAAACAAAGATTTGTCTATTTGATTGAGAAGTCTTGTTGTGTCCGGGATTGGTCCCAACTCTACTGGCATGTATGCTGTCATCGGGACTGTATACTTAGAAACAGTTAAATGCAGCTTTCAAATTTTGTAACATGTTTATCCCTAACCGACAGCTTATCTAAAACGATGTGTCACACATATCACACCACCCATGCCTAGTTCGTTCACAAGATACTATCGAAAATAAGGTTTAGGCCATTGTCGGAATGTAATCTATGCTCGTACGTTATCCCGTTCACTTATGCATGTCGACAATCTCCCCCCGTTTTGTTTGCGAAATTTATGCACAAACGTTTGGCCTAATCCTCGGCTCACTTTAAAGTTTTTTTTTACGTTCGTAGACAGGAGCCACCAAAGTGGAACAGAAGGACGACGTATAGTACTTTTTAAATTGTTCTTGTAATTCAAATTCAAATTCCCTGGTCCTTTTTGGGAATAAAGAGGAAAACGTATCTTTTTTTCTTCTTTGCAAAACACTATCATTTCCGAACGATTGCACTGGAGAAATTTTATATGCTCTAATGGTGGCGATAGGACGACGAACATATTAGAAATTGCTCTTGGGTCAAAAGAAATACATACTCGTACAGACGTCGTCGGTCGAGTTGAGGATGCAAAATGCCTGCTTGTCCCATTTTGTAGCATTTATGTAGTGTGTGGTAAATGTTCTAAGGAATCGAAGCATGATCGTTTGAGCCATGATACATTCCGGATGTCTTCGTTGGTTTTTTTATGATTCTCTGATATAGTTGTCATATTTGGGTTTATGGACAATTATTATAATCTCTTAAAAGACTTTGGTAGTATAGTTGTACTATAGTGGCAAACGAATGGAATCCGGATATTGTTAGGGTCAGTATGGTTGATTTGCATATACAATACGGTATTGGTTAATGTTTCCATATCAAATTAAAGTATAAATTATCATGGAAGGAATTCAGAAGTTTAATACCAAACCTAGTAACCATCATCAAGTAAGAAATAACAAAATTCCATCCTTCAATACAACTAACAATCAGTCGTTAATTTCGGCTAATTTAAGAAACACTTGATTAATGCTAATTAAATTTCGCACCATTCGAAATTTATATGCTATCGAAACGTCAATAAGGCATAGCTATGCAAGAGACGTTGGCACGCCTATCCCCCTGGAGGGGTGAAGGCAATTCATCATCATCGTGGCGCAACAGCCCGACTCCAGGCTCTGGCCGCCTGGATCGATGTCCTCCAATTATATCGGTCACGTGACCGCGTCCTCCAATCTTGCAAGCACAGTAGATGTTTGGCGTCAGCATATACTGAGCTCTCCCACTCCAACGAGCTCTCGATCTTGCTGGTAGAGTCTCACTTCATCGACTTGTCGTCCGTTCACAAGCACACTTGTGTACAGGTGCGTTGTCCTGGTGAAAGATGATTTTTTTCTTCTTCAAGCCAACCCTCTTCTCGCGAATTTTGGTATCCAGCTGGTCAAGAAGTTTAGTAATATTCGCCTATTATTGTTTTAAGATGATCTCTTTCGCGTCCCAAAAAACGCTGGCCATGACCTTTCAGGCAGATGCGATCGACTTCGCTTTCTTTTGCGCTGAACCACCGGCTTCCACCCACTACTTCGACTGCTGTTTCGTTTCTGGCGTGTAGTGGTGGACCTAAGTCTCATCCATGGTGACAAATTGCCGTACAATATCGGTCGGATTCCGATTGAATCGGTGTAAAGACTGCTGCGAAAAGCGTTTCCGCATTTGCTTTTGATCGTCAATACATCATTCAGCAAATGCGGCACCCATCTTCCGCAGAGCTTTCGCATCTCTTATTATTTGTGCAAGATGTTTCGCACCCTTTTTTCCGATATCCCCACAGCCTCAGCAATATCACTCACTTTCATTCGTCTATCGTCCAACGCGATATCATGCACTTTTTTGATGGTTTCCGCTTTCCGGTGTGGTTGCGGTTTTTGGCCGTCCTTCGCGTGGGTCGTCTTAGACGGATGTGCCACCACGTTTAAATTTAGCTGCCCATTTTTAGGGTTTTGTAGTAAAACAAAACCCTTATGAAATCGGTCAAATGTCTGTCTGTCCGTCTGTCCATGGAATATCTCACGAACGGCTGAAGCTACATACATGAAATTTTGTAGGAATGTGTAGAATTACTATAATTCGCCGGAGAAAGCGAATCGTCGTAATAGGTCAACTTTAAGGGGAGGTCCCCATAGAGGGGAAATGAAGGTCGAAATTTTTTTTTCCTTGAGTACAGGCAAGTGGGGTATCATAAGAAAGGTACCATTGAGTACATTCCATTTTTTAAATTTTTTTCAAATTTGAAGAAACGGGAAAAGAGGGAGAGGGGAAAATATATCATCCAAGTTTGTCCCCCCCCCCCCCCCTTGCATTTCGAGACCGTTATACTTAGAAATATAAAAATTTACAGAAAAGCGCCATTTTACTAGTGTAGAAAACCTAGATTTCTAGAATTTTGAAATTTCATCAGAAAAGGTTAATAATAGTACATTTCTATAGTTTCAGTTAGCACAACCCTGCACCCCTTACACGTACCCGAGGTCAAAAATATTGATGACCAATGATAACCAACATCATAGGCAATAATATCTCTAAGTTTCGTTATAATCACATAATATTTAATAATAGTACATTCATTTAAAGTTCGGCATTTTGACACTATCCACACAAAAAATACACCTACCGGCCTGATAGGTGTGAGTACTACTATACTTTCATGTTGTTTTTCGTAGTGTGAATTGCAGTTATTTAATTAATCATTTTTGAAACGGTAAAGATTTGTTGGGGGCGCTGTATCTTAATTGGCCAACTTTACCGGGTGGAAGGGGGGGGGGGGGGGTCCACATAGAGGCGAAATTAAGGTCAAATTGTTTTATCGACTGGTATAAGGAAATGAGGTGTTGTGAGAAAGGTAATGATGAGTATATTCCATTTTTTCGCATTTTCTCGAAATTTATAGAAAGGGGAACTGTGGGGGAGGAGAAAATATTAGTTCGTAATTTGACCCCCCCCCCCCCCCCTTGCCTGCATTTTGAGACCGTTATACTTAGAATTATGAAAACTTATAGGAAATGGGTTTCGAAAAATATATAAAATGGAAAATAGTGGAATTTGTATATCTTCTCAGAATAGGTCAATAATAGTTTATTTGTATAGTTACAGTTAGCACACCCTTGCACGCCTTAAACACGATCGAGGTCAAAAGTGCTGATGGCCAACCATAACCAACACCTTAAGCAGTAATATGTTCTAAGTTTCGTTACAATCACGTAATATGAATTAGCATGTAAAATGTAAGTGGGTAAGACATTTTAATTACGTTTTTTCTATCCATCTGAGTGATATCAAGAAGAGCAAGGAGCCGATATTTATATACCAAAATAAGCGCTTGCTACAAAACCCTCGGATTGCGGGCGTAGCCCTCTATATTCCAGTTTCATTGAACGGTTGACATCGAAGGAGCAGAGTCCCCATAAACTTTTGTTAACTTTGGATGAATTTCCTTAGGGGTTGATCCATCCAAAACGAAGAAATTTATGACCGCACGATATTGAAGTTTCTCCATTTTAACGAAAAACACGTAAAACGTCTACTGCGAAAATTCGTGTAAACAAACTACTTGAGAGAACAAGTTGAAACTTGTCATACGAACTAATGACACGTGCACCCAGGCAAGAAACATAAATTTTTGCTGATTCTAACGGTATTTCTGCGTCAGGCCGAGAACTTTTCACCTTTCCCTTGTATCTTCATGTAATGTGGATGGTGTGACGTGTAGTGGAGTATATTAATTTATACCATCTTGTTTTATTCTTATTATCTTCTCTTATTAATGCTACACCAAGAAAGTTAGGTTGGTTTTCATATTCTTAACAGTGTATTCTACTCCTTCGTTTAAATTATTTCTTTGATTTTCTTTTACTATTGCTAGTATATTGTCTACATATGCATTCTTGTATATTAAGTCTTCTTCGCATTTAGATTTTACATCATAATATCATTGATATCATAAGTATATTTATTTCTTTCTTTTCATCTACAAAATAGCTGTTATTTAAACAAAATTCGACCATCTCCAAAAACATTACTTGTTCGTGTTAATCTTATGTTATTGTATCCCAAACCCAAGCTCTGCACATTAATTTTAATTCATCCCCCGCTATCAACAACTTTCTTTCTTTACGTGTTCATATACTCATACTCATGTACACAACGATAAAAACATATACAAATTCTCGTATGCAATCCTTAAATTAAGCCTCTACCGAAAATCTGGAGAACTTTAAACCCTAAATATCGCAAACTGTTAATAACTCGGAAAATTCTCTTAATACCTGAAACTTTACGCACATTAATCATATTTTCAGAAAGTTCTCCTGAATCGGATTCCTGATTGCCTATGCAGGACATCACGTAGACACATACGGACCTATACATACATGCCGACGTATATGTTTCCAGGAAATTCCCCAGCAGTAATCTGAATCAACTGAAACAACGTATCGAAATCAAAATGCATACAGCAAACAAATGATTGGATTTAATTGCACAACTTTTCTCCGCCGGCTTTTGTTTCATTATACAATAACAAGCCCCACAAAAGTATCTTTACTTAATACAAACTAAGCTTAGATAAATCCCACGAATAGTTAAGCCTGTCTGTTATCTCTTGGTCTCACTTTACATACCCGTCCAACAAACTAGCAACAAACAAACATCCTTGCCATTGCCCCCGAAGGGAAAAGTCAAAGAAGACAGGGAATTTTCACACTCGAAACCCGCATTATTAGCAAGGATTAGATGATGACGAAGGAATCTGGGGCAGTGTGAAGTGTAGACAAGGAGCCAAAGGAATTCCATTTGAACTTTTGCCTTTTCTCGAACTTGCAACCTTCTTTGCCTAACACCTTTAACCTATGGTTTTTGTGGCATTGATGGTGGTGGATTGCCATTTGATCCTGTTGTCTTAGGAAATTGTTCTTTTGTGGTATCCGGAACTATGGGTTTGAATGCAAGGAAGATATTGTACATAAGAAATTTACAAATAGAGGAAGAGGAACGATAAAAGGATTAAGAGTCGATAATTGCTAAGGTAATCGAGAAGAAAGTGTGGCAAGCGAGTTGTATGAATTGTGGAATTGGTTGTAATTTTGCGGTTTGTATAAAAAATACACACATCGCATTGAAGTTTGTTAGAAAAACGAATTATTTCTTCGTGTGTATTTTGAAAAGAGTTGTGACCTATGGGAAACTTTTTAAAGTCAGTGTTTTAAATTATTGACACTCGGACCTCAAAAAGGTTATAGGAATTTTTAAAATAAATATAAAATAACTACAGTACAGAGGTTCTCAATCTTTCCACCGTCACGACCCCCTTAAAGAGACTCTACACCCACCCCACACACACACACACCCCGGCTGATCACATAGTAGATACCTTTTTGAACGATTGTTTTCGAACGACAGACGTAACTTCCAAAGCGAAAGTAAAAATCATGTAATTAGCATTTGATTATCAATTTTGACTCGAGAGAACTGAGTGTTTACTCGAACTAAACTGGTTTCGGAGAATGCAGTTGCCAGCATGCGCCTCCTGCACATCCATGGCCACGAACGTCGTCGTGGACGGGATTCGAACCCGAAACGCCGGTAGTCAAACATGAGACTGACGCCTCAACACACTGCGCCACCGGTCGCCCCCCAGTTGAGAATGGTATAGTTAGTTTTCACCAAACAATGCATTTGCATTTTGTACATTTTTTATGGTCTTTTATTTTTGTCAAAAAAGAAATCCTTTTTTCGTGGTTTTTCCAAAATACAGTTCATTTCGATTTTTTTGTTTACTTTCAGTGTAATGTTTCTCCAAACACCATTAAAAATAGTAGAAACAAAAACTTTTGGAATTAGTTCGAATAAAATTTTTTGTTTGATTGGACTATATATAACCTGAGCTTACGAAATGCACAACAGTGCATCGGCCTCATCAACCCGATACCAGTATGGCCTAGATTTCAGGTCCTTTCGTCCAGTCCAAACTGCTCAATATGCCTTCAGCAGCAAGGTATTGGTCTCATTATTCGCATTCAGAAATACCAATACTGGCTGGGTTTCACTTCATTCCCAAGAAGGTGCTCTTGTCCCGACCAAAGGACTCAAAATACCTTCAACAATACTCCAGTTCCTTGGTTCCACCATTCTTAATAACATTGGCTAGGTTTGGTATGCATTTGACTTCATGCACAAGAAGGCTGTCCGCATGCTACACCAGCACCAAAAAGTCATCGGGTGATGTTTAGAATCACGCAAGCTATGTACCAAATTTGGTCGAAATCGGACCACTTAGGTGAAAAACCTACTGATTTTAAAATACGAAAGGTACTGTTAGATAAATCGAAAATTCTAAAAGCCGTCAGCGGACCGTCCTACGCATCTTCCAAGAATCTAGAAACTAAATTTGTTGAAATCGGACAACAGTAAGTGCCCGGAACACTTAGGAGTACTCGTATATGAATATATGGGACGGGCCAAAAATACGAAAATATGTACCTAAAAGCTCAAACAAGTGGTAAATTAAATGGGGGAAGAAGGGGGAACCAATTCTTTAATGGCAATTTCAAGGAAATATTTAACTGAATTATCATCCAAGGATAAATGCTCGGGACGCCTCGAAAAATACGATTTTTTTAGAAAAAATGTTTTTCCATAATGCCCGGTTCACATTATTCCAGTAACCAATCCAGTCCAGTAATCCAGTCCAGCGCTGGATTGCTACTGGAATAATGTGAACCGGCACTGGACAGCAATTCAATCCAGCAATCCAGTCCAGCAATCCAGTCCAGTGACTGGATTGTCGGTCTACTTTTTGATTCCAGCTCGCCCAGAAATCATTGTTACTATAGTTACCGAATCAACAACACACTCGCCAGACTACTGGACTGGAATCATGTAGACGATATGATCCAGTCCAGCACTGGACTGGATAGCTGGACTGGATTACTGGACTGGAATAATGTGAACCGGGCATAACTGTAAGTAAGATAAAATAATTTTCTTATTAAAGTACACATACACACTTCCATTTGCTCAAAATATTAGTTAGCGAGTGCAAATTAAAGCGAATTAAACTTTGAACTTTTCTATTGGTGAGTTTTTTTTGCAAATCTATCCGGTGTAGGGCAGGCTAATAACACGCGTTACAACAACACACACTTATACGGGTTACTGTCGCTGCCCAAGTGATTAATCTCGTGTAAATTTACCCGGGATGGAACCTAAGCTCAACTTTAAATCCACACGATCAACGAATTTCTCTTTATGAGATTGTGAATTTCATGGAGTTGTGAAATTGGAAATGGCGATTTTAATTTGATTTAGTCTGATAACATAATCTTTTTCGGTTTTATCTAGTTTATGCTGTCGCAGTAAGCAGCGACAAACTCAATATTTACTTATGGTATGTTATAATTAAGTTTAGCCTCTGTTCTCAATGATGTCCCCCACATCAGAATGCGGCGACGCACGATGCGTCGCACACGCAATACGCGATACGAAACTCAAACAAACTAAGCGATAATTATCGCTTATATATCGAGTTGTTGTTGCGTGTGTTGCATCGCGTAGCGCATCACTCTTGTGTGGGGGCTGCCTAACAAACAATACCAAACATTTTTCAATCCTTTCCGCAGCCAGACAAAAAGACTGGGGCCATGGATTCTCGTCGATGGGAGTTTTCACTGTAAATGCTTTAGAATTTACATATAAGGGGGATTCACGCTCCCTGTCGTAAATATCGTATACTTCGTATTCGTCGTAAACTTCTGTCATCTCCACAGTAAAATGACAGAAGTTTACAACATTACGACAAATACGAGGTTTACGACGTGAGCATGAATCCCCCTATAATGTAATATAGCATTTAAGTACTTACATTCTCGTTATCTATAGGCGCGTTTTTTGGCACAATATCGAATATCCATTATCGTTTAAAAAAAAATTCAAATTCCCAAACTGATGCTGCTAGCCACGGCACTGTTAATAGAGTATGTAAAAATGCATTCGCACCGTAACTGTTAGGTCACAGTGGCACTCGAAAGAAATTGAAAAAGGGCAGAAAACCAAATTAAAAGTACATTTGGATCGTTTGGTATTGGCAAAATACGAGAAATATTTATACCCTAAACTTTTAAGATAGGGTACATTGCTTTGATCACGATGAAAATATGTAACACCTTATAACAAATTGACAAATTCATAGAAAATTTTTTGTCTTCCCCATGTTCAAATGACCAAAATTTCGTTAAGAATTGTTCATTGCCAATGAAAATTTTTAGCGAGTAGTATCAACTTCCAGTGGATGAAAATTATATTCTTTTTAAAAATCCTTTGGTAGAGAATCCCAATGGGGGGGGGGGGGGGCTGCGCACGGGCCTGCTGTTTATCATTGGATTTTGCTAATGAATCAAATGAGCATGGAATAAACAAAACATTGGCGTTTCCTTTAAGGGTACTATCCACACTCCTTGCAGATTGGTGATGAGATGGGTGAAGGTCTCATCTCTATTGTTTAACTATTAGAAACTCCGATTTTCTTGTCTACCATATACATACATCTGGGCCCGGAGCGTGTAGCGTCAGCCGGTCGAAGGCCATTCGTTTTTCTGGATCGGTCGGACTTAGTTTCAACCTTTATTGTGATCGTCTACCCCCTAAGGCACTTGATACACAATCCCGATCGCTAAGATTGATCCACTCGAAATTTGCCTATATCTCGGAAAGGACTAACGGCATATTCTCGAAACTTCATGAAATTAAATGCGGTAGCCTACTTGTCAATTTTATTACAAGGATATCAAATCGAAAGTCCTGTTTCATTTATTTCGCATTTTCTAGAAACTACGAAAGAAAAAGAACATTAAAGACACAATATTTCAAAACAAATAGGTAGAATCCATCGAGTGAGAAATACTATTGATGTTGATCTCAAAAATCCTTAAAAAAAATCAAACGGGACGCCTTTCCCGGGCTTCGATTTCTACCGAGAGAAGAAGAATTTAAAGGATATCGACTGATTATGCGCTATTGGCGCCAAAAAATGAGGCATGAGGATTTCGGTTTTATTCTATGCAGGATTCCGAAAGATTCCGTTTCATTATAACATATAACCGGTTTCGAATGTTGTCCATTTAGTCGCACTCTGCTGCAAATCAGTAAAGGCTGTGGGCTATTCTTTCGACCCGCAATAACAAGAGGAAAACCATATAGCCACGGCTTGATTTGAACCCCCGAACCGGTAGGAAGAGACCTCATACTGATCTCTCAACGCACTGAGCTACCGACCCCCTAATGCCAACGGCCTACCTATGTATGCATAGTTGTAAAATAAACTACGCTTCGCCCAAGTGAGACTTGAAGCTAACCCATTTTCTAATTCGGCAATCCAGCACTTAAGACCTTTTCGGGAATCACACTTTCATATAAAGCTATTCTGCTGCATTTGATGCCAAACAGCCCCGAAAACAAAGCATGAAATTCAAATGTCCACTCCTAATCCAATGCACAAGAAAGAATCCCTGTCCCAGACCAGCACCAAGCACATAAATTCTCCCATACTTTTCCAATCAGCCATGAACGTGCCATTTGAAATTCCTCGCTAAATCGTGCATTTTTCTTCGTAGCTTCCTTCGCTATAGTCAGAGCCACACCATCCTGCATGTAGACCCAACATTCCATCAGAGACCTGATTTGCCTGCGATTTGCATAAACTGATTGAAAGCAGCTTGGCTCGACCAAATCCTTCTTTCTAGCTAGGAGTTATCCAATCCAAGAGGAAGCGGGTGGGCGGCTAGTTGGAATGTTAACACATTCCACTCAATGCAATAAAAACGCGATAATTTCCACAAAAAGTCATTTCAGTTGTTCGCATCTGGATAAGTAGCGAGTATAGCGACCGCGGACAATGATATCCCCGCCGCGAGATGTAATCCTGTTCAATGGACCATTGTATCGCGCGGACATGAATAAAACATCAAACTCTCGACGTCGACATGTTTCGTTGTGTTTTTCAATTGCTTCGCGAAAAAGAACCTCGCTCCGATTGCCTTCTTGGGAAAATTCTCAGGGCGGCTTTATTAAGGACTATAAATCAGTCAAAGAGTCATCGCTCCATTGCTGCGCATTCAAATTTCCTTTCCTTCGGGCAAGTAACATAACACTGTCTATCATGAGTTCTCCTTTGAGCAGTCATTCTCTGCGATGGAACTCATCCCGCGCGTGAGTATCCTCATTTCAATTTGCCTAGGGCTGAACGTATTTGCTGCATCACTACCCACTGCTTGCGACACTTCCAGGTGAAAGGCACGAGAAAAAGGTATAAAAAGGGGAGAACTGTAAATCGATTGGTGCATTTTTCTTTTGCAATGGTTAAGGAGTAAAGTGCATCGTCGTCGTCGTCGCGGACACGAAAAAATCTCCACCCCTTTCTTATCCTGGGTTACTCGCACTCATTCGGGAAACGGATCTTTTCTCGCCATTTAACGATTATCGACCGGTTTGTAGCGGAAGTGGCGACGAACCCTGTAAGCGAGACTCCGGTTCAACGCCTTAACGACCGACCGAACGACCACAAACGATTCAACACTTGGCACACGCCCCTACTCATCCCTCCCTACACACGCCTATTACACATGCACACTATATACGATAGTCCTTTCCAGTGGAATTATTGGACCGAGAACAAGGATTGTCCCTTGGAAGAGGTTGATGTTGGTTATCGATTGGTCTGTGAGTGATGGATTAACTACTTGCGCAAGGGTAGAATGATTTTTGAACTGCAGAATCACTTACTCGGCTGTGAAAGGACCGTTGATTTCGCAAGGCTTCATGCAATCCTGATGCTGCTTCGGAGAGAACGACGAGGGCTTGTGAGGGTAAATGATTGGCACCAAACGGCGAATTTTCCATGCTAACACACAACTAGGACACTAAATCACTCAGAAATGAAAACGACCACGGATCTCACTCGCTACCGACAGGACGACTGAAACCACTTCCCGCCAACACAAATCAATTCGACACTGAGACGACCGCAATTCTCTGGGCCATGGCCAGGTTTAACAAAAAACAAGGACGAGCGAATTTCAGACGACCAAGTCTCCGGAGCCTTCTCAATTCTTCAACGGCTTGGTCGAAGGTTAAACGGCAACTAAGAGCTGAATGGACCAGTATCTGACGGGAGGCTTCATCGCTTCTGTTGATTTGCCCACAGGACAAATTGCACCCCGTTCCCAATAAGATACAAGGCGTTGTCCCTGTCGATTGGTTTGCGTCAGCCAATGGAAGACGAGCATGCAATCCGGACTTGGTGATTGGCGGATAAAAATGCGGAGTACTTTCCATTCATGGAATTCGACTTCAGCCATTGCTGGGATAAACATAAACCAGTCCATGCCACCCACCACCAGCTTCCCAAAAACGGGAGTTGCCGAACAAGCAAGTCAGTTGGTGGCGTGGCGTTATGCCATGAGGAGCATGATGATGTGTGTCCAAGTTGAAATCAAGTTGAGTGCACTTTTGATAAGGAACAACTGTGGCCTGATAGTCCGGAAACGGGGCCATTTGCTCAATTGCAGACTGGATGGAGGGAACCGGGAGCAGATTGCAACCAGTTTATCTTACACAGATCAAAGAGGTGTTCACTCTATAGTGTTGGTAGTCAGTTCAGTAGTGCGACGTTCAATGGAGCTGAATAATTTTCTTTTCTTCTTCGTCTTTGTCGTGGTGGACGTGGCAGCGGTTAGAGAGACCATTGCTGAAGGTTAAATGGGGCCGAGGATGGTGGAATTGGCTGGGCCTAGTAGCCTGGGACGGTCGACTCAGTGCGGTGGCGTATCGATTTTAGATCTACACATGGACAGGACACACTCCCTACGAGTCCACAATTTTCCATTTCCTTTGGCTCTTTTTTTTTTCTTGTGTTCATGCAATGAGCTGTTTATTGGATACTGAAATTCTGAAAACGGGAAGTCTTTACATGGAACGTTATGGGCGATTGGAAAGAACGAGATGCAATTGGTCCAAGTGCTCTATATATTGAGTGCCAGATAGTGCTGATTTCGAAATTGATTGCTTCCGTTGTAATTGAGTAATAAAATTTGGAATTATAACTGGAAAATGTCCGAAGGTAATTTAAACATGAGTCATTGGGGATGTGTTGTGGGTAGTGTAGGTAGTACCCCGACCCACACATAAACATCAGACATACAGATTAAGCCCATGTGTTTCAGGGGTGTCAGATTTGTAATTAGGCATATCAAATCGCATTTCAATGGATCTTGGTGTAAAGGAAATCACTGACTTACAATTTAACTAAAGATCTAGGATCGATAGGAGAAATGGCAAGCCAAAATCTTAAAGCACCACCACAACACATGGCCACATACTCACAGCTCACAGTTCGTTATCGATCGTCCATATTGTCAGTCAGGAGGAGTGCAGTTCAAAATATTTGCCTTTAGATATTGCTTATGCTTCCTGCTTCGTCTTTCATTATTTTATTCGAATATGCATCGCCCTTTACTTTTCCCCAGACATGGGTGTATTACCGATAAGCCTCTAGGTAAAACAGCAACAAATCTCGTTTTGTTTTCCATGTCTGTAGGTGCGTTTAGATTTAGCAAAACACTCACGAAACTGATGCACGAGGCAAAATTGCGCGTAGTGTGTTCCTTTAGTTCGGAGGGCACTTTCGATGGGCTCGAAGGCTCCTTCAATGTCAAGAAATTCAATCAGTACCGTGTCGTTAGCTGACAAGGCCCCTTCATTTTGGTTTTGAAGAGCAGTTTCGGTAGATTTACCAGGTTGATAGGTTGATGTCTGGGGTGAAGCGGGTTTCTCACGAGGAATGATGTCCTGATATAAACATCAAGGATCTTCTCCATAGTCTTCAGCATGAATGATGTCTGGCTAATAGATCGATACGATTTAGGGTCATCTATAGGTCTATTCCCCACTTTGGGAATAAAAACTACCCTCACTGATCTCCAGGCACTGGGAATGTGACCTAGCGCGAAGCTACTTCTGAAGATGTTAAGTGTAAGTGTAAGTGTGGAATAAGTTTTCCTGGCCCTTCTGTAGGAGGGCTGAAAAAATTCCATCTGTGCCAGGCGATTTGTAGGGGTCAAATGATTCAATCGCCCACTTAACTTTGTCGTGAGTGAATATTCTCCTTGCTGCCACCCAGTCAGAATGCTTGGCTCTGTGAAGTATATCTTGGCACCTCAAGTCATATTCATCATCTACAACAATTCTACACTCAGGAAAGTGAGTGTCCAAAAGGAAAAAAGAGCTTACCCGTACTGCCGGAGTCTTGCGTAGAATTGCCGTCCGGTTTTTTGAGTGTGCTAACTACGTTAGACCCTTTCTTTGCCAGGACGCGGTGCAGTCTAGCAGCTTTGTTAGTGCTGCTGACATTCTGACAGAAAGTCATCCAGCTGCGACGTTTGGCATCTGTAATCTTCTTAGTGTATTCTGTGAGAGTGGAACGGTATAGGTCCCACTCACCATTGCGTTTAGCTCTATTTAACAATTTTCTAGTCGTTTTCCTTCGGCGGGAGAGTTTACTGTTCCACCACAGAAATCCCCTGTTGTCTTTGACGGACTTTACAGGACAGTTTTCTTCATACGCTGTCAAAATGGCTCTAGTGGTGTTCGTGGTGAGTCTTTCAAGACTTAGCCACCCAGAGGTTCTGTTATCTATCAGGGAGAGCTTTTCCCGCAGCGACTCAGAGTACTCGATCCAGATCGTGCATTGCGGGATTCGTCTGTCAGCTGGTGCCTGAACCGCTTGTGCAATGTCAAACCAAATATGCAGGTGCAGAGAGGGAAGGTGAAGGTGAAGTGATCCACTTAGGCCCGTTTTCTCAATATACTGTTAAACTTCTTGTTAACTAAAAGGGACATGAGCTTATCCAAGTTCGTTAAATATTTCCATTTTCTCATATGTCGATTAAATTACCAATACAAAATGTGTGGAACGTATCTCAAAGCTCAAATTATGGCATAATCAGGATTTCCTTGGCGAAATTCTACCATCCACGATTCTATTTTTTATCAGCACGGTCTCTGGGCATACTCATTTGTGGCTGAGTTTGTTCAAAATTCTCTTCTATCGAATGAGTTTCCAGGAACCCTATTCCAAGGGCCACTTAAAAAAGCCCACAATTTCCCGTCCTGAAAAGAATACGGAAGTTTTTGATATAAATAAGTGTAAGGTGGATAAAAAGTATAAAACATTTTTAAAAATTAATTTCTAACATAACGGAAGGTGTTTGGTAGACTTAATATCCTCCAGACAAAGGTGGCATTCCGTCTCAGTGGACAGACCAATTTTGTTTAGGTGGAACCTAACCCAGTGGTGTCTCGTGAGGTTACCAACGATTAACCTCAGGTACGCTCTGCCCAGGCGGCTGGCTTCTTTGCGACTGTATGGGTGAATGAGATCTTTGGATTGCCGCAGTGCTGGAAGATTACTCCAGCACTGTAACCTTTCGTCCGCAAACCATTCCCTCGCCATCACCCTGGCTGTGGCCCAGCTCAGACCGTAGAAGGGGTCAGGCCCGAAAAATTTCTCTGATGAGCCTTGTCTAACAAATTCATCCGTAGCTTCGTTGGCATGAACACCCCGATGCCCAGGTACGCAACATATGTACATAGAATGACCCGGTTTGTTGAGACACTGAAGGATATCAAAACGCTCTTTCACTAGTTTCGATGAGAACTTATGTGAAGAAAGAGCTGCCTGACTGTCGGAACATATAGCGAGTGAGTTTCTTGTGTAGAGTTTCTCTGGCGCAAACCTGGCATGAATGGCATGGATCTCGACTTGAAAATCGCTGGGCCAAATGCCCATAACGACTAAGATCCTGGCGTTCGGTCCAAAGATCCCAGCACCACTCCCCGTCCCGTTCTTGACCCGATAAACCGGGTCTGGACAAAGTAGTAGTATGTCATTTCGAGCTGCTACCGAAAATGTCCTACCTTCCTGTATACCTATAAGTGTTAATTAAGGTTGCTAATCTAGGGTTAATTGCACTGGCTATAAACCCACGGCTATCCCTTGGTTTAGTAGGGAAATGACAAAAAAGCCAGATTGCACTATGATCGCCTATCAGACCAGCCATTAAACCGCGCATTGGACTAGCTTTTAGACCATGCATCAGATCAGCCATTAGGTCACGTATCAGAGTAGCCTAATAAGTGGTCTAATAGCTGATCAGATAGGTGACCCACAGGTGGTTTTATGCGTAGTCTAATGGCTGGTCTAAAGGTGGTCTAATATCCATTAGACCACCTATCAGACCATGTTGCTTGAATCTAGAGTGAAGGGTTCGTTTCCCCGGCGCGGCGCGTTAATGAAGTGAACAAAAAATACCTACTGTTAGCAACTGCACCATCCGAAAGTTGTATGCTATCGAAACGTCAGGGATTGCCCTCTAGGGTTAAGGCAATTAGTAAAGTGTTCTAGCCTAAGCCTAGATTTTTATAATTAAATTTCATTTCAGTTCCCTATGTTTTCTACAATTGAATACATTAAAATAAGTAAAAGAACTTTTCCTCTTTATACTCTAGATGTTTTTATAGCGTTCGAGAACGTGAAGCACCCTTCTTCACTCCAAAGTTCCCAACTATTTTTGATATGATCCTGCAAGACAATTATTTGGTTATCTCTATTATTTTAGTCAAACAACGTCTTATCACGTTTCCTCCATTTATCCTTTTCCTAAACCATCCCTAATGCAACAGTTTATTGATGATTTTATATTACATATAGTATTATCATATATTGTACGACCTAGCCCATTTCACAGATGCAATGACAAGAAAAATACCATAAGTTTTTCTAAATACCACCGCACTATTATTCATCCACGCATGAAATATTAACATTCCACCCAGAAAAAAAGGATGTCGCACTGGTACACACTTATGCATAAAGTACAATCACATACCGCAGAACCCCTTGCAGAAGAGGAGAATTTGTTTTATTAAAAAAAATAAATTCCAATTCCATCCCCACTAAGGCCTATCATCAATCATCACGGAAGTTATGAAATTTGCTGCTGCGCGTCGCGTCGTCCTTTCGCATTGAGTCGGGACCGCATAAAAATGTATCATAGCACAACAACATAATAATTAATTAAAATCAATCATTAATAATTACCTACATGTGGATAGAGATGGAGTAGTCGGGCCGAGTTGAAGCATATCAACTTATCACTTACTGACTACTTTACCGAAATCAAATACTCGTAGCCACTACCCTTCGCATAAATAAAAGCGCCATGTAATTACCAACCATTACAACCCAAAATATACGATGCCGAGTGTTATCCATTCCGGGTCCTCGTAATCGCAATATTGTTATGAGGCGGTTTGCCATGTCACAGCAAGGACTCCGCTTAACCCGACCCGCACGTTCGTGTCCTGAATCGGTTTCATGTCTGCAGGCCCCGACACACGAGCAAAATTGCGACGATAAATTCAACCTCCCGCACTCCTCGTTGACGGAATGGCGTGGAAGGTTTATCGCTTTATTGCCTTACTCGAGCAAAAGACCGAAAAATCGACCGTGAAACTCTTCCAACAAGCATATATCCTTCCCCATCCCCTTTGCAATTTTCTGTTGAGTTTTTTTTTCTCATCCTTGCTGCTTTGGCGGCCTCAACCCGGACACGAACTTTTGTGGCGAATAGAATTCTGATTTAAGCACTTCACCTCGGCAAGAACAAGTTGTTAACTCGAGAATCATCTCATCTTGCACACCCTATCCCCGCAGTGAATAAATCCTTCCCGAATGACCTGAAGCTCGCAGCATATCCTTTTTGGACTCTGACGACTACGGGTGCGTGTGTTTATTGTAGGCATAGAAAAGTTTGTAGAACAGATGGGACAACAAAATAAAAAAAAAACATCTTTTCGTCGGTCATCCTTAATATCTCGGGAGATTGTTGCTCAGATGGAAGGGCGTTGGATGCGGGCTTAAGAGATACAAAATTGTTGGGGGTTGTTTTGTAATAAGTGAGAACCTAATGCCTCAGGTGGATTGTGAGTGTCATTTCTTTCCCATTTTTTCTTTTTCAAAGAATTGACGTGGGTCAGAATTTAAGGAGATATTCATTCGGGAATCTCGAAGCGCGGGGAAATAGGAGGATGGTGATGATTGGAAATTGGAACCGGATTTAAATTGAGATTGTCCTTTTCCTCACTGAACATAATCACAACACATTTCGTCGCATCAGACACAAAAGGCTATGGGATCAAAGACGGAATCAATTCACAGATGCACAGATAATCATAATGCAACTAGCCACTATTGCAAAACTCCCGTGTTGCAGGCGATTATTGATTTTAAAATATTATTTTAAAATGTGCGATACTCTCATCCCACAAGTGCTGCAAATGTATATCTTCCGGTTTGTAGACCTAACCAACTAAGGAGTACTTCGTTACATTCCCTGCGGGTGTCTTGAATTGAAATTTCTTTCGCTCTTGCTTGCCTGCTTTCGTCTTTATTATATTTCATGTCGTTCATTTATAGGGCATCTTGTACTTGTCATATTTCAATAGATCAGAACAGCCACCCGTAGAGCAGTTAGAAGACACCAGGAAAAATCGGGGGAAAAAAATACAAAAATATAAAAAGCGAGTAATATAAGTTTACGAATTAGCAATGTCAATAACAGAAAAAAGAAGCACTGCAGCTTCAGATGACGTTCTTATCCATTTCTTCACATTTTTACCTCGATATCTCAAACTAATAGGTACATTTCTAATACAAGAATTTAATATAATAATATAACGGATGTAAATGGTGTTTTTCTAAAGAGCCATGAAGCTTCCAACTGGGATAACTGTCAGACTTAGCTACCATTTTTGTCAGTTATTTGACATTTACGCCCATTACACAATTGATCTACACTAGAAGAACGTTTGCGTATCATTCAAATCGAGGGTCTTGTGGACAAACTAAGATTTACCTCAATGAGTGTATCGGGAGTATCGAAATCAGCATGCCTTCGGACTACTTGATGAAAAAGGTATTGCGAACTATCCCCTATGAATTATAAATATGTATATAAAAAAAAAGAAATACAAATTAAAATGGCGACTTTTACGGTGAATTTTCGACACGTTTGTACTTCGTATTGCCTAAAGCGTAAATCCACTATGAGCCATCCTCAAATTGAGCCCCGATTTAGGTAGTACGAACCTATGTTTTCAGTGTGAAACTGTTGTGATGGTTCATACACACCGTATGTCGTACACTATTCAGCAAATCCCCTGCTTTAACTCCTCCCGTTCTTTGGCCAATCTCATCAAAGGAAAGTCATATTTTTTTTTTTCTGAATTTTTGTTTTCTTCGAAAATTTATAGTGGGGATAGTTTGTTGAGCCTTAAAAGAACCTCAGAGAAATAACCTGCAGTGGAAGAATTCAATCTCCCGCCAGACACTATCAAGTGGTTCACGGATGGTTCAAAAACAGAGGAGGAAATCACAGTTCAAGCATTTCGAGTGCGACTATCGTGCCCGTTACCTATGAGAATGTTTCCTATTGTCTTTTGAGCAGAGAGCAATGCCATTGAGGTGTGCTCGAAATTTTCCTAGCAAGCCGGTTACCATAAAAAAAAACAATACAGCTAACGTGCAGATGCCACTGAAGCTTCAAATAGAGGCTTCTCTAAATAGGGTTTTCACATACTGGATTCCTGGACAAATTGACATTGCCGGAAATAAAAAGGACTGACGATAAAGCCAGTATGACCTCAGCCATTTAAACGGTGATTACATCAGCAAAATTTGCTCAATTTCCACGTTTTCCCCAAAGATTATATAAATTCTGAATTAATTCCATATGGTAACTCTTTGTTGTTGGGCTGTGAACTACCATTCATCATCATCACCTTTGTGCCGTTACAGCCCAATGTCACGTATCGGTCCTTGGTCGCCTGAATCATTATCCTTCAATTGTCTCGGTGAAGTGACCGCGTCCTCCAATTTCGGGAGCCCACCAGTTGTTCGGCGCCAGTATCGACAGAGTCTTCTCAACGAGCTCTCGGTCTTCCTCGCAGCCATTTTACTTTCCATGGCCAAGTTTCGGATACATTGGTACATTGAAACAAACTCCTGCAAAAATTCATTCTGGTCAGGCGGCCTCAAGGCGGCCGTGGATGTGGCCACACAAACTACTTGTCATCGACGATTTATGACGAAATTGTCCAATTAATTGGTGTTAAATGAAATTATTTCGCGGCTAAAACGGTCAAAATACTATTCTGTGTCGTTAGATTCAACACCCGACGAAGGGCACGTAGACTAACTTACTTTAATTGTAAGGCACATGGAAGGATATACTCCTGTTGAACGATTTTAGACATTTATTCCGAACCAAGGCCATAAAGGTAAAGAAATGTTTGAAGCCTTATGTTAATTTCTAAAAGACAATAATATAGACATTAACGACTGCCGCGGTCAGTCTTACAATAATGCCTCTTCAATGAGCAGCAAGTACACCGGTCTTCAATCGTTGGTATGGTACCTTGTTCTGGACATTCCCTTAATCTTGAAGTGGAAGCTGCTGCTGAGTGAGTGCTTCAGTTCTGTTAGTTTTGTTTGGCTATTTGGAAGAACTATATGTCTATTTCATATCCTCGACAGACAGGTATGACGTTTTAACAAATTGCTTGGGAAACGCATAAACTTGCAAACAAATTCTGGTACCAAAACGGACGACAACTACACGTTGTTCGTGTCGACTAGACGCTACAAAAGCGCTTTTACGAGTACAAGGCTACAAAGAAATTTAAAAAAATATATAGCACTTTTGGCAATTTCTGAGGACGAAGAAAAATCAAGAAAATCACGTTCGAGTGCCTTTAGTTTGAATAAAAAATGTTAAAAATTGAAATGGGGTTGTATACAGTATTTTGGGTTGATAGCGAAATCGCAAAAAAGCGTCCGTTTGCCATCTCTTGAGAGTGTTCAAGCAGAAGAAATTGAATTGACTCCTTCATAAAAATTTCGGATTCAGAGTTTCCTCCCTATCGTGGATCAGTTTGAGTCTTCAATACGGTAAAGGCTTGAGACGCAAAAAGCAGTTGACGCCCGTTTTAGTTTCCTCAACAAGTTGGATGTCCTAATTCCTAAAAAGAGATAATTACATCATACGGTAGAAAATATGTAGTCAAAAAAGCTTGAAAATGAGGTAATGTGATTTTATGTTGTTAATTAAATTGAAATAGACAATCAAATAGGTACATGGTACCGTTAGTCGCGAGACACAAAAACCCGAGATCTTTTCAGACCTACCTTGTTGAGACCTTATGATTTTTCAAAAGTGTAAAAAATGGTCGTTTCCCGCAGTGTTCGATGTGGTAGAGTTTGGTCCCTTGCTAAATTTGACTCTTAGAACCTGTCAAGGTTTTTTAAAATCCAGTCGTGAAGAACATCATCACATACCTTCCGATGGCTTATATAATTACAGTTGAAGAGTAGGTCCAATGAGTTGATTTTCAGTCAAGAGGAGATGGTTCGAATCCTGCTTCAAGCACATGCAGATGTCATATCCCCTCCCTCCGCTAAAAGCTATGTACGCCACTGTTTGGCATTGTCCTTTTAACTAACGTGATTGAGAGCTCTTTCCACAAAACCTCTTTCACTCTGAGCTATTAATATAGTAACGCAATTACACACCATATATTTCTGAACCTGCTGACATATAAGCAACACTTGTTGTTTGACCAACTACTTATCTGGCTTGCATGGCTTATAATAAAGCAACCAACGTGAAAAATCTTACTAAGTGTCGCCATAAACTACACGAGTGAATCCTTTTCTCATAAAAATAATCACCTGCATAGTACGCGTTGCGAGATAATGAAAGACCGAGAAAAGGGACTTAATCTTATATCAGTGTCCTGCTGGTAAACATGCATACGGGCTGTGTAATAAAGAGAAGATACACCAAGTATAGACCTTTTATTTTAGGCAGAAGTTAGTCAAGATGCTTTCGTTTGAAGGGGATTTTATTAATTGCAGTGAAATTTGTGTTCATATTTGGTATTGTGGTGACAGTAGAGAAGGACATTACGTGGAGCGTGGAGCATATGCGTACATTCTATTAGTTCAGTGAATGAACACTCAAAATGGGAGTCTAGTTAGAAATGGCTGTACTACTAAAATGAACAATGGGGTTTTGTTCGAAATAGTAAGAAGTAAGTAAACATACTAAATGTCCCCGGGCTTACGAGGTATGGAAAAGAGAGGGGCGACAAAGAAGTTGTCATTTTTCGGGGTTACGCTTACATCTCGAAAACCGTTCACCATGGCAAAAAAATTTGAAGGAACAAAATTAAAGAGCAAAATTCCCTATAAAAATGTCTTACATATTTTTTTGTATCTTGTATAGTTTAAGAGATACTGAATTAATTTCTTCGCAAAAGTTTTCACAATTTCTAGAAAGATACACATAATAGCTTTTTTTCGTACAGAACAGAGTAGAGCATGTTAAGTGGCAAAAAAACGACCGAAAGCAAATTATGATAGCGAACACGAAAACTGGGCATATCACTGCTGGGAGTGTGTCTTGGTTTAGTTGGAATTCAAATGTCAAGTCAAATTTCAAGAGAAAACCTAAATCCTTAGTAGATATAGAAACGCTGTAGATATACAAGCACTGTAAGCTTCTCAAAATCGCTCATTTTCTAAGAAAAGCATTTTTCATATGTAGGGGAGGTAGGCGTTCTCTTTGCTTGATCATGCCCATTTTCAATACCAACCAACTAGATCATACTACCAACATTTGACCAAAATTTCAAGGCTATAGCTTCATTCTATCGAAAGTTATCGTGCAAACGGACAGACAGACGGACAGACTGGCAGACATACAGACATGGCCAAATCGAATCAGGAGGTGATCCTGATCATTTATATATATACGGAGGTTGCCTTTTATATTTCGGGATTGGACAACCCTAGTGTTGCAATCTGGCAACTGACAGCTCTATCGTAAAGTTTGACATTTTTGAGGTTATACGTACTCAGAACGTTCTGACATACGAGCGTTATTTGTGTTTTTTACAGTAACTTAAAAGATTAATCTCGGCCAAATAATGGAATTCAATCGTGAACATTTTCGTGCGATTATTTTTTACAACTTTCGACGTGGATTAACTCAGCAACAGTGCATGGATGAACTGAATTCATTTTTTGGCGATGAAGCTCCATCAAGGACCAGTGTTTATCGATGGTATGGTGAATTCAATCGAGGTCGTAGTTCACTCGAAGACGAATTTCGTGAAGGTTGTCCAAAATCAGTTGTTCTTCCGGAAACTGTGCTGTGCGCGAACTGATATTGCAAGATCGTCATGTGACCTATCGTGAGATTGAGACAACCTTAGGCATTAGTGGGACCAGCATACATTCAATATTGCATGAACATTTGACTGTCAAAAAAATTTGTTCGCGTTGGATCCCACACAATTTGTCAATCGCTCAAAAAAAGGCTCTTGTCGATTGGTCGAAAGAAATGCTCAAAAAATACGATCGCGGTGCTTCGAAACACGTCTATGACATCGTGACAGGTGATGAATCGTGGATTTACGCGTATGAGCCCGAAAGTAAACAGCAGTCGACTGTATGGGTGTTTCAAGATGAGCCAAACCCAACAAAAGTTGTTCGCGCACGAAGCACTTCCAAGTAAATGGTCGCCTGTTTTATCGGAAAAACGACATGTCGCAACCGTACCACTAGAACAACGCAGAACAGTCAATTCTGAGTGGTACACAACCATTTGTTTGCCAGTTGTCTTCCAAGAAATCAGGAAAACCAACCGCCGAAGACGGATCACTCTTCACCACGACAATGCGAGCTCTCACACATCAGCTCAAACAACTGCATTTCTGAGCACTCAAAACATAGATTTGATGGGTCATCCGCCGTATAGTCCTGACTTGGCACCGAATGACTTCCTTTTATTCCCGTACGTAAAAAACAAACTGAGAGGTCAATGTTTTTCAACACCTGAAGAAGCGGTTGCTGCGTTCAGAATGCATGTTTTGGAGACACCTCAATCAGAGTGGCAAAAGTGCTTTGACAATTGGTTCAAACGCATGCAAAAGTGTATAGATCTTCATGGGGAATTTTTGAAAAACAATAAAGCGATTTTCAATGATTAATATTTGTTTTCGTTCTCTAATCCCGAAATATAAAAGGCAACCCTCGTATACGTTGCTATATTAATGAAGGCTCCGGAGTTATAGCAGTGTATTTAAAAATATCAGGATCATCTCCTGATTCGATTTAGCCATGTCTGTCTGTCTGTCCGTCTGCCTGTCTTGTCGTCTGTCCGTCTGTCTGTCTGTCTGTCCGTTCACATGATAACTTTCGATAGAATGAAGCTAGCGACTTGAAAAATTCGACAAATATTTGTATGTAGAATGGGTTAGTTAATTGATTTTGAGAATGGTAAAGATCCTCCCGAATGACTCTATAAAGTGGCCATATAGGAAGCTCACTTTTAATGCATATGGTCGTAGCCAATTGGTACTTTTGGTATCACTACTAGGTCTGTACAAGTCTAGGGAATATACGCTTCGGACTCCAGGCCGTTTCCTTTTATCTTTTTTGTCATTCATTTGAGAAAAAAAATTGCCAAGCAAAAAGTAACAGATAATAAAATTTTCCAAAAATGAGCACACTATTCCATATTGTATCTTGAACTGGTTCAAAGTTAGACCGATTTCAAAAATTTTGTTTAAATTAGGAGATTTACTGTTATTAAACAATCGTACACAAATGTTATTCGACAAGGAGGTGGGAAAAGTAGAGTGTGCGAATAGGCGCAGATCGCGGTAACTCTTTGAATTCTTGTTTGGCAGGTGTAGGGTGCCTTCAATTGTCAAGTGCGAAGGTGTGAAGAGAGAGAGAGAGAGAGGTGTGAGAATTATCCAAAAAAGGCAAGCCACTTGACTTATTCGATAGAAAACCAGTAAATCAGTAACCAGTCACCGTAGATACCTCAACTTGGTATCAAACTATTCAGTTTTTAGTCCTTAGCAATCACATTTTTCAATAAACAAAACTTGATGTAAGGAATTGAAAAGTAATCAAAAAAGTGTCCAAATTCACATGAAACTCGTTCAGACATAATCCCATTAAAACCATCTTTTCTGCTCACTCGATTTTCTTCGCACGACAGTTGAAATTGGGGAACATAACTCATGGCTGGTCGTATCGGTCCTTGGTATTAACCGCCGTATGCCATGTTAGCGCAACTTTGAACAATATCAGCAACACGTCGATGTATGTTGCAGGTCACCGGAGGTGTGCCAATCGATTTACATGACAATCGTTGCACAAGGAGACATCGTTGATAAATTTGGGTACACCTCAATTTGCATACTTCGTCACATGCTGCCGTTGTTTTGAAGCATAAGGAATCGCGAGGCTTATAGTCCGACCAGTATCTTTCAACATTGTCTTCTCCACATATGGAGTTGTTCACATACGTATGGGACTCCTCTTTCGACTTGCATGTGTGGTTTGCTTTTATCAGCGCAATCTAATCAGGAAAAAGGCACTTCGTATGCATACAAGCTTCAGAATACCACAATTGCCTGCCTGGCTACACAAATTGTGCAACTCGACCGCTTCCCGACCAATATATCGCCACGATACGCTCGAATGGGGCCCCATGGAGCAGCACCGGCTCATGCTGGCTTTGCCATGCTGTTATCAGGACATCACTTTGAAGATTTGAAATTCAAATTGGTCGCATTGTAAATCGGTGAATGTGCTGGCTGCTGTCTGTCTGTCCGCATGCTGTAAATCCAACGAAAACGGCCAAGAGATTTATACTTCCTATTTTCTCATGAATGTAGAGTATGTATAGTCGCCGCGACAGGGAACTGCGAGGTAGCTCGGGGTCCGACCGGGAGCCTCGAATGGAAACGCAAGCGCATCGTATCGTCTCCCCACGACACTACCTTGAAGGCGTGCTGGGGGACTGGCCGGATAAAAAAAGTATCCTCCAGTCGGGCACTCCATAAGTTTTATCTGCAGGAAGCTTTCCTTCCATTGCTGGATAAATCATCTTCAGTTCGCGGTTGGTCACCTCGCGAGCGTATGAAAGATTGCGCCTTCGAACCACTTGGGCCAATCTTTACAGTTTTTCCTAGGCGCTTTGATTGTTGTTTTTCTCCTGGCATGGCGTGGGCAACTCTGTAGTCTTTTTCCAAAGTTGTAAGGTGGAATCGGGTTGAAACGAGCCGTTCACATTTAAAGGTGATGTGATGGAAGAAACGTTTTGCCATAAAATCGATATACTTACTGTCTGACGGCGTGGGAACCGAAAGAAGAAGTTGAGACGGTAGTTGCGCTGCTCAATGCAAACGCAAAGACGCTACAGAGTTAGGCATTGTGGTGACAAAGTCATAACTTCTTAGGTACATCTTACCAAGTATGTAATACAGTAATCCCTTAACATTTGCGGGGGTTAAGGACCAGAAAACTTCCGTGAATGTTAAATCCGCGAATGTTAAGCCTATCTTCCTGTGTTATAAGGGGGGTTACGTTTCATAACCGCAAAAATAAAAAATAAAAATGCAGAGGTAAAGGTACTTTAATGATTCCAAAAATATTTACATGTTTTGTGATGTTGACGGTAAGAAATAATTGGTAATCCTTTTCTGTTGCGCCGAATAATTAATTTCCTTAAGAATTTCCACGTATGGACTTGCGGCGGCCTCGACATCCCTTTTAAATTTCAAACTTCGATTAAGAGACGGATCCAAATCCAAAGCTTTTTGAACAAGCTGGTCCTTCAGGCTTAAAATTTACCTGAGCTGTTTTGAAGAAAATTTTTTTCTTATGTAGAAAAAAATGTTCATAAGTAAAAACGAATAAAAAAATCAAAACTTGCGACAAGTCTTACAAGCGTCTTCGGGGTCCTCTTCTTCGCATTCAACTTCATCGGATTCCTTAGTTTCCGCTTCTTTTTGCTGTAAGAGTTCTTCCTCCGATAATTCTTTATCATGAGAATTTAACAAGTCCTTAATTTCGTCTTGACCCATGTCGTCAAATCCTTCACCTCCGATCAGATGCGCCAACTGGACGATTTCCTCCGCTTCATCTTCTACTGGTGGAACGTTATTATCCTTTTCCACCACTTGTGGCCAGATATTTCTCCAGCATGCATTCATTGAGCTAGACTTCATTTCCTGTCAAGACGCATCGATATCAGCAATGCAGTGGGCAATGTTAAATTTTTTCCAACAAGAAGTTACAGTTTCGTTAGAGTTGGACTATATTGAATTTAAAATTCGTTTAAAACTGTGTTTGGTCTAGTATGCCTTAAATGCGGCAATCACTCCCTGATCAAGTGGTTGTAATCATGACGTCGTGTTTGGGGGCAAAAAAACGACCTCCACATTCGGATCAGCTCCGATTAAACTGGAAGGATGGCCAGGGGCATTGTTGATGAGTAGAAGCACTTTGAAAGCAAGATTTTGTGAGGCAAGATATGCTTTCACTTGACTTATAAAGCACGAATGAAACCATTCTTGAAATAAGGCACCAGTGACCCAAGCCTTACTATTAGCTCTAAAAAAAAAACTGGTAGCTGGTCTTTGTCTTTTCCTTGCAGCGCTCTGGGATTTTGGGATCAATAAATGAACATAGGCTTTACCTTAAAATCTCCTGAAGCATTTGCGCATAACAACAAAGAAACACGATCTTTGGCTGCCTTGAATCCAGGAGCTGCAATTTCTGACTTTGAAAAAAAAACGTTCGGTTCGGCATCTTCTTCCAAAATATCCCCTTTTCGTCTGCATTAAACACTTGCTGGGGAGCGTATCCTTTTGCTTCGATAATTTCTTGAAGAGTAGTCGGAAATATTTTCGCTGCTTCGTGATCGGCGGAAGCCGATTCCCCAACTAATTTGATATTATGAAGGTTATGTCGTTTTTTGAAATTCTCAAACCAACCTTTGCTCGCTTGAAATTCGTACATGGAATGAGAATTTTCGTTAATTCTATCATACAATTTTTTGGCCTTTGCTCTTATTAGAGCTGAGCTTAAGGGCACTCTCTTTTGTGACATGTCTTCCATCCATATTCCTAAAGCATGTTCGGTATCCTCGAGCACCTTGTTCCGAATTTGAGACACTCTTTTTGATGAACCTGCCGAAGTTGTTGCCACGCTGTCCCTTATAGACTTTTCTTTACTCTTAATAGAGCGAACCGTAGACTCATTGATTTCAAAAAACGGCCGACAGAAGCAAAGCTTTCCCCCGCGCGTAACTTGTCTAAAATTTTAATTTTTTCACTAAGTCTTTGGTGTAAAGGGAAGCCTAATTGTTTTGCGATTTGTTATGGTGCACAACCCAATTTCTGCAGATTACTACTTATACGAATATTTATTCCTATTCGTAATTTATCTTAAATAAATAAATAAACTAGCTCCCTATATACGGCTCGCAGAGCTCTGAAACTGCTCGCGAGCAGCTCCGGAGCTGCTCGGTTTGGAGTCTGCACCTGCTGAACGCTACTTCACCAGCTGACAAATCGACCAGCTGTAAGCTGACGATGACAATTTTAGACGTCAAGTGCCGAAAAGTGGAAAATACATGAATCCCACGCTGTTCATGATGAAAATCCCAAAAAAAACGAGAAAACAAAACAGAAACGGCGAAAACACCAAGAAAACACAACCTAAACACAACAAACCCAATTTGACAACTGTCAAAAGTCGAAACTCGCAACATGAGCGTGAGGTTGAAAAGAAGAAGAAGAACCTGAGCACTGATTAGTGAGCAGAAATATTTCTTGTTCGGTGAAATTTGATCATGCTCACCCGAGCAGAAGTTGCTCGGTCACTTCTGAACCCGCTCGTTCTGAACATGTTCGCTGAGCGGAAGTTGCTCAGTTCCTTCTGAACGCACACAATGTGGGCAAGAACCTCGCGCTTGGAGTTTATCTATTAGAGCTTGCGCCCACAGCAAACTTTTTAGTTCGCGGAAAAACGAAATAGTTTAGTCAGAAAAATGGAACACACGGCGGTTTATGAGACCGCGCACACAGCAAACTAAGCCATTTAGTAATCGCTGTGTGCGCGGTCTCATAAAACACCGTGTGTTCTATTTTCCTGACTAAACTATTTAGTATTTCTGCGAACTAAAAAGTTTACCGTGGGCACGAGCGCTTATTGAGATCAATAAATTGTTTTCCTTAAAAACCGCACGAAAACAGTTTTCAAGCAAAATTGTTTACTCAAGTGTTTCTTTTCTACCGCGAGTAACCAAGACCGGGGTCCCGCAAATGTTAAATTTGTCCTCATTTTTTCAACCGCAAATAATGAAAACCGCGAATGATAAACCCGCGAATGTTAAGGGATTACTGTACACTGAAACTGAATACATCAACGAGTTCACATAATGGACATTGTTTGCCATGGAGAATTATGGCTTGGTCGGATGTGTGCACTGTGCAGGCATCTTGAGTTCTGGTTGGAGGTGAAGAGCGGAGCCTTATCGATTTATTTCAAATGCACATAGTTGGGTAGTATGTGAAAATGTAATTGCAATGCTAATAGACCCATGTGAAACTGAATAATGCTAATTCAGTCGGACAATTTCAAAGCAAAAGCCATAAAAAAAATTTTTTTTCAGCAGTTGACGATATGATTGAATTTATTTATACATAGAATTCTGTAGCACAGTCATCATCATCGTGGCGCGACAGCCCGACGTCGGGCCTTGGCCGCCTGAAATAAGCACAGTAGTAGTATAGTTTTATTTGAATGAATTGCTTCTAATCTCTAAATAATAAATTATCTATTGGGTTGTCCGGAAAGTCATTTCGTGCATTTTCATGATTTTCAAACTTCCTTTATTAATACAAGCAACAAACATTAATCAATTATATATTGGCCATTTTGTTCGATGACCTTTTGCCATCTTTTAGTCAGCTGCATAATGCCACGCTCGAAGAAAGTGTGGTCTTTAGAAGCCCAAAACTGAATCAACTCATTTTTGACAGCCTCATCCGAGACGAATGTTTTTCCATTTATAAATGGTCCTCCAGTGAACGGAATAAGTAGTAATCTGATGGTGCAAGGTCAGGGCTATACGGTAGATGAGGCATCACTTCCCAGCCTAAGGCCAATAATTTTTTACGAGTGTCCAAAGATGTATGGGGTCTGGCGTTGCCTTGATGGAAGATGACACCCTTACGATTTGCCAGTTGTGGTCGTTTCTCCTTGATTTCTTTGTCCAATTTCGCAAGCAGGCGACAGTACACATCTGAATTGATAGTTTGGTTCCTTTGGAGCAGCTCAAAATAAACAACACCTTGGAAATCCCACCAAACAGACAGCATAACCTTCTTTTGATAGATATCTGCTTTTGATGTCGATTGTGCAGGTTCATCTCGCTTGCCCCAAGATCGTTTTCGCACAACGTTGTCGTAAACAACCCACTTTTCATCGCTCGTTACGAATCGCTTCACAAATGGGTCGATTTTGTTACGTTTCAGCAGAAAATCGCAAACGTTAATTCGTTTGGTGAGGTGAATTTCCTTCAATTCGTGGGAACCCAAATATCGAGCTCCTGTAAATGTTCGTGAACGGTTGATTTTAATAAGTTGAGTTTCTCCACTATCTCCCGTGTCGTAGTGCACCGGTTAGCTTCGATCATTGCCTTTATTTTGTCGTCATCGACAGCTGTTGGACGGTGCATCACTGACATCGAAATTTCCGGAACGAAAACGAGCGAACCAATTCTGGCATTGGCGTTCTGTTAATGAGTCTTCACCATAAACATCATACAGCTTTTTCCGCGCTTGCACTGCGTTTTTGCCTTTTCGGTAGTAAAAAAGCAAAACATGTCGAAAATGTTCACTTTTATTTTCAATTTTCAAGTCGATGCCAAGTAAAGGACCACCAATTTGTGACTGATTATAGCTTGAAATGTCAGCTGTCAAATGGAAAAAAAAAATAAATCTTGGCTAACGCCACCATAAGTTTTTTTTTTTCAATAACATCGCCATCCCTTGAAAGGTAGCGAAATTACTTTCCGGACAACCCAATAGATTACATGAGTTCTGTTGTTCTAGACTTGTGGATAAAATTATGTAGGTGAAAATTTATCTCACTGTTTCTATTGAACACCTTTTCGTTTTTGGAAAGCGTACCATCATCAACCGCCTTTAATTTTAAACAAAACTCCTTCGAAAATATTCTAATCGCTTTCACATCCAAAAATACCCAAACCCAGCAGTGGTTGTAGTTTACTAACGCTTCTGACTATCCAGAAGTTCAGAATTGAACCCCTTGAACTACAAGCTTCAAGCTATGGTCACTTATGGCTTTCATATCTTACTAAAATACTTACTACTACAACTACTTACTAGAACACACTAATTTGGAGAACCTGAAAAATTCCTGGTGAAAGAAGTTCAGAATTTTTCATATGAAGTACGAGTACATATTTGCTGAAAAATGACGGGACTTGGGCCTCTTCGAGTCAGGAGATGATCGACGTCTTGCTCGACACACATTTCCCTGACAGCTCTACCCTTAGGTCGCCACACATGATCGCGCAGAACCACGACCGAACTTCCATCGAACCATCAAATACCATGAACGGTATGGGAATGGAGAGATTTTTTTTTATTGAGTTTGACGTAGTTCGATGCAAGCTCGCAACCAAAATGATTATCGTGTGTGGCGACCTTTTATTCCGCTTTGTAACGCTCCTTCAGTTGAAGTTGCTCCATGTGACTTCACATCAATACTTTCGAAAGAGAAGATTGTATGAGATATTAACATTTTTGACTCTTTCAAGTTCGCGGGTCCAGATCCGGGTGGGGTCATTCCTGCAGACTTGCAGTTCATGATATACATGGTGTATCCATGGATCGAGTCTATTTTCAGGGGCTGCCTTGAACTAGTATAAATACCTCGAATATGGATGGATGTAAGAGTAGTGTTCATCCTGAAAACGGGAAAAAGTTCACACGCACGGCCGAAGGATTTCATACCCATCAGCTTTTCTGATGAAGGTGATGCACAGATTGATTGATACTTACCTACGTAGTGTGTGTTAATTGCCTTGACCCCTCCAGGGGCATGGGCGCGTCAACATCTCTAGTACTTCTATGCCTTGTTGACGTTTCGATAGCAGATCTAATTTTCGGAAGTACAGTTACTAAAATAGCATGCACCTCCTACCTGCGTAGTACTATTCCCAAACTTTTGTTGTCTACTCCCCAGGACGCCTACTGGAAGCGAAGATCCATTGATACGGCACTACAATCTCTGGTAGGTCATATCGAAAAGTCTCTGGCGCACAAGGAGTACACGCTGGTCGTCTTCCTTGACATCGAAGGTGCATTCAACAACATTAAACCTGGATCTAGCACTCTCAAGTCTGGGTGTACACTGTACAGTGTACACGACTCACTCTGCAAGCTTATTAGCATTCTATTTACTTACATCGAAGATCATCTGCACAAATCTGGGCACATTGTCTGCACGTAGGCATGTGAACAGGGGAACCTCTCAAGGTGGTGTTCTCTCTACTCTTCTTGGGAATTTGGCGGTCTACAGACTGCTTCTGGACCTGGAAAAGTTGGGATGTAAAATCACCGCATACGCGGATGATATTGTCATCTCGGGTAAGTTCTCCTGTGTCCTGTGATTTAATGTAGGAAGCACTTAATATTTTGGTGAACTGGGCTGATGAGGTTAGGGTTAGTGTGAATCCGACCAAAACAGAACTTGTTCTTTTTACTGGAAGATATAAGGAACCTTCGTTTGAGCCACCATTGATTGCAGAGACACGGCTTGTCCTCACCAACAAAGCAAAATTCCTGGGTCTTATCCTGGATAAGAAGTTATGCTGGAAACCTAACATTATGGAACGTGTGACAAAGGCAACAGTCGCTCTGTATCCGTCAAAAATAGCTATAGGTAAGAAATGGGGCTTACGACCGAAGGTTGTCTTTTGGCTTTATACATCGGTCTTGCGCCCTGTACTCATGCATGGGGTCGTCGTCTGGTGGGTGGCACTAAACATTACTCAATTGCCCTAACCCCTTGTGCGGCATAGCACGTCAACTCTTCCATGTGGCCCAGTTAACGTTTCATTGACATAAACTAGTTTCGGAGCACTCGCTTGCCAGCATGCACCTCCACCACCTTCTAGGATCATATTGAAAAATGTTCAAAGACTAGCATTTGTTTCCATCACGGGAGCTCCTAGAGCCACTCCCACTGCCGCCCTTGAAACTATGCTAAATTTTATTCCTTTGGACATTTCTGGACATCTACTCTTCGAAAGTGCAGTTGTTTGCATGCACCTCCTATCCGCGCCATATTTACACTGAGAGGCTCGGAGCACTGTGAGAGTTTTGTTAGGACCCACAGGCAGTTTTTGATCACGCTGAGATTTGAGCTCCGAGCTTTAGATTACTATCGAAGAGCAGTGACTGAACAACCACAGCCACCCACCGCAATCGGTGATTAAATCACTCGACGCAACAGTGGCCAGCTCGAAGATTATATTGAACTCTAAGAATTCAATAAGAGATGAGAATTTTTTTCAGTATTACCCTGTATTGGATTCCTGGCCATAGTTGGCCCGTGGAGGCCCAAGCAATATGGTAAGCGATAGATTCCGTAGTTTAGGAATGCCCCTGGTAATTGTAAACTGCTGCTACGACTGACCGAGCAAACACTAGGTGGAGTATTGGCAGTACATGCTTTGTAACCAGGCAAATATGGCCTGGACTGAACCCTTACCGCTATTCTGGATTGCTGCTCTCGGATAGGAGGCACATTAGGAATGTTGTGGCCATTGCCTTATTGGAGAACATGCCCGAAGGCTTCGAGTCCCACACGCAACTTCATTTTACGATCATTCAAAACGATCCGATGCACTTGCTTTACGATTTCCGCATTCATGGCTTTCCAAAACGAGGTGTTCTCGAAAGAGCAGATGTAGGATAAGATTTCTGCAACCATTGCAATGATTGCTCAGCAGTTTTTCCCAACAAAACACAATGTTTTATAAAGATGCGATATTTCTGTTTTTCCATTTTGTTTACGAAGGCGAAAGTAGCGTCACTCAAACGAATGTAGCTTGTAAACGAATGGACGAAATGTCATGAAACTTAATACATAAACTAGTGATAGATGAGCCTCTCGAAATGAGTCGCGTTCGTTTTTTAGTGGTGCCACCTATTGAAAAATCCCGGGACTTTTCAGCCCATGTAGTAAAAGTTCATTAAACGTTTTCCCATAAAAATTGTCGAAATGCGCGTGATCATAAATTTAATTTTAAACCATCAAAATTCTGCAAAAAAAAGAAATGTTAATAGCCCGTCAAAATTTCCAAGAATCTCCTCTTCTCAAAACACTAAGAAAATATATAGTTGCTATAAATCCCAACACCGCCAAAATAAAATAATAAATAACTGGCGCAACAGTTTTATCGAAAACTACCGCAATCAGTAGGAATGGAACCGGGGCCCAGTGCATAGAAGGCGAACGTGCTAACCATATAGTCTCCGTGTGAAGGGTCCGAATCGCCAAACTTCCACTTACACCGAATTCTTAAAGTTTCCCAAATGATTTTTTTTTAACAAAACGTCTTTTCTTCATTCAATTACGTCACCAACTTCCCCTTATACTGTAATCTACAAACGGTACCATATCAGAGCTTGAAGCCCCCTTCCTCCATTTCTACTCTGATTGAACGACGACACGCCGCTTTTAATATTTCCGCAGTTTAATCAATTTTTCCTTTCGGCCACTTCATTTCGACGGCAGATTCATTCCCCCGTGAAGAAATAAAAATTAACGCTGCGGTGATGTTCTAATGCGTTTATCCTGCTATACGAAGGACGTCCCCACGTAATTGCCACTGATGCCAAAAGACAGAGCAAGGCTAATTGTTGAACGAAAGAACAACTTCAGGGTGGCGTATAAGGCAGAGCAGAGAGTATCATCCACTCGTGAGCTCAGCAGGAATACAAGAAGCGCAAAAAAATCGTGCCAAAGGAAGAAGATTAGTTAGCTGTAGCTGAAGGTGGAGATAACTGCGGATGGGAGAAGATGAATAGATGGATGGATGGTTGGATAGATACCTGATCTCTCTGTTGCCACTCGTAAATCCATTTTCTGCTTTAAAAAGGTAAAAAGATTGCCACTTGTGTTAATCACCGAAAAGAACTGATTCGTTAGAATGGCAAATAAGTTTAAAACAGCAGACTTTGAAGTTTTTTTTCTCTCGGTACACGGCCGCTCTTTAGCCAAAGGAGCAAATTAAAATCAACGAGCCACGATAGCAATGAAGAGGAGAGGACGAGACAGATAAGTGTACACGAAAGATTTTTTTTAGTGAACATCTACTTGACAGCTTCCTGAGGAAGAATGAAGTGTGCATAGGTATGAAGGTGAATTGATGTGGGGATCATATGACATGTCATTTGGACATTTCAATGATTAAAATTTAATGAAATTTTAAAGCGTGTTTTAGCGAAGGTTGTCGTGGAGGAAACTGATTTTATGAATACCCATACCTTCAATTCGGTGAATTCGATTTTCTTGAAAATAGCACGAGCTTATTACTGGAGAGGTTTACGTTTTTTTTACTTAGTTGTCAATATTATACTCCGTAGAAAATTAATAATACATAATAAATTTCTCCTATCCGCCTAGATTCTTAGATTGACTTGGTAGTCGCACGGCGGATTGAAACTATGGCTTTTTATTACTTGTAATTGCCTCGACCTTTTCAGGGACATGCAGACGCGTAGCTAAGGGAGGGTGGAGAGGCGGGACGTTACCTCGGGCGCAACAGCTAGGGGGTGCCAAAATCTATCCTCAGACTAAACCCATTCTTCCCTTGTGCTTCAATATTTAAAGAAAATGAAACATAAAATATTTTTTCAAAATGATGCCTAGACAATAATATTAAACATTTTACAAAAAAAAAATTGTTGATCAATGGGCAAAAATGTATGAAGATTCCAAATTTCCACCACAAATGGGACTTACCTTACTGAATATTACACTAAATATGCAGTAACTTTTACTATGGCAGGAAAAAATAAGGTAACTCTAAAAATTTATAGCTAAAAAAAACTTTTTTTGAGTTTTTAATTTTTAATTTTTGTTTCTTTTCTTTTTATTAGAAAACCCACTATTCTATTTCTGCTTAAAGATTGGACGACCCCACTCCCCATTTTAGTGCCTCCAGCTCCCCTCTCTACATAATTTTTTTCCTGAATACCAGTGCAACGTCTCTGAGTTTTGGCTCATGGGTTAACTTCGTGATGTTACCATTGCATATTAATCTCGTTCAACATTATATAGTTTTATATATATAGGTATATATAGTTTTCCATGAATACTTACCTGACAATCCGAATTATTTGAATGTACTCAGTAGTTTTATGCCACCGAAGCGATCACAACTCTTAAGTTGTGGTTAGATAAGGTAGGACTGGAGTTAGCTGAGCAAAAGACGGAAGCCGTTCTCATCAGTAACCGAAGAAAAAAGAACACTTCGCCGATCAGAGTCGGAAACACCATCATTATTTCCAAGCGAGCAATTAAGTACCTGGGGGTGATGATTGACGAAGCCAACATTTGGAGAGCACCTCAAGTACATATGCAAGAAGGCGGCTAATGTTTGTTACTGTGGCTTTGGCAAGGATGATGCCTAATGTGGGAGGACCACGACCGAGTAGAAGACTTTTATTATCTAGAGTGATCACGTCTATACTTCTGTATGCATCAAGTTTGGATCGATGCGCTTCGTCACGCCTGTAACAGTCGAAGAATCAACTGTTTATCGAAGGAACGCATTGAGAGTATGCTGTGCATACCAAACAATAATAGATGAGGCTGCCTACGTTGTATCAAGTATGATCCCCATAGATATTCTAGCAGACGAAATGGACCGATTGCACAAAGGTCGATGTTTGGAGCCACCGAGCGTATAATATCATATCGTTATAACGAGAAAGGTGCAAGTCTCTGAGGAAATGGCAACAGCGGTGGGATGAAACTCCGAAGGTAAGCTGGACACATATATTTATCCCGCAAATCGAATTGTGACTAAACCGCAAACATGGAGAGGTGAACCACTATCTAACACAGTTTCTTACTGAACATGGCGGATATAGGAAGTATATAGCTGTAATACAGAAAGGTAGTTCCGTAGGGAGAATGGTGGAGAAAGAGGTTTGAAGGTTTTACTGGGTAAGTAGTCGCACACTGACAATGAAAGTCCTATGTCGCTGCTGTACAATTGACACTAGTTGTCGGCAATGTCTCCTGAACAATGAGATTTCCCCCCTCTATAATAAAAAAAAGCAGTTCCCGGGTTGTTATCCAATAATTCTTGAAGCAACTGGTCACCAGTGCAGAAAAGGAAACCTCTTTGGGATTCTAGTACACTCCTAAATGCGAAAGAGACAGAAAATTGTGTTATACTGTAAAACACTACCCACGGCAACTGTGACGCTCATCTTTTCTTTACACTAGTTAATAATCATTCTCTTCAATACCAAAGAAGTTAAGCAAAAAAAAATTCTTCCAGCTATAACTTTTTACAGTTATATTACTTTTACACTATACCCAGATTACTTCATCAGCGGCGTAATCTGGGTGTGGTGAGTTCGAAATTGTCATTTGACAACAACTTTACAGTCACTTTTTGAGGCACTTCTGGGAGTTTCCGGTGAATTCACCGGCCTAAGGATTAGCCCAGGGTAGTGCTGCACCATTCACATTAGCCAAATTGCCGACAAACTAATGAAAAATGCGAAATTTCTCATTTCGCACTTTCATAACCACACTTATGCCTCGCGCACTTTCGAGCAGTTCATTATGGTCGGTACTTCACGGCACCTTGCGTTTTTTTCACTCTCACATGGCACTGACAAGCACTACTTTGAATTGCACTTAAAATCGCGACACTAAACTCACTTTTACGCACGAAAATCGCTAAATTTTTCAAAGTCGACGCGTTCTTCGCTTTGTTTACATATGGTTCACTGCTTGCTATGACGTCATTGTTTTGCCAGTCCGGTAGAAATGTCAGTGGTTCACCATGGCGTCGTGTTCATGAATTGTACCTCCTGGTGCGACTTCCACATTTGCCATCATTACCTTGTATGTATGTATGGGTTGCCATTCTGGGGTGGGCAGCCCCACATTTTTTTTTCTTTTTTGACTTCAGATTCGGAATCAGCGCCCCTAAATTACCATGTAGTTCGACCCAGCCCGATCGGACGAGTATTTCCCCATGAAAACAGGGTTGCCATTCTGGGGGTGGGCAACCCCAAATTTATTTTTCTTGTTTGACTTCAGATTCAGAATCAGCGACCGAAAATTACCCTGTAGTTCGAACCAGCCCGATCAGACGAGTATTTTCCCATGAAAACAGCCAGGTCGGACGAGTGCTTCCCATCACAACTATCGTCACATGAAACATACTCGCGCAACGTTCACATTAGGCGAAAGCGGAGACTGAGTCTCATGTAGTTGCGCACGAGGAACTCATTGCGAGCCACCGGGTGCGTCACTCTGCGAGTTCCACGCTCAAGATTAGTTTCGGGTGAACAAATTCACACAACGCGCAATTTTTCTTCGCGAAACAGTTGTGCGAGAGGTTTCGCTAAATCTAACGAACCTTAAAGAAGGTCACTGCTCACCTCGTTGACAAAGCAGTGGCATACACTGCTGGTTACTAAAACACAGGGACAGAATTCAGTTATAATAAGTTCCTTACCTTATATTCTAATCCCTTAAAAAAATTTCAAAATTAATTAAACCGTCGTAATATATACGAAGCATTTGCATAAGAACATCGCTCATTTATCTCGTTGCACTCTCCATTCAGCGAAGTAATTCACGAGAAAAGCAATAAAAAATTCAAATGAATCAACCAAGCTATCCGTCGCCTGATATCCTTTGTCCAAGGACTAACAAGGACCATGTACCCATCTCTCGCTACATTTCAATCAACAATCGTCACTGGTAAATCAAATGAATCTCGGCCTTTTTACAAATTGCATTTTTAAAACTCGCAAACGCTCTTCCAAACAACCACCACACATACTCATACACGGGTGGATTGCCAACAAAAAGTGTAACCAAAGTGTACAAATAATTAATTTTCCAGTTCGTTACCTTCTGGTTTGAATGCAACTAACCATGATAAAGCCACAAGTTTGATTTCATTTTAATAATTGGCGCGAAACCGTAAAAAGTTTAAACAAAAATATGGAAATGATTGTATGCGGTGTTATCCGCAATGTGATTCTCCGAGGATGGGGCGACGACGACGTGTATCCCTTTGGAAGGATGTCGTGGAGAGGAATTGAAAAACTTTGTCACTTGATGCGGTGACTGTCGAATCTCACCTTCCATCCCCAATTGAAAAATCGCCGGATCATCGTGTCGACAGTCATCTTCTCGAGATGTTTCGAATAGTGGGTATGTGTAGTATGTGTGGTGGCACATTGATTCGTTTTTCAACCCTCATACATCTCGTCGTTAACGACCCTTTTAAAGTAACATCGGAAGGATACACTTGTCTACATGATGGTCCATGGGCTTCCTATTGCGGGATCGTCACTCATGTAGGGCATGTTTTCATCAAATTCCTTGTTGCCATTCCGTCTTCCCTTCCCCGATGCGATTATAGTGTTGATAAAATGACCCACTTTGCAAGCAATCGAGGGTGCGTTTAACCCAAATTTGAAAAACGGGGATCCTCCGTAATCCGGGGGAGGCACTAACGAGCCGAGAGTGTGCGACATGTGTTAAACGACTGTTATGAATAGGTCATTAATTACCGATTACGTGTATAGTAGTTCGTAGTCGTGACGTTACGACACTTGTACTTTCTCCTATTGCCGGATCTGATTTGTGTAAACATTTGAAAGTAATTAAAATTTACGAAATTTGCTCTAATTTGTATGTGTAACAGACGGTGGGTTGATGAGGTTAGGCGTGAGAAGGGATTAATTTCTGTCTGGATTTGGTTTTTGAGTATTTAATCAAAGTGCGTGCAACATGTTCCAGTACCACTTAATGGTTAAACTTACATACTTCATTTGACCGCAAAGAGAGAATGTTTTTGGAATAGAATACTCCATTGAATTGCACTAGAAGTGGTATGGTGATAAGGGTAGGTGGGGCGTTGAACCGAAAAGGATAACTTTGGTTGAAAAATAAATTAATAAATAAAAATAAACTAATAAATGAAATAAATAGTAAAATTAGTTAGTTGTCTAACTCTTCTGCGGCTTTACGCCTTGGGTTATATTTATTATTTCAAATACATACCAGAAGCAGGGCCAGGGGTAACAACGTTTTGATTATTCCGGTGTATTCTTCCGTCTGTTCGTAGGTTCGAATCTTGCCGTGGAAGCTCTATTTGCCGATTGAATTAAAATTGTGCAATGATTCTCCGATGAATAATTTGTTTAAACCGTTTTATAGTATCCATTCAGAATATTTTGAAATTTAGCAATAGGTGTAAAAACAACATCCGCGCAGAAGGTATTTTATTTATACTGAAAAAACGCCATAATCGCACGCTGTGTCGTATGTTAGTGACATAGCCAGGATTTTGATTTGGAGAGAGTCGACACAATCGATACCAGAAATATTGTTGAGGGCGGTCCCATTTATTAGGGCCTCTTTCTAGCAACGAAAAGCAACAATAAATAGATAGATTGGAGATAGGCTGTGGGCTGGCCCACTAGCACTGCAGCCTGATCGTCTATTGTGCTGTAGCCCTATGTCTACTTACAGGACTAGGCCTGCCGATCAAGCTTAGTCGTACTAATGAAGTTACTTAAATCTTTAATTGAGAGTGCAGAAACTTTATCTGATTCAAGAAAAGCGCACCCAAAACATTCGATGCGAAAGCGGGCGAGGGCCTTACACTCCCAGAGTATATGTTGCGAAATCTCGTCTTCTTCATGACAGAAACGACAAGTTGAATCTGGGGCCAAACCCAATGTTGATAAATTATATCTTAAGTTTGAATGACCTGACAGAAGTCCGCAAATGTTTCTTACAGTAAGTCGACTCATACTGAGTAGTAGTGAAGATCGTTTTTGTGAGTATCCAGCAATAAACTTTGCTTGTCTCAGACCCGGAAGACCGTCCCAATACGCTGCGGCCTCAACTCGATTCTCTCCAATATTCTAATACATATTTTTACGCTGCATACGCTGCACAGGGGAATCCCACAGAACGGGTCTGGTCCATGAAGAGATATGTATAGACGATGCCAACAGCGTGGTCATTACTATCAATGCCTGCGTTCACGTTTTTGAGCGTTTCGGTTATTCAGCAATTCAAATGCATGTAAACAGACAAATCAGTGATTTTTTCCGTTTACATGCATTTCAATTGCTGAATAACCGAAACGCTCAAAAACGTGAACGCAGGCAATGTCAACATGCCCCGGGACCCAGTATAGCGTCACTGTCACTGTGTCACTTGAGTATCCCAGTTCTTGGGGTATTTACTGGCAGCTCCATACTAGTTTTGAATTGACGGCACAATAAGTGGGCGCCTTGATGGCTGCCTGACTATCAGAAGAGATTGCTATGAGCCTATTACAGTACCCAGCAGCTCTGCAAAGCAGAGCACAGGCTTCTGTGGCGTGTATTTCTGCTTGAAAGACTAGGAAATCCTCCCATAGGGATGAAGTTGGGGCCCACAAGGCCCGCCCCAGTGCTCTCCTCTGCCTAAGATCCATCATTAGACCATCCGTAAATCATTTTATGGTGTCGGTGTAATTCTAACTAATTGTCTTCCCAATCCTCTCTACTCCAGATTAACGCGGAGTATGAATGGTCGAAGATTAATTTCTTTACTAAATTGGCTGGCATTCTGGCTTCAATGCTCGCACTGCTCCAAAGTTCTTGTGCTGGACTAAGCTTGATGTTGCAGTTGCCTGCACCAAGTCTTGCAAATGATTCTTGCTTCTGCATGGATGTGCAATGGGGACAAATTCATCAAAACCTCTAGAGCCGCAGTGGGGCAAGTTCGGATAGCCCCGCTCACAATGAGGCAGGCCATCCTTTGTATCTTTCCCAGTGTTATCATACGATCAGTGACGAATGCCCTTTTCCACCAGACCACCGCGCATCACCCTACTATACTCGTAGGTCTTACAATAGCTAACTAAATATATCCAGATTGTAATGGCAAGGCTAAGTTCCCAAGTTTTACCTGCAAATAGTCTACATATCCATAATTCCTTGATGGCCTTATCAGATATTGCCCTAAGATGATCCTTACATAGAAGTTTTTTGTCGTGGACGACTCCAAGGTTTTGTCTGCCAAGAATACTCGGGAGTTGTACATTATAGGGCACCTGATCCTGATGTCTGAGCTTTCTTTTATTAGAGAATGGAACGACAGCTGTCTTGGATGGATTGACTCGAAGTCCGTTGGCGTTACACCAGTCTTGCACAATGCAGATTCTAGGATATCGGGTAGGACCTCTTCAAATTTGCCTCTAACCGTGGCCACCAAGTCGTCTGCGTATGCTTGAATAGAGAGTCCCTTTGTTGTAAGTTCCCACAACCACTATGCACCATAGAAGGGGAGATAGGACCCCTCCTTGCGGGCAGCCACGTGTGACATTAGCTGTGAGGGTACAATCTCCAATAGTAGTTTTTACTAGTCTGGAGGAAACCATTTCACTCAACCAATCTGTAGTGGTAGTATCCGCAGCCTTAGACCTTAAAGCTTTATCGATGGCTGAGAACGAGCTGTTGTCAAAAGCACCTTCTATTTCAAGGAAGGCACTAAGAGCAGTTTAATTAACTGCCTCTCGTGCAGTGGACAGCCATTAAGGAGTGTAAGCCGGATGTGACAGTTATAAATTGTTTCCGTCGCTGTCTGCATAAAAGAAGTCAGGCTATTAATTGGCATGTAGGACTTCGGATCATCTTTGGGCGGATCTTTAGGAATGAAGACCACCTCATTTGTCTCGACGAATCTGGAAAATACCCTACTGCAAAGCTGCCCCTGAAGATTCTTAAGAGGTAAGGTATCAGCACTTTGCAATAAACTATACTCTGGTCTGGTCGTGGTGCTTCCACCGGCAGATCGAAGGCAGCACCTGATGAGTAGTGATCTGTTGGTGGTACGAAGCCAGAAGCCGAGGGTCCCATTACACCTGGACCCCCATACCAGCGCGAGGGCATCTCGCCCGTCCGCCAACCATTCCATCCTTGACGCCCCATTTTTGCCTCCCGTGTTTGTGTTGCCTTCCCCAGGCCTATGAATTTTTATTAATACGTGAAGGACAGGGGCAACGGGCGGCAAAAACCCCGCCCACGTCTCCCGAACTGAGCTACAGCAACCCTAGGCCGCTGCTTAGCTCGTTGAGGGGCCTTTTTCTTCGGTAGATCGCACGGCCCGACCTTCACGGTCATTATGCTATCTTAGGACGGAGCCCCATGGGCATCTTCGGATGCCCATTAAACCGTCCATTACAACTTGCTGCCCTTGCTGTAAAAGGGCAGGGAATATCTCGTCGATACTAGGTGATTTAAATGGGTCAAACGTGTTAATGGCCCATTTCACCTTATCATAAGTGAATATCTTTGTGGCTAACCAGTCAGAAGGTTTTGCTATTATGTCGCCTCTCTGAGTCGATCTGACAACTACTTTCTTCTTCTGCAATCTTGGGTCCTGGGAAGTGTGTATCAAGGAGTAGTTTACCTGTGTTTTCGGCATCCTCCGTGATGCTACCGTTCGTTCTTTTGAGTGTACTAACATAATCAGTGCTTTTCTTCGCCAGAACGTGGTGTAGTCTAACTGCTTTATTAGTGTTCTTAACAGCGCAGAAATTAAGCCAACCACTTCTTTTGGCAGCCCTGATCTTACTGCTCTATTGGTTGAATGCGACTTGATAAATCTCCCACTCACCAGAGCGCTTATACTCAATTGCCTTAACCCCTTATGGGGCATAGCGCGTCAACTGTTCCATGTGGTCCAGTTGACGTTTCGTTGGCATAAATTGGTTTCGGAGAATGCAGTTGCCAGCATGCACCTCCTGCACATCCATGGCCACGAACGTCGTCGTGTACGGGATTCGAACCGAAGCGCCGGTAGTCAAACATGAGACTGATGCCTCAACACACTGCGCTACCGGTGGCCCCAAGAGGGAGAGCGCTTGGCGAGTTATGACAACTATAAAAAAATTAGTTTACGCTCCCTTAACCGGGCACCATCGGAACCGAAGCGATGAATGTGTATGCCAGCAAATGGATGTGTATGCCAGCAACTTACGACTTTTGGCTATCGCACAATGGCAAAAATTGGATTCTGGAATGTGCGTACTCTCCTGGACAATGGATCAGAAGGTTCCCAGAACGGACGATTTTTGCGATATAAATTGAACATCTAATAGCCGCCATACATTATGCGATCTGTCGTCGGACCGATCGGCCGATGGATCGCCACAAAATATCAGCTGATCAAAATTATATGGAACCGTCAAAAAAATCGTCAACGATAGGCGCATACACAGGCCGATCCAGCGGCCGATATCGGGCAACGGGATCGGCCATAATTTATTTTTCTGCATTCAAAACTCGAATGGAGTGGAAAGAATTGCGAATAAAACCCATTAATCGATTGAATCAGATAACTTCTGCAGTAAAAAAAGGGACAAACTAGTAGCTTTGTTTGCAAACGAAATTAATTTGAACCAATAATCAATCCTTCAGTCGACCAATTGTATTATGAATAATTTATTTGGAATGCGTTTTCACAATGTCCATATAGAAATCAAAAATGTGTGTATATATTTTGTTTTGTATTATGAAAAGTAGAACATACAGCATAACACTACCCTAGCGATTTAATTACCTCTCTTTAAGTTGTTTTTCATATCTTCTCAAAAAAAAGAATCGTATAATTTTATGTATCTAATCGTTCAATAAATCCAATACTCACTAAGCCCTACATAAACTTATAAAGAAATGCTCGCATTACAACTAGAAGAAATCTAATTAGTGCTAGCAAAACTTGTCGATGGTTGTCCCGGTACTGAAAATTGTGGTCTAAAGTTGCCAAAGTTGGCGGCCGGTGTACCCGTGAATGCTGCAAGCGCTGTTCCTTGGAATCCAGCTGGGAATTGGTTCATTAATTGAGCTGTAAAATGGAAAATTTCGATTAGATTTCAGCTAGTACACAATGTTATGATGCCTATCTGACCTGGATTGGGAAGATTTCCAGCTGTGGCGGCCAGCCGGGAAAGGATTGAACGTTCCGACATTTGCAATCGCTGTGCAACGGGCGGTATGCGAGCCAACGTGGCCGGCAATCGAGATACATCGCTCTTCATATCCGAAAGCAGTTCTTCCAGCTGATTCAGCACTTTGTGCAACACTGCATTCGCAGGCTTGTTGCCAGCCAACGACTCCTTGCTCAAGTGCTGATGCGATTCGGCCAGACATTCGACCTCAGCGAAGCGGGCATTCAACGACATGGCCGGATGATTTGGGTCCTGCGTGAGATTCAAGTAGGCGGCACGACGCAATTGCTCCTCGATAACAAGAGCTTGTTCTAATAATTTAAATCGTCTAGCTAAAAATTTGTTCTTGATTTCAAGGAAGTTGCCCTTGCCCACGTCCATTTTAAACGGCTCGTTGATGATAGCGAAACGAATATCATTCTGAATGTCTTGCCAGCGACCGTAGCCGTGTGTGACGATTCCAGCAAGCAGCCAATAGTCATGACGACGATGCCAGATTTCGTACTCTCGTCCGGGGACGGCTGCTTTCTCCTCGTTCAACCATAACGTGTGGAGTTCAGTGAAACCTCCGTCGGCGATATTGAACATGAAATTACGCTTATGGACTTCAAGAGTCTCCTCCGCCTTGCCACGTTCTCGTGGCTTCTCTTCTTCGCCATCGTCTTTGACAATGACTACATCATCATCGTCATCCTCTTTTTTGGCAGCTGCAGCGGCCTCTTCCTCTTTGGGCTTTGTGGCCTCAGTTACTGGTTTCATTTCAACATCTTCGGTCTTTACTTCTTCTTCTTTCTTCGCGGCGGGAACGTCTGGTTTCTTTTCTTCCGTTTTAACTTCTACCGCCGAAGTTTCGGACTCGGTTTTCTCAGGAGTCTCAGTGGGTTTAGAGGCGCCCTCTTCTGCTTCCGGCTTAACTTCAGGCTTTTCCTCCTTGACCGACGACTTGTCTGCGTCAGTGGATTTCTCGTCATCCTTCTCTGACGGTGGAACTGGACTTGGGGCGGCACTTGTTGCCGGTGTGGCGCTTGTGCTAGTTGTCGCGCTCTTATCTTCGTCCAGATTGATAATTTGCGGTTTAACGGGCTCGCAAGGTTTCCGAATCAGTTCGGGCATACTGTAGTAGCCGTTTATATGCTCGAACTCTTGCACCTTCTTACGAATCAGTGACATGACGCCGATACGCGTCAGAACGTGCTGGCGACTCAGGCCTTCCCGGGGTACTCCGTCGGCAAATGTTTCAGCATTGTCGGCTCCCGGTTCGCACAAGTGTCGCATGAAAAGCGAGACATAAGCTTTGAAGTTCCTCTCGGATTTTCCTCGCAAATCTCTTACCAGCCATTGAGAGTTGAAAGCATCCTGTGGTGGCATGCCGTAACGCATTATTGCGTTCAGGAAGCTCTTTCTCTGGCGTGCATTGAAGCCCAGTACTTCGATGTTGCCGCCAACTCGAGCCAATAAAGGTGGAAGTGGCTTATCGCGATCATCACGTCGTTCGAATCGTCGCTTACGTCGAGTAATTTCACCATTCTCGTTGCGTTCATCGAAATCGTCGTCCTCGCCCTCATCGGACCCTCCAGAATATCCGCCCGAATAGTCCGACACATTTTCCTGCCAGTTGGAATCGTCACGGGGTTCTGCGGCGACGACGCCACCGTCGTTGTAATTAACTTGCTTGCGGACACGCTTACCTTTGCCCAAAGTCTTGCTAACATCTTCTTGGTGCTGCTCATAGTGGTGCCGAAGCAACTTCACCCAATACGCCGGATCGGAGTTCTCAGCGTCCTGCTTGATGATTTCCGTGTCCTCTTCTTCGTTCTCTTCTTTCGTCGCATACGAAGCCACCTTGAACGATGACAGGTACTCGTTGGTCCAGCTCTCCTTCTCCTCAATGCCCTTGTTGGTTCGATCCAGAAGTTCTGCGACAGCTTTGTCATCGTAGTGAATAGCCTCTTCTTCCTTCCCCTCGTCCTCCTTGAACAGTTCCTCGGTACCGAAACGCAAGATATCGTCCAGTTCTTGTTTGGTGAAATTGGTTCCCTTGCCACCCATGCCGGGCCGCACGACCAAGTGAGTCAACATCATTTTACGCTTGGCCACTTGTGTCACCCGCTCCTCCACCGAATTTCTGGTCACGAATCGGTATATCATGACCTTGTTGGCTTGACCGATACGATGAGCACGCGAGAAAGCCTGAATATCGTTGTGGGGATTCCAATCGGAATCATAAATGATGACAGTGTCGGCGGTGGCCAAGTTGATACCCAGCCCGCCAGCACGAGTACTCAGCAAGAAGACGAACTGCGGTGCGCCGGGTGCATTGAATCGATCTATAGCCTCTTGACGAAGACTTCCCGTGATACCGCCGTCGATACGTTCGTACCTGTAGCCCTCTCCATCCAAGAAATCCTCCAGGATGTCCAACATTTTTGTCATCTGCGAGAAGATCAACACTCGATGTCCTTGTGATTTCAGAAGTTTTAGCATTTTCGAAAGAAGAACCAGTTTTCCGGCAGCCTTGGTCAAACCATTTAGCTCATAGCCACCGCCTGGGCCCAATGGAGCCTCTTCAGCGGCCGCTGGGAAGAGATACGGATGATTGCAGCATTTCTTCAAGTCCATCATTACGTTGAGCAATGTACATTGATTGCCGCCTCCCTTCGGATTCAAGGCCGCATAGTTGCGTGTCAGAATGTATTTGTAGTATTTCTTCTGCAGCGGCGAAAGCTCCACGCGAACAATAAACTCGGACTTGGATGGCATGTTTTTCAAGACGTCCGCCTTCAATCGACGCAACATATGAGGTCCGAGCATCTCGTGCAACCGCTTAACCTGTTCCTCTTTCGAAACGTCCGCAAATTCACTCTGGAATGCCGACAATTCATTGAACTTGTCCCTGTTCAGGAAGTTGAGCAAGTGGAACAGTTCTTCCAAATTGTTCTGGAGCGGCGTTCCAGTCAAGAGGAGTTTGTAGCCAATGTTGTAGCCCGAGAGAATTCGGAAGAATTTGCTTTGATTGCTCTTCAGCCGATGGGCTTCGTCCACGACAAGTGCAGCCCAGTCAATGGATCCCAGACAGGCATTGTCAATTGATACTAACTCATAACTAGTCAAGAGAACGTGGAACTTAATGGTGCTTGCTCGAATTCTCGATGCTTTTCCGCCACGAACGGCGCCCTCTTCGAACGACAGCTCATTCTCGCGGATAACGGATCGACAGTCCTTATCGCCGACGTATGTAATGCAGTAGAAGTCGGGAGCCCACACCTCAAACTCGCGCTCCCAATTGATAACTGTTGAGAGGGGCACCGCCACGAGGAACGGTCCTTTGGAGTGACCTTCCTTGTACAGCGAGTACAAGAACGTCACAGTCTGAATGGTTTTTCCCAAACCCATCTCGTCGGCCAAAATAGTGTCCGTACCGTTACTCCAGGAATATCGCAACCAGTTGATACCCTCCAACTGATAAGGATGCAGTTGCATGTCAGTTTCCGTAATGTACGCTGGCTGATCTTCGTACTTTTTCTTCAGGTCGGTCGTGGGCTTATCTGGCGGCGGAGTGTAGTGTCGGCTGGGTTCACCAAGCTCCAAATCCCGCTTGGGCTTCCGTCCCTTCTTCTTCTTCTTCACGCTTTCGCCGAAGCAATTGGCGCGCAGTTCCAAGTAGTATTCAATAGCCTGTTTCAGGCCTGGAATATCATCCGTCTCCTCCTCCCACGTACAGTTATCGTAAGACAATTCACGCCACTTGACCAAATAGTAGATGGTGCCATCCTTTGCTGTGCGATGGTTAATCACGCGATGCGGAATCAACCACTCGGGCTTGATTCCGTTCTTGTAGTACTTCTCTTCCAGTTCATCTTCAATCGTCTTCTCCGAGTTGTGACCCTGCTTGTGACGCTGAATGCGTTTGTATCGATTGTCTCCCTCGTCCAAGACCTCCTCGAATTTGGGCGGCTCTTCCATATCGTACTTTCTAATAAACATTCGAATCAGCAGCGGATGATAGACCTCGAGTTGCAATTCACTTATCCAGCTACAGCGCCAGAACGACTGTCCTACCCATCGAACAAAATATTCACGAGTGCGGCTCACCGGTTTCTTCGAAGTCGACGGCTCGTTGGTTTTAACTTCGGCCCATCGCCACGTGAGAATTCTATAGACTTTGCCCGGTAGCTCGGGGCAGCCACAGCGTGGACATTTCCAGTCACCGTCCGGTATCGTAGTGAGCGGCGGACTCAAACAGAATGTGTGATAGGCGGACGGACACGAATCGCAACAAAGCAATTCACCACCATCCTTACAAACGCGACAGAACTCTTGATGTTCGTCGTCTTCCTGTTCGACGGGACCGTCAGCTTCGCAATGTGGACACGACCACTTACCCTCGGGCGCTTCTTCCAACTCCGGCTCCAAACAAACCAAGTGATAGGCTCGCGGGCAAGTATCACAAAGAATGATTTCACCTCCTTGCTGACACACCTCGCAATAGTCCTGGTGTTCATGTTCGCCATCCTCGCCCTCCGGGAAGCGACTTGTCGTCTTCACCTTCTTCTTCTTCTTGAACTTCATGCCGATCTTTGTTTTGGCTTTCTTCTTTACAATGGGTTGGTCATCGAGCGCCTCGTCATTCTTCTCCGCCTCCTTACTTTCCTCAGACTTTTGCAGCATCTTCTCGAATTCTGCATCCGAATCACGTTCCGAACCGCCCGTGGCATCTTGATCTTCGTCCGAACTGCCGCGCTTACGTTTGCCAAATTTGATTTTCAACGTGGGGACTCTTCCTGCCGATTTTCGTCCCTTCTTGCTACTGGCTCCACGACCGCGTCGTCTTTTTGTGCGCGTCTCTTCTTCTTCCTCCTCTTCTTCGTCATCGTCATCGTAGACTTCCTCGACCTGTATTTGGGATTGAGAGTAGGATGAAGTCATTTGTTGTACTTATTTGACGAATATTTGCCCAGTTTTACCCTTTCTCGTACTGAAGTTCGGGTGCGGGAGCTTTTGGGTTGGTACTCGGGCTGATAGTCATCTTCATCCTTGGACTGTGGCTCGCTCTGTAAATTTGGGTTAACCTCACAAAATTCTCGCCATTTAGCCGCCACCAGCATCATAAGCTTGGACATTGGGACCTGTAAGCACGTGTATCACGACAATCGACTCCATTCGAAAGGATAGAAATACGATCTAAATTACCTTTGGATTTTCCTTTTGCAAAATTGGCCGGACATGTTGTTGGAACAATTTGTATGATGTTATGTTCTCATAGTCGCTGTCGGTGAACTCCATGGCAACGTCGTTCAAATCAAAAGAGCTGCAAACTTCCTCCACAGTTGGCATATCTGAAACACCGAGAAAACGATTTGCAGTAAGAACTTTTTCCATTTTGTTTAGTGATTTACTTACGTGAATCATTATTAGTATCCTTTTTCTCCTCTTTCTTCTTTCGCCCGCGACGCGATGGCGTATAATCCGATTGAACAGCCTCTTCTTCATGTAGAAAGTCACTTTCGTCTTCGCTCTCATTCTTCTTTCGCTTTTTCTTCTTGCGACCTTTCTCCTTTTCGGTTTTCGTTTTTCGCTTTTTTCCCTTCTTCTTTTTGCGCGTATCTTCCGGATCGTAGTCATCGTCTTCGTCATACTGTTTTGTATGGCGGTAGGGAATAAAATGAAATATTTATTTATCAAAAGCACACACATCGTATAAAAGGAATAATTACGGTGGGCTTTAGCGGCGCCTCATCCGAATCGGCCGATAATTCGGCATTTTGCGCTTGCTCCTCTTGTCCGGCTTCCTCTTCTGGAAATAGAATAAGATAAAAAAAAGTCAAACGTTTTCGCTAATGACAACAAATAGGGTGTGGTCCAAATGAACTAATCAACAACAATATGTGGACGTTGTTCGACTAACGATCTGCAGAGATAGAAAATTTGGACGCGAGAAATCAAAGATTTAGGCGGTCTGTCTGTTTGACTGGAATTATAGTGGCTGTTCAACTTGGAAGTAGAGCATTGAAAAGTGACAAGGAATATATACTGAACAACATGCACCCGGTCAAGCCACATTCAATGTCTAGCGAAGATCTCGAATAAATGATATTCGAGAATAAAAGAAAGAGGCTCTGCAAACTATCCCCCTAATGACCGCCCCCCAATGCTCCAATGGAAAATCACCCCAAATTTGGGAATATCTCTTGACTTTGGTGGGCGGAGGAGGACCCCAAGAATGCGTAAATTTATAAAATAAACAATCCCCTCAAATTTAAATATGGGGGACAGTTCTTTTTCTTAAATGTTTTCAATGGTACTTGAGTTTCCGCTTTAGGCAATACGAGTCTACATTCTTCGGCATGAAACTTGTTATGATCCATATATAATAGGTTTATACTGCCTAAAGCGGATATTCACTCTAGGTCACCCTCAAGTACTGACTAAACGGCAGTACAAGTTCACATTCTTCGATACAAAGCTATTGTAACGATGCATATATGGTAAGTTTGTATTGCGTAAAACGGATATAAACTCTGGGCCCACCCACAAGTTTATATCCGCTTTAGGAAGTACAAAATTACCCTGTATAAATTAGTGAAGTGTTATAACGTCAAGTGAAATAATGCCGATTTGACGTTATTCAACTTGACGTTATTACACCCCACCGTATATATGTATTACTTGCGTTTTTTCTTTTGTATAGAGAAGAGTAGAGCAGGATAAAAACTAGGCCTGTTCTTAAAACCGATCCACTGGTTTAAAACCGGTCTTCTGTTAGTACCAGTACCGAGATTCCAAGTACCGGTTTCGAAAAAACCGAATCATTAAAAAAAACCGGCTTATGGTCATAAAAAACTGACTCATGACCGGTAAAAAAACGACTCATTAAAAAATCAATTCACCAAAAAACCGACCAAGAACTCAAGTACTCAAAACCTACTTGTGAAAAACCGACCGGCTCGTAGTAAAAAAAAAACGAGTTAAAAACCGACTCATTAAAAAAACGATTTTATAAAAATCGACTCATTACAAAACGAGTACTCAAGTACTCAAAAACCGACTCGTTAAAAACCGACCGGCCATGCCGAACCGAGTTAAAATAAAAATCGAGTCATTAAAAGACCGATACATCAAAAACCGGTGAAAAATTCTTCGAGTATTTTTGGTACAGTACAGTACGGAATTATTCAAGAAAAGATTTTAGTATTTCATTTGAGTGTGATTTGGTACGTGTAATGTCCACACTTTTAAAAGACATGCGTCCAAAGTCGAAAAAATGTAAACGGCACCATTAAATAAGCCATTTGAAAATTAGCCATTGATGGACAATTTCGGCTGCACGGCCACTTTCGATTCGCATTCAATTTCGCTTAAAAACGAAAGAGAATATGTATAGTACATGACTATTTTCGCTTTCCGCCGCATACCTGATTTCGATTTGAATCCGAAATTGTGCATAGACAAAAAAAAATGCTGATTTCAGATTTGCTAGGACGAAACGGATGCAAGTACATATAGGAGGAGTGAAACGGGCGACCTAGGGCTATTTTCGGGGGGTCGCAACCCCCTAGGGGCGGAGCTAGCCCAAGCTCGTTTCAAACCGAAATTGTCAATGCACACTTTCTGCAATACCGCGGGTTGTGAATCAACAGTCCCTGGTGTGGGGGGTCCCCTCACCACGCTCGCTCCGCACTTAAGGGATCACAATCCTTAATATTGGCACAAACATGAACGCTCGCTTCGCTTGATCTGGGTGAAACAGTCTCTTGTGTGGACTCCGATTGTGAATTAACAGTTCCTTGTGTAGACTCCGCTCGCTACGCGCATAAGGCAGGCCGTATACCAAAGCGTCATATGGAGCTTTTCGTCACATGTCGCTAGGCGGTATATGTAGCAAAGCGTCACATGCCGCTTTGTTCCATATGAAAACATGTAAAATAATTTGGTAGCCGTATACTGATGATGCAAGTGCAGCCAAGCTATGACATGTCGTAAAGCCATTGCTAGCATCACATGTCGCTAAGAAGCTTGTGCAGCTTTGGTATACGGTCTGCCTAAGGGATCACAACCCTCAGTATCGCACAAACATGGGTGTCATATGACAGGGGTAATGAGGCGAATGCACAAGACTACTGTTCGAAGCTACATTTCGAGTCCTTTGAGTCAAATATATTGCAACAAAGTTTGTTTCGATGTTGTTGAATGCATCTTTTGCACTTGGTGGTTGTATATTTTTTAGCAAAAGCAACGCCGTCATACTCGTAGTGATCACATATTAGGGCTACTTAAAAAAAAAAACAAATGACTACCTAGTCTAGCCATAAATACTGTTACAAACTTTTTGAAGCACTGTTCAATAAAAGAGGTGTTATATGTTAAGAAATCATTGTTTATTTATTAAATGCATTGTCAACAACGGAAATTGCAACAAGTTATTCGAAGTGATTGCCTTAACACAAGCCTTTAATCGAGCTGGCCACTTATCTATGGAAGCACGCACGACTTCAATCGGAAAGTTGGCGACTGCATGTGTAAGAGACTTCTTTAAGGATTCGATATTAGAATGTCTTTTAGAGCACGTCATTTGCTCTAAGACAGACCATAATTCGTAATCCAGCGGATTCAGGTCTGGGCTAGAGGAAGGCCAATCTTCAGCTTTAATAAAATCTGGAACATTTTCTTCAAGCCATTTTTGGGTTGACTTCGCCTTATGACCTGGTGCAGAATCTTGCTGGAAACTCCAAGGCTGATTTTTGAATAATGACGTGTTGAGAGGTTTCACTACACTTTCAAGGACACTTTCTTGATAAATTTTGGCAGACGTTTTGACGCCCTTCTCACAAAAATGCAACTTTGTCACTCCGTTGTAGTTAACACCCCACCAAACCATTACTGAGGCTGGATGATGACCTCTTTGAACCTTTTGGGCAACTTGAGAAGCTTCTCTGGCACTGCGAGCATAAATCCTATCGTTTAGTTTATTAAATGTTTCTTCGATAGTAAAAATTTTTTCGTCCGTAAACAAAATTTTACGGTGTTCTTGGTTTGCGTGCCGGCAAAGTAATCGTTTTGATTTTTCCACGCTATTTTTTTTAACGAATCTGTTAGTAAATGCCCGGTAGATCTACGATAAGCACCCAACCCCAAGTCAGTTTTGATGATACGTGAAATTGTTCTTTGGGGTATTTTCATCTCACGCGATAAAATTTTTTGTTTCTGAAGAGGATTACGGCGAATTCTCTCGCGCACGGCTTTAACCGCTTGAGGTGTTCGAGTAGTTCGCGGACGGCCACTTCTTTCACGGTCACTTACTCCAGACGTATCATTAAATCTTTCAATAGCCCGATATACAAACATTCGGCTTATACCAAGGATATGCAGAGTCTTAAAAATATCACTTGGTTGCATTCCTACTTTATGAAGTGCAATCACAGCAATTCTATTTTCTTTGTCACCCCAATCCATGTTCACTACACTAAAAATTAAACTCAAATGATGACAAATGCATCAAGCACAAGCGTACTATAGCGATTAGCTCAATTTTAAAAAAATGCAATATAACGGTTCCTTTCTACAGGGTTGCCAAACCTTGTAACAATATTTATGGCTAGACTAGGTATATACAGAGTCGGAATTGCAAGAATGAAAAGGAAACTGTATCAATTTATTCTGCTCTAACAAGGGCTAGGCTCAAGAACACATGAGTCTCGACCGCCATGCAATAACATAATACCAATTTTTCTAACAGGTCCACTGATAACCATGTACACTTTCATATCTTTTATTACTCATAATCACCAGTTCCGACACTTTTTTTCTCAATTCAATCCAATCTTTCAATGGGTATGTTGTTCACATCTATTAAACTTTGAACGCCTGCCTTTTGACGACCAAATGTGTGGACATACCACATACCAAATCACACTCAAATCAAAAGCTAAAACCTTTTCTTGAATAATTCCGTCCTGTACTGTACACACAAAAAATACTCCATTTTCAACGGTTTTTAATTAATGAGTCGGTTTTCAACTCGGATTTCTTAACCATGAGCCGGTCGGTTTTTAACGAGTCGATTTTTGAGTACTCGAGTACTCGTTTTGCAATGACTCGGTTTTTAATGAGTCGGCCTTTTAAGGGGAGAAACCACATTAGGAGGTTTTTATTCCGTTTTTCAATCGCGTTTTTGTCAAAATGGCTTTTTTCACATTTGCGGTACTTCTAATTCAAAAAGTAATGAACCGATCATTATGAAAATTGAAAGTACGATTCTTTATCAAATTACGCAGAATATGAACCAACATTTGGGATGATATCATATTTTTAAGGGTGTTTTTTTTTGCATAATTAGTGTAAAAAAATGGTGAAAATTGAAATTTTTTTTTCCAACACCTGCAAAATTATTAATTCCATTATATTCACCTGCATTGAGGTTCCTAGAAAATTAGTTAATAATGTAAAACTAAAACCTTTTTGATTTCGGATAAAAATTGGAATCGCTACACGTCCCGCAATTGGAGAACTCTAGTTACGGCCTTCAGCGGACATCAGTGCGTAACTTTGTTATTTTTGGCTTAAATTATTAAAAAAAGTTCTTTTTATTGAATTCTAATTAATTGTTCCCACTCCAAAAATATCCTTAAAAATCAGTGAAAATGAGCCCCCTAATGTGGTTTCCCCCCTTAAGCCCGCAACAGACCATCCAGAATTCCTGTCCGGAAAAACTGATCAGGGGCCTATTCCACGAAACAAATTTGCAACTCCAATTTGGCACTTTTCATATCCTTTTCTGTTCCACCAATTCTTTTTAGATTTACAAATGCAAAGCGAAATGCAAAGTGCGAAATTGTGGAATTGCAAAGGAATTATTGGTTTATGTTCCACCAATAATGTATTTGCATATTGCCACATTCGTAAATTGCAAAATTTTCTGTTTATATGCAAAGTGAGAGAACCACACCTCAAATTACAGAAGTTCCTTTATCAGGAATATTTGTGAAGACGTTAAGTGAAAAAAATTAGTCTGTCATTTCAAACAAAACATTTGAGATCAATATGTTTAATTCTTTAATATATTTAAGTGAATCTAGTGACGAAGAAGATATGCCTACAGGAACACGACGTTATAAACAAAGAGTAAATTTCAATTTCGACTTTAATTTCAAAGAGACTTTCAGGCTATCTAGAAGCCAAGTCGAATATATTCTTAACCGGATTGTGGACAACATCTCAAACCGATAACAGCTAGAAACATGCCTCTTTCATCCGAAGAAAAAATACTATTAACCCTCCATTGGTTGGGAAATGGCTCCCATTACCATGCACTTGGATTGTCGCATGGTATCGCCAAGTGTACCACCTGCCGTGTACTTCATCAAGTGGTTCAATTATTAGTTGAAGTTCTATTTCCGAATTTGGTGAGATGGCCCGATAATACGGATGGTATCGCGGCTTAGTTTTTTAAAATGGGAGGTTTTCCCTTTTTTTTGCGGTTGTGTTGATGGGACAATGATCAATATTGATTCACCAGCAGACATTAGAGATGTGTTCGGTCAGGTTATTAGAAAGGATCACGAGGAAGTTTTCGTTAATAGGCAGGGAAAACATGCTCTAAACGTTATGGTAATATGTAGGCCAAATCTTGAATTTTATGCTGTGAAACCAAAATTTGCTGGAAGTGTCCATGATGCCAGAGTACTCCGACGATCAGCAATTGCACAGAGATTTGATCAGGGTTGGAGACCATTTCCTGATGGGGTTATATTGGGGGATAGTGCATATCCATTAAAACAATGGCTCATGCCCCCAATATATAGAGATCCCCATAACGCCGAAGAAACAAGCTACAATCGTGCCCATAAGCGTACACGCCGGTTAATAGAAAATAGTATTGGCGTCCTTAAGGAAAGTTTTCCTTGTTTGAACCATCTAAGGGTAAATCCTGTTTTTGCAGCGAAAATAGTCTTGGCATGCTGTACAATTCACAATATTGCTTGTACAATCGACCGAGACTATAACATTGAAGATGTGGAAGAATATGAAGGACCCCCAATTGACAATGAACCGGAAAATGATCAAGCATCTCCAGATGATGTTGCTGAAAATCGGCTGCAAAGAATTATGCATTTTTTTCGTAATTGAATTATATATAGTATTAAACGTTTTATTGGCTATTATGATTTGCAAAGTGCAAAAATGCGGAATAGAATTACAAAGTTGGAAATAATATTGGCGGAACACGTTTAGTTTGCAATTTCCAAATAACGAAAAGTTCAAAGTGCAAATTTGCAAAGTTGTTTCGTGGAATAGGCCCCAGGTCTAGCTTTTCGGATTGCCTGAATATTGCCTTCACCACACACGATCCGGAATTTCTCTTCGGAAAAACTGATCAGGCCGGGCCTTGTGCGTCGAAATTTAGCCTCAAAGCGGGCGGATTGGCCTTCAGGCGGTCGAATGCAGAATAAAACTCAATTGACTAGACGCACTCATAGATGTGTGCACGTACACACTACGTACGTCACGTAAGTAAAATACATATGTACGTAATTTCAGATACAAGATACTCGAATCTGAATATTCAACAATAAATGAATCTGTGGATTTTCTTAATGTTGATGGAAAGCAGACGCTCATTTACTTGATTGGCTTTTGAAAACCAACTTTTTAGGGTGAATATTCCGAATGGCATGATGATTGGTACATACATACATTGAAATAAACTCCTCCAAAAATTCAATCCGGTCAGTTTTTTTTCGGATCGATTTTCAATTGTGCATCCGGCCGCCTGAAAAGGCCAAATTTCGACATACACGATCCGGAATTCCTCAAAACCAGGCCTGATCGATCAATTTTTCCGGAGAGGAATTCGGGGTCGTCTATGGCGGCCTTGAAACGCGAGACGAGTGGAACCCCCACAAGAGACACTTTTCACAATAGTCTCTTGTGTGAGCTCCGCTCGTTACGCACTGAAGGGATCACAGCTCTCAGTATAGTACAAACATAAACGCTTGCTCTGGGTGCAACATATTTACGATGCAAATTAAAATTTTTTTACGTGATACGAAGTATTTTAATATTGGGTTCACACTCAAGCCAGATCACTTGATCTGCACCAGTTCACTTGATCTGAAACTGTCAAATACATACATACAATTTTAAACTCACCACACAGATCGAGCTCAAAGGCTCAAATCAAGTGATGTGCCCGCAGTGGCCACGTTTAGACCGTGGAACTAAAAGTTGATTTAACTAAATCATTTTAGTGTTAGCACTTGTTGGTGGAGTGTTTATACCGACCATACGGAGTGGTACTTCTTCTTCTTCTTTCTCCGTTGACAGCACAGATAAATTTGATAGATATAAATTTTACGACAGAAAAAGGCTTTTTCTTGCCCGTGATCACGCACTGCTTTCCTGAAATTGCAAACAAAACAAATGCCGAACAAAACAAAACGACAACAACGTCAACATTAGCGATGACAGCGACATAGTCCCAATTTTTTTTAGTCCAGTTCCGCATCGCAAGTAGAGATAAGCCAAGTCCAAAACTAACTAAATCGATACGTTTATATCGTCGAGAGTTAGATCGATTTAGTTAGATCTCGAAGATAGTCCCGCGGTCTAAACGTAGTGAGTGTGAACATGGACTAATACATAAAGTGTTTCCATACATTTTCAACTTAAAAAATCGATGTGAAGAAAGGGTTTCCGCGAACAACATCTTGATCAGGAGAACAACATACTAAAACTTCAGGAAAATCGGAGGTGAAGTAGTTTATCTACATAACTCAGTTTTTGTCATTTTTATTTTCTTTTTGTACGGAAAAAGAAACGAAATTCCTAATAATTATCGCTCGTTTTTGTTTATTTTTGCAACAGAAATCACCAAAACCTTTTCTATATATACACAATTTGCGAGCTTACATTTACTAACTATAATAGATTAATTAACTCCAGCTAACTCACTAATATTGGGTTCAGCCTGGGGGCCACATCAATTCGATCTCGGAAATCGAGATGTGGTGAGTTTAAATTTGTATGTGACAGTTTCAGTCAGATCAAGTGAACTGGCCAGATGGACTGATTTGTCCGCAGTGGGACATGAACTATGTAACTTTTAGTTCCACTTGCCATGCGGTACTGGACTGAAAAATTGGGACTAGATGGATGTTGAAGTTTCTTTTGCGAGTCGGAACTATAAAAACGCTTTTATCAAGAAGCTTCTGGCTCTCGATACATATTTCTAGAATACTCTTCAAACCGAAGTGACAAACTAACATCGAAACTTGTCATTATATTTAGTACACACCACGAACTGATACTAACCCCAATACAACCTAAATACACTTCTTTTAGTTCCACGGTATAAGCTGACCGATGTCTAAACACGACAATTTGTAGAAATAATGATAAAATTAATTAACAAGAATCCAAGACCAAATCTAAATCGGTCAACATGAAGATCGCTTGCATAAGCTCAAATAGGGATATCTAAACTGGAATTTCGACAGAAACACCAACTGGTACGCTAGTAGCCGGCATTCATCGGCAAATACTTGCCGGCCGGAAAAAAAACTCAGCACTCATTTCCAGCACACATCGTCTACTAGCGACGCGCCAATTACCATTACTTCTTTCCCACTTCCAGAATTCCGAAATGTCAATGGACTTTGTTTGACCACCGTGGTGTACTATTCCCACGAATGTGGAAAATGCCCAGCCTGGCCCGCGCCGATAAACAAAAACAGCTTCATGTACACTTGACGCCGTCGCCGGGTACGGTAATGTACACGCAAAACTATTTCACTGATATCTTCCGAACACACACACTTGGCACAATGCACCTTCAACGGTCTCCATCTTGGTTGCATTTTCACGGTCGTCTTTTGGGACTCCGCTCCCGTGGAGGCGCCTGCCATTAAAAACTGACATGGGGCACCCGCCTGTCACGACGCTACAAACTCACCTGCAAAATTTTCATCATTTTCCTCGCCCGACGCCATTTCACCGTCTGGAAATTATGCACAAAGCAACACGAAACTCGTACACTGCACTTTTAACACAATTCCAAACGATTTATTGTGATAATTACGCCAAAAATACGAGATAACGAAAGTACCGATGCGGTAAATTCATTACTCGTTGAAGTAATATGGCGGAATGGCAATTGAAATTTGCAGTACTGCACTATGCGCCTGAGCTAGTACGATAGTGATGATGGGCTACGTTCGGTCGATAAGGCGTGTGCCCTCTATAGACGAAAAATTGTTCGGGGAAGTCCCCTGTTTTCGGCGATCTGCTATTCGCTGGGAGTAAAAACGTTTTATAGCCGCGTTCTTTTGCAGGGCAACCTTTTAGTTTCCGGGGCCCCGGCTGGGGGTATCACTTTTCACTCGGATTTTTGTCACTTTTCACTCGCGTCACTCTAAAAGTCAAGAATTTGCAAAAAAAAAAAAATTTTAATTTTTTTTTTTTTTAATTTTTGTTTTAAGTTTTAATTTTTTTTTTATTTTTAATTTTTTTTTTCATAATTTATACTGAGTGTTTGGAATATTGGAGGCATGGAAAATTGAAATATTCGCAAATCCCCTTGCGTGGGCTCCGCTCGCTACGCTCGCTCCGCGCTTAAGGGATCGCAACCCTCAGTATCGCACAAACATGAACGCTCGCTTCGCTCGCTCTGCGTGCAACAGCGTTTTGATCAGTTTTAAACACACCAAACACTCAGTATAAATCATTAGAACAAGAAAATAAGGAAAAAAAATTAAAAAATTAAGATTAAAAATAAAAAAAAAAAATTAAAAATTAAAAAAAAAAATTAATTTGTTTTTTGCAAATTTGAGAGTCTTAGGGTGACGCGAGTGATAAGTGACAAAAAATCCGAGTGAAAAACGATTTTTTCACCCCGGGCCCCGGAAACTAAAAATACCCCAAAGCATGTATTTGACATGAACTGGATTTTGTCCCAGATACAGTTTGAATGGTATAATCAATCCCGCTCTTTAGCCTGACACACACTCGCATCCAAAATCCGAATTTTCCCCGGGCGTATCCAAAATTTCGCTGTGAAATCCATAAATCGACCGGGGGAATTTCAGATTGAACACGGGACAAATTGAATTATGGACACATGTGTTCACGTTTTGAAAAATATCAAAAATAAACTTCATTTGATTACATCAGGAGCAAGCATTGAACCTATAAAATGCAACTGATAAGGCCGACACACACATATGTAAGTCCAAAATCCAATTTTTCCCGCGTCCAATCCAAAATTTCCCCGGTCGATGTATGGATTTGACAGGGAAATTTTGAATTCGCCCGGGGGAAATTTGGATTTTGGACGCAAATGTGTGTTGGGTTGGAATATCCAACTTGAAGTTGAATATACAACTTGGACGGCGGTGGACCCCGGAACTCTCCACTTCAACCCCACGCACTACGAATTTTGGATTGGACGCGAGACAAACTGGATTTAGGACGCTAATGTTACTTCCTCTGCGGCGTAATTTGGGTTTGGTGAGTTTAAAATTGTATGTATTTGACAGTTTCAGATTAAATCATCTGGCATACCTAAATGAAGTAATCCGGTTCTAGTGTAAACGTAATATAAATCTACCGGCGCAGATGAAGTAATCTGGGTATAGTGTAAACGTGATATAAACACGATATAAAATCAACATAGATTTGGTACACGTCAACGTTGTATTTTCAGATTTTTCCAGGATTTGTGCAGCATTAAGATATTCAAGGGTAAATGTCACGGAAATAGGTTTCTACCTGATTTTTCAAAAAATAAATCAGAAACGGAAGAAGCTGTCAGTGAAACTAGTCAAATTGGTAGGCGTTAGTGAGGACTAGGCTCCTATTCAATTCTAGAAAAATGCATCAACCCATTTAAAAATTATGCCCGAAAAGAGACGCTTTGAGACGCTATAATTAATTGGAACATACAAGTTCGTTCAACCGTGCACAGTAAGCATGATTTTTCAAGAATTGTGAATGAACTTTTAAAGCCCGCACAGACGGCACAGAAAAACTAAATAGTTTAGTCTGAAAAATAGAACACACGGTGTTTTATGAGACCTCGCATACGCACCATTTGCCTAAACCAATGTAAAAAAGATCCATCAGCGGAGCAATAAGGCTTGCGAGGAAGACGTAATGAACCACCTGTAATGAACCATGGTCTGGTATTGCTGCTCCCACCGGCAGATCGAAGCAGCACCTGATGAATAGTGATCTGTTGGTAGTACGAAAACAGAGGCCGAGAGTCCCATTACACTTGGACCCAGGTGCGACCGCGTGGGCGTCTGATCCGTCCGCCAACCATTCCATCCTTATTGACTATTTTTTTTTATTCCCCATTTTTACCTCCCCTGTTTGTGTTGTCTTCCATAAGCCTATGAATTTTTGTTAATACATAAAGGACAGGGGCAACAAGCGGCGAAAACCCCGCCCACATCTCCCGAACTGAGCTACAGCAAGCTTAGGCCGCTGCTTAGCTCGTTGAGGTGCCTTTTTCTTCGCCAGATGGCACGGCCCAACCTTCATGGTCATTATACTACCTAAGGCTCCGTCCCCACGGGCATCTCCGGATGCCCACCAGACCATCCATTACAAAGACGAAGAGCTCGTTGGGAAGACTCGGTGCTGACGTTGAACAACTCCTGGGCTTCCGATATTGGAAAATACGGTCACTTGACCGGGATAATTGGAGGACAATAATGATCCATTTCCTTTTCTTTAATATCTATTACCCTGGCCACACACTGTCGAACTCGAACACGAAAATGGTACAAGTGGACCGGGTTTCTTCAGATTTATTTGAAGTGAGTGTGTGTGTCTTGAGCTATTCGAAGGACACGTGTACCATATTCGTGTTCGACAGTATGTGGCCATCTTTATATAAAAATGATTGTACGTTTGTATGAGGCTCATAGACTATGAAACTGTTTCACCTAACATATTTATAAATTTTATTCACATTCATTAAGTACACAATATTTATTTTTTCTTAGACATCAGATATTCAATTTAAACAATTTTAAACCCACACTGCCACATTTGGACTTACTTCCTACGTAGATCATAATTCGGTTTGAGCATTTCCCATGCTTTTAGTAAGACCTCACTTGGAGACTTTTTCAGAATCACCCTCGGGTCATCTTCAGGGAAAACTGTGTAAATTCCTTATCAAAAGAAAAAAAAAATCAATCGAAACCAAAACTGGGATTACATTTTTGAACATTTACCTGGGAACCACTTCGGATTAGTTGTACCACGTGACTGGAAAAACGTTTCCACTCCAAACGAATGAAGCAGGACATTTTCCGGAAGGAAATCGACCCTCCCTCTTTGTTCATCCTGATCGGCGGGTTCGATTTCAATTCGAATTTCGGGCAAACGTCTTACAGCCAAAGGTTCAGCAGGGAACACATGCTGAGGCTGGTTTGCCGCCACCGCAGCAATATCGGCTGCAGCCAGATCATCCATCGCATTGATGTCCTTCATTGGAATAATGTCAATCATAATGCCTTCAGTTTCCAAAGCTTTGCCAGCAAGTTTAAGATGTGGTCCTTCTGGAGGAACTAGCAAGGGAACCTGATTGACAATAAAAAAGATTTTAAATAGTACCTAAATTGATATGATGGTAAAATTTGTTTAATCTTACAACATGGCCTGGTGGTGCTTCAAGATCAACTCCCTCCGATTGATTCATCATCATTTGAAATATGTTATCAGCCCTAACCGCTTGTGCAGGAGATTGGTGTGCACTGGTCGGTATCTTTCTCCGCACTTCAGGTGGTAAGTTTTCAAGTTTGTTCTGGTTTGGGAAGAAATATGAATGAAATAATTTGTTGGATAAGATAATTGATACCTTTAGCGAGAATGATCTATTTGCGGCTTCCGTAGCAATTGTTGGAAGTTCGACGTCTGGATCGAGTCTTAGTACGGCTGCTAAGGACTGCAAGGCTGAGTTGGAGACTGGTAACTGAAAGTCCAGTTCGACAATTAAAATTGTAAGAAATTAAAATTACAATTGATTTACCTCCGGCCTTTCACCAGTTTCTAAAGCTTTCAGAACCTCTTTTGTTATAGGCTGTTCTCTACTGACCTCTTCTAGGCGTTTTTCTAACTGTTTTTTTAATCGCATTGCCTGCAAAGCACTTCCGTCTAGTTTCCAGCTTTGAGTTGCAGCTGTCGGTGACTTGTCCAGAGCATTTGCTACATTGTCATTAGCCATGGAACTGTTGTAGATAGCATCGTCGGTCGGCGCAGGGGTATCTGTGTAGGGATAGGTAGAATCAAAAACATTTTCTCCCAAGGAGACCGAGGGATACCAGCGTCTACTCAATTGCCCTAACCCCTTGTGGGGCATAACACGTCAACCGTTCCATGTGGCCCAGTTGAAGTTTCGTTGGCATAAACTAGTTTCGGAGAATGCAGTTACCAGAATGCACCTCCTGCTCCCCCATTTAGCCGCCTACCTGTGACAAGTCGGGAGATACTGTGGCTTATTATTACGCCTGCAACACGGGAGGAAGACAACAGCGTCTGATCTCTGATGTACAGATTCCCGGGAGTCCTTAGTGAGTTGCTACACGGCACTAAGAGTGGCATCTTAATGCAACTTGTTAAGTAAAGTGCAAAGACGAGCAGCGATTATCTCAACGGGGGCCTTTAGAACAACTTCGTCAACCAGCTTAGATACGCTGCTCAGCTTGCTCCCGCTTGACATATTTGGCGAACGACCGGCGGGGAACATGGCACTGCTCCTCCGCGAAACAGGTCAATAGCGTGCGTCGAGTACTGGCCACTCAACTATTCTGGGAAACCTGGATCTCCCCTTGGAAACTGATTACACTTCTCCTAGACACGTTTTTGGCAGGAATTACACCAGCCTGATTTCGTCGTGGAGCCTATGGGTTGACGGCGTACCTTTTACCGTTGAGTTTAAAAGGTACGTTGTCAGCCCATAGCTGCCTTGGTCATCTACACGGATGGCTCTAAGACCGATGACGACGTTGGGGCTGGTATACACTCGGAGGGACTGAAAATTAACTCAATCTTCCGTCTTCCCGACTATTTTAATGTCCAGCAGGCTGACGTTTCGGCGAACTCGGAAGCTCTGACCTGGTTCAGGAGTCATGCCGGAGGTACGAGAGACATTACCATCTATACGGACAGTTAGGCTGCAATTCGCTCGCTTGACCCTGTTCTTATTGCATCGGAAAATATTCGCAAGTATCGCTCGGCCGTCACAGAGATGGGTTACTTCTTCAACATAACCCTCTGCTGGATACCGAGGTATAGTGGCTTTGCGGGCGGCTGCTCATGAGGGGTGTTGTCGATGGGAACCGCATTGATATTAAAATGCCAATAACATCATGCAAATTGGCAATTAAGTCCGCTGCAGTGGATAAGAGCTAATGGTGGCTCAACGGTAGCACTTGCCAAACGACGAGAATAATTTGGCAGAAATTCGATTCTAGTCGCTCTGTTTTTTTGCTATCACTGAATAGGAAGCACATTGATAGGGTGGTGGGGACTATCACAGGGCACATCGGTGCGCTCGCATAGAGGCTCCATCTTCCTCATAATGACTACTGCAGGAGTTGTGAGAATGCGGATGAGGAGGAGAGCGTTTTGCACCTTCTATGTCACTGTCCAGCACTGGTCACCAGGAGGAAGAAATTTCTGGGTTCCTAGTTTTACTGTGACTTAGAGGACCTCAAGGATATTAGCGTGATACAGCTCAATCGTTACATTGCCAGCACAGACTAGTTCGGGACCTAGGTTTTCTTTAGTGAGGTGAAACGTTATTGATGGTATCACAATGGACTCATAAGTGTCCTGTGTTGCATCATGGCAACCGCCTAACCCAACCTAACCTATGAGGGACGACGACAAAAACTTACCAGCTTGGAAATGCTTCGGTCGAACTACAATTTTTTTCGCAGTTATTGATTTAGATCTTGGTTTTCTTCCTCTTCCTGATTGATCTACTGTCTCACTATACTCAGGATCCCCCGCAGTTGCGAGCTGCGATGGAGATACAACTTCGGATCGTCGGGACGGTCGAACCAATTTTGATGGTGCGACTAGCTTAGGCGATATAGCTAGTTTGGGCGATTCGTATAAAATAGATTCACGTGTTTCAGATGTCTCCACCGGCTGTCCAATGCTTCTAGCCACCGAACGCTGTAAAGCCATACTTAAGCGTTCATTTTGTGTTCCTGGCATAGACGCCAGTGCATTGTTAATGAGTTCTGCAACTTGTAGTTTTGCTTGAATCGATGGTGATGCAGTTCCGGGTGGTCTTGGCATGCCAGCAAATTCTTCGATATTATTTAACATATCCTTGAGATGATCTTCCAGAAATTCGATGTTTTCTTGACGAATCATTGGGTCTGGAGTAGAGTTCAAAATATCGTCGACAGCTGTTTGGAAAAAATTAGACGTACACACGAGTAGGTACAGATCAAAATTAGGTATGTACTTTGAAAATTTAGGAAAGTTTGTATTACCATCGTTAAATTGCTCCACGGCAGCCTGTTTATACTTGTGCATGTTATTGATAAGGTGCAATTTTAAACCATGTTCATATTGAAGCCACATCAGTTCTTCTCTTTTGTCTTCCTCCGGTAGCCTGGTTTGTTCGACTTGCTTTTTCTCTATTGATGATATTGGTATTAATAATGTTATGTTAAATTGATTACGGAAAATATTAAATCTTAAGCAGCCCATCCGCTAACAGGATAAATTGACGATATTCAAACAGGAAAAATTGAAGGTAATCGGCCAAGAAGTGTCCAAGGTTGTAACGAACCATATTCTGGTAGCGCTTTCACCGACAAATCGAAGGTAACACCTGATGAGTTGTGATCTGTCGGTGGCACGAAACCAGAGGCCGAGGGTCCCATTACCCCCGGACCCCGATGCGGGCGCGAGGGCATCTGAGCCGTCCGCCAACCATTCCATCCTTATCGCCCCATTTTTTTTGATTCCCCATTTTCTCCTCCCCTGTTTGTGTTGTCTTCCCCAAGCCTATGAATTTTTATTAATACGTAAAGAACAGGAGCAACGAGCTGCGAAAACCCCGCCCACGTCTGCTGAACTGAACTACAGCAAGTATAGGCCGCTGCTTAGCTCGTTTAGGGGCCTTTTTCTTCGCCAGACGAAACGGCCCGACCTTCACGGTCATTATGCTTAGGCTCCTTCCCCACGGGCATCTTCGAATGCTCACCAAACCGTCCATTACAAATGCTTGGCATTTGGACACATTGCAAGTGTTCCTCATGTGTTTCAAATGTGGAGCCGAGGGACATAACCCCAAAAAATGCTAAAGGGAGCCGAGCTGCATACTCTGCAATGAAGTCAAAAGAGCGAAATGCAAACATTTCACCGGAAGCGCGAAATGTCCAGCATATCAAGAGGCAATGAAGCAGTTCCGAAAATGAAGTTCGTCCAGCATAACCTGAACCATTGCCGGCCGGCACAGGATATGCTATGGCAGACGATTAGAGAAGAGGGAGTTGATGTCGCAATTGTCTGCAACCAATATAAGAACCTAAATTCGATTTAGGTCGCTGACGAACAAAAACAGACAGCCATTTAGGCATGCGGGAGTTATGCCGTTCAACAAGGCATGTTAGAGTCGATGAACGGTATTGTGCGACTAAAATTCAGTGGCATACATCTATACAGCGGCTACGCTCCACCACGACTGGTAATTTAAAAGAACTTTTACGGTGATAATAGCCACCTAAGGGGGAAGGTGCGCGAGCTTATCAGAAAAGTACAATACTTGAAAGAAGCAACGTTCATACCGCAAATCTTTACTTAGGCGGCTACTACTCTTAAAAGTTCTTTTAAAATATCTTTCATAAAAGATATTTGCAAAAGAGCTTTTATAGTTCAAAAGCCGCCAAAGTCTTGGAAACGACAGAAATTGGGTTTGTTGCCAAAACCGAATAAGGCGCCGGGTAAACCAAACTCTTACCGCCCAATTTGCTGATTGGATACATTAGGAGAAATGTTCGAGCGGATTATTTTCAACTGGCTTTTCCAAATCGTGGAGGAAAAAGGATCTCTGTGCATGCAGTATTAGGCTGGAATTATTAAGAGCTACCTCACTCACCGAGTTCTGCAATATGCAACTGGCGAAGGGCCTAAAGAATACAGAGTGTCAGCAGATGTTCCACAGGGATCCGTTCTTGGTTCTTTGCTGTGGAATATAATGTATAATGATAATGACATTTTCGATTTACCCGTACCTAAGGAGGTGAACATAGTCGGGTTCGCAGACGATATAGCGGTGGTTGTGGTCGCTAAAGATTCGGAATATGCCGAAATGTACGCCAGCTAGGTAATCGCAACTATTATGTTGTGGTTGGAAAAAATGGGCCTTGAGCTGGCTGAGCAAAAAACAGAGGCCGTTCTGATGAGCAAGCGCAGGAAAAGAAGCTCTCTGAAGATCAGGGTTGGAAGTACAATACTATCATTACTTCCAAACCAGCCATACGGTACTTGGGAGTGATAATTGACTCAAAGCTGAGCTTTGGAGCGCATTTTGAACATATATGCGAGAAGGCAGTGAACCGTACTGTCGCGCTGGCAAGGATCATGCCAAACATCGGTGGTTCTATTATCAAGAGTAATAACCTCAATTCTGCTGTACGCTTCACTGGTGTGGGGCAGTGCGCTACGCTACAATTGTAACACCAAGGATATCCATTCGGTATATCGGAGGAGCGCCTTGAGGGTATGCTGCGCATACCGAACTTCATCCCATGAAATGGCCTACGTTGTCTCTGGAATGATCCCAATAGACATTCTAGTAGGTGAAACGGAGAGACTCTACGGCGATCGACATCTGGTGCCATCTGCGGAGTCAGAGGGCCAGAAAGGGCCGAATCACTGAGAAAGAGGCAGGAGTGCTCGCCTGATCCGATCTGATCTCCGTTTCACCTGCTAGAATGTCTATAGGGATCATTCCAGAGACAACGTAGGCCACAAGTCATTGTGTAAGCATAAACGACTACTTAACTCAGTTCCTTCGGGCCCTGGCGGATACAGGGAGTACCTACATAAGTTCAGACTGGGTGACTCGCCGAAGTGTCCGAGTTGCAAGGGAGTCGTAAAAGATGCAAAACATGTGCTGTTTTACTGCCCACGGTTTGCCGAAAACAGAGACGAGCTAGAAGGGGAACTGGGCGGAGTTATTAACCCTGAGAACTTGGTGGAGCATGTGAAGAAATCAGTAGTAAGTAACTGGGATGCAGTGGGTGAAGTAACTCTAACCACGTCTCGGTTCCGCAGGGGCTATGGGACGACAGCAGCTATTCTGGTCTAGTCAGTAAGAATCTGACATCGCCGGATATAACCGGAATTCCCCCAACTGCTCTAAAAAAAAAAAAAAACAAAGTTTACCGAAGTGACCGTGAATGTCCGGTAGTGGCATTGGCACGAGCTTGCTGTAGCTAGGAAGATGTGGGACCTGCCTTAAAACTTTCTTACCTATTCCAGGTTCAGTTTATATATGGGTCGGTATGTGTGTCTTATAGCCGCCATACATTATCCGATCCGTCGTCCGATCGATCGGCCGATGGATCGCCACAAAATATCTGCCGATCTCCACTGCACACACACTAAGCGATTTTCGTGCGATGCGATAACGAATGACAATTCAAAAAATAGGTTATGATTCACTCCCAATCCAACCTAGATTCATTTTTGTTAACTTTTTGGATGTGTGTGATATTTTCTTGTACCACATATTTGATATTTCAATTGCAGTGCCATTTAAATCATTAGAATCCTTCAAATTCCATCATTTAATAATTTGGTAATTTGACATTCACTTGCGATAATCACATACCTATACACTACCCAATCGATCGTCACCGATCGATCGCACGAAAATCGCACTAAAATATCGGCAGATCAAAATTGATCGCCCGATCGGTGCGATTTCCACATACACACCCCAATCCGTCGGCCGATATTGATTTCGGGCGACGGATCGGCCGATCGATCGGTGTGTGTATGGCACGTTTAACATTTTTCAACAAATGAAAATGAATTGACCTAAATATCTCATCTCATTGTGATCATGTTGCTAGAATACTTACGCAGTCTGAATTCCTTGTATGCTTTATCCTTGAGCTTGTTTACTTCAAGATGTCTTAGGGGTTTTAGTTTCGGCATTCCGCCCGACACGCCTCCTTCTTGAGGCTTCGAAAGTTTCGACGTATATAATTCAGCAGTCATTTTAGTAGATGTTCGCCTTTCGTCGCCGTCTTCTGTACCTGATACGAGTATTAGATTTTCACTTTGTTATGAAAAAAAAACTTTCTTGGGGGTAAACATATTTGATAGCTATTTTAGATGGTGATTGATTGGCGAGTTGATGAGCTCACCGACCGGTGTTTATTACATGCTGCCAGATAAGATCGCCTCCAGCTTCAACTTATCACAGTCGATCATTATCTGAGAGGACTGTACGGTTCAGTAAAATATGTTTGCTTTTGAGGTATTATAGAGTATAGACTATCACACTAATGAATAATCAAAATTAAAATAAAAGATCCCGAAATCAGCCTGAAAACTTTACATTACTCCAAATTCAAGAACACTTGATGCTTGTCCATATGAGCCAGTGAAAAATTGCAATAAGCGATCATATTTTATTGAATGAGTCTTTCACCCATGTAAACTCAAACCAATGTAGTTAAACGAATGTTATACTTTACCAGAATCTCTAGCCCTGGATGCTGATCTGCGGGCCACACTTGCCCGCCGAGGCATACTTTTGGATCTCTTTGAAATTTCGTCCAATTTCCCGGGACCGCTTTCATCACCAGGTTTGTAAGAAAGTCTACGTTTGTCCTCACGCACGTCTGAAGGTCTTGAACGACTTGGAAGCGATGGCAAACTTCTTCTACCTACTTGGTGTCTTGCAAAATGCAAGTCCATTTCGCTTAGCGAATCGCCTATACTGAGATCCGCTGCCTTTAGTGACTTTGTAAAAAGTTCATTGGCTTTCATAATGGTTGCACGTCTGGCTGCAGCCTCTTCGGCTAAAGCTCTTTCGATAGCCGTACCCATCTTGGCTGTTTCTTTAGCGAACAGTGTTTCTGCACGAGCCTGTTCTTCCCAGGCTTTTGCTCTGGCTTCAAAATCCATGGGTTTCTCACGATCTGTTGCCTGTTTTTTCTTGGTGGCAATTTTCGATCCTTTTTTCAAACGTCCGGGCTTTTCAGAAGCATCCACTTCCTCAGGGGCCATACTTTGTCGAGCTTTCCATATTTCCCTCGCCTGTAAAATTTGAGCCATTTCCGCTTCAGGCCATTGCAGTGGGTCCGAGGACTCTTCTGTTTTGTTACGCTCTTCCGTCTTCTTTTTGATTGAAATCTTGGAGGTTTTTTTTGCTGGCGTTTTCCCCCTTTGAGATACTTGTGTTTTTGACATCTGTCTATCTACTGATACTTCGGCAAGAGCTTGCTCTTGTTGAGTTTTGTACACTTCTCGGGCTTGCTTTATTTGCTCCATTAGAGCTTCTGTCCACTGTCCTGTTTCCGGATCATAATCAGCGGTAACTTGCTCTTTTTTGCGCTTTTTAATGGACATTTTTGAAGGTGTTTTCGCTGGAGTTTTTTTACTCTTGACTGATTGGAGTATTGATTCGTACAGAGATTCAACATCTATGGTCTTCAATCTTTCTCTAGCTATGGCTATTTCGGCTAATGCCTGTTCATCCCAGCCTGCTATGACATCTGAATCACTTGGCATACTTTTCGGTTGGGACTGACGTCCCTTTTTAGGTGTCTTGGTGGTTTTAGTCTTATCTTTTGTAGAAATGACACTTTTTCCTCTTGATGTTGGCTGAAATTCAGGGATTAAACCTGCTTTAAACATTTCTCTAGCTCGTCTAATTTGTTCCATTTCATCTTCGTCCCATCCCTCTAAGGTCTTTTGCTGAGGAATTTTATCTGTACTTTTCCGTGTTTTTTTAATTGCCCCTTTGGGTGTTTTAGCGGCTGGTTTTTCTTTCACACTTCGATCCGGACCAATTTTGGACAACACCTCTGCCAGAGATAGTCCACCTGCCATTTTGGCTTTAAGAAGTTCTCTTGCTTGCTGAATCTCGGGACGTACCATTTCCTCCCAAGCTTCCAATCTCTCTTCAGCATCTTTCGGTAGGGGTTTTCGTTGTGAGGTTCCTTCTCCTGGATCTTTTCGTTTTGGCGTTTTTACAGCGGACTTTCGTCTTTCAGCTTGAGTAATTGCTGATTTGAACTTGGCTTGCATTTCCTCCAAACCCTCCTTGGCACGGGCCGATTGACGAGCTTGCATAATCATAGCTAGTTCGGCTTCTTGTTGAGCTTTCTTTTTCTCTGCCGCTGTAAGTGGCTTTGGCTTTTGAAGTAAGGATTTTGATGTCGATTTCGCAACGCCATCAACTAAATTTGGAATATACAATATAATAATATACATTTGTAAGCAGACTAAGGCTGCGCGCACGTTAGCACACGTTCGCGTGTCGCGTTCACGTGTTTCATGTCAAACGGTTTGAATCTATGGCTTGTAACCAAAGATGCGAATCTGTCAATTTGATAGATGCTCGGCTGTTGTCGTATCACCAAATTGGATTCATTATTGTGTATTAACGCCAATAATTTAGTATGAAATGTGTGTTTATGCACATCCTACTACTACCCAGTCGTTTGTTTTGCCACTCAAATGTTACCTAATTATCCATTTTAAAGTACAATAATGAACTCAATTTGTTGATACGACAATAGCCGAGCATTTGCCATATTGACAGATTCGCATCTTTGGTTGAAACCCATAGACTCAAACCGTTTGACATAAAACACGTGAACGCGACACGCGAACGTGTGCCAACTTGCGCGCAGCCTAATAATTGCATTGCTCTTTGGTACTGCTTGGAGGAATATTGGTAAACGCTTGGACGCTTTTGTGACTTATATTATATTACGTTTACACTATCCCCAGATTACTTCATCTGCTGCTTAATCTGGGTGTGGTGAGTTTAAAATTGTATGTATTTGACAGTTCCAGATTAAATCAGCCGGCGCAGATGAAGTAATCAGGGGATAGTGTAAACGTAATATAAACGTAATATTAGTAATCAGTTTCATTTTCCCGCCAAAGAAAAACTCAACAACTCAAATCCTGCAACTGTCAAATACATACAATTTTAAACTCACCATACCCAGATTAAGCCGCAGATGAAGTAATCTGGAGATAGTGTAATACGTTTACACTATAGTCAGATGTAGTCCGGATGGCGCAACGGTTAGCACGTTCGCCTTCAACGCACTGGGCCCCGGTTCGATTCCGGGGATTTACGTGTCGGACTATGAGCCCACTCAGCTGTTAAGTGGGTACCCATTATGGGGTAAATAACTCGGTTGAGCGTATTGCTGATCACATACCTCTGCACAAAAACCGTCACGATCTAGAAAATGAGATGATGCTAACTCATCTGGAGGCCGTGGTTCAAATTGGACTGTTGCGCCAGTTATTTATTTATTTATAGTCAGATTACTTCATCTGCGGCTTAATATTAAATTACGTTTACACTATCCCCAGATTACTTCATCTGCTGCTTAATCTGGGTGTGGTGAGTTTAAAATTGTATGTATTTGACAGTTCCAGATTAAATCAGCCGGCGCAGATGAAGTAATCTGCGGATAGTGTAAACGTAATATTACGTTTACACTATCCCCAGATTACTTCATCTGCTGCTTAATCTGGGTGTGGTGAGTTTAAAATTGTATGTATTTGACAGTTCCAGATTAAATCAGCCGGCGCAGATGAAGTAATCTGGGGATAGTGTAAACGTAATATTATATAATCTGGGTGAGGTGAGTTCAAAATTTTATGTATTTGACAGTTGCAGATTAAATCAGCTGGCGCAGAGGAAGTAATCTGGGGATAGGGTAAACGTAATATTACGTTTATACTGTCCGCAGATTACTTCATCTGCGCCAGTTGAGATAATCTGCGACTGTCAAATACATACAATTTTGAACTCACCACACCCAGATTACGCTGCAGATGAAGTAATCTGCGGACAGTGTAAACGTAATTTAATATAATCTGGGTGTGGTGAGTTCAAAATTGTATGTATTTGACAGTTCCAGATTAAATCAGCCGGCGCAGATGAAGTAATCTGCGGATAGTGTAAACGTAATATTACGTTTACACTATCCCCAGATTACTTCATCTGCTGCTTAATCTGGGTGTGGTGAGTTTAAAATTGTATGTATTTGACAGTTCCAGATTAAATCAGCCGGCGCAGATGAAGTAATCTGAGGATAGTGTAAACGTAAACTAATATTACGTTTACACTTTCCCCAGATTACTTCATCTGCGCCGGCTGATTTAATCTGCAACTGTCAAATACATACAATTTTAAACTCACCACACCCAGATTACGCCGCAGATGAAGTAATCTGAGGATAGTGTAGACGTAATATAAAGGTTGTATGCTAACTGTATGGACAGGGCGGGTGTTCCGGTGGGAGGGACAAAAGAAATGAAATTGTGCACAAGGAGGACGTATGAGGGAAATGTGAGTTCGTTTTGTTGTTCCGGGGAAGAGGGCGTGAATATCTCTGTTTACTTTTTACCTGATCGCACGTGGTGGAATTACTTGAGAGAATTTAGAATGATTTTTTATGATTTACCTTCTGATTTTTGATCGGTGTGGGCTGCTTGTTGAGCTGCGGCTTCCCGTCGGCTTATAATTTCCGCTAGAAAAAAAGGTTAAAAATATAAAACATTTATCAATCTTATTATATAATATTATAACAATTTCAAACAAATAGTTTATTCGAAAATACAGGAAAATGAAATTATATTTTTTTTGTATTAGCCGCGTTCGTTTGACTCTCAGACAGTTCACTTGTGAAAAGAACGACACGGATCTGAATTCAAACAGTCACCATACAGACACTTCGCCGCGAGGAGGCTAATCGCGGGCTCAGTATAGAAAGGTATTGAGGCGTAAAAGGTTGACGTTCAACCATTGCCATTTTAACACACGGTCCTCCGCTCAGCTGATCGCGGCGAATGTCTGCCTACGTCGTTGAGGTCAAAATTACGTCATTGCAAGGCAGTGGGAAGGTATGAATGACGTAATACCCCACATACACGGAGCGATCCATCGTCACAAAATATCAGCTGATCGAAATTATATATAACTGTCAAAAAAATCGTCAACGATAAGCGCATACACAGGCCGATCCATCGGCCGATCGATCGCTGCGTGTATGGCACGTTTAAAATTGACGTCAACGACGAAGTCAGTCGCGATCAGCTGAACGGAGACCTGTATAATAAAATGGCAATGGTTCCACCAATTCACTTTCATCTTTAATGCAAGGAGATTCCATACGAAAAGCTGATCGAAATCGGTCTGCCGTTTTGTATGGGAATAGGCCGAAATCCGGTGAAACGAACGCAGCAATTATTTTAATAAAATAGAATAACTTGCAAAGTGCATTAGTATATAGCTACCTTGTTCAGCCATAAGTTGTTGCAGTGCTCCTTGCAGCTTATTTACTTTCTTCCTCTTCTTTCCGTAGTTGATTTCTAGGTCCGTTAAAGCATCATCGCCTCTTCTCGTTTTTGAGAGGTTATCCCTACCTTCAAGAAACATTTTTTATTTTTTGTAAAATTATACGATTATTTTTATTGGTAATAACCATCAAATGTAAAAAAATGTTTCGACAGTGAATCGCCACTCCATCGTAGAGGAGATAGTTGATGACGATTCAAATCGACATACGTACATAATTGATTGATTGATTGATTGCTAATGAAAGCTACATATGTATCACTTTATTTATTTATTTTTTAATTAAAGAAATGGAATTTTATTAGAGGCCGCAACAGGATAACTCTCTGAACAGCTGAACATTATATTTTTCATATTTACCTTCGATATATTCCACAGCAATTTGGTACTCAAGTTCTTGGAGTTCGTTAAGTACTTCATGATAATCAGACATCCCCTTTCTTTTTGATTTGCCTAGACCTTTTATGGCTCTTTCGGCTTGATGAATAGCTAAAGTGTGTTTTTATATTTGTCATTCTTTTGTAAAAGTAAAACACGAGTATGTTTAAAATAAAAACAACCTGCATGAAAATTAGGATCATTCTTGTTACTGCGTCGGTTATCTGTAATGATAAAAATACATGTTTTTTAATATATTTTTATTTTAATAGATAATTACGAGAAAGAGAAAACAAAAGAGATATCTTGTACTCTGTGGGGGCACGTGTTCCATTGAACACCGATAGTTACGCCACTTCAAATGCGCAAGGTTGCATTGGTGGCAATAATGATGCAAGCAGTAAGATCTAATTATCCCTTGTGAAACGGATCTTTTTTATTATTTGTTTTGATGTGTATGCGCGAAAACACAAACAAAAACAATCTAATTAGTTTAGTTTAATTAAATTTGGTTTTTTAATCATACGCACCTTCTCCGTCAACGTCTGACATGGCAGCAATTTCTATAACATAAACCGTTACACATATTTAAAAATGATAGATAGGAAATATACTATAAAAGAATATGAACGTTAACCTTTTTGTGTTCGCCGCACTAACGCCGCCATTCTTGATTGTCCCTCTCTTGTTCGACGTTCTGCAGCTTTGGCCTGCTTCAATTTCAATCGATCTAATTGAGGATCTAAACTCTTTCTTCCGCGGCCAGTCTAGTGATTATAACGTATTTAGTTAGAACGCTATTATTCGAATCTTGAGAGCTGGATACCTCATTCTGAAATGTTTCATAAGCTTCTATTTCGGCACGATTGGTTTTTTCAGACAAGGGCGGACGTTTTGAAAGTCTTCTCTGCTCTTTGGTGGGAGCAACCACGGTTCTTTCAATTAGTCCTGATCCTCCACTATATGATTCTCGAAGTCTTTCGTACGATGTGTTGACATCAATTGTTCGACGCAAATTGAGGGAGTCCACAACATCTAAAGTATGAAAATACGGTGAAAGAAGGGGTTCTGGAATTAAAATAAATTGTTGAGTTTTACCATAATTTCCGGAAACTGCTTTTACCGAACGACGCATTGAGCTCATCTTGTTACTCTCATTAAATGTTTAATCGAATACTTTTAAAAAATTAACTTCACGACAGATTTTGGTAACAATATATATGTACGTCTCAAAACAAAATACTATTAATTGAAAAAAAAAACAGCAAATTAATTAATATAGGTTGTCAAGTAAGGCGATGCATTCTCAGTGTGAACTTTAACTTTCTCTATTCTGCAATTAAGCAGCTATGTACATTAAATTTGCATTATTCTATATCAATTTTTATTAGTACTTATATGTAAAAAATGTAAGAACATTTAGTTTTATAATTTTAACCAGAATAGGATTAATCATTTTGAAATTAGTGATGTAAGCCCAATGAAAGGTTATAATTATCCCGGTAAACAATAAGATTCCGAATGATATTTTAAAGGGATCTTCCCGATCTTTATCTAGATCATATATCGCGAATGATATCTTATTACAGTAATCCCTCGTTAATACGAACCCGGATAACACAACCATTCGGTTTACGCGAACCATTTCTTTTCCCCCATTAAATCCAATGGTTTCAAACCAAAAATCACCGGCTAGCACGAATTATTCGGGTAACACGAACTGCGAACTCAATTTTGTAACGCCAATACGAAAATGTCGGTTAACACGAATTTTATGATTGACGATGGAAACGAAAAAAAAAGAAAAGCGAAGGACTCTTTGTTTACCGGGAAGTTTTGTTTATGCTTTTATGCTTAGACTTGCGATCTGCCCTTTATCGTTACTGTTTACTTTGACGATTCGCTCTAGTTCTATCGCGTCTTTCTTGAGTTTATGAAGGGAAAATGGGTGCTAAGAAAAGTGTCCAAAGATCTATTGATATTTCGATAAAAAGAAAAATTCTGGAAGAAGTGGAATGTGGTTTGATATCGAAAACGAAAATAGCGGAAAAATACAGCATCCCAAAATCAACTTTGTCGACAATCATCAAAAAGCGGCTCCGTAAAGCTACGAACGAGGACGTGGAAAAGGAACTTTTGAAGTGGTTTACAAAAGTGAGACAATAATGTGCCGATTTCGGGAACACTAGTTAAAGAAATAGCTAAAGAAATAAGTGATTCACTCGGGTTCGAAAATTTTAAATGTAGCGATGGATGGCTCTGGGGATTCCAAAAAGGATTTTAAATTGGATCTCTTGTGGTGAGCGGAGAACTGAACAAGGTCAGTGAAAAAACCGTAAGCGAATGGCTAAAAGAATTTAAAGAAGTAAAGAGAAACTACGACGGCAAAAATATTTTTAAGATCGATGAGACAGGGGTGTCCTACAACTTGCTGCCAGATCGTACTCTCGATTTTAAGGGAAACAAGTGCCACGGCAGCGAAAAAAAGAACGATGAACTGTAGTCATATGTTGTAATGCTACAGGCTCCGAAAAGCTGAAATTATAGATTATTGGAAAATACCAAAACCCAAGATGTATGAACAAAATAAATCGTCAGAATTTGCCATTTGAATACACCATCCAAAAAAATGCTTGGGTTGATTCGACCTCATTTCGTTTATGGCTAATGAAATTTCAAAGGAAAAAGGCAGGGTAAATCGATACGTCCTGCTAACAATAGATAACTGCAGCGCTCATAACATCTACTACTTGTAGCTGCCTAATCTAAAAGTCGTATTTTTCCCAGCAAATTGCACCAGTCGTCTCCAGCCATTGGACAGGGAATCATTGCTGCTTTCAAGTGCCATTTTAAAACGCGACTTGTGCGAAACGCCATACTTTCCATTGAATCCGACCAGGCTCATGTAAAATGGATCTTGCAAGCGATGAGAGCTATGACTGCTTCATGGAACAACGTTTCGCCAACAACCATATCGAATTGTTTCAAAAAGCTTGGATCACCGTGAACTCAGACAATCCCATGCAAGTTGAACCAACATCTTCGCCTCTACTAAACCTGGAAATTATGATCGACGGACCAGAAGACTGGGAGAGACTCGTAGTGGCAACTGAACCACCAGTAGCTCTTACTTTTTCGGAGTTCCTCTCACTGGACGAAAACTTACCAGTGTGTAGTTTATCCGACGAAGAAGAACAGGAAAGAGAAGACCAAGAAGAAGAGGAAGAACAAGTGGTCGAGGAAATAAAGAAGCCCAATCGAAGTGAAGTCATAACGGCATTAGAGATTTTACAAAGGCTTGCAAAAACTTCTACCGAAAACCTAGATGTAAGTTTTGAAGACAATTTGGACAAGATAAGAAGAGAGTGCATTCGACAATTTCCAAAAACTTAGCAACAAACCACAATTACCAACTTTCTGAAACACAGGTAGAAATATAAATTCGTATGTCATCGTATCCTATGTACATTATACATATAAGTGTTATCAAAAAAATATATTTTTTTCTGTACATGATCTACTTTTTCATTGAAATTTTTTGGACAGAATGGATATAAACTGTGTTTAACTGCGTGGAGATGGATGCAGTATGTGTGTAATATTCGGGTTCGGATAACACGAACCCAGTTCGTGTTAAACGAATTCGGATAACACGTATTTATTTAACACGAACTGAGTATTTCTTTCCCCCGTCGAGTTCGTCTTAACGAGGGACTACTGTATGATAGCAAAAGATAAAAATTCCGTATTAAATGTCCAGTCAGAATGATATCTTACTAGTGGTTAAAATAAGATAAAAGGGAAATTACTATGCATTCTTTAAAAAGACATCCAAAGACAATATAAAAGGTCAATTAATAAACTACAAAATTTTAATTGGGTATTTGTTTCAACTGGACGCACTCCTCCCTCTCTAAGGCCGGCCACATCTTGGACGTAGGCAGGGCGGCTCGCGCAGCGCGCACATGGCATTGTTGTTGTAAAATCAGATTTTGACAATTGTTACAACAGCAATGCCATGTGCGCGCTGCGCGAGCTGCCCTGCCTCCAAGATGCGGCCGGCCTTAATCTGACATCCAAATCCTTTTTTTTATTATGTAAATAAATCGACCGACATCAGTAGGTTTCGAACCGGGACCCAGTGATAAGAAGGTCAATATACAAACGCACTATCCACCCTATGAATGAAATTATTGCTATTTTATTTTGATCGGGTAGTCCTATACAATTTATCTTATTTATTTCCTCGAAAAAAGATAGTATAATATTATACAAAAACGCGGTCAAAAACTTATAAACTGGCCTTAAATGCTGCTAAAACTGACAGAGCAGCGTTTGCTCTGTCAGTCTTAGCAGTATTTAAGGCCAGTTTACAATTTACCAGGGTGGTGGAGTATTGGTAGTATGTGTACATGGTTATAATCAGGCAAATATTGCATACACTCAACCCTTATCGCTCTTCTGGACTGCCACTTTTAGGAGGCACATGTGGTGATGAGGATGAGGAGGAGAGCTCCTTTTATCCGATCTGTGCCTGTCCTGCCTTGGCTGGAGGTAAGAAGGCCACCCTTGGGACCTACTCCTTCACCGATTTGGATGACCTGCAGGATAGGTGAGTATGGATCAGCTATATCGTTTCGTTATCAGCTTCGGCTGGTTGATGAGTATAGGTTCTTGGTCGGTGCATTAATCCATGGTTGTATCATAAAGGACCCTATGATGGTCTAAGTGTGCTCTTTGTGTCAGAGCAGCCCTTTAAACCTAACCTCACCTATATAAATAGCCTCCCAATGAGAGAAGATAGAGATAGAAGAAAGGATAATCACAATCTATGTACACTAAATTCCCTCCAGCAATTCCATCTCATTCCGCCTGGTGAAAAGTAAACAAGAGACACGCGCCCTCTAATCCGGAACACCCGCCCGATCCATATAGCCCTGAACCAACCTGTCAAACTCACATTCCCCAAATTCCATTTCATTTCCCCAGAACACCCGATCGGTCCACATAGTAGAGCCAACGAACATGGTTAGAGCAATCAAGCTGCAAAACAATTGCTTAGTTTTTTTTTTCGAGTAATTAGATTTCCTTATTTTCTATCTTCTCTGCTCCCAACAAACATTTTCATGATACAAGAAAAAACTTAGTTGCGAAAGCATCATCATCCACACACTCGAGTTTATAGTAAAGCTAGTCTAAGTATTAATAGGCTAACAAATTTTGTGACTCGTCCCAAACTACTGAACCGATTTTAATGGTTTTTACACAATTCGAAAGGAATTCTCTCGGAGGTGTACACAATCTATATTTTATTAAAATCTGATAATTAGTTTAGGTGTAATCCTCGAAAAATATTGCGAGCTTTCGTAGACTCCAAGCTTAATTCCGCGTTCGAAAGAAAAAGGTGGGAAGAAGCTTTGCGGTTCGGTTCATGTATCCGCTGTAGAATTCGGTTCAATTCATGTACAAAGGTCGACAACCATTTTGGTCGCTTGCATGCATCGAACAACGTCAATAGAAAAAAAGCAACTCCTCATTTCCACCGTTCTATGATATTTTATGGTTCGGCCGTGGTTCTGCGCGATCATGTGTGGCGATCTTAAGTGGATTGTGGGTGGAAGTGTTGTTTAAGCGAGTCCTTTCCTGATGACGATTCCTGCGCCGCCTGCATTTCGAATTGCGAAATAAATCTTCTCTACTCTGATCGGCTGTTAAAAAAACGCGCCTATTATATTGTTGAATATTCCGAGTACGTCTCTCTTATGACACAGACTGTACTAAGCTCTATCATGGTCTCGAACCAATGATTCTCGAGCGATCTGGAGTCTTCCTTGACTAGGGGAAACCCGAGTCTAGCAGCAGAGTCTCGAACCATCTTAACGATTCTGGAAACAGAGGAAAAGCTATAGAAGGCAGATGTCACCGGAAACAGCAAGTAGTAATAGTCGAGACTCAGCCGCAGTCGGAAGTCGATCGTCATACAGTCTCCGCTCGGAAGCGGAACCGCAAAGTAGTGCAGTCGTTATTGAGTGCGTTCAGAAGGTGGCAAAAGAGCAGAAACCGCTCGCGAGCAGCTCCGGAGCTGCTCGGTTTGGAGTCTGCATCTGCTGAACGCTACTTCACCAGCTGACAAATCGACCAGCTGAAAGCTGACGATGACAATTTTAGACGTCAAGTGCCGAAAAGTGGAAAATACATGAATCCCACGCTGTCCATGATGAAAATCTCAAAAAAACGAGAAAACAAAACAGAAATGGCGAAAACCCCAAGAAAACACAACCTAAACACAACAAACCCAATTTGACAACTGTCAAAAGTCGAAACTCGCAACATGAGCGTGAGGTTGAAAAGAAGAAGAAGGTCCTGAGCACTGAGCACTGATCAGTGAGCAGAAATATTTCTTGCTCCGTGAAATTTGATCATGCTCACCCGAGCAGAAGTTGCTCGGTCACTTCTGAACCCGCTCGTTCTGAACATGTTCGCTGAGCGGAAGTTGCTCAGTTCCTTCTGAACGCACACATTGTTAGGCGGCTATTACACTATAAAAGTTCTTTTACAAATATCTTTGACTCACGATATTTTAAAAGAACTTTTATGAATGATATTAGCCGCCTAAGGGGGAAAGTGTGATAGCATGTAAGAAAAACACTTAAAACAAGCAACGTTCACGTCGCAAATCATTTCTTAGACGGCTATTACACTAGAAAAGTTCTTCGAAAATATCTTTTACAAACGATATTTGTAAAAGAACTTTTATAGTGTAATAGCCGCCTTATCCGCCCATTACGAATAGTTAGAGCTAGTTTGACGTTGACTGTTAGTTAGGCGGTTATTACACTATAAAACTTCTTTTACAAATATCTTTGAAGTACGATATTTTAAAAGAACTTTTATGAATGATATTAGCCGCCTAAGGGGGAAAGAGTGCAAGCTTGTAAGAAAGGTACTTGAAACAAGCAACGTTCATGTCGCAAATCTTTTCTCAGGCGGCTATTACACTATAAAAGTCCTTTGAAAATGTCTTTCATAAAAGATATTTGTAAAAGAACTTTTATAGTGTAATAGCCGCCTTACGCGTGTGTAGTTCGTTCAGTAAATAAAGTGTGTGTGTATTTCAATCGAAGTGTTTCAGTATTCAGCATAAGAATATCTAACGAACCCGGCTTTGGTCGGAGGAAACAATACAATATTTTCCGGTGATCACTCTGTGGCCTCGTTTATGCCGCGGAACTATCTTCAAGAATTAAGTAATTCGAGCTAACTCACGACGACATAAACATGTCGTATTAGCTAGTTTTGGTACTCATTTTAGCTCGACTTGCGAGGCAGAACTGGACTGAAAAATTCGGACTAGATGGTGTTGTTGTCTTCGCTAATGGTGTTGTTGTTGAAAATTATATTTTATATGTTATATAAATACCTCATCCTTTCCTGAAACTCGGAATTTGTTTCATCCTTTGATTGTAGCGGAATAAACGCGTTTTTATTAGGAGGCTACTGCCTCTTGACATTTTCTAAGCCAAAGTCACGGAAGTCACAAACCAACAACTGACATCTTTCATATTTAGTCCGTCTCCGTATGGTCGGTATAAACACACCACAAACAAGGACTAGCATAAAACGATTTAGTTAAATCTCCTTTTAGTTCCACGGTATAAATGAGGCCTGTGTGAAGAAACAAAGGGGTTTTGAGCTTCGTTTCGGTTCACGTACATAGTAAAACGGTATTGTTATAAAACAAGTCCTTTCCTGGTGACAAGAGTTCGCTTTATGGCGAATAGGACTAGAGAAATATTTTGTATCTTTCTATACGGCTCTATTTATAGATATAGCCATCCTGAAAAAATACATACAAAATAAATATTTGCGGGTCTATTTACTATTTATATACGGCATGGCATTGAGCTGAAAAACAGCAATAGAGAAATAGTTTGTATCTTTCTATACGGCTCTGTAGGTGCAGTCATAAGGTAAAATAGACATGAAGTAAACCAAAGCTCGTGTTCATGCACTGTAGATATATGATATTGCTAGAGACAGCAGTCGAATTTCGGCAACTATTTTTTGTTTTCAACGTTCAAAATTAACGAGATGATGGTTCGTCCCAAAGTCAAATCAACGCCTGGCAATGCTCTCAACTGTACACCAACCCTGACACTTCCCGGCTTTCGAGCGATACATCAAAACTTCGCGCATTCCTATACCAGAGCGAGTTCGCGATAGTCGTGAAGAGCCCCGGTGATAACATTTTTCCAAGTGTTCTAATTGAATTTCTGTACGCAACACATTAAAGATGGCGAGCAAGGCAGTTTGTGTTATCAAAGGTGATGCCAATGGAACCATTTACTTCGAACAGGAGGTAATTTTCTTATTTCCATTAGGCTAGACTGAAGCATTTTTTTTATCGTTTCGTAATGGCCCCGGGGCTGTGCTGCAGCAGATTGCCCGTCGGGGTTGGGTCGTGTGGAAAGTTGATAGTACTCGCTACTCGGGTTTGCGGTGTTGTGGTGACTTGCGAAAACGTGATAGGTAATGAAGATACTTGGCTACCGTATAGATAAAGCCCCGGCCAAATGAATGTACAAGGTTAGCCGCAACATCGGAGGTTATCATCGGGGCAGCTATTTGAAATTCTAAGTAGATTCTGTGGCTGAAACAGCCGGCACAGTAGTAAACAAACCAAACTTAACACCTCGAAACTTCCAATCTTTAGTTGCAAATTCGCCCCTCCCTCCATCTTTCCATTAATTGAAATTCGTGGCTGCAATTTACATTTTAAATTGTCTATTGCAGGGAGCGGGGTCACCAGTGAAGGTGACCGGCGAGATTAGTGGACTTGCAGCTGGAAAGCATGGTTTCCATGTACATGAATTTGGAGATAACACCAACGGATGCACCTCAGCCGGCGCTCATTTCAACCCCTTGGGAAAGGACCACGGGGCCCCCGATGCTGAAATTCGTCATGTTGGTGATTTGGGCAATGTCGAAGCAGGTGCCGATGGAGTAGCTAAGGTGAATTATTGGCTTCCGTCCGGTGTTAAATGTTACTAACTTTGTGTGTGCCTTTTTTTACAGGTATCGATTACCGATAAACTCATATCACTGCAGGGAGCAAACAGCATCATTGGCCGCACCGTCGTCGTGCATGCCGACATCGATGATTTGGGATTGGGCGGACATGAATTGAGCAAGACAACAGGAAATGCAGGAGCTCGTCTTGGATGTGGTGTGATTGGAATTTGCAAATAAGAATTTGCTGCAGGGAATTGTGACGAAATATTTTTGTAATAGGTGATTATGTGCTGATCACGTGGAAAATAAATGGTTATAAGGATTTGACTAGTGTTTTAATAACATCTGCAACATTTTGACTACGCAGACGACATATACCGAATTTCTCAAAAGTTATGGATCTTAGCGGTATGGCGGAAAACAGTAACGAGATCAAAGTTGTTTCTTGGCATGCCTGGAGATCTGATTCGTCCCTTTTTGTGTAAATGGGCACGTGTAAACGAAGCATTATGCTCCGTTTACACGTGAACAGAAGAGATGGGAACGGCTCAAATGCTCATGGATTCATGTTGGACATGTAATACCCCACATAGACGGAGCGATCCGTCGCCCGATCGATCGGGCGATGGATCGCCACAAAATATGAGCTGATCAAAATTATATGGAACTGTCAAAAAAGTCGTCAACGATAGGCGCATAGACGGGCCGATTCATCGGTCGATATCTATATCGGGCGACAGATCAGCCGATCGATCGCTGCGTGTATGGCACGTTTTAAGATTCAATTCGTTTCAGTGGAGATACAATGGGTGCGTTTTCAAAGCAAAATAGTGTCGACAATGTTTTATTTTGGACACGCACCCATTGAAACCACATGGAAGCCACCAAACAAGCCAGTTGAATGCCGCTCCATTCAATTCAATATTTTCCTAAAACTATGCAATCTCCCACCGGTAGGGTTATGTTGAACACTTGACAGTTCAATTTCAATACCCCCGCGTTTTCTGACGATTGGTGTGTTTACAATTTACGTATCTGTTCTTCGATGCAAAATGTCTCGAAATCAGCGTAAAATCACAGGACCGGTAGCGTCGACACCGTACATTCTGTTTAGTGAAAAAACAGCAAGACCAACCGAATTGGGAAAACGACTGGATGGAAGAAATGATGACGAACAAAGGCAAATTTGTATGAGGTGTTCTGCACTGGTTATTAGTTGCCTTTATTGACTACTTTTTTTTTTAATTTCAGATGTTAAACTTGGTGTCACATCCCAGGCGAAAGGATCCGCCTATCTAGAAATGGGTCAAACGAAAGTGATTGTGTCTGTATTGGACCCCAGAGAAATCCCGAAACAGAATCGAAAAAGGTGCGATTCTTCCTTATTTGCTTTTTTAAGTCTTCCACCTTTATTATTATATTGTTTCGTGAAGGTTTTACATAATTTTCGATTGTATATAATATAGCATATATGCTTCCCAGAAGGAACTTGAAGAAAAATCAATTGGCGAACCGCTAGCACAGTACGTTGACTATCCATGTATCCTCGGTATCCTCTAGGTTCAGGTGGAGAAAAGCAGCTGCCTCCATGGGGTTTTCCCACAACGCAATAGGAGTTTAGAGCATGGAGGCTGCTGGACATTTAAAGATGTGCTCAACATCGTGTGGAGCGAGGCCACATGCTGTGCAGGAGTCTTGGATGTCGCTGTCGATGCGGGACAGGTATGAGTTCAGACGCGAGCCCCAACCAGAACAAAGTTGAGCTAACGTAGTTCTGGTTGCTCTTGGGAGTCGGGATTCATCTGAAAATATGGGGTTGCACATTCAATACCTTCTTTGGGTTTAGTTCCGCAATCGAAGAAAGCACTTCCTCACTGTGCAGCGTTGTGGTGGCCGACTTAAAGCTGGCATTATGAAATGGAACTCTTTTGAACCTTTGGACTTCCTTTTGCAGTCCCTCATGTTTAATGTAACGCGGCGGTGGGGCTTTGTCCATCAAGTTTGAGTTGGGATGGTCACTCCGATAACAGCCAACTAGATACTACGCGGTGAGAAGAGTGTTGTGGCATCATTTGGTCTCTTGATGTAGAAATACTTGCGACGACATCAGGAGGCAGCCTGTGACAGTTCTAAGAGCAGTATTCTGATAGATCTGTATGTTTTTCCACTGAGTGTCGCATAAATTATCTGACCAGATGAGATCCGCATAGTTGGCCACTGATCTCTCGATGGATTTGTTTGTCGCGAGTAGGGTCTCCCTATCTTTCCCCCAGGAACTGCCAGCTAGAGCATTGAGGACTTTGTTCCTGCGTCTCATCCTGCCACAAATGGTTGGCGCATGAGCAGAGGAGGTGGCCATACTGTCAAGGGTGATACTGAGAATTATTGGGTGGCTAATTGTGGGAATAGTTTGACCATCTACTGCGATATCCAGTTGTAGCTTCACTCCCTTGGTCCAGGTGGTAAAAACAGTAGCAGAAGACTTTGTCGCTGACAGAGTTAAGATTTTTGCTAATGAAGAAGTTGTTGAGTTCTTCAAGATAATCATCTGCTCGCACATTTCTCTCTCAATTGCCCTAACCCCTTGTGTGGCATAGCGCGTCATGTGTTCCATGTGGCCCAGTTGACGTTTCGATGGCATAAACTAGTTTCAGAGAATGCAGTTGCCAGCATGCACCTCTTGCACATCCATGGCCACGAACGTCGTCGTGGACGGGATTCGAACCCGAAAAGCCGGTAGTCAAACATGAAACTGATGCCTCAACACACTGCGCTAGCGGTCGCCCCGGTCATTGCCGGTTGCCAAAATCGAGCAGTCATCAGCGTAACTGACATTTATAAATTAAACGCTACTCAGAAAACGCAGGGAAATGAAATTATCCTCAAAAACAGGATTGAATGCACAGAAACTTGCAAACCAATCGGAAAGAAAATAACAGAAGTGTGTTTCGAGTAGCAAAAAATGCTCGCTGCGTTACCGAGCTAAGCTACATACGCATACTAAGTTGGTGTGCAGAATGAAACCAAGTGTCACAAGAAAAATTCCAATTTTAACCGAAGATGTTATGAAATATAAAAAAATTGTGGAGAACCCCAATCGAGACTAACAGATGCCTGAAGAAGACGAAAAGAGCACTACTGATTGGTATAAAACAGGTGATTGCTATGCGACACGAAAATGTAAGGGTAACCGATAGGAAAAGAATACTGAAGATTATAACCAACTTCTATCAAGATCTCTACAAAGCCCTCGAAGCAAGCGATACAATAACAACGACTACACCAGTAACACTCGAAGAAGATGTCCTAGAATTTCTGACGGCATCACAACGGATTTGCTAAAATATGCGGGCAGGAAAACATGGAAGATTCCTGCCGACGCATTCACAAGCTGTACGCCGCTTGTTGCCCCTGTCCTTTACATACTATGATAATAAAAATTCATAGGCCTGGGGAAGACAGCATAAACATGGGAGGCAAAAATAATGAAAAAATGAAGCGATAAGGATGAAATGGTTGGCGGATGGCTCGATTGCCCTCGCGCTCGCATTGGGATCCAGTTGTAATAGGACCCTCGGCCTCTGGTTTCGTACCACCGACAGATCCTTACTCATCAGGTGCTGCCATAGATCTGCCGGTGGAAGCAGCACTACCAGACCATAATATGGTTCATTACAATAGCTCGCCACGCATACTTGAGCACAACATCCACCGAACCACCATCGAATCACTTCATAGAACGTCCGAAAAAAAATTCGCCTCATTTCCACCGTCCTATGAAATTGACGAGATTCGATCGTGGTTGGGCTCGATCGTGTGTGGCGAGCTTAAGGTGCGTTTTGCTAGACACCACTCTGCGTCGATCGCAGGCGACGATGAAAAAAATACACACAAATAGTGCTCCGTTCTTTATGATTTGATCGCTAATCGCGAACAGTGTGCGGCAACCGTGTCTACCCGGTTCTACGCACCGGAGTGACCCGTTCAACAACAGAGGCCAAGAGCTGCCAATACCCTTCAACGCCATACGGCGTTGCTACTACAATAACAACCGTGTGTCTAGCAAAACACACCTTTAAACCCAGCCACACACTGTCGAACACGAGCTCCAACAAGATACAAGTGAACATTTTTCTTCAGATTTGTATTAAGTGTGTGTCTTGGGCCATTTGGAGGGCACTTGTATCAAAGATTAGACAGTACTAAGACAGACTTCATACAAATTAACGCACACAAATAAACCTCGCGATGCCAAATGTCAGAGTTCGTGCTCGGCAGTGAGTGACAACCCATAAAACATAATTTTTATAATCTTACAAATGGATTAATAACTTAAAAATTAACCTTCTTATTCTTCTTAGCTTGGACGGAGAAATCCAATGTGAATTGAAATATGCTCCATTTGCATGCCAGGGCAGAAGTACTGCTGAAATGGCTTCAAATGAAAAGTCACTGAGTATAGCGTTGAAAAAATCACTACAAGCTGCCGTTTGTCGACATGAATTTACCAATTTCCAAGTTCGTATTTTTCCATGATGTCATAATAATTTACTTTCTGATTTTCAATCCTTTCGTGTAATTTCAGATCGACACACTGATATACGTTCTACAAGATGACGGGTCTGTTTTGAGTGCCGCCATAAATTGTGCTGGCCTCGCTTTAATTGATGGCGGAATTCCAATGTATGACATTATTACTTCTACGACGGTAGCAGTTCGAGATGATCGAATTCTCTTAGATCCGACAGGTAAAACTCAGAACTTTTGACTTAAGCGCTGTAAGTACGATCACTTTAATTCCGAATTACCTAATTTGGGCCCGATTTAGCATGTATGCGACGTTTAAAATTGGGTAATTCGCTCCTGCTCGAACTACGTCTACACCATCTCCGATAGTAGTAGTAGTTGTTGTAGTAATGCGTTTGGCGTTGAAGTGGTTTGGCAGCTCTTGGCCGTTGCTGATGCAATGGGTCACTCCGGTGCATAGAACCGGCTATCGCAGGAAAGATATTCGATCAATTCGATTGGACGGGACATAAGCAATGATAATACATGTAAATAATTAATAAGCAAAAAAAGAACGCAAAACCTCTCTATTTATTGATGCTAGGGCCCTATCATGTAATTCGATTCGAATCGAATTGCATTTGAAAGGATGAACAAATTTCGTATCGAATACTCAGCGATTATTGAAATGGAGAAATTCGTTTTCGTGTTACATTTTACTATTTTCATCCGTACGAAAGCAATTCGATTCGAATTACATGATAGGCCCCGTGATCTCTTCAGTCCTGCCCGCTAAAGAAAAAAACATAAAAAATTATTCTTGTACTTACGATCTTTCGTTTTAATTTTATTAAAAAATTTAAGGTAAACTGGCCAACCTACAGTATCAAATATATTTATCGATCTGTTTCTTCACAGCAACCGAAGAAGATGTCTGTAAGAGCAGTAGTTGTTTTAGCGTTGAACACGGTATTATTGCGGCCGCCCGACTGGAATCGCACGCCCAAACAACGGAATTCTTCCATATAGGCTACCTATCACCGGAAAAATTTAAGAAAATTAGTGTGTATATTTTCAGTAAAAATGAGGATATTGCAAAAATTGTTAAACAAGCACTCGTGCAGAAGGTTCAAGAGAATTTGTTGAAAAATAAAAGTAATAAAGATAATGATGAATAGAAAAGGCAAGTGAGTGTTCAGTATATTTTCTTCACCTGTTGTTGAACCGGTGAAAGCAAGTTTCTTTAATCGAAAGCGTATGTAATTGATTTGACGTGTAGCTATGTGTTTTTTTTATCGTATGTCCTAAATGTTTTAACCTCTCATCCTGGCCTATCTTTTTTTTGTGCTTACAATCATAAATCTTTCACTGCTGTATCTTGTTATGCTGACCGCGCCATCTGAAAAGCCTTTAGAAACTCGCAGATGTTTACAAAAAAAAAAAAATTGTCACCGAGTCCGAATTTTCGTAACGGTATGTTTTCTCGAACTATTTAAAAAATAATTCGGAGCAAATGACTTTTACCTTATCGGAAAAATGAATAAAAAGTAAAATCTTCGTTTAACCTAAGTACATACAATCCCGTTAACTAGGATAGGTCCACTCGAAATTTGGGTATATCTCGGAAAGGACTAACTGCATATTTTTGAAACTTGATGAAACTATGTATCATACAATAGTCTATTTGTACATTTTATTACAAGTGATGTCAAATCGAAAGTCCAATTAGGATTTTTTAAATCGTCAGAAAAAAACGCCGCTAGGATAGGTTCGCTTGATAATCTGTCGGTGTAGAATTTCTTCAGCGTCCTATTTTGAAGAGCTTCTGAATCCAACGTCTAACGTCCCCATACAAGAAGCCCAAATCGATAGCGTTATTATTGATCATGGCCCCACTACACAACCCCTGACAGTAGACGAAGTTGATTTCGGCTTGCGGTCACTCAAACTAAATAAAGCGCCGGGAACTGACGAGATTCCAGCTGAACTGCTAAAATCCGGTGGAACGGGTTTATTAAAAGCCACACACCAACTACTTCTGCGAATGTGGGAGGACGAGGTGATCCCAGACGATTGGTGCAGAAGTATCATCTGTCTCATCCACAAACAGAGAGATACATTGCGGTGTGAGAATTACAGAGGCATTTCACTAGTCTGTATGTCCTACAAAATACTGACGAAAATTCTGGAGAATAAAATAAAACCGTATGCCGAACGAATCAATCAATATCAACGAATCAAGGCGGTTTCAGACCTGGTCGCTCCACAACCGATCGACTTTTTACGGCTTAGCTAATCCTGCAAAAGTAGTAGGAATACAACTTTGACGTGTACCAAATCTTTTATCGAGTTTAAGCGCGCATACGACAATATCGATCGTGGTGTACTGTACAACATCATGCCATGCTGCCATTTAGTATACCAGCAAAACTAGGACGACTAACAAAGATGACGATGACCAACTCTGTCTCACAGGTCAGGATCCAGAACAGGTTGACTGGTGCTTTTGAAATACGTACTGGTTTGAAGCAGGACAATGGACTGGCGCCGATGCTCTTCAACCTAGCACTTGAAAATGGCATTTGGGTAATGGATACGAATACCGGCGAAACGCTACTCATCAAGTCGGCACAATTGGTAGCGTACGCAGACGACATCAACATAATGTATCGAAAACTGACCGACGCAGAAGAACTTCTGCATACTCTTGACACCGCTGCAAAGTTGAACTACGCATCAACGAGGACAAAACAAAAATAATAGGCGTGTTTTTTTGTACTGCGGTGCAGGTTAATTGGGAACTATCCGGGTTAACTTACACACATTACACAAACAACTAGGGTATGTTGTTTGTGTAATGTGTGTAAGTTAACCCGGATAGCCCCCAATTAACCTGCACCGCAGTACAAAAAAACACGCCTTATGATGCAATCAAGAACCAGGACGCCAGCACAATCGAACATCAACGTAGAGGACCTCAACAATGAATTCGTAAACGACTTCACATACTTGGGTAGCAACATGTTAAAGGACACCAACGAAACTGACGAAATCAAGCGACGGATACAGCTAGCAAATAAGACTTTCTTCTCGGTCCTCCCCATAATGAAATCGAAGCATGTGCACAGAAAGACGAAGCTCCGCGTATACAAAACCATCATACGACCGGTGCTATGCTATGGTTGTGAAACCTGGACCCTAACCCAAGCCTCCGAAAACATGCTAAACACATTCGAACGGAAATTCCTTCGGCGAATTTTCGGAGCAATTTGTGACGGAGATAGATGGCGCACGCGGCACAACCATGAGTCTATCATGTGTAGGGTAGAGTAACGAACACGCATTACACAAACAAGTCGCTTGTTGTTTGTGTAATACGTGTTTGTTACCCTACTTTACACCCGATAGATACGCAAAAGAACGCGCCTATTGATGGATTTTATACTGCCCTCCTCTTCAACGGACGTCACTTGCTATGCTGATTAGGCAGTCTCTACTAAATACACTCCCCGACAGACGGATAGTAGCACTTAAAAATGTGACATTATTTTTCATATAGGTAGTGGGTGTATATCAATAACATTTTATTTTTAGTATTATTTTGTGTTGCTGTGTATTAACTGGAAACGATGGCCTGAAAATGGAACAAATCAAAACGGTCAATTCAAGTTTAGCATTTTGGGGCTGATTACAAGGGCGACAATAGGATAGGCGCATCTGTAAAAATAGATAATAAATCGAATGAATTAAATTTTTTTTTTTTTTTATTGTCAATAATGTGTATTTGGCACGCTCGGTGGCCGTGATCGTTCGGTCACCGCTCTACGATACTAATCTAGAGCTCGGAGATCAAATCTCGGCGCGATTAAAAGTGCCTGTGAGATAGAACTCTAACAGTGCTCCGGGCTTGTCAGTATGTATAAAGACGGCGCGGATAGGAGGTGCAAGACAAGAATCGACACTTGATCGGTCCTTGATCGATGACTGTCTACTAAGGAATCGAAATTACTTTATCGGAGACACGTCGGAGACATTTGTATGGGCATGGCGCTTTTGCGATACCGCAAATGAGGACTGGAATCGATCCGAAATCGATGACAGTAGTCGATGGAGAATCGATGACTGGAGTCAACGTAGAATCGATACTGGGGTCGAATTGGGATCGATGACTGTAGTCAACGTGGAATCGAATCCGGATCGATGACTGGAATCGATTCCGGACCGATGACTGTAGCCAACGAGGAATCGACACTGAGATCGAATTCGGATCGATGACTATATAAATGGGCTGAATCTATTTAAGCCTGATGTACAATTCGTCCAGAAACTAAAAGTGTCGTGATTGATTTCACGGCACTTTTAATTTAACGGCGGATTGTATTCAAGGCTTACAGAAAAAAACAACATATTCCGTATTCCATATTTCATATATGACAACATGCACCGCCAAATGCCAGATACTTTCAAATGAATTCAAATTTCAGGCTAACTCGATACGTAATTGAAAACATTTGAATTTTTCCAGCTTCGGAGACAAACCGATGAATGGAACCGGTAAGGAATCGAAGACTGCGATTCCACTGGGATCGGAGACAAACGTCCGACTGGGCAACTGCACTTCCGAAAAGTAGATATGCTATTGAAACGTCAACAAGGCATAGAAATACTAGAGATGTTGACGCGCCCATGCCCCTGGAGGGGTTAAGGCAATTAGAGAGAGAGTATTTGGTAGGGAATTATACAGACTTTGCACGTAATTTAATGGGACTTGCTCAAAAGCCCTTCTCTGTTTTGAAACTCCTTCTGTCTGCGGAAATTTTTCCTGATAATTATCCCCACATATTCTCAACGATTTTAAGGTCGGTAGATAGAGCTGGCCAGTCCAAAAATTCCACGTTGTGGTCTGCAAACGTGCAAACCATTGCTTAACATGTCGTTCTGTGTAGGTGGGCACGTTATCTTGTAACAGAACCCATCGTTGGCCATTGAACATTTCCTGGAAACTAATATTCTGGCCTTCTAAAAGTTCGATGTAATCCGCTGAGGTTGGCAGAACTTCCAACACAACCAAATCGATGGCGCTATGGAACGAAATTGCAGCCCATACCATAACGACACCAACAGTGGTATGGCGACGAGACAAGAGCAGCTCAAACTTCCTCAAATCATAATGTTGAAAGCCATCAGACCAATCTAAATAAATTTTTTTTTTATCATTAGAAAATATCACCTGACGCCATTCTTCGTTCCAATTCAAATGAGTCCGGCAGTAGTACTCTAATCTAGCAAGTTGATGACGCGGAAGTAAATGTGGTCTTTTCATAAATTTCTTCCGTTTAAGATGCTGATACGCTTTAATCACTCTTTGTACTGTCCGTAAACTGACAGAAGTTCTAACTTTTGCTTTTATTTTGTTAGCGTATGCAGCAGAATTGGACGCTTCGCGTAAAATTGACCTACGCTCTCGTTCCGTTGTTGCTCTTGCTAAGCGCCCTTTCTGGTTTTCTCCATAATTTTCTGTATATTTTAGATAAGTACCCGACCACTTCTTCCAATTTTAATCCCTATTTGCCAATTCGAAAATTTTTTTTGCTTAAATGCAGCAATTTTACCAATTTCTTTCTTTGTCAACGTTTTACCCCGACCGATTTTTTTTTATAATGCAAAAGAAAAAAATATTAACACCTAGAAATAAACCGCAGCAATTAAAAAAAACAACAACACACAATTTAAATTATTCCCAAGAATTTCACTCTTTGAAAATTTAAAACAATCTGATGCGTCGATCTTATTATCGCCCTTGTAATCAGTAGCAAAATGCTAAACTTGAATTTACGGTTTTGATTTCATCGAAATATGTACACCCACTATATGAAAAATAATGTCACATTTTTAAGTGCGACTATCCTTCTGTCGGGGATCGTATATCCAGCGGCGGAAGCCTACAGAAAAACATTCTCATTACTTTTCGGGACCCCTTTGTGCATGCTCTGAAATAATTGAAACCCTCACCATGTCCTTTTGTTAATAATTGTTGTATTATATTATCCATTACGTAATACACACTTTGTTTTTGCATATTTATAGTTTTATCACATAAGAAAATAATCGCTTCATAACAACAATAAATCAATTTAGAAATAATTTATTTAAAAACATATTTCATAACTTTCATTACGTTCAACGTCATATTCAAGCGTTTTCGTGTGATTACATCTCCTCCATTTCCTTCAATACTTGTTTCTTGTACTCCTCAATGCCGCCATCCAATGATTTCACGGTACCGTTACCGCAAACCCACAATTCTTTGCATATCATACTGATAAGACGTTCGTCGTGAGATACAACAATAACACCGCCCTAAAAAATTCAGGAGTTGAGTGAGTGTAAGTGAAAATTGGTATGGGAAATTAAAAAAAAATCACCTGATACGCATTGACAGCCTTTCCCAGAGCGTCTATCGTTTCTATATCCAAATGATTTGTAGGTTCGTCGAGAATAATAAAGTTCGGTTGAGCTGAATGGGCGGAAAGTAATATTAGTCTTTCGTAATTGTGCAAAATATATAAAAAAAATGATACGTACCCATACACATTTTGGCAAAAGCCAATCGCGATTTTTGTCCTCCCGACAAGCTCGATACCAACTGTAAAGCTAAGTCTCCTGAGATGCCGAAACTGCCCAACTGTCGTCGATATTCTTCTGTCGGTTTGCCGGGGAACTCCTTCTCCAGTAGACCAATACATGTCACATCCATGGCTAAATGATCGACGTGGTGTTGTGCGAAGTAGCCTATCCGGAGAGCTCGATGTGAAGTAATGGTACCCGCTGTGGGCGCTAATTGGCCTATTACGATTTTCAGCATTGTAGATTTACCAGCACCATTTTCACCAACCTGTAAATAAAACTGTTAAAAAGGCACCTCGCTGAGAATTAAACCATCACTTACTATACAAATCCGCGAGTCGGAGTTCGCTGATAATGAGACATCTGTGAAAATTCGTGGACCAGTGTCACTATACCTGAATGCGACCTCATTAAGTGCCAGCACCGGAGGATTAAGAGGTTCAACTTCGGGGAATTTCAGTTTAACTTCGATTTCCTTTTCCACGGGTTTCAATTCAGGCCTGGAACAGATGAGCATTAATTTATAAGAATGCAGACCAATTGACGGTCCTTAGAGAACTTACAGTTTTTCCAACATTTTAATTTTCGATTGCACACTGGCAGCACGATTGGCATTGTAGCGGAAACGGTCGATAAATTCCTGCACGTGTGATCGATGTGCCATTTGGGCCTCGTATTCCCTTCGTTGTGATTTCAGTTTCTCTGTTTTGGTCTTGAAGAATTGTTCATAGTTGCCCCTATATGCATAAAGATTAAATTTATTTTCAATCCACATAATCGTTTGAAAAATGAAACCACAACTCACTTGTAAGTGTCTAATCGCTGAGTGTGCAAGTAAATAATATCGGTAGGCACTGTATCCAAGAAATTTCTGTCGTGAGAAACGACCAGCAATGTTGTCGGCCAATTTTGTAGATAATTCTCCAGCCATATGATAGCTTTAATGTCCAACATGTTTGTCGGTTCGTCCAACAGTAGTAAGTCCGGTCGTGAGAATAGAGCTCGTGCCAAAGCCAAACGCATACGCCAACCGCCGGAAAATGATTTTGTCGGTTGCTGTTGCATTTCTGCGTTGAATCCTAAGCCCTTGAGAATGATCGACGCCTTCGCCACCGCCTTGTCCGCTTCAATGTTCTGTAAATCTGCATAGACTTTTGCTAGTTCGTCGTTAACGGTCAAATTGGCAAGTCCGTCCGATAGTTGTTTGAGACATTCTTTCTCTTTTTCCAGAAGCGTCGTTCGTACCGTGTCACATTCCAAAACACTATCGAGAGCCGACGTATCGTTACCCACGACTTCTTGTTCAACGTGAAGAATGGAAATGTGACTGGGGATTTTCAGTTGTTTTTCAGAGATCATTCGTAGGAGCGTACTTTTGCCGAGACCGTTTCGACCGACCAGACCGTAGCGACGACCTTGTGCCAGACTAAGTTCGGCGTTTTGTAGGAGAACTCTGTGAATGAAACGTATATTACATAACAATTATGCATTAGAGGAAGAAAGTTTGGTTCATCTGAGGTCCATTTTCCAAAATTCAGCATTGTGATCGATTTTTTTCGAGTCTCTGAACAAATAATTTAAAAAGGGGCAGGCTCAGATTTTAGATTTGTCCGTTGTGATATTAGCTGTGTTTTTTCCAACAGTCCAGATCAGAGCAGAACAACAATCGCATGCGTTGCACTAACAAAATTGTTGCGGATAGAGCTGGTTGTTAGTGTAAGGCGTGTGATTGTTGTTCCGCACATGATTTGTACTACCAAAAAACGCAGCTTTGTCTCCCGCACCAAACTTTCCATGAAAAAAAGCAAAAAAGCTCGTCAAAAGAGAATTAATGGTTCCGTCGCGATCACCTGTGGCAGATTCTCTCAACTGTCTAGATTGCATTTTATACCAGGCAGGCAGATTCGCATTTTATTCCAGACCGGGTTCATGGTTTTCTTGGCTCAAACTCGTAATTTTTTTCTCAATCAATTCTGTATAATTCATACAGGATTGGTTTGGGAAATTTGCGAGTTTGATTTGAAAAAGGCGTTGGTTGTGAGGGAGCCTGAATCCGACTGGAAAATGGAAGGTGCGCCACGGGAGAATAAAAGTTCTTCGAAGCTCCGAAAGTTAAGGACATGGCAATGCCAACTGTCAAATTTTCGAAACCTGACTCAAAATGCATCCAATGGCAGTGCAGTAAATTTGCCCGAACACTCCCAGTCATATTATAACCATCCTGCCTATAGCCGTATTCATAGCCAGGAATGTTGTTTTATTTTCTTCACGAGAAGACTTAAAATGAAACATTAGTCTGTCTAGTGCATTCGCCTCATGTAGTATACAAAAGCCCTGGATTGCACAGGCACAAATCGCAGACACCGCCGCGCTCAATCGTCATTGAGCCAGTACACCAAGCACTGACCAACGCAATGCAATGTATACATACCAACCTACATACGACGGCGGTCCGATAAGTACTTAGCCTAACCACCCGATGGCGCCACTATCGCAAGAGAAATTTACTATCGTGTAGTATATTCTCGTAGACGGCTACTGTCAGCCGAATCGGACTCGTAGTTTTGTTTTGACCGCGTGTGGAAGCAGAGGCAGACGTGTCCGCGGATTTTAGAAAAATGTAAAAAGAGCAATATCAGTCGATGATTCGATTTTTGTTTTTGGAAAGGAAATCGCGCAGCGAAATCAAAGAGCGCTTGGATGCTGTGTACGGTGACTTTTCTCCTTCGATGGCGACCGTCAAAAATTGGTTTAATGAGTTTCAACGTGGTCGCACGTCGGTTTTTGATGACCCACGCCCACGTGCCCCGAAAACGGGTCTCGTATTGGCAGACCGCCGATTGAAGGTGCGCGAGATAGCTGAGACAGTAGGCATCTCAAAAGACCGCGTGGGTCATTTAATTTTGGGCATGAGAAAGCTGTCAGCGCGATGGGTGCCGCGTTTGCTCACTCTGGACAACAAGCGCAACCGTGAGACCACTTCAGAGCAGTGTTTGACGCTGTTTAAGCGCAATCCGAAGGAGTTTCTGCGTCGTTTCGTGACCGTCGACGAAACATGGATCCACTGGTACACACCAGAGACCAAGGAACAGTCGAAACAGTGGACTTCACCCAGCGAACGTGCTCCGAAGAAGGCGAAGACTGTCCTATCGGCCGGAAAGGTGATGGCCACCGTTTTCTGGGATTCACAAGGTGTTATCTACATCGACTACCTGGAGAAGGGCAAAACGGTCACAGGGCTCTACTATGCCGAATTATTGTGCCGATTCGACGCCGAATTGCAGAAAAAACGGCCCCATTTGGCGAAGAAAAAAGTGCTCTTCCACCATGACAACGCAAATTCGGCGAATTGCGCTACGAACTGCTGCCCCATCCACCGTATTCTCCAGATTTGGCCCCGTGCGACTTCTTTTTGTTTCCAAACTTGAAAAAGTCACTCGCCGGGCAGAAATTTGAGTCGAATGAGGAGGTCATCGCCGCCACGGAGGCCTACTTTGCAGACCTGGAGAAAACGTATTTTTCAGACGGGTTAAAAAAGTTGGAGCATCGCTGGGTCAAGTGTATCGAGCTAAAAGGAGACTATGTTGAGAAATAAATCGCCACTTCTCCAAAATTTTCATTTTTCTTTTGTAGGCTAAGTACTTATCGGACCGACCTCGTATATTTACTTAAGCATCATATTCATACCCCATTATCCTATTTCCAATACAATACTATTAATCCCAACCAAACGCATTTATCCATAATAATCAATGGGAGGGAAATAACCGCAAGATTCTGCCAAGCGACTTACACGAGCAACGATACAATTGCGGGCTTAACTCACTCGCCGGGGAACTAACTCATCGTGTGCAAACATACAAACATGAGTTGTACTTGTGCCACGAGCTACAACAGCGGTGTCATCACGGCGGCCCAGATCCGTTGCGTCCTGACGACAATTACATCCCGCCAAAATTTTGGGTCGCTTGAAATGGTAGACTAGTTCGACATCGGCCAGTGACACCAACGAAGCCTACCACCCCGCGCTGCGACATCCGCAGCCCCCTCAGCAGAAACAGTGCGACGCTCGAACGGCTCGCGTTCCGGGAAGGTATGTGGTTCTGTTTTTTTTTTGTTAGTAGCCCAAACGATTAGACACGAATAGATTTGGTGTCCTGCACGGTCAGAACGACTATGCCCCGACCTTCGTCCTCATCCTGAGCGCAGCTGAACCAAGAAAAACGTTATAAAATGACGCCCAACGTGGGGCCCACAAATTTACCGTTAGGGTGATTTCGGTCACCCACTCACTTCACCTCGAGGTCCCACAGCCTGAGTTTGATAGCTTTTGAGGTTCCAATCCTCACTTTAGTGCCGCACGCACACAGGGACTTACAAACTCCAGCTAATTGTTTTTCTTAGATTCTTATGCCATCCTGGTAAAGTAGCCTATCCATGTAGAGTAGGACTTCCTATCCCCACCTATAAGCAACAGGCAGTGCCTACGTCGTTTTGTCACAGGATGCTTTTGCATCGTGGGTGGAATTACCGGAATCGGGAGTTTACTTCCGATCTCCAATCCGGGTCCCTCAATCGTCTTCCCACCTTTCTGTGTAGGCACTAACCTTCTATAGCTCTTTTTCTTAACAAGTCGGATTTCGAATGATTCTGTTTCGATAGTCGAAAGAGTTAGGGAATCGCAGCTTACACGCGTTCACGCTTTTAGGATGATTCCACCTTCCCGAAACCTAGGAACAGGGTGGGTAGCGCATGGACGAGGAAGGAATCCGTACTAGAACCCCAATTTTTGTTATAAATAATTTTTTTTTCTCTTTGCCGAGGGATTTCCTGTTCTGTTCTTGGAACTGGCGCGTTTTTTTTATGAGAGTAACTTGTTGGGAGTGGGTGAAAGGAGAAGTCTGAAGAGAGTTATACTGAGGACTCGATCAATGTCTCAAGCACAGCTCAACAGGCAACAGCATCCACTTTCGTCCCCTCGCTCGGATCAGGGACCAGTCAGTAGGCGCCCATATGACGATTCGGCCAAAACTCTAGCGCGAACTCATGGCAATCAATTTCCCCAGGAATTCGATGATTGCAGATGTCCCAAGTATTCGTCAACGACGAGCCGATTCCCTGAGCTGAGTCGGAGGATGAGCGAAATCAGCCGGCAGTCTCTCGACGGAGCCTGTCTCTAGACTATGTGCTAAGTATAAAGGGTTAATGGGGGGTTTCGAAAACCCATAGTTGTGAGGGCAAGTTCACGCCGGACCCATAACATCTGGGGCCCTGCAAGGATGAAGGATCTGTCCTGATTGGACGGTACTCCCGTTTGCTTTATATCTTTATTTCCAAAGTAAAATTTATATCTAAAGTAAAATATTCCCCTTTCCGTTCAGGATAGGGACATGGGATACAAAGTGTAGTAAATCATTTCATTCCCGAGACCGTTTTTACGGAAAGATGGTAATTTGAAGGTCACATGATCAGTATCACGCACGTCCTGCCTTTACTCTTTTATTATATTTTCAAATCAATGTCCTCATTGACTGCTGAGTAAACTGAAGGCCAGCGAGAAAAACAATAGGTTGAATATGTTCGGGACAGGCAACCTGGTACCTCTTGCTTGGTAAATCATGCACAAAAATTTACCTGTTTAGTCCTTCGCTTAGCTATGGTTACTTCAAATTAGAAAAAAAATACCAGTAATGGAATGTACACAACGTCTCCTTAAATATGACATCTTATATGCCTATACCCGATGAAAAAAATACCCTGATTTCCGCACAATGGAGAACGTAGATGAGACAGACCTCCATAGTTCACGTGGGTCCAGGCAATAGCGCTGTTTCGAATCGCAGCTACCCAAAGAAATTGAAAGACAATTTCAATAGAATACTCACTTGTCTCCAAACGCCAAATCGAAATTCTCTATCCGAATGTCCATGCTACGATTGACTCCCTTCGATTCCATTTTGCTATCCTTTTTGTTGAACACCTGAGATGCAGTAGCGGTTTGTGTCTTGGCGGCAACTGCGACGGGAGCTTTAACAGCGTCCTGTCGTTTCTCCAGTTTCTGTTGAAGTTTTGCCTCAGCCTTTTCCAGCTTTTTCGAGTCGACTTTCTGCAAAAGAACGCCTTCCGTTAATATAACATAAATAGAGGCTTCTACCCCGACTCGAACGTACATTGGAGAAATCCCTGTTGACGACCCATATACTCTTAATATCGCTCATATTATTTTCCATATCCGCGGCCATCTCTGCAATATTGACGGGAGCGTGGAGCATTTTGCGCTCGCTTCTCTCCTTGGGTTTCATTTCCTTGAAGAGCTCCTCGCACGTGTCTCTACGATAAAGCAAATTGTGATGTTATCAACAAGTGTTTGCCTGACTAATTGAGTTTGTTCAATTGATAAGTGATTTGGAGTAATTACCGCACGCCGTCCTCGGATATGTCGCATCCGATACTGAGCAGGATGTCGCCGATGGCATCGTAAATGTCGTCTGATGTCTGAAAGTCGTCGACATCTACAAGGACACCTGAAAAAGAGTAAATCGCATTCTTTGAATATGTATCTAAAAATCGTTTAGATTTCTTCAAGAATAGGGAAACTACTTGAAACACATACACAATAATTGTAGAAATGATTGATTATGATTGAAATCAAAATGACCTTAATCGTTAATATTTTCTTTTTGGAAAAGTCGCAGAAAATTGCAGCTATCATTCATCCAATAAACATCAATTGAACTAAATTTCCATTCGAATTGACAGCGGATTAGAACCTACACTTGTTAAGATCACGTCCATTGTAACCAAATTGTAACAACAAAGTGAATCTCACGTTGTTGGTTATTGCAACGTTTCAGCTCTCACCAGACACTTGGTGACTGTATTTTACCGAAACTCTGGAAATTGTCGACGGTCACTCACCTTTTATGTACTCGCTGACGCTTTCATCGACGGCCGGAAAGTCCTTTTTTATTATTTCGATGTAGGCACTCATTTCGTACGAGGAAAGTGGGAATTTTGCACACCGAGCGATCGAAAAGAAGTCAGTGCCACTCGGATTTAAGCAGAAAGGTGACAGCCAGCCAGCCAGTTGTCAAGTGATGACAAATTCTTGACGTTGACGCAAACGGAAAAAGTCGTTAGCGAAATGTAAAGCTTGTGGAGAAATAGAAATGTAATCGGTTGATTAACGAATATGAACCGGTTGATGAAATTGATGTAGAAGATCACGATAAATACTGGATTTTGCAGTAATCAGTTCAGTTCAGTGTGGTTCAGTTCATTTATTAGAGAATTTATATTACAAGTGTAACTGGCCACGTTTATATCGTGAAACTGAAAGGCGGGGGCGACATCCAAATCTGAGGCGAAAGATTTTAATGATGGGATTCAATCGAATTTGGCCTGAAATGGACGAATCTGAAGTCTTTTTCCACGAATTCATAACCGTTTAGGAGATACTTACTTTTAAAGTTGGAACGTTTGTATGAGAAAATCCAGTGCTAGAATTGTATATAGAATAAATTTCCGCTTTAGATACATAGTTAAGAACCTACTATGATACATCATTATTTAATTTTTCACATTTTCAGGCCACTTGTATTTTAAGAATAAAGTGGAGTGGGTCATTGCAAGTCTAGTCAAAAATGACTCAAACTCGCTCTCCACTACCACACAAAAATAATCAGCTTAAAGCCAATTCATCCTCCTGTCGCGCTTATGCGTGAATAAACACAGTGACTTTTCACTTGTATTTTACATTTAGCGTGAATAAGCCGCCGATAAAATTTGGCGCCTCAGATATGGAAGTCTTGTCGAAAGGCACCTTAACTAAATCGATTTAGCGTAATAAGGCCGGCCGCGCATTGCGTCGTAGGCAGAGCAGCCCGCGCAGCGCGCACATTGCATTGTTGTTGTAACAATTGTCAAAATCACATTTTACAACAACAATGCAATGTGCGTGCTGCACGGGCTGCTCTGCCTACGTCGCAATGTGCGGCCAGCCTATGTACTTGTTCGTAGTGTGTTTATACCATAGATATATGTACTTTGAACAGATAGGAAATAGGCACAGAGTGGGGGTAAAATTTTGAATATCGAGTTATGGTTGACATATTCGCGTCCGTGCAGTGAAACACGCACAATACGATGGTGTCACGACATTTACCGAACGTATAGCGTCTGCGTGCAAATGGGTAGCAGTGCGCATGCGCGAGTTGGCTCGTAAATAACCTGAAGTACAGAGAGTCTATTACTAATCTGTTCAATGTATATCTACGGTTAATACCGACCATACGGAGAGGTACTAATCATGAAAGATGACAGTTATTGGTTGGTAAAAGGTAAAGGATGAATCGAATGCAGAATTTCAGAAAGGGATGAGTTATTTATACCTATATAACATATAAAGTGGAATTAGCACCAGTAATACCATTAGCGAAGACAGCAACACCGATCCATTGGCCGATTCGTCGCCCAATATCGATAAAAAAAATGTACAAGATGGAATTGAACCTAAGACCCTGCAGTATAAAGGGAACAACGGTCTTTTTATTGAAAAACATTTAAAGAACTGCAGAAAACAAAGAAACTAACAAAATTCGATGTTACCGGAGTCCCAGTCACAGTCCCAATCAGTCGCTGGGAACGGAGGCTTGTATTTTAAGATGACAATGATGAAAATGACTTTTTAGGTACCGGGATTATATTGAAATAAATGAAGAATTCAACAAACTATACAGCGTTTTGAGCAGTTTTATACATACCAAACATTCAGTATAAATCATGAAGAAAAAAAGAAAATTAAATTTTTTTTTTGAAATTTTGGGGTGTGGCGAGCAATGAGTGACCAAAAAATCTGTGTGAAAAGTGATTTTTCTACCACGGAACCCGGATACTAAAAATATCCCAAAAGAGTCTTTAATTTATAAGAACATATTTTTGATTTCATTTATTTTTCAATTTACATATTTTTCTATTTGAAAGCTATATTTTTCTATTTTAAGGGCATATCCAGAACGTACACCGCTACCTTATTCAAATTCAACCCATCCCAGCCCCACTACCCTAATTTCCTTCCCGCCAAGGCTGTTCTTTCGCACCTTATATTACGTTTACACTATCCCCAGATTACTTCATCTGCGCCGGCTGATTTAATCTGCAACTGTCAAATACATACAATTTTAAACTCACCACACCCAGATTACGTCGCAGATGAAGTAATCTGCGTATAGTGTAAACGTAATATAAGGGTATCCCCTAAGCTTTAGCAGATACATAAAAAAATATTTTTCTATTTTCAGAGCATATTTTAGGCGCCTAAAATCATGTTCTTTAGAGCATATTTTGGTTGCCTTTAGTCATCACTACTTTGAATATAATAATATTCAAGAACAGGGAAGAACAGGGAAGAACAAGGTAAGTGTGAGGATAATGTTTTGGCGCCCCCTGGCCTCTGAGCCCGGGAAACGGCCTCACTCGTTGTATAGGTATTTTTGGATCGTTGTTCTCTATACATGAGATCGTGCGTTGTCATGAAGCAGTATAACTCCATCCCTGCATTGATGCTTTCGCTAGGTTGCAGGAACGAATAGTGGATAAATCCAGCTACAGACCACCAAACAGTCACCATTATTTTCTTTGGATGAAGGCTTGGTTTCGGCATGTGTCTTGTAGCCTCATTGGCATCTAGCCATTGGGATTATCGGCAACGATTATCATATAGTATCCAATTTTTATCGCAGGTCACAATTCGGTTCAAGAACGGTTCGTTTCTGCGTTGAGGGAGAGAAGAGAACTAGAAACCTCCATTCGACATGCCATCTTTTGCTCGGTAAGAGCATGCGGAACCCACTTGTCAAGCTTTTTCACTTTTCCAAGTTGTTCTAAGTGGCGGCAAACTGTCGAATGGTGCACGCCCAATTTCTCCGCAAGATCCCTTATGATTTGGCAGGGGTTAGACTCCACTAATGCACGCAGCTTGTCGTTATCGATCGATGGTCCTGGGTTTCCACGTGGCTCATTTCGAAGGTTCACATCTCCGGATCGGAATTTTTCGAACCACCGCTGAGTGGTTCGTTCGTTAACCGTATCAGGTCCAAATGCCCTGTTGATATTCCTCATTGCTTCCGTTGCGTTGTGCTCTAGATTAAATTTGTAATGCAAAAGTAGCAGCTTTTGACTCGCATCCATGTTCTTTTTTTTCACCGATCACCATGAAGTGCAAATCCGAAATGACTCCATATAGCCAAGGTAGCAGTATTTATACTTCAATATGCTATATCACTAGCTCCGCCTGGTGGCAGTTTGATACATACAAATCGCAGCCAACTTCATGTCATTGCAAAATCCGACATTTCATCTTCACCAACCTAATAGCCCTCATATACGATGCAATCCGTCGTCAGATCGATCTGACGATATCGTGATCGTCAGATCGATCGCACAGTGTATGTGACTATCGTTGACGATTTTTTGACAGTTCCATATAATTTCGATCGTCAGATATTTTGTGGCGATCCATCGTCAGATCGATCTGACGATGGATCGCACCGTCTATGGCGGGTCTAAGAAACCGGCCAATAAAATCTCATTCATAAATAACTTTAATGATATTTATTTATTTTCTAATCATATATCAAATGCATACTATTGAAAAAACCTTTGAACGAATGGAGTGCAAATTCTAATTTTAATTTTATACATCATTTTTTTAATTTAAATATTTTTCCCGACTGCAGAAAAATTGATCACGCTTCTAATGAATTGATGACTGTCCCACACAAAGTTCCCCATTATAACGAATATGTATGTAATTATTATCACATGTCTTAAAATAAATGCTGTATTGGCTCTTTTTTTTCTCCGAGATCACCAAAAGAAACATAGCACATTATTTCTTTCTAATCAAAGAAATAATCCAAATTTTCTCACGCCAGTCTCATCACAGACGACCAAATACATACTTAAGCACAATTTGACGTCATATTCCATCAGAATATTCTGCCTTTCACCACCTTCCACGTGATTAAGTATGTAGTACTGAATTTCCGCATGCTCGTCCTTAAAAGAGAAAGATGATCGCTATGATCACCCGAATACGAGTAGGTGGTAAAAACTCAATATGCGTTCTGTGTATTTTCGATAGCAATCAGAATATAACTATTGGTCGGTGGTAAGTGATCGTGATTGGTCCAAATGCACGCGTGTGCTTCGTACATAATGGCCAAAAGCCAAACTACACAAAGGGTACATTTACCCGGCATATTTTTGCTATAGGTATGTACATACATATATATTTTTCCGTATGTAGTATAGTGCTAGTGACCAAAAAGATACGCAAAAATGACTCATTGGAAGCTTCGTCATTCCTCCTTGAAACAGAAATTGCACCATCTAAATTACATTTGGATGCATGAATTCATTGAATAGATTTCGCAAAAGATATCCCGAGGCCTTCCCGAGGCACACGTGAATTGCTCAGTGTTCCAAATAAGATTCGAAGAGGATGGAGACAATGATTCGCGATACTTATGCTAATGGGATGGGAAATATGTATGTGCATGGATAGAAAACAAAAAGAGGACACACCGGTCAATCAGATTTTCAAATAAATTAAAATGTGTCTATTGTAGTGTTGTTGTTGGTATCTTCTGGTCTGGGTGATCATCTCAAATTCCCACCTGGCGGCATTCCGTGTGGTGAATGGCGAAAAACTCTGCTTCCACTTCCACCCTTGCGGTGAGCGCGAAAGGTACCAAAAGGCACCGTGGAAGCGGCCGGATTGTGACAGGAAAGGTGTTCGGGGATTCGTTCATAAACGAACGAGTAACTCTGAAATTCATCACATGCGCACATTTTCGCCATATGTCGTCAAAGATACTTCGGCATACGAATAAAATTCTAAAAGATACAGTTTGTGGTGGAAAAAAGGAACTAGATTAAATGTGATGGACGTTTTTATCTTTTTTGATGATTCTCAGAACGATTAAGAGCCCGCGCAAACGGCAAACATTTTAGTTCGCAGAAAAACTAAATAGTTTAGTCAGAATAATATAGTAGAACACACGGTGTTTTATAAGACAATAGGGGGATTCATGCTCACGTCGTATTTGTCGTAAAGTTGTAAACTTCTGTAATTTTACTATGGAGATGACAGAAGTTTACGACGCATACGACGTTTACGTTTGAGAGTGACTTTTCAAGTGTCACTTTTACCCAAGCGGTTTCGCTTGATACTAATATCGACGTCGCTTGGAGAAAAGCAGTTGTCAAAGTGCCTTTTTGTCCGGTTTTGCTTCGTACTAATTATCGTCGGTGCAATACCGGCCTTAAATATTTTAGCACCCTGTTCAACTAATAGAAAATGGCTTGTAACATTTTAGCTTAGTCCTTAATAATACATACACAGGAAGGTCCACTTCGAAATCTCTCTTTTTATTTTAATGTGCTGTAGGTAGCACCTCCCTGCCGAAGGTCAAGAGAAAATTGTTCACAAAGTAAATTTAACTTTCATTCCTTGTCGATGAGGTACGTATCTTGTTCCTAGGTTTATAGAAGTGAACATCAACGTTATTCCTTTTCTGATCGTCTAAACAAAATAAGCAGGGCAAGTACACATTACGAAATCAGACTTGTTATAAGGAAGAGCTACTGAATATCCGTGCCTACTACAGAAAGGTGAAAACAACGATCGAGGATCCCGGATTTAATATTGGGAGTAAACTTCCGACACCGGTAGTTTCACAGGGTATACCTATATATGTCGATACTGTTGCTGTCTACGATGCAAAAGCAGCTGAAGACAAAGTAACATACTGTTAGTCTGTTGGGGGATAGGTGTGGGAAAGAAAAGTTTACATGGATGGGATAAGGATTAAAAGAAAAGGTGTCTGTAAGGCCCTGTGTACGTGAAGCCTAAATATTAAGACTGAACTCCAAAAGTTAAGGTTGATTTCGGTCCCTTTGTACAGCTTCACGCACTCACGGTTTTACAAACTCCGTTCATTTTTCAATCTTTTAACTTTTATCTCAACCATGTACCCTGTCCTTGTAGAATAGGATTTTCCCTAGTGTCGTTTCACCATGAAGTCCTATGTTAGGTCGCGCTGCAGAAATTTGATCACCTTTGAGGTTCACATTTGCGCTTCATGAATTAGGTAAAATGCGCCGCTAATCCTAGCGGCGGTGGGAGTACGCGATGCCCCAAACGCTATCACGAGGCACCTGTGTCGGTTGTAGGGATTGGCGTCCTAGCCTTCGCTATAGCCTTTGATCGGCCCTGTATACATTATTGTTTGGCTGGACTGTTAAACCGTCCGGCCATAGTGACATTATAAACCTTGTGGCCAAGGTAAAAACCGACTTCACTGTGCCCAAACTAAGGGTTGGGAGAAACTTCTCCGCCAAATTTCCCACCAGAGCTATATGCGATGGGAGGGGGAGGCGAGGTTTTGAAGGATTTTGACATCATTATTTTCATCGTCGCTCGCGAAATGGACTGCGGCGCCGATGCAGAGATCTTTTCTGATTCACTGAATATCTCGGAGTGCTAACGCCTCTCAAATCATGCTGGCATTTTCCAGACGGAAACGTTCGCAATCATGAAAGCTTGTCACCCTCTCAGAGACATACCAGATAACCACAGCATCACCATTTGCTTAGACAGCCTGGCCGCTATTAAGGGACTGAACTCGGTAAGTACATCCTCCAGGCTTGTCGAGCGATGTGGGGAAGAGTTGACTTGTCTTGGAAGACGGCAGACGAACATTATAGATACATTGAGAAGGCCGACAACCTGGGCAGAAGGGGCGCCGCCCTGCATTCCGTTGTTGGCTTCTAAGTGCAATATCTACTCTCACTACCTTAAGGTAGCGAGCTCCGAATGGCTGAATCGCCCCACCTGCATTGCATCAAGACCCAAGGCTCTCCTATGACAGAAGGAGGGCATCAGATCTTATGATGAAATCACGTAGAGATGTCGCCAGGCTCACGGCGGTCATCACGAGACATTTGCCTAGAGGGGAAAACGCAGTCAGGCTGGGCTGGGTATCCCCTAAAATCCGCATTGCCGAAGTTGTTGGAATGAAGCTGAGAAAGAAATCCTCACTCACTTTTTTTGCGAAAGCCCAGGCTTTGCTAGAACCAGGCATCGTGCATTATGGGCAAGGCCTTTCCTGGCAACCTGTAGGAGGTGTGTCGGGGGTGAGGATTGGGGAGCTGGGGAGTCTACCCCCTTAACTCCTCCGGTTGGATCTAGGCAGCCTAGCATCCCCTGAATTTCCGACTATCAACCAATAACAAATTTTCACGAGGTATGTTTCCTCAAAAGGGCGCTTTATGCGCTAATTGGGCTCTAACATGACAAGCCTTACTTACACCAACCAACCCATACAATATTGTTCAAGGTCCTATATCGGCTTCCAGACAAACTACATATATCGCAGGAAAAAATCCATAATTCTCTACATGCATTTAAATTTGATTTTTTATGCACATACTCTTCGACACACTCTATGGTGCCTGGCAGGCTATTCACAGAGTATGCACGTTATATTGGGCCGCATAGTGAAGCTTCACCAGAGTCATCGTTGAATCGACAACGGGTGTTACAGGAGAGAAGTTCTTCTTCGACTGTGCTGAGTGTGTGTGTGGTGACCCTTTCCTAGTGAAAATCTTAAAAATATCTTTTTGTGAAAAAGTATGTACAAATTTGTCAAAATTTTTGTAAAAGTACATATCTATTTTTCTAAAAGTTAAAAAAAAACAACAACTAATGAAGGAAGTGGAGTTCCAACCAGCTTCCCCATTGTTACAAATCAATAGACGTGTTTCTTACTCGTTCATTGTTTTTTAATGGTCATAAAGTCGCTATGAATTTTAGTTATTGATAATTGGATAGTGGTGGTGATAGTGGTTGCTTCCCACGAGGTCTACTTCTACTAACCTCCCACTGAAAATTTTCTCCAACGGGGGGTAGAAGGTAACCAACCTAGCGCACATGTAATTTTTCATCAGTGAAAAACATCTTGTTAGTTCTTCCGCCTATAATACATACATTCGTCCTGTTTTTTACAATACAACATTTTGTTTCCCGGGAAGACGTGGATTCTTAAACTTAAACTGGCCGACTGTATTTGTTCCATATAGTGTTTCGTAATATATTTAGTGATTTTTTTTTTGCATATTCTGCGAGCTGTAGTGCCGTCGTGTATCTGAATATTGGCAGAAACGGATAGTTCACAGAAGCAGTATGTATAGATACTTTTGTAGTCCCAACCCGCGCCCATATAGAAACTGGAGTTGTATTCACAGGAAACTTTGGTGAAAAATCGATTGAGGAGCTATACCGATTACAAGGAGAAATCACAATGCCGGATTAAGTCCATGGCTCAATTAATCGAATAATTATGTGTCAAGCATTTAATTGACATTGGTACGAAGAACGAGTAATTAGTGGTATTATGCATGACTGGCTTGCCATCATCCCCCGATCATCTCTCGAACCATTTTCATCAAGTGAATCCTACAGCAGTTGCTTGAGTTTGAAATCAATTTTCAGACGAAAACATGGCAAACATGTGACTCGTTCAAATCGTGTATCTTGGTGAAACATTGTACCGATGATAGCATGCATGTGCACTCAATCTTAGATTTTTTTTTCCATATAGTGCACTCTCAGGCCTTTAATTAGAAATTTATTGCTGGCCATATATCACTTTGCACAGTCATGTTCAAATGCGAATTGTCTAGAAGCACAATTTATCAGATGATACATTTTCTATTTGGGGTGATTCGAAAAGAATTTCCTCTTAGTAGGCAACCACCGGCCGAATAAAGAACTACCTACCTACCCCTTTCCTGTTGTTGACTGGTGTGTGATGTCGCCTCATGTGGCGCCAATATGGCCAACCTTTTTATAGAAGCCATTGAACATGGGCATGTTATTTAGGCACGTGTTACGGAGAATATCCAATTGAAGGCGCATTGCTAATTGTAAGGTTAGGAATCTCGATTATTCTATGGATGGGTGATTTTTATTGCGTGTTTCATAGTTGAAGATACTCGTAATGAAATGTACTTTTCGAATCAGCCTTTCAGGGTATGTGCCGTTTTCCAATGTCTAGTTAAAGTTTATCCTATCAATAAACGCTAAACGCCACCTATCCTCCAGTTAAAAATTTATATGTAATTACATACAAACAGCTGATACGAACTGCTGAGATTTCGACAGCTAGAACTGTTTACGTTTGCACATTAAAATGAGACAATTAAACTGCTGATAATGAACAAATTTTTGGATGGAAGAAAAGAATCCTCTTCCGTAATCCTCCTCGTGGATGACCATAGAGCTAACCAACTCAAGCCGCCAGTAATGGCTGTACGATGATTTGGTTGAGGTAAACATTCACCCTGTGGTGTGGGGCGTAAGAATAATACCATGGCCTTTCCCTTTGACGGCCTGTCGTAGAAACCGACAAACAAAGGACAGGATGTGTATGTCAGCAACTTGCACCCGAACTCTGCTATATGCTAATAAAACGTCAACTATGCCGCGGGTAAGTACTGACTCAGCGGTTACGACTTTTGGCTATCGTAGAATGACAAAGATTGGATTCTGGATTGTGCGTACTCTCCTGGAACTTGGACAATGGATCAGAAGGTCCTCAGAACACACGATTTCTTCAATTAGAGAGTGAATGGCGATACAAATTAAACATCTTAGGAGTTAGCAAGATAAGGTGGTGGAACAGCGGTGAATTTATCTCTCCAACGTGTGTGTAATGTTAAACTCCGGTAGAGCTACCGGTAGTGGTCGTGAGTCAGGTGTGGGGCTCCTCTTATGAGGAACATCACAATAATACAATGTTATGCTCCACCTGAACTCAACAATGTCTTGGTGAAATGCGGCTTATACGAACAACTAAACGCCGTTCAGAGCAGAACACCTAAAGCTGACATTATAATGGTTATGGGGGATCTGAATGTGAAAGATTTGTAGAGTCCTGCAACTTTCACAGTCTCTTCATCGGTGTTACTATGTTTGAGCATAAGGACCACCACAAAATCAGTTGGTCCTCTGTTGATCGGCGCAGAACACGAAATCACTTTATCTTATGATCGCTAATGTTCGATTGCGTATTGCAGCCGTGCGCCGTCCTAGCGACGAAAGATGCAGGCGCCGCAAATTCAACACCGCTCGACTAAAAAATCCAGGTGTCTTACAACAATATAACGACCATCTTGCGCAAAATGAAGCTGAGATAACTAGTCACCCAGAAAGTGACATAAATGAAAACTAGGATGCCATAAAAATGGGTGTACATTGATAGCGCAGATGTCATCCCCGGCTCAAACACGGATGCCGGAATAAGGATTTTAGAAAGAAAGGAGCTGAAAGTTTGTTTGGCTGCAGCATTAGACGACAATCAAAGCAGCATGGAACTCCTTTACCGTCAGAAAACTCGAGAAGTTAAGCGTAGTCTGCGACGCGATAAAAGAATTCATGCGAATTCTCTTCTAGCCTAGGCAGAAGAAACTCCATGAAGCAACAACTTATACGTCGTGTACGGTGTCATCAAGGAGTTTACAGGTGGTCGTAACTCCTGCCAACATCCGGTGAAGGATACAAATGGAAAGCAAGCTTCCTCCAAGATAAGTGGAGGAAGATCAAATGAGGCGGCGGAAAGAACACTTCGCCAGTCTTGAACCGTTTAAATTCTGGTGAAGTTCCCCCTCATATAGATAATTTAGCTAACCATATAAATGTGTGTATACGGTCCACTGCCCCGACTAAAGAGGAATTAGTCGCTGCAATTATTACACTAGAACGAGGAAAGGCCGCCGGACGGTATCTCTCCCGAACTTTATTAAACAGCGCCAAGCGTAACTGCCGAGTTGCTGCACCCACTTGTTGATAAGGCGTGGAATACAGAGACCTTTCCCACTGAATGAAAGGAAGAATTGATCATCAAACTTTCGAAGAAGGGTAGCCTCACAGACTGTAATAATTGGAGAGGCATTTGTGGGCTTCCTGCCGTTGCCAAGATACAAGCTAAAATCGTCTTGGAAAGAAAGCACAATTGATGAAGATCAGATTGACTTTTGATCACATTAAGAGAGGGAGGCGAGCAAGGTTCCGCTAAAGACCAAGGTGCTTAGCCCGCCATTGTGAAAAAGAAATCCGACAACTATTGCCATCAATATTAATGGGCAGCATGTGGAGAAGGTGGACAACTTCGTCTACCTGGTTAGCATTGTTGCCGAAAATGGTGGTACGGAGCAGGACATCGCTCGTTGTATCAATCAGGTTAAATGCGCATACGGCATGCTGTCCAAAATCTGGCAAAGCAGTTATCGGAGCATCAAGACCAAGCTGGGCCTGTTTCGCTCGCTGGCACTCTCTGTGCTTTTGTATGGTAGCAGTACATGGAAAGTTTCCGTAAGAGTTACCAGAAAGCTTCAAGTTTTCGCCAACTCATGTCTTCGTCGAATCCTAAGAATTTTCAGGCCCGAAAAAATATCGAATGAAGAGCTAATTCGGCGTACGGGGCAGATGCCAATCGACGAATTGATACGCAGGCGAAAATAGCAGTCGATAGGTCACACATTGCGAAAGAGTCATAAATGCATTGCATGAAATGGAACCCCATTTCCAGCCAAGGCCGACCAAGAAGGGGTCTTAGAATCACATGGCGACGATCTGTGGCAAAGGAGTGTGGCGCTCTGGGTAAGTCTTTCGGGGAGTTGCGTCCCATTGCCCAGAACAGAGTACGATGTCGCGCAGGAGTAGTTGACGCGCTATGCCCCACTAGGGGAAAAGGAAAAGTAGTAAATGAATTGTATGTGCTTCCCAAACTGTAAACTGGCCGAAAACTTTAACACCTGCGTCGCCTGCATTACAAAACGCAAACTTACTTAACAGAGTAGAATTCTTGCACTAACCTTCTATCCAGAGCAGCTCAGATCAAATATTTAGTGTAATTGTGTGGTCTTAACCTGCTCTTCATGGTTGTTAAAAAAACGCGTCTATTGCGGGTAATATCATTTTTCTTTTGCACATATTTCTTTCAATTTGAATCAACAGTCATATAAGATGTTCTGCTTTAAACCGATTCTGTTTGGTAAATTATCATTAGATCTTGACTAGCAAAATTATAATTCACCACTGCTCAATATCAGGATGATGAATCGACTATACTTTCAGCTATTTTTCATTGTTCTTGTTTAAATTCAACTTGTCTACAATTTTATATAGATGCATTGCAAGCAGGTGATTTTTTGCAGGCGATATACGCATGATCACTAAATAAATATTTCTTATCTAAAATCAAACAAAAACTTCTCCATGGATATTTTCCATCTAATTAGAAATTTCCTCGCAAATATTTTTTCAGTTTAATTGCAAAATTCAAATTTATAATAAGCATACGAGCATGACCTATTGGATTATTGGTGTTTATTGAATCTATATACACATGCATACATCTGAATTGGCTAAAGAGAATTTCCGGTTGTGAATCGAGGGCATTTGTGAATGGTTCGATTTTTTTAGTTATTGTAGCATATTTTTAATATGTAATATAGTATAATATAACTCATAGTTCATTCATTTGCAAAATTCTTTTCATTGTCAACAGAGCTAAGAAATGCTTACTGAAGAATTTTTTTCTAGACGAAATGTTGGGAAATATAAAATAATACAATTAATACCGTATTCACATTACGTGCCCAAATCTAAAATACAATTTGCAAATCTCGAAATTCATTCACACCATAAGACTTTTGGAGGAGAAGAAGATTTCAAGTTTACTGAGACGAACGTAAATTAATGAGTTACCCAACGGGATTTGAGATGAGATTAAATAATTCCAAATCACGCCCCAAGATTTATAATCCTTTCAAATGTATGAAAAATCTAGTAGATTTTGTGATCGATTTGGCCAAATTTGGAGATTAGGCGAAATATCGTGTGGTGTATGAACGAAAAATAGGAAAAAGGATCGTATAGTGCATAGTTTTGAAATTTTGTACAATGTTTTCAAAGCCCTTTGAGTATATGTGTAGGGGAAAGGGGGTCATAGTTAATTTTGAAGTTTTCATTGAATAGCTAGATACACATTTTTTACATTATCCGCCTTGTATGGATAGTAAAAAAATCTTGTGTTTTTTTAGCACTTCAGGCCCCATATGCCTGTTACATAATTTCCAGTGAATAACAAGAAAAAAAAATGATTCTACTGTCCCAATATAATTTGCTACAATAGATTGCATCTCCACTGAGGTAGAGTTTAAGTTTCCTCTCGACATTTGAGTTGAGGTTTGGCGGCTAACTAAAATACATCAATGACCTACACTTAATCGAGGAAACACTTGATTTTCGTCTATTATCTATTTCAGACTAGCAACTTTTAGCACAATTTTTTGGAACAAAAAATTTTATCCGTTAAACGTTTGCGTGGTTGTTGCTCTTGATCAGTCCAATCCGAGGCTTTTGTTCTAGGTTTCTTGGGTAGACACTACCGTAACTTTCGAAAAAAGTGTAACCAATTATTTGTCGACTGTACGAAATTAGCACTAAATACAACAAGTAGTTTTTGATTAAATTTATGTTTTGTTTTTTAGTTGTCTGCCAGCTTAAGTCTTAAGCTTGCAGACACTACCGTAGCTTTTGAAAAACAAACAAGTGTAATATTTTTTTTTACTAAATTAGCACTAAATACAATAAATAGTTTTTGACTGGAAAAAGTTGTCACCTATATTGTTTTTGATTGCAATTAACGACGTACTCTGCATTGCGCTTCATGAGCACCAGAGCAAAGGTATCAGATGGAACCTGTTTGAATACCTTCAACACCTGGATTACGCTGACGATATTTGTCTTCTTTCAAATATATCGGATCATCTAGTTCAAATGGCGGATGCCCTGCACCGCGAAAGTGGCAATGCGGGGCTTAAAATCAATGCTGCCAAAACTAAGTACTTCAGCTTGGATCCGGGAAGACAGAGAGGAATTTGTGTTTCGGGGCGGGCTGTCGAGAAAGTTGACAATTTCTGCTATCTCGGAAGCGTAGTTACAACATATGGTGGAGCGGATGCCGATGTATAGTCTCGCATCAACAAGGCTCGAGCAGCTTTTTCAGTTTGACTCCTTTCTCGCAAAACAACAACATCTCCAGACGTACCAAACTCAGGATCTTCGAAAACAATGTAAAATCTGTGCTTCTTTATGGCTGTTCAACTTGAAGGGTGACCAGGGTGATAACAACTAAATTGCAAGCTTTCATGAACCACTGTCTACGGCGCATCCTACACATACGCTGGCCGGAGGTCATTTCTAACGACGACCTCTTGTTCATTACTGGCCAAGACAGGATAGACACCTCCATAAAAAGGCGAAAGTGGCAAAGGATAGGAAACACACTTCGAAAAGGGCCGGAAAACATTGCTAAACAGGCCCTCGATTGGAACCCACAAGGAACCAATGCAAGCCGCTGTGTTGGACGACCTAGAAACACCTGGAGAAGATCAGTTGAGGTCACACACTTCGAAAAAGGCCAGAAAACATTGCTAAACAGGCCCTCGATTGGAACCCACAAGGAACCAATGCAAGCCGCTGCGTTGGACGACCTAGAAACACCTGGAGAAGATCAGTTGAGGTCGAGGGTAAGTCATTACGCAAATCGTGGAGTCAGTTGAAGGCGATGGCAGCGAACAGAACGAGGTGGAAAGTCGGCGTGGTCAATGCCCTATGCCTCACAAGGGGTTGACAGGATCTAGAGAGAGACTGGACGAATGAAAAAAAGTTTTGGTTTGCCAGCTTAAGTCTATTCGTCGGAACTTCCATGCAACCTTCAGACTGCCGAATAAGTGTAGCATTTTCCAGGCGGAGGTGCTTGCGATCCAAAACGCAGCCGAGTTGATGAAATCATCTCGGGAAAAGGGTAGAATCGTTAGACGTTCGGACAGTCAAGCAGCACTAAAGGCGCTCCGTTATTATCCATTCGAAGACAGTGCATAACTACCTAACGGAACTCCAGTGTGATCCGGTCCATAGCGGAATTCTAGGTAACGAAATAGCGGACGGACTAGCCAAACAGGGGGCTAGCCTCGAACGAGGGACAGCCCAAGAGCTGTCGACGCCAATACAAACATATAAGAAGATACTGGACGACAGAATGTACAAAAAGTCAACGCTAACTGGCTTAACATAAACGATTCCAGAATAACGATAATATTTTGGAGCTCTTACGACAAAAGAAAAACCAAAAGTCTCTTAGGACTACCCAGAAGTCAGTGTGCACTGTTGGTGGACATACTAACGGGTCAACCCTTGATAGGGGAACACGCGTACAGACTAATGCTAAAATAATAACTAACGATGAATGCAGGAATTGCCAAATACCAAACACGAAAGAAACTCTAAGGCGACTATCTTTTATAAAAGATATTTGCAAAAGAACTTTTATAGTGTTAGCCGCCTTAAGTACCTTCTATGCGATTGTCCTGAACTCGCTAGAAGAAGATTAAAGTGCCTGGGAGCTTACCTCTTCAACGACCTTGAAGGAGTTGCACGACTCAGTCAGTCAGGTTCCTTTCAGCGCAACAACGATCTTCTGGTAAGGGCTAGCAACGACACGGGTCTATGGGGAGCCGTTAGGCTGCCACTTTATCTAACGTAACCTAATCAATGAGGAATGACGCATCTAACGACAGGAGCCTATCAGCCTACGTAGTATGACCTTACTTTCCTCTTTTTCTCCATTTCAAACCACTGCCACCGCATTTGAGAAATGTTAATTAAAATAGACACTCGGATGTCTATGCCGGTTAATTGAATGTCACTTACTATACCTAATTACACCCTCACGCAATAATGGTCATTCTTAACACCGGAAAGATGGTTGTAAACATGGAGGAATAAACATAATATATATCTTTGGTTGCAAGGCTAAATAACATTAGCGGTTTCGTATCAACTGCCTTTAATTTACGCCCGCCGCCTCTACATACTAGAAACCACATCCAAAACAAGAATACTTTAATGTCGACAATTGGCATTGTACGGGCGGGCATGGTGATCCATGATAATAGATGATGTGCTTTCGATTATCGCTAGCTTGGTGAATTATACGCATGTGCCTGTGCCGTCTATCTATTATCTATACATATATGTATGTAGATTACCGAACTTATCTAGATTTTTTATCCATTTAAAATTGAAGACTGCAAATCACTATATCATATGCATACATACGAAATCAAAGAATTTGTTATTAAACTTGAAATTGCTGCTATTGAACTTGAGAAATACGAGTTCGAGTACTATAGTATCTAAACTTCGAAAGCCAACTGTAACGTTCAATCTAGGTGTGTACAGTGAGCATCATTTAGAGACTGACTGACTGATGGATGCATGTCTATGTATTTCAAAAGAGTAATTATTTTTGCAACCAACTTACATTACTCTATCGTATGCGGAGGTCTAGGGGCAATAATTCACCGAATGCATCTTGTCAGATACAAAATCGCACCAACAACGCCAAGTTTGTGGTGATGTATAGGATGAACTATTTCTGGATGTTATTAGTCACGAGTGGCTGGCATAGCATGTATGTATGTATGTACAATTATGTTATGTAGTGTATGTAGAAGCACTTACATACGTAGTGTATGTATCAAGTGATTTCCGAATAAATATCTCGCTTAATCATTCGCTCGAATATCAGTTATAGGCCGTGTTTCATTGCATACAGAATAGGACAATTAACCCACATTACACTGAAAACCTCCGATATTTCTATATGGACCGCTAGTGCGGTTGTTAGATTGCATTTTCACTGAGAATGCATTAGAATTTTAGGAACATTCTTACTTGACCGGGCGAAGCATAGAGTGGTTCGCGTCTTTGATCAGTAGTGGGTTTTGGGTGGATTTCTCATTCCTCTTGCGTGGGCGACTTAAGGGGTTGCAACCCTTAGTATATCGCCCCAGAACGATCGCTGCGCTCGCTCTTATAAGACAGCGGTAAACCTACTATTATCTAAGGCGCGAACCACGATGCGTCGCCCGGTGAAATAGGAATATACCGAATTTTATCTTGATATTTCAGTTGAGGTTTGAAGGCTAACTAACTCTAAACGCACCCTTAACCATCTTTTATCACTGTTCTGTATCGTTTTTCTGCTGCTATTCTTTTCTGTTCTGATTACAAAGAAACTCGCCTATAGATTCTTCTTTTGTTCTATCCGGCCAAGCCCACGTTTGCTTTTTATCAGGTTCTGATTTAATTTTTGTTTTATCTATTTTCCCCAAACGCAAACTAACTCAGATATTGCGAAATACTTATACAGATAACAGGTGCGTTCTTTTGCGTAACTTTCGAGTGTAGGGTAGGGCAACGTACACGCATTACACAAACAACAAGTCGCTTGTTGTTTGTGTAATGCGTGTTTGTTACCCTACACTACACTTGATAGATGCGCAAAAGAACGCGCCTAAATGTTTAATGATTTTCGATTTTCTTCTTCGTTATATTTTTTATCATCTGAATCCAAGCAAAACCCATACGTTTGGATTATTAATTTGACCAAACAATAGTCGGTAGTCTATGATCTATTAATATCTGTTAGCCGTGTATCTATCGTGTGTGATATCCTTTCTATTTGGATAATGAAATTAAGTGAAATTTCCAATTTCTACGAATACATGTACTCATACATTACCTGGAAGTTGGGCTGTGATTGTGTTATAAAGAGGGGGTATAGGATAGGAATAGAACATCTCCAGTTTGCATTCAGATTGAATCAGTCTTGTTTGTGATCCCGAGACTTGTGTCGTTATACACGTTAATTAAAAGCAAGAGGTATTGATTTAAAATTTCATATTAGTGTTTTGATTGGTTCTATTAATATTCAATCAATTGTTTTGTATGTACATACATACTCTGTAGTAATTGTATGTACTTTGATAGTTAAACAGTGCGAACAAGTAACTATCTTTCTCTTCGTTATTACTGGTATCATCGAAATCGTGCAGGAAAATTTAGTTTGACGTTATTTCATTTTTAATTTTGCTAGTGCAGAAAGTGGATTCTTTGATATTCAAAACTCCTCCTAAATCGAAGCGAGTGAGTGAGTGATTGTGATTGACCTCCTTTATATAATAATATTTTATTTATGTGGTTTTTGCTGTGAAATTATTAATCTTTTTGCTCTATTTCGTGGAAGTAGATAGTGATAGTGTTGGATTCCCTTTATTGCGTCTTATGAATGCAGTGAAAGTCGGATTTAAGGAACCTTCAAGGGACTGACGGAATCGTTCGTTATATCTGATGTTCGTTATAAGCCATCAAAAGAATTTCATACATTTAACATATCATAAAAAACAGATGCAACAGTCCAATTTTCACCAAAGCAGTGACACCGGAACGGATTTTTTTAGGGGGGCAAACAATTTCGGATCCAGTTTTTGAGCGTTGCGGTTATTCAGCAATTGAAATGCATGTAAACGGAAAAAATCACTGATTTTTTCGTTTACATGCATGCTCCAAAATGTGAACGCAGGCATTGATACACTTTTCATACATTGTATATACACATAGCAAAACAATTGAAGGGCCTCTTTAAAAAAAAGAACGTCGAATTCTTCCAGTTAATACGAATAAGGAAGCTGAAACTTGTTATTAGTAGCTGCGTTTTGTTTACAGAGCAGAGTAGAGCAGCATAAGCAGCAAAAACGCTATAGAGCAGCTAAGAGTAGCAAAGACGAAAACGGGGAATATCTTTGCTGGGGGTGTGTCTTGGTTTAGTTTAGCATTCAAACGTCAACTCAAATTTCAAGAGGAAACTTGGGATATTTTTAGTCTCCGGGACCCGGGGTGAAAAAATTCCTTTTCATTCGGATTTTTTGTCGCTTATCGCTCGCGTGACCCTAAGACTTTCAAATTCGCAAAAAAAAAAATATTTAATTTTTTTTTTTGTAATTTTAACTTTAATTTTTTTCTTAGTTTTTTTTTGTTTGTTTGTTTTAATGATTTATACTGAATGTTCGGTATTTCAAAACTCAGTTGCACGTAGAGCGAACGAAGCAAGCGTTCATGTTTTTTCGATACTGAGAGTTGCGATTCCTTAAACGCAGAGCGAGCATAGCGAGCAGGGCCCAAACAAGGGGACTTGCGAATATTGCAATTTTCCATGCAATAATCATTTTTTTTTTGCGAATTCTAGACAAGTGAAAAGTGATTTCCCCACCACGGGCCCCGGAAACTAAAAGATGGCCCTATTCCATATAATTAAAGAAACGAACATTTTATTGACAGGAAATGAATTTTATGTGCTTCCCAAACTGCAAACTGCCTGAAAACTTCGACACCCGCACCGCCTGCATTTCAAAACGCAGACTACTTACCAGAGTAAAATTCATGCACTTATCTTCTATCCTTTAGCAGCTCAAATCAAATTGCTAACGTATTTGTGTAGTCTTAATCTTCTCCGCTCTGCATAGCTGTTTAAAAAAGGCGCCTAGTATTTGCACAGAAAGAACGAAACGTAACATACATTTCAAAATGTTAGTTTTCAACAAAACGGTAAATTTGGCTACTACTAAACATGAAAGTGCCACTAGTTTTTTGGCGTTATTTCGGATAATGTCAAATTCCAACAAAAAGGGTCTTATTCGATTTTGTCGTAGGATCAATAATTTCAGGCGGTTCTAAACACCGGAGTGACCCGTTCACCAGCAATAGCCAAGGACTGCCAAACCCCTTCCATGCCAGTAGGCATTGCTACTACAACAACAAATAAAAACTGAATAATTTGAGACTATGTTGAGCTTTCTACGATGAGTGGTAACCGTTGAGGTCCTTAGCAACACGTTTGGATCTTCAAGTGCATTTTCATTAGTAGCAGAAGATATTGCGCAAATAGCCAGACACCAGCCCACCATCTAAGCTGGAAGTAACTGCTGCTATTAAATCGATGGATGCGGTTGAAGCCCCGGGCATAGATGGAATTCCGGTGGAACTTTTTAAAGCGGATGCCAATGCTACTCTGGATATTCCTCTCTCCCTTATCCAAGAGTTTTGTGAAACCGAAACTCTTCTTAAAGAGTGGACGAAGGGTGTCATTATTAAGATCCTGAAAATGGGCGACTTGAAGGATTGCAATAATTGGCGTGGGATCTGTCTTCTCCCAGCAGTCTCCAAACTGATGGCAAAAATAATCTTGAACCGCACTATTCTGAAAAGCAAATACCAAATTTACATCCAATAAAATGTGCAAATCAACTTTAAATTATAAGCAACAGTCATTTGAACGATGAACATTTGCCACGATTGTTTTCGTCATAGACGATATCAATTTACAATTGCACTAGTGCTGTCGCTGTTCACCTGTTTGCTTAAAAATCCAACTAATATGTACACTTTTATGAGAAATACGTTAAAACCCAGTTGCATAGATGCATTCTCGAAAATTTTCAATACACATATCGCTCACAAACCAATTCAACCTAATAGATAATTATATATTAATTATCTTTCTATTTTACATTTTTTTCTCAGAAATGCTTATTCAATCTAGACAATACAGTTGTTGGCCTCTATCTAGAATACGACAACCAAATGTCAGTCTTTGACATAGCCAATGCTAATTTTAAAAGCAACAACCACAACAACTAATTCCTCCATAGAGCGACCATTGTAATAACAACAACAAGAAAGTCAGCGGTCTGCAAAATCAACAAATTTTTGAAGAATTTACGTCTCTACACTTCCAATTCCACTAAAACACAAATATCCTAAAATCCAAAAACCACCAAATTTATCTCCATCTAGTGAATCCTATCCGAACTTCATAGAATATCTGTTATAGCGGAAGAAATAAACATACATACATATTTCTATTTGTCAATAGTAATTGCTGAAATCATTTCCGGGCTCTTAGTTAGTTGTTCCTATATAAAGACATATTAAATATTATTTCGTAGTCAGTCCAAATAGATTTAAAGATATATTTTTCGTAAAAGTTACAAAAAAAAACAATAAATTTTAATCAAGATGTTGTCATTACTGGATGTTAGAACTGCTGTCGCCTTTAAGTCGAAGCGATAAGAACAACTTTTTATTTAAAAAAATATATATACATTTTTTTTTGTGTTCTTTTCTGTATGGATATGGTGTGTCACCGTTTTTTTCTTTAGTTGTCATATAATTTTGTATATTTTCCAAATTCTTCTTTTGATACTTATATACATTTCGACATTTTTCGGTCTAGAATATTTCATTTAAGTGCTAAGAATTTTTATACTATCCTCGTCATTTGTCCCTTCCAATTCCTTCCTGATCTAAAAGACTTGAACAAATTTAACATCAAGTCAATAAGATCGTTAACAAAAAGACCAAAAAATAAAAACGAACATCAAAATGCTGGAAGCATACTCATCGGAAATTTTATGGATTGTCATCGTTGGCTTTGTGATTGCCTTTGTCCTGGCATTTGGAATTGGCGCCAACGATGTGGCGAACTCGTTCGGAACCAGCGTCGGTTCCGGTGTTTTAACCATTCGAGCTGCTTGCTGTCTGGCCACAGTATGCGAAATTTCGGGTGCCGTTTTGATAGGTAAATATATTTTGTTTTGTATTTTTTTTATATACTCGTATATTATCTACTTGTTAAATAATTTAATTTTAATCATGACTCTATTTAAAATTAATCGTGATATACCGAAAAAAAATCAATGAGTGCATCAACAAGAATCAAATTAATTGTACTCGTTTAATCCTTTTTAAAATTTCTAGTTGCGCAAATGGCTCGGGGAACTATTCCTTCAGTTAATTTTACTATCGAATTGTCCCATTTTTGGGGTGATTGTCCATGTTGATACATTCCCCAAATTAACAATCAAAAATGAAAAAAATCCCCTTGATACAATCGGGTCCAGCTTTAGGATGAAAGTAGTCTACAGCTTAGTCGTCGTATCGTCTTACCTAGTACTTCATCATCAGTAAACTGATGACGAGTATGTACACTGCATGCAGATGCATCGGTACATGGATATGTCTTATGGCTACCGAATGCGTGGAACATGTTTTGTCGAATGATTTCATCCAGTATAATTAACGATACTGGGACCTTGATAAAACCTACATCGGTGTCTTCGATACAACATGTTCTACTGTAGCCGTACGACATATCCATGTACCGATGTATCTACATGCGCATTGCATGCTCTATTGGCTTTTTGTTTTGGTTATGCGTCCCATATCGCTGTACGGCGTGGTTCTCTGGGGGACTGCCCTACATACAGAGACAAGCCGCAGTATCCTGGCAAAGGTACAGAGAGCGGCGTGCATGACTATAAGTGGGGCTCTTCGCTCAACCCAATCCGCTACTTTAGAAATGATACTTCTTCCTGTGGATATTACAAGTGAACAAGTCGCTGTCAACACGGCGATCCGCATAAGGGAGACAGGTCAATGAGCCGACACATACTTCGGTCATGCTGCAATCCTAAACAATATTGACATCACCTCTTCCACGGACTACTACATTCGAAAACACTGGTGCAGCCAAAACTACACGAGCGTTATTCCACCCCGTAGTCAGTGGATTGACCCGACGGTGCCTAATCCTCTGTTTATTTAGACAGATGGCTCCAAAACCGACGATGGGGTGAGTACTGGAGTCCCGATTGCCTTGGCCTTGCTACGTCTTTCCGCCTCCCAAACTACTGTAGTGTTTTGCAGGCGGAGATCCATGTCAATAAAAGAGGCCGCAAGAGATATTACGATTTACACAGACAATCAGGCTGCTGTGACTGTGCAGACTGTCGTTCATGCCTTATGGAAATGGGAAATTTCTTCAACATAACATTATGTTGGATACCAGGCCATAGTGGCTTCATTGACAACTGTAGAGTAGACGAGCTTGTAACGAACCATATTATGGTCTGGTAGTGCTGCTCCCACCGGCAGATCGAAGCAGCACCTAATGAGTAATGATCTGTTGGTGGTACGAAACCAGAGGCCGAGGGTTCCATTACACCCAGACCCAGGTGCGACCGCGTGGGCGTCTGATCCGTCCGCCAACCATTCCATCCTTATCGACTATTTTTTTTTTCATTCCCCATTTTTACCTCCCCTGTTTGTGTTGTCTTCCCCAGGCCTATGCATTTTTGATAATATGTAAAGGACAGGGGCAACGAGCGGCGAAAACCCCGCCCACATCTCTCGAACTGAGCTACAGCAAGCATAGGCCGTTGTTTAGCTCGTTGAGGGGCCTATTTCTTCGCCAGATGGCACGGCCCGACCTTCACGGTAATATGCCCAATAAGCTCATGTTCAATCATGTTGTAGAGCTGTATGCTGTATCCCAACTGTATCTAAGCAGCTCTCCGTGTGTTTTACGTGTCGGAATCTTGCTCTGTAATAATGCCGTGCAACGGAAAATATCGGTGTGTACTCGGCCTTAGACATAACTGTGCAATCTTCCTCAAAATCTGGTATCTCAAAACTAACCATAATTCCACTTTGTTCTCTACAGGATATAAAGTGTCGGACACGATGCGAAAAGGCATCCTGGAAGTAACATTGTACGATGGCGACGAAGCAGAATTGATGTTAGGCTGTCTTGCAGCGCTTGCGAGCAGTGCATGCTGGCTACTGGTCGCCACCTTCTTCAAGCTACCCATTTCGGGAACGCATAGTATTGTCGGCTCGACCATCGGTTTCAGTTTGGTAGCACGTGGCACGCAAGGTATCCAATGGAAGACGTTGGGAACGATTGTCGGTTCATGGTTTATATCGCCCGTACTCAGTGGTTTGATGAGTACTCTTCTATTTTGGATAATAAAAAGGTTCATCCTGCAAGCTGAAAACCCGCTTAAGCACGGACTAATAGCAATGCCCATTTTCTATGGGGCTACGGTGTTCGTTAATGTATTTAGTGTTGTCCATGATGGGCCAAAACGTAAGTTTGCACTTATTAAGACGAGTTTTGAAAAAATTCGTTAATAGTTAATAGATCTGTTGCAGTTCTTCATATGGACAACATTCCAGTGTGGATTGCGTTAGGCTCTAGTGTCCTAATTGGCCTGGCAACAGCCATTCTGGTGAGACTCGTGGTTGTTCCAGCCTTCAAAAATAACATATTGGAGCAGATCAAGGACGATAAACCAGTTCGATTTACGATTGATGATTCGACAGGTGAGGTTTGATGAAGTTTTTTTTCGGTTTACTTTTTCTTATGGATAGATCATACTCATATGCCACCCAAATGGTTAACGTTGTGACTAGAAATAGTCTATTTTACCATATTGTGGTTCCTGATATTGTAGATGTTAGATTCACATCACGATTTTAAAAGTTTAAATTTGATTTTCTATAAAACCAATAGTTATTCCATGAATACTTTTGTGAACCGTGACTTATTACATTCGTCTTTTCTAGAATCAACGCCTAATATCAGTCCGAAACGTACTCGCCGACCAGTTTCACTTATCTGTGACGGTCAACAGCTGCCTGCTATCACTGAAACTACCGAGTTGGCTTCACTGACAACCACTTCCCCAAAAACCGGAGGATATGGCGAGCTGAACCTCATCAAGTCCATCGACTTGAATGATTCGAAAAAGAACATGAATTCGGTGAAGGTTAATGGCAAGTACGAAATGGATGCCAACATTATTCGAAAGGCAGAGAGTCTGCTCGGGAAAACGAGTCTGGATAATATCGATCTGACTATCACCAGTCTGAACTATATCGATGATCAACAACAACAACAGACGGCTGCCCATATGAATGGCAAGAATCTTAGAGGAGTTTTCGATAGGCACGAAGATAACAAATCGCACGATAATACCGTATACAAGTGAGTATCATCCAAATACCGCCCACTCGTTAAAGAGCCATTCAGAAATCCTAATATCCATATCCTTTTCAGTGATGTCCATCATATCGTCAAGAGCACAAATCTTAGTCCAAAGATTGAGAATAATATGTTGGGGAGAACTGATACTCCTGACTACGTATTAGCCACCGCTGTGAATAAGGTTACCAACAACAATTCCGTAGACAAAAAGAATCTGAAGAACATTGAGAGTGAAACGAGCCTGGAATTGATGGTGTCGTCGACGATATCGGCGAATTCTAGTAAAGTACCGCTCATTGATAGCCATGGAAGCAAAACCAAGTCCCGTGTTGCTGATAAGAATGCAGAGGAAACGGAAGAAGTCTCGAAGCTCTTTTCATTCCTGCAAATACTCACGGCAACGTTTGGTAGTTTTGCTCACGGCGGTAACGATGTTAGGTATGATTGCCTAAAATATTTATTCGATCCATAAATTACTAAAAATCCTTCTACTTACAGTAATGCCATCGGGCCTCTTATAGCTCTCTATATGATCTACAGGGAAGGTTCAGTTCTACAAAAGTCGGAAACACCAATCGCGATTTTGATCTACGGCGGTATTGGTATATCCGTTGGACTGTGGCTTTGGGGTCGACGTGTGATAGAAACCATTGGTAATGATCTAACAAAGATAACTCCTTCCACGTAAGTTTTATTATCATCCTGTAAAATACATAACCTCTAATTGCCTTAATCCCTTCTTACAGTGGCTTCACCATTGAGGTTGGCGCCGCCATGACAGTATTGATGGCCAGTAAGATTGGTTTGCCCATTTCAACAACACACTGTAAGGTTGGCTCTGTGGTTTTCGTTGGCTACTTCAGTGCCAAAAAGAACAAGCGACCGACGATTAAAAGTGACGAGGAAGAGCAGAGTGAAATTCTGGCAAACAATAATGAGGCTGTTGAGGAGAACAAAGCGGTAGATTGGCAACTGTTTCGAAATATAATTTACGCTTGGGTTGTAACCGTTCCAGTTGCAGCCTTGCTTAGTGCTGCTCTAATGTTTATTTTATGTCAATTGGTGCTGTAACGTAAACCGTTTACACTAATTTGTTGTTAGTTAAAAAATTAAGCAAAAAATACAGAAGAAAACAAAAATAAAAAAACAATAAAAAAAATCCATGCTCTTGAAGATAAATTATAAAATAGTAATTACATAAAAATAGTTTTCTTCTAATAAAGAACATGCAAAAAAGACAATAGTTGTTTTGGAAGTAGTTTTTTTTTCTACCTTTTAAGGTATTTTCAACGAAAAGTACAAAGAACTGGGACACATATTAACGAACTTGGACACCGTGAATGGAGAGTTGTAAACTCTTAAGCGGAGCCCACGCATGGGGAGTGTGAGATCATTTGAATTTAAAACCTACAATTAGTCAAAGACGCAAAGCACTATACGTCGCCCGGTGAACCAGGAATGTTACCTACGTCAACGCTATACATTCATGTACTATTGTATAGCACATATTATGTAATTACGTAAAGAGAATTAAAAAAATGATCAAACAACAGTATCTAGTGTACGATTATTGTGTAGATTTATTTTCCTACCGATACAGCTTGTGCATTGGCCGTTGCAGAGCTAGCGCCAAATGAAGGGCGTGCTCCAAATCCGGGATTAAGTGGTCTAATAGCGCCAGGCGGTCCACCGTAGTGGACAGGTCCTGGGCCGAAACCACCTGGGCGCCCGACGACCCCTGGGTTACCGCCACCCAACCCAACTCCGGGTCTGACGCCACCGTTTCCGAATCCTGGCCTACCACCGATACCTCCTAAAGCACCCTTTGAAGAGCTTTGAGTTTGGGCACTTGCACTAGCCGAACTGCTGCTTCCAGCACCGCCACCGAAACCGCCTCCAAAGCTGCTACTTTCGGCATTAGCCGAACTAGAGCTGGAACCACCGCCGCCGCCACGTCCTAAATTAAAACAGATGTTAGTCGGCAAAATTATTATAAAATTCCAACTCTTACCAAAGAGTCCGCCTTGTGTCTGGGCTTGCGAATTTGCATTAGAAGACGAGCCGCTGAATTGTGGTGAACGAATAGGGCGATCTGAAAATTAGGAAATATCTGCGTAAGTACACTTGCTCTTGTAAAATTTAGGATTCCTTACTATACACTGCGCCGGCCTCAATAAGGGCAACTAAGGCGAATAATAACACAGCCGACGATGCAATCCTCATTGTTACTGCCTTACACAATTTCGTAGATGAGCACACTGAAGCTAACAATGCTTACTGGTATTCTTATATAGCAAGTGATTCCTTTAAACGTTCTCGACAAATACACCTACTCATTAGCAACTTAGTCGGGGGTTTTTCTTTTCAATTAGCGCGGTTACACAGATACTTGTCCAAAATGAAATTTGAGAAGGCCGAGAAAATCCACACGCCATTGATTGCGGATAATACAAGTACTGCAAAAGATATGTTTGCACATATTAGTAACAATCTTCACCACAACAGCATTTCAGCGAATATCCTATGAACATTGTATAGAATTTGCCATTGAATTCAGAATATTATTGAATATTGTTGTATTTGGACACTGTGCTCATTGGATTATTTTAAATTATGTGTTTACTTTCGAGATGCAAATTTTGAATCAATAGATGGTGCTAAAAAGATTTGTGGAAAAATGGGATTTGGCGATTCATTAGAAGTCAATGTTTATTCACATCTACACAACAATCTCGAAACAAACACATTGCAGAATATTATAACGCGAAGGTACCCTGTTCAAAATTACTACTGAGATAACATACAAAAAATCTTCATTTAGTATTTTTTGAAACGTTGAAAACAACTTACCAAATGAACTAGTGAAAAGCTAATGACGATTAACTCGAGATAAGTGAGAAATCTAAGATAATTGAGAATTATCGCCTACGTGTGTCTACAGTATAAGGTCATTATTTAATGTTGTTATGGGAATAGTGAAAACTTTATTTTGTATCTGTACATAACTATCGGCAGCTCAAGGGTCACAAAAAGGAGTGAATGCGTAAAGATATTTCAGACACCGAATGGCAAGTATGAATCTCTCTCTAGTCGACTTCCTCACTATCGAGGAAGGACTGACTCTAGCAATAGTTCGACAACAGATAAAATCCCTGTGATAGCTGGAATAAAATCGAAAACAGAAGCGCGGTTGTTACGAAGGGTCGGCCAACAACGTCATATTGAGCGGATACGACGACGCCTCCAGAAGGAAAAACAGCTCATTTAGTAAACCACGAACAACAACGTACATGAAGCCATTGCATCAAATAAAGAAGGTGCCCTCTTCTGACTAATACTATTTACTTATTTATTCACTTTTTTATAATGTTCAGATGTATAGTTCTCGCTACTAGGCAAAACGAAAGTAACAATGGTGGCAACGTTGGACACCCGTAATGCAAAGAGGAGAGGAATATTCTTGGCAGAGAGTTGAACACCTTTAATTTGCTATCGATAGAAAAGTGGCCAGAGAAAATACCAGCTGTCCATATAGAGGTAGGTGAACCTAATCCGACTAACACTTGCCCGATGTACCATAGAAATAGGATATAATTGACAAAATGACTTGCAGACTATTTGGAGAAAAGTCGAAATGAACTTTGCATATTAAGTATTTAATTTTATTTTATTTTATCGAGGAATAACTACTAGTTTAGTCGGAACCAATGGAATCGGACAACTACGATATAGCTGCCATAGTAACGGCCGCTCCAAAAGTCGGTCTTTATGGGAAAAACTTTTTTATTTCTAAAGATATTTTTCTAAATTTCATATTTTTCAATCATATTTACCACCGAAACCACATTCCGAAATTTGATTGAAATCGACGCACTATTTCATATACCTTTCATAGGAACAGTGAAATTGGAACACGCTTTACTACTAATTTCAAGTAGTGGTAAATGCACCATAAATCAAATTGAAGCTATGATACCATTCACGGGAAGCGTGTGTGTATACTCTTGTCTGGGAAGACTGAGGAATGTGGAATCATTATATTACTTCACATTCACGTCTGCATTATCCCAACTGATGAAGGCACCTTTCTCAACGAGTTGTGACAATTATCCGCGGAGGATAATAGAGCTGTTAACTCACATTGTCTCGCTGTAAGTACAGGAAAATCCCATCATGTGACAGAGGTTCACAAGGTGCACAAGGTGGACCCAAATTTGCGATATACATAAGTACCTACATACTTATATCGCAAATCTTATCTGAATTGAGGAGAGGAAAGATTTGGGCCTCACTGCAGCCATGCTAGCATGAGCGAATCCTGCACATTTATTTTTCCATTAATCGATGAAGACGAGTTTGTTTTTAAGCACAATTGTTTAAAGAAGTAGTTTCAGAGTATCAGGTACGCATTCATCTCCATCTGCGTCTTTTAAGAAACGTGTGATGGGGGATAGTCGTCGTGGACGGGATTGAAACCTGAAACGCCGGTAGTCAAATATGAGACTGATGCTTCAACACAATGCGCTAACGGTCGCCCCATAGATATGCTTCATACCAACGCCATCTATATAGACAGGCCTGCGCTCAGCTGGTTTTGACGCAATTATTTCCTTTGATGACGCCATCGTATCCACAATCCAGTGGTCGGCGACTGATGGCGGCGAGTCCCCGGTATTTGTGCGTTCCGTGATTAGTTTTCGTTTTCCGCGTTGAGTGTTTCTTTGTTAGTTAAATTTTATCTAGTGATCCGAGAAAACAAAGACGTGCGCAATGAAAGTGTGTCGTGGGGTCAAAAGATGTATTTTGTCAAGTGTGAACTGTTCCACGAAGCTCTGCGACTGATCCCCGGGGCTGCGGCTTCGACCAAATTGGTGCAAGTGTCCAGAAAGTGTGTTTTTAGAAGACTAAAATGCCGTCTGGCGCAATTCCAATTGTAAACACATGTCGTGACGGGAACATCGTCGTGTGCAGTCACTGCCTTGGCATGGCCTTGGCGAAGGAAATAATGACGTAACGATCAGCTGAGCGCAGGCCTGTCTATCTAGATGGCGTTGTTCATACCCTCTATAGCTGAGATTGGAAAGAACGCCCTCTTTTAGCTCCACTTAATCGCGCCGTGGAGAATTATTTATGGTGGTAGTGAAGGTGGTACTTGTACTCGGCAGTAGCCAGGTCACAAGAAAGACGCTGTATGACCTGTTGTCCCCATTCACCAGCACGGCAAGCTGTTTCTAGAATCCAATATTTTTCTACTGTTTCTACTGTAGGGACAAGATTCCATCGAGAAAGATGTAATTTTTACTGGGCCTTGAGAAATTCCTCACCGATTTTTTCTCCACAAAGAAAACAAATATCCCCCAGTATATGATGCCTCGAGCTGCATCGTCTCTACGACGGACAGATACTTTAACATAACTTTCCACGGTGTACCTCTTCCTGCATGCATCATGTACGGTGACTTCATTAAATTTACTCAAAAACTGTTTGTTCTGGTGAATACCGTCTGAATGCCGTGTTTTTCACTGTCCCTTCCTCAAGTCCACCGCGACACATGAAACAAATACCCGGTGGACAAGAGCCCGACATTTCGTAAAAGAAGAAAATAGAAAGATAGATAAACCTACCGGATCTCTGAAGGTACCTTGTACTGGACTTCAGGAGAAGTAAATCTGAACGTTATTGTGGACTTCATCGTGAGGCTTATGTCCCTCAAAGACCTTGAATTCGATCGTAATATTTTGTCAGGCTTTTTGGCGAACTGCAGCGCTCTGAAGCTATGGACCCTAACCTGATCGTTTTCTTTTTCTAGTGAATGTGAATATATTGCTGCCTTCATTTGAGCTTCATTGTTAGATCATGGATCTGATATTTTTTGTTGGGGGATCTCCCTGTAAAAAATAACTGGCGCAACAATTCAATTTGAACCATGGCCTCAAGATGCGTTAGCATCATTCCATTTTCATGATCGTGACGGTATGTCTTGTGCAGAGGTATGTGATCAGCAACACGCTCAACCGAGCTATTTACCCCATAAATGGGTACTCATTTGGCAGCTGAGTGGGCTCATAGTCCGACACGTAAATCCCCTTTTTTATCTAAAACTACCGCATTTAGTATAGGAATCGAACCGGGGCCCAGTACGTAGAAGGTGAACGTGCTAACCGTTGCGCCATCCGGACTACGAGATCTCCCTGAAGCTTTCCTGAATTGAAACCTTTTGTCAGGACATGTGAGACCTTCAACGTACTAGGCTCATACCTCATCTATATTTTGTAGTGACTCTCAAGCAGTTTACCACTTCTATTGTAATGGGCTACGAACCTCTATTGAAATTGAATTGAATGTTCATTTTACTTTTGCTTGATTTATGGACATCTGTCCAGGATTTCGGAAAACTTCCACAGAGCGACAATACTCATAATAAGAATAAAGAAAAGAATTAAGATACCTTCTTAAGGCATGCCAGTCCTTTGTATACAGTATTTAGACATGAACGAATCGTGAAGACGCCCATTTAAAATATATTAGTGAACTACACTTTTGGAGTCAGTCAGTGCATGCATTACAAAGCCCCAACTGGGCGTGGAAAGAATAATATGGCACAATGGAAATTGGGTTTCTTGACTGAACTGTTGTGTTTCGATTTCTGGATTTAATCAATAAATATCGGCTTTCTCCACGTAATTCCTAATTCAATAAACATGACGACTGGCTGCATTGCTTGTATGCTCATTTGCAGTCATGTGTATGTACATGTGTCGTTTGGGTCATCCAAGAGTCGGTTATCTCGCAAAACTGCACAACAAGTTCCCCCCAACAATTGCCCTCGCCTTCGTGAACAAGAAGCAGAAGTCTTCGAATCCAATTAACTAATTTAATTATAACATTGAAGCAATGTCTACCTTCACATTTTTTCGTCATTTCATTTCAGTTGATGTGGCTTCAACGAAAAACCTGTATAATTCCATTGAAGTCCATTCAGTTCGGTTCTATAGTTTTCTAGGGAAGGATCCTGTCGTTTTAAAAGTGCAAAAATGCCAAAGGATGATCCCGAGACTGCAGCTCTCAAGGATGAGCTCAATAAAATGATCGAAGGATTTAAGGTGCGTGTGCATGTGAAAAGTGTACTATTTTCGTGGATTTGATAGTCCTGATTCGGAGTTTATTTGTTTTAAAATGGATTCTCCACCTCTTTGCAGGCGGAGCAGGAGAAACAGAATGATTGCCAGTTAGCGGAAAAGTGTAGCGACTTGGGCGACATACCAAAATGTCGTTTGGCTGGCAAGAAAATCCTTAAAGGACATATAAATAAAGTGAATTCGGTGCATTTTGCGGGCGATTCAAGGCATTGTGTGACAGGATCATTAGACGGAAAATTGATTATATGGGATACGTGGACTGCAAATAAAGTTCAAGTAAGTTGCATTATTATGAGATTTACTATTTTCTGTGACTATGCCAGATAGTACAGAAAAAGAATCCCGTTAAATCAATTAGAATTTAATTGTTTCTACAATACCATTAAATTCGGTCAATGTGATTTATGTGGTTATTTCAATTGTTGCTAACCCATTGATTTTACAGTATCCAATCCCATCAAATTAATAGTTATATCCTATTAAATTAATAGCTTGAATATAAATAAATTGAAAAAGTCAGTATCAAAGTCGTTCCACCTTCACTGTATGGGAATGTACAAATTTCTAGTTAGTTGACTTGAGCCTCGAGAGAAAAGCAACTTTTGGAGTATTTTCGTAGCAGGAGTCGAACCCGAAACCTCTCGGTTAGTAAATCGACTGTGTTCCTATTAAGCTACCGCGGGCATTGGAAGTGCAAACTCTGAAGCAAATGTCAAGCAGATTGCAGAAACAGTGTGATCTACTATAAAACAATTATAATGAACTATTAAAACAATGGGATATACTATACTATTGATGCGCATTACCTAATTCTTTTATCCCGCTAAATTGAATATGTTAATCTCCATAATTTGAAATCCCGCCTAAAATCCCGATAATTTGGAAAAAAAACTCTTGATCCCTTCGCATTTCAATTTATCGAGATTTTACTGTAATATCCAATAATTCACTTTATTTATAGGTGGAAATAATTCAGAAAGATCTGTAAATTTTTTTAATCCTTTTTATAGGTCCTAGATACATGTAAACCGAGCTTACACTGTCGCACAAGTTGAAATTACCTTTTGGCAGGCAAAAATCCGTGAAATTTGAGAACTTTTTTTTATTATTCTTCTGCAAACAGTGCCACAAAAAATTATTGGATATAAATAAATTAAAGAACGCTGAATTGTGAGTCCGATGACCTACTCAAACTTTAGCGCTTAGTGTGAGCTATTGCTTAATGTTTGCATTCAGAGACATTTATAATGCTTCGTTTACACGTGAACATTGAGCAAAACACTAAACATTAAAAAATTGCATCGAAAAACACAAACACCAACAACAAAAATATACCTTTCTGTTCTTACATGGCCAACATGAATTCACGAGCATTTGAGTCGATCCCACAAGAAATGGGAAGTGAAAATAAAAACTAGGTTTTTACCTTAGACTACAAGCTTTTTTTGTGTGTCGGCATGCAATTGTTTCGGAAGCAACGTACACCCTTCTTTAGTGCTAACCTAATTAGAATAGAATTAGGATAGTACTCAAGAAGGAAGTACGTTGCTGCCGTAACAATTGATTGTCGACAAATAAAAAAATGAAATGCATGCTAAGAATACCTCGCGTCAAAAGTGCAACTTTTTATAAGCCGCCGCCCCATTGGCCTCATCACCCGATTCAGATGACACTCACTTCACGTCCAAGCACATACTCATGTCAACACCATAGAGTTAAAAACGCCTTCAACAGCACTCCAGTGCATAGATTTCATCACTCCGATTGAGACGACACCCGTATTTCCTTGATTTCACTTCATGTTCAAGAATGTACTCATGTGAACACCATAGGGTTTGAAAAGGTCTTCATCAACACTCCAGTACATTGTCCCATTTAGACGACAACTATATTTCCTAAATTTCATTTCATGTCCAAGCGTGCGTTCATGTCAACACCATATGGTTAAAAGTACGTCGGTGGCGTCGATAGTCGAACCCGTGACGCTTACAAGTCCGGTTTGCTAACCACCAACCCACTAAGTATCTGTTAAATTTCTCTTCGCCTTGTGTAGCATATGTACAGTACAAATGTATGATATTGTATCGAAGCGACGCGAGCGCTGCTTCTGGCACGTGGTAGTAAAGGTAAATTAATTTTTTTCCCTTCAATCAAGGAGTCGTCGCTATAAAAGTTACACTTTAATAAAAAACGTTTGTAGTGTAGGGTAAAAAAACCTAATTCTTTAGCTTTTAATTCATAACTAACTGCAAGAACGATGGACAACAATTTCAACTTAATAATAAAAATTTTAATAATGAAGATGGATTTTATTTTCAGTTAGTTGGCATTACCCCTTTGTGTACGCACTAAGGAACCAACGATATACCATCTGGTTTACCGACAGATCTAAAACGGAGCAGGAAGTTGGTGCTGGAGTCTATGAACCGGACACCAGGATCTCCATTGATATGGGCGTCTGGCCTAGCGTTTTTCAAGCTGAAATCTATGCCATTGAGGCCTGTGCCAGAGACATTCTGAACAACTAAACTCAAGGGCGCTAACATCGCTATCTGCACTGATCTGATGCAGGCAGCCATTAAGGCTCTTTCTTCACATAGTTTTTCATCGAAATTAGTGGAAAAGTGTTTTTATACCCTTCAGTATTTCACAAACATCAATCCGGTTACTTTATGTTGGGTACCTGGCCATCATGGCATTCCTGGTAACGAAGCTTGCTAGACAAGGTTCTTCGGATAAATTTTTCGGGCCTGATCTTTACTGTGGTCTGTGTTGGACTAAAACAAGATCACTAGTGAGGAAGTGGTCTGCCAATGAAAGACTGCGTCACTGGGATTGTCTTCCAGAACTGCGGCAGTGCAAAGATCTTATAAAACCCTACCTACCCTAAACCTGCCGCCTGGCTAGAGCGGACCTGAGATTAATCGTGGGTTACCTCACGGGGCACCACTGGGTGAGATATCACCTCAACAAAAAGGGTCTATCCACTGATACGGAGTGCCATCTTTGCCTGGAGGACACAGAGTCCACTAAACATCTTCTCTGCGAATGTCCGGCGGTAGCCCATTCCAGGTTCTTCTTTCTTTGAGACTCCATCGTAATCTGAGTGGTCGTAAGGAGCACCCCTACAAAGGTTCTACAAGCCTTCATTAGGCTGGTTAAGGGTCTTTTGAATTAATTAAGGCTTTGGCACAATAGATCTCATGGTCGCAGTGCCCACCCTTGGGTATCTTAGCCTGTCCTTGTTATTATTATTAAGGGAACCAACACATGTGCAACTACTAGCCACCGCGTTAATTGGTTTGAAGTGCGGTATCCCTGTAATGTCTAATCTTTAGTTATAACTGCTTACATAAAGTCTGGGATATGGCTTCATATGACTGTCATTACAAATTTCGCAAAAGCATTTGAGTGGTGCTGATTGGCTTATTGAATAATTATTGTAATTATTACAAGCTAGTGCCAGCACTTTTGAACATTTCATTATGTAAAAATTATTATAATTTCTTTTCATTTACAGATTATCCCTCTACGATCTGCTTGGGTCATGTCCGTAGCATTTTCGCCGTCAGGAAACTTTGTAGCATGCGGTGGTATGGACAATCAGTGTACAATTTATGATCTTAACAATCGCGACTCAACGGGAGTGGCTAAAATGACTCGTGAACTGCTGGGCTACGAGGGTTTTCTGAGCTCATGTCGATTTTTAGACGACACTCATATTATAACGGGATCCGGAGATATGAAAATGTAGTTCGAAAATTTCCCAAATCAAATTTACATATTGGTAATTTTTATCGATTTTATGAAACAGCTGTCATTGGGATCTTGAATCCGGAAAGAAAACTATGGAATTTGACGGACATGCCGGAGATGTGGTTTCAATATCATTGGCCCCAGATATGAATACATATGTAACAGGCTCCGTAGATAGGACTTGCAAACTGTGGGACGTGCGAGAGGATAAGCATAAACAAATGTTCTTCGGTCACGAGATGGATGTTAATAGTGTTTGTGTGAGTTTTTTTTTCTTTAAGTTATCTAAGCAATTTAAACCTTCCTATTCTCTGTATCATTTTCTAGTATCACCCTAGTGGCTTTGCATTTGCTACAGCTTCGGAAGACAAGACAGCTCGTTTATATGACATCCGATCTGATCAACAAATAGCTCAATACAATCCTCCAACTGCTACTGGTTTCACATCTTGTGGTTTGTATTACGTGAATTAGAAATTTTCAATACATCTAATCTGTTTCCGTCCAGCTTTGTCTTTCAGTGGACGCTATTTGATTTGTGGATCAGTCGATAACGTTATTCATTCATGGGACACGTTGAAAACAACTCACACAGGTGATTTCAGTGCATACAGATTGTTCATTGAGCCTTTACCCAAAATGAAATGTATATTTTCTTTGCAGGCATGTTAACTGGCCATGAGAATCGGATCACGTCCATTGCCCTAACACCAAACGGAATGGCTTTAGCTTCGTGCAGCTGGGATCAAAGTGTGCGGATTTGGGTATAAAGCAGGTCCAAATCTGTTATTTACTCTAGTTTCTTTTTTTTTAACCACGCTCGTAACGTCCAAATGTTTATTTCATTTATGATTTTCTTAATGATAGCAAGTATTGTTGTTTTCAATGATTAGATAAACAATTGTTACTTAATTTCCAATAAAACCTATAATGTGGATATTTCTCAGAAAGTTTATTTTTTTGTGTGTTTTGAGACAGCCCCTTTCGATTCATTTGGATCAGATCAATTTCCATACAAAACGTCTGACGGATTTTTGTTCCAGGTCTCCTATGAGATCACATCTGGATCAGAGTTGAAAGTGAATTGGTTGAAGGTCAACTTATTTTTCGGCAGTTCGCTCTAGATATTTGTATACGAGGTCCGCAATTTGCCCCCACACGGTTTTTGGTCAAAAGTGAATCAGTGCGGCCATCCTTCCGCCCTCATATACATTAATATATAAGTAGGTACAGCGCTGTTAGGTGTAAGGTGATTTCCTTGTTAAATTGTCAGTGACAGTAAAATGAGCACATTACATGTCATCTCTCTCTCTAATTGCCTTGACCCCTCCAGGGACATGGGCGCGTCAACATCTCTAGCATTTCTATGTCTTGTTGACCTTTCAATAGCATATATACTTTTCGGAAGTACAGTTGCTAGCATGCACCTCCTATCCGCGCCGTCTTTATATTGACAAGCTCGGAGCACTGTGAGAGTTCTATTTGTACTCTCAGGCAGTTTTTTTGATCGCGCCGCGATTTGATCTCCGAGCTCTTGATTACTATCGTAGAGCGGTGACCGAACGATCACGGCCACCGAGCGCGACATTCCATATCATGGAACCCATAGAAGGGAAACTCCGAAGAGTTCGGCCAGACCACGCAGCTCGCTGCGGCATCGTTTGACTATTTTCGATGAGATTGTCATTGCAATCGTAGACAGGGCAGCCCGCACAACGCGCACATGGCATTATTGTTGTAAAATGTGATTTTGACACTCGTTACAACAACATTTGTAGTCCGGATGGCTCAACGGTTAGCACGTTTGCTTTCTTTGCACTGGGCCCCGGTTCGATTCCTACTGGATGCGGTAGTTTTCGATAGAAAAAAGGAAATATGAGCCCACTCAGCTGTTAAATCAGTACCCATTTGGGGTATATAGTTCGGTTGAGCGATCGCACACCTCTACACAAAACACCCTCACGATCTAGTAAATGAGATGATGCTAACTCACAAGAGCGGATTGGCTCAATGGGCATCCAGACAAATGCCCGGTGGTTACTTTATGACAAAGCTCTGAAATGCTCGCCTCGTGAGGAAGTTGCATACTTCCCAACTCCCCGCGTCTGTAAACATAATGAACTTTTACAAAATTTTGTCTCGTGAGAGATGTAAGAAATTGATTGTCGTTGAATGAAATTGAAAACAAATGAGTTCAACTGAAATCATGAACGTCCCTGACTCCATAATAATACCTAAAACAAAATATGTAGGTACGTCCGTCCGTCCACGTCGGCATGTATTTCGGCCTTTGTTAATTTTCCTTAAATGAACACTGAAATCATGCACGTCACTGACTCCATAATAATACCTAAAACAAAATATGTACCTACGTCCGTCCGTCCACGTCGACATGTATTTCGGCCTTTGTTAATTTTCCTTAAATGAACACTACTATCTACAATTAAAGTATTTACTAACAGGAACGGTACACCCACTCGGGACCAGTTCCCTTCTTTATTCGTGTTTGTAAGGAGAATTTCAAAATAAATAAGTTAATTACGAATAACTATCGATATCTGCGAAATTTCAACATTTATTAATTATCGAAGAAAAACAAACGGCTAAATTTCATAGTTGTTGTTTACATGAGTACTTTATGTTTACCTAGTGCGCAATAAAAAACCTACAATTAAAAATTATCGAAAATATTCGTAATAGCTGCTAATTGAGTCATAAAACGGCTTCGTAAAACATAATATTACTTCCGACAAAAATCCTAACAGCCAAACCGACCTTAGCATTGACAACCCCATGCTAATAGACTAAATAATAAACAAAATACCCAAAAGCCGTTCAAAATTACGCCTGAAGATTGTACTCGTATGTTAAGTTGCTGCATCATAAAAATACACATACTCGTATGCTAACCGATTTCCCATCGTAGTTAAACTAGCTTCATTCAAATGGAATATCTTCGTCGCGCGCAGATGCAACATAAACCATGCGAGGTACATAATTTCGAGCTGTTTACTATCCATCCTCATTGAAACATTAGACCATTACAGTGAATGTACATATATCCGCATGCAAAAGATAAAAGGTAAACTTGCTAATTTTTTAAATTGAAACTAGTTTGCTCCAGAAATAAAAAAAGCTATTATGCCATGCATACTCTTCACAAATAAAGACAATTTAAACAAATTCGTGTTGAAATTTCAATAAAGGTTTCTTCATTTCATACGCTGCTGATAGTTGTATTGAAGAACGGTTAATTAAAACATTAAATCTCGTGATAACACTAAAAGCGTTTATTATCTTGTGTTATACATAGATATCTATAATGTTAACTACAGCTATTACTAGAAAAAAGTAACATCATGGCTGTTAAACTGGTAGCCGTTAATAAACATAAGTCTCCAGTCAGGAGTCTTCATATCTCTGATCAAATATCCAAAATACGTATCTTTTTTTAACAATTTTTCTCCAATTTTTGTTAACCAGTTAAGCACATCTAATTCTTTGTGGAGTTCTTGTCGGACCTGGTGCTGAATATTTTCAATATTTTTTTAAGAAAAAAATCAAAATTTTAGCTTAAATCCAAGTTGACAAATAAGAAATCTAACAACTTTTTGGATGATGAATTTCCACTAACAAATAAATTAAACATTTGTAGAGAAAAATCATCGAACTATTGACTGGTTGAAATCTCGTGACTTTGGCGTTATCTTACGGAATACTGACTTACACAACGAAATGGCATGTGTTGGGATTCTGATTCAGTAACCGTAGCCCGCAATTATTACTTTGCCGTAGCTGGGACCATAGTAACCATATCCGCTATTGCCGCCGTATCCATAGCTACTGTAACCGCCTCCGTAGCCGCCTCCGTAACCACCTCCGTAGCCACCTCCGTATCCTCCACCGTAGCCTCCTCCTCTTGCAAATTTGGATGCGACAAGACCCAACCCGGCAATTTTAGCAGCACCCAAGCCAACAACTCTGCAAAAAAGAGGTGTCACAATGAAAAAGATAATAATGGATCCAAATAAATCAATCTTACCCGGCTTTGACCAAACCGAGCTTAAGAAGAGCAGCCTTTGCCAGCAAAATGCCTCGTCGGTTTCGCTGCAATTCAGTTCCGTTGTTCGCAGTATCCTGTTGTGTTTCCTGTTCCAAATCGATGGTTTGCAATGTAGTTAGCTTGCCCTCGCCATTGTCCATTGATACTAGAACTATGGGCATTTCATCGTTAGAAACAGCTGCCGCTTTAACCGCCGCTTCCTCGCTCGGGAATGCAGTCGAGGCCGCAATAACCGCACAAAATAAACTGATCGCCAAAAATCGTTTCATCTTTAATCGAACTAAGGTGTAACAACTTATCTTTTCGGAACAACTGCGATTGACCGTTTATTTTCGAACCGGGCCTTATACCTCTGCTGCACAGAGAGGCTTAAGCGTTGACGGACAGGTAAATACTATGCTGGATCGGTAGTCTCACGACCGTTTATATCAGCTTACTTTGGAGCCCCTCCCGTTTCTTCTTCTTATGTTAGGCTAAGAATATTTTGGCAATATCAATTTGGAAAACCTTCGAAGCGCGAAATATGTACACAGTTGTAGAGTATGCTGTGGGTAAAATGGTCTTTTTTTCGCAATTTCGTTTCGATTCACTTTTAAAGACAAATATTTGGTATACGAGTATATTGCCAAAAGGCGGTTGCAATAACGGACCACCTATTGTGACGTACAAAAACAAAGTGTTTTTACGGTTATGTCTAGTGGATAATTAAATGGTCAGAAAACCCGGCTAGTCATTTAGGAGTCTTGCCTTAGAAACGCCAAATAAATAAGTTGGTAGACTATTCGACAGACATTTTGGCATGAATGAAAGAAAAAGAAAGAAAACGCACGAACAGATTCACTGGAAACTCGCATAGTTTTCCAAGAGAACCCTTGATAAATCGATGAAGTACAATAACGCAAAGCTTAAGTAAAGGGTCGTTATAAATACACGGGCGTGACAGGTATAATTCTACAAGTATTTTATTATATTGTATTTTATTCTCTTCTAAAAGATCTTACTCAATATTGATGACTCCTTGGGCATGCTTATATCTTATCATGAAATAGTCGCTTTATTTATACTCGTATATTAAAATTGCTTGGAAGTGTTTACAGACATAACGGTTGCTCTGTACTCTTGGAGGTAGGCTATTGGCCTGAAATGGGTCATGCGACCGAAGGTGGTTTTCTGGTTGTACGTATCTGTCATATTAATGTATGGGGTAGTTGTTTGGTGGACAACGCTCAATAAAGCATTATACAGGAATCTATTGGATAAAGTTCAAAGGTTGTCTTGTATTGCTATCACTGGTGCTACCAAACTGACCGCTGCTCTTGGTGTACTGCTGAATTTGCTCCCCTTGGACATCCTGGTTGAGCAGGTGGCTACGATTACGGCCATCCATCTTAGGGAAACAGGGCAGTGGAAAGAGTCTACTAATGGCCACTCGGCGATGCTGGGCAATCTGGATATTCTAGAAGACACGGACTATACCTCTCCGGTGTACTCTTTCAACAAAGGGTACACGAGTCTAATACCGTCGTGGCAGGAATGCGATGCAGATATGTAGTACCCCTAAGTTGGAAGCCATAGGCTACTTTACTGACGGCTCAAAAACGGAAGAGGGTGTGGGCGTAGGTATATCTTCTCAGTGAAACTGAACATTCGCTTGTCATTTCGTCTTCCAGACTTCTGTAGTGTTCTGCAGGTGGAGATCACTGCGATTGCCGAAGTTCTGACTTGGCTGGGTCGTAATATCATATCTGCAAGGAATATTACTATCTACACAGATAGTCAGGTGGCGATTAAGTCCCTGGACGTAAACCTTACTACTTCGAAAACCGTGGTGGTATGTCGCATCGCTTTTAAGGAGCTCGGCACCTTCTTCAACATCACTTTGTGCTGGAGTCCGACTCACAGTGGTTTCAGCGGAAACTGCAAGGCAGACGAGCTGGCTCGGGCAGGAACGGCCATTATGGACATGGGATGTTTTCGCAATGTCAAAATACCTATATCAGCATGCAAGAAGCTAATTAGACAAACGCAATAAGCCGTGCTAATATCGGATGGCTAAATGGGCATACCTGTAATGTTACGTGGCAGATTTGGCCGCACTTCAATCTTGGATGCTCCTCAGGGCTGCTGATGCTGAAGAGGAAGCATCTCAGAAAGGTTGTGGGGATCATCACGGGGCATTGCCGGATAGGTGAGCATGCTAGGCGTCTACGGCTTCCATACAATGATTTTTCCAGATGAATTTAACTTTAAAATACTATAAAAAAAGTTTGAACCTCCAAAACTATCTGCGACGCCTAATAGTACGTGGCTGTGATGCTACAGACGAACTAGCCTTTCTACATACGCCAAGTAGTTAGTGGTGAATCAATTGAAAAATGTCAGCCGAACGGTTTAAAATCTCAGCTAGGTATCTATGTAATTAGTTTGGATCCAAAAATGTTATCCCATTCTCCCCCTTCTTGACCGCATCATGGCCACAAATTGTTACAAGCCGAATGGTGCTATTTAATACTACATACTTTTGGCTTCATCGCGATTATGTATAAATGCTAGCTAGTTTGGTTTCTCGTGTGTTTGACTTTAATTTTTTCATTAATTTTTCATTCAATATTTAACTTTGCTGTCCACATACATAGTCAAAATCCCGACCAAACCCATTAAAATGGACACCACGTTCACGTCACAGATCATTTTCGATCTTTTAGTGCGCGATTGCTTTGAATTTTGCTTTGAATTTCCGTCAATTTACATAGAAACAGCATTACAACATCGAACCAATGACCACGTTTATACCGTGGAACTAAAAGGCGATTTAACTAAATCGTTTTAGTGTTAGTACTTGTTGGTAGAGTGTTTATACTGACCATACGAAAAGGTACTTCTTCTTCTTCTTTCTCCGTTGACAGCACATATAAATTCGACAGATAAATTTTACGACAGAAAAAGACTTTCTGCCCGTGATCACGCACTGCTTTCCTGAAATTGCAAACAAAACAAACGCCGATCAAAAAAAAACGACAATAGAGGAAACGTCAACCATTTAGCGATGACAGAGACATAGCCCCAATTTTTTTTAGTCCAGTTCCGCATCGCAAGTGGAGATAAGCCAAAACCAAAACCAACTAAACCTATACGTTTATATTGTCGAGGGTTAGATCGATTTAGTTGGATCTCGAAGATAGTCACGCGATATAAACGTAGTGAATGCTGTACGAACTATGGTCAATATGAACACGCTCTATGTAGTATTAGATGGTGTTTGGATTCCGTGTTCTTCTTGGATAAATCAACAAAAGTTGAATTCTCACAGATACGTGATATATGTACTCGTACGTACAACAGCAACTTTTGCACGCCTCTTTGTCAGCATGTGGACATTTTGCCTTCATTGATGAAATTCTATTCACTTTCATGTTTTAGTGATATGCATCCATATTTGGGAGGTCTAGGCAAATCGGTGAAGGTGTTTCAGAATTCAGACGGACGGGTGATATGTGCAAAAGCAATCTTCCAGCTATTTCAAATCCCCATCACGTTCGTCCATTGATTGTAGACCTAAGGTCTAAGTCTTGAACGTGCTTGCTATTCAAATTCAAACAAAAGTCGTGTTTTGCAACGAGGAAATACCCAAAATGTTCAATTGTTCAATTACGAGTACTGATAGGAGTTTGGGAATTATTGTGTTTCCTGTAACGAGAATAGAAAAACGCTAGGCGGATTCTAGTTGAATGCTCGTTCCGAAATTATATCCTGTACTGGGACTAAGTTAGTACGTACTTGTATTGTTTGGTCTTCTCCTCCATTTCTCAAAGTGATTCAAGGTATATATCACACAGTTAGAAATCTCGGACTTTCTTTTTAACCCGGTCTTGGACTACCAGCATTTTTAGTAATTTCAGTTCTGCAATCTAAACTCTTTCGAAGTTTACCTCTATTTTAAACCAATTTGCAATAAATTCTAATACAATTCAAACCTTTTTTTTGTTCTTTTTGTTCTCGCTTTAGTTTCTAATCCAACTGTTATTAAAATGTAAACCCCACAAAGTATACTTTTTGTGTCTCAAGTCTCACCATAACTACTCGCAGTCAGCTCAAAATATTATGCTGCGTGACCGATTGGTCTAGGTCGCAACTCTACAGCACGGAGTTCACAGGTTCGATGCTGCGCCACGGCGAAAAAAGTTAAAAATTAGTTGGCTAACCTGCGATAGGCTTAACAAAGGATTTGGAAGTTTAGAAAACTGGAAAAAAAAAGAATGGAGAAAAAACTTAGAGGGGTTAAAAAACGCAGTAAAATTAATGTTTTTCATAGATTATAATATCTGTAGATTCAATTTTAAACCAACAATTTGATTAAAAATAATGCCAGCAAAGTTTAATATTTAAACCAGTGTCGTCATATACTATATGTAAACCGAATTAGCATTGATAAAACGAGTAGACCAGGTTTTTTAACTGTGCATGCAATAAACATAATTGTTTCCTTTTTATCGCCACTCCTGAGACCCCTCGCCTTCAATCTTTATAACTTAACACACAACTTCCCTTAAGCCGACCATACACCATCCAGAATTCCTGCCGGGAAAACTGATCAACCCCCGCCTTGAGGAATTCCGGATCTTGTATGGCTGCTTCAGGCCACCTTGAGGCGGCCGGATGCACAATTGAAAATCGATCTTATCGCCAGAGATTCGAGGTATCATTCTATCTACTGAATACAATTTTACGGCATTTTACTTTCCATGGCCAAGTTTCAGATACTTGAAGGCGGCCTAAAACGATCCGCAATTCCTCAAGGTCGAGCCTGATCAATTTTCCTGGACAGGAATTCCGGATGGTGTATGGTCGGCTTTAGTTACGGAATCAGAGAAGCTTTAAACGGTCTTAATTATAACCGGAGTCCGAAGCGTATATACCCTAGATTTCTGCAGACCTAGTGGTGACACCAAAACTTCAAATACGCAACTGTAGGGCCGGCGAAAGGTATGTGTCGACTGTTGCATACTCTACACCAAATTCCAGCCTATGTAGAATGCAACACACCAAATTCATCCTTCCCGGAACATGTTTTTTTTTCTAACGATATCATATCGACATATCAGCCAATATTGTTTGGCGACACTTTTAACGGTTTGTTTAAGCGTGTGCAATGTGCACGCCCCCACTGACTTTAAAGAAGACGCAGTAAAAGACGAGTTCTACGCCCGCCTTGAGACTCTCTTCGACTCACTTCCAACAAACGAAGTCAAATTGCAGCTGGGAGACTTTAACGCGAAATTCGGAAATGAAAGTTGGCACCGGGGGACCACTGGAGGCCACAGTTTCCATGCAAAATGTAACGACAACGGCCAGCGACTTATCGACTTCGCCTGCAGTAGGAATCTAGTCGTAAGCTCTACGTGTTTCCCGCATCGACGCATTCACAATCAGACCTGGAAATTTCCAGACGCACATACCGTCAACCAAATTGATCACGTCCTCATTTGCAGGAGATGGGCATCTAGTGTAATGGATGTCCGCTCTTATCGAGGAGCAAACTGCGACTCAGATCATCACTTGTTGAAGACGACCTACAGATGTAGAATTTCCTTAGTGCACCAATCGAGAATCAGCCCTCCCAAAATCTTTGCGGTTGATAAGCTTCTGAGCGATGCCACGGCGGTGGCGTATACTACCGCCCTTGAGGAAGGACTATCGCTTATGCTACACAACATCAGCAACACAGGGGTCCATGGGTTCTGGGAAGAACTCAAGGGTGCCATTAGAGATATCGCAGAGAAGGTCGTGGGATATAAAACCCGGCGAGCGCGAAAACACTGGCTCGACGAAGAATGCAAAAATTCACTTGACGCGAAAAACGTGGCCAATAGACAATGGATTCAACGAGCAGCCAGAGCCAAAAGAGAGTAATATGACGAGCTACGGCGAATATCGAATAGAATAATTAGATGTAAGAAACGTAAATACTTTGACGAGCAGTTGCTGAATATTAATGAAAACTTAGCTAATAGGAGCACTAGACAAGCGTACAAACTAGTAAATACGATTAAGAATGGCTATCAACCCAGGACTAGCCTCTGTAGGGACAAGGATGGAAACATCATCAGTGACGCCGATAGCATTAACAAATGATGGGCCTCTTATTTTGAAGAGCTTCTGAACCTACCATCTAACATGTTGTTGATATAGGTCCACCCATACAACCCCCGACAGTAGAGGAAGTTGATCTCGCGTTGCGATCACTAAAACGAAATAAAGCGCCGGGCGCTGATGAGATTCCAGCTGAACTGCTAAAATTCGGTGGAACGAGTCTGGTTGATGACATACATCAATTACTCCTGCGAGTATGAGAGGACGAGTGAATCCCAGACGATTGGCGCATAAGCATCATCTGTTCAATTCACAAAACAGGAGATAAAGTGCGGTGTGAGAATTACAGGGGCATATCAGCTTAATCTTTATGGTCAACTGATACTCCAGAAGTGCTGGGAATACAACGTAGACGTATACCAAATCTTTGTCGACTTCAAGCAGGGATACGACAGTATCGATCGTGGAGTACTGTACAACATCATGCTGTAATTTGGGATACCGGCAAAATTAGTGTGACTGACAAAGATGACGATGACCTATTTCGTTTCACAGGTCAGGATCCATAATATCATAGACTTACTGATCTATTTAAAACACGCACTGGTCTGAAACAGGGCGATGGACTGGCACCGACGCTTTTCAACCTAGCACTGGAATACGCCATTCGGGCTACGAATATGGACAACAGCAAGGCGCTATTCATCAAGTCGACACAATTAGCAGCGTACGCCAACGACATCAACATCATGTCCGGAAGATTGGCCGACGCAGAAGAACTGCATATGCTCGATACCGCTGCAAAAGAAGTTGGACTACGTATCAACGAGGCTAAAACTAAAGTAATGGTGCAATCGACGACAAGGATACCTGCACAACGGAGCATTAATGTAGGGGACCTCAACATCGCGTTCGTGCACGACTTCATATACCTGGGCTGCAACTTGTCAAGGGAATGGAACGAAACTGATGAAATCAGCGACGGATACAGTTAGCTAATAGGACTTTTTTCTCGGTTCTCCCCATTATGAAATCGAAGCATGTGCACAGAAACACGAAGCTCCGCGTGTACAAAACCATTATACGACCAGTGCTATGCTATGGCTGCGAAGCATGAACCCTAACTCAAGCTTCCGGAAACATGCTAGACACATTTGAACGTAAGGTTCTGCGGCGAATTTTCGGGGCCGTTTGTGATCGATGTGGATGGCGCATCCGGTACAATCATGAGTTGTATGAACTGTACGATGAGCTGGAAGTTTCGAAAACCGTCAAACTACAACGACTTCAATGGGCAGGGCATGTACAAGGAATGAACGATGATCTCATGCCAAAGAGAGTAATGAACGCAGAACGAGTTGACGGAGCGAGACTGCGAGGACGACCGAGATCTCGTTGGGAGAGCTCAGTTTATGTGGACGCCGCGCAGCTACTGTGCTTCCAAAATTGGAGGACGCGGTCACGTGACCGAGATAATTGGAGGACAATGATCCAGGCGGCCAAGGTCCGACGTCGGGCTGTCGCGCCACGATGATGATGATGAAGAAGCGTTCACTTAATTTGAAAAACTGTTATTTAATATAAATAAGCATTGAAATACCCAACTTTGAATGACAAATAATTTAAGCCTATGTATTAATATATGAATAAATAAAGATGTGTCTCAAAAAACATTTAGAAATAAAGTTCATTTTAATTTTTAGTATTCGCATGAAACGAAGCAGTTTCAAAATTGTGGAGCAGAGCGAAGGAATCGCATCGTCTGTATTTTAATTTGAAACTTATTTTGCAAATTGTCCATGTTTTTTTACAACTTATTGCTAATAGATAAATATGAAATCGTGATTCATTCGCCTAAAGGGAATTCCATGACATTGAAATCAACCATACGTGCAGAGAGCATACTCTTTAAAATATCCTGAAATTATTTATTGTCGATCATAAAGCTCACATAAAGCCTATGATGTGACCCAATTGGAAAATCATAAATAATTCATACACAAAAGATTCATTACATACTCGCGTATGTGAATATCGCTTATAAAAATAATTTCATTCATGAAAAATCTAATGAATTGCAAATCATATGTTCAAACAAAAATCCACCAGCCGGCAAAATACCTGTAGATAAGTACGAGTAAACACATCGATATAAAAAATTATTAATTTGCAAGAAAAAAAAATCGTTGGGTAAATTTTTAAACATGATTGGTATATTTGCACTGGAAGCAGTTCGGGGGGTTGCTTTAGTATACTGACAAAGCCATTTATCTATGTTTTATATTCAATTTTGGTTTACGAGTACATGTACATACATGGCTGGTAGTCTTAATTCACTAAATTTTTTTTATCCACATCTAAATAATAATTCCTTAATGCAATCATCAACGCATTTCAATTAAAATATTGCATATTTTTGTATTGCTATTTTATAACTCGTACAACAAAATTGAATTAATTAAATATTGTTATTTTAAAGATGAAATAACAATAATCTAGCTGAAATACTACGGCCTGCTAGTTTTATACGAGTACAATGTGACATAAATTTTGTGTAATTTATTTATGGATTTTTTCGAATTATTAGTACACAATACATACTTAAAATTGTACCATTGATTTTCCCCGGATCAAAAGTGGTGGACAAAAGTGTATATGTCCTAGTCTAGCGAAACCCACCATTTAAGGAACTGCCGGCTAAGAGTGTACTAATTTAATTGCAACGTTTGCCGGTGCGATTTCGAGAGCTGCTGGCAAATGATGAATAAAATGGTAAAAACAACCACTACACTTTACGCCTGATTTAAGCATACTCGTCGTTTAGTGTAATACTCGTTGCCGGCAATTGATATAAATACTCCAGATGTAAACGAACTCGGGGAAATGGGAAATTTGTGAAGTGCGGCTTCAGAGGCCATTTTCGCTGTAGAAGGGAAACACACACAAATGCGCATTGCTGAACTCACCATTAACTTGAACAAACAGCTTGTATAGATTTAACTTCCTTGTCTTGCGCATTCCACCATCATCATAATGTGATAACGGATACGTAGCTTATTCAAATGCAAAGTATGTCTCGAGCTTTCCCCTTCCCGAACCTGAAAAGTATTTTGATTTGGAGGGAACATTTTCAGATACAAAAATTGACAGTTGTCGCATATATTTTACTGAAGAATTCGAGAAATGTCAAATCCTGATCCGCTCGCAGAAACGCATCCATTGTATCATTGGCTGCGTTTCTATTTTGGACCGTGTCGGAAGCGCGTCGAGACGGTTTCATAGATACTTTGCGAAAACGGTACGATTTCAGATACCGATACCAGAATCTTTTTGAAGGGCAAAAGTATCACGAATTTTTTCCGATCCGATTACCCCTTCAACGATTCCTAGAGTTTTGACAGTTCGCTCTTGACAAGTTCTGTCACTCCATTTGTAAATAACTGTTTGTTGGCCTCAAAGTGCGTATAGTGACCGCAAAGTCTGTCGTCGCTCGTAATTTTATTTGAAAATTGTGTTTGAAAGTGGAAATATCCCTTATTAAGTGGCGTATGTTTGTGTGAAATATATTCATGGCGGCAAGGGAATCGTGTCGTTCCCCGAAAAAATCACGTATCGAAGAAGGGACAATGGATAAGTAGCGGATTTACGATACTTTTAGGAACGCACCCATTGATGTATAAAAAGTTATCGTCTATTCCTCTTTTGTTTTTTTTTTTTTGTCATTTTCAGGTCAAACATTTTTTATCAAAATTAGGGATTTTCTCATTGGACTGGACCGGAAATAGTCCGGATTTAAACCCCGTCGAGAACATGTGGTGCCTTGCCTCAGGATAAAACATACCTACAACTTTGTCAAAACTGGACGAAATCATTGAGGATGTTTGGTACGACGGAATTACAACCCAGCTCTGATTGACTCAATAACCCGATCGCGTAAAGCCGTGCTAAAAAATAATGGAGGCTCGACAAAATATTAAGAGGATGATTTTTAAAATCTTCAAAGTTGTAACTACTTAATATTCCTAGACGATTTTTCTCTTGATCGCAATATTAATTTTAGGTGAATTTTTAATAAAGCTTGAATGAAAAGGTGTAAAACATAAAGTATGATTTTGACCTCTAATGAAGGTATGCAAAGCACTTCTCAATTATAAACTTTTTCGGACAGTCGATGCTTATACATATTTAGTTTAATAAGTTAAGGTCGGCACACACTGGCGTCCATTTGGACGCGGGAGGAAATGTACGCGTTCCAAGTGTCTCCCGTCCAAATTACGGGGACACACACTGCAATCCAATCCATCGCGAGCCAGACGGCATTTTAAAAGTCACGAACTCAATTTTCACTTATCCGATTTTCACGCACTGTCAATTGCATTGCAAAAGTCTTGCATAAACACCCTGGTGACAACCAACATGTAAAAACGTTTTCTTTGTTGCTATTTAACACTGGCAACAGAAAATATACACAAAATATTTGACTCCGTTAATTTCGGGTTTCGAGCTTTGAGAATAGAACTACCAACAGGAGAAGTTATTGGCTGCATTCATGTGAAAAATTTTCGCTACGGAACGCTACATCCCCTCCACTACACATTTGAGGAGACGCTACCTGTCAACATTTCTTTCGTGATTGAACCGCTACATATGAAATGTCTGACAAACAGGTGACACCGCAAATATTTGACAATTGCCAATTTTCCATAGTAAAACATTTCTTTGGCACATCACGAAACAAGGAAATATCAAATCAAAGACGAGAAGGCAGTGAATTTACATAGACGGGGATTCTATTTGCGCTTTTGATGTACACAAACGTCACAACGCACATACCAGCTGCGAATTGTCAAATGTAGCGCTACATGCCCAGAGAGCGTAAAAAATTTCTGCTACCAAGGGGAAGTAACCGCTCCAGAGCGGATGGAAGGAGCGGTTGCAATCACGACCGGGAGGGGTTGTAGCGCTACGGAGCGCTCCGTAGCGATCCGGATAAAACGAGCGTCGTGAATGCACTCATTGCATATGCCTGTTAAACCATACAAATTGACAGCTTGAAAATGGGACAATCTTCTTCTTGAAAAAGACGAGAGATGAGAGAGTAAAGTTAACGGATTTAAGATTTTTATTCTGCAGTTGTGCATAACGCTGTCAAGTACTTCATGAAAATAGTGAATACAGTTTAATTCGCGAAAGTTTGGAACCGGTGTTTGTGTGTAAAAAGCCGCGGTTATGTAGAGAAGACACTAGTGAAATTTCCGGTAAGATAAATTGGTGCGGTAGTGAGTTGTGATAAATTGAAATGCCTCGTCGGTGGCTGCGAAAATAACTAGCGTATCCCTAAAACGGGGATTTTACAGGCAAAACATTAAATGTTTGGATATGATGTGCGCATTACTTGTTTTTGTGAGTTTTCTGTCGGAAAACCGATATTAAAATGTTTGTTTTGGTTTCCGATTCCCCGCTGTATAACTGTCAAATATCCGCGTCCTATTGGTGGTTGTCATTAATAGTCCCGTTCTTTTCCTCTCCCATGAAAAATTAAACGCGCTCTTCTCTCGTCCCATAAATTTTGCTTATGGGCCACTCCACTAGTCTATCTGAGGTTTCGCGCACAAACGTCGCGGCAGTCGGGTGGAATTTGGGGAAGTGGAATATTCAACTTGGATAGCAGTGGATTCCGGAACTCTCAACTTGAACTCCACACACTACGAATTTTTGATTAGAAGCGGGAAAAACTGGAATTTGGACGCTAGTGTGTGGCGACCTTTTTATAAGCATTCTCCTGCCAGACGGACAGGCATTTGACCAATTTCATAAGTGTGTTTCTACAAAATCCTAAAAAGATGCTCGTACTCAATAGTTATCGATTCTGATGATTGCTCGTACTGTCTAAGGCGGCTATTATACTATAAAAGTTTTTTTTTTTTATAAAAGATATCATTTCAAAAAAGCTTTTATAGTGTAATAGCCGCCTAAGAAAAGATTTGTGACATGAACGTTGCTTGTTTCGAGTACTTTTCTTAGAAGCGTGCACACCTTCCTTCCCCCTTGGGCAGCTAATATTATTCATAAAAGTTCTTTTAAAATATCGTGCGTCAAAGATATTTGTAAAAGAACTTTTATAGTGTAATAGCCGCCTAAAGCTGAAATCCCACCCTCAACTGCAAACTCCGTCGATTTGATAACTTCTATAAATTTTTACCAAAAATATATCATCCAGTGTATAATAATTATTAATGGAGCGCGGTGATGGTCTTTGCTATTTTCACAATTGCCGAGAAGTATGCAAATTCACAATCCATCATCATTTTTCCGCGGCGCCATTTCGCCGTACTTTTATACATGCGACATTCATTGAATTCTCAACATATTAGAAATACTGCCATGGGAACCCCCGGATCCTAACAAACATTCACAATGGCCATTATCCGAACACCTGCTTCGCTGGTGCACGAATCCTGAAGCCTGCGCACAAGGACACCTACACCACCGCCCGTTACCGTAACCCAGCTACGGCTTTACATGTTTGCCAGGCAGCACTAGTTCACCACCATCAGCTACCAAACAAGCAGGCGACGAGTTCTGTTTGTCCGATGGAGCTGTTGATGGAGCCAGAGCTTCTTAGTTCAATTCGAGCGTTCAAGTTCAACCCTAATTCAAATTTCGGTCGCTAGAAAAGTAACGGATCTCGCAAAAATGCAACTGTCGTGGCGCGGCTCATCGTTCCCATTAGCCGCGTGATAACGTCACGGCAACGACCAGCCCCGGGTGATAAATATCGTGTGGATAGTTCGGGTACGAATTGGCCAACAACACTCGCACCTCTGCTGCTGCCTTGTCGTTGTCGCCTTCCGGTCTTGATAGCTGCCCGCAGTTTATTATCATAAAACAACGCACAACGCAACCCATGATCGGTAGTCATTTTCGGGCCGTTCCGAGACGCGTGTGATTTGTATTGCATCGTCCCAGTTCGAAACGTAAACTCAATCACCAACTTGGACGTCCCGCATTCCTTATATTCCAGAAGTCTCGAGACTCCTGTAAACGCGGCGCACCTTGGCGACTCAACGTCTGCATTCCTTCACTCCTTCGGTGGAACATCCTCGCCCCTTCCACATTTTGCGTTCAGTACCGAATCCTGTGATTGTGATGCCGGAAACGTATCAGTGCGATATTCTCGAGTAACGGTAGTGTAATGGGTGGCGGAAGGTCATCATTTGTGTGAATTGTGCGCCGCTCCCACGTGTCAAGTGGTTTGGTGTCCTGCATCTCGAGTTCTTCTATTGTGTGCGAAGTGCGTGAGTGCCTGAAGTGGAGTTTGTGTGCGTGTTGTTGTTGTGCCTGCACAGCAAACAAATTGCCAAAACAATCGAAGCAGGAATGCAACCCTCGAGCGAACCGAGTGAGAAGTGACTTCCTGCGGTCAGTGGTCGACTTGATCCCCCGAAGAGAGCAGGTAGGGTAGAAATTGATTTTTTCAACGCAATCTTTTCCGCTACGATGTCCAATTCAATTAGGAGTAGCGTTCGAATGGGAAATGGAATTACGTGCTCCAATTAGTCGGCTCGGGGGTGCCGCTCCCACGCAACGTGTGTGTGTGTTTCAATGGTCCGGGGGCAGGTTGGTGTAGGACAAGGTCGTCCGCAGAGGGTTGGATGCAATTCAAACCGCAATGTCCCCAGACGGACAATCGTTTTGGCATTGTACAACTTGGCATACATGTTAAGGTGCCATGCGGAGAAGGTTGACCATACAATTTCAGGAGCCAAGTTCACTTCCCCATGCCCAGCCCAGTCCAGTTTTATTTTATACATCCCACAGCCCAGTTTGCTGGAGACGCATCTGTATCTATTGTAAGTGGCCATGAGAATAGAATAGTGTTATAGCGTTGGCTGGTGCAGATAGTACTTATGTAAATTATTAAGTAGTATGATGGGTTTACTAGAATTTTGGATATACATACATACAGTGAGTCACGGTCAAAATGAAACACCTTATGTTACAGAAAGAATTACATACTTACAAACAAGCTAGCCTTCGGCTAGCTTGCCAAAGGTATGATACTCTAATTAATTAGTAATAAAACTTGTTCCAATTTCACTGTTCCTATGAGAGGTATATGAAATAGTAGGCCGTATTCAACCAAATTTAAGAACGTGGTTTGGCAGTCAATGTGATTAACTAATATGAAATTTGGTAAAGATATCTTCAGAAATAAAAAAGTTTTTCTAACAAAAACTTGCTTTTGGAACGGTAGTTCCAATGACGGTGTAACGGACGGTTTGGTGGGCATCCAAAGATGCCCGCGGGGACGGAGCCTTAGGTAGCATAATGACCATGAAGGTCAGGCCGTGCCATTTGGCGAAGAAAAAGGCCAATCAACGAGCTAAGCAGTGGCCTATGCTTGCTGTAGCTCAGTTCGGGAGATGTGGGCGGGGTTTTCGCCGCTCGTTGCCCCTGTCCTTTACGTTTACAAAAATTCATAGGCCTGGGGAAGACAACAAACAGAGGGGAGGTAAAAATGGGGAATAAAAAAAATAGTCGGTAAGAATGGAATGGTTGGCGGACAGATCAGACGTCCATGCGGTCGCACCTGGGTCCGAGTGTAATGGGGCCCTCGGCCTCTGGTTTCGTACCACCAACAGATCACTACTCATCAGGTGCTGCTTGGATCTGCCGATGGGAGCAGCACTACAAGACCATAATATGGTTCAATACCGGTGGTTCATTACAGGGCAGCTTCTACTTCGAGGCCAGCCAAGAAGAAGAAGCTGAGGACAAAATATGCTGCTAGAAATACAAAAACAAAAACGTCAGTCGGAGTCAGCCGACAACCATTTTAGAGGGGAAAAATTAGCAAAGAGAAGAAAAAAATACAACAATACATTTCCCAATTACTCAGATGATCAACAGATTACAAAGAGTTCTGAGGCCAGCAAAGGCGCGACACTGCATTCCTTGCCGTATTTCACTCATAAACTCTGTAAGCTGCTGAGCACATGGACAACAGAAAAATGCAATACTGTGTAAAGAATTTTTTTTTAAGTTACTTAGAAGGACAATCCTGGCAAACAAAAAGGTATCCAGGGTTCTCCGCGCTTCGTCCGGTCACCGAAGAAGCTCCAAATGCCGGAAATTCGAAGCATTTATGGAGGCCTTAAATACGTGGCTAAACCACGAAAGATGAACACAAAGCCAGGTCTGCCTTGTTAAACTTAATCTAAAAGGAAAAACTACTCTATAGGAAGGATGGGGGGTGCTACAGAGGAAAGCACAGCTACTTGAAGGGAAAATACGTGAAGTAAAGATGGCTAAGTCTTAAGACTTAGAGCAAGTAGCCTTAATGTGCTTGTGGGGATGCATAACGGTGGAAGGACCAAAAAGGAACCCAATGAGGTCCTTTTTAGTCCTTTTCTTGACCAGAATGGGCCCCACGTTTGGTGCCAAATATGTAACGGACGGTTTGGTGGGCATCCGAAGATGCCCGTGGGGACGGAGCCTTAGGTAGCATAATGACCGTGAAGGTCGGGCCGTGCCATCTGGCGAAGAAAAAGGCCCCTCAACGAGCTAAGCAGCGGCTTATGCTTGCTGTAGCTCAGTTCGCGAGAAGAGGCTTGGCTTGAAGAGGAAAAAAAAATCATCTTTCACCAGGACAACGCACCTGTACACAAGTGTGCGTTGGCGATGGGAAAACGGCGATTTGCTCAACCATTACCCCTATTCTCCTGATTTGGCACCCTCAGACTTTCATCTGTTGCCAAACTTGAAGAAATTTGTTTCTGGGAAGCGCTTCGCGTCTAATGAAGAAGTCGAGAGAACCGTAGATGAATATTTTCACAGCCTTCCAGACTCTCACTTCCGGGAAGGAATACTAATGTTGCGAAAACGCTGGACCAAGTGTATTGAAGTTAAGGGAGATTATGTAGAAAAATAAAATAGTTTTTTATTATAACTGAAAATTGCTGTCTTTCATTGTTAGGCCGAGAACTTTTCACCTTACCCTTGTAACAAGTAGTCCATGCTGCCAACGAAAAGTAGGAAAAAAATGTTACTTTTGGAATTTGGCACAATCAATATGGAGAGTCCTCTGGATATATGCTTCAAAGTCTCTATCGGTAGGGGGTCCGGAAATCTAGGGGAAAAGGTGTCCAAAAGTCGTTTTTTCTTGAATATTTCGTATCGAAAATAGCGATCGGTGGTGCAGGCGTAAGGTTGTTTTGTTGGGGAATGCTACTGGGTCTATTCGCAGGGGTCATTGGGGTTAACTGAAAGCTCGTGTGGGTGCTCACTGGTATAGGAAGGTGAGGCGTGTTAGACGAGCTCGCTGCTTGTGGTCCTCAATTTCTGCGCTGACTGGCTCTTAATGAAGGATTCCAGTGCCTGTAAACCATCACAGGTCCTCAGGTGACACCACTTGTCGCAGCAGTTGCATCTCACTGACGTTGCATTAGAATGCAGCTCTCTATTGCACACGCAACAGATCCATGGACCTGGGTTTTTTTCAATGCCAGCGCGGAGAAGTAGTATTGAGAGCAGTTGCACCGAGATGTGTTGCTCCCAATAAACACAAAAAACGAATACAAGCATGTAACACATACGAGTAGATACAAATCCTTCTGGTTCTTGGCCATTGTAAAAACGGGTCTCTCCGGTGCGTAGAACCGCAGGAACACAAAGATCCTCGTCGGTCGGTCTGATGCCTGGTATTGTGTTGCGCGAAACGAAATGCAACGAAATCCATTTCACTCAATCGAAATAAAATCCGCTGTTCGACACCAGTCGTCACTGTAATAGGCCATATGTTTGGTAGACGTCACAAACAAATGTTTACGTTGATACTAAACATTTGGTTGATTGTTCGACATTAGACATTTGAATTACGTTACATTACTTAAAAATATTCGCAATCAGGCCCGTACAATGCCAAATATCAGAGCGTCAAACTTTCCGCCCTTGCTCGAAGTGCACTGCATCTTGTAAAGTCTCGGAATTGAATTGGCCCAAAACACTGCCATCTATTGGATACTAGGAATGTCATCCAATTCCGCTTTTGAACACAATATACCATAGAGCGAAATGAAAATTTCCGTCGACAACATAAAGTTCATTTTGTCTGGGACTTGACATTTCGTTTCTTTCGCGGCCAACACCTTACTAGGCATGAGACCGAACTCCAAGCGAAACGGATGCGGCGCGGCTATGGTTATTGTGTTGTTGTGTTTTTTGGCAAATATTGCCCAATAAATTCTGTTCCTCAGATTCGCGACGCGATCAAATTCTATGCAAATTTTTGCATTTTTTTTTTCTTATTTGCAGTTTTAGCTTCCGTTGGCCTATATTATTTAATGCAACTTAAAAAAAAATAATTTTTAACATTATGTTGATTCGTTCAATAACATTGAAAGTTATCATCACCCAAACACCAAAAAAAAAGTCCCGCATGCAAACATAGTAATTTCGGAACAATAAAAAATATATAAAGATAAGATACAAATATTATCGATTATTTATGACGCCGTATTGATAAATCCGATAATCATTTTATCAAACGTGCTTTTTTTGTCAAGTAAGCTCTATGCTTAACGTTTCCCGGACCACATGGCAATCGTGTGTCATAATGCCCACAAAAAAAGTTAAGACCTCATATCGAATAATTCGGGGACAGTAAGCTGTAGATTCAAAATACGAATTTACACTTCATTTTTTATTCCATCAGATATATAACTTTGGAAATTGATAGTCAGAAGGAAAAACTACAAAACTTGTAGCCTGGTAGCTAGCGACACTTTTCGTTAAAGCTTGGTTTATTATTTTATTTGTCGTAATACGTAGCCTATCAACAAAGTGAGATCCTGTCACCTCAATAACGGACCACGCTTATGAGCAGACTTTTTTGCACCTGTTAAAGCCAGGTCCTGTCAAATGACTGGGAGTTGCGCGCCATTGCCCATAAGAGAGATGGCGCGCAGGGGTAGTTGACGCGCTATGCCCCACTAACGGTTAAGACAAAATAGTATAGCTTTTAATTTTTTTTTTTAATTTCCCGTTATTTTTAGAAAATAATTACCAATCTGCTGCCGGTAGGAGTTGATTTGATAACAAAGGGTTCATATGGCACGAAAAAAGTAAAAATAATGTTTTAGCAAATATTTCATCCCGGACTACTGGGCTTTGTCTTGAAAGTGCACGTGTTTATGACTTCTTTGGTATTATTGATAAAGTTGCGCTGTTACTAAAATTATATTGATATGTACTATTTTTTTTTCGGCACTTAATTCGTTTAATCATTGAAAATTGTTATTGAATGGAAACTTTGAAAACAAAAGATGCAACTTTAGTATTTTTTTTAGGTGAATTTATCTTTTCCGTGTTTAAATCTGAATTGTATTTTTCAGTACTGTTTTTTTTTATTTATTTTTTTTTCGGCTATCATTCTTAGCAAATATACCTTTAAGACTTAGCCACGTTCCTTTTTTCAGCCTATTTGTACCAGTGATATTTGCTTCTTCAAGTCGTTGCTTTCATCCATATCGATTGGCATGATTTCCAGATTGCGGAATAATTTTATTATCAGTTGTTTTTAGGAATTTGAACTGATTGGTATCTAATCTACTGACCGGCATTTTAAAATAATAGACTTTGTACTGTACTGCGGTCTATAGTAGATAGGAAGTGTAATTTACATGAACATAGCTTAAAGGAAGTCAAATAAAATAAATAATTCAGAAGATATATTAAAAAAAAAAGTATTTCGGGGGGACAATTATACCCCGCTTGGGTATATGAAGGTTCAAAGAAGACGGACGGAATACTATAGCAAATTGAGTACCTTCGGTTCAAACTTTCGATACAATCTTCGATATGATAAATCGTACGTTCTGCTGTTTACACGTTCCGTTTTAATTGATACGACCGACGCACAATGGGGCAATAGTGAAAAAACCCACGATTTCAGAATACTTGAACTGTTTTAGTTGTTAGTTTTTATCATAGTAAACATTACAGATTTTTTTTTCTGAAGAAGAAAATTTTTCTCAAAGGTGAGGGAGCTAGTTCAACGGGCTTATGGAAAAAAAATTTTAAGGGAATTTTCCTTGAAGAAAAATTGAAAGATTTGCGAGAATAAGATGAAATCTCTGAATTCGAAGCAGATTTCCGAAAAAAAATATACAAAATCCAACATTGAATATTTTTAATTACAGTCAGCTCTCTATAATTTGAAATCCAAGGGACACTGAAAATTTTTCAAATTACAGTGGTGCTCCAGTATAACGAACACCGATTTAACGAGCTTGCAATACAACGAACCCTTTTTCAAATGCATTGGTGGCTCTATATTACGAACGTTTGAAATTTTAAGTATTCTATTTAACGAACATTTTGCTTTCGTATGTATGCATGGCTTAAATTTTTTTAATATGGTGCATAATATATCTGATACTTTTCAAAAGAGTACCGTTTTCTCAATATAATGTACTAAAATGTGTTAAGTTGGTTGCGTATCTAAATTATAATATATACTATACAATACCTTTACCAATTTTCAGTAACAAATCTGAAAACTCTTGGACATTTTGATTACCCCCAATTCGCGCCCGCATATTGGTTGACAAATGCATGGGTATGACAATGTGCCATAGATGTAATACCGCCCATAGGCAGGTCGTTTTGCTTGATGTCACGTAAGGTTCTATCTACTGATTCAACCGCTTTCCGATCCGCCATAGTGCACTCGTCCCATATTATTAAGAAACAATCGCGCAGAACCCTATCTTCGTTATTGTTCCTGGAAACGCTGCACACTGGGATCTCCGTATGGTCCAAGTAAATCGGGATCTCGAACATAGTATGGGCAGTTTCGCCTACTGGTGACAATGGCTGCGTTCTGGGAAACGTACAGGATCAGACAATTTGACAGCAAGTAACAGAGATGTGAAGTATTGTATATTCGTAAGTTGAAGAGAGAGTGTCGTTTATCTGAGAGGATATTTAGATGGGAAATATACCGGAAAAATTTGTTGGTTCGTTTCCCCAGCCAATGATTTCTAAACAAATACATTTACTGGCCTCTCTGTCTCTTTCGCTCTAGTGCAATTACTAAGAAACAGGCCTAACGAAAATTGTTTGGTTGTCATTCTGCTCTCTCGTGTGCGTCGAATGTGTGAATGTATCAGTTAAATGCGTCTCTCTTTCACTTACGGATACACAATGCTATGCCATCTCTGTTGCTCACTGTCATTTCCTTAACCGGTCAGGCTTTCAGGACCGCGACCAATGTAGCGGCTATTCCTGATGAGGCGACAGCAATTGCTATTTAGTTTTGAATACGTATTTGGGCTAAGATGACTTCAATAGGAAATGTTTTCCCCGCCCCACCGGGTGCATCTGAAAATAGGATTTCCCTCAAATCACCGTCTACGCTATGACATACATGATCGAATATCAAACGTTGTTCTGCTGTCATACTCCATAAACCATTTCGCAATATTTCCGCCAACTGCGCTGAACTATAGTTGATTGCCGCTGCATACTCCCTATTAATTTGTCCCCCCCCCCCCCTTAAGTTGGTGTAGCAATACTGTATTAAGACAAAGAATTACTGTTTCTTGGATAGCCAGCAAGCATCGAATGTGATTACTCTCGCGTAATCTGTCAGTCCCCTGTGATTGTTGCGGCATGCATCCCCGAAAAGGTCTTCAGCAAATTTATTTTGATACTTATGCCACAACTCCGCTGCATCCGAAAGACCACAAAATACTAGTAATATGACAAACAAACGACGCAAGCGATGTGAACTATCGCTGACGCATGCTTCGGCCAATGTCGCGGGCTTTCAATTTGCTCTGTCATATTTTCATGGTTAAAGTTGCCCAACATCACGAAAGCTCAAAACGCTTCAAACCGCCTCAGAAGAACTTATATAGCGGCCAGATTGGAACCTACTGACTTCGTCTAGTCCCTCAGTTTTAAAGCTAAAATTGTACAAAGCCTTCCTTCTATTGCACGCCGTATATATGTCGGAACCAACGGAATCGGACCACTACGTCATATAGCCAGGGCCGTCGAGAGGGGGGGGGGGGGGGCGGAAGGGGCGAAACGCCCCGGGCCCGTGTTTTTCTCGGGAGCCCGAAAATTTGAAAAATGAAAAAAAAAAGAAACGTATCTACATACTGAGCTTTTTTTTTTTTTGTTCATTGAGCTACCGGTCGCCAGATAGGGGCCCCAAAAAAAGTTGAGTACCGGGCCCGGATTTTCTCTCGACGGCCCTGCATATAGCCGCCATAGGAACGACCGGTCCAAAAATTCTTCTTTGTGGGAAAAACTTTTTTATTTCCAAAGATATCTTTTTCAAATTTCACACTAATCAATAGAGCATCTTTAGCCAAATCATATTCCTGAATTTGGTTGAAATTGGAAATTCTATTCTATAGCTATCATAGAAACGACAGTTCCAAAAGAAATTATTTCTGAAGATATCTTTACCAAATTTCATATTATTCAATCATATTGCCTGCCAAACCACGAAATTGTTTTTTTTATCCATTGTGTCCTTTAAGCCCTGGTCTATCCGCAACGTTGGTTAATTGTCCCATCAATCATCATCTTGATTCCGATAGTGCCCATACTTTCTAAGTTTGGACTTAATTGCGCTCCTACCTAAGAAGGTCCTGTTGGCCTCGCAGAAAAACACGAAAACAGTCTGATTGCAGAAATCAGTAGACAAGCTGCGCTTAAGAAGTTGCATAACATTTTTTTTTTTATGTGAAACCACGAGAAGCGTTCAGACCTTCAAACGGACAATCAAAACGCCCTTTCATTATATGAATACAAGAGACTGACCGAAAATCAGCACTACCGGCTGTATTCGGATCAACTCGAAGAATAAAATGGTCTCCATACGAATATTAACACAATAGTTGCCCCCTCCCTCCCTCCTCCATATGACCGGTTTGGAATCGTAAGACAAATTATCAACTGCAGGATAGGTGGCGTTTAGCGTTTATCGATAGGATAAACTTTAACTAGACATTGAGAATTCAGGCCAATAATGCATTAAAAGTCCGCAAACAAGTCAATAACCAAACCACTTGCACATTTTTGTTTAAAACAATCAAAGATGCACTTTGCAAAAAAAAAAATAATTAATTTACTTGCTTAAATTTACCTATTTGAAAATACGAGTACATAAACCAAGTGCTGTTACTAGGAGAATTTCAAGAACGTGCCAATACAATTTCAAACTTTTAATCAAGTTAAATGCATATTTGTGTAAACATACATGTAGTGCGATGCTGTCGACAGGAAGTAAAATACGAGTACAAGACAACGACACTAGTTCGTACTCTGTTTCGGTGGTTCATAATTAGAATTGTTTTATCGAGAAAACATTGTTTCTTGTTATACGATAACGGAGCAACTGTGGTTAAAAATTATAAAAGACCGCTGATATGAAACAAGTACGAGTACATACATACATATACCAGTAGTTCAATGCTATTGTCACTTATCAAAACAAAAATTTAATTTATATCTGACTCCCTTTGGACTTTGCTATGATAGTGTTTATAAGACATATAAGCTGGTTACTTCTTCTTTCGATAAAAAATGGTGGACTGAAATACGAGGGTAAAGTGAAATGTTCTCGGCCTGACACAGAAATACCGTTACAATCAGCAAAAATTTTATGTTTCCTGCCTGGGTGCACGTGTCATTAGTTCGTATGACAAGTTTCTTGTTACTTGATCTCTTAAGTAGTTTTTTTACACGAATTTTTGCAGTAGACGTCTTACGTGTTTTTCGTTAACTTACTCAATTGCCCTAACCCCTTGTGGCGCATAGTTCCATGTGGCCCAGTTGACGTTTCGTTGGCATAAATTGGTTTCAGAGAATGTAGTTGCCAGCATGCACCTGCCCCTCCTCAAATTAAATTGGAGAAACTTGAATATCGCGCCGTCATAAAACTCTTCGTTTTGAATGGATTAACCCCTAAAGAAATTCATCCGTTCACTGCAGCTGACAGGACTAAATGCCTGGCGGTGAAACTTTCGTCCGGTTCGTCAACATTGTGGTCAAACTCCGCATTTTGGGGCGCATCAATTCACTAAAATTTTAATTTTAGCACAACAAAAAAAACGTACTTACCCTATGAATTCCGATTAAAAAAGGCCGGAAATCACTTGTAATGTTGTCATTTGACAACCACTTTGTATTCACTTTCTGGGGCACTTTCGGAAGTTTCCGCTGAACTCACCGGCCCGAGGATTCGTCCCAGGGTAGTGCTGCACCATTAACACTAGCCAAATTGCCGGAAAATTAACGAAAAATGCGAAATTTCCCGTGTCGCACTTTCATAACAACATAACAAGCATATGCATATGCTTGTACACGAAAATGAAGATAGACATAAATACATATATTATGTATTATAAGAAATATACATAATAAGGAAACGTACATACAAAAATTTTAATTTTCTAAAGAAGTCCGTAATTTTTTTCTGATCTAGCGTCTTCCATCTAGCGTTGTCTAGGGCGTTCTCTGTCGTGATGAGGGTTGAGAAGAAATCATAATTAGTTTCCGTCCTGAGAGCATGGGAGCGTAGAGTTTTTAGAGAAGACCTTGCCTCGCTCAATGGGACCTGAATTGGTGGTCGCTTCTTCAATATCTTTTTCGTCCTCATCCTGACAGACTAACAGTTCAGCATCGCTTAGGGCACTGTGGACACCGATGTCGTTATCAACTCGAACGTAGTCCTTATCTCTACACAGCAATATCTTTTTCGTCCTCATCCTGACAGACTAACAGTTCAGCATCGCTTAGGGCACTGTGGACACCGATGTCGTTATCAACTCCAACGTAGTCCTTATCTCTACACAGTCTGGCAGAAGTGTCCATCCTGGGTCTGGCTGACTTAAATTGGGAATTATTAGAGGTTCTGATGGCTGCTCTAGGTTGTCACTTTGCTTAACAAACCCGCACTTTCTAGAGCAATTGTACGGGATGAAAGGGTTGACATTTTTCCAGGCTTTATCGATTATGGTTATGACGGTCAAAACTGTAATATTCACCTCCTCACCTTTTTCAATGCTGTCCAGTACAAGTGAAACAATTTCTCTGCGGTAGATAGTTTTAAAATTTTAAATAATGCCCTGGTCTAACGGTTACAATCTTGATGTTGCGTTAGGTGTAAAAAATTTGTATGTGGTCTAATGGTGGTGAATTATTATGTACCGGGCAGTTGTCCGAAAACAGTAAGATTTCGTGTTTTTCCTTTCTCATGTCACTGTTAACCGAGGTCAGCCATTCATTAAACAGCTCTGTCGTCATCCATGATTTTTTGTTTGAGCGATAAGTTTTTGGAAGCGATTTTATTCCTTTGAAACAGTGTGGTTTCGCAAATTTAACAACAATGAGCGGTTTCAATTTTTCAGATTCGTCCATGTTAGGCTAGAAAGACAGTTATTCTATACTTGCTTAGTTTCCCTCCATGACATTTTTCGTCTTTGAACGTTAGGGTGCGATCAGGAAGACATTTGTAAAAAAGCCCAGTTTGTGATTTAGTTTATCAATCCATTCGGAACAAAGGAAAATATCCACACTGCCGCTCTCTCCACAGATTTTTTTTGAACGTGATAGCGTGCCAGTTTTTAAAATTTGAGAGCCAACCCTCACTTGCTGCAAACCCTTCAATTCCGAGAGTCTGAGTAAAAGACTTAGCTTTTTCCTTTAACATCAAATCGCCTATGGGGACGTTTTTTCCTCTACACTGCTGAATCCTCTTATCCAAGGACTCCTCCAGACGGGGAAATTCACCCTGGCGTAACCTTTTTCTTCCTGCACTTGAGACAAAACCGATCAAAAAATTGAGAGATTCAATTTATCGAAAGTCGATTGAATATCTAATTTCTATATTGAGATATTTATGAGTTCACTTAATTTTTTCTCGAGACCAAGAATGTATATGTATTATGTGCATAACCGAATATATAAGAACTCAGAAGGGGGTATTCATCGCTCCTATCTACGCCACTGGGATTGATGGAAAGTTTTGACAGGTAGGTTTAATGGCATGTTTGATGACAGGTTTGATGGTAGGTCTGTTAGCAGGTTTGATAAGAAAAATTAAGAAAACATCTAAAGAATTCGCCTGAATAAGCAGATTAATTCCGGTACTGTTTTCCGTTGCCTTCCATCCTATTCAGCATGTGCATTAAAGCATTTTTTCCACGACAAATATTTTCTAGAATGCAATCTTTTTCCATTTCACGTACGAGTACATATATTATATCTAGACATACGCATTGCATAACAATTTTTATATTGTTAGGATGGTAAGGTTGCACTACTCGAAAACCCGCACTGGCTTTCTTCAGACGTAAAACATCTTGAATTACGGATGACCGGTCGGATGGCAAAAGCTTGCATTTTTGTTTTTACTCAACAAGTTTTCCCCATAAATTCAAAAGAACGCGTTGAACTGAGTTTGTTGTGTGTACCACGTTTGCACTTTTTCTCATTATATTTTACGATATTTATTATGTATTTTTTTTTATTTTATTTGTTACCAAACCAAACGCGTGACCTCTTCCTGCTGAGCGACTCATGTTTTAATTAAAATGCCGCGTTGAGGCTGGTAGGTCCAATATTGAGAAAAAAAGTAATACAGCTCGTCATTTTTTTAATGAGCACCTTGAATGAATATGACGAGAACTTTAACCCAAATATGCAGAATGGAATGACCTCAGTGTTGGGAAATTGATATGTACGAGTACGTCAAGTATGGAACAGTTCTCGTAGATTCTTGATAATAAAACGAGACCGAAGCGTATATACCCTAGACCTATACAGACCTAGTGGGAATACCAAAACTACACATTTGCAATGACCATAAATAGTAGGTAGACGTTAATTTGGGGGCGGTTGGGGCGACCGGTAGCGCAGTGTGTTGAGGCATCAGTCCCATGTTTGACTACCGGCGTTTCGGGTTCGAATCCCGTCCAGGACGACGTTCGTGGCCATGGATGTGCAGGAGGTGCATGCTGGCAACTGCATTCTCCGAAACCAGTTTATGCTGAGAAACATCAACTGGGCCACATGGAACAGTTGACGCGCTATGCCCCACAAGGGGTTAGGGCAATTGAGAGAGAGAGAGATGTTAATTTGGTCGGATCTTAAAATCAACTAACTAATCCATTAGCTCCATTCTATGAAAAGTTTTCGTATATTTGAGATGACATTCGTAGGAGAGGCAGGCGTTTCTTTTGTCCGATCATGCGCTTTTAAATAGCTACCAACTATTGTAGATCATAATGCAGACATTCGGCCAAAATTTTAAGTCGCTACCTTTATCGAAAGTTATCATATATTTGATATTTGAAGTATCATTTATTGGGGAGGTAGAGGTTCCCTTGGTCGGACCTCACCCATTTTCAATACCAACTCATTAAATCCTACTATGAACATTCGACCAAATTTTCAAATCGCTAGCTTCGTCCTATTGGAAGTTACCTTCGTTGTAGGTATATTCCATTTTTTGATATTTATAGGGAAGGTGGGATCATGTCCGTTTTACTAAAACTATATCAACCTCCCGTCTAAAGTTTACATGCCAAAAATTAGCTCTCTACATCAATTTGTTCAAGAGTTATATACAAAAAACATGAAAAGTAGGGTACTAAGGGGCTCTTTGTAACGAAAGTACTCTTGGTTTCCAACGAATCGATATCATTTTCACAGAAGAGTATAATATAGGCCTTTACAGTCTATCTACCAAAGTTAGAGCTTTTCATATTGATTTGACCAACTAGATCCTACTACAACTATTTTACTAAAATTTCAAACCGCTTGCTTCATTCTATCGAAAGTTATCGTGTGAACGGACAGACGGACAAACAGATAAACATGGCTCTATCAAATCAGGAGGTGAAGTTGATAATTTATATATATTCATTGCCATACCTACGGAGCCTCCTTAAATTGCGTACTCCTTTGCCCTAACCCCTAGTGGGGCTTAGCTGACGCTTCGTTACATAAACCATTTCGGACGATGCAGCATGCACCTCCTGCTCCCATTAAGCCGCCTACCTGCGATAAGTCGGGAGATGTTGTGGCTTATTACGCCCGCACCACAGGGGGAAGACAACACAAACATCCATGGCCACGAACGCCGTGGGCGGGAACCCGTAACGACCGTAGTCAGACATAAAACTGACGCCTCTACGCACTGAGCTAGCGGTCGCCCCCGCCTACTTTAAGGTTTGACATATTTTCGTTGTGACAAAAACAATATACCCCATACTTTATAAGTCTAGGGTATAAAAAGACCGGGCGTGGGATTATGTAACTTACACACTGCCATATAAACATAAAGGGTTGTTTTTTTTTCCATAACGATAGTCTAGGCCGGGATATTTGTAGTGCTATAAAAAGTCACTCAAATGTAATGCTAGTGTATAATTTTTACAATCTCTGGAGCATTTCCATTTCGAGAGAAAATTGGGAAAAACTTATTATGGGTTGTCGTATTACTGTTGTGATGAGTGATGACAACCCGACGGAAGAAAATAATGAAATTGGTGAGCTGGTAAATGTGGTGGCTGTGAATTTTTTGGTTGAGAGGATTTGTATTACAGTAGATGATTGAAAATTTGAACTCTCGGAAATTCGAATCTTTCCGAAATCAGAACCTGGAAATTTAATGTATTCAAATAACTAGCGCAAAAATACAATTTGGACAAAGGCTTTTAGATTTATTTAGTAGATCGTGACGGTGAGCTATGTGCAGAGGTGTGTGATCGGCAACACGCTTAACCGAGTTTTTTTTTTACCCCAAATGGGTACGCATTTAATAGCTGAGTGGGCTTATTTCGGACACGTAAATTCCCATATTGAAACTTTACTAGTTGATCGAACGACGCATAATGGTTCGCGTCTTTGTCTAATAGAGAGTTTTTAATTGAGATGATTTCGCACTCCTCTTTCGTATGCTCCGCTCGCTACTCGAGTTCCGCGGCTTAAGGGGCGGCAACCCTCAGTATGCCGTCCTAGAAAGCTCGATTCGTTCGCTCTATACACTACAGCGTTAAAACCACTATTAGCTAACCACGATACGTTGTCCGGTGAAATAGGAATATAACCCCATTTTCATCGAAGACTACTGCATTTCAAGAGGAATCGAACTAGGTCGGTACAAGTCTAGGGTATATACGCTTCGGACTGGTTTTAATCGCATCGCACACAACGCTGTACTTTCCAAAGTTGGGAAATGGAAACTAGAAAATCACCAATGGAAGTTGCAATAAAGAATACAATTTAAAAAGGAGAATGGAAAATAAAACATCGAAAATGGTAAATGGGCAAGGGACAGGTGACATATGGGACACGGGACGGGAAGGAACATTCGTAACTCACATCAGTACATACATCAGAAAATTGCAATAAATTGGGACTTGCTTATTTAACCCGACTGGAAGAAAAATTGTTCCTACTAATTTTTGCTTAGAATTAGATGCGGAAGCATGACACCCTGCATAAAAATTGGAATTTGGCTTGGGCGGCAATGGTCGCGGTCCTGAAAGCAGGATCTGGAGCAAACTTTTTCGATTTCTCCTCCATATGCTTTCCCCTCCGCTAAAATATGAGGCCGTCAACTGTCAATTTTTACATCAGAATACTTTTCAAATCTGGAGGGGAATATTTTCAGGTTCAAAAATTGACAATTGACGGCACATATATTACCGAAGGGGAAAGCATATGGAGGAGAAATCGAAAAAGTGTGTTTCAGGTCCAAATCCAGATCCGCTTTCAGGACCGCGACAAAACGGGGCAAAAACTCCTCTTCCATAGTCCTCCGCGTGGGCGCCCCCTGGAACGGCAGTGGTCACTGACCATTGCCAACCAACGTCAAGCCGCCAGTGATGGCGGTGCGATGATTTGGTTGAGGTACCCCTGTGGTGTGGGGTGTGAAAAAAATACCACGGCCTTTCCCTTTGAGGGCCTGTCGTTAAAACCGACAATCAAAGGACAGGATGTGTATGCCAGCAACTTGCACTATCCGAAATCTTTATATGCTAACGAAACGTCAACTATGCCTCGGATAAGGACTGACTCAACGGTTACGACTTTTAGCTATCGTACAATGACAAAGATTGGATTCTGGAATGTGCGTACTCTCCTGGACAATGGATCAGAAGGTCCCCAGAACGCACGATTTCTTCAATTAGAGAGTGAATTTCTGAGGTACAAATTAAATATCTTAGGAGTTAGTGAGATAAGATGGTGGAACAGCGGAGAATTCATCTCTCCAACGGGCAGCACTGTAATGTTGTACTCCGGTAAAGCTACCGGCAGTCGCCGTGAGTCAGGTGTGGGGCTCCTTTTAACCAGAGCCGCGCGAAACTGTCTCTTATCCTGGGAACCGGTCTCTGACAGGGTCTTGACCGCCAGGTTCCGGACCAAAATGAGGAACATCTCAATTATACAATGTTATGCCCCTACTGAACCCGACAATGTCTTGGCAAAAGACTCCTTCTACGAAGAACTAAACGCCGTTCAGAGCAGAACACCTAAAGGTGACATTATAATGGTTATGGGTGATTTGAATGCGAAAGTTGGCGCTGATAACTATGGGCTCAGACATGTGATGGGGAGACACGGTCTTGGTGATCGTAATGACAACGGTGAAAGATTTGTGGAGTTCTGCAACTTTCACAGTCTCTTCATCGGTGGTACTATGTTTGAGCATAAGGACCACCACAAAATCAGTTGGTCCTCTGTTGATCGGCGCAGAACACAAAATCAAATCGACCATTTTGCCATTAGTAAAAGATTCAAGAGTTGCCTCCTGGACGTGCGAAACAAGAAGGGTGCCGATATTGGGATGGGAAGAGACCATTATCTTATGATCGCTAATGTTCGATTGCGTATTGCAGCCGTGCGCCGCCCCAGCGACGAAAGATCCAGGCCCCACAAATTCAACACCGCTCGACTAAAAAATCCAGCTGTCTTACAACAATATAATGACCATCTTGCGCAAAAAGCGGCTGAGATAACTAGTCACCCAGATAGTGACATAAACGAAAACTGGGATGCCATCAAAAATGCGTACATTGATAGCGCAAATACCATCCTTGGCCCAAACCCGGATTGCCGGAATAAGCCCTGGATGTCCGACGCTTCATGGCAGCGGATTGTTGAAAGAAAGGAGCTGAAAGTTCGTTTGGCTGCAGCCTCAGACGACAATCGAAGCAGCATCGAACTCCTTTACCGTCAGAAAGCTCGAGAAGTTCAGCGTAGTGTGCGACGCGATAAAAGAGTTTATGCCAATTCTCTTTTAGCGTCAGCAGAAGAAGCCGCTAGAAGTAACAACTTGAACGCCGTATACGGTGTCATCAAGGAATTTACAGGTGGTCGTAACTCCTGCCAACATCCGGTGAAAGATAGTGATGGAAAGCTACTTATCTTGGAAGAAGATCAAATGAGGCGGTGGAAAGAACACTTCGCCGCGGTCTTGAACCGTGTAACCTCTGGTGAAGTTCCCCCTCATATAGATAATTTAGCTAACCATCAAAATGTGCGTATACGGTCCACTGCCCCGACTAAAGAGGAAATAGTCACTGCAATTATTGCACTAAAACGAGGAAAGGCCGCCGGACTTGACGGCATCCCTGCCGAACTTTATCAAGCAGCCCCAAGCGTAACTGCTGATTTGCTGCACCCACTTGTTGATAAAGCGTGGAATACAGAGACCTTTCCCACTGAGTGGAAGGAAGGTTTGATCATCAAACTTCCAAAGAAGGGTAGCCTCACAGACTGTAATAATTGGAGAGGCATTTGTGTGCTTCCTGCCGTTGCCAAGATAATAGCTAAAATCGTCCTGGAAAGACTAAAGGCCCACTTAGAAAGCACAATTGATGAAGAGCAGGCTGGTTTTCGATCCGGATTCTCCTGTGTCGATCACATTAACACCTTGCGAATCATCATCGAGCAATGCGCTGAATACGATTCTCCGCTTCACTTGCTTTTCATCGATTTCGAAAAGGCTTTCGATAGTGTGAACCGGGATTCTATATGGGCGGCCTTGCGCAGGAGAGGCATCCCTGAGAAGCTTGTGGCTATTATTAAGGCAACCTATGACGGCGCGAAATGTCGCGTTCTGCATAAAGGTAAGGTGTCGGGGGACTTTGAGATTCGCAGTGGAGTTCGGCAGGGGTGCATCCTCTCACCGATCCTATTCCTCATTGTGATCGGCGATGTGTTGCATGCAGCCCTATCCGGACTCGACAGAGGAATTCAATGGACTTTGACATCTTATCTACAACATCTTGACTACGCTGACGACATATGCCTACTCTCCCACAAAATCATGGATCTGTCCGCAATGGCGTTAGATCTCGAGAGGGAGGCAAGCAAGGTTGGGCTAAAGATTAATACCAACAAGACCAAGGTTCTTAGCCCGCCGTTGCGAAAAAGAAATCCGACACCTATTGCCATCAATATTAATGGGCAGCCTGTGGAGAAGGTGGACAACTTCGTCTACCTGGGTAGCATTGTTGCCGAAAATGGTGGTACGGAGCAGGACATCGCTCGTCGTATCAACCAGGCTAAACGTGCATACGGCATGCTGTCCAAAATCTGGCAGGGCAGTTATCTCAGCATCAAGACCAAGCTGGGCCTGTTTCGCTCCCTGGTACTATCAGTACTTTTGTATGGGAGCAGTACATGGAAAGTTTCCGTAGGAGTTACCAGAAAGCTGCAAGTTTTCGTCAACTCATGTCTTCGTCGAATTTTAAGAATTTTCTGGCCCGAAACAATATCAAATGAAGAGCTAAGTCGGCGTACGGGTCAGATGCCAATCGACGAATTGATACGCAGGCGAAAATGGCAGTGGATAGGTCACACATTGCGGAAGAGTGATAACTGCATTGCTTTGCATGCCATGAAATGGAACCCCATTTCCAACCAAGGCCGACCAAGAGGGGGTCCTCGAATCACATGGCGTCGATCTGTGGCAAAGGAGTGTCAGGTACTGGGTAAGTCTTTTGGGGAGTTGCGCCCCATTGCCCAGAACAGAGTACGATGGCGCGCAGGAGTAGTTGACGCGCTATGCCCCGCTAGGGGTTAAGGCAAAGTAGTATTATTCTAATTTGATATATTGCAACTTTGAAGGTCTCCGTTAATATTTATTCTCATCAAGTACTTGTCCGGATTTTCAATCGCATGATAAGATATTTTCTTTTTATTAAGATAATTTAAATCAGAAAAGACTTTGTTACACTATTTCTGATGAATAAATTATACATCTTAAGCGGTGCATACTGTTCCTAGATGCATTTATCCAATTGAGTGCAATAGTAATTCATCCCCATTTTAATGTAAATATGTACATATGTCTAAATAACATGTAATTTCAGTAGATTTGCTATCGTCGGAATTGACGACTTATGTAGCATTGTTAACTTCCATCAGTCTATTTGCTAGCAAAATCATGTAACCCCGCACACTATTCACTTAGCATACACCTTATGCAAAAAAGCAGCTAGTTAGTTGGGGCTCTGCCAGATGAATCTCAATCTGCGACGACAATCTGTTTAATAATGGCAGTACATATTGGGTTGAGCCTCAATAGAAGAAATTGGTATTTCCTCCCTGGGAAATTATGTTTAAGGTCAGTTCCAGACCTAGGCTAGCTACAGTTTTATGTACTCGTACTTACTATGTTATTCATGAGCTTCTCTGTAGGTTAGTATGGCAACCACAAACTATTGTCATCATCAAGTCAATGCCGAGGTTAATGTTTGTTATGGTGTCCAGCGTATTGTCTGATCAAATTATGTTTATATGGCTGAAATTTAAGTGCCATGAATGACACACCAGTGTCTAAATTTATCGTAGTAGCCCCTAATTGAATCTCTGGTAATTTTGGCAACATGTTGTAGTTTTTTCGTTAGCTCTTGCGATTTGATTGTTGGCAAAGAGGTGGATAAGGCTATACAGTCCCTCTCCGACTTACATAAGTATTTCGTTGCAAGGGAATTTACGTAAGTCAAAATTTAACGCAAGTCGAAATTTTACTTAAGTCGAGGTTCGTTCTAATATGCATAGAAATATTGTGGTAAATGCCAATAAAATTCAAAAACTCGAAAGTGATCAACTATTATGCATATTTGGTTTGATATCGTAAGCTAAAAGACGTATCTCACAACGTGCTGACTTGCCTAAACACGCTGAGGTGCTACGGGAAAACTCTCTTAGCACAAGTTGACTTCCGAGGCCTCCAGTCTCGAATGATTGACCATGGATGTCACCTCAGCTGTTACGAAGAAAATTGTCTCCTTAGGACTATTGAGGACAGCAGGGGAGCTCCATGGTGGAACATCGAAATCTCTCACTCGAGAAAATGAACCAGTATAATTCAAAGAAAAATCGCCTATAGGAGAGATAGGGACGACAACACTTCAAACAGCTGTTCAAATGACAACTACCTATTACGCTGCTACGGTAGCCGGTTCGACGCACCGGAGCGACCCTTTAACGCCAAATGGCGTGGCTACAACAACAAAAACTGCCTATTACGTTTCATTTTTTGAGTAACAGGCTTGTAAGTTGGCATTATCCCTTTTTGTGTTGACATACATATATACCACCGCAAATGCAACTAATAGGCAGCTATTGTATAAACTTTATATGGAGTTCCAATTCTTGTTCTCCCTATTCTTTGTTATAGCTTTTCATTATTTCGCCATTTCTAATGTAATAATAATAAATGTTTCACCGAGATATGCGATATCTTTAATAAAAATATTAATCTTCATATCTCACAAAAAAGGGTTCATTTGTTTTTTGAAATGCAGCTTTTTTTAATTTCATGCAACATCAGTGACTCAAATGTGTAATAAACAGGAAGTATAAATTATTTATTAGGAAATTGATATCTTATTGTCGTACTAAATTCAATTGCTATTATTGTTATTTATTACTGGAATCATGCTACACAACTCTATCGATAAAGCCAATTCAAATGCATTGCAGTAAGGTAGGCTTAATATGAAACTAATATTGAAAGAATCGCTGCTTATCATCATCATCAACGGAAAATTTATTTACTGGCTATGTTAATACGTAATCAATATTATCGCAATATCGATAATGATTTTAAACCTGTCCATATGGAACGAATGGTATCATTTTGGGTCGTTTTTGTTGAATAATTACAAAGGTAATAACAGTTTTCAATTATCCAAAGAAGCTTATCTCATAATGTACGAAAAATTTCATTTTTTTTAAACTTTACGTAAACGTAACTTGTTCGACTTACCAAACGAGAGGTCGCAGGTTAGATACCTGCCACGAACATTATTAAAACAGTTGTTTTTCTCGCCAGCCTCCTGCCGCCTCAGCTTTGAATGAGTACATTGATTGGATAAAAACTAATGGAATAAAGGCGAGACGAAAACCGCATGCCCAAATGAATATCAAACTGGTTTATTAGCGGAGCAAGGTTGCTAGGAGGACCGAGAGCTCGAGGGGAATAGATACTGACGCCGAACAATTGCTGTGTTTCCGAAATTGGAGGATGCGATCACTTGACAGAGATAATTGGAGGACAGTGATCCAGCCGGCCAAGGTCCAACGGCGTCTATAACTCTTGAACCAATTAACGTAGAGGGCTGATTTTCGACGTATAAACTTCAGATGAGAAGCTGTTTCAGTTTTAGTAAGATGGGCATAATCAGATCAAAGGAACGCCTACATGAATCTGTTATGTTGTTAATTGCCTTGACCTCTACAGGGACATGGACACATCAACATCTCTATAATTTCTATGCCTTGTTGACGTAGCATATCTACTTTTCGGAAGTGCAGTTGCTAGCATGAACTTCCTGTCCGCGCCGTCTTTACACTGACAAACTCGGAGCGCTGTGAGAGTTCTATTAGTAACCACAGGCAGTTTTTGATCGCGCCGAGATTTGAACTCCGAGCTCTAGATTAGTATCGTAGAGCGGTGCGGTGATCGAACGACCACGGCCACCGAGCGCGAAATTTTTATCAAATTTTCGGAGTTAGATCTAGTTATGTGTAGTTGGTGTTAAAAATGTGGAGAATCCGATCAAAGAAACCTCAACCGCCACTACAAATGTTACTCTAACTAGGCAGTAACTTTCGATAGAGTGAAGCTAGCGACTTGCAATTTTGGTCAAATGCTTTTAGGGTGGGTTAGTTGGTTTTTTGAATGAGTAAGATCCTATCTCCCCTATAAAGTTATGTACAGCTCACTCGTCTCAAAACAGCGCCTACCTCCCCTACAAACGTGATCGCGATCGTATACTAACAGTGACAATTTCAGTTTATGATGAATTTTGTTATTTTTCTATTTAAAAATAACTGAAAATTTGATCTTTCGTCATCTGTTGTTCGATTTGATTTCAAGACGAATAATTGTATGGACAATATCGAGAATCGCAGCCCACATTACTATACTCAATTAGCTCACCAAAGACCAGTTTGTGGATAGAGTCTGAGTAGCGTTTTTTTTTCGTTTCTATCTTAATGCGCAACGGGCTTTTTACATGTTTGACCAACCAGCCGTTAGACCACGCATTAGCGATTAGGGCCCGCATCAGACCACCTATCTACCATCAAACCAGCCATTAAACCCACCATTAGACACCTATTAGACCACATATGAATTGCTGGTCTAAAGGCTGGTCTGGCAGGTGGTCTAATACGTGAACTAACACGGCTAGTTGATCTAACGTGTAAAAAGCGTTTAACATTTCAGAATTTTCAAGTCAAATAGCTTTAAAGTAAAATACCGTTGGAAAATATAGAGATAACTTTTGTTGAAATAAAAGGACCATTTTATAACGGTGCCTTAATTTTTTTTTTTTTTATGAAAAATCGAATTTGAAACTTTTTCCATATGAAAATTTGGCGCCGAATTGAACCCGGCATATGTTGCCAACCACGGCAATGTTGAGCCGCCGTCACTTTAATAAGATTTTTTTTGTATTGACCAAGATGCTTTTGGCTCGGTGGCTCTGGTCCCGGCTAGACTAGCGTATGTCGTGGGCTATTGATCCAAATCACCCAGATCCTAAATTACTACTATTGTACATTACCTTAACCCCTAGTGGGGCATAGCGCATAGTCCTAGATTAGCCACCTTAAAACATAAAAGCACGAGGGAAGGATAAGGAGAAAGGAGGGAATGTGTTCATCCCTCGAGTTACGGTAGAACCCAAATTCACAAAAAGAAATTAATTAAACTTTATAAGAGAAGAAAAAAAAAAATAATAAAAAAAAATATTACGAAATGCAGACCAAGCTACTAAAATTTATTATGAAAGGCAAAACAAAACCAGTAAAATATGGAAAGATCGAAAGTAATTAATTTAATTTAAATGTTAAATGAAACCGGAATATAGAGGGCTACGCCGGCAATCCGAGGGTTTTGTAGCAAGCGCTAATTTTGGTATGTAAATATTGGCTCACTGCTCTTCTTGTTACCACTCAGATGGATAAAAACACCATAATTAATATGTCTTATCCATGATAAAGTATCTTACATGCCAAGTCATAAAAAAAAGACTCCATCTGTCACCTCTCAAAGTAATAGTTTTAATACGAGAAGCTGTACTGTAGATAGATATGTATATATACGAGATGAACTGGCCTACTATTTGAGATGCTGAACCATTCATGTTAAGACGACATTGCAAATTGTAAACATGTATTAAAAAAAATAATAGAGTCAGCGACCAACCTATTTCTCATATTTCTAAGTGTAACGGCCTCGAAATGCAAGGGGGCTGTGACAAATTACGATCTTATATTTTCTCCTCCTCTACTGTTCCCCTTTCTACAAATTTCAAGAAAATGTCAAAATTAGAATGTACTCAACGTTACCTTTCTCACGACACCCCACTTGCCTATACCAGTGGATAAAAAAAATTGGCCTTAATTTCGCCTCTATGTGAAGCCCCCCTTAAGTTTGGCCAATTACAATACATCGCTTTCTCCAGAAAATTATAGCATTTCTACACATTCTCACCGAATTTGATGTGTATAGCTTCAGCCGTTCGTGAGATATTCTATAGGAAGAAGGACAGACACACATTTGACCGATTTTGTAAGATTTAAGACACAAAACCCTAAAAAAAAAAGAAATTGTATGATAATTATTGTTAGAATCACCGCTCCAATCAATCTTTACCCTTCCAAAATTGGTTCATTAAATAACTGTAATTCGCACTACGAAAAACAACATGCAAGTAGTACTCGCACCTAGGCATGAGGCTGGTAGGTGTATTTTTTGTATGGATAGTGTCATGCAAAACTTTAAATGAATGTACTATTATTAAATATGAAGTGATTGTGATGAAACTTCGAAATATTATTATTTTACAAACAAAAGCTAATAAAAACACCACGAATTGAGTTTGCAATTAAATTTTATATTTGATGCATTTCGGGCAGCCTTCCGCCCATCTTTAGCAACACGATTCGTGTTGCAATCGTGTTGCACGAATCGTGCTATGTATCTCGAAGGGATCTGAAAGCTTACCTTTGTGTAAGACGTGACATTGGTTTCCGCTGTAGGACTCCTTGATGATGGATATGATTTTATCTGGTATACCTCTCCTATGTAAAGCCCTCCAGATGTATTCCCGGGCAACGCTGTCAAACGCCTTCTCGAAGTCGATGAACATGAGATGTAATGGGGATCTCCACTTTGCGGATTGTTCAATAATAATTCAATAAGTCACAGCGAAGGTATGATATCTACCTTTAGCAAGCTAAACGAAGGCTAGCTTGTTTTTTCATAATTTTAAGCAATTACAAAGGAACGAGGGAGCAATGGGAGACGAACGTATCTGCAGTACGACACTGGATTCGCTCGCATTAGGACTGAAAAAATTGATAAGAGCGGTATCGCTTTCTTTAATCTTGGTGTGGGAAAATCCAGTCTGGTACTAAAGAGACGTTGGTATAAGTCCCACATGTGCGACTTGGATATTTCTCCAATTCCCTGCGTCCTTGTATTCCACATATACATATACATATGTATTTAACGTCAACTAAATTCTAATTAAAGCCAATAATTATCGATTGCGTGAATATCAATACAATATATTAAACAAGATTTGAATTTCTTTCTTCTACTTTCAGATACATTCAACGTTCATACGTTCACAACTAAATGTACCTCATATTAATGAAACGTCGTAAAAAACTGAAAAACCAAAGCACAACAAACGAAATTTATGCAACAAGAGCACGAGACACATAAAGCCGACAAAATGACAGTTAAATCTTCAGCAAAATTGTACCTGACTATATTTCTCATGACGACATGTATATACATGGTACTGTATCAGTATCATTTATCGGGGACACAGATACTATCATCCGATGCAAATACTGCAGAACTTAAGGTAGTTTCCAAGTTTCAAAATCGCCTAGTTAAACGACATGAGTTAGAACAGCAAGAGCAACAAGAACAATTACAACAACAACATGCTTTTCGACACCAGCAACAAACAGATCAACAACAACAGCAAGAACAACAACATAGTGCCGACAATGAACGAATGTTTCGCTCAGATCTTGAAAACTCATTCGATACAGAGATAGACAGTAGTCGTACAGTAGTAGTTACATCATCATCCTCCTCCTCAACATCAACAAAGTTTCTCTCTACCGCAACAGCGACATCTACAGTAACAACAACAACTTCCACTAAATATGCATTAGTAAATAACGAGAATAATATTCCTTTCCGTTTTTTTAATAGCTATGACTGTTCATAGTTTTCGCTATTTTAATTGAGCCCTTTGCTTTGAACTGTATAATCCTGCCCTTTTCTTCGGTGCGTATCCATCGAAAGCATTCGGAAATTTCTGACATATTGCAAGGATGTTATGCGAAAAAACAGACAACCAAACTGGAATTGCAAGTAAAAGTAATACATCAGGTTTTTCAGCAAAGCACTCGAAAATTAGACTTTTCCAAAAGAAGTGTTACCGGTTAAAGGGAAGCATAATAGCCCAGGAAATGAATGCTCATTTGGGGGGTCTAGACTGAAATGTCGGTACCTCGGAAATGAACTACGGGGTTTTGTCTGTACTAGTTAGGAGGTAAACATACTAAAAGTCCCCGAACCTACGAAGTGTGGAAAAGGGAGACAAAAAAATTTATTTCCAGATCTGTTCGCCGTAGCAAAAAAAAGTTATATGACAAAATTAAGAAGCACTAAACTCTCTCTATAATAGCGCATTTTTCAAAAAAAAAAAATCATTTTGCCTCACGTCTTTCCAAGTTTTTTCTTTTTATCTTTTTTTGCCATTCATGGCACACAAAAGTTGCCGACGAAAAAATTGCAGATAATAAAATTTCCCGTAAAATGAGTATGCTAATCAGTATTGTGTATTGAACTAATCAAAAGTTAGATCGATTTGAAAATTTGATTTAAATTACGAGATTAACTTGTAAAACACAATCGTACACAAATGTTTTTCGACAAGGAGGTGGGTAAAGTGAAGTGTGCGGAAATCGCAGGCATCGGTTTCTGTTCTAATCCTTCTTTGTGGGGTGTAGGCAAATGCCTTCAATTGGAAAGAATGAAGGTGTAAGAATTGAGCCTGACTTATTTAATGGAAAACCAGCAAAACGGTCACTATTCATCGTAGAAAGCTCAACTCAGTCTCAAATTATTAGCCCTTGGCCGTTGCTGGTGAACGGGTCGCTCCGATGCGTAGAACCTATGACATGATCCTATGACAAAATTGAATAAGACCCTTTTTGTTGGAATTTGACATTTCTTCATAGAGTTAAAAGTTATGGAGTTTAAGGCAAATAAAGAGCTAGTTGCCAAACAGCTCCTAACCGCTTTCTCTCCCCCATCACAGAGGATTTTTAGTATGATATGTATTCTGTAGGCAATTTTCAACTGAGGATAAATCAGCGTTTATTGACTGCGCTTACGCCCACTTGTTTCGAGACTTGGTTTTGCCGTTTGCTTGGTAGCTCATTCATGCTGCTGAACTCCCAGATGTTTAAAATTAAAGCTAATGAATTTATCTACGTAGTAATCTGACGACTTATCTCGAGAGATAAATACTTTATTCGATATACAATACCGAAATAAAGATTTTTAATGTTTGGAGGAAAATTTTTCAATTTTCCACACATTGATATGACTTTTATACCAAATTTTAGGAAATACAGTGGGTTGCCAAACTATTAGGGACATTTCTCATATTTGGGTATTTTCAAGTTTGGGCTTGATTTTTTTTTAGCAGATAACTGATTCTACGTGTCGTAAGTATTTTAAATTTAAAGGAAAGTGGTATAAAGATTATAAAAACAACAATTTACGTAAGCGAGATATTTTAATTTATTTTTTTCGTAGAAATAATTTGTGTATTAATGACTACATAATTTTAATATTTAGTGATTCCGCCCTTTGCTGCAATTACAGTCTGCCTTGAGGTATGCTCTCTATGCCGACTTTTGCATTTTCCTGCAGTTGGGTGTTGCGATGCCATTTTCGGATAAGAGTTTCAATTAACTGGTGTTTGGTGGTAATCACTTCTTTGGCGATCGCCCGTTTGGTGAACTCCCACATGTTCTTTATGGGGTTCATGTCTGATGAGTTTCCTGGCCAGGATAAAACGGCCACATTTTTTCGGACAGGAATGTCGGGACACTTCTTGCTTTATGGCACGGAGCCGAATCGTGCATAAAAATGCAGTTTTTTGTAATATGGAACCATTCCTTGAGCTGCGGGACCAAACGAGTTTCTAGGACACGCATGTATTGATCCTGCCTCATGGTTCTTTCCACGACGTAAAGGCGCTCCATACCCTTGGCGGAGATAACAGACCACACCATAACACTAACGGGGTGTTTAACTCTCTCTACAAGGCAGTTTGGATTGATCTGCTCATCAGGGCGTCGTTTGACAAATGAACTTTTGTCAACCAAATTTTGGAAGGTCGTTTCATCGAAGAAGCATACCTGTAAAATATTACAATAATGGCAAAAAATTATTAACGACTATTAATAAAAAAGAGTCTTTACTCGACTCCAGTCTGCAACATAGCCAATGTTGTTTGGCTCATTGCAATCGCTTTTTCTTCATGGCCTCGGTGAGCCGCGTTTTTTCGTAGGACGACGACCGACCAGATTTGCTTCAGTCAACCGCCTTTGGACTGTTCTCTTCGGAACTCCAATTCTCTCATTGTTTATCAATGTCGTCAAACGAGCCACACTTTCTTTACGATTCTCAATGCAGACATTTCTGATTTTTCTATCCGTACGGGGAATGGTGACTCTTTCCTTGCCACATTTTCCTGCACAATTCGCCTCCAGGGGCTTGTTTTGATCCGTTTTTATTTTAATTCTGTTGACGACCGACTTCGAAACACCCGTTATGGCTGCTTCCTCCCGCTGAAAATGTGTGAAGTGCAAAAACAATGTCTGAATTTCTCGACATTTGCGTGGAGACGTGTCTGACGTCTTACCCATACTAGAAAGTAACGGTTTTGAGGTTACCATAAATAACGGCTCACAAAAATGAAATTCTCTCATAAAGTTTGAGAAAAGTTATTCAATACGAGACATTACTCACGTTTTAACTATTGCAAAAAGAAAAAAACTTGCGAAAAAATGATTTAAAACTATTTTAGGCAAAGTTACTGCATAGCACTTGTCAACAAACGACAACCAAATGAGCACTTACCTCACTAATTTAATAGAAAACACAGACATCCAGTGTTAAAACTGTCGCGCTCGGTGGCCGTGATCGTTCGGTCACCGCTCTACTATACTAATCTAGTGCTCGGAGATCAAATCTCGGCGCGATCAGAAAACTGCCTGTGAGTACTAATAGAACTCTCACAGTGCTCCGAGCTTGTCAGTACAAAGACGGCGCGGATAGGAGGTGCATGCTAGCGACTGTACTTCCGAAAAGTAGATATGCTATTGAAACGTCAACAAGGCATTTCTATGCTAGAGATGTTGATGCGCCCATGCCCCTGGAGGGGTCAAGGCAATTAGAGAGAGTGTTAAAACTTGGAAACAACTTGTCAAATATATTAATAATGGTACCAGCAGCATAATTAATTAAAATAAATATATGAAAAAAAAAAATTGAATTGAAAAATATATTATTGTGTGTACTGTCCCGAATAATATGGCAACACACTGTATGTTGCTTTTTCTAAAATAAATTGTGTAGAACATTTTTCTGTAGGATACATATTGTTTTTTTATTTTTTTTTTTTTTTTCATTTTTTTGTCCGTTAGGCTGAATTTAATCTAATTGTATCTTTTTTCCATTTCCTATATAACTGCTTATCCTACAGATGTTGTTTCTCAGATTAACGATAATTGGATAGCCTACCAGATTTCGAACAAGCTTTTTCGTAGGATGACTACTTTTTTTCGATGTTTCCATAGAGAATAACTATGGAGGAGCAATCCGCATATACTCAACACTAAACTATTTGAAGCAATTCCAGTCGTAAAAAGTAAACAGAGAGACACACGCCCTCCACTGCGCAACATCCGCGCAGTCTATATAAAAGCACAGGAAGCACGTAAGATATCATTCCCTCTCCTACTTCTCCTATTGGAACAATAACATTCCAGTCTGTCTCTCTGCCGCGGAACACCCGCCCTGTCCATATAGAAGCAAGAGAGATGTCAAATTTTCATCCCCCTTCCTACTTCCTCACTTGTGCCGAATTACTTCGTTTCTCTCGCTCTTTTTCATTTCCTCTGATTCTCTCTCTTCACAGGATGTTTCACAATATGCATCACCAAAACGGACAATTTCGCTTTTCGGAAAGAATTTTCAATGTTCAAAGTGCTTTCCTTCAGAAAAGCTTTTACACATACGCGAAAGCTTTAAATTTACAATTTAGGAAATTTAATGCTCTTTTAAAAAGTAGTAGATGACTTTTCAGCAAGACACATGCCTTAGGAGTTATTAAGCGATGTTTACATTTGTGTTTGCTTAAGTCCATTTTTTAAGCAATTGGGTTTCTCCTTTTTCCAGGAAACTATCGTAGCTACCGTCATCTGACTTATCTCAAACTAAGGTTTGTTTAGATGTGAAAAAATTCGGTCCCCAGTATTTTCCTCGTGCGACCTTGGAATAGGGAGACCAGGAAGTAGACAAAGGGAAAATTTTGGTAACCATTCACTTAGATGTGGTTGTTACACGACCACTATCACATCTTTCCAGTGGCGTTTGCGTTTTATGCAACTTCTCTCAAGAGGTCACCCACACATTGCACTTTCAAGGCTGCGCTACTGAATCAAAACTAAGCAGCTGATAACCCAAGTGTTCAGATTTTAATTACCCGCGGACCACGAACAAAAACACTTACTTACCGGGGAATATCTTTGTTCTAAAAGCATTTCAGCGACGATGCACTTAATAGCGATACAAAATCAGGACTTACCTGTGAAATGAAACTCCACTTTTCCTGGAAATCCATCTGTTGTGGCAATGTTCCATAGCACACTCCATTTTCCAAAATTAATGGGATTAGTAGCTTGTCTCACTTAAAATAGGCCACTAAGTGAACACATAAACAACACTTTACAGTTCTTGATGTAATTTTCACAAAACTAATAGAGTTTTCACTTGAAAAAATGTAATTTTTCACTGCAATCTCGTGTTCAGCACAAAATGACCGGCGAGAAATGTCATCCCACGAAATCGAAACTAAGAACAGCTGATCGCAGCTAAAAAAAGGAAAACAACAGTTTGGTTACTTTCACAGACAGTCACGTATAGCTTTTGTCTCTATCCTTCTCTTGTATATCAATGCGTGCGACTGTATTTTATCAGTTATTTAATGAAATATTGTACATCACGAAAACGGTGATTTTTGTTAAAGAACGAACAAGCACTCGATAAAAATTGTTTTTTCAAGCGAGATTATCTCGAAAGCTTTTTAAGATACGGAAATGTGAGCTGAACGTTTTTTTTATGTATTTTTTATGTTCTTCAATTTTAACCTCAGCAAATTTTTGGTTTGGATTAATAGTTGCCGAGATAAAGGTCATAAAACTAAAAAAAAATCCTTTAGCCCCTTTTACCTCCCGTGCGAGGGTCGAGCTCTTCTAATATGTAATACTCCTAGTATCAACCAACATTTACGCTAAGTTTCAAAATTTCACCTGGGATATAACTGGAAATGGCACCACCTGTTCAAGAAACAATAGTGAATTTGATATTCATTTTGTGGCAAATTTTCAAACTTTTTTGTCCAATAAATGATAAAAAAGATAAAAGGAAAAAAGCTTGAAAAAACGCAAAAATTTTTTTTTTTAATTTACGACTTTTAAAAGCATTTATCTCTTAAACTATGAAAGATACAAAATGCTGCTCTTTAATTTCGTTATATATTATAACTTTTTTCTACGATGAACCACTGAGATATATGCGAAAAACTGAAAAATGGCATGTTCTTTGCCCCACTCCCCCTCCCTTTTCCACACCTCATAGGTCCGGGGACTTTTAGTATGTTTACCTTGTAACTATTCCAAACAAAACCCCATAGTTCATTTTTGTGGTACCGACATTTCTATCTAGAAAGTCTTATTGCCTATAGTATAAGGAAGGCTCAATTAATCTGACATGGCAAAGAAATTAATTCCATGGCTATGCCATTCGTATACCAAAATTATAGAACCAATTTTATTAGCGACAAAAATAAGGCAGTTTAAGAAAATATGTATGCTAAAAAAATTGTTCGATGGATACGCAGTTCTTAATTTGTTTGGCCACCTTTTTATACGAATGCACAATTTAACATACACTTTGCCATACAACACTGCTTTTGACCCACGTTTTGTATTACTAATTCAATTTATATATTGTACAACACATGTGAATTTATTTTTCTCATCTCGAATTTGCAATTTAAAGTTATCAATAATTTTAGTCTTTCAAAAATATAAATGGATTACTTTTTAATAACGCATTATGCACGCTGTTTCATCTCGAAAATACTGTGTTAATAGCAACAATATACACATAATGACATTAAACAAAAATTTTTATTAACTATTTTGGTAATAATAAGTTGTTTTTTTTTTAAATATTAATTTAATTGATTTTATCTTTGCAGCCGCCTTTGTATATAATAACGCCAACATATAAAAGACCTGAACAATTAGCCGAGATAACTAGGTTAGGATATACGCTAAAGCATGTTTCCAATTTATTATGGTTAGTCATAGAAGATTCAGCAACACACTCCGAACTGGTCACGAAGAAATTACAGCATGTGGGTGTGAATTTTATACATTTAATAGGTGAGTATTTATCGAATGCCGAATGAAAAAAAAAACAATTACATAAATACTCAGTACAATCTCACTTACTTGTTCAACTGGTGTCCCGCAAGGCTCTGTTCTTAGCTTTCTACTTTTTCTATTTTCATGACGCCTCATAATAGTTGTCTACTTTATCAGGCGTGGATCTATTCAAATATTGAATAAGCGGCCAGTGTGGGTCTTTTTGTTTGTTTGTTGTTAGAGCAGGTGGGGAATCTTGCATAAGACGCGCTTTGCCCCACAAGGGGTTAAAGCAATTTAGTATGCATCGTCAAATTGAAAGAAGGTTCATGGTAGCAACATGCATCATCTGAAACCAGTGTAGGCTAATCAAACGTCAATTAAAGGCCGATTTCTCAAAGCGGAGTTATACTGCCGATTAACTGACAAGTATATTACTTTATCGAAGCGATAAACTGCCGTTTAAATATTTTAATTTTCTCATACGTCGGTTAAATTACCAAGGTGACGGATGGAAAAGTATTGCAACGCTCAAAGTATGAAAACGCTGTAGCGGTCAATCAACTGTTTTTCTTGGCGGCATTCTGTCGTCTGTACCATTATATTCTATGTCTTTACAGTCTCTTGGCATTCATATGCGGCTTTATTGTTCCAATTCCAAATTCTCTTCCATCGAATGAATTTCCATATGTTCTATTAAGTAGCGTTTACACTTGCCAGTAGACCGTGCAAGTACGTACATTTTACAGGCATTGCAAGTGCCTTGCAAGTAACTTGCAAGCTGTCACTTGCATATGTGTAAACACCCGTGCCTGTGAACTGCCAGGCCAGTAAACCCGCACGGCGCCTTGCAAGTAGCTGGCCTCCCGGGCCAATTGATTTCCTACAGGCATTCCAGTAGACTTGCGAACATGTGTTTGCTGTCATTGGTACGCCAAAAAACGGTCAAAGATCAATGTCGCCTGCAACTGAATGTCGCAGTGGTAAATACGTGATAATCAAATTGACACTCAAGAAAAAATCCCAGCCAACTTGCAACTCGAATTGTGTGTGTAAACACCTACTGGCACACGTCATGCAAGCAGCTACACGCAAGGCGCTTGTCGACAAGTCTACAGGCATGCCGGTGCACTGGCAAATGTAAACGAGCCATTATATTGCCTTCTGTTGCCAGTAAATATTTCTAGCTGTCAGAATTTCAGCAGCCGGTGTCAGCTGTTTTTTTTATAGTTTCGGAAAAAATTAACCGGAGGATACTTGGCAGTTAGCGTTATTGATCGAATAAACGCTAACCAGACATTGAGATAAACAAATTGTGTTAACCGGCAATTTATCGTTACGTTAATCTTTAACCGAACATTGCACAATTTCATTTTCTCTATGTCTGACACCTTATCTGCCCTTTAAATTTTATTGGAAAGAGAACCTTGAAAAGTCCTTCACCAAGCCTCTGCTTATCCAAAATAAAATCCCAACAACTCATATTCGATTAATTTTAATTAATTCGAAATCCCAACACCATGTCTTCATCTAAAACATAATTTCAACACGCGTTCCACAATTTTCAAATTGTACCCTCAGTTGACATGGTGCTGGCAACGGAATTTCGGTCTGCTTTCCTGCACTGACACTTAGGCCGTTCAGTTGAAGTTCGGCGAAGTAAAGATTTTGAGTACATGGTTGGGCAAAAAAGTATTATTTTATTTAAAACTGAGACAGTTATTTTTAATTCTATACTGTAATTTACAGAACAGTTATTCAGGGTTACATCACAAAAAAGTCGAAGAAAAGTACAAATTTGCAGTTACAGTACTTGAAAGATCACCACAGGGTGTCAATTTTCTAGATTTTCAGTGCCTATAATTTTAAAAGTACATGACAAAGATTTTTTTTAATAAATTTCTGATAACTGTCACCACTTGCCCTATCACCCGTTTCCGACTTGACGTTGATTTCAGGGACACTCTGTATATATGTATATAACGATAAGACAAAGTTGTCCATAATAAGGGGATCCACTAGCTGTGCTCTGCAAATAATATTGAGTCAAATATGGCGTGTCCATATCAATACATCCATATTCTCATGTTCTACCACAATTGAGATTCTCTAACTGCACGCGTTAAGGCATATCTCCCCATTTAAATAAATAGTTTTGTGTATCACATATGACTTAAAGATGTGTGACGAAAGGTACGCCATGAGTCATATGTGACTCAAAGCCAGTGATCGTGTTATCTTTATGATAAAATTTAAAGGGCTGATAAGGTTCCTGTTAGCGTTTTTGATCAGATAAATGCTAAAAGGACTTTGAGAAAATGAAATTGTGCCAACAGGCACTTTATTCCTATGATAAATTTTAACAGAACATTGAGAAAACGAGCCTTTTATACTTCTTTGTACAATACTATGCGGTCCGCCTAAATATATTTATTTTAGAAGTGGTCCACTATCCTCAGAAGGTCAACAACCCCTGCTCCAGGTGATAGGACTTCGCCTTTATTCTTCACGTATTGCCCTTAAAATAACTACCTATATATCTTCTTTGACCTCTTATTGGGCGCGTTTTAAAAGTAAAACAGTGTCGCCACTGCTGCATGTGTGACAGAGATGTAAAATGTTGTGCACCCGTGGGGGAGTCGAACAGTCGCGCAACAGTGTTGACACTGTTTTGTTTTTAAAACGCGCCTATTATCAGTTTAGAAGGCGTTCCTGGTCTTGTGTTCCTCTTCATCTGGGTTACCCAAACAACAAAAATCTTCAGGCAGGTTCATGAATCGCTAGCATTTTGAGCTATACTTCGGTTTCCAATCAGAGTTGCCTGGGCACCTTTCTGTTGGCCAAGAGTAATTTTATACAAAAAATCCTAGTGTTAGTGTCACCACACACTGTCGAACTCGAACATGGTACAAGTGAACCGGTTTTCTTCAGGTTTATGTGAAAAGTTTGAGCTATTCAGAGGACATTTGTACCAGGTTCGTGTTCGAGTTTGAGTTGGAGTTCGACAGTCTATGATGACACTTATGCGTAGGTTCTTTCCCTCAAATGATGACTACGTAACTTCGCTACGCGTTACACATTTATGATAGATACATAAATAACATCGTGTCACATGTGATTCATATTTGCATCAAATTTTAAGAATTTGCATTATTCGCGAAACCTATGAAAATGTATCATTTTTTTACTTGATTCCAGCACCCATGCCACAACAGTACAGAAAAAATAAAGCCATGCCACGTGGCGTATCAAATCGCAATCGAGGTCTGGAGTGGCTTCGAGCGAACGCTACCGAAGGAGTATTCTATTTTGCCGATGATGACAATACCTATGATATATCAATATTTGAACAGGTAAGTCAAACAGTGATGTATCGGAAGCAATAATGATAAGATACATTTTGTATCCACACTTCTATTTGGACATGTAATTGCAAATTCCGACAATTCCAATTAAGTAAATTGATTAGACGATTTTGTATTTTAATCAGTGCTAATATGGAGCTAAGTGGCTGAGTCAGTAATAGTTTGAAGAATTACTGAATTCGAAGCCTTTTGAATATTTAATCTTATTTCCTATAAAAGTAATATTATAGATAAATGAATTACTTTCATCTCCTTACAGATGCGTTACACAAAGAAAGTTTCAATGTGGCCGGTAGGTCTTGTAACGAAGCTCGGTGTGAGCAGTCCGATTGTACGAAATGGTAAGTTTGAAGGATTCTACGATGGATGGATTGGTGGACGCAAATTTCCCGTTGATATGGCCGGTTTCGCGGTCAGTGTGAAATTTCTGCTTGAACGTCCAGATGCAAAAATGCCATATAAGGCCGGCTACGAGGAAGATGGATTTCTGAAAAGTTTACAACCTTTCAACAACACAGAGATTGAACTCTTGGCATCCGATTGCACGGAGGTAAGAACGAGTATATCGGTATTATAACAAAATGTGCTCATATTACAACATAACTAATTTTAGGTCCTGACGTGGCACACACAATCTAAAAAGAATCCTGTGGCAGCCAAGCTGAATATGACAAAATACGGTGATACAAATCTTGTAAGACTATCGGAGTCATTGGTGGGAGCGAAGACATAAACATTTGTACGGCATATTGCATTCAATCAATCACTATATAATATATATTTTTAGGGTGCTATAATAATGTATATTTTTTTAAGGACCGGAGCATATGTATAAAAGCAAACTATATATATATAAAAAAAACACAAATATGTAAATGAATTTTCTTATTGAATTCTCTTTTTAAAGGTTAATGACAATGTACTTAAGGCTGTTCATACATGGCAAATGTAGATAGCGATTAAAACTTTATGTAAGAAAATTGTAGGCTAGTCCTTTTTAAAGTACATCTAACTAAATCATAACAAGAAAAAATCAATAAATATTAAGCATTCTCTTTAAATAATTCAACTATACATAATACAATGAATATATTTCAGATTTATTTCGATTGTACCTAAATTGAATGGAATGAATAAAAATAAAACACAAATGATTAATATCGCAATACTGCTTCCTTATAAACTAAACAAAGAAAGACGTATTTACTTACAGTTTTAAGTCATTAAAAGCAATATTATAATGAGAATTCCTCAAATTACCAAAGAAGAAAAAGGTGGAATAGCGAGAGAAATCTTAAATGATTTAAATGTGAAATTATCTCTTATTACACAAATCAACTTTACTAATTTTTTGCATGTAAATATATCTTTAAAATTTGAAGTAACGCGTTAGACCTAAACTCTATCTTTCCATTCTATTGCCACTTGTATTTTTAAATATTTAAGGAAAAGTATTTATTTTTGCTGTGTTTTTGCGTTTCATACAAACCTTTTTGAAACAAAGTGAAAATACAACGATAAAAAGAAAAATATGGATTTGTTGTTTTTATTAGATTGAATATTTGAGTAGTTCCTTCTCCTTCAGATGTCGAGGATTCGGTGAGTCGGTTCATTTTTTAGCAGGGGATCGAGCTCATCATTAATTAAGTATTAAGTATGTAGTAGGATCGGTCAGTCGCTCGCAGACTCATGGACTAAACGACCGATGGCCGTTAACATGTGTTCAAGTGTAGCCTATCACATGATCAGCGGCTTATCGACTCATACACGAGCTGGTAATATTAGCCGTGTTTCTTTTACCGGATCAAGATCAATTCCCATACACAACGACTCACTGTCGATGTACTGATGTACATTTGTATACGAAATCCGTGATTCGCCCCACCGCGGTGAATCATCTGTATTGTGGATGTATGAATTCACTCCAGGCCGTTCTTGTCAATCTGGATTTTTGTCCGAATGAAAGTAACGGGCCTATTGTTAGGCTGATAACTAGCACGAATGGCGAATTCATAAATTTATGTGAATTTTAAAGCAGTCTGTGAATCAAGCTCACCGACTTATGGCTTTTAACATGAGCCCACATGGTCGATTTCAGATGCTGAGTCGAATCGATGAGTCGCCGATCATGTGAAAGTCGATTTATCTCAATATTTTGAGTTTGGGTCAGCACCCTATTTTTGTATAAAATTTATCTGAAACTTCAAACTGAGTTGTTTTTTAAGAACATCCAAAGATGTCCGACAGACGAAGCCGAAGTTTGCCAAAGTGAACAGCTGAAAACTCCTTCAAAGATTTAGGCGATGATACGAACTTGCTGCGGCTCAGTATACAAAGATTTGAGAGTCCTCCAACAATTTCGTTTCGAATAAAATGTTGGTGTCTGTTGCCAACAACACATCCGAAAGATACTCGAAATCATCAGAATCAACAATGAGGAATCCTTTCTATACCGAACAAAAAGTATGAAGATTTATCTCAGCAAATTGCCTGAATAGACTAGTAAAATAAAGCCAATTTGGGGGTTTTACAGAAAATATTAGGGAAAGATTTGCAAATAATTTGTATGCCTTCTCTATAGAAGGTATTTTGGATCCATATCCTTAATACATGGAAACTAAGTTTGCACGGTAGCAGACATTGCACTGGTATTGAAAAAAAAATTAGGAAGGGGAGGGGGAGGCACTAAAACGGGGAGCGGGGCAGTCACACCTCTAAGCACAAATAGAATAGTGGTTATGCTAATTAAAAAAAAAAAACGTTTTTTAGATATCACCTTTTACAGTTAGCTTATTTTATATCTACTTTTCAGAAGTGCAGCTGCTAGTATGCACCTCCTATCCGCGCCGTCTTTGTACTGACAAGCTTGGAACACTGTGAGAGTTGTATTAGTACCCACGCGACAAAAAATGTTTGATAAATTGAAGGCATGAAAAATTGCAATATTCGCAAGTCCCCTTGCGTGGGCTCCACTCCCTCCGCACTTATGGAATCACAACCCTCACTAGCGCACATACATGAACGCTTCGCTCGCTCTGCGTGCAACAGCGTTTTGATCGGTTTTGAACATACCGGCCCGAAACGCTTTTCGGTAATCATTACTATTAGCATTTTTACTGATGGTTCTAAGACTGACGAAGGGGTGGGGGCTGGCGTATACTTGGAAGAGTTGGATATTGTCGTTCCGTCTCACGAATTTCAGTAGCGTTTTCAGGCTTTCTCCCTCATAGAAATGGAAAGGCTCTTCAACATCTCCCTGTGCTGGGTGCCAGGGCATAGTGTCTGTGTTGGTTGCTACAAGGCCGACCAACTAGTCCGGGTGGGTAGGATGGATGAGATTAGCGAGCCGTTACATAGCGTCAGGATGCCGCTAGCTGCTTGTAAATTGGCTATCAATGATGCGGCGTATGATAGGGTCTGCATCAGATGGAGCAATGGCAATACATCTCATGTGGCTAGACAGATATGGCCCAAACTGTATCTCTGGGTTCTCTCTCAATTGCCCTAACCCCTTCTGGGACATAGCGCGTCATCTGTTCTAAGTATGTGGTCCAGTTGACGTTTCGACGGCATAAATTGATTTCGGAGAATGCAGTTGCCAGCATGCACCTCCTGCACATCCATGGCCACGAACGTCGTCGTGGACGGTATTCGAACCCGAAACGCCGGTAGTCAAACATGGGACTGATGCCTCAACACACTGCGCTACCGGTCGCCCCCTCTGGGTTGCTAATGCTAAAAAGAAATATTCTAAGAATTGTCGTAGAAGTGTTAAGTAGACATTGCCTAATTGGGGAGCATGTCAGGAGACTTCCGTCTTCCACATAATGATTTTTGCAGGAACTGTGTGTGTACCTGTCCGGCACTGACGAGTTTTAGGAAGGGTCTCCTTGGTTCCTACTTCTTCACCGATCTGGATGACCTGAAAAAGGTAAATGTTGATCGCTTCATTATGAGCACTGGCTGATTTAACGATTGAGTTGGTCTCAGTTGCTGAGTCTAGGGGTATCACAACGGACCCAGTGGTGATCTAAGTGTGCTTAAGCAACCCTTTTAACCTAACCTAAACATACCAAACCAGTCAATCATAAAAAAAAAATAGGAAACAAAAAATTTAAATAAATAAAAAAGTATATATATATAGTCTAAAGTTGGACACACACATGCGTCTAAAATCCAGTTTTTCCCGCGTCCAATCCAAAATTTCCCCGGTCGATGTATGGATTTGACAGGGAAATTTTGGATTCGTCCGGGGAAAATTTGGATTTTGGACGCAAGTGTGTGTCGGGCTTTAGGGTGACGCGAGCGATAAATGGCCAAAAATCCGAGTGAAAAGTGTCTCCCTCCCCCTCCGGGGCCACGGAAACTAAAAATATTTCGAAAATTCAACTCGTCGTCGAAATTGGCTGTTAAAATGGCGTCTGCCTCGCGATGGCTCGGCTCCGCAGTTAAGTCAATTCCACTGGCAACTTGAAAAGGAACGTGACGCCAGTGGCGGAACGAGACCCCCCCCCCCTCTCTGAAATGTTATCGTGCAATATTCGGGGAAATATGTACTCAGAAATAATTTATGAAAAAGACAGCGAAAGATATCCGACATTTGTAGGTTTTCTGCGCTACGTGCGCCTCTTCGATTTTATTTCACGGTCTCTTCAATATAAAATGTGGACACCCTTTCAACAGACGCATGCCCCCTTGATTTTGTTGTTGTAGAGGCAACGCCTACTGGCGTTCAAGGGGTTTGGCAGCCCTTGGCTGGTTGGTTGGTTGCTGGTGAACGGGTCGCTCCGATGCGTAGAACCGGCTGCCGTGGGAGCGCATGTCCCTTGATCAATCGGTTTGATGGCACCAGTATTTTTCGACGAGACTGGTTGGTTTTGTGCTAGTCATGCCCCTTGATCAATCGTTATGATGGCACGACTAGCACAAAAATCTCACCAAACCGTCACGTCGAAAAATAAATTATTTCATTATTTCATTTCATAGATGTTGTCACGAAAATACCTACAGCCGTGTAGACGACACAGCCCAGAATGCATTTTTAAGATACATAATGTGAAAGATTTCATTGAAAACACAACATTAATTCCATACTATTATTTATTCTCTCTCTCTGCATGCTGTCAACCCCTTGTGGGGCATAGGGCATTAACCACGCCGACTTTCCACCTCGTCCTGTTCGCCGCCATCGCCTTCAACTGTCTCCACGATTTGCCTAGAGACTTACCCTCGACCTCAACTGATCTTCTCCAGGTGTTTCTAGGTCGTCCAACGCGGCGACTTGCATCGGTTCTCTGTGGGTTCCAATCGAGGGCCTGTTTAGCAATGTTTTCCGGCCCCTTTCGGATTGTGTGACCTATCCATTGCCACTTTCGCCTTTTTATAGAGGTGCCTATCCTGTCCTGGCCAGTAATGAACAGGAGGTAGAAATGACCTCCGGCCAGCGTATGTGCAGGATGCGCCGTAGACACTGGTTCACGAAAGTTTGCAATCTAGTTGTTATCTCCCTGGTCACCTTCTAAGTTGAACAGCCATAAAGAAACACAGATTTTACATTGGTTTCGAAGATCCTGAGTTTGGTACGTCTGGAGATGTTGTTGTTTTGCCAGAAAAGAGTTAAACTGAAAAAAGCTGCCCGAGCCTTATTGATGTGAGACTGTACATCAGCATCCGCTCCACCATCTGCTGTAACTACGCTTCCGAGGTAGCAAAAATTATCCACTTTTTCCACCGTCTGCCCCGAAACACAAATTTCGCTCTGTCTTCCTGGATCCAAGCTCAAGTACTTAGTTTTGGCAGTCCCGCATTGCCACTTTTGCGGTGCAGGGCATCCGTCATTTGAACTAAAATAGAGTGCGTTCAGAAGGTGGCAAAAGAGCAGAAACCGCTCGCGAGCAGTTGCGGAGCAGCTCGCGAGCTCCGGAGCTCCGGAGCTGCTCGGTTTGGAGTCTGCACCTGCTGAACGCTACTTCACCAGCTGAAAAATCGACCAGCTGAAAGCTGACGATGACAATTTTAGACGGCAAGTGCCGAAAAGTGGAAAATACATGAATCCCACGCTGTCCATTACAAAAATCACGAACAACGAGAAAACAAAATTAAAAGCACCCGAAAACCAAAGAACTAGAAACCGAAAGCGGCGAAAACACAACAACCAACTTGATAACTGTCAAAATTCGAAAGTCGCAACTTGAGCGTGAGGTTGAAAAAGAAGAAGAAGAACCTGAGCACTGAGCACTGATCAGTGAGCAGAAATATTTCTTGCTCGGTGAAATTTGATCATGCTCACCCGAGCAGAAGTTGCTCGGTCACTTCTGAACCCGCTCGTTCTGAACATGTTCGCTGAGCGGAAGTTGCTCAGTTCCTTCTGAACGCACACATAGATAATCCAATATATTTGAGAGAAGACAAATATCGTCAGCGTAATCCAGGTGTTGAAGGTACTATTATTTATTACACAAAAAAACTGTAAAAAAAATATAAGCCCTTGTGTTTATAAGAGTCAAGTTAAATGAAAAGATAGATTTAATTTTAATTTTTTTTTTTATTTATTATTTTATATGAAAAAGCAGGTTTATTGGGCGCTATGCTATTATCGATCGGTGTTCGGGCAACCGGTCTGGAAATAAAAGATTTAAAATACCAATTAGTGCACTGTAAATCACGAGCACACATAACAAAACAAACAAGCACTACTAATTTTGCGGAGGTGAACTGCTGTTTAGAAACGACTCATTCAAAGTTAACAAACACACGAGTCAGATAAAAAAAAGGTCTGGATTGGGAGGAGCACCATCACCAACCATTATGAGGAGGAGAGCCATCCCCAAGACCACCAATTGACTAGGGAGGAGCACCGTCCCTACGAGGACTAACCATCCTCGGAACCACACAAGGAGGAGAACCATCCCGGGGCTCAGTCAAAAATAATTTGTTTGGTTCGGGAGGAGAGCCATCCCACGAGAGCTAACCACCCTCGGAACCGCCCTAGGTGGAGAGCCAACCTGGGGTTCAACCAATACAAATCACCACGATCAGGGAGGAAATCCCATCCCTGCGAGGACTAACCATCCTCGGAACCGCCCAAGTGGAGAGCCAACTTGGGGTTCAATCGTACCACCTGACTCGCGACTTTAATTATTATTAAAAACACAGAACGCGCCACAGTTCACCACTCACAAAATATACCGAAATAATATTCTACAATAAATACATGCGTACAATGCACTAAGTAAGTTAGACTTACTAAATTGTTCTTCACTTTTAATTAAAACCTTCACTTTCAATTAAAACCGAAGACGACAGTGGAGGACCACTACCGCGGTACACGATCACGAACTCACTGATTACTCATTCAATGATCATCAGCCCAAAATACAAATCAATATATCCCTCTGAAACCGTACAGTTCAGAGAAATATAAAGTAAACAACGATAAATCCTTCAAAAAGGTCTAGGTCATCAAAACGTATCTGAATACGCAGACCAATTTCATAAGCTATACGAAATAATCGTATAGCGAAGCAAAAGATCGTTTGTGCATTCTAATCTAGGCAGGCACATACTTGAAAAGATGGAATGGTCGTAAAACGGCACATGTGTAAACAATCATAAGTGATTTCTTGCGTAGGAGTTATTGTTTTTTTTTGTATTGTTTAAATTGAAAAATAAAACTCATGCAACGAACCTTTTCTTACATGTTTATATCATGAAAATAGCTCAGCAAAATATAATCTATTCGCAATGACATAGATCCTAAATGACTCTCATTTTTATAAATACACATCTTTAATTTTATTTTCAACATATCTCTTGAAAAGTTCCCATTAATTTTGTAACTTAATTTAAACCTCTTACATATTTAAATAAGGAATATTTGAATATTTCCATTTTATAAAAACGTGTAGCTATACAATCCACTGCTCTATTCTAAGTGCGATAAATCATCCAATTCGGGAGGTGGAACTTGTTCACTATTGCAGAAAACTGATGAAGTCGTAGTCTGAGGGGAGATAAGGAATAATTCGCATTGAGTTTCGGATGAAATGGTAAAGAAAACATTATTAAATCTTCTATTTTTTCTACACACCTGCAATGTACCGGAAGTAGATTGGAATTTAACGGGATTATTGCCATTCTGATGCGAATTCGTCGCTATCTGGGATGATTGTAGCACTGTGAAAAGATAAAATGCAAATAGAAAAAAAGAGACAATCTACTAATGTGGCATATTCATCCTGTGAAAAAAAATAAATAAAAAGCAAATAGAAAAAATGGGACAAACGATTAATGACATATTGGTCCTCTGAAACGGACTGGTCAAAGGCTTGCCGAATGCAAATTGTCATAATTGCGATATTACAATTACTCACTACTCACCTGATTGCGGTGTAGATGGTCTTTGTGTCACAATCACATACTTTTGCTGTGCTCCACCGGGACTTTGTGACTGTGAAACTTGTCTTTGCATTTGCGGATTAATTGTTTGTGCTGAACTGTAAGAAAATATTAAACCATTCGTTACTCCAAAATTAATGGATGTAATTTTAATAAGTTACATTGGCGATGGTCTGGATGAAATCATTGGTTGAGGTCGATTTACTGTGGAAGCTGTTGCAGCAGCAGTTATCGGTGCATTAACTATAGCTGAAGAAGAATTCGAAATATTGTTGGTGCTCGATGACGGAGCATTACGAGCCTTGACAACGGCTTGATGCAACGTTGGACCCAAGTAACCATAATCACGTCTGCAATGCAAAAAAAAACATACACAACAATGTAAGATAAATGCCAATTTGATAGAAATCATATTCACAATTCGTCTTACTTGTATTCATCGACATTATCTGGTGGATTTCTGATCGTTTTCAAAACAGGAGCACAACATTTTTGCAGCATTGCTCGAATGTGGCCTGCAGCAATTTTGTCGGTGTTGCTCATCGCAGTACCTTGCAGATGCAATTCAATACGATCAGATATGGATTTTAGACGTGGAATAATAAAAACTTTGATGACTTCACTGCCCAATTCGGAGAGACCAGCGATAGCGCCATATAGTGAAGATAGCGGTGTCTTTTCGTTCTGTAGTGCTGTGCTGAATATTCTGCAATGACAAAATAAATTGTGTTATAGAAGAGTCGGCTTCAAAAACTCCCTAACTTTGAATTAGGGTTTCAATTCATTATTTTTGTCTGAATAAAAGGTTTGTCCCGATTGTGTCTACGTTGGACAATGCAAAGGTTAAGGGTTTTGTTCCAACTAATTTCCCTTAAATCTTGGTGGACATAGCGCTTGAAAGTTGTAATTCTTTGCAAGTTTTGTTTTCCTTTGTTTATTTATATTCTGCTTGCACAAAGGCAAGGTATTCTCGAATCTAGTCTCGGAAATCCTAGTACATATTTAATCCCAAAACAGAAGCCAACCGAAGCAAGACAACTAGAAAGAAAAAAGAAGAAGAAAATAAATGTTTAAAGCACTTGCCTTGTAACTCTTGTTTGAAGATTATTTGTTGACGTATTGAAATTCTTGCAAATTTGGCCCATTAGTCGTGCAGCAAAATCTCGCAAAGCCCAATGATTATCCAGTTCCGGTCGCATACAAAGTTGTTTGGAAACGATACACGTGGAAACTGACGGTATGAGTTCGTGAAGCTGTAGTAAAAAGTAATGGTGAAGCATTAGGATGGATAGGTTGGTGAGTTGTTAGATACTTACGTATTTTTCGAGATACAAAGCAGGATTATCTAGGAGTGCTCTCACCATTCGCATCAAATATATCAGAAGAGCGAGATTGTTTTGAACGACGTTCACTTTAACACCTTCTGCTATGAATGTGCACATCCTAGGCAACATCTCATGCAGACCAGGATCGCTAGCAAGGGACTGAAAGCATAAGATACAATTTAGAGGAGAAGAAAATATGATGATTCCTATTTGGTATTATTTAAATAAACAATACGACGACAAATGGAGAGTTTGTGATTACAGAAACGATAAAAAAGGTTTTGTTTCTGTACGGTCATGGTTGATCGATGGGTGTATCTATCAAGCGAGAGGCGGCGGATTCGAATTCTGTACCGTAGGACTATTCGAATGGATGGAGGCTTCTATTGAGGGATTTTGGTAGGCTGAACTGATTTAATTAATAGAAATTGTTTTAGTAAAGACCGGACGACCACGTTGGTTACGTTCTTGGATACTGAAAGCGTCTTCAATAACGTCAAACCGGCGGCTATCTCGAATGCACTCTCGAGTCTGGGTGTAAATCAGTGACGTGCACTCGTAGTAAGCAATTCCAAACTGCTTGACTTACCGAAATAAGCAATTCAATAATAAACTTTGCTTACACCAATACACATATCATCATTTCAGTCAATGTTTTTCTTTAAGCTGAAGAATACATATTATCATTCAAATATTCCTTTACACATTCAAATTCTGATCCGCGCCTTCTTTTGGTTAAAAAACATTCGTTCAATTACTTTAGATAATATTCAAACCTCCCACATTTTGCACACCATAGACACCAAACTTAGAATAGGAAAATGTGCCTAGATCTTTAGATGCATGTACCATGTGTGCATCCAAATACTAGAGACATGTTGATTCCAGAAAATGGGAATCTTGGATTTCGGTAGTACATTGGGCAACGATTTTTTTTTGTTTTGTTCGCAAATTTATATGAGACAAGTCAAGCACTGGCGCGACTGCTTTTGTGTGTGGGATAAAGCCCAATGATGCTTGTTAATGAAATGTTGCCAATGCAGGGAATGTTTATGGGAATTTGATTTTTCCAGTAGAGCTTTTGTTTTTGTTATGTAATGGATTTTCCGTTGCAATTTAAAAGAGGAAATCAGTGCAATCGGGTGATTTTGATTAAATTGTGATTTGAAGTTTTTTTGACCGTTTGTAGTGATTTAATTGATTTGATTTGTGATAAAAGTGGTAAGTTTTCTTTTCGCATTATGTCGGAGTATTGCTGCGCGACGGATTTCGTACTAAAAGCGGGATTTTCAACTCTTTCCTTTGCCAAGAAAAGAGAAATTATAGAATCGGATAGACCGAAGCCAGATCTTAGTTTAGAGTTTAAATTAAAAAATATTACGCGAAAATTCCATATCGAAACGTATGAAAAGTACATTTGGTTAACGGGAAGCTGTAAATTAAATAAGTTATTTTGCTGGCCGTGTCTTTTGTTCACGAATGAAAAATCTGTTTGGAATAAAGCTGGATTTAGTGATTTGAATAATTTTACGGGCTCAGCAGCAAAGCATTCAAGTTCCGAAAAACATCTTCAGTCGTTAATTAAATTAGATAATTTTGGTTCTCAGCGTATAGAGTTTATGCTTAGTAACCAGGTGGCAATATCTGTTAGTTTGCATAATGAAAAAGTTGAGCGTAATCGTAATATTTTGAAACGTTTAATCGATACTGTAATTTTTTTGGCAAAACAGGAGCTTCCTTTTCGCGGAAATAATGAAGACTCTTCTTCAAATAATCGTGGTAATTTTATCGAAACCGTAAATTTCTTGAGTTTGTACGATCCGATAATTGAGTCCCACATAGATTCTATAAAAGCAAATGCAGCGTTTTCGGGTTTGTCTAATAGAATCCAAAACGATCTTGTTTCCGCTATAGCTAATGTGGTTCGAAATAAAATCAATTTGGAAATAAAGGAGGCTCCATTTGTAGCTGTAATGGTCGACGAAACGCGAGATGTTAGCGGTCGGGAACAATTAACGATGATTTTTAGATATACAATATCAAATGAGATTGAAGAAAGATTTATCGGATTTTTGGATGTAAGCGCTAATCGTACAGCTACAGCAATAAGCTCTCACATTTTAAAACAATTGCAAAATTTTAATATCGATAAGAAATTAATTGCACAATGTTACGATGGCGCAGCAGTAATGAGTTCTCAATTTCGTGGAGTTCAGACTTTAATTCCGGAAAAACATAAATCGGCAATTTTCGTTCCATGTTACGCTCATTCACTAAATCTAGTATTGTCTAAAGCAGTTGAGTTTATTCCGGAAATTAAATTATTTTTCGCGCACATCAATAAAATCGCATCATTTTTTAATACATCCACTAAAAGGTCGGACCTTTTTGCAAATATAGTAAATCGTCGTTTACCATCGGTTTCCAAAACGCGTTGGCATTATCATTCGCGTATTATTAACGTTATATTTGAACATAAGCATGAAATTTGTACAGTTTTTGAGACAATTTCGAATGGTTCTCAACACTGGGATGGCGATTCCTTGACTTTTTCCGATATATACTTACAAAAATTCGCAGAGTCAGATTTTCAATTACCTAGTCTAGCCATAAATACTGTTACAAACTTTTTGAAGCACTGTTCAATAAAAGAGGTGTTATATGTTAAGAAATCATTGTTTATTTATTGAATGCATTGTCAACAACGGAAATTGCAACAAGTTATTCGAAGTGATTGCCTTTTGCCTTTACACAAGCCTTTAATCGAGCTGGCCACTTATCTATGGAAGCACGCACGACTTCAATCGGAAAGTTGGCGACTGCATGTGTAAGAGATTTCTTTAAGGATTCGATATTAGAATGTCTTTTAGAGCACGTCATTTGCTCTAAGACAGACCATAATTCGTAATCCAGCGGATTCAGGTCTGGGCTAGAGGAAGGTCAATTTTCAGCTTTAATAAAATCTGGAACATTTTCTTCAAGCCATTTTTGGGTTGACTTCGCCTTATGACCTGGTGCAGAATCTTGCTGGAAGCTCCAAGGCTGATTTTTGAATAATGACGTGTTGAGAGGTTTCACTACACTTTCAAGGACACTTTCTTGATAAATTTTGGCAGACGTTTTGACGCCCTTCTCACAAAAATGCAACTGTCACCCCGTTGTAGCTAACACCCCACCAAACCATTGCTGAGGCTGGATGATGACCTCTTTGAACCTTTTGGGCAACTTGAGAAGCTTCTCTGGCACTGCGAGCATAAACCCTATCGTTTTGTTTATTAAATGTTTCTTCGACAGTAAAAATTTTTTCGTCCGTAAACAAAATTTTACGGTGTTCTTGGTTTGCGTGCCGGCAAAGTAATCGTTTTGATTTTTCCACTCTATTTTTTTTAACGAATCTGCTAGTAAATGCCCGGTAGATCTACGATAAGCACCCAACCCCAAGTCACTTTTGATGGTACGTGAAATTGTTCTTTGGGGTATTTTCATCTCACGCGATAAAATTTTTTGTTTCCGAAGAGGATTACGGCGAATTCTCTCGCGCACGGCTTTAACCGCTTGAGGTGTTCGAGTAGTTCGCGGACGGCCACTTCTTTCACGGTCACTTACTCCAGACGTATCATTAAATCTTTCAATAGCCCGATATACAAACATTCGGCTCAAGGGTATGCAGAGTCTTAAAAATATCACTTGGTTGCATTCCTTCTTTATGAAGTGCAATCACAGCAATTCTATTTTCTTTGTCACCCCAATCCATGTTCACTACACTAAAAATTAAACTCAAATGATGACAAATGCATCAAGCACAAGCGTACTATAGCGATTAGATCAATTTTTAAGAAATGCATTATAACGGTTCCTTTCTGCAGGGTTGCCAAACCTTGTAACAATATTTATGGCTAGACTAGGTATATCTGTTAATTTTTTCTGAAATTTTTTCGAAAACTGATATATTATTTAATATTACTCAGAGCAAAGTGGTAAACATTTCATATGCAAGCCAAAAAATTATTGAATTTGAAAATTGGCTTGAAAATGACTTTTCTAAAAAGTTTGATAATTTCTATTCGACAGTTACAGCAGAATATCAGCCACCACGTAAGAAATGTAGATAGAATGCGATAGATCCTTTACAAAATTTACGGCGGATATTTCGGGAGATTATAGATGTTATTCTCGGGCAAATTCGAGATCGATTCCATTCGTTTAAAGATCTTTCATTTTTAGAGTTGCTTGAACCGAATTATTTTTCTAAATAAATTCAAGTCAAATTTTCCCGATAAAAATTTTGACTCACTTATTGAATATCACGGTCAATTTTTCGACAGAATAAAGTTGAAAAATGAGCTAAAAGTTATTTATTCTTCAGATGAGTTTAAAAACGCGAATCCTAGTAAAATTCTCGATTATTTTCAAAAACGGCCTTATGTCGCAAACGGTTTTAAGCAAGTTCATATTTTAGCAAAATTATTAACGTCAATTCCAGTCACAGTGGCAACTGCGGAAAGGACATTTTCAACACTAAAGCGCGTTCACACATTTTTGAGAAATCGCCAATCCCAAGAACGACTTTCGGATCTTGCTTTAATTGCGGTTGAAAAGGATCTTCTTATACAAATGCGAAGAGAAAACGATTTTTTTGATAATGTGATTAAAGAGTTTTTACTTAAAGAACGGCGCATAGATTTGGAATACAAATAAATGGCAATGGCGAAAGAATATTTATTTATTTCAAATACCCCTGAATTTTTCTTAGTCTTAATTAACATAATATTTATTTATCATTTTTTTTATTAGTAATATTTTATTTATTTTTTTTTTTTTTGTATTCCGAATATATGTGCCAATATTTTATTTATATCTTTCCTGATTTCTTCTTTAAGCGGCTTTAAGGCTTGGTATAAATGTTTTTGTGACTGTCCATATTCTATTATACAGTCCATTTTTGTTTATGCTAAATTGGCTTTAGGGCGCCCAACTGCTTGACTATGAAAAATTTCCACTGCACGTCACTGATGTAAATAGCCCCCTCTGTGAGCTTATTGGCCTAAGGCTTACAATTTGTGTTATTTGTACTAGTCTAGATCATCGAAAACACGCGCACGCGGGTAGGGGCACCTGTAACGGACGGTTTGGTGGGCATCCGGAGATGCCCTAAGGTTGCATGGTGACCGTGAAGGTCGAGCAGTGCCATCTAGCGAAGAAAAAGGCCCCTCAACCAGCTTGCTGAAGCTCCATTCCATCCATCCACCAGAATATGGTTCATTACGCACCCCTCAAGGAGATACCCTGTTCTTGTGTTTTATGGTTAACAGGTTAATTCTAGATCTAGAGGGGGTGGGCTGCAAGGTCTTTGCGTATGCGGACGACCCTGCCATTGCTTTGGCTGTTTTCCGGGGTCCTTAGTGACATCATGCAAAATGCCCTAAATATCTTAACTCAGTTGGCTGGGCAAGTTGGTGTTGGGGTCAATCCATCAATCCACATTTTTGTTGTTGCGGCGCTTCGAGCTCCAATAGCTGTGTTTTTGTCGCAAATTCTGAATAATCATATAATCCTCCTATAAGTCCAGGTGGAGGAAACAGCTGCTTCGATGGGGCTCGTTTTATTTCACTGTGTTTCGCTTGGTGTGTGCTGCAATGAAAAACGTTTTCTTGTCTTGTGAGACAAAAACGTTTTGTCTGATGCGGTGTGTTTTCACACTTAGTGTGCTCACAGTAACTCTTCAAGGAATTTCAATTTTTTTAAGATGTGTTCAGGGATGTAGTCTGAATAGCGCAACAATTAGCATGTGCACTTTCTGTTCACTGGGCTTCTGATTCGATTCCTGCTGAAAGCAGTAATCTTTTCGACACCTCTATGTACACCGTTACGATCTAGTAAATGAGATGATGCTAACCTTGGTCCTAATTGGACTGCTGCGATAATTATTCTTTTTATTTTAATATTCAGAGAAACCTTCATGAATATGAAACGAACTCGAGTCAGAATGTTAAAAAAAACACATAAAAAAAGTACTTTATTTCGTACTGAATCCACCTCCAACCTACCTGTAGCGCCTCGCCTCGTCGCGGTTCGTCCGATCCAACACAAGCCTCCGTGATCTCTTTGTAGTACAACTGTTGCTCCACCGAAAGTTCATGTGTCGCCAACTGTTTCACATGCACCGTCTCCACATTTTTCAACTTGTGCAATTTACCGGTGGCCGGTTTTCCAGCCGCATCCTTAGTCATTCCCTGTTCAAGTTTCACAACAGGATTCACCGAGTCAATTGCCTGCGAGTCCTTCGACAAAGGCGGTGGATTCTCCGGCACGGTGGGCTGAATGCCGTCCACGGAAAGCCAATGAGCCCTCAGCGTAATATCGAGCGGTATTTTCGGCGGCGCCCCCTGAATAAGTTCGGCCAAATCAATTTCCTTCTCCTCAATAAAGTGCAATTCGCGTCCGCCGCCCGATGCAAACCGAAACGGAATACAATCGTTGGATGTGAATCCATACTGTGGCTCAATATTTCGTATTTTCACCGAGGAATCAATATCGCTAATGTTCAGTTTGGAACGTTTAGCATGATGCATGAATTTGGCCGCATCCTGGACGATTTTCTTCAGCTTGTACGACACGTCCTCGGCGAGTTCTTTGGCTGCATCGTCTGGCAACGAGCCAACGCCAATACTCTCGGCGATTACTTTTATCGATTCGGCCGACAGAGTGGTGCCGTAGAGCATGTCGGGATCGGCCATCCGGTTGACTATCAATTAAGAAAATCAAAAGACAGAAAAAAACACAAAACGAAAATCGCAACACATCCGGTCCGAACTGTCAAATGACCAGCGTCTGCGAAGTTGTCAAAGAAAAGTCATAACATTGTACTTGGCGGCGTTGCCAGAAGCATTAAATTGGATGAAGCAGTAGATGAAATGAACTACTCGCCGGGTGGTGGCGGCGAATTGAAATATGAAATTGCATAAATTTATTATATTTTTAAGATTATTTTCAGTTTTATCGATTCAAACTAACCTACATATTCCATGGAAAATGCGGGCTTCAGAAGTAGAATGGTCATTAAGTTATAATTCTTTCGAAAACTCATAAGTTATAATTCTTTCCGTTCGTCTGCGCAGTGTAATCTCACCCTTAATATATTTTGTTCTTGTCGTCAAAAAAAAAAATGCAGTTGGTCTGTAGATGAATTGATCTCGATCAATTCTCATCACGCTGTTGAGCGTCTCGGTTCATCGTTGGACTGGTCCTGAAAAGTTTGGAGTAGTTTCAGTGAGAACGCTGAATTCGTTCTGTGAAAGTGTTGTGAGTAATTACTGAAACGAGACAGGAAGCAGTATTACAGTTAACTACAATACATAATTTGTTTCTTGTAGGGCTGCATCAGTCGTCATCCAGATCTGTGGGTGTTGGTGGTAATTTGTTCATCGTCACTTTTGTTATGTCTCGTTTACAGTCCTTTAAAAACCATTTCATATAGTATTTGGCGGTGGTGGTTTCCCTCATCCTAAAGAACAATGTTTGCTCACAATACTCAATTTTTGCTCCTGGCCCTAGTTTTACGAGTTGCTAGCAGCTATCGGGGTAAGTGTTCTTCACACGCTCACGTTTTGCATGCATCGCCTGTTTAGAATTACACACCTAGTTCAGTACATTGGACACCATTGCTTCATGTGCTCAGTTTTGTTTGGTTGTAAACGTTCTAAATATAGACAAGCGTCGGAATGAACTTTCGCAGTTCTTTGGAAGCAGAAAAAAAAAATTATCTCCAATTACAATCGCTTCATGTACTGGAAAAGCTGCCGACTGTTAATCACGTACGCAGCTAGCACCCCTTGTTCCTAAGCAGCACAGATGTAGTTCAATTCGCATGTGGGTCATCATCATCAGCAACATCATCGGCAAAGATACAGCCTGTGATGATATGCGGGGGCTTTCTTCCGCTTTCTGTATCTCCACCGAATGTCGCAACTCGCGACATCAGTCGTTCAGATTGTTCTTAATAATTTTCAACTGATAAGAAGTTTATAGAACTCATCATCCACTTGACCAGTATGCTTAGACTCTTTCATTATACCCTAGTTTTAATTTTTTTTTAATAATTTTCAGTTGATGTGGTGGTCTACACAGTCGCAACCGAATCGAACGATGGCTACGAACGTTACATCCGATCTGCCAACTACTATGGAATCGACGTAAGTTTGATTTTCAAATTTCACATTTGCTTGTACGAGTATATTCACTATCATTACTGTTGCAAAAGTCGGAACTTAGATCGGCTCCATGCACCGCCCCGCGACCCAACTCAGATTCCCCAAATGCATGAAGAATAATGTCGCCAGATCGTGTGATTTGAGTCTCCACATCCCATCAACGATTGAAATGATAAAGATGCGTTTCTCACTCGAACGGGTCGGGGTGAGACGACCGGGTTTGTTTATATGTATCTATGTTCTATGATCTCCAGCCAGATATGTACATATATGTATGTATTTAGTTAATATGCAAATTAATTCGAAGGGAACAGGCGTTTATACTTTTGGAAGCTTAATTGGTTCGTCGAATGAAATAGAAAGTTCTTAGACTTTGGTTCATGTTAAGCAGTTCGATGGTCTACTACAGATTGCGGAGGAGTTGGGGAACCGGTTTTCTTTTATTTATTTGTTTATCGTAAGAAATGCATCTGCATCCATCGAGAACTGTTTACTTGATTAGGTTAGGGAAGTGAAGACGAGTGCTTTAATGTTCTAGGTCGATGATCACCGAAGAATTTGGGGAACTTGTTTTTGAATGTTGCTTATCAGCATTAAATGGATCAACATAAAGTTCATCGAACTATGTATAAAAAGTGAATTAAAAAATCGGAATTTATCGAATTCATTATTGTTTGGATTATCATGGTGGTGTTTTAGCTAGTTAATTCGGGCGTTTACTTTTATAGTTGAAAATAACCAAACCATCTAATTGCTTCGGAGTCCTCGAGGTGGAGGTTGTGATACATGAGCAAAATATGTACTACACTTGCGAGGAAAAATACTAAATCAAACCAAAAGCACGTATATTTGTATGCATATTTTGAAACGTACATTATGTATCCCTAAAAATCGTATACCATTAGAAAACTTGAAATCTTAGCTTCACATTAATACCATTTTTAACAATATTTGAAGATAGATTTTAAAAGAGTGGGGCTTGAAATCAAAAAGTAGTAAAAATGGGGATTTTAGAAAATGGAGTGTGATCAGGTTTTTGTTAAATAAAACAAAATTTAAAAAAAAATAAAATTATTTATTTATTAATATCCAACCATCTCTTCCTCTAATCACAGCTTATACTCGATTTTTAATTGAAATTATTAATTTTTTAATGGTATCTTGAGGAATTTCGCTCCATTCCTCTATTAATGCCTCCTTCAATTCGTCGATAGTCGAAGGCGCGGGATCTCTGTGTCGGACTCTTCTTTTGAGCTCGTCCCACAAGTGCTCAATGGGATTTAAGTCTGGACTGCGTGCAGGCTTAGTCGTCTCCTCACTGTCCACTCGCTTACAGCTACTCCGCGAACGTCCCTCAGATTCTGCTGCACGTCAACTCCCGTGAGGTGCCGATTTCGTAGCATATTTGTCACAATAAAACGATCGTCTCTTTCGGAAGTGCACCTAGAGCGGCCTGGTCGGGGTCTCTGATTGTAGCTACCTTCCCCCCGAAACACTCTTGACACAGTAGACTGACTCATTCCTAGCTGACGAGCGACTGTTCTCTGAGTAAGCCCTTTCCGAAAATAGGGCGATAACTTCAGCCGCCTGCTGAGGCGTGGTACTCATGAACTCATGAATGACAAAATTGTGACTTTTATTGCTTTAAACTTATTCAATCGACCTTCCAGATTCAACTGACCATTGAAAACCCTTTGCAGATACATTTATACGGTTAGTTTACCTTGTAATAACCCATTCAAAAATGTTCAATTTTCCGACTTTTTAGCTCCAGGTAGCGTTCATTCATAAAACACTCATTAAATGGTGATAAAAAAGATATCATTGCAAAGCTAAGATCTCAAACTTTCAAATGACATACGATTTGTAGGGATACATAACATACTTTTAAAAATATACATACAAATACACGTGCTTTCGGTTTGATTCAGTATTTTTGCTCGCAAGTGTAGTTCGATGGAAAACCACTGTAAGAGCTCGCGCCCATAGTAAACTTTTTAGTTCGCAGAAAAACTGAATAGTTTAGTCAGGAAAATAAAGTCGATAAAGATTTGGTACACGTCAACGTTGTATTCCCAGCACTTTTGCAGGACCAGCTTAACCGTAAAAAGCTGATCGGTTGTGGAGCGACCAGGTCTGAAACCGCCTTGATACTCGCCAATGATTCGTTCGGCGTACGGGTTAATTCCATTCTCCAGAATTTTCGTCAATATTTTGTAGGACGTACAGACTAGTAAAATGCCTGTGTAATTCTTACACCGCAATTTGTCTCCTTTTTTGTGAATGGGGCAGATGATTCTTTAGCGCCAATTGTCTGGGATCACCTCGTCCTCCCAGATGCGCAGAAGTAGTTGGTGTATGGCATTTAGTAGACTCGTTCCACCGGATTTTAGCAGCTCAACTGGAATCTCGTCAGTGCCCGGCGCTTTATTTGGTATGATCGCGAGCGAGATCAACTTCGTCAACTGTCGGAGGTTGTGTAGTGGGGCTATGATCAATAATAACGCCATCGATTTGGGCTTCTTGTGGGGACGTTAGATGATTAGATGACGCCCGCCTGTGAGTACCAATAGAACTAGCATGCTGCACTTACGAAAAGTACCTATGCTATCGAAACGTCCACAAGGCATAGAAATGCTAGAGGGATGTTGACGCACCCATGCTCCTGGAGGGGCCAAGGCAATTAACAGCATTAATGTTCAGCAACTGCTCGACAAAGTATTTCCGTTTCTTACGTCTAATTATTCTATTCGATATTTGCCGTAGCTCGTCATATTTTTCCTTTTTTTTGGCTCTAGTTGCACGTTGGATTGGATATATTGTCTGTAGGCTTCGTTCTTTGCGTCGAATGATTTTCTGCATTTTTCGTCAAACCAGCCATTTTGCGCTCGACGGGCTTTGTATCCCACAACCTTCCCTGCGATTTCCTTGATGTACCTTTAAGTTCTTCCCAGAACCCATGTACACCTGTGTTGTTGATGTCGTGTAGCACAGGTGATAGTTTTTCGAATGTATTAGTCTGCGCTTTAGCATCGTTCAAGAGTTTGCTACACCGATAGGTTGTCTTCACCAAGTGATGGTCTGAATCGCAGTTTGCTCATCGGACATCCAATACACTGAACCCCGACCTTTTGCAAATGAAAACGTGGTCAATTTGGTTGACGGTACGTGCGTCTGGAGATTTCCAAGTCTGCTTGTGAATGCGTCGATGCGGAAAGCGTATGGAGCTTACAATAAGATTCCTACTACAGGCGAAGTCGATTAATCGTGGACCGTTATCATTGCATTCCTCATGGAGGCTGTGTCCTCCAGCGGTTCCCCGATGCCAACTTTCGTTTCCAACTTTCACATTAAAATCTCACAGCAGTATTTTGACGTCGTTTGTTGGAAGTGAGTCGAACAGTGTCTCCAGGCGGGCATAAAATTCGTCTTTCACTGCATCTTTCTTAACTTCAGTCGGGGCGTGCACGTTGATGAGTCAGAAGTTGAAAAAACGAGCCTTCATGCGAATCGCACACAATCTTTCAATAATAGGTTTGAAGTCAATAACGTGCGGTTTGAGCTGCTTGCTCACTATGAATGCAACTCCAAACCCCTGGTGACCCGATGGTTTGCCGCTTTTGAAAATTGTGTGCGAATTCTCGTCGTTTATCTCGCTGCCAATCCAATTTGTTTCCTGGACTGCAGTGATGCGCAGTTTGTAATTCTCGACTTGTTGAAGGAGGGCCTTCACGGCCCCTGGTTTGTTCAGGGAGTGTACATTCCAGAATCCGAAAGAATAATCCGTTAAAAGTTTGCGTGGTCGTCGCTGTTGATCAGTCCAATCCGAGGCTTTTTTTTTTCAGGTTTCTTGACACGACGTAGTTTTTACAAGGAAGGGTTGTCGGTCCGTCGATAAACCCTATCCAGGGGTGGCGTCGGTGATAACTGCTTCAGTTGGTTCATACGTGCCAGAGTTCACACAACTATGTTGCATGACACCCTACTGACTCAGCCATTCAGGCTACAGCTATTCTTCCCTCCTGTTTCCATAACCCTGACTTGGGACAGGCTTCGGCGGAGCTAGTTAAACTTTTAATTTTCGGAAATTTGCTTTTTTTTCTTTAAGTTTGTTTTTATCAAGTTTTTTCTTCACAGGTTCAAACCCTTGGCATGGGCACTCAGTGGAAGGGCGGTGACATGAACGGACTGGGAGGTGGCCATAAAATCAATCTCCTGAAAAACGCAATTGAACCATTGAAAGATAGCGAAAATGCAATCATATTATTCACGGATAGGTATTTTTTTTTATCTTTTATTAAAAAAAAACTCATCCATTTATCTTACCAATTGATTTCCAGTTATGATGTCATATTCACAAGTGGTCTAGAATCAATTATTGCAAAATTCCAGGAAATCGGAGCCAAAGTGCTATTTGGCGCTGAACACTATTGTTGGCCCGATAAATCGCTCGAGAAACTGTACCCGACGACAATTGCCAAAGGGGCACGTTTCCTCAATTCAGGACTTTTTATGGGTGGGAACTGTTAACTTTCCATGATTGGTTTTTAACCTTAATTCGCATTATTTTTATTTACTAGGATACGCTCCGCAGATCTATGACCTGCTAAGTGAACCTGTTAAAGATTCCGATGATGATCAACTCTACTATACTAAAATATTTTTGAATGAAAAGTTGCGCAAAAAGCTCGGCATTCAGCTGGACTCTAAATCGGAAATTTTCCAGAATTTGAATGGAGCCGGAGGTAAACGTTTTGTAATTTCTTTTCTTTATGCTGATTACTTAAGTTTTTTTTTTCAATTTCCAGCCGACGTTAAGCTCGATCTTGATTCCACATCGGGTCGTGGTATTTTGAAAAATATCAATTTCCTTACGCAACCGAGCGTGATTCACGGAAACGGCCCAAGCAAGTACTACTTGAATGCATACGCCAATTATTTGGCCGGTGCGTTTGACAACAATGATTGTCCGCTTTGTCATGAGAACAATATTGAAATAAAAGTTTGTAAAAAATTTGAATTTTCGATTATGGACGTGGTTGATGTTTTTTAATATCATAGGAAGACGCATATCCCGTTCTAACACTCGGTATATTTGTGGAAAAACCGATGCCATTTTTTGAGGAATTCCTCGACGGAATTTTAGCACTTAATTATCCAAAGACTAGTATTAATCTATTTGTTCATTGTAATGTAAGTTGAATTTGGTGTTTATTGTTTTTCCTATGATATTTCGGAAATGCAGGAGGCTATTCGTATTTTTCTGTTTAGGTGCCATATCACGACAAACTAGTCAATAAATACGTATTGGATTTCGGAGCTGAATATAAGAACGTTAAACTAATTTCATCTTCGGATAATGTGAACGAAAGGGATGCTCGCAAATTGGCAGTGTAAGAGATTTGCACTTAATTCGATTATCACCCAATTTCACGACCACATTTTGTTTGTTTCGTTTTAACAGACAACAAGCCGAACAAAAAGAGAGCGACTATCTGTTCTGCATTGATGCCGAAGCACATATTGATGAGCCGAATTTGTTGGTGGATCTCATTAAAATGAATCGGTATGCCACTTGACGCCATTAAGCTGATGACAGCGAATCAAATTTGCCAATTTTCGTTTCTAGGTCATTCATTGCCCCAATTTTGGTGCGTGCCGATCTTCTCTGGAGCAATTTCTGGGCGGCGCTCAATGAAAATGGCTACTATGCTCGTTCGCACGACTATTTGGAGATTGTCAAAGGCAACCTGAAGTAAGTACTCGCAACGGTATTTACATTTACAAAGTTTTTATTTATAAGCAAGTATTAAAAGACAGCAAAAAAAATCGTGTAAGTGCTAATCGAATGCAATGGAGAAATCCGTTTTGAAACTTCTCCGATCGATCGAGTACATATTATCGGCCGTACATTCATAGACGCCTGCATCCATTTGCGTCGCAGGATCAATTTCAATTTTCGATTTGATCTTGTCATCTCCAATCAGCCATTCATGAACCTAAATTGAATTAAACGGATTGTGAAAGCAGAATTGAAATTTGCAGTAATTCATGTGCTTACATGCATATAGATGTGTTGAAAAATTTCCGTTCCGTCCTTATACCATGTTATGTGCGGTCGTGGATTGCCTTTCGCGACACATAAGAAGGCGATTTTATGACCCAGAACGTACTCAAGATCGAAATGGGATGCTTGCAGGATTTTTGCACCCTGTGGTGGAAATGGGAGTATAATTTTGTTAGTAACGGAAATGGTAGACAATGGATGGATTGTTGCGTACATACGTTGTGATTGTTGTAATATTGATCGGATTCCGGATCGCGGTATTTTCCTGTGATGGGCAGACCTATTTGCACCTGAAGCACACAATTAATTTAAGCAATGGAGAGTACGATTTATTTCCGTTGGAAAATACTGGCCACTTACTCTCGATTTGGTCCGTCCTCGGGTGCGGCCTCTTCGAGCCGCACACGTACTAATCAAAATTAGCACTCCAAACAAGATTACAATTAACTTATTCATTATTTATTATCCTAGTGAGAATTTTTTTTTGTTTCTGTCCAATAGCCAAACTTAAAAACTTTCACAATCAAAGATCGCACTACCGCTCACAACGTTGTATCGTTCCGATTTGAATTTACTCGACGACTAATCGCAGGGGTTAACGTTTACACCCTGCACTGTTTGTTTTGTTGTTGGTGGTGGTGTGTGCGGTTGGTTCAAATCAAGTCAAGTCGGATGTATGAATTCACGAAACGAACTAACTATACGACACATTTAGAATAAATATCACTACGAAAATTGCCCATTCCCTTGCATGCATATCGGTCCATCCGTCTAGCGAAATAGCAACAACGACCGCTTGGCAAATTAAGTAATTGAGCCAATTGTTTTTTCTACTCTGCAGATTATTATTATTTGAAATATTATCAGATTACATTACACATAGAGGAGAAATGATAATGTATTATGTAGATTATTATATGAGGGGGACGACGACGTCGATGATGAAAGAATGCTTGCCGCCTAGACTTGGAAACTTATCAATAATTTAGCATAACATAATCAGTGCGAAAACCTCTCCTATCGATTGCATATTGATTGTCCGCTTGACATTCGTAATATCCTGTTGGATTGATTAAAAGTTAATAATCCATCCCCTTTGGATTTTATCCTAGTTTAAAAGCCTACCTGCGTCCATTTGCGTCGTTGGATCTATCTCCATTTTAGATTTGATGACATTAGCGCCAATTGTCGACTCGTGTACCTTAAAATAGATCAATCATTTTAGTGGACACCTATGTAATGCATTCATTGAACATACCTGAAAGAATCGATGCTGATACAACTCAACTCCGTCTTTGAACCACGTTATAATTGGCCGCGGATCGCCTGTAAGAGGATAAAAGTCTATTATGGGCACACTGTTTGAATGTAATTCGCGCGTTACCTTCCGCCATGCAGAAGAACGTAATCTTCCGCCCGAGCATATAATCTAATTCGAAATGTGACGATTTGATTATTTTCGCACCCTGAAAGTAAAACTTTCTAAAATCGTACCAACAGACAACAAATACAATCTTATTCATATCCTACATGCTCGTGATCGTAGTAATTGGCCGCGTCTGGAGTTCGATGCTGAATAACGGTTGGCTTTTTTCCCGTGTAGTTTCGAATCATTGCCCGTCCAATGCTCCGTCCTGAAAAACAAACAAACAAAACAGAATACAGTGCGTTATGATTTATGCGTTTAACCCATATTAGAATATGTATTTACTTTGTCCCAGAACGGATGCTATGACGATGACTATTACGAATATCGTAAACCAAGTAAATTTCATTCTAATCAGTCTGGAAATTACTATCACAAAAGCAATGTCTCGCCTGGGTTTTCTTTTGCGTGATGCAAAAATCGTTATAGGTCAAAACAAAAATGCAATCCCGTTTGCCGTTTGTCCACCTCAAGTCTGCCTTTTAAATCTTGTAAAGTGCCTCTTATCGACCTGATTTGCTTCAATCGTGAGTCTGAACTAAACGCCAAGACTTTTTGAATGTGTCTTCTAATGTTTGCCATTGTCCCATCTTAAATGGCAATTTTCTCACTCATACAATTGAATTAATTTATTTGTGCGATATTTCATGCTGCGTGTGCTCTTGACGAAAGATACAATTTTTACGAGAGTGTTTACTACGCTCTGGGGTGGCGAAATATACCTATATATTTATATTTTTTTATTTATATGTTCTTTAATTGTGTATATTTATTTTGTGTTGATTTTCGGTTAAAGTCAAGTAGGGTCGGAAGGGTTTTTCATGATTTTCGCCAGTGGATACAGATTTAATCATTGAGAATAGTCCTCTTCGTCCAAATCTTTCACTTGGCCTAAGTTCTATATTAATTCGCTGGTGTTTCGCACGGCGTGTTCGCTGTAGTAATTCCCCATTTCTCCGATCTTCCTGGTAAGTCACTTAGCGAGTTTGTACGTAGGAGATAATAGCAGACATAAACTCGCCTACGTACAAAATCGCTAAATGGCTTATCAGGAAGATCGGAGAAATGGGGAATTACTACAGCGAAACATGGGGAAATACTCGTCCGATCGGGCTGGTTCAAACTGCAAGGTAATTATGGGCCGCTGATTCCGAATCTGAAGTAAAAAAAAAACAAAATGGTGGTTGTCCACCTCAGAATGGCCACCCTGTTTTTGTGGGGAAATACTCGTCCAATCGGGCTGGATACCAATCTTTGCACCACTTCCCACGGCGTTTTCTCCTCTTTCTTTCTTCTTCTTCTAGCAACAAACTTGCAATTACACAACAAACTGCGGTTCTCTTTTTTCTATTGTCCATTGTTAAACACCCACGTACGATGTGCACACTTCCTCAAAACTGATAGAACTGAACAAAATATCGGAACTAATTTAGCGAAAATCGAATGTAGCCTACACACCTTCACCCTCAGTTCAGATAACTGCGCAGATTTTCACAGATATTTAGCACAGATATCTACGCAGTTAAACTGAAGGTCTGTAGTCCCCTTAAAATCCCTCAATTGCAATTGCTTGTCGATCATATTGTCAACGTCTTAAGCTCAGCATTTGACGCTCGCATTCGGGCTGGAAGGTACACTAATTACCTATACACACTGAAAATGAAGTCATTACTGTTTATGCCTTCTAAACTTCACGCATTTTGATTTTCATGGTCGCTTGAAGCTTGCCGTCCAAGACGTAAAGTCTATTATCCTTCAATGCTGTGAAGATGGTGGAGGGTATTTTACAATAATATGGGCAGCTATGGCTCAATAGACCTCTCCGTGGTCGCAGTGCCCACCGGATGGATAAAGAAGCCGCAATTTATAAATGATGGTAATAATGATTTGTTTAACTATTATCAACTTAAGGTCCGTTGACATGACAGTGGTGGCCGGTAGCCTTGAGGCGTCAGTCTGATGCCCCATGATACCGGTCAGCTACGGGTAAGAATCTCGTCTACGTCATGACTATTTGTTTTCGCACGGAATTAAGGGCATTTCGCAAATGCAAAATCTCCCTCAAAATTTTGTTTTGTTTTGGGGGAAAGGAAAAGTCTACATGACAAAGCTACGCGGACTCCCCTTCGTGTCCAGGCGAAATTATTTCATATAGCCCCATTTTGAAGGTATTGTTCATGGCCCCAATTTAAAATCACACCAAAAAAATTTTCCCAAAAAAAAAAATACAACTGTCAACAAATTTAAGGAAATATTTCACATAAATGAAGACTGGGGCTCTTCATGTATGTGAACTATTTCACCACAATCGTTTGTGATAAATTCCCCCAAAATTGTACTTCCTGATATGCATTGCAAAATGGTGGTGTGGGGACTAGAACTTTTGGTAGAAAAGCCCAGCTTGTTCCCCTCAGTAGCCCGCCAAGGAATCAGCGGTAAGCCATCCTAGCGTTTTTGCATCAAAGATATTAGTCCGTTGTGATACTACGAGGACCCTTACCCTTATTGACAGTTAAAACCATCCAGAGCCAACAATAAAACGTTGGAATTTCACAACATCTGTGCTTTCGAGCTCTTCCAACTCAGTGAAGAAATATGATCCAAGCATCGAAGTTTACATCGAAGTTCGGCAGGGGTGCATCCCCTCACCGATCCTATTCCTCATTGTGATCGGCGATGTATTGCATGCATCCCTATCCGGACTAGACAGAGGAATCCAATGGCCTTTGACATTTTATCTACAACATCTTGACTACGCTGACGACATATGCCTACTCTTCCACAAAATCATGGATCTGTCCGCAATGGCGTTAGATCTCGAGAGGGAGGAAAGCAAGGTTGGGCTAAAGGTTAATACCAACAAGACCAAGGTTCTTAGCCCTCCATTGCGAAAAAGAAATCCGACACCTATTGCCATCAATATTAATGGGCAGCCTGTGGAGAGGGTGGACAACTTCGTTTACCTGGGTAGCATTGTTGCCGAAAATGGTGGTACGGAGCAGGACATTGCTCGTCGTATCAACCAAGCTAAATGCGCCTACGGCATGCTGTCCAAAATCTGGCAAAGCAATTATCTCAGCATCAAGACCAAGCTGGGCCTGTTTCGCTCCCTGATACTGTCTGTGCTTTTGTATGGGAGCAGTACATAGAAAGTTTCCGTAAGTGTTACCAGAAAGCTGCAAGTTTTCGTCAACTCATGTCTTCGTCGAATTTGAAGAATTTTCTGGCGCGAAACAATATCAAATGAAGAGCTAAGTCGGCGTACGAGTCAGATGTCAATCGATGAATTGATACGCAGGCGAAAATGGCATGGATAGGTCACACATTTCGGAAGAATGATAAATGCATTGCTTTGCATGTCATGAAATGGCACCCCATTTCCAACCAAGGCCGACCAAGAGGGGGTCCTAGAATCACATGGCATCGATCTGTGGCAAAGGAGTGTAGGGTGCTGGGTAAATCTTTTGGGGAGTTGCGCCCCATTGCCCAGAACAGAGTACGATAGCGCGCAGGAGTAGTTGACGCGCTGTGCCTCACTAGAGGTTAAGGCAAAGTAGTCTAAACGAAATACACGAAATCATTGTGCAATTGTCTATTTATGTGTATCTTCCTATTATATGTATATTTAGTTTTTCTTTGAAAACGAGGATTTTTGGTCATTCGTCGATTAACCGGAAAATTCAGATATCCGGAATGGTGCCAGTCCCAATTGTTCCGGATCATCGGCGCTCTACTGTATTCACATTCTTTGATGAGGAAAACTCTGAAGAATGATCTTTGCTAATGGATTCAAGTTCATCGTCGTACCTTCAAGGACAGTATCGAGAACTACCGATGTCTAGATAATAGGCGCGTTTTTTTTAACAGGTTAACAAGGTTATTGCAAGAATCCTACTCCGTTAAGTAGTCTGTGTTTTGAAATGCAACCATATTTGAGTATTATAATTAAAAAAAAACAGTAGGTATTTCTATTGGCAAAACTCAGAAACGGCGCCAGGGAAAATCATAACTCCTTCATAATTCCAAAAAAAGTTTAAAAACTGAGCAAAAATACAAAAAAAAAATATTATTTTCGGAAAAAGGCTTGCCTACTAAACTTTTTTGTTAGAAAACCTCGGGTTTGTTTTCAGTGCTCCAAAAATATCTTCAGAACGCCCTTTATCAAACCCATGCTCCTGCACAACTCATATATTCACAAGTCACACCAATAATTGAATTCTGTCTTATTTCAGGGGTATGTGGAATGTTCCCTACGTTGGCAATTGCTACTTGATCAAGAAACAAGTTTTCAAAAAGCTGAAATTCGATCACGCCTCATTGGATCCCGACATGGCCATATGTGATCATTTACGGAAGGAGGTAAGTTGCCAAAATTTCTTGCTTGATCATTTTTAAGGCATTGCTTGATCATATACTTTCGGCGTACAATTTCAGGGCGTTTTCATGTACGTCTTTAATACAAAAACCTACGGTCATCTGGTGAATGACGAAAATTTCAACATTAAAAACACTAGACCCGAGATGTATACGATGCTTACGAATCCACGCGATTGGGAACAACGTTACATTCATCCCGACTATGTAGAACAATTCAAACCCAACTTTACGCATAAGCAGGTAAAAAATTATTTGATCAGTCGAAGGCTGAATTGTGGAAGGAAAATATGTAGAACGCTTATTTCAAAAACACTGTTCCCTATTTTTAGCCTTGCACTGATGTTTACTGGATCCCGATTGTAACCGAGACATTCTGTAAGGATCTAATTGCCATAATGGAGGCATATGGAAGATGGTCCGATGGATCAACTCAAGTAAGTTGTTTTACCAATTTACCACCCGATTTCAAAAATCGGTTAATTTTTTTGATTCTAGGACAAACGATTGGATGGTGGCTATGAAGCGGTACCAACTAGAGATATTCATATGAATCAAGTGGGATTGGAAGAAGTCTGGCTTAAATTCCTGCAACTATACGTTCGCCCACTGCAAGAACTAATTTTTGTCGGTTATTATCATAATGTAAGTAGTCATTTAATGTACAAACCAAGAGAATGTATCACAAATTGATCCTCGTTTCCTTGCACAGCCTCCACGTGCCATCATGAATTTCGTAGTACGATACAAACCCGACGAACAACCGTCTCTACGTCCACACCATGACTCTTCCACCTATACAGTAAATATTGCTTTGAATCGGAAGGGTGTTGACTTTGTAGGTGGTGGTTGCCGATTTATCCGATACAATTGTTCAATTAAGGCAACAGAAATGGGATGGATGCTTTTGCACCCGGGCCGATTGACACATTTCCATGAAGGTTTGGAAACAACGAAAGGTGTCAGATATATCATGGTATCGTTTGTGGATCCGTAAATTTAGTCATTGTACTTGCAAATAAAGTGTAGTTTTTATATATAAATATGTTTTTGTCTTATGTGGCATTAAATCTCTAAGAGTCTGCACTAAATACATCAGACTATCATGAAGCGTTGCTCAAAACAACGAATCCAGACTGGATCTACATGTACCAGGGTTGTGCGCAGGATTTCGTTGTCTCACAAAAACAAAATGAAATAAATTTTATGATCTCGCGCTTTCGCCAAAATATTAGCTGGGAACTTTACTTTTCTAGCGCAATTGTATTCCCACACTCTCTCTCTCTCTCTCTCAATTGCCCTAACTCCTTGTGGGGCATAGCGCGTCAACTGTTCCATGTGGCCCACTTGACGTTTCGTTGGCATAAACTGGTTTTCGGAGAATGCACATCCATTCCCACACGGTATACAAACACATTTTTTTTTTAATCAATCTCGTAGGTTCAAAGTGGATTGCCGCTTTAGACAATGCATTTTAAATGTATGCAGCTCGTACTGCCTAAATCCAGAATCAACTTGAGGTTCGACCCAGTGTGAATTTTCGCTGTAGGCAGCATGAACGTACCGAGAATATATCGCAAAAAGGGCCCCCTTACATTTACCCAAGGCAATTAGATTTTTTATATAGAAATGTCGGTACCATAAAAGTGAAATATGGGGTTTGGTTTGGACTTGTTAGGAGGTAAACATACTAAAAGTCCCCGGACCGGCTATTAACCCAGGACTAGCCTCTGTAAGGACAAAGATAGAAATATCATCAGCGACACCGATGGCATTAACAAACGATGGGCTTCTTATTTTGAGGAGCTTCTGAACCTGCCATCTAACATCCCCACACGGGAAGCTCTCGACGATATTATTGATATAGGCCCACATACAACCCCCGATAGAGTAGAGGAAGTTGATCTCGCGTTGCGGTCACTAAAACGAAATAAAGCGCCGGGCACTGACGAGATTACAGCTGAACTGCTAAAATTTGGTGGAACGAGTCTAGTTAATGCCATACATCAATTACTCCTGCGAGTATGGGAGGACGAGGTGATCCCAGATGATTGGCGCAGAAGCATCATCTGCCCAATTCACAAAAAGGGAGATAAACTGCGGTGTGAGAATTACAGGGGCATATCACTCGTCTGCACGTCCTATAAAATTTCGACGGAAATTCTGGAAAATAGAATATCATTGGCGAATAACAAGGCGGTTTCAGACCTGGTCGCACCACAACCGATCAGCTCTTTACGGTCAAACTGATACTCCTGAAGTGTTGGGAATACAACGTAGACGTATACCAAATCTTTGTCGACTTCAAGCAGGCATACGACAGTATCGATCGTGGAGTACTGTGCAACATCATGCTGCAATTTGGTATACTGGCAAAATTAGTGCGATTGACAAAGATGACGATGACCAACTCTGTCTCACAGGTCAGGATCCATAATAGACTTACTGACCTATTTGAAACACGCACTGGTCTGAAACAGGGCGATGGACTGACACCGACGCTCTTTAACCTAGCACTGGAATACGCTTTTCGGGCTATAAATATGGACAACAGCAAAACGCTACTCATCAAGTCGACACAATTAGCAGCGTACGCCGACGACATCAACATCATGTCCCGAAGATTGGCCGACGCAGAAGAACTTCTGCATACGCTCGATATCGCTGCAAAAGAAGTTGGACTACGTATCAACGAGGGTAAAACTAAAATAATGATGCAATCGACGACGATGGAGGACCTCAACATCGAGTTCGTGAACGACTTCATATACCTAGGTTGCAACTTGTCAAGGGACGCCAACAAAACTGACGAAATCAAGCGACGGATACAGTTAGCTAATAAGACTTTTTTCTCGGTTCTCCCCATAATGAAATCGAAGCATGTGCACAGAAACACGAAGCTCCGCGTGTACAAAACCATCATACGACCACTGCTATGGCTGCGAAACATGGACCCTAACTCGAGCCTCCGGAAAAATGCTAGACACATTCGAACGCATGGTTCTGCGGCGAATTTTCGGTTTGCGTTCGAGATGGACGGAACATCCGGTACAACAATGAGTTGCATAAACTGTACGATGAGCTGGAAGTTCCGAAAATCGTCAAATTACAAGGACTTCAATGGAAAGGGCATGTACAACGAATGGACGATAATCGCATGCCAAAGAGAGTAATGAACGGACGACGAGACGACGGAGCGAGACTTCGAGGACGACCGAGATCTCGTTGGGAGAGTTCAGTAAATGCGGCCGGCGCGCAACTACTGGGCTTCCAAAATTGAAGGACGCGGTCACGTGATCGAGATAATTGGAGGACAACGATCCAGGCGGCCAAGGCCCGACGTCGGACTGTCGCGCCACGATGATGATAATACACAAGCGTCAAAAAATATTAAACTGTAACCACATCAAGGAATTTGTATTAATTTCTGTATGAGTACACGCTAGTACTCAGGTACACGCTGTGAATCGAAACCAACGCCTTATTATGGGGAAATTTCTTATCAAAAAGTCATTTTGTTACTGAAACTTTTTTAATAATTTACGGAAATTTCCAGGTGAAGGGAAGGCTTACCATCATCTGGCAAGGGTTAAGTTGACACCAGACAACAGTCAAATTGACTGATGTGTTCACAGATAGGTTAGAGTTCAAGGATCTAAGTCATTACAATCATGAAATTCTGAATTCCTTATGCGTCTGATTGGAGTCGACCGAAAGCCAGTGTCATCCTATGCAAAATTATCAAGAACACACAATTGCTTGTCAGATTTAACCACCAGCGACTTAGCGGCAATAGCTGCTCTCTCTCAATTGCCTTAATCCCTTGTGGGGCAAAGCGCGTCAACTGTTCCATGTGGCCCAGTTGACGTTTCGACGGCATAAACTGGTTTCGGAAAATGCAGTTACCAGCATGCACCTCCTGCACATCCATGGCCACGAACGTCGTCGTGGACGGGATTCGAACCCGAAACGCCGGTAGTCAAACATGAGACTGATGCCTCACACTGCGCTACCGGTCGCCCCCAGTAGTAGCTGCTAGATACGCGGAAATAACGAACCTGGATTGGTAATCGCATTTGTCTGCCTCCTTTTGGATACTGACACCCCGTCGTCTACCCATCATGTACATTCTCCAGTACATCTGGTAATCGTCCATGCCATCTCTATACGCCTCTTTTTTCATTGCCAGATTCAGGTAATCCTTTAGAAACATAGAAACGAAACACCACAAACAAATTTGCTTACTATAATATTCTTATTAAGCTGCTTTTATTATTTTATAGTATTTTGCGAACTGTTTTACATATTTTTAATATTCCAAGGGTTATTGAAACAGAAAGATGTTAAAAGAATTATTGAAAAACAAATTGCAATTATATCACAGTGTATTAAAAACCTATACCATATATCGATCTTCTTGATGAATTTATAAGGTTTCTGTTCTTCTTCCTTTTTAATGTGTATTCTCGTCATAGTAGATTTAAATGTTATTTTGGAAAAATAGAATTTCTATTGTTCGATGTAAATTCCGAGATATCAACATTGTGCCTAATGTAAATCGAAGCTAACAAAAGGTTACATCGCACTTTATATTTTTTTTCTCTTAAACCGGCATGAAACGAACAATTAACAATACATTTATTCAACATTGCATTAAGCAAAGCGCACATCTAGTCGTCAACCGATTGCTATTCTGGCTAACAGCACAAGAGCTATCATGGCAATAAAGATATCTTGAAACATACACCGTACAATTTGTTTTATTGACTGATGTTGTTGACCTGTGTTAAGTTTGAAATTTCCTTGTTTTTTTTTTGTTCTTAATGTAATGCTTCTCATCGTTAAGAATTAAAAGAGGCAGTTTGTTTACACGATTAATGTACACGACGAACGTTATTTGATAAATTGTACACACTGTAGACAGATTGTCTGGGACGTAGTCAATTGTTCTTTTGTTTTTTTTTATCTTTATTTGGTTACTCTAATTACTCCCTTCTTATAGAATAAGTGTTTACACTTTTTAATACTTCAATAATTGATTGAATTGTTGGTTTATTCTTTGTTGTTTTTTGTTAAAAGTACAAAAATGTATCTAATTTATAACTGGTTTACACTAAGATGGATCCACTAAGGCATAGAACATACGCTTTTCGTTACTTATATGTTTTATATTTTGAAAAAAGATTTTACTCTGAATTTGGTTGTTACTGTTACGTAAATCATTATTAGTGAATTTTATATTGGCTATTGTGTCAGCAAAGAGGAGAGAAAAGTAAATAGATGTTCCAATTGAGTTATTGTTGCATATAAAATGGAAAAGAACATTTGTTAACTTTGTATATGAGTATTATAATGCGTTATCGCTATTCAATTCAAAACTGCTCACTCGTCCACGCGCCCCTCTTAAGCAATTACGATTAGCATATGGAAATATATTCGTATCATATTCAATCAATAGTACACATAAATGTTTATACGTCTAGCGGCATTGGAAAGGAGTTTGGCCATTTTAATTGCATGCATGTGAGAAATGCACTTACAAACGTGTATACAATGGAAAGATAATTTAATTTGACATACTATATGTTGTACATAATTTATTTGCTCGTATAGTACATAATTTAAAAAACGTTATAAATGCCACCTTTAAGGAAAAAACATCTTCCACTAAATGATTCGAAAGCTCGTTAGATTTAGAGTAATTCAATTGAAATAGTTCGACAGTTGAGCAAAATGAACAATAGTCATCAACGTCACACATGCGTATGCAAGTTATCTAAATGATTAAATACACTTTACTCAAACCTTTTTTTAAATGCTTTTATACGAGATGAGATATTTTTATTGTTTCTTTTTTTTTCTCTCTATAGGTTTTAGTTTTGGTTTTTGTTTCATTTGTTCTCTTTAAATTCACGTAAATATACATACATATTTGCATTGTGCAATACCCTTAGTATATTATTTTAAAACTTATTTGCAAAAAAAATACAAAAGTATAAATCTATTGTTGTTTATGCGAAAAACAAAACAACACAGGATATTCATATACATACGTAATCTAATTTTAATGGAACATACTGTTTCCAAATCTATCTTTGGAGGAGGAAGTTCAATCTAAATTGATAATTACTTTAATAACTTTGTATAAGGAAACTATTTATCAGATAGACAGATTAATAATTAATAATTTGTTCGAGATTGTTTGCATTTGTATTTCCGCAATACCCACGCATTTGGCATAATGACATCAATCACGTGTGGTTGAAATCAGTAACACTCGGTACGTCTTGATGTGATGTTATGTGTAGATTTGAAATAATATTAGTATACTCAAAATTGTACAAATGAAGCATATAAGAACGGGCAAGATCACAATAAACCGAAATGATCTGGGGGGAAAAAGTGATAAAGAAGAAAAAGTTGATTAGAAATACTGAAATAGATTTGTAAAGCTGAGTGCAAAATATCAACATAACTCCCATCACCCCATCTTATCGCTCAGTTCCAATGCTTATGTGTGCTTAAAATGATTCAATGATACCCCAAGAAGAAAAAAAAACCTTTTTTTTCTACGAATTTTCTGTAATGGACTGATGAAAGGCATCTCGTTGCGTTGCTTCTGGCTGAAAACGTCTATCCATGATTTGAGGCTTGCACATTAGCTAGCGACACATCATATTCAATAAGAACTTCACATCCGTCATCGCAAGTCGGGATCAGCGGATGGAAGGCGGGTTTCCAATTGCTGACTCTATCGGCATATATACGGACGGATCCAAAACAGACGGAGGGGTAGGAGCGAGCGTCTATTGCGACAAATTAAATCTAAGCCTGACTTCTCGTCTACCAGATCAATCACTGTAGTGTTTTGCAGGCGGAGATCACGGCGATTTCCGTAGCTCTAATCTTTTTAGGACGACATGTCATAACTGGTAGAGACATTATCATCTGTACAGACAACCAGGCTGCAATCAGATTGCTAGAATCAGTCTTGGTAACATCTAAACAGTGAATAATTGTCGATCAGCCCTCTCTGAATTGGGGAGCTATTTTTACATTGTCCTGAGCTGGGTCCCTGGCCACAGTGGCTTGGAAGGTAACTGTCAGGCTGATGAGCTTGCTAGACTGGGTTGTTTGAATGGGGAGCTCCAACAATATGGTGATATCTATCCGCCCATTGCTTCTTGCAAACTGATTGTCAAATCTGAGGCAAACAACAAAGCCAATGCAAGATGGTTTGATGGCAATACCTGCCGTACAACTCGATCGCTGTGGCCCATACTGGACGTTACCCGATCTGAAAATCTATTGTCGCTAAACAGATGGCATATTAGCTCGGTGTTGGATGTTATCACTGGGCATTGTCTCATTGGGGAACATTCCAAGAGACTTCGGCTTCCCTACAATGACTTTTGCAGGAGCTGTGGGGATGTGAACGAAGAAGAAAGTAGCTTCCACCTTCTCTGCTCCTGTCCGGCTTTGGCAGGTAGAAGGAGGTTGTTACTTGGATCCTACTTCTTCACTGACTTCGGACTTGGAAGAGCTAGAAAGCGCGGATGTTGGAAAACTCCAGAGTTTTTTTGTTGGCTCTGGATGGTTCTAACTATCAAAAATGTTGAGAGAGGATGTATGTTAGTGGTATCAGTGGTATATGTGAGCTGTGATTTGTCATAGCAGCCCATCTACCTACCTACCTACCTAGCGACACTTTTCGTTGTCATATTTGTTAAAGCTTGGTTTATCATTTTATTTGTCGTAATAACATAGCCTATCTATATTGGTCAAATATGCGAACCACTGTGCGTCGCCCGGTCATACAGTGCGGTGAAGCGTATCAGTTTCCGGAGAACAAAATTTCGACACATAGAACAATCTTTCGGAAGAGTTCAATTGCATGAACCTCAACTGAGAAATATCCTTTTAAAGGCTAGTACACTTTCGTCAGAGGGGAATAAAATTGCGGCTTCGATTGGGGCCTCGCATAAAGCTCTAGGTGTTAGTGGCGTGGGAGTTGCAGGGCAGTTAAAGATGTGGTAGACATCATGACGGGTACCATTACACGCATTTGGAACATCGCCATCAATCCGGGACAGGTACGAGTTTAGCCGAAAGCACCAACCAGAACGGAATTGCGCCAGTGTGGTTCTTGTTGGTCTGGACAAATTATCCTCACTAGGTGAGAGGGTTGGTGGTCGTCCTGGGAGTACTGGGTTCTTCTTTAGTTCCGCAATCGATCTTTGAACATCCTCTATGCGTAAAGAAGCAATGGCTGCCTTGTAGGTTGCGTCGTTAAATGGATTCCTTTTGTATCTTTGGACTTCTCGTTCGAGGTCCCTCAGGCCATGATTGATGTTACTACTACTACTCAATTGCCCTAACCCCTAATGGGGTATAGCGCGTCAACTGTTCCATGTGGCCCAGTTGACGTTTCGTTGGCATAAATTGGTTTCAGAGAATGCAGTTGCCAGCATGCACCTCCTGCACATCCATGGCCACGAACGTTGTCGTGGACGGGATTCGAACCCGAAACGCCGGTAGTCAAACATGAGACTGATGCCTCAACACACTGCGCTACCGGTCGCCCCCATAAGATTACTGCTAGGGAAATCATGACGGTAGCAGCCCCAAAGATACTACTTGGCGAGGAAATATTATAGTTATGGTGTTTAATGGGCATCATGTTGGTCTCTTGGTGGAGGTGGCTGTCAATGTGCGGAGGGCAGCATTTTGACATGACTGGATACTTCTCCAGTGTGTTTCGCTCAGGTTTTGGGTCCACATGGGTGCCGCATAGTTAGCCACCGATTTTCCAATGGCTTTGTAAGTAACCAGTAGGATTTCCTTGTCTTTTCTCCCCAAGTACTACCGGCAAGCGCCTTGGGAACATTGTTACGAGTTCTCATGGTGTTGGATGCTGAAATCAATAAGTTTTTATTGATCAGCTCGCACATATGGGGGATGTCATTACCAGGTAGCAAGAATTGAACAGTCGTCTGCTAAGAGATAATCTGAAGTCCTACAGGCGGAGTTGGGAGTCTAAACAGGTATATGTTGAAAAGGGTTGGAGATAGCACACCTCCTTGAGGGACACTATGTTTAACTCTCCTGAATTTGGATTTCTTGTCCCTGAATTCCGTGTAGGACTGTCTACCAGCCATGTAGTTAGCAATCCATTTCGTGGTTTGAGTGGGGAGCGATGTATTACAGATGTCAGACATAAGAGCCGAGTGGCTGACAGAGTTTTTGCCAGGTCAAAAGCCACCAGAAACGTTCTGTGACACGGACGAGATTGATTTAAGCCTCTATGGATCTGTGATGTTATAGTATCTAAAGCTGTCGTCGTGCTGTGCATGCTCCTGAAGCCATGTTGATGGTTGGCTAGTCGAGCATGGATCGTTAGCAATGGTAGGAGTAGCGCTTCGAGCGTCTTGACTTTGACTTTTCTCTGGTTTTAATAAGGAGATCATCCTTTCTTCCTTGGTCATAGAAATGACATCTGTTCCGGTTGCTTTGGAATTCTTCCTTTTTTGATGGCTACAATAACTTCATCTGGAGTAAATTGAGGCGATTGGTCAACAGCTAAGTTTCGGATCCTGTTGCGTATCATGCGTTTGTGTTTGTCGGGAGATGGACGTTCGATAAACTGTCTGTTAAAGTGATGAGCGCATTGGGTGGGATCGCTAACAGTTTTATTGCCAAATTCGATGGCAACATACCATTTTTTGTGGATTGGTTAGGGCTTAGTGACTCCAGAACAATAAACTGCACTTCTGTTTGGTTTTTAGAAGCGCTCGGACCGATTTCATACTGTGTACTCGCAGTCACAGCGTAAATTTCACTTAATTTGGAATTCCGTCTGTCCAAAACCTTCGTCATTTTGGACGATTGTCTAAGGATATCTACAATAAGAACCGCGCACAGACAGAATCGATGGACTTTTAATTTTTCTTTGGTTGCCCTCAAACGGAACTTTTATTCGCCAAAATTTTAACGGTCCGCAAAACATTTTTCCGAACCATCCAAATTTTTGAAGACTAATTTTTGCTAAAAATTACCCTCACACATTACATCATATTTACATTAAAGCATTTTTTTAATAAAATTTACCTTCTATGCCCGATCGCCGGATGTCAAAGATTCAAATCCACCTCCTGTTCCATATCAATTTGATTAATAGAATTCGCATTGCTATTGAACATTTGTGTATCTGGTGTACCATGGTCCATATCACCGGTCTTATTTCCATTCGCTGCTGACTGAATGCGACGCGTTTTACCTAATATCCAAGAAAATACTTTCCAAATATTCACGTTATTAAATATGATCAATGTGTGCGTGTACGATCGTGTGTGTGTGTGTGTGTACGTGTGTGCCATTTACACGGTGAAAATGTTGTGCGAATTGTACAATACATTACAAAAATGACGGTGGTGGTGTACCATATGGTATTATGTGATTTTGAAGAGAAAAAATGTATTTTGCATGTTGCTTCGGAATTTGATTGCTGTCCGCAGGCGAATAGAGTTTAACCGTATTGATTTTTGGGAATATTTGAAGAATATATTGAACCGATATTTTTTTTAAAATATTTATTTGATAAACATCAATCGTCTTCATAATAAGTATAAATTCTATTTACTTACCAGTAAAAAAAAACGACCGAAATTTTTTACTGAGCGTATACATATTCTTAAATTTGTGTACACATATTTACATTTAATTCATTGCAACACATAATTTCATTTTAAGAGAATTTCTATTCTAGTCACAATAATGACGAACTGTGGTGTTTCGATATGAATGGGCGTGCTTTAATTGTGTCATAATAATAACGATTAGATAGTGACTGAACAAATTGTATATAAACTAGCGAATGACACCGTGCCCTTCTTGAATTAATTTTATATATATACTACTCAATATTTGAAGTGGTGCACCTTGATTTTTTTTTACTGACAATCGACCTCCATTGTCCATTGGCCCTAATAACTAATGAGCTCCTCTTAGCGTCCATTATCAGGAATAATATCTAATTCTTTGGTAATAACCTCTTGTAGGTCTTGAAAGTTTTTGAAATCAAACTTCCAAGCTCTAGACCGTCTCTTTGCCTAATCCAACACGGTGCACCGAAATTAGCTATAACAAAAATGGCAATCCGAAATAATCCATACAGATACTTACATTTTGAACCAAAGTGTCCATTGGAAAGTTAACGAAATGCATGAACAATATCGGTCTTAAATCAAAAGAAGGCATGCGAAAAAAAATACGAAAATAGCCACGCAGTGTCCATGGTAGAAATGCCAAATTGACAATGGTGTGGGTTGCCGCCCTTGTACCTAGATCCCAGAGCGAGCGTTCAAGTTTTGTGCGATACTGAGGGTTGTGATCCCTTAAGCGCGAAGCGATCCCACACAGGCGACTCTTGATTTACAACCGTAAGTATCGCACAAAGTGTACATACTCATTTACCCTAACCCTTCGTGGGGCATAGCGAGTCAACTAGTCCACGTGGCGTAGTTGACGTTTCATTGGCATAAACCAGTTAGTCGCCCACCTGCGAAAAGTCGGAATACTAGAACACAATAGGAGGGTATTAGTATTAGTTTATCCCCACTCCCTATTTAGTGACAGATAGACGTGATCCTTAATCATAAACTTTACTGAGCATTCTAAGTGAAGGTTTATTGTTTGGTCATTACTCATTAGTTTGTTTGCGGATTTACATGCATCGTAGGGGTACAATTATTTTTAAACGACCTACTTAAAGTGGAGTTGGGGCAAAAATCCTCTTCCATAGTCCTCCTCGTGAGCACTCCCTGGAACGGCAATGGTCGTGATCATTTCCAACCAACTCAAGCCGCCAGTAATGGCGGTGCGATGATTTGATTGAGGTAAACCATTCCCCCTGTGATGTGGGACGTAAGAATAATGCCACGGCTTTTCCCTTTGCCTGCCTGTCGTAGAAACTCACAAACAAAGGACAGGATGTGTATGACATCGTGCTCGGTGGCCGTGGTCGTTTAGTCACCGATCTGCGATACCAATCTAGAACTTGGAATTCAAATTTCGGCGCGATCAAAAAACTGCCTGTGGGTACTAATAGAACTCTCACAGTGCTCCGAGCTTGTCAGTATAAAGACGGCTCGGATAGGAGCAACTGCACTTCCGAAAAGCAGATATGCTATCGAAACGCTAGAGATGTTGACGCGCCCATGCCCCTGAAGGGGTCAAGGCAATTAACAACAAACAACATGTGTATGCCAGCAACTTGCACTATTCGAAATCTTCTATATACTAACGAAACGTCAACTATGCCTCTGATTGATTCAACAGTTACGACTTTTGGCTATCGTACAATGACAAAGATTGGATTCTGAGATTGATTGATTCTGAGAGTACGCACATTCGCGTACTCTTATGGACAATGGATCAGGTCTCCAGAACGCACGATTTCTTCAATTAGAGAGTGAATTTCTACGGTATAAATTTAGTAAGATAAGATGGTGGAACAGCAAAGAATTTATCTCTCCAACGTGTAGCACTGTAATGTTGTACTCCGGTACAGCTATCGGTAGTGGTCGCCAGTCAGGTGTGGGGCTCCTTTTAACCAAGGCCGCACGAAACTTTCTCTTATCCTGGGATCCGGTCTCTGACAGAATCAATCATGACCGCCAGATTCCGGACCAAAATAAGGAACATCTCAATAAAATGGGCCTATTTCGCTCCCTGGTACTGTCTGTGCTTTTGTATGGGAGCAGTACATGGAAAGTTTCCGTAAGAGTTACCAGACAGCTGCCAGTTTTCGTCAACTCATGTCTCGTCAAATTTTGAGAATTTTCTGGCCCGAAACAGGATTTGATATTTCTCGAATTCTCCTCCACATGGTTTTCCCCTCTGCTAAAATTTGTAGACAACTGTCAATGGCTGCGTTCCTGAGAACGAATCATCGTGGCGCGACAGCCCGACGTCGGGCCTTGGCCGCCTGGATCGTTGTCCTCCAATTATCTCGGTCACGTGACCGCATCCTTCAATTTTGGAAGCCCAGTAGTTGCGCGGCGTCCACACCTACTGAGCTCTCCCAACGAGATCTCGGTCGTCCTCACAGTCTCGCTCCGTCGACTCGTTCTGCATTCATTACTCTCTTTGGCATGCGATCATCGTCCATTCTTTGTACACGCCCTGCCCATTGAAGTCGTTGTAGTTTGACGATTTCCGAAACTTCCAGCTCATCGTACAGTTCATACAAACTCATGGTTGTACCGCATGCGCCATCCATCTCGATCGCAAACAGCCCCGAAAATTCGCCGTAGAACCTTACGTTCAAATGTGTCTAGCATGTTTCCGGAGGCTTGAGTTGAGAATTCGAGACATGTCAAAACCTGATTCGTTCGTAGGAATGCAGCCAATTTTCAGATCCGAAAATGGAGTAGAATTCGAGAAATGTCAAATCATGATCCGCTCGCTGGAACCCACCCAATAATTCACATCTCTGTTACTCACTGTCCAATTGTCTGATCCTATCAAGTTTACCAAAACGCAGCCATTATTAACCAGCGGATAGGTGGCGGTTAGCGTTTATCGCCACGTTAAACTTTAACCGGACATTAAGAAACTATATAAACCTATGTGCAATTTGTTAAAAGGCATTTCCGGCAGGATTTACTCAGGTATGGTCGCGCTCGGTGGCCGTGATCGTTCGGTCACCACTCTAAGATACTAATCTAGAGCTCGGAGATCGAATCTCGGCGCGATCAAAAACTGCCTGTGAGTACTAATAGAACTCTCACAGTGCTCCGAGCTTGTCAATATAAAGACGGCGCGGATAGGAGGTGCATGCTAATAACTGCACTTCCGAAAAGTAGATATGCTATTGAAACGTCAACAAGGCATAGAAATGCTAGAGATGTTGACGCGCCTATGCCCCTGGAGGGGTCAAGGCAATTAGAGAGGGGGAGATGGTTGCTGTACCATGGTTGCACTTATCAAATCGATAAATTGATTACAGTCCTTGTACAAAACTCGTTCGGGGTACTAAAAAGACGTCCGTCTTCCTTCCTAATAGGTCATTCGAGGAACGGGTCAAAGTATATAAGTTGTTCGTCGAATTATACGTATGTATTATTTGATTGTGATTAATAATGTGTAATTATTTCTCCGTTGGAGAAATGGTTTTCTATGAAATCTGAAAAATCTATGCTATTTTGTCAAATTTGTGCCTTGTATTCAATCAAGTTAACCAAGTTGACCTCTAAACACAATTTTATACAAAAAATCGAAATTAGTCGTAGTTAATTTCGATTTTTTTCTCGTAAAATTTTATTAAGTCTGGTCAACCGGATGAATGAAGTAGTAAAAACATGCAATAAAGTTCGAAACAAACCCATCATTTTTGATAGCTCTTACAAAACGCGCAGCGTTATCACGTTTACGTTTGAATGGCCTTACCTCCGGAAAAGCAGAGACATCCCTCATCGTCGCTTGGTGATTCACGTTTTCCGTCCTTCAGTTGTTTGTTCATCTCATTCGTGGATCGCTGATAGTAGTCGTAATCCTTCAAATACCACACAGGCGGCCAACGATGTTCTCGTAAATATTCTTGATTCTCCTGGTGCAGTGATTTTAAACCTTTCAACGAAAATTTACATATGACGTTGTAATTTACACATAAATACGACATGCACCATTCAGCCAGCTGGTGAGCATTGTGTAACTGAAATAACAAGTTTTTTTTTATTTAGGTCATATGAAATTTTCCCTTTCCACTTTTAGATTATACGTCGAGCAAAAAGACCCCTACCTTTACTGGTTCCAATAGCTTTAAGCAATGGTCAACTGTTTCGTTTGTTTCATTTTGTGAGATTCTTGTTAAGTCTTCTATAACACGACATTCTACAAGATTCAATAATCTAGGTAAACATAATCTATTCGCTAACTCTAATAAATTCAGACATTTATCGGCTGAGATTGGGGGAATCTCATCTGTGTATAAATAACACAGTAATTTGTGGAATGTATAAGTGGTTACACCTGGAAATACAATCTATTGCAAAACGGAAAATCAAAGATGTTATTATCAGTAGCGCAATATAGAGCTAGGAAAGAAAATAGTACCAGGCTGGAGTGTGCTTCGCGGAAGTCACCATTGAGCATTGCTCGCATAACATCGCATCTAGCGATTAGTACGGAACGATGTGATTTCATATGACCGTCGTCTAGTTCGAATGTTACATCGCCGAAAAGACCGCTATCTATGCAATACTTTTCCAAATTTTGCCTAACAAACTGTAAATTCCAAAAGTCATCAACACAATACGCAATTGTTGGTTAAATATTCGCTCGGCCACACACTGTCGAACACGAACGCGAACATGGTACAAGTGTCCTCCGAATGGCTCAAGACACAAGACAAGACACACACTTCACACAAGTCTGAAGAAAATTGTCCACTTGTACCATGTTCGTGTTCGAGCTCGACAGTGTGTGGCCAGGGTTATACCTACCATAGAATAGTGTTGAGCAGGTTCCTCCGAATTTGTTGTGATGCAGTTTTGCGGTTGTGACAAAAGCAATATCAGTTGTGGTAATTCCAAGAATTCTGCAGCTTGTTTGATTTCCTAACGACGAGTTAGAAGTTAGTTTTATGATATGGATCAGTTGGAATTTGATGACATCAAACAAACAAAAAAACAGATGTAGTTCATGTGAAATGTTAGCATGGGGTAACTTTTGGTATACGTTTTTGATAAAAGAAGGATATTGAAGACTCGAGTACAAGTTGATGATAACGCAATGACGAGCCAATTTATTGCAATTATAAAGCGTGATTATTTCAATGTGATAAGATGAAAACATAAACAAACACATATCAAACGATAAACAAAAACAGAACACTCATTTACCAAAAGCAATCCGATAGGAGCTGTCTGCGAAGTGTATTAGTAAAAACGTTAGCATCGTTTCTCCGTAATCTGAATCTGTATTCACGAAAATTACCTGAAAATTTTGAAACTCCCTTTCAATAGTTCCAGTATAAATGAATTTCAAACATTGATTCATCGCTTGCGCTGTTATGAGTTTTGTTAATGTTACGATCGTTTGTGTTATATTTAGTCCACGACCAGTATCAATCTGCGATGATATTTTCATAAATTTTACAATTATTCTAACAGTAGACCATAATCGGAAGCATAGTTGAATAATAACCTGTGTGACTCGAATATTTTGAAAAATGGGATGATGAAGATCCTTGTAAAAATCTGTTGGTTTCTTTGTTTCGACTAGTGGCAATGCTTGGTAGCTGGAACGCCTTTTCAGATGTTCCCACATACTGTGATAACAAAATTTTCAAAAATATTAGTTGTATGGCGGGTCTACTTCAGAAAAGAGCTTACCGTGAAGATTTAGTTTCATTTCGTATAAGATATTCGGTATCGTCGTTGAAATCAGCAGCAGTTGCTTCACCAAACGTTGAACTCACCTAAAAAAAAGTGTGTTTGATGGCAAATTATTTATGATATTACAGCTTTGTTCTCCCTCCCTTTAATCACTAGTTTATTCATAATACATATTTATCGGTTGATTGCCTATACAGTTAATGAAATATTTCTCCACAGTCAGATATAATTAGTTATGTTAGGACTGGTTCCTAGACTAATCGCTGAAAATACATTTTGAAATCACTGCGCCGATGGTAGAAGTACGAGGGTAAGGCGAAAAGTTGTCGGCCTGACACAGAAATACCGTTACAATCAGCAAACATTTATGTTTCCTGCCTGGGTCCACGTGTCATTAGTTCGTATGACAAGTTTCAACTTGTTCTCTCAAGTAGTTTGTTTACACGAATTTTTGCAGTAGACGTCTTACGTGTTTTTCGTTAAAATGGAGAAACTTGAATATCGTGCAGTCATAAAATTCTTCGTTTTGGATGGATTAACCCCTAAGGAAATTCATCCGAAGTTAACAAAAGTTTACGGGGACTCTGCTCCTTCGATATTAACCGTTAAAAAATGAGCAGCTGAATTTAAACGTGGTCGTACGTCCCACGAAGACGACCCACGTGAAGGACGGCCAAAAACCGCAACCACATCGGAAACCATCGAAAAAGTGCATGATATCGTGTTGGACGATGGGCGAATGAAAGTGAGTGCTGAGGCTGTGGGGATATCGGAAAAAAGGCGCAAAACATCTTGCACAGAGAATTAGAGATGCGAAAGCTCTGTGCAAGATGAGTGCCGCATTTTCTGAAAGCCGATCAAAAGCAAATGCGCAAACGATTTTCACAGCAATCTTTGTGATTTTGTGCGGTGATTTGTCACCATGAATGAGACTTGGGTCCACCACTACACGCCAGAAACGAAACAGCAATCGAAACAGTGGGAGGAAGCCGGTGGTTCAGCGCCAAAGAAAGTGAAGTCGATCGCATCTGCCGGAAACGTCATGGCCAGCGTGTTTTGGCATGCGAAAGGGATCCTGTTAATTGATTACCTTGAAAAAGGCAAAACAATAACAGGCGAATATTACTCCAAACTTCTTGACCAGCTGGATGCCAAAATTCGTGAGAAGAGGCCTGGCTTGAAGAAGAAAAAAATAATCTTTCGCCAAGACAACGCACCTGTACACAAGTGTGCGTTGGCGATGGGAAAACTGCGGGATTTGGGGTACGATTTGCTCGACCATCCCCCCTATTCTCTGATTTGGCCCCGTCAGACTTATATCTGTTCCCAAACTTGAAGAAATTTGTTTCTGGGAAGCGCTTCGCATCCAATGAAGAAGTTGAGAGGGCCGTAGATGAATATTTTCACAGCCTTCCAGAAACTCCAGAATACTGATGTTGCAGAAACGCTGGACCAAGTGTGTTAAAGTCAAGGGAGATTATGTAGAAAATTCAAATAATTTTTTGATTGAAAATCGCAGTCTTTCATTGTCAGGCCGAGAACTTTTCACATCCTCGTAACGTTTTTGCATCCTAAGAATTAGATATCAGACATTGAAACGTGAAAGTTTCAGTTCGAAGAGACGGATTCAGAGAATTGAGAAACGGGAGCATCGTTCATTTATAGTTGAGCTGAGACCACATAAACCATCTTCTGGTTTTCTACTAAATTGCGCGCCGACGGCGACGACTTTCGAGTTGGTTTTTGTAGGATTGCAATGAACAAAGATAAACACGAAAGTCGTTGATGAGCGGTTTTTTCGATAAACAAATCATAAGATTCCTTTAAAGTGCAAGTGTCTAGGAGGCCAACATTTCTGTTGAAAAGTACTAAATTGTGAAACTGCATTTTTTAATCGAAATGGAGAAGTTTTTTTTTTAATATACCGCGTAAAAAAAGTGTTATAAAAGGAGAGCGAGTTACATCTTCTCACCACTAAAACAAAAATAATACTTGTATTACATCTGTATTTTTTAATCTCTCACCATAATTACTGGGAGAGAAATGTATCAATAGCCGCTTTTAAATCGCCGGATCTCAGACCATTTTCATACAAAACGACAGACCAGTTTTAATCCTGGTCTCGTATGGGATCTCATCGGATCAGAGTTGAAAGCAAATTGGTTGAACATCAACTTATTTCGCCTCGATCTAAATGTATACTGGCTCCAGAAATCGCCCCCACGACGGCGGAGTATCTGTATGGTGGCTGTTTAAGTTCGCTCGGCGCAGAGCCATGGCGTTCTTTTCGGTCTGAGACCGAAATGCAGTGAATCGAAAGCGGCTAATGTTTCAATTTTTAGTCTAAGCCTACTTTCGAAGAAATGATCTCTCTCTCGAAGTTTTTGTAATAAATTGTTATGTCGTGTATGTTCTTTATGTCCTTTATACCTTTACGCCCTTATAGCCTATACGTCCATTATGGCCTTTGTCCTTTAAGTCCTCCGCGTCCTATATGTCCTTTTCGCCTTTATGTTCTTTATAACCTATATTTCCTTTATACCGCTATGTCGTTTTACGTACGTCCTTTATTTATTTTACGACCTTTACGTCCTTTATATACTTTACGACGTTTACGTCCTTTAACTCCTGTATGTTCTTTGTGTCCTTTGTGGAAGGATTTCATTATTTTCCACTTTCTTTTTTTCCCCATTTGCAATGTCCCATCCATTTTATATTTCCTTGTGCTTTTTTCTATGTAGAACGTGACGACCTAAACGTGACGTGACAATCGTGACGTTTTGAAAAATTTAGTCTGCCTCCCAGCCAAAAGTCCAAACTTTTTAGACAAATCGGAAGCCGGTTCTTCGTACCAGAACGATCCGTTTTTCGTCGGCCAAGAGGTGCCAAACCCCCTCGATGCAAGAAGAGCTGCAGTATTTGAAACATCGCTACCAGAACAACAACAACAGACAAATCAACTCGAAACACATACTTAATTAACTTACCATACTTGATTCGCTACTGCTCCTTCCGCCCATATCCGACATTTCGGTCGTTAACAAACGATAGAATGGATTCGAACCAGCTGCAAGCATGAATTTGTGCACGCCAAATTTCGCAGGTCCCACAATTAAAATCAAATCAGTGTAGCACTGAGAAAGCAACATATGGAACATATCCTTTTGGTATGTTCCCGTGACGACTGTGACTTCCGGCGGTGGAGGTTTAGGGGGTCGAAAGGGAGCCTATACAAAAAATAAAGGAGCACAATAAAAATGTTATCAACCAAGCCTAAAACAAAATGTACCTGTAGCAAGGGCCTTTGAACTTTCTTCAAATTTGTTATCCAAAACCGTTGCTGTCGTCTTGCAATCAGTGCGGCTCGAATAGCATTTTCGAACACCTCGTTGACGCCAAAATACGTAAACACACTTGTTTCATAGTATGCCACACCAAGCTCTTTAGCTACAGCCCGTGCTTCATCGGGCATAACCAAATCACTCTTTATTGCGGCTCTGGGGGAAAACAAAATATATTTTATATTAATCTAATATTTGTACGAAAAATTAAAAACTTTTGTCGTGTACACTAATATTATGACCTATACCTAACAAAAGGGCTGCGGTCACCGAAATAGGACAGATATGTCTCATCTCTATACATATATCGCAAATCATTCTTACAACCTACGAGTATTACTGGAGTGTCTGGACAAAATCTTCGAATTTCTGGAAACCACATCGCCTTGCAATTACGTAGAGATATTGGACTTGCAATTGAGAAGCACAGTAGAACGACGTCCGATCTGAAAATTCATTTTATTTGACTAATTAGCAGATGGGACTAAACTAATCAACGACTCAATTACCTGCCATAGGCAAACCGTCTGTCTTTATCATGATCACCAAATGTATCCCATAATCGTAGCGATACATTCACACCATCCACAACTTCCCACGATCTTTCAAGTACCTGACGAATAAACATCAGTTGTGTTGGTTCTACAATTAAAATTTGATAATATTATACTTACGTCTTTATAAATACGATATTGATCGATGGCCCAAACGGTTGGGACATGTGTGGATAAAAGTTGTGACAATGAAACATGCTTGTTACAAGCACGGGCACATATAAGTCGAGTCTTTCCAACAGCAGTATCGCCAACTAGAACACACTTCACCAATTCTTGGTGGGGTTGTTCGTTGTCCATTGTTCCATGCCAACAAAGAGCCTGATGGGAAAATTTCGGAATTGAAAATTAAAAAAAAAAAATAATGAGGGAAAAATATATAGAGTATGTTGTAGGTTTTTAGCCTATTTATCGTGCTCGGTGGCCGTGGTCGTTCGGTCACCGCTCTACGATACTATCTAGAGCTCGAAGTTCAAATCTTGGCGCAATCAAAAACTGTCTGTGGGTACAAATAGAACTCTCACAGTGCTCCGAGCTTGTTAGTATAAAGACGGCGCGGATAGGAGGTGCATGCTAATAACTGCACTTCCGAAAAGTAGATATGCTATCGAAATCTCTACAAGGCATAGAAATGCTAGAGATGTTGACGCGCCCATGCCCCTGGGCCTGGAACGGTCAAGGCAATTAATACACATCATTTCACGGACTACCCTGCAAACAGTGTATTGATTTGATTACATTGTATAGTGCCGTAATTTCAGGAAAAATTTTGAATAGCATACTGCAAATGCAACTTTACTAAATGCCTAATTTAAGCATGCTCGTCCGTGTATAAATGCCTAATTTAAGCATGCTCGTCCGTGTAATATTTGTTGCCGCCAAGTGTGATATATGCTAGGTAGGTTCGTACTACCTTTCCGGAATTTCCGCTTTAGGCAGTACAAACCACCCTTACATATAGTATATCATCATAACATTCCTTCCTTCCAGTTTTAATCAAATAATAACTCGATGGACATGTACCTATAGTTTCTCAAAAGGCCGACTAACCCCTTGTAGGGCATAGCGCGTCAACTGTTCCATGTGGCCCAGTTGACGTTTCGTTCGCATAAACTAGCTTCGGGGAATGCAGTTACCAACATGCACTTCCTGCTCCCCCATTTAGCCGCTTACCTGCGACAAGTCGGGAGATGCTGTGGCTTATTAATACGCCAAGCGCCACAGAGGGAAGGCAACACAAACATATTTGTACATGGCCACGAAACTCGTCGTGGACGGGATTCGAACCCGAAACGACGGTAGTCAGGCATGCAACTGATGCCTCTACGCAATGAGCTACCTTGATTGGAAATGAGGTTCCATTTCATGGCATGCAAAGCAATGCAGTAATCATCCTTCTGCAATGTATGATCTATCCACTGCCATTTTCGCCTGCGTACCAATTCTTCTTAAAATTCGACGAAAACATGAGTTGACGAAAACTCGCAGTTTCCTGGTAACTCTTACGGGAACTTTCCAAGTGTTGCTCCCATACAAAAGTAGAGAGTACCAGGGAGCGAAACAAGCTCAGCTTGGTCTTAATACTGAGATAACTGCTTTGCCAGATTTTTGATAATATACCGAATGTGCATTTAACCTTGTTGATACGACGAGCGATGTCCTGCTCCGTATCACCATTTTTGCCAAAAATGCTACCCAAGTAAACGAAATTGTCTACCTTCTCTACAGGTTGCCCATTAATATTGGGCAATCGCCCAAAAGATGACCCTAAGTCGTACAGACCCATCAGTCTTACCTCGTTTATGCTGAAATCGATAGAGAAAATCCTGGATGAACATATTCGTCAAACTCTCCTGAAGAAAAATCGTCTTCATGTTAGACAGTTCACCTACCAAGCAGATAAATCTAGAAAGTCCGCTTTCCACTGCCTGTTCAGGGAGCGCCTCAATCTCCCAATGGAGGTTAAAGTAACGCTTTCAGCTTTCCTTGATATAGAAGGGGCCTTTAGACAACACAACATTTACTGCCATTAGCAAGGCACTTAAAGGGAAGAATGCGGACACAACAATAGATTGGATAGGACATATGCTTTCTTCCAGACACCACCACCACCACCCACATTGAAGGCATTACCCTCCTTGCTAATGTCCCACGTGGCTGCCCACAGGGAGGAGTTCTGTCTCCTTCAATGTGATGCATAGTGGTTGATAGCGTGCTGTGGAAACTCTCGACGATGGGCCACTCAGCACAGGGCTACGCCGACGACTTAGTTATTTTCATTAAAGGAAAGTTCGAGGGGGTTTTAACCAACATCCTTGAAGCAGCTCTTGCCATTGTACAAGAATGGTGCAACGACAACGGACTTCGAGTCAACCCATCCAAGGCAGTTGTCATTCCATTCTCTAGAAAAAGAAACCTCAGCCGCATCAGACGCCCTTTAATGTACAACTCACCTTTCCCATGGAAAATCACACCAAATACCTGGGTATCATCCCCGACAGTAAACTACTCTGGTAAAAACACCTCAGGGTAGTGGTGGATAAGGCCACTAAGGCTTTGTGGATATGTAAGCAATATGTAGGTAAGACATGGGGAATAAAACCCTCAATAGCCCTCTGGATTTACAAGGTTATCGTTAGACCTATATTAGAATATGGTGCAGTAGTGGAAAGAGCATTCACTGTTGCTGGTAAGATCACCTAAGGCAAGGTGCAGAGACTTGCATGCCTAATGGTGACGGGGGTTATCCACTCTTGCCCATCTTGATGTACTGCTCGACCTACAGCCAATACACATCCACATAAAAGCACAAGCCAAAATGGCAACCACGATACTTGTAGCATACGACGCGAATGTAAAGCTAAATCCAGCACAAATTAGCTGGCTTAATGAAAGTATTCTCACAAGTATGCCATCTGATCATCTTGTGAGGAAAAGATCATGCAAGAAACGGTTTACCGTCCTTATATGGGTACCAACCATCGGACTTTCATACCCATGGGCAAGTGTGCCACTGTCTTCCAGGCGGAGGTACACGCCTTCTAGACATGTGCCGAGTTATGCCTGAAGATTTACTACGACAATAAGAACGTGGATATATTCTCTGGCAGCCAGGCGGCCATCAAAGCGCTGTCAAAAAATACAGTATATAGTTGCCTAAAAGCACTACATAAAGTTCGCTCTCGGAACAGAGTAACTCTATTCTGGGACCCTCGCCTTGCTGGCATCAGTGGCACTGAACAGGCCGACGAAATGGCCAAAACAGCTTCGGCCACTCTCTTCTGCGGACCGGAACCCTTTTGCGGTATTCCAACCCGTACAATCATGAATCTCATCAAAGACTGGGAAGGCAATGAATAATCAACCAGGGTTGAGGTAGGCAAAGCTTTTCATCTCGGGTTATTCGCGTAGCAGACCGACTGAATTACTAAAGTTAAACCGGAACAAGGTTAGAACCATTCGTGGTCTCCTGACTGGACACTCAGGCTTGAGAGACGACTTGAGAACTATGGGGATTGTTCCTGACTCGAGCTGTCGCTTTGCGGTGAAGACGAGACTTTGACCCATATTTTGTGCGATTACGACTCCTTAGCCCGGCGACGGAGAGACTGCTTCGGAGCAGCCTACCCGGAGGCTGATGATATCACCTCGATTTCATTATTCCTCCTGAGCAAATTTATTGGCTCGATCAAACTTGATCGACAGGTCTAGGCCTGTTACCAAACCCAGGGCTTTAGCACAATGGGCCACTCGGCCTCTGTGCTCTGAACGCTTTGGGGTTCAACGCCCACCCTACAATCTAATCTAATCTTAGTCCAACCTTGCTAGCTTCACTCTCGAGATCTAACGCCGTTCCGCACAGACCCATGATTTTGTAGGAGAGTAGGCATACGTCGTTAGCATTGTCAATATGTTGTAGATAAGATGTATAGGTCAATTGAATTGCTCTGTCTAGTGCAGATAGGGCTGCAGTCAACACATCGCCCATCACAAAGAGGAATAGGATCGGTGATAGGATGCATCACTTCCGAAGTCCACTTCGAATACCAAAGTGCCCCGACACCTTACCTTTACGCAGAACGCGACATTTGGCGCCATCGTAGGTTGCCATAAGCTGTGAGTTCCAAAGCCGCGACTGGGCGACTTGTGTTTGCGATTGTGGGCGAGCGGTAGCTCAGTGCGTAGAGGCGTCAGTCTCATGTCTGACTGCGGTCGTTACGGGTTCAAGTCCCGTCCACGGCGTTCGTGACCATGGATGTTTGTATTGTCTTCCCCTTGTGTGAGGCCTGTCGCAGGTAGGTGGCTAAATGGGAACAAGAGGTGCATGCTGGCAACGTGCATCGTCCCAAACTGGTTTATGCCAAGCTAAGCCTCGTGGAATATTTGACCCGCTAAGCGTCACTAGGGGTTAGGGCAAGTGAATAATGAGTACTATTCGTGTGTATTTTATGTGGAACTACAGTCGTACAACTACAGCCTGCATTCGACGATCCCCTAAATTTTAAAATACATACGATTAGTAATACGTTATGATAATTTTTTTCACAGTTGCACACGCAAGTCGCCCAGTCGCGGCCTTGGAGCTCACACCTTTAATAATATGCCTCTTCTGCGCATAGCCGCCTAAATAGAATCCCGGTTCACACTGTCGAAAGTCTTCTCGAAATCAATGAAAAGTAAGTGAAACGGAGTATATATTTTACTTCCAAAACAGAAATGTTGCTACAGAAAATTCTATCATAAATCAAGAACGTTCGACGACATTCGTGGAAACATGTTTTCTATTTATTTTGCAAGTAATTCGTAGAATTATCTAAATATACAAATATTCAGAATCAAAGTCATGAAGTGGCAAACATGGACTTACTTACGTTACTGACCGAGAGTGTTAAGCCACAGATTAAAAGTTTGTTAATGAAAATCATATACAATTCTATGTTAGTCGCCAAATTTGCAATTTAAAGAGCACAAACACAAATTAACGCATTGGAGTTAAATACAGTTGATAATATCACTAATAATTTATTTAAAATTGTTCAGCTAACTCTTTTAGATAATATTTGGTGAGAGATGCTACGGACAGCTTGTGGAAAAGTTCCAACAGAGTAAAATTAGAAAAATTTATATTTTATTTCACAAAATTTCCCTACACTTGTAAAAATAGAAGCAGATTATTGATACATATTTAATTATTTTATATGTGGGGAGGAAGGCGCTCGGATAACGCCGATTTTCGATACCAAACAAAAAAATTATACTACGAACATTTTGCCAAAATTTCATGCCTCTAGCTTCATTCTATCGAAAGTTATCATGCGAATGGATGTACAGACAGACGGACAGACAGACATGGCTAAATTGAATCAGGAGGTGATCCTAATTATTTATATATGTATATACATTACCATACCTACGGAGGCTCCTTTAAGGTGTTACATATTTTCCTCGTGACAAAAACAATATACACTATGCCCTAAGGTCTAGGGTATAATAATCGTAGTAAGAAATTTGTATGTACCTGGATTAAGCGAATTATCAATTTCTTTCTCTTGTAAATACAGTGAAACCTCTCTACAACGGACAGTTGCGGTGCCAACAAAATTGTTCGTTATAGAGTGGTGTCCGCTATGGAGCGGTGGACGAAAACGTTGATTCGAAAATATATACACTACTCAGAAAAAAAGTAAGGAATCCACTATTCTTCCTATTGAAGAGAGCAGGGAAGGCAAAATTCCAGTTTAGTTAGTTAGTTTAGTAGGAAGGGTGAAAAAAAGCATTTAAAAATCGTTTTTGTGGGTCACGTCCCTCACCAATAAAAATGATCTCACAATTTTTGAAGGGTCACATGATGATTTTCGCCAGAAAACATTAATTGGCATATGAGAAACTGGAAGAGGTCCTCCTTCTCCAAAGGAGCCAGAACTATACACAGTAATTATTGTCTTTTGTGAGCGTGGAGCAGAGAACACTAACGTTTTCTACCCTGTGCGTTGCAACCAACATTGGCATTTGACGATTTTTTAAGGCTTATAGCCGCATAGATTGGTCCCCACCTATTGATATTCCTTTTCACCGGCCTTGTCCTCGTCTTTTCGTTAATTTACATGCTTAAGTTGATCAATAAAAGACATTAAATTCAAGTTTCTTCATTTTCAAAGTTATTAAAGTGTCCGTTCAGGAGAGGTAAATTTCTTTCTTGGTTTCGATATTTAGACTGTCCGCATCCGTTAGAGAGGTGTCCGTTGCAGAGGGGGTTTACATATGTATATGCATTGGTTTCCTATACGTTACGTTCGGGATTTTTCAAAATTGTCCGTAATGAGGGGTGTCCGTTGCAGAGGTTTCACTGTATGTATTTTATTACTAAATTGACTGTGAAATATAAATCATCCGTTACTCCGAGCGACTGTGTCCAGAGTCGCAAGCTGAACAATAAGCTTTGAGGTTAAAAGATCGGCGATTAATGACCAAAGGAAAGCTGAAAGCACTTTTGGAGCTTGGTATATTTTTCACAAATCGCCATACAACTATTTACGTTTCATGGGTAGTTTTAATGATAAAACGTTCATCAGGAGGAGCATCGGGTAGTGGGGGTTCGGGTGGCGAGGTTAGGATGGTCCAGTGGGAATAGGGAGAAGGAGAGAGTAAACCGAAGTAGAAACTGGGGTGGACAAGGGATAACAAACAAGGGACAATATAAAAAATAAAATAAAAGACTCAAATTCAACACAAAGACAATTCAAAGTCAACCCAAAGGCAACTGAAAGACAACTCCTTGTAACTGAAATGCAACTCAAAAATAAATGAAACGCAAAAAGTCTAATCAAAGGCAACTCAAAAGCACATTTTCTCTACTATGTTAAATTGTATATAACATTTCCATGCTCGGGATTTGAAGCTAGGCTGTGTAAATTGTAACATCTCTCAAAATTATGATGTTTCGCTCGAGTCACAACACTGCCAGTTAATCGTATATTGCATGAGGCTCCACCTAGAAGACACTGCAGTAGTTTGGGAGGCGAGACATTGCAAGACGATGCCAATCGGAGAAGACTCCAGCACCCACCCCTTCGTAGCCTCTTGTAGCCATTTCTTTACAAAGGGATTATGGCCGCCAGGTCATCTATTTCTCAGTTTTTGACCCAGTTTGCCAAAATAGTGAAGGCATTCTGTGTTAGTAACGGTTAGCACGTTCGCCTTCAACGCACTGGACCCCGGTTCGATTCCGGGGATTTACGTGTCGGACTATGAGCCCACTCAGCTGTTAAATGAGTACCCATTATGGGGTAAATAACTCGGTTGAGCGTGTTGCTGATCACATACCTCTGCACAAAAAACCGTCACGATCTAGAAAATGAGATGATGCTAACTCATCTCGAGGCCGTGGTTCAAATTGGACTGTTGCGCCAGTTATTTATTTTATTCTGTGTTAGTTCACTAAAGCTCGACACACATGACAAACTAAATGGTTCGCGACCACCATCAAACCGGTGAAAATGAGGAGATTCTTTTTTTCCGCACGTTCTCATGATTTTGACGTGGTTCGATGTGTGTTGTTTTTGTTATTGTTATAGCAATGGTCAGAATTCGATGTGTTTGTTGGTTACATGCCAACGGATTCGTCTTCATCCCCGGTGTTGAGGGATAGAAAGTTAGTTGGGTTCTCCCACAGCGATCTAGGAGTCAGGTGCGTGGGTGCAGCTGGGCAGTGAAAGATATGGTTTACGTCGTGAGGGGCTCCGTTACATGCAGGACAGATGTTGGAGACGTCCTGGTCGATGCAGGATAGGTAGGAGTTCAGTTGTGAACACCAGCCTGACCGGAGTTGGGCGAGTATTGTTCTCGTAGCTCTCGGAAGTCTTTCCTCTTCCGGAGATATCATTGGTGGTATGGACGAGAGAACTGGATTCGAACCTAAACCTGCAATTGACTGATTAACCTCCTCCCGATGTATCGCTGCGATGGCCAACCTGTGTGCGCCACTATCAAAGGGTGTGTCGAGCCTAAGGGTTTTAGGGGATTGACCGGAGATGGCGTAACCTGTTACCTTCCAGCCCAACTTCTTCGGGTCCAAAGCAGCCTATTGACCGCTATGTTCCAAAGAAGAGGAGAAAGCACAGGACTTTGCGGAGTACCCCTACAGACACTTTCGCGTTCAAAGGATACCCCCAATTTGGAAGAAATTATCCTGGTTGTTAACATCAGATTATCCACGCTAAGCCCGCGGTCCCAAGCACGCTACATTGCAGCCCAACGCAATATAAATTGTACAAGTACGTTAAGCGCCTCTCATTTTACGTATTTTTGAATATTCTATCCGAAACTAAACTTCAAAAATAAGTCAAGTGGCAGATACTCAAATCCCGGGATCCCGGTACTCAATACCGGTACTGAAAAAAACGATATCCCGGTTTTTTCAATACCGTGGTATTCTTGGTTTTTGGTACCGGTGCTGAAAAAAAAACCGGTACCGGTATTGGGAACAGGCCTAACCGTGAGTTGTCCTAGCATACAATATGTCAAAGGCTCAGCAATGGAAACATTTACAGACGTATTCAAAAATGAATGGCTATGCAAATGAGCATCACCGAATTTAAAAAAAAAATACAGAGGAAATTTCGTCATTTAAGCCTGCTACAGACAATGGTCCATCGCGATAGTCACTTTGATGGCCGCTATCACGCACCAAATGTCAATTCAAATATTTTCAAATATTGTCCGCCCACACAATGGTCTTCGATGGGCCATCAGGAAATTGCGTATAGTGGGTATAGTGAAATTGAAACCTGTCGCTCTGTGCGCCACGGCAGCTATAATCAAATGGATCGCCTACGACAGTCGCTCGATGATAGTAGCATTGCGGTAATTGTTTATTTATTTATTTATTTACCAAACAAGGCATCAATACATTACATTACATTCCATTTATACATTTCATTAAATTAATCGAAATTCATTAATTACATTCGGCAAATTTGGTTAGGTTTGTTTGTTAGACTAGGACGTTAAGAGGGCCTTTGTTAAGTTAAGCTTAAAGACAGATTTAGAAATGCCTGAAGAATAGTGGATACTAAAAGAATTGAAAGTTCGACAGCATCTGTTTATGGGTTCATTATAACCATAGACGGTAAGGTGTTGGTATTCCTTAAGCAGAGTTGTATGTCTAGTTCGTCTTAGTTGATCGTTTAAAGTGATTTTATTGGACAGAAAATCAACATTAACTGCACCGCTGATAACGTCAAAAGTAAAACAGGCACAAAGTAATCTTCTTCTGGACGAAAGAGTCATTAAATTTAAAAGACCCAGCCTGTATATGTAAGATGGAAGGTTATGAAAATCTAGCGGGTCATAAAGGTCTCTCAAAGCGAAAAGAATAAATTGTTTTTGAATAGACTCGAATCTGTAGCAATGTAGCTCGTACGATGGGTTCCAGACTACGGAAGCATATTCAAGCAGAGGCCGCACAAGTGTGGTATACAAGGATTTAGTGACCCAAATATTTTTAAACTCCTTAGCGCGTCTCTTAATGAAGCCGAGTTGTTTGTTAGCCGTGGATAGCACCCTGTCATAATGCAGGTTAAAACGCATTTTGTTGTCCAAGACAACGCCGAGGTCTTTGATATGGTCAACTCTATTCAGCTCGACATTGTTAAGGTGGTAGGAATTAGTTATAATTCTATTCTTACGGGAAAAACTTATCACCTGGCATTTATTAACGTTAAGATATAGATTATTTTGATTGCACCACTGCTCAAGGGATAGAAGATTGGATTGAAGAAATGCTGCATCAGAGTGTGTTTGAATGGTGCAGTACAGTTTTAAGTCATCAGCGTAGAAAAGATGAGGGATATCCGATAATAACTGTGATAGGTCGGAAATGAAGACATTGAAGAGAAGAGGACCTAAATGGCTACCCTGCGGCACCCCAGAAGTCGTGGATACACTTTTGGATATCCGACCTTGATATTTGACAAACTGAGTTCGATCCAGAAGGTAGGACCGGAGCCAATTGAGAAGTGATCCAGTTACACCAAAGTTGCATAATTTCTCAATTAAAATTTGATGATCGACCCTGTCAAAAGCCTTACTAAAGTCTGAATAGACCGCATCAACTTGATCTCCCTTTTCCATTTCACAAAGGACGTCAGAAACTAGAATTATAAGGTTGGTGGTAGTCGATCTGCCTTTTCGAAACCCATGTTGTTGTTCATTGAGAAGTGGGTCGATGATAGGAGTGAGTTTATCACAAACCAATTTCTCAAATAGTTTGGGGATTACTGACAGAATAGCTATGCCTCGATAGTTGTCGACTGATCGCTTATCACCACTCTTGTGGATAGGCGTGAGATAGGAGTATTTCCAAAAAGACGGAAAGACACCCCATTGGAGCGATTTATTGAAAATCATGTGAAGAGGAGTTAACAATTGGTCTACACACTGCTTCACAAAATAAGGAGCGATTAAGTCCGGACCGGGCCCTTTGTTGACGCTTAGTTCTTGAATAGCTCTAACGATTTCATCCTGTGTGAGAACCATTCCGTCAATAAGGGACGTCGTGGTGATATCGGGAGGGGTGGATGAGCTCGGGGTTTTAGGTGTGCAGAAGCTATCCTGGAAATGGTCAGCAAATAAGTTACAAATTTCCTGTGGACAAGAGGAGATAGCAGTCCCTCTGGACATGGAAGCAGGAAAACCTGTGGTCTTACGTTTCATATTAACAAAGTCAAAGAATTTTTTTGGCTCGTTGATAATTTTTTCCCCCATCAGATTGACATATAGCTCATATGCTTCGCGGGATTTTATAGAGAATTCTTTGGCTAGATCATCGTACTTTTTCTTTAGGTCATTGCTAACGTTGGGGTTGTTTTTGACGGCCTTGTAGAGTTTATTTCTTTGGTTTCTTAAATTTCTTAGATTTTTGTCGAGCCAGGGTTCAGTAAGCGTGTTACGTTTCTTTATTTTGGGCACATAATTTTTAATGGCGTGGAAGATTATGTTATAGAAGGAAGATATGGTGTCATCTAGATCTGACGCAGAAAGAGAGGTTGACCAATCTATAGAATCTAGATAATTCTTGATGCCTTCATAGTCAGCATTTAAAAAATCATACACAATTTCGTTATTGTACGATTGAGTAAAATAATGATCAGCAGATGGAAGTTCAACTGTAAGGGCGGAATGATGAAAAGTGTTAGGGAAAAGATTTTCGGCTTCAGTAGTTGGACTAACATCTACTTCGTCATAAAAGTTTGTGAAAATTAGATCTAACCATTTTCCGTTTTGGTTAGAAGTCGAAATAACCTGCTGTAAATCATTGCCATAAAATGTACCGATGAGATTAAAGTCGGTGTTGTCAAGAAGATTGACTGGAAGAAGTCTATTATCATTCTCGTCGACAATAAACCTGATGTTCGGACGATTGAAATCTCCAAAGACAATAATTTTGTCTTCTTCGTTCAAGGAAGCGATGACGGAAGAAATCGTGTCACATACATCATTATAAGTAGCTTCGTCGGAGCAGGGGGGTACGTAAACAACACCAATATAGAGATAATGTTTTTCTAAGGGAACTTTGACAAATGTGTGTTCAAATGCCTTGTAAGAATTGGTAGTGATCAGTTCACTTGAAAGGGAGTTGTGAATGGCAATGAGAACACCCCCTCCCCTAGAAACGCCGGTGTGTTCATAGTTACGGTCAGTTCTGTAAATGGACCAATTACAATCCAGGATTTCTTCGTTTTTGAAGGAGTCGTTCAACCAAGTTTCGGTAATAGCAAGTATGTTAAAATGGCAAGATTTAGCGTCAAGAAAAAGTTTATTAATTTTGCCTCTCATGCCGCTACAGTTATGGTAGAGGAATCTAGGAGTGTTAGGAATAATATCTTTTTTGGTCCTCACGTAATTTTTGCAAACGGGAAATGTGTTTTGAGTTTACAAAGGAGCGATAAGTTCCGAGGTCGCGTTTCACCTGGTCCGAAGTCATTCCAAGTTCTTCGTGATATCGGTTAGTGTTAGTGGTTAGTGGTTTAGTTTAGTGGCCTGTCAACTTAAATCAGCTGTTCAAAGTTGTGTACGCGATGGGCCATCGCGTGGAGGAAAATGGCTCTCGAAGCCATTTGTGCCCATCCGATGGCCCATCGCTGTTGACAGAAATGACGATTACGCGGTATTGGCCACTGAACGCCATCCACCCGTCCACACAATGGCGATGGCCCTGAATGGCCGGGGCTGGGCCATTGTCTGTAGCAGGCATTACATACACATCATATTATTCGGTTTTAAACTTCAAACATATTGCCGCAAACTGGCATTTAAAACACAAAGAAGATAAAATATGTTTGACCATTTGACCAGAAACGCAATTCCCAAATATGTACATATATTTCTGCGCTGAAAAAACAGTTCCATATTTCAAAATCTATTTGACTGTGAAATTGGAAGCTTCTCAATGACCTTCGTTGGCAATAAACCACATCAGTAAGCAATTTCGTTTCGAATTTGTCAACCAGCCCGTTGAGGCTAAAATTTAAAAAATCTGTCACTTAAAAAAAAAGTGTTGCCGACCCCCGATCTAGACTTAAAAAAACGCATATCGATGGTGAAGGTAGCCAGCCTCTTATGTCGAAAACTGCATTTTTGAAGTCCGTTTAAAATAAGTGGTTGTAAAAGTTATAAAACACAACATTGACATAGAGGGTTTGGATGTTGCTGCTTCTAACGGGTTTTCACTAAAAATAACAGTATGGGCGGTTGAGCAATTGACGCATAAATATTTTAAAAATACGTTAGAAAAAGAAAAAAAAAAAGATCTCAAAAACTGACATAGGAGGTTGTGAATCTTCACCATCGATATGTAATATGTTCAAGTTCGCAGATTTCTTTTAGTGGCTCCGTATTTTTATTTGCTGTTATGTGTAGTCTACGCTTCCATAATAAAAGGTCGATATTATGCTAATTTGCTTCAATTAATTCAACAATAAATCGGTCGATAGCGTAACAGTTGGATTAACATAGCCACCACGTGCACGTACAATGCACCATTTCGGTGTGATCGAAGTAAATGGATTTTTTTCCCGCAATTTGCCCATCGATTATCCCCCAGACATTGTAAATATCGAGGTTCTAAGAATAAAGCAAACAGTAAACAAGAGTGGCGCCCCAAAAAGAATAAAATTGGTCGCTAGAATTGTGATGAATACTCGTACGTGAACGTGGCGGATTACTTTGTGGAACTTCGATAAAACTCATATGTACAATGGACCATCAATGTACATATGTATATCGATGGATGATGGTGCTGACCTATGATAATTTCTTACCGTCTCCTGCCGTTGCTTAGATCTAGACCCATCAAGGTGCCCGATAGTGTCAGCGAAAGCGCGACCATATCAATGAAGATTGGCGATGCACTGGCCGGTACCAGACCTCTGTAACCTACCAACTAAAGAGCCCGCGCCCCGGTGCATGGTCAAACGCAGTACCCGGAACGCAGAAGGTTAATATAATTAAATTCATGTTTCATTTACTCCGCACAATTTGAGCTGAACTGAACATTCGGCGAAATAGTTGTCGGGGATTAAAAAATCGCTTAGCCTCCCCGTGTATAGTGACGAGGCCATGACTGTAATTCTTTACCACATAGTGCGATGTACATATACAATAAAAGTGCAATTTTCACCGCGTCAACCCTCTCCGCAGGCGCCTTGACATTCAACTTGGGCATTGTGCACAGAAAATTTGAAGAATAATGCGCGGCAGAATATTTTGGAAGACGAGAGATTGCACTTGATATTGGGTTGGGCTAAATGATGGTGGCCTTCAGTCCACTTGGGCGTTGGATGATAAAAATAAACAAATTCTGCAGCTATTTTGCGGAAACATCGATCTAACACTTGAGATTTGATTTGATTGTGATTGGTATAGAAATACCTTCTTTGGGAATTAGATGACGGCAGCGGGGTGAGTCCTTTGGGGTAACACTCTGCAGATGATATGCTGCTGCACTTGTTCACTGAGCTGCTGTGGTGTCCTTGCCCGGCACCACCATCAACAAATGAACTTTACGCGAGCGAAATGTTTTTTTCTTATTCCGCTTGTTTTTTTCTCGAGTGATTCAGCACGACCTGGGGTTAGCGACACTTCAGACGGAATTGTTCGTGTTTATTGATTAACACGACGGATTTGTGTTCAGCTCATCCGAATGTCTGGCCGATTTTAGATGCGTAATTTGCCATATATTTCGTTGTCGCGAAACAAACAACTTTCAATTGTATTCTGCGACACTTTGTTTACGCGTACAATTATTTTACATCACCTGACAATTGCGAGGAATTTGTCAATCGCGACTAAATTTGCTTCCTGCTTTCTATTCTTCGCTCCCGTCACTGCTTTTTTTCGCTTTCACCCGTTTGATCGAATTCGCCACAGCCGGCGAAAAATTGAACAGCTGAAGTTTGACAGATAGTATACTTTGTTTAAAATAATGGAATCCACGTTAATTTCGATTTTTTAATATATCGGTGGTTTCCAATCAGTAAATAAAATCGCCAAACGCCTAGATAAATTATTGGCGGCCCAGAACTTTTCGAGGACATCTCAAATTCCACATAAATCCTTGATTTGAAAGTTCAACATCCAACACAACCGCAAGCTTCCGGTTGCCCAACATTGCACGTGTCACACTCGCCAAGAAGTTGCTATTTGTCAAATTTTATCTTAAAACTTTTCAGAATCGTACAATAGATTTTTAGGTGTTGTAGAATGTAAGAAATATTCAATTTGAATTTGAATTCGTTTTTGTTATAGTTCTAAGAATATTCAGAGATGGCATTAGCATCAGTAGAAATTGACAACCATGTTTTTGTTCTTGTAAGAGAGTGTAGTAGAGTGTGTCACTTCATGTTGGACAGCCTCGTGGACGGCATCGAATAAAAGTTGTTCTCAAGTTCGTTGTTTGAGTTTATTTTAAAATTTATCCCTCCACAAAAATCAGAAGTGGGATTTACCCTGAAGTAATGCTGTCGCGGAGTGATATTGACAACATGGAAGTGCGCGAATTGAGGGAGGCGCTGCAGGTTCGTTCTTTGTCGACGAAGGGAAGCAAGCGCACTCTGATCGATAGATTATCGAGCGAAGTCGCAAAAGGAGCTGGCGAGGCTGGCAAACCAGATATTGTCCGGAAGGATGCTGAAAGTAAAGAAGTGATCGCATTGCGTGAGGAAGTGAACCAGTTGCGGCAATTAATGGAGAGGTTTATTGCGCAGGCAAGTGTGCCCCACGTTGTGAAATCTACGGCGGGCGTCCAAGCAACACGTGGCGCCGTCGACATGTTCGAGCCGGAAGGCAAAGGACCGCTAGATACGGTAGATAGCGGAACGGCATTTGAGGCGAGGCGTATTAGAAGTCAAAGTGACGGAGCGCATTTTGAGGTTACACCTCGTGAATTTGAAAGTAGCGAAACGGCATTTGAGGCGAGGCGTATTAGAAGTCAAAGTGACGGAGCGCATTTTGAGGTTACACCTCGTGAATTTGAAAGTAGCGAAACGACATTTGAGGCGAGGCGTATTAGAAGTCAAAGTGACGGAGCGCATTTTGAGGTTACACCTCGTGAATTTGAAAGTAGCGAAACGGCATTTAAGGCGAGGCGTCTTAAAACTCAATGTGACAGAGCGTCATTCGAAGTTAGACCTCGTGAATTTGAAGGTGGCGGAGCGGCTTTTGAGGCAGGGCCGGTTGGTGGTGTGGATGTGGCGTCGTCTTGCCAGTATAGGGGTGGTCCGATGAGTCATTTTAGTCAAGTGCGTGACGTAATGGAGATCTTGCCCATATTTGATCCAAATGTGATGAGTTCATATTTATTTGTCGAAAGAGTGAGTTGCCTTGCGAGATGCTATAAATGGGACGACTCAGTTCTTGTATATGCGGTCCAGACACGCATGAGAGGGAACGCCAAAATATGGGTTGACAGTTTCGTGGAAACCTTCCCAAATTGGAAAGCATTCGCAGAGCGGCTCATCAGGGATTTCCCATGCAGTTCAAACGAGGCCGACATTCATATTGAAATGATGGGTGCACAAAGGAAATTTTCCGAGGATTATGAGGAATACTTCCATCGTATGTGCTCCATTGGGCGTCGTGGCAGGCTATCTGATGCTGCAATTATTAGGTACATCTTGAAAGGCATTAATAATCAATCCATTCAATCCATTTTAGCGACAATGGACCTAAAATCGACAAGTGAATTGCTACTGTCAATTCGGCGATATCGCAGTAATGTAAGAGAAGATCGAGATAAAGCGCGACAACAGCCAGTTTTCACCGGAAGAAATATCTCAGCAACTTCTATCAAACCAATGGAGAGACAGCGTACGAATATTGTTTGCTTCAACTGTGACAAGCCGGGTCACATTGCCAGCAAATGTACCGAACCTGCTAAGCAAAAGAAGTGTAGCAAATGCAATAAATTTGGTCATCGAGCTGAAACGTGCATGTGCAAGTGCGTCATTTCGAAACAGTCGTCGTTCGAAATCGATAATCGAATAGTCGATGAAAATGGACGAATGCATCGAGTTGCAACGTTATTGGACACAGGAAGTCCGATCAATTTAGTTAAAATCGAAATCGTGCCGAAGCTTATTAAGGTAATTAGAGATAGAGACGATAAAAAATATTCGGGAATAAATAACTCAGTACTAAATATTATCGGAAAAGTAAATTTAAATTGCGTTATTGATGATAATGACCCTATTGAGATAGAGTTCTATGTAGTCCCTAATAATTCATTCGATGTAGCTTGTATTTTGGGAGAATCATTCATATTAGATTCAAGAATCAGAGTAGTCATCGATACAATTAACAAACGATTAATTAATGTTACACAAAATGATGAAAAACTATTGAATAAAGAAGTTAATTCAATTATGAATATAATTGTCAAGGAAGATAATGATACTGTTCCTTATTATAAAATAGGTCCCTACTATGATGATTATAAACAAGATCAAGGCATCGTTAAGTCATTCAACAAAATGATGGAAAATGAAGATGTCGAAAAAGAATTTAAAATAAGTAAGAAAAGTATGTCAATTGAATTATCTCAAGAACCTAAGTTCTACGTTAATCCGAAAAGGTTTTCGATTAAGGAAAAAGAAATCGTGTCCGAAATGGTAAACAAATTGTTAGATGAACGCATCATTCGGAAAAGTAATAGTCCGTGTACCAGTCGAATCGTTCTAATCAATAAAAGAAACGGTCAAGTGCGAATGTGTATCGATTACCGCGCTTTGAATAAGATCACTGTGAAAGACAGATTTCCGCTTCCTAGGATTGAGGACAAGTTAGATTCATTACGTAATAAGTTATGTTTTTCAATTATAGATTTAAAGAATGGGTATTTTAATATCGACATCGACGAAGGTTCGAAATATCTTACATCATTTTTAACGTCGTCTGGCCAATATGAATATAACAAAATGCCGTTTGGTCTCTGTAATGGGCCAAGTATATTCATGCGATTTATTACTGAGAATTTTCAAGATTTGATATCTACCGGGGAAATTCAAATATATTTTGATGATTTTCTAATTGCCACTGAATCTGTTGAAAGGCATTTTGAACTATTAGAATTAGTATTTCGTCGATTTCGCACACTAAATTTGAAAATTCAACCGAGTAAGTGTTTATTTTTTCAAAAGTCTATCGAATTTCTAGGTTATCGTTGTGATAGGTCGGGCATACATCCGTCAGACCGTCATATAGAAGCGATAAAAGATTTCCCGATACCAAATTCTGTTGCTGAATTGCAAAGATTTATAGGCTTGACATCATTTTTCCGCAAATTCGTGAAAAACTTTTCAATCATTGCAGGGCCTTTGTATGACCAGCTAAAAAAAGGAGTAACATTCTCTATTAGAGAGAAAGAACTGGCTGCAATAGAACAATTGAAATTAGCCTTAATCAGTGATCCCGTTTTGAAAGTGTATAATTCTGCCGCGGATACAGAGTTACACACTGATGCCAGTGCAGTCGGATATGGGGCGGTGCTTTTGCAGAGGCAACTGGACGATAAATTCCACCCAGTTGCATATTTTAGTCAACGGACTACTAGTGCTGAAACAAAGTATCACTCATTTGAACTTGAAGCTTTAGCAATCGTGAATGCCATAAAAAGATTCCACGTCTATCTTCATGGAATCAATTTCAAAATCATAACTGATTGCAATTCATTACGACAAACTCTACTTAAGAAGGATGTCAATCCAAAAATCGCTAGATGGTCACTGTTCTTAGAGAACTATGATTATGACATAACTCATCGCGAATCCAAACGCATGCAGCATGTTGACGCACTAAGCAGAGTGCAAAATATCTTAGTGCTAAGTAGTTGTTCTTTAGCCCAAATGTTAGCTCTTCATCAAGGTCGCGATGAAAAGATCGGCGAGGTTAAAAAGAGTATTGCAAATATAGAGTCTCCACATTTTGAAATACGTGAAGACTTACTCTATCGAAAATTTAATGGAAGAATTTTATTTTACGTTCCGGGGAGGATGGAAGGTAATATTATTCGTAGATATCATGACGATATGGGACATTTAGGTCACCATAAAGTCGTTGAATTGATAAAAAGGAACTATTGGTTTCCGAATATGACAATTAAAGTCAAGGAACATATCTCCGAGTGTCTTAAGTGTTTAACATTTTCTTCAAAAAGTGGAAGATTAGAGGGATTTCTAAACCCTATAGATAAGGAGGAGAGTCCTTTCCAAACAATTCACATTGACCACATAGGTCCATTGGAAAAGACTAAACGCGGATTTAAGCATATACTTGTTGTTGTAGATGCGTTTTCAAAATTCGTGAAATTCTATCCAACTAGAACTACAAATACCAGGGAGGTTACCAACCATTTGAAAAATTATTTTAAGCAGTACAGCGTTCCGAAACGTCTAATTTCAGACCAAGGGTCATGTTTTACTTCTAAGGAGTTCATAAGTTTCACGGAAAGGTTTAAATTTAAACACATTCTTACTGCAACTCATTCGCCTCAATCAAATGGCCAAGTTGAGCGAATGAATAGGGTGTTAGTTCCGATGTTAGCAAAGATGATAGATATTGAGAAGGCTATTACTTGGGATCATGTCCTTGATAAAGCGGAATATGTATTTAATAACTCTATAAATCGTTCAATAAATACCACTCCTAGTATAGCTCTTTTCGGCATCGCCCAGAAACAAAATAATGATGATCTTTCCAGTTACATTGAAGATTTAAATGGTGATCGACGCGATCTTGAGATAATTCGAAAACTAATCATACAAAATAATAAGGTTGCGCAAAAACAATATAAAATTAACTTTGATAAAAAACGCAAACCTGCATTTAAATATAAAATAAATGACCTTGTACTTATTAAAACTGTTGTAACTGAAGCTGGAGTTAGTCATAAATTACTTCCTAAGTATAAAGGGCCGTACATTGTAACTAAAGTCTTACAAAATGATCGTTATATAGTGGAGGATATTCCAGACCATCAAGTTACAAGTAAAAGATATTCTGGGATAGCTGCCGCTTTTAATATGAAAATATTCGAACAATCGAGGCCGATTGCCAAATGTCAAGATGGCTGAATGTAGAATGTAAGAAATATTCAATTTGAATTTGAATTCGTTTTTGTTATAGTTCTAAGAATATTCAGAGATGGCATTAGCATCAGTAGAAATTGACAACCATGTTTTTGTTCTTGTAAGAGAGTGTAGTAGAGTGTGTCACTTCATGTTGGACAGCCTCGTGGACGGCATCGAATAAAAGTTGTTCTCAAGTTCGTTGTTTGAGTTTATTTTAAAATTTATCCCTCCACAGTGTCGGGTCTTTTTCTCAGTTTCTATTCGTTGTCAAATCTCAAATTAATGTTTATTTATCGCGCAGCCAGAGTATCAGTCGCCTATGACCGAAACAGTTTATGCAGGTGCGTGTCGAGCGGAGTATTCCGCATTTGACTATGCGTGGGAAATTTATTATGACACTTTCTATTTTTTTTTTTGTCAATTTTCTATACTGACATTTCTGCCACCTGATCCCCTTCGCAACTATCGGCCGAAGGTTGCGCATTTGTAGAAGAGAAAAACAAAGTGTCATTCAGATTGTGTTGTCATCTCGTCGTTCTTAGTTCTGCGTGCTGTGACTTTTTTTCATTCCGACCCGGCTCCAGTTCAATAATTGGACTTTTTGTTTTCAGAACCCTCAACTTAACAATAGCAAACCTTCGGTTCGGTGGACGATTCCAGCAGAGTGCCAAAATGCATTCCGAACCGATGCAAAGTGTCCCCGCGGAGGCGATGGTACAAAAATATGGAAAGTTGAAAAGGTGATGAGTGCTGAGTGTGCTAAACCAACATTTTTAACTATGACATGTAAATTTTTTGCAGAGTGGAGAATATTATCAAGTCGCAACAAGATCCTCGCGAATATCGCGGATTGCAGCTGGAAAATGGACTTAAAGTGCTTCTAGTCAGCGATCCGACCACAGATGTCTCGGCAGCTTCAATGTGTGTTCGAGTGGGGTAAGTAGTATAATGGCTCTAGCAAGCCCACCAATAGGCCAGGAAGCAATAAAATATTTGAGAAGAATTGGGAGAAATCGGCCTGCTTTGGATATCACTATTCCTTTCTATTTAGTGCAATTAGTAAAGGATGCAAACAGTTTTATTACTTCTAGGCTTGTTATATCAATGGTTTTGGCTCTAGTTTCGACGTATCTCTGAAAGGAGTAGTATAGTATAGATTTCAGATTTTGTCCAGATTTCGTAACTCATCTAGAGCTAGACTATTCAAAATTCCAAATTCACAATACAGGTGTCACGCTTCAAATATACTTCAATGGTAGATAGTATCGTCCATTTCTGGTAAATCCACATCAAAACGGACACTCTTGCCTTTAACCGTTACCGAGTTAAAGCTTTTTTTTAATTGTGTCAAAAGGCTCATCTTGCCGAACAAATTCGGAATTTGCCATTCTTCCAATAATTTAATCTGAGGTCTGACCTCTTTTTCTACAACTACTTCGCCTTAACCCCTAGAGGGGCATAGCGCGTTAACTACTCCTGCGCGCCATCGTACTCTGTTCTGGGCAATGGGGCGCAACTCTCCAAAAGACTTACCCAGCGTGCTACACTCCTTTGTCACATTTCGTCGCCATGTGATTCTAGGACCCCCTCTTGGTTGGAAATAGGGCTCCATTTCATGGCATGCAAAGCAGTGCAGTTATCACTCTTCCGCAATGTGCGACCTATCCACTGCAATTTTCGTCTCCGTATCAATTCGTCGATTGGCATCTGACCCGTACGCCCACTTAGCCCTTCATTCGATATTTTTTCGGGCCACAAAATTCTTAGAATTCGACGAAGACATGAGTTGACGAAAACTTGCACCTTTCTGGTAACTCTTACGGAAAGTTTTCATGTACTGCTCCCATACAAAAGCACAGAAAGTACCAGGGAGCGAAACAATCCCAGCTTGGTCTTGATGCTGAGATAACTGCTTTGGCAGATTGTAACGGACGGTTTGGTGGGCCTCCGAATATGCCCGTGGGGACGGAGCCTAAGGTAGCATAGTGACCGTGAAGGTCGGGCCGTGCCATCTGGCGAAGAAAAAAGGCCCCTCAACGAGCTAAGCAGCGGCCTATGCTTGCTGTAGCTCAGTTCGGGAGACGTGGGCGGGGTTTTCGCCGCTCGTTGCCCCTGTCCTTTACGTATTAACAAAAATTCATAGGCCTGGGGAAGACAACATAAACAGGGGAAGTAAAAATAGGCAATGAAAAAAAAAATAGTCGATAATTATGGAATGGTTGGCGGACGGATCAGACGCCCACGCGGTCGAATCTGGGTTCGTGTGTAATAAGACTCTCGGCCTCTGGTTTCGTACCACCAACAGATCACTACTCATCAGGTGCTGCTTCGATCTGCCGGTGGGAGCAGCACTAACAGACCAGAATATGGTTCATTACAAGATTTTGGACAGCATGCCGTATGCACATTGAGCCTGATTGATACGACGAGCGATGTCCTGCTCCGTACCACCATTTTCGGCAACAATGCTACCCAGGTAGATGAAGTTGTCCACCTTCTCCACAGACTACCCGTTAATATTGATGACAATAAGTGTCGGATTTCTTTTTCGCAATGGCAGGCTAAGCACCTTGGTCTTGTTGGTATTAAACCTTTTGCCCAAGTTTGCTTACCTCCCTCTCGAGATCTAACGCCATTGCGGACCCATGATTTTGTGGGAGAGTAGGCATATGTCGTCAGCGTAGTCAAGATGTTGTAGATAAGATGTCGAAGTCCATTTAATTCCTCTGTTCAGTCCGGATAGGGCTGCATGCAACGCATCGCCGATGACTATGAGGAATAGGATCGGTGAGAGGATTCAACCCTGCCGAACTCCACTGCGAATCTCAAAGTCCCCGACACCTTGCCTTTATGCAGAACGCGACATTTCGCGCTGTCATAGGTTGCCTTAATAATAGCCACAAGCTTCTCAGGGGTGCCTCTCCTGCGCAAGGCCGCCCATTTATAATCTCGGTTCACACTATCGAAAGTCTTCTCGAAGTCGATGAAAAACAAGTGAAGCTTAGAATCCTCGTTTTCTGAAACTGCATAAATAGTGTTGATCTACAGCCTCTTTGGTTGTAGGTCAACATTTTCGAGGTTTTCTTGAATAGTTCGTTTTTTTAGTGTATTTGATAAGATTTGATAAGTGTAGAATGAGGGGATCAAAAGCTTATTTTTTCAGTTTTCCTTGAATATTTTGAAAACGATGGGTTCTAGAAAAAAAAGTTCTGAAGTCGCATTAAAGCACATAGTTTATTTTTTTGAATATCCTACAAAATGATATACATAAGGCCATACTACTACTACTACTATAAGACCATAAAATGGTATGTGCATATATTATATTCTAGAAGACCATAAACCAAGAAAAACTAAAAAAGAGACCTTTAACCCCCTCTCCCTTATACCCCCTCTCCGCTACACCTCCTATCAATGGAAACTTTGGAGCATATATTCAGAAGACAGCCTTTATTAATTTTGTCCCCTCTGCCCTTGTAAATACGCCACTACCGTTGGAAAGTACACATCGGGGTCACTCCTCATACATATTTGCAGACTTGTAAGCTCAAAGTACCGTTATAAAATGATCATTTGAATTTTCGATGAAAAATCTATTTTGAAATTTTGTTAAAATTATCTTTGAAGTAACGGTAACGGTCAAACCTCTGATTAAATGATTGAGAGAGTAGCAAATTTTGTTCGCGAACTTTTTTGATACAATTTACTAAAAATTCTACAACTTTGTAACGATTCAAGACACGAGTGTTCATGACACCCTGTATACCCGAAAGGGATTATTGCAATAGCTTTTCGCATTATCACAGCTTGTGTTATTCATTGCATTTCAAAAGCGATGTTTGATTTGATTTTAAATTTAAACTCTCGCTTTTCGAAATTCAATTGTGAAGTTCAATTTTCGAAATTGAATCTTCGAATTTCAAGCTTAGAAAATAGATACTCTAAATTGTTTTGCGAAATTGGATTTTCGAAATTTAATGCATACTCGAAATTCATCATCATCATAGTGGTGCTACGGCCCGACGTCGAGTCTCGGTCGTATTCCTGCAATTGTCTCAGTCCAAAGACCCGTAATGGACGGTTTGTTGGGCATCGGAAGATGGCGGTGGGTACGGAACCTAAGGTAATATAATGACCGTGAAGGTCGGGCCGTGCCATCTGGCGAAGAAAAAGGCCCCACAACGAGCTAAGCAGCGGCTATGCTTGCTGTAGCTCAGTTCGGGAGACGTGGGCTGGGTTTTCGCCGCTCGTTGCCCCTGTCCTTAATGTATTAATAAAAATTTATAGGCCTGAGGAAGACAACACAAACATGGGAGGCAAAAATGAGGAATAATAAAAAATTGGGCGATAAGGATGGAATGGTTGGCGGACGGCGCAGATGCCCTCGCGCTCGCTCGACAGATCACTACTCATCAGGTGCTGCCTTCGATCTACCGGTGGAAGCAGCACGACCAGACCAGAATATGGTTCATTACAGACCTCCAATTTCGGAAGCCCAGTAGTGCGACATCCGCATCGACTGAACTTCCGAAATTCAACTCCCGAAATTCGATTTCTGATATTTGAAATCGGATTTGTGATTTTTGAAATTCGAAGTTAAATTTTCCAAATACAATTTTAGGAATTTGATTTTCGAAATATGATTTTCCAAATTCACATAATATGAGATTCGATTTTCGAAATTGCATTTACCAAATTATTGTTGTTGGTTAATTGCCTTGAGAGGCATAGGCGCGTCAACATCTCTTGCATTTCAGATGGTTGCTAGCATACACCTCCTACCCGCGCCGTCTTTATACTGACAAGCTCGAAGCGCTGTGAGAGTACTAGTAGTACCCACAGGCAGTTTTTATTAACGTACCGAGGATTGAACTTCCGTCTCTCTAGATATTAACATTGTAAAGCGATGACCGTGATCACACGGCTATCGAGCACCAAATTGGATCTATAAATTTCGTTTCTCAAGATTAGAATATCGTGTTCCTACTTCCGAAATTCGATTTTCGACATTGAATCTTCGAAAATCGAATTTAAAAATCAAGCTCGACACACACGTCGAACCAAATGATTCGCGACTACCGCCAGACCAGGTCAATTTCAATAGAACAAGCGAAATTAAGTGAATTTGTGACCGTACGTTTTACGAGGTTGAGGTGGCTGCGTACTGATCGCGAACCGTTCAATTCGATCGTTTGTGGCGACCATTAGATAGCCAAAATTAGTTTTCGAAATTGGATCTTTGAAATTTGATATTCAAGATTTAATTCGATTTTCGAAATCGAATTTTTCTAAATTCGATTAATCAAATCAATTTTCCAAATTTGGTTTTTCGAAAATCAATTTCCGGAATATAATTTTTCAAATTCGAGTTTTGAAATACGATTTTCGAAACTGAATTATTGAAATTCAATTTTTGACAATTTTATTTTTTCGATTTTATTTGTGGCTTCTCAAGAGTACCAGTTGTGACATTTTCAGTGCTGCCAACAAATTATTTTTCCGTCATTGCTAAAAAAAAATCTGCACAGGGGATGGCGACATCAGCTGTTGATTGTTCATAAAGTACCTATATAGCGAATGGCAAATGGAAAACAGCCTCCTCTGCGATTGATCAGGCTTTACTTCATTCAGATAAGATGCTGCCGGGCTTAGATGGCTCACTATTCTTTTCAACAAAATTAAAAGGGGGCAACCGATGCCAGACGCTTTCAGGAAGAGCTTTCTTCTCCCGTTTTATAAGAACAAGGGTGACTCACGCAAGCTCAACAACTATAGGGCAATCAAGTTAACATCTCACACATTGAAGACTTACGAGCGAGTTGTCTGCAATCGACTGAAAGAGATTGTACGGTTGGATGACAATCAATGCGGCTTTGTGGAGGGTCGGTCCACAGTCGATGCTATCCACTGCATGCGTGTTACGATGGAAAAGCACCGTGATGCACGGACGGACTTTCACTTTGTTTTCATCGATTTGGAAAAAGCCTTCGACAGAGTTCCTCGTGATCTGATATGGGTGGTCCTAAGAGCACTTAAGGTCCCTGAGGCATATGTAAAGATGATACAAGACATGTATGATGGGGCAACTACTAAAGATAGATGCACAGCTGGTGAGTCTGAAGAATTTCCGGTTAAAGACGGAGTTCACCAAGGCAGTGTACTGAGTCCCTTGCACTTCAACATCATCATGTTCTATTTATTAACACTCATCTCTGATGGCCTGGAAATATCCCTTCTTTTCGCTGATGACGTTGTTCTGGGTAGCAAAGACATCGCTGCTTTGCAGGCTGCACTGACCAAGTGGTGTAAGATACTGGAGGATCATGGACTGAGGATCAGCATAGCAAAGACTGAGTACCTTTGCTGTCCTTTCTCAGATCCAGAGAGACCGATACCAGATATCTACATTAAAGGAGAGCAGCTGAAGTCCTGTACAAGGTTCAAATACCTGGGTTCGATGATCAACAAGGAAGCTAACTGCGATGACGACATCAAACATCACACCAGTGTCGGTAGGATGAAGTGGCAAGAAAACTCTGGAGTCTTCTGCGACAAGAAGATGCCACGAAAGCTTAAAGGCAAGTTGTACAAAACGGTCGTACGTCCCGCACTCATGTATGGGTCTGAATGCTGGACTATGTATAAGACATACGAGAGTAAAATGACTGCGACCGAAATGAAAATGCTACGGATGTCAGCCGGTGTGACCAAAAAGGATCGCATCAAAAGTACCTACATCCGAGGCAGCTTGTTTGTCGAGCAACCGATCACTGAAAAGCTCGAAGATCGTCGTATGGATTGGTATTGCCATGCTCTAAGGCGTCCACCTGAGAACCCAGTTATGAAGGCAATATCAACGAACGTTCCATTTGCTGGACCCAAACCCCGAGGCAGACGGAAACACACGTGGATCGATCAAATGAAGAAGCAACAACAACGCATAAATCTCGGCGATGAAACGATCCAAGACCGAGCTGCCTGCAGTAGGAAGCTGAGATTATACCGCCAGAACGGGCGAAGTGCCAACACCACGGGCAGAGCAACGCGAAGCCGCAGAGTGGTATGAAATGGCAAGGAAGAAGAAGAAGAAGATAAGATGCTGCCGACTCATATCAGACGCCATTGGCTGGGTTCAGAAGGTGCCCAGCAATCGGAACCGTTCGCGAGCAGTTCCGCAACTAGTCGGTTATGCAATCTGCACCTGCTGAACAACACTCTTGTCACGCACTCTTTATATGAAAATCAAGGAGAAAGATAAAGAGGAAAAGCGTGAGCGGTGGGCAGAAATATTTCACTTGATCAGAAGTTGTTCGGTATCTTCTGAATGCAGCCATTCTTTCTACTCACCCAGATGTGATCTGGTTGACCGATGAAACTTATCTCGCCATATGACGACATAATGGCAACTGACAAAAGATAGCGTCGTTGCGAGTGCATATGAATCAGCTGATCAAAATCCTCTTGGAATTGAGCAGGTCATTTAAAATAAACAAACAGCAATCTTGCACTTGACTTGCCGCACATGAACATTTCGGAGCAGAACTAATGTTGTCAAATGACAAATATTCAATCTTTTTTTTGTCCATTTCACAACCCCAATTCATCATCATCAATTAATGCAGATTTTTAAATGCGTCTTTATCAGCAAATCGTCAGGATATTTAAAGTTGAAAGTTCATTTCCGCAACAAACTGTCGACAACAACTTCATGTTTGCTGTCCAATCAAAGTTTCTTTTGTCTTTCTATCAATCCTATCAGTTAAACGTTACTCATAACGACACCCTTCTCATCATTCGCAGATATATTAGCGATCCTGACTATATACCCGGCCTAGCACATTTCTGTGAGCATATGTTATTCTTGGGAACGGAGAAATATCCCGACGAAAACGATTATGCAACGTACTTATCCAAAAATGGTGGCAGCTCAAATGCAGCTACTTACTCCGATAATACACGATATCATTTCGATGTGACACCTGATAAATTGGATGGTGCCTTGGATCGATTCGCTCAGTTCTTTATAGCACCACTATTTACCGAAAGTGCAACATTGCGAGAAATTAATGCCGTAAGGTGTACAGATAAATTTTTGGACTTTGGGCATTTTATGCATGAATCATTTGTGTTTCTGGCAGGTTAATTCGGAACATGAGAAAAACATACCTGTCGATGCATGGCGATCGCGACAAGTTAACAAATATTTAGCTCGAATTGACCATCCTTATAGTAAATTTGGAACAGGTTTGAGATAAAAACATTTGTGATCCTTTTGGATTTGTCGATGTATACATTACGGTCTTGTTTATTCACATAGGAAATAAGGAAACTCTTTTGCAAACACCTACGGAACGTGGCATCAATACCCGCGATGAATTAATTAAATTCCACGACAAATGGTACTCGTCTAATATAATGTGCTTAGCGGTACTTGGAAAAGGTGAGATGGCAGCTGGTAACGTTTACAAAAAACTCATCTAATCCAATTTGAATTTTCAGAATCACTGGACGACTTAGAAAACATGGTGGTGCCGAAATTCTCGACAATTGAAAATAAGAATGTTAAAAGACAGCTCTGGGAAAGACATCCATACAGCAAGGATCAATATGGAACCAAAGTTTTCATTGTCCCGAACAAAGACATAAGAACGCTCACAATAAGTTTTACAACTGATGATTTTTCCAAGCACTATAAATCAAGCGTATGCATATGATTGTTTATAGAATTGTAGCAATTTGTAACGTAACATTTACTTTTAGCCTGGGCATTATGTGAGTCATTTGATTGGTCACGAGGGAAAAGGCAGTCTTTTGTCGGAATTGCGCAAGAAAGGATGGTGCAATGGGTAAAGTAACACACGAGTGATTGAACTGTGACTGAAGAAGCCATTTTGTTTGCAGGTTGTATTCATCAAACTCTGATTTTATTGGAGGATTTGGTTTTTTCGAAATTAGTATTACATTAACAGATGGCGGTCTCGAAAAAATCGATGACATTGTTGAATATATTTTCCAGGTAAATCTTCATTATATTTTAGAAATTCATCCAATTCAGTGAATTATTTTTGCAGTATATAAAAATGCTAAAAAGTGACAAACCCAAGAAGTGGATATTTGAAGAATTGTACAATTTGAACGAGTTGAATTTCCGCTTCAAAGACAAAGATTACCCCACTAAGTTGGTGACATATATTTCGGACGCTTTGCATGTAAGTCAACTGTTCTACAGGGTGTTTTACCGTTACAGAGCTATTACATTTTTCCCAATTCTTGTCAAAAAGTCTGACTTTCTAGAGAAAACTCCGATTTACCGACCTATGGCTACTTGAATCCATAAACACATTGATTTAGAAACTACACAAAATACCCGTTAGAAACATACCTCAACGGTTTTGAAATTCATTCCACCGCCCGAGATAGAAACGTTAAAATTTTGGAAAAAAAATCGTTATCAACTTTTGACGGGAAAATTGAACCCACATTTTATAACGGGGCTTTACACTAAGAGCTCTATAAAATCTCCAAAAGATGGCTCAATTTCTTACCTTTCGAATGACATATAAATATCTACGACTTAGATTTGAAAATTTAGTAATATTAGTAATATTAGATCTTAAAGGAAGAAAAACGTGATCAGAAAATCGAACAAATTGACTTGACTCTTGACTTTACAAGTCTTCTTATTAGCGAAAAATCCAGTAGCAGCTTCAGTTTAGAATTAAAAAATAAATATTGGAGCATAAACAAAATTTATTGATAGAATTTAAATAAAAATCAAAACAGTAACTACTTAAATCGATCTAAAGGAACTGCTGAAAATAGCCTCCTTCGTGGCTTATGCACAAACGGCTTCTTCTGCTTATTAACGAAATTGCTCTGAGAACTTGTTCTGGACTTCTCGGAGGCCATGCAGGCCGGGTATTTTGTGTAGTTTCTGAATTAATATTGTGTTTATGGAATCAATTAGCCATAGGCCGGTAAATCGGACTTTTCTCTAGAAGGTCAGACTTTTTGACCAGAATTGGGAAAATGTAATAGCTCTGTAACGGCAAAAGATAGAAGGCTCATTTGGGCGGCATTTTTCCACAAACAAAGTGTGGAATATGGCCTAGTCCTATGGCGATCTTAAAGTAGGACATCCTGTATAATACAAAGAAGCAAATTCGAGTATCTTACAATCGAATTGATTTTAGCATTATCCTTTGGAAGAAGTACTCTCGGCACCGTGGCTTAACAACGAATGGCGACCTGATTTAATTACAAGACTAATGGACGATTTAGTGCCGGAAAAAAGTAGAGTTATAGTTGTAGGACAGAAGTTTCGTAGGGACGAAATGAAGTCGGAGCCGTGGTATGACACAAAGTTTGCAGTTGAACGTGTCTCCCCCGATTCGCTTCAGGTGATATCTTTCAATCATATTACATTAGGTTAAGTCCTAATCTCCAACACGATATTTATCTATCAGAAATGGAAAGAATGTGGCCTAAATGAAAACTTCGTATTACCCGAACCCAATCCGTTCATACCAACTGATTTCACGATAGTGCCAGAAGACCAAGATGTTGCCAAACATCCGATCATAATACATGACTCCACCACGCTTCGTGTGTGGCACAAACAAGATACGGAATTTTTAAAACCGAAAAATTTTGTAAATATTGAAATATCTAGTCCAATTGCTAGCAGTGATCCGTTAAATTTCGATCTAACGCACATGCTTGTGGCCTTGTTCAAGGATCAATTGAATGAGTATTTGTATAATATTGAACTAGCCGGTCTAGGATTCAATATATCGACATCAACGTCAGGGATATCGGTATGTGTGTAATGCTTTAGAATCATGTAAAAAATGCGAATTAATGCTCTCTCTCTCTCTCTCTCTGTCATTTTCCAGTTGAACTTTAACGGATACAGTCACAAACAGAAAATTCTTATTGAAAAAGTTTTAGATCATTTATTCGATTTCAAAATTGACACCGAACGATTTGAGATTTTAAAGGAGGAGTTTCGATTGTTGCTGAAGAATTTTGTAGCCGATCAGCCGTATCAACATTCGTTATACTATTTGGCGCTGATATTAGTGGAAAACGCCTGGTCAAAGAGTGAATTGGAGGCAGCAATAAAATGTAAGTATCCACGCTTCCTGAACATTAATCGAGCAGTCCTTCCTGCGGCCCATGTTTCACGTCGAAAAGCTGCCACAACCCCTTTGACACAAGAAGAAAGATATGTGTTTGTGTCACACACTCTGACTACCCATCGTTTTTCCTGGAAATTGGGAGCAACAAATGTCGGCGCAATTGTTCTCAATTCTCCTCCAACGCGCCGTAATTGAGCTGAACACAAGCCCTGAACCTGCTAGAACTGCTACGTGTGCAACAAACCACTACACCCTAATGCCACCACAGTAAAATGTACATGCTGCGACGAGTGGTGCCATTTGTGAAACTGCTCTGGGCTGAATCACCACAGCTAATGGAATTCCTCGTTTACTGCGAGTCTATGCAGAAACAGAGGACAGGAGTCATCAACATCAGCGCAAATGCCTAGCGTACTACCATCAACTAGTATATAAACGGGTTCCCAGTGGTCCCCCACGGCTCAAGTGAAAAGCATTTCCAACAGGATTCCATTGCAACACAATCTCACACCTGCACTACCCGTCGATAGTTTCAACACTGTTTCATTTGTACAACTTAATTGCAATGGGTTGCAGCGAAAAATCAATCATTCAAGAGACGAAACTTGTCCTTCAACTTCTATGGCAACTACAACACTATCAGGAAGGATAGAGTGTCCAATGCTGGTGGTGAAATTGCAGTCGGGCAATACTGATATTGAAATCTACAACATATACATCTGCATAAAGGTAAGGTGTCGGGGGACTTTGAGATTCGCAGTGGAGTTCGGCAGGGGTGCATCCTCTCAACGATCCTATTCCTCATTGTGATCGGCAATGTGTTGCATGCAGCCCTATCCGGACTCGACAGAGGAATTCAATGGACTTTGACATCTTATCTACAAGATCTTGACTACGCTGACGACATATGCCTACTCTCCCACAAAATCATGGATCTGTCCGCAATGGCGTTAGATCTCGAGAGGGAGGCAAGCAAGGTTGGGCTAAAGATTAATACCAACAAGACCAAGGTTCTTAGCCCGCCGTTGCGAAAAAGAAATCCGACACCTATTGACACCTATTGCCATCAATATTAATGGGCAGCCTGTGGAGAAGGTGGACAACTTCGTCTACCTGGGTAGCATTGTTGCCGAAAATGGTGGTACGGAGCAGGACATCGCTCGTCGTATCAACCAGGCTAAACGCGCATACGGCATGCTGTCCAAAATCTGGCAGAGCAGTTATCTCAGCATCAAGACCAAGCTGGGCCTGTTTCGCTCCCTGGTACTATCAGTGCTTTTGTATGGGAGCAGTACATGGAAAGTTTCCGTAGGAGTTACCAGAAAGCTGCAAGTTTTCGTCAACTCATGTCTTCGTCGAATTTCAAGAATTTTCTGGCCCGAAACAATATCAAATGAAGAGCTAAGTCGGCGTACGGGTCAGATGCCAATCGACGAATTGATACGCAGGCGAAAATGGCAGTGGATAGGTCACACATTGCGGAAGAGTGATAACTGCATTGCTATGCATGCCATGAAATGGAACCCCATTTCCAACCAAGGCCGACCAAGAGGGGGTCCTCGAATCACATGGCGTCGATCTGTGGCAAAGGAGTGTCAGGTACTGGGTAAGTCTTTTGGGGAGTTGCGCCCCATTGCCCAGAACAGAGTACGATGGCGCGCAGGAGTAGTTGACGCGCTATGCCCCGCTAGGGGTTAAGGCAAAGTAGTATCCAGTTGTCCCTCGGGATACAGTGTCAATATTAGCCCATTGCTCACAGGCCAATATCGTCTCCTAATTGGTGATTTCAATACTCATCACGTATTGTGACACTCTAACCTCGACAACGATGCCAGAGGGGTTACTATAGCTGAACAATTTGATGCATCAGACTTCTGTCCACTCAATGACGACACGCTCATTCGTATTGCTGGAACCTGATTGAGCTCGCCCGGTTTCTCGATTGCCAGCGCCGGACTTAATTACGCTGCACATTGGGAACCAGTCCTGAAGCTGTCCTTGAATCATTTGCCAATCCTCATAAAACTGAATAAACCATCCAACATTCAGTTTACTGATCACCGCACGTTCATCAATCACAATAAAGCCGACTGGGATGGCTTCAAAGCCTACATCAATGCGTCTTTTGCGGCCTTATCAACTCCTGCTGATGTGCGCTTGGCCGAACGGAAAGTAAGACGCATACTCCAGAAAACGGGTACAATGTTTATTTCAGGTGCTCGCGTATCCAAGGTTCGGCCAAATTTTCCTACTTCAGCCTCCAGATTAGCAGACATCAAACTTTGATATTTATAACCAAGTATGTAGCAGTTAACAGGAGAAGAAAATGGAACTTTCACCTTGAAAATTGCAAGTTAACAACTGGCGTTAACAAGCTCTGGTCGACGGTAGGAGCCCTTACAAACCCAACTAAACACAAAGGGCATGTTGCAATCCAGTTCGGCAACATCACGGTTAATGATTCTAGGAAATACGCAAACAGCTTCAACAAACAGTTTATCGAGCATTCGTAACCGTTCTCTTGACCAGGCACTTCAATTTTCATCCGAAGAAGTTGCCACAGCTATTAAAAAAGCAAAGCGTTCCAAAACCTTTGGACCAGATGGTATCTCGATGGTCATGCTCTCGTTCCTGCTGCAGCCGGTTCTTCGTACCGGAACGAGCCGTTTTTCAACGGCCGGGGGCTCTTGGCCCCAAGAACTGCAGTATCATGTTTAAACACTTTGACACGCCAGCAATTGAGTATATAACGACCACGATCAACCTATCCATCTCATCGTCTATCATCCCCGAGTTTTAGAAAAAGGGAAGGGTGATCCCTATTCTAAAATCAGGGAAGAAACTAACACAAGGCGAATCATACCGTCCCATTACACTTGTGTTTCCTGTGGCCAAGACTCTTGAAGCGCTGCTCCACCCGACCTACATTCAATTAGCCGATCATCAACATGGCTTTAGATGAATGCACAGCACAACTACGGCTTTGGATGGATGGATCACGTCAAGAATACCCAATTGCCTTAATCAATCACGTCCATGTCAACGAACAATTCTAATAGCCTCTCTTAAGGACAGACGTTCTTCTAAGGAGAGCCTGACCGGACGTAGCCCGTCGGCGGTGGGAGATCACGTGGTCAGACTGGGTATTCTATACAATGCGCACTGCCGGAGCTGCAAGGATGAAGCGGAAAAGGGGACCCTGATCCACTTCCTGTGTGCATGTCCGGCTCTTGCTAAATCGAGGCACCAAGAACTGGGCGAATCATTCTTTGCTAGCATACCCGCCATCTCCTCGAAGACGATTGGGGAGATACTACTCGTACGTTTCCTTAATTCAACGAGATGGTTCTGAGAACATTTTCCGACAACAACCCCCTCCTACGAGGCGTGTGGTATCAAAACCAATTGTGGACAGCCACTTGAACCAACCAGCCAGACTTGTCAAAGGTTTTTGACACTGTCAGCCACTCGTTTCTCTTGTCTAATATCTGCGATACATCTCTTCCGTGGAAATAATCAAGTGAATCGCCAATTACCTTTCCGAAAGACAGTCCTACACAGAATTTTGAAATGGGAAATCTAAACGAAGGAAAATTGAACAGGGTGTCCTCCAAGGAGGAGTCTTATCTCCCACTCTGTTTAATCTATACATGTCAGGACTTCCGGCGCCGCGTGACGGACTTGAAATCGTCAGTTACACTGATGAATGCTCGATTTTGGCAACCGGCAATGACATCACCCAAATGAAGAATTTAACAACTTCTTCAATACCAAGAATCTTACTCTGTCAGCGCCGAAGTCTCCCGCTACTCTTTTTACCACCTGGACCAAGGAAGTGAAGCTACAACTGGATATTGCGGTAGACGGTCAAACTTTTCCCACAATTAACCACCCAAAATTCTCGGTGTCACCCTTGACAGCATGCCCACCTCCTCGGCTCATGCGTCAACCATTTGTGACGAGATGAGAAGCAGGAATAAAGTTTTCAAAGCTTAAGTTGACAGTTCCCGGGGGAAAGATAAGGAGATCCTACTCGCAACATACAAATCCATCGGGAGATCTGTTGCCAATTATGCGGCTCCCATCTGGCCAGATAATTTATGCGACACTCAATGGAAAAACATACACACCTGTTAGGACACTGCTCTTAGAAGTGTCACAGGCTGCCTCCTTATGTCGTCGCAAGACCATCTTCATCAAGAGACCAAAATGATGCACTTAAAAAGCGTTCCTGCGGCAGCCGGTTCTTCGTACCGGAACGACCCGTTTTTCAACGGCCAAGAGCTGCCAAACCCTCCTCGATGCAAGAAGAACTGCAGTATTTGAAGCATCGCTACCACAACAACAACATGCACTTAAAAAGCCACAACACTCATCTTACCAAGCAGTATCTGGTTGACTGTTATCGAAGTGACCATCCTAACTGCAACCTTATGGACAGAACCTCACCGTCACGTCACGCTCAACGCAACATGAGGGACCGCGGAAGGAAAGTTCAAAGGTTCAAAAGAGTTCCCTTTGATAACGCCAGCTATAAGTCGGTCATCACAACGCTGCACAGTGGAGAAGTTCTTTCTTCGATTGCGGAACTTAAACAAAATAGCGTATTGAATGCGCAACCGCCTGCCATATCTCCACACGAATCCCAGGAGCAACCAGAACTATGTTAGCTCAACTTCGTTCGTTCGGTGAATTCATACTTGTCCCGCATCGACAGTGACATCCAGAGCTCCTGCCCAGCATGTGGCCTCGCTCCACACGATGTTGAGCACATTTTTAATGTTTTTTAATGTTGAGCAGCCACCACGCGCTTAACTCCTATTGCGCTGTGTGAGAACCCCACCGAGGCAGCTGGTTTTCTCCACCTAGACTTAGAGGATACCAACATGGATAGTCAGAATTTTTGACACACACATTTACTAGAGTTCGAAGTGCCGCTACAACAACAACAACATTTATGGAGCCTTAATTTTCCAAACTCTTTTCACAACATATTTTGTCTTTTTCATTTTATTTCAGGTTTGACGACAGAACGTTTGGAGTGGTTTTTAAAGGAATTCATATCCCGCTTCCATGCCGAATGTTTCGTCTACGGTAACATTAATAAGCAGGGCGCTTTAGACATAGCTGATATTATCAACAAGAAAATCAATCAAACAAACTCTGTAATTCTTCCACTCCTCTCGCGACAATTGCTTCTCAAAAGAGAATATAAATTACCCGAAGGTAATTTTCAACGCATAACTATGCCAAGTAAAACTTGCTTCTAAAATAATTCTCCACTTACAGGCGAATCGTACTTATTCAAAAATGAAAATAAATTTCACAAATCATCATGTACCCAACTGTATCTGCAGTGTGGCGTTATGAACGATACATCATCAGTATTCGTAGATTTGGTCTCTCAAATACTAAATGAGCCCTGCTATAATATGTTGCGAACGAAAGTGAGTTTGTGTCTCGTATGAAATTGCTGTAATTTTGTATTTTCAACTTTCATTCTTTCAAGGAACAATTGGGCTATATAGTGCATCTTTCGTCACGGAAAACCACTGGAACTACAGGCATCAAAATTATTGTACAATCCGACAAACACCCGGAATTTGTTGAAACAAGAATAGAGAATTTCCTTAAACAGATGCTGGTAAGTCTCGGACTCTTCTACGGCCCTCTATTGTCAACAATCTAACTAAATCATGATCTTATTATACTAGAGTGACCTCGAATCTATGTCCGATGCGGACTTTAACGCTCACAAAGAAGCATTGATTTCCCGAAAATTGGAAAAACCGAAAAAGTCGGCTGTGGTTTTTGAGCGATTTTGGAATGAAATATCAATAGCTTCGTATCATTTTGAACGTGACCTGGCTGAAGTGGACATTTTAAGGAAGATCACTAAACAGGAAGTGGTGAATTTCTATAAGGTGAATCCAAATTATTTTCGTCAATTGTAGTTTAATATTAACTTGAAAGCGTTATACTTGTTTAGACGTACATTGCTCTAGATTCAGCCTCGCGACGTGGTCTGGTGATTTACATAGTGTCCGCTGTTGATGGTATCGAAAAGGTGAACGAACATGCCGATGATCAACAACCCAAAGATAGTTGCATTCACAATATTATAACGGATCTAACTACATTTAAGTCTTCTAGAGAATTGTATCCAATTGCAAGGCCGTATCTTGACATTAAGCCGAAAGGCGCCAGAAGTAAATTGTAAATTTTAAATCAGGTGTAAATTTTACGACGTTACAATTAGGAACATGCATGGAATAAATGTTCAAACGTGTGACAAGTGGATAGTAAAAATATGTGTTGCAATGAAGTAATTATTTTTTAAATTGGAAGGAACAGTAATCGAATTCTCGTCAGTTGATGTTGAACCAGTTCTCGACGACGTGGAAGCGTCCTGCACACAGTTTGAGACCGCTGTGGTGATGGACGGCAGGAGCGACAAAGAGCGTACTACTGCTGTTTTCCTTAATTTTTGTGTTCAGAGAACTTTAAAAAAAATTGGGGAAATCAGACACCATCACACCTCCAACCTCAAATTATGGGACGACGAAGTGTTTTCGAACTTATAGGATTTTACTGACTTCCTCGAAAGGACCAAATCTGGACTATTAATGAGATATAATGGAGATAAAAAAAAGCTTTTCCTTTCAGCCTTTCTAAAGGAGTGGTAAAATAACGCTAAACTTTATTTGTTGATTGCCTTGACCCCTCCAGGGGCATCGGCGCGTCAACATCTTTTGCATGTCGATGCCTTGTTAACGTTTCCTTAGCATATCTACTTTTCGGACGAGAGGCTGCGGATTTGGTCCTTAATGTCATCTGCTTTTCGCACGGTCAGCTCCAGAGCCGTGGAGAGGAAATCCGGGGTACAGCGATTTTGGGCCCAAACTCCAAAAGAGTATAATGGACGGTTTGGAGGGCATCCGAAGATGCCCGTAGGGGGACGGAGCCTAAGGTAGCATAATGACCGTTAAGGGCAGGTCGTGCCATCTGGCAAAGAAAAAAAAGGCTCCACAACAAGCTAAACAAGCTAGCTGTAGCGCAGTTCGGGAGACGTGGGCGGGGTTTTCGCCGCTCGTTGCCTTTGTCCTTTACGTATTAGTAAAAATTCATAGGCCTAGGGAAAACAACACAAACATGGGAGGCAAAAATGGTGAATAATAAGAAAATGGGGCGATAAGGATGGAGTGGTTGGCGTACGGCGCAGATGCCCTCGCGCTCGCAACGAGGTCCGAGTGTAATGGGACCCTCGGCCTCTAGTGTCATACCACTGACAGATCACTACTCATCAGGTGCTGCTTTCGATCTACCGAAGCAGCACGACTAGACCAGAATATGGTCCATTACAAGGGTTGAAATCAAGTAAAATTTTAATTTTAAATATTTAGCCAAGAAGAACATACAGAAAGTTTGCATACAATGACGGTGTTCCGTCTCGTTAGACAAGTTCATCTTTCTGAAGTTGTACTTCACCCAGTTTCAGTTTCATAGGTAGCCGGCAAGTAGCCTTCTTTGTATATGGTGTAATTGTTTTCATTTGCGCATCTCTTCTAGCGTAGACTTGTGTAGAACAGTACCATTTGTATCTCTGGTAGCTTTCTTATTACCTATCCAAGTAATAATTTTACTGAAAATCAGAACTTGTAATCATCAAAATCAATTTCTACATTTTTTTAACAATTTTATTCATCCGAAATTTTACTTATATCTTCATAATCGACATTATTAACTATTCGACCTTTAAGCGGCCCCTTCGCAATTTCAACCGTAACACAAAACTTATTCTCATTGAGTTCTCGCAAAATAGCCGCACATCCACGATACGCACCATTAAGAACTTGAACCGGCTTTCCAATGGCCGGAATAACAGTCTCCAGATGTTCTTGATCCGCCTTAATCTTCACACCCGAATCGAGAAATTTAATTTTTCCGCAATATTTGTCAATGACATTCAGAACAACGGATTTCTGTTTATAGTATTTTCCCTCGAATGCTTTACTCATAAATTTTACGACAATACCCTCGGTCAACCAGTAATCTTTGCGATTTCTCTTTTCCTTCGTTGTCTCCTCCATTTCCATAATTTCGTCCAGAGCGGACCTCTTTTCTGATTTTGACGAAGATGTCGACGATACGGATGGCGCGTATGATCGACTGGTAGACGGCTTTGGTTTTTTGAAAACTGATTCACCGTCATCGCTTTGATCAGTTGATCGTTTCGAAGCAATCAGTGAGGCTGGTTTAGTGGCGGTTGCTCTTGATGTCAATTTGATGTCAAGTTTGAGCGGTTTTTCTTCGTCGTCTCTTTTGAATTCCGTATAGATCATTTCCGGTTCATCTTTTTTACTTTTTTCAATTTGCTTGCCGATAAATTCCATCATTCGCTCCTCGTCGTCCTTGTCCATTTTCTCCTTTTTCTTGATTTTCTCCTGTGCTTCTATAGCTTCGGGACTACGATCGATGTATGTTACGAACCAACCTTTTTCCGTTTCATCGACAATGCATTGACCCGTTCGACCCAACCATTTGACATAGTCTGTGAGAGTCAACCATCGGGTGGCGTTCATGTGTAGATGATTTTTGTCGGCAATGTATTCTTGATAGACCTGTGAGAAATTAAATTGAATAATTAATTGTACTTTAGGGGAAAAAATGTAGCAAAATAATTTTCGTACCTTATTGCAAGAGACTCGTTTAGTGCCGAACCGACGTCTCAGAACTTCCAGATAGCCATCGGAAAACTCCTTGGAAAAACTGTAAATATATTTGCCAGCATTATCGGCAAAAAGCAGCAATTGACGCTGATGTGACTCGCTCGTTGTGTGGCACTTAAAGCCGTTTTCATCGCGACACTGTTTCTCGCACATCTGACAATACCAACGCAATTTTTGCAGACCTTTCGCTTTCATTTTATTGGCGAGGTATTTCGGTGTTCCCACTTCGGCGCGCCCCATTTTCGCTTTTTTAGTTATGCTTCAATACTGGAAAGAAAATAAAAATGATTTTTTTGTGAATTATTTCATACGTATAGAAAATAGGACTGCGAAGTTTGTTTTTTTTTTATTCTAGAGTAGCCACAACGATTAGAACATCCGCCGTGTGAACAAATAAGTCTGGTGCAGAGAAAAGCTGTTTTTGTGCCCGATTTCGCAGTCATCTCAAGGAATTGGCCGTCTTTACAGAATAGTTGTCCGGAGATGTAGATGGGGAGACTTATAGCCAATTGCTGAGTCCTTCATACGTCACCATACTTTGCTGAGCCTATACGAGGGCGGTCCGATAAGTACTTAGCCTCACCGCCCGACGGCGCCACTGTCGCAAGAGAAATTTACTATCGTGTAGTACATTCTCGTAGACGGCAACTGTCAAAATTTCAGCCGATTCGGACTCGTAGTTTTGTTTTGACCGCGTGTGGAAGCGGGCGTGTCCGCAGATTTTAGGAAAATGGAAAAAGAGCAATATCGGTCGGTGATTCGATTTTTGTTTTTGGAAGGGAAATCGCACAGCGAAATCAAAGAGCGCTTGGATGCTGTGTACGGTGACTCTTCTCCTTCGATGGCGACCGTCAAAAATTGGTTTAACGAGTTTCAACGTGGTCGCACGTCGGTTTTTGATGAGCCATGCTCAGGTGCCCCGAAAACGGCTACCAGGGAAGATAACGTGGCAAAAATCAAATGACAAATGATCTCGTATTGGCAGACCGCCGATTGAAGGTGCGCGAGATAGCTGAGACAGTAGGCGCCTCAAAAGACTGCGTGGGTCATATCCTGCATGAAATTTTGGACATGAGAAAGCTGTCGGTGCGATGGATGCCGCGTTTTCTCACTCCGGACAACAAGTGCAACCGTGAGACCACTTCAGAGCCGTGTTTAAGCGCAATCCGAAGGAGTTTCTGCGTCATTTCGTGACCGTCGACGAAACATGGATCCACACCAGAGACGAAGGAACAGTCGAAACAGTGGACTTCAACCAGCGAACGTGCTCCGAAGAAGACGAAGGCTGTCCTATCGGCCGAAAAGGTGATGGCCTCCGTTTTCTGGGATTCACAAGGTGTGATCTACACCGACTACCTGGAGAAGTCACTGGGTCACTGGGCTTTACTATGCCGAATTATTGGGCCGATTCGACGCCGAATTGCAGAAAAAACGGCCCCATTTGGCGAAGAAAAAAGTGCTCTTCCACCAGACAACACACCGGCTCACACCTTCGCCGTCGCCACGGCCAAATTGGGCTACGAACTGCTACCCCATCCACCGTATTCTCCAGATTTGGCCCCAGGCGACTGCTTTTTGTTTCCAAACTTGAAAAAGTCACTCGCCGGGCAGAAATTTGAGTCGAATGAGGAGATCATCGCCACCACGGAGGCCTACTTTGCGGACATCGAGAAAACGTATTTTTCAGACGGGTTAAAGAAGTTGGAGCATCGCTGCATTGCCGGCCTTAGGGTGGGACGAGCGGGGCGCGTTAGGAACAATTGGTTTTCGGAACTGGAAGCACATCAGTGAACGTTTAGAAAAGCACGAATCAAACTTTTTGGGCCTCGTGGAATTACTCGGAAAATTTGATGACGTCAGGCGTGATCAGCTGCGCCGCATTTCCGGAAGTGAGATCGCTGATCATTACTGTGGAAAAAGGATACAAAATGAGCTCATAAATCTTTTAGACGAAAGCATTATGAAAAAATATCACTCAAAAAGTTAAAAAAGCTAATTTTATCGGTGGGCCATTCAGGCTAAATCTAAAATGCGAGTGGACTGAAAATATGAAAAAAGATATTACGATGTATCACAGTAGGTTCGCAACTACGTAAAGCGGAAATTTTTTTTATATACAATTCTAGCGCTGGATTTTCCAGTACAAAAGTTACAACTTTAAAGGTAAATATCTCCAAACCGGTTATGAGTTCGCAAAAAAAAGGACTTCAGATTCTTTCATTTCAGACCATATTTGACTGAAACCCCATCATTTGGCGCCTCAGATATCGAAGTCGCCCCCAACTACATTTTTAAATACAGATGTAAACCTCTGCATTCGGATTTTAGAATACATAATGAATCTAATCCGTATTGAATAGATGCAGCCTTGTACATTGCAAGACAATTGGCAGAAAATCCTAAAAAGCAGCAAATGATAAATTTCTTTGGAAATGTAAATAAACACATCTGAGACGGACGGACATGACATACCACAATTAAAAAATGTCTCTTCACTCTGTAATTCCACAACTAAAATCGTTTCCATGCGCAATGAAATATTACCCACTACTTTTAAATTGCAATTGCAATATATGCCAGATAAAAGTTACGTACAGGTCGGAGAGAAAAAGTGTTTCACGAAATCGCCAGGAACCAGCGAATGCTTTTTTGACATAAATGACAACAGCTCTTCTTCTTATCACTTCACGTGAATGGCTGCGAATCATTTATGAAGTATCGATTGTTAGGACAATTAATGTGGACCATAGACGGCCAGTTTTATTAGCCGCCATACACGGAGAGATTCGTCGCCCGATCGATCGGCCGAAGGATCGCCACAAAATAGCAGCTGATCAAAATTATGGGGATCTGTCAAAAAAATCGTCAACGATAAGCGCATACACAGGTCGATTCATCGGCCGATTTCGATATCGGGCGACGGATTGTCCGATCGCGCTGCTTGTATGGTACGTTTATGAGAAGAAATATTACCGTAGTACGATAATTAGTTGTTTTTGGACGGTTGACGAATCAAATTGTTCAGCACCATTTTCGTCATAGGGGCGACCGGTAGCTTACTGCAACGTCAGTCTTAATGTTTAACAAGTCATGGTATGATCCGAATCACCACATACATGTGGTGTATATTACCGCTAAAACGGTGTTTAGTTTTTTTCTATTGCGCAATGGCATAAAACGCCATTCACGTATGGCAAATAACGGGTTACGTCAAATACGGAAAGCATGCTTACATCGTCGCATTTCGAATTAAAACCACATGTCTTTCACAAAAACAATCCTGTATTAAAAAAAATATCTACTTAATATCTACTTTTGAATATATTGCCCTTCAGTATGTTCAGGCGACAACGAACCCAGCTCAATTTGCAAATCTTCCAAGTGCTTGAGTAATTCGGCGTCAGTTATCGTCCCAATCCCCTGAGGACTTTGCATACTGACTGGTGGCACTGCTGGTGGAACGTCGGGCTTATCTGTGATCACATCTACAACGGGTGCTGGAGTGGTATCAAGCAACAATTCTTGAAGCTCCTGTTCTAAAGCTTGTTCTTCAAATTTATCTATGGGCTGAACGGATGACAAAGACTGCTCAACTTCGTCGTGAATTTCAAGGGACTGTAAGAAAGTAAGTGGTGTTTTTAACTCTTTAAAATTAAGAGAATGTAGGTTCAACTTACCTCCTTAATTGTGTCAACAACATCATCAATATTGTCTGTGTTTAACTTCGGACCGGATAAAAGAGACTTCAGCGTCTTGGAACCAATCGAATAGGCGTCCAAAATTGGTTCATGGCCCCGAGTGTCATGGATTCGTGCTAGAAGTGTTTGAACATTGTCTAAGGCTCTGCTGTGTTTTTCTGCAAGTTAAAATCTTGATTAGAATAACATGGTACTTATATAACAGGAAACTAAACACTTACCCAGATTAGCCTCAAGTTTATGCTTTTTTCGTAAATATGACTTTGCGACCACTCTTTTTCCCTGACGAACGTTCTCCCTTGCCAATTTATCGTATTTCACGACATCTGTTTCGATTTGTTCTAAGGTGCTTTGCAGATCCTCTTCGGTTTGTTCCAGAGCAAATATCGCTTTATCGGTATCATCAATAGGCGTTGCGGGTGAGTCATTATCTGAAAGATACCGTTTGTGAAATATATGCCACCTTCGTTTTGAAAAAGAAATACCTGCCACTTTTACTAAATGTATCCTGCGCTGTCCGTCCACGACTTTGTAATCCAAACAAACTTTATCCAAACTTTGTAAATATACCAAGTTTGTGAACAGTCCTTCCTTGCTTAATCCAAGTCCTTCAGTTTCGGCAATTTTATCGAAGGTGACAACGCTTCCAGCGAATTGTTTGAGTACTTTCTTCAAGTTAGTTGACTGATCCTGCGCAAGAAGCGAACGTTTTAGAATTACCTGCAAATATGAACAATCATGCTATACCTTCAAAACGTCCAAGTGAATATACTGCACATCCTGCGGCTCAGTTGCCGTCTGAAATTTCGGCAAACCCCACTGAAGAGGCTTTCGCACCAAACTGTTGACAAGCCACCCGGACCAAGTGTTCTGCGGGTCGTTAAGGAAGTCGAATTGCTCACGCAAGATTTTGCTGGCAATTAGGTCTGCAATTACGGTTTCGATACCGTGAGGAAGCTTCCCCTTTCGTTGAAAGGCCCATTTGGCGGCACGGGTGCTGAAGCAAGGCGTCCCTTTCTCGTTGCAATATCGCACAAGCATATCCTTCCAGAATCTCAATTTGCCATCATAGTTTTCCGGGTTTACTTTCCGCAGTCTGAACGGCGCAAATAGTACGTCCATGCGTGTATCATCCGACCAGCATGCGGGCAAGTCCTTTAATTCTGAATCCATAGTTACTAGCGTTTAGGGAAAGAAATCGTACGGACGGACAACATGAATAGTAAATTGCGGATGTTGTTTTGATTGCTCTGCTTGACAGTTGACAGCAAGAAGATTTTAAGACGCAATATACTACACAGCTGATAGGTACTTTTTAATAGTAGTGTACCATTTAGCTACGGCCTCCAAACTGTCGTTATATTAAGGGGCATATACACTATATATTTATTTGATTTTAATCTATTTTTTTCGGCCCAACATAGACAAAGCAATCCGTCGCCCGATCGATCGGTCGATGGATCGCCACTAAATATCTGCCGATCAAAATTATATGAAATTGTCAAAAATCGCCAATGGCTAAGTTCATGACACATAGCGGTTGGCCTAGTGTTGCAACTTTGTTTTAAGAGCGATTTGACATGATCAAACTACGATTTGACAAACTAGCATTTGATGAAAAGTTGAGCACCGTTTGACAAGGGGTTGACACGTTCAAGTAGGTGGTTTGTCAAACCGTAGTTTGATCGTGTCAACGCGCTTTAAGGCAAACACACACACACTCGGCTCTACCTTTAAAACGTCACATTCGCAAATTTTCAATTCTAAGTCCTTAATATTTATACGCCCATCAAAACAAAACATAATGGGGCAACTTTTGTCAACTTTGCAGATTTGTCAGCTCAAAGTACCGTTACGAAATAATCATTTGGATTTTTGATGAAAAATAGATTTCACAATTTTTTCAAAGTTTGAACGGTTGTATCTTTGAAATAATGGTGATTTTTTAACCGGTAAAAAGTTTATTTATATGAAATTTTATACAGTTTCAGAAAGTAAGATCAAATCTTAGATCGAATAATTGGGGGCTTAGAAAATTTAGAATTTGTTGGACAAGTCAAGGGTTTGGACAGTTTTTTTTTTTAATGCTATAACTCTGTAACGGTTAAAGATAGAGGGTTCATGTCGTACATTAATTTTCTGCAAATGAGCCATACTATCTATCATTTAAATATTTACCATCATGGTATAGAGTGCAATGCTTCACTCAGGGACGTATTTCGATTTAGGTTGGAGTACAAACCTGGCCTGGTCAAGGTGCTTCCCCCATAGATTAAGGCAGCTCCTGATGAGCAAAATCCACGGTGTGGGCGAAACCAATCGACAGAGTAAATTGGCTTAAAGATGACAATTTTTGTGTGGTAGTGGATAAAGAGGTTGAGTCATTTTGAAAGAATCGCAATGACCCACTCCACTTTATTCTTAACAACATAGATAACAACATAGATAATGCACTTTTGTGTGAATAAACGCAGTGAAAAATTCGTTGGATGATTCAATTATTGTTGCCTATGTGAAAATTTGACGAAAATAGGACAAAATGTTTTACTTGACAGAGCTACCGGGAACAAAAAAGATAAATTATGGAAATCATAGCCTACTGTTGGATATATTGTAATGAACCATCTGCAATGGACCATACCGTGGTAGTGCTTCTCCCACCGGCAGATCGAAGCAGCACCTGATGAGTAGTGATCTGTTGGTGGTACGAAACCAGAGGCCGAGGGTCCCATTACACCTGGACCCAGATGCGACTGCATGGGCGTTTTATTCGTTCGCCAACCAACCATCCTTATCGCCTAATTTTTTTATTCCCCATTTTTACCTCCCCTGTTTGTGTTGTCTTCCCCAGGCCAATGAATTTTTGTTAATACATAAAGGATGGGGGCAACGAGCGATTAAAACCCCGCCCACGTCTCCCGAAATGAGCCACAGCAAGCATAGGCCGCTGCTTAGCTCGTTGAGGGGCCTTTTTCTTTGCCAGATGGCACGGCCCGACCTTCACGGTCATTATTCTACCTTAGGCTCCGTCCCCACGGACATCTTCCGATGTCCACCAAACCGTCCGGTACAATATGGAATATGTATTCCTTTCTAGCTATGCAGTAGCATATGCATGGGTATATCGTGACGCCAAAAGAAAGCTGATTTTCCTTCAAATCTGGTCTCCTAGCTTTCTGGGTCTTTATATACGAGTATATAGATGGTTCTTGCCCTGTTTTGGAATCCAATTCGTTTTTGACAATCGTTATCTTTCACATTCAGACATACTGCACCAATTTGTGCTTTTATACTCGGATAACTCAGTCTTTATTTTTGGCCTATGCTTTTCGATTAAACGCTCCTCCGTGACAGTGACATTTATATGGGCGTTCGATCAATCGAAGAAAAACATTAGTAATATTGCTACATAACAAGTATATTCGATCTACAGTTAACGTTGATATATGACTACTGTTTTGTTGCAAAGATAACACCGCGAAAAATGTATTGTTTATTCGCACCACTTCGTTTCATTCAGATGTTCGCCATTGTTGATTATCGGGGCCTGGGGATTTGATTCGGTCAGGTTGGGCATTGATAAGAGCACGCACGGCACGCTACCGTCCAGGTACATATACTATATGTTCAGGTTTCGCCAGCTAATTTCTCACCCGCTCCAAGATATTTGTATTTATTTTTCCCCTAGCCTATTGTTTCTATAGTCTTTTAGCGATAGATATGTAGCATGTGAAGTCGTTCGATCAATTTCGATATTAATCAAAAGAAATCGAAATTTTGGACAATAGAATCAAATGGAGAAGGCTCAACAATTTTTTTAAGTTTTTTTTTAACGAATTTATTAATGAAGTTAGGAGTCGGGCTGTAACTTAATAACTTTCGAACAGGAGATTTCAACGACTTCCTAAGATTCAATCTAAAGTGTCGATGGACGAACCAAGCGACCACTTCGCTGGACACTCGAGCAAAAAAAGAGGCTTCCTGAAGAAAAAGATAGCTACTGACTTTCCACCCATTGCGCTCGCTATTATCTTTTCAACTCGATTATGATAAACATATAATAAATATGTCAATACATGTGATAATATTAAATTTGTGTACCTGTACATGTTTTATTCTGTATTTATTATGAGATGTTTATAAGTACGTGTGTAGGAGTTTGAACTTAAAAAAAATTGGCCATTCGATAGTCATAATTTGATAAACCAAAAATAGTTGATAAGATGCAGACGTGACGAACACATTCTCCCGGCGTGTATACTTAGCGCGGACGATCGATTTAATTCGATTTCACTTTTTTTTATTCTTAAGGAAAATGTATTTCCTCTCAATTTTTCTTTGGTTGTTATAAATTTGCCTTGTGGTAGCTGAATGTGCGAACAGTGTCCTGGTTTCGTTGAATACGATGAAGTCGCCAGTTTTTGGTATATGTCGCGTACACATTTGGATTATACTAATATTATGTTTGAATTTAGTGGAATCAAATATACGACGCGTAGAAGCGACGTCAAGTGAAACCCCAAGTAGAGATAATACTGATCAAAGTGATCGCGTCAATGCAACTCTAATCGCGATTAAAAATAGCGCCCGTGTCAACTCAGATATCGAAAATTCCTTACAAGTGCGGTCGAGTGATCCAAGTCTGATAATACCCGATATCAATTGGACAGTGCCAAGTGATCCTTTAGAGTTTTATCCTGATCCGCAAAGTGCAGAGGATAACACTGATAGTAGCGAGGAGCCATGTTTACTAGATGTAACGTCCCTACAGATGGCCTGGTGGATTTACCCGAATGGCACACTTGTGGATAAGCTTGTTAGAGGTAATCTTTTTAAGCCCTAGTTTTCTGTCAAATGCCAAACTGAACTGATAAATGAGACAGACGGCCTGCCGTTTCTAAAACACGAAAATAATCACAATGAAGCGCTGACTCAGGGACGTCAGTTTCGTTGGCGCCCCTTGACAAGTTGCAACCCAGGTAAATGAAGTTGTTCACCAACTCGATGTTGAGATCCCCCACATTAATGCTCGGTTGTGCAGGTGTCCTTGTCGTCGATTGCATCATTATTTTAGTTTTACCCTCGTTGATACGTAACGTAGTCCAACTTCTTTTGCAGCATGATGTTGATGTCGTCGACGTACGCTGCTAATTGTGTCGACTTGATGAGTAGCATCTCGCTGTTGTCCATATTCATAGCCCGAATAGCGTATACCAGTGCTAGGTTGAAGAGCGGGTGCCAGTCCATCGCCCTGTTTCAGACCAGTGTGTGTTTCAAATAGATCAGTAAGTCTGTTGTGGATCCTGACTTGTGAGACGGAGTTGGTCATCATCATCTTTGTCAGTCGCACTAATTTGGCCGGTATACCAAATTGCAGCATGATGTTGTACAGTACTCCACGATCGATACTGTCGTATGCCTGCTTGAAGTCGACAATGATTTGGTATACGTTTACGTTGTATTCCCAGCACTTCTGGAGCATCAGTTTGACCGTAAGGAGCCGATCGGTTGTAGAGCGGCCAGGTCTGAAACCGCTCTGATATTCGCCAATGATTCGTTTTGCGTAAGGTTTTATTCTATTTTCCAGAATTTTCGTCAAAACTTTATAGGACGTACAAATTTGTGATATGCCCCTGTAATTCTCACACCGCAGTTTATCTCCCTTTTTGTGAATTGGACAGATGATGCTTCTGCGCCAGTCGTCTGGGATCTCCTCGTCCTCCCATATTCGCAGGAGTAATTGATGTATGGCATTAGCTACACCCGTTCCACCGAATTTTAGCAGTTCAGCTGGAATCTCGTCAGCGCCCGACGCTTTATTTCGTTTTAGTGACCGCAACGCGAGATCAACTTCCTCTACTGTCGGGGGTTGTATGGGTGGACCTGGATCAACAATATCGTCGAGAGCTTCTTGTGTGGGGATGTTAGATGGTAGGCTCAGAAGCTCTTCAAAATAAGAGGTCATCGGTGTCGCTGAAGATGTTTCCATCCCTGTCCTTACAAAAGCTAGTCCTGGGTTGGTAGCCGTTCTTAATTGTACAATATTTACTAGTTTGTACGCTTGTCTGGTGTTTCTATTAGCTAAGTTTTCGTTAATATTCAGCAACTGCTCGTCAAAGTATTTACGTTTCTTACGTCTAATTATTTTATTCGATATTCGCCGTGGCTCGTCATATTTTTCTCTGCTGGCTCTGGTTCCTCGTTGAATCTGTAGGCCTCGTTTTTCGAATATCGCCAAATATCTCCTTAAGTATATATCCTGGAGAAAATATCGAAACTCATTAAATTTTTATTATTTTGGTCAATATTTTGGTCCCCCAGTCAAATTTTTGTTGGTAAACCAAGGATTCGTGTTCAGCGCGCAAAAATACATAAAGGTATACAAAAAAAGTAGGTTGAGGTTGAGTTCGGACGGGAAGGTTCCCGCAAAAAAAAAATCATCAGCCTCAAAAAGGATTGATATGAACATAATTCCGCCAAAGTGCTCGTAGCTTTGCGCCTCGCTCTAGGGTATGCATATTGAACCCTGATTAAATTAGTTAATTTTTTTAACGCTGCTTGCTTAAAATAAAAACAGATAAATAGGAAGATCTGAAGAACGTGAAATGATTTGATTGAATTGAAAAATTAAGTTAATTTAACAAAAGCTGCAAAATGGAATTGATTAAAGAGAAGAACGGAGCAGAAACTATACATTAGCTGGCTTTTTCTTTTGTGCAGTGGATATCAAGTGCAGAACAATAATCATAAGCATTACACTAACAACCGGCTCAATCCAGGGAAATTTTGTAAGTGTGAGGCGTGCAAATATTGTTCTGCTCAAACAATACAGATCTGTACTGCGCAAACAATACAGATATTGTCCATTGATCACTTCTTGCCTGAAGTGCATCTCTAGTCTTTTATGAGGCAGGGAGCTTTATAAAGGAATCCAGGCGAGCAGACAGTACTTGGCATCAGAGCTTAAGCTCACAAAGCTCCCCGCCAATCAGCGTTAAAAGAAATTAACTTATTTAATCAGGGTTCAATATGCATACCCTAGAGCGAGGCGCATAGCTACGAGCACTTTGGCGGAATTATGCTCATATCAATCCTTTTTGCGGCTGATGATTTTTGTTTTTTTGGCGGGAATTTTTTTTACAACAGAGTTGTTTTTGGGAGATACAAGTTAACGAAAATCATATTATAACATGTTTGAAAAAAATTACTTCTCAAAATTTATTGTCCAATTAGGCAAAACACATTTCATACTCGTAATGATCTAAAATGTTGAATGCATTTTGTTGATTAAATTGATAAGCTTTCCCCCTACCACAATTCTTTTTCCTATTTCTAATAATCATTCTTAATAAAATACATATATCACCGCCGATCGTAATTAATCGTTTTGTTATTGTTAAGTGATAAAATTATTGCTCATACCGAGGAATTTCAATTTTACAAGGTACATACAGGTGTACGAGTATACTCGTAAATCTTCGACAATATTTTTTTTTTTTTGATAATGTAATATGTACCTTCCAAAAATTGCTCAATGAATGGTAGAAGATGAATGGTTTCGTTTGATGGCGTACATCACGGTCAAGATCGTTTATTTTGTTTATATTGGAAATTATAACAAAGAGGATGTGATTTTAGGTATTTCTGAGAAATGAACGGATATTGTAAATTAATATAGGTATTAGGCCGCATTGTAGTAATAAACGACCATTGTAAAATGGCAGACGAATGATGAAATTTAGGCAATGCTGTTGCAGATCCAAAAAAATATAAGCTTATGCTTTCAGCTTGAAACTATATTATCAGATATGATATGATATATGATAGATTCATAGATTCCGTTTCCATTTGTTCTATGGACGATCGCAGATTTCGACAATACAAAATGCACAGCGTAGTTATAACGCCAGTACTCCACAACATGTTGCTGCCGCGTTCATTTGCCATTGAAGCGCAATCGTGAAGTTATCCCTGAACTTTAAACATAACTGGGAGGCATGGGACTCTATTTTGGACGCAGGAAATACCCGACTTGTTTTCATCAATCATTTAAGCTGTCATATTTGAAAATATAAGACTTATTTTTTATTTTCTTTAAAAAAAAAACACTATTTGATGATCAATAGCTTCCGCCGTTTTTATATTAATTTGAACAAGTCATTCAATTAAACAAAAAAAAATTATTATGTGTTTATAGATTGGTGGATTTATTCTAACATATGAGTAATACCCCACATACACGGAGCGACGGATCCCCGATCGATCGGCCGATGGATCGCCACAAAATATCAGCTGATCAAAATGGTATGGAACTGCCAAGAAAGTCGTCAACGATAAGTGCATCCACAGGTCGGTCCATCGGGCGATATCAATATAGGGCGACAGATCGGCCGATCGATCGTTGCGTGTCTGGCACGTTTAAGTTATGTTTAACATCTTGGACGGTTCACTCTCTTGGATGCTTTAATTATTGCTTCCAATTCTCGGTTCAATGACCGCATCGCGTCCAGTTTTTTAGTCTCGTATTTATAGCTCCTTAAGGCCGACATTCACGACATGCATTTTGGTCGCGAACATGCATTTAACCGCGTCAAAGTCAATAGAACAAAAATCTCTTCATTTCCACTGTTCTATTGATTTTGACGTTGTTCGATGCATGCTCGCAACCAAAATGCTTGTCGTGTATGTCAGCCTTTAGTTGATGAACAAAGTGCTTTTACTTTGTTAGTCGAGTCACTTTATTTAACTATCCAAGTTCTTGTACTTGGATATTTAATTTGTTAACTTGTTACAAACGGTTCATGTACCGCTGCAACTATTTTATGTTACAAGTATATGTATAAAATGTATTAAATTGATGCTGGGTCTCGCAATGAAAAACGAGTGTTCACATCCAGGTTCAATGTCGAACTGACTGCTTTATTACAAATCATAGTTCTTTGCCAACAAATTCAAAACAGTTAATTTTTAAAACAGTAAGGATTACATAGTACTAGATTATGTGGAACTCATTTAAATAGGCATTGCCAGATTCAATTCATTTTTAAGTAAAACTACATATAATAATAAAGTGCGAATTAATTTAAAGGAAATTACAATACTAAAAAATCAATCAAATCAAAAGTCAAATCATCAAGCTTCAACAGTTGATATTCATGGATTACCTGAAAATTTTTAATTTTGAGTGCAATTGGGCTTCAACCTTTCGGCTAAAGGTAGAATCAGAATCACAGCCGGACTTCCGTCGAACCATCAAATATCATAGAACGGTTGAAATGAGGAGATTTTTTCTGTTGAGTTTGATGTGGTTCGATGCATGCTCACGACCAAAATTGTTGCCATGTGTATCGAGCTTAAGACCAGAATATGACCAAAAACTGAAGAATTTGATTCAGATAAAGTTTCTTCCTTAACTCATTCATTATAGATCTTCCACATTTTGTGCCTGGCCTTTACCTTACCTTTGTTCGGATTATTTTTATTTAATATACTATACATACTCGTATATGTTTTTCTATTTCAGATGCCCATGTTGCCGTGCTAGACTTATCTCACCTGTCCAGCAATGTGAACAAAATTTATGAGGAAACCCGCAAGCAAACGAAGCACGTTAGTGCTGACGAAAATCTTGCATTTTCGGTAGCTGGAAATGGTCTACGAACAGTTCCGTACAAAGTGTTAACACTACTGACAAGGTCACTCATGTATCTTTCATTACGAGGTAACGATTTTTCGACGCCAAACTTTTCACTGCAAAGGGATTACAATGAGAGTAAGTAAACAGAAATTATTTATTTGTTCCCAATGATATTTTTTTAATAATAATACAGGAATAAATTCATACTTTAATTCGTGTTCTTCCCCCTTAAGTCGCCACGCACGACAAGCATTTTAGTCGCGAGCATGCATCGAACCATGTCAAACTCAATAGAAAAAAATCTCTTAATTTCCACTGTTCTATTGATTATGACGTTGTTCGATGCTCGCGCCCCAAATGTTTGTCGCGTATGTCGAGCAGGCGGTTGAACCGAGCCCGTTTGGAACTCTCACCGAACCATGTCATTTTCATAGGAAATTGTTAAGACTGGTGGAAATGAGGAAAACTTTTTCCGGCACGTTCTATAAAATTGACGTGGTTCGGCCGAAAGAAAAGAAAGTGGTTCGCCTCGATGGTGAGTGTCGAGCACTAAACTCGACACGTATGGCGAACCAAATGGTTCGCGACCACCATCGAACCACGTCAAAATCAATAGAACCGTGAAATCGAGGAGATTCCTTTTTCCACATATTCTATTGAATTTGACGTGGTTCGATGGTGGTCGCGAGCCATTTGGTTCGTCGTGTGTGTTGAGCTTTACATAGATTGTTGAACTGTTAAAACTAGCTCAAAATGCACTGTTAAATCTCGACACACTACATATTACATTGTCCGCGACTACCACCCAAGAACGTCACTTTTATAGGACCGTGTGGAAAAAAATCATTTCATTCCTCACGTTTCTATGATAGTAACGTGGTTCGTTGGTGGTCACGAACCATTAAGCTGGTCGCGAGTAGTAAAGGTCGCCACCCATGGACGAGCACAACCACGACCAAACTTCCATCGAACCAATTTCATAGATCGTGTGGGAAAAAATTCCCCCTATTTCCACCGTTCTATGATATTTGATGATTCGATGGAAGTTTGGTCGTGATTGTGCTCGTTCATGTGTGGCGACTTAAGAGCTTAAGACTCGACATATACGACAAACATTTTGGTCGCGAGCATGCATTAAACCACGTCAAAATTAATAGAACAGTGGAAATGAGGAGGTTTTTTTTCTGTTAACTTTGACGTGGTTCGTCCATGCTCGCGACCAAAATGCTTATCGTATATATCGATTTTAAGGCACTGACATGAACCTCTCATCGCATTTACCATATACACTGACAGAATAGTAGGTATATTTCAGATATTTGATTCCAAACTATACTTATTCATTTAAACCGCAGGAGTTACCACTAAGCGAGCGTTTTAGCTCTGTCCTGCTGAGGAATGCAATCCCTTAAAGTCTGCACACATGAACGCACACGACCACGACCGAACTTCCATCGAACCATCAATTTTATAGAACATGCAGAAAAAAAAATTCTCCTCATTTTCACCGTTCTATGAAATTGATGGTTCGATGGAAGTTCGGTTATGGTTGTGCTCGTTCATGTGTGGCAACCATAATGCGAGCGCAGCGATCAAAGTTGCAAGTGTGCGGATTTGATAAAAAAAAACATTAAGGGGATTCACGCTCCCTGTCGTATATTTCGTAAACGTCGTATTCGTCGTAAACTTCTGTCAACTCCATAGTAAAAATGGCAGAAGTTTACAACTTTACGACAAATACGATGTGAGCATGAATCCCCCTACTGCATTTGGTGCAGCTATTGTGAACTAGTTTACAATTTACGGCGCTTTTACGATTTACAACGGCGAGCATGAATCCCCCTATAGTTTCGGCGAAGTGTCGTCGGTCTCAAACGTGTGTTTGTAGTTATGTTCATGTTGTGTGGGATCGAGAATTCGATAAAAGAATTTTGTTTACACGTGTGAACAACCACGAGTTTATCTCCCATGCGATTTTTGTGTCTAGATTTGTGCCTTTCAACAAAAATCCCTCAATGGGAAAGCGGCTTTAGAGTGGATAAACATTGATTGCACCAGAATAAATGTTTACGGTTACTATTACCACACAAACACCGATCTGAAAATTGTTATTAAAAAATTTGAAAAAAATTCCTCCAGTGAGAGGTTTGCTGATAATCTCAGGAGAATCTGTAGGAATGACGGACGATTATCTTCACTTATTCTTGTAGGAATATTGTCAACGGGTATATTGGACTTTCAGTATTACTCGTAGGTGCACACTAGCAAATTTTTAAAATAAGCCTAATGATTTCCGTCTATTAGCTCATGAAACTATCCATATATAAATTTCCATTTCAGTGTCGCAGGCATGGAGTTGGGCACAATTCCCCGTTTTGGAATCACTCCAGGAACTTGATCTCTCAAATTGTAGTATTCATTTTCTCGGATCCGAAATTTTCGCCAACTTAACGAATCTAAAAGGATTATACTTGTCACATAATAAAATCGTCCATCTTAACTCCGATTTGTTCAAAAACATTGTCGGCATACGAAAATTGGACCTGTCCTACATCGACTCCGCCAATTGCGCGACGAGTCACATTTACGATCCGTCCGACGATGTTTACCATTCCCTCAACGAAGGACTTTCGATATCGGAATTGGTATTCAAAAATCTGTCACATCTTATGTATCTTGATGTATCGCACACAAGAGTTTCGTCGTACAGTGCGAGAGCTTTCACGCATCTAGGACCTAGTATGGAATTTTTGAGCTTATGCTATACACTAATTCCGATATTGCCCAATGGAATGTTCGAACAAACTAATTTAAAGGTTCTAGATTTATCGGGAAACCCTACGGCCAGTCTAAGTTTACATGACAGCACTTTTCTGGGAATAAATGACACGTTGGAAATACTGTCCTTTCAGAATTCCCGACTACATGATTTGACCTGGATAAGGTATCTACATAAGGTGGAAATTGTGCAGTTGGCAAAGAATAATATCAACATACTGCACAGAAATCAGTTTACCAATCTGAAAAATTTAAGGCTGTTGGATTTGAGCTTCAATCACATAGGAAATTGGTTTTATCGAGTTTTTGTCGAAAATACCCAGCTACAACTGTTGAATCTAAGAAGCAATAACATCAACGTCCTTTCGACCGAAATGTACCGAGATTTTGCCAATCTTTCATTTTTGGCAATCGGTCATAATGACTTTATTTGCAATTGCGATCTACGCGATCTAATTGACATTGCAGTAAATAATGTTGTTCTGATCAACACAAGTCGTCCTATAGAAAACGAGGATACTCAAAAACCTGAAGAGGAGTTGGAACTTAATCAAAGCCTAGTACCCATTACTCTTAAGGATCAAATCGAATCAAGAATCGTTGCCGATTTCATTCCACTTTTGCAAAAAAGCCAGAGACATGTTCTGGAGGCCAAACAAAAGCTCAAACAAGGGGCTTATAACCATCGACACCGTCATCCAATCAGACCAACATCAACCCCATCAGCGGCGCACCATCACAAGCCATTTCACTCGTCGTCAACACATAACCCCAACGCTGCCTTGTCGCCGCCCCCTGTAAGGGAAGATGAGGATGATTCCGGAATGTGTCACATAACTATGCCCGACGGTGAATTAATCGACTTTTTGTTCGTCCTCCTTGATTACGAACCGGACAATTATTGGTGTTACAATTCCAGCACAAATACACTGCATGAACTTGCCAATCTTGATCCTTGCGATCGAAGTCAACCGCTCACGCCCATACCTCTTCTAGATACTACGCATCTTTACATCATTGGATTTTCAATATTGGCTCTGGCGTTGGTGCTGATCATACCGCTTTATCTGAAATGGTGGTACGTGAAATATTTCTTGATCGTCCTGAAAAGATCGGCGATGATGAAATTTCTGAATAATGATAAGAAAAAGGACCAAACGAAGCCCAAAGTGTTCACGTATGATGTTTTTGTGAGCTATTGTGATAGAGATCGCGAATGGGTCTTGGACGAGCTCTTACCCCGTCTCGAGAATAATCAGGAAATATCAATTTGTTTGCACGAGCGAGACTTTCAGGTGAGTTGAACGCTTAATTTTTTTTTAGCCGCATAAATGAATACTTTTGTATCCCGCAGGTCGGCTTAGGCATTCTCGAAAATATAATTGAATGTATGGACAAGTCTCGATGCTTTCTTTTAGTGATATCCAAATGTTTTCTCTCCAGTCAATGGTGTCAATTTGAAATGTATTTGGCGCAGCACAGGTACTTGCTTTAATTCAATAAATTTGTATTTGTGCTGTCTGTAGCATAAAAATGGTATTGTCATCGCTTTTATTAAGCGATTAAATTGTAACTTATTGTAAGCATATAGATATGATTGAAGTCACTTGCTGCCTAAACGAACTTACGGAAGAAGAAAGCTCTATTATTTTGTGGTTAACCCCTAGCACAGAATAAAATAATAATAAATAATGTTTATCTGTGGTTTTAGCTAGCGGATATTAAAAAAATTTTTTTTTGTATGTACACAAGCTTATTTATTTTTTGTTATATTATTTCCAGGTTATTCGAAGCTCGAAAAGAACATTTAATCCTTGTCATACTGGAAGAGATACCTCGCTTCAAGCGCCCGAAATCACTGCAATATTTAATGCATATTAAAACGTATATTAAGTGGCCAACGGACACTGAGGAAAGAAAGCTATTCTGGGTGAGACTGCATCGTTCGTTATCAAGCATCGAGCACACAAGCCATGAACATGATAATGAGTCAACTGTATAAGTAAAATATACGATCAAATCACACTACCCAATACTGTTTTATGATATATAGTAAGTGATGTCACTTTGTACCTGTGTTATATTAACAATTTATTTATTAATTTAGCTTAAAACTTATGATAAGTGCTGTACTTATAGACGCTATAAATATCATTGTTAGAGATGTAAATGACGTATTTTTGTTTCAATTAGGTATTATAGAAAAAAAAAAAAAAACAAGTTATAAACATGTTGTTTATAAAATAAAAATAAAATATGTGATGTTACTGTATGAATAAATTGATCGTTAGTTCTAATGCAGGTGTGTCAAGATGGAAGTGCCAAATTTTTGCAATCGATATGAAATATATACCCAAATTTTGGGCAATTTTCAGGCAATTTTTGAGCTTAAATTTTTTTTTTTTTTCTGGAAAATTGAAATTTTTGGAGGCATTTCCAACTTGACGTTAAATTAGTTAGAACTACCTTGTGAAAATATTTTTAAATAATTTTATTTAGTTTTTAGGGGCTATTTGTAGGCTTTACAAAAAAACCTAAAATCATTAAATTCCTTCAGGAACTTTATCTTTTATAAACATTTTAAAATAATAACACTTCTAGCTTAACTTCTAGTTTTAGAATTAGAGGCATTTTCGCAGTTTTTGGATGTATTGTATTAACTTCCTGGACGAGAATTTACGATGAATTGTAATGGACGGTTTGGTGGGCATCCGAAGATGCCCGTGGGGACGGAACCTAAGGTGGCATAATGATCGTGAAGCTCGGGCCGTGCCATCTGGCGAAGAAAAAGGCCCTTCAACGACATAAGAAGCGGCCTATGGTTGCTGTAGAGCTCAGTTTGGGAGACGTGGGCGAGGTTTTCGCCACTCGTTGTCCCTGTCCTTTACGTATTAACAAAGAATCATAGGCCTGGTGCTGCCATCTATCTGCCGGTGGAAGTAACACTACCAGACCAGAATATGGTTCATTACAGAATACGAAAAACACTGAATACAATACATCCAAAAACCCTTTAAACCGATACGTTTAGGCCGGCCGCATCTTGGACGTAGGCAGGGCAGCGCAGCGCGCACATGGCATTGTTGTTGTAGTAATTGTCAAAATCTGATTTTACAACAACAACGCCATGTGCGCGCTGCGCTGCCCTGCCTACGTCCAAGATGCGGTCGGCCTTACATCGTTTTGAGTTAGATCGATTTAGTTAAACCTCGAAGATAGTCCCGCGATATAAACGTAGTTATTGTAACGGTCTTGAAATGCAAGGTGGGTGGGACAAATTGTGATCTCCTATTTTTTCCTCCGCCTCTGTTTCCCTTTCTTGAAATTTAAAGAAATATCAAAAATGGAATGTACTTGACGTTACGTTTCTCGTGCAATCAATATTTTTCAGACCTCGGTTGTGTTTGAGGGATGCAAGGGTGTGCTAACTGTAACTACAGAAATATAGATACTATTAGTAGCTAATTTAAGAAGATATCAAATTTCCATTATTTTCCATTTTCTAAAGGTCTCCACCCATGGATCAGCACAACCACGACCAAACTTCCATCGAACCATCAATTTCATAGAACGTGCGGATAAGAAATTCCCCCTATTCCCACCCTTCTATGATTTTTGATGGTTCGATGGAAGCTTGGTCATGGTTGTGCTCGTTCATGTGTGGCGACCTTAAGCAACGCCATCTACCTAGCAAGGATGCCACCTTTCTGTAAGTTTTCAAATTTCTAAGTGTAACGGCCTCGAAATGCAAGGGGGTGGTACACAAAGTATTATCTCATATTTTCCCCTCTCCCTCTTTTCACCTTTTTTTCAAATTTGAAGAAAATCCCGAAAATGGAATGTACTGGGCAGTAACTTTCTCATGATATCCCACTTGCGTATACCAGACGGAAATGTTTTTTTGACCTTCATTTCACCTCTATGTTGACATTCCCTTTAAGTTAGCCTATTCCGATGCATCGCTTTCTCCAGGGGATTATAATGTGTGCGTTCAGAAGGAACTGAGCAGCTTCCGCTCAGCGAACATGTTCAGAACGAGCGGGTTCAGAAGTGACTGAGCAACTTCTGCTCGGGTGAGCATGATGAAATTTCACCGAGCAAGAAATATTTCTGCTCACTGATCAGTGATCAGTGCTCAGGTTCTTCTTCTTCTTTTTCAACCTCACGCTCATGTTGCGAGTTTCCGAGTTTTGACAGTTATCAAATTAGTTGTTGTCTCAGAGGAACTTCTGGAGTGGCCCATAGGCTCAATTTATGGGACGAGAGAAGAGCGCGATTAATTTTTCATGGGAGAGAGAAAGAACGGGACTATTAATGCCAACCACCAATAGGACGCGGATATTTGACAGCTATATATACAGCGGGGAGTCAAAAACGAAAACAAACATTTTAATATCGGTTTTCTGACAGAAAACTCACAAAAACAAGTAACGCGCACATCACATCTAAATATTTAATGTTTTACCTATAAACAGACACCCCCGTCTTAGGGATACGCTGGTTATTTTTGCAGTCACCGACGAGGCATTTCAATTTACCACAACTCACTACCGCACCAATTTGTCCTACCGGAAATTTCACTAGTGTCTTCTCTACATAATCGCGGCTCTTTACACTCAAAAACCGGCTCCAAACTTTCGCGAATTCAACCGTATTTCCTTTTTGCCACTTTTAGAACAAAGCGTTTGACAGCCATATGCACAACGTGATCTTAAAACCGTTAACTTTACTCTCCCAGCTCTCGACTTTTTCAAGAAGAAGATCGTCCCATTTTCAAGCTGTCAATTTGTATGGTTTGACAGGCATATACCCATTCCTTTGTTAGTTATATATTCAAATAGTTGTTGTGTTTTCGCCGTTTTCGGCTTCTAGTTCTTTGGTTTTCGGGTGCTTTTGAATTTGTTTCTTCGTTGTTCGTGATTTTTGTAATGGACAGCGTGGGATCCATGTATTTTCCACTTTTCGGCACTTGACGTCTAAAACGTGCCATACACACACCGATCGATCGGCCGATCCGTCGCCCGAAATCAATATCGGCCGACGGATTGGCGTGTGTATGTGGAAATCGCACCGATCGGGCGATCAATTTTGATCTGCCGATATTTTAGTGCGATTTTCGTGCGATCGATCGGTGACGATCAATTGGGTAGTGTATGTGATTATCGCAAGTGAATGTCAAATTACCAAATTATTAAATTATGAAATTTCAAGGATTCTATTGATTTAAATGGCACTGCAATTGAAATATCAAATATATGGTATACGAAAATACCACATACATCCAAATAGTTAACAAAAATTAATCTAGGTTGGATTGGGAGTGAATCATAACCTATTTTTTGAATTGTCATTCATTATCGCATCGCACGAAAATCGTTCAGTGGCCACGTTTAGACCGTGGAACTAAAAGGCGATTTAACTAAATCATTTTAGTGAGTGCATTCACCACGCTCGTTTTATCCGGATCGCTACGGAGCGCTACGGAGCGCTCCGTAGCGCTACAACCCCTCCCGGTCGTGATTGCAACCGCTCCTTCCATCCGCTCCGGAGCGGTTACTTCCCCTTGGTAGCAGAAATTTTTTACGCTCTCTGGGCATGTAGCGCTACATTTGACAATTCGCAGCTGGTATGTGTGTTGTGACGTTTGTGTACGTCAAAAGCGCAAATTGAATCCCCGTCTATGTAAATTCACTGTCTTCTCGTCTTCGATTTGATATTTCCTTGTTTCGTGATGTGCCAAAGAAATGTTTTGCGATGGAAAATTGGCAATTGTCAAATATTTGCGTTGTCACCTGTTTGTCAGACATTTCATATGTAGCGGTTCAATCACGAAAGAAATGTTGACAGGTAGCGTCTCCTCAAATGTGTAGTGGAGGGGATGTAGCGTTCTGTAGCGAAAATTTTTCACATGAATGCAGGCAGTGTTAGTACTTCTTGGTGGAGCGTTTATACCGACCATACGGAGAGGTACTTCTTCTTCTTCTTCTATTTTACAGATATAAATTTTACGACAGAAAAAGACTTTCCCTGCCCATGATCACGCACTGCTTTCCTAAAATTTCAAACAAAGCAAACGCCGAACAAAAAGAAAACGACAAGAAAGGAAACGTCAACCACCGAGTCAACATTAGCGATGACAGCGACATAGTCCCAATTTTTTTAGTCCAATTCCGCATCGCAAGAAGAGATAAGCCAATTCCAAAACTAACTAAATCGATACGTTTATATCGTCGAGAGTTAGATCGATTTAGTTAGATCTCGAAGATAGTCCCGCGGTCTAAACGTAGTGAATGTGTGTGCAGTGGAGATCGGCAGATATTTTGTGGCGATCCATCGGCCGATCGATCGGACGACGGATCGGATAATGTATGGCGGCTTTAAAATTGTCATCGTCAGCTTTCAGCTGGTCGATTTCTCAGCTGGTGAAGTAGCGTTCAGCAGGTGCAGACTACAAACCGAGCAGCTCCGGAGCTGCTCGCGAGCAGTTGCAGAGCTACTCGCGAGCGGTTTCTGCTCTTTTGCCACCTTCTGAACGCACTCAATATTTCTACACATTTCCACAAAATTGCATGCATGTAGGATGTAGCTTCAGCCGTTCGTGAGATATTCTATGGAGAGACGGACGGAAGACAGGCGGACAGACGGACGGACAGACATTTGATCGACTTTATAAGGGTTTTGTTTTGATTACAAAACACTAAAAATAGCTAAATAGCTAAGAAAAAAAAAAATCTTCATATTTTTTACACAATTGCATGAGAAATACAGTGGCGGTCATCCTGCTTAGTGCAATCACCAAACCCTCATCTAGTACCACCGCATCACCATTCTCACGTAAACATACTTTTCTTGCCAACTCCCATCTCACTATCAACTGCCATATAAAGAACAAGACTCCAATCTGAAATCTGTCAAAACTGTCTAATGTGAAATCTGTCCGACTCATGAGTTCGTGAGTTTTTCGCCCACTTGACAATCTAATTTGATTCTATTGTGTACGAAAAAAATACGTGTGAAGTGCCTAATTGTGTATTAAACGTAACCGTCTACCATCTAATTAAGAAGCATTCCGGTTTGCTTGTAAATATAAAACTCGAGTGATATTTGACAACGACAACATTCTCAATTCCGGTTGCCAACTTGTGGCAATAGCGGGTTCGCCAAGTGTTCGGAAGGAACGTGAACGCGATTTGTTACTATTCATCTTTTTCGTGAGAGAGCACTGCACACGACTGTGATGATTAGGGTGATAATGGTCAATTTGTAGCGAGTAAGATTAGATAAATAATTCTACTCGTTGCACTGATATCAAGTTGGTGGGTTAAAGTTCGATTGGGCGAAATCGTACGACCGACTTTATCGGACTGAGGACCTTGTGCCCGTAGATAGATACTGACGACGGCCTTACAGATTTCCTAGTTCGCGGCTTGATTACAAATTTTTAAGGTTTTCTGAATGAACGGTTCGACAGTACGCGCCTCAGAAGTGTAGAAAGTTACGTGATATTCAGTTATTGTTTCGTTTTGTGTATTCTGGGATTTGATCAAATTGGATAACGCAATGGAAAGTGTAGCAGACGGAGCCCCTGTTAAGCGAAAAGTTCGCAAAGGTAAGTTCAAGTATTAGCGTTTAATCATATACTACTAGAAGAAATTCAATTGTGACAACACTGACAACGGTAGCTAGAAATGACTTTCTATTTACTATTTACTAAACAAGCATTGAGCAGGTTCCTAAAAAAGTAAAATATATTTATTTAAAATTTGGTCTAGTCTAGTGTCATAGAGATGGAAAGAAGAAAGCGAAAGAGAGACGCAGTATCTAAGCCCAAAGCATTTACAACAGGAATCCCGAGAGCAGGATGACACGCGACATTTGGTGTCCCTTACTAATTGTACTCACTGAGAGGGATATAAGGAGACGAAATCACCATATAATGTACACTAAATTATCTGAAGAAATTATAAAGATTGGACATTACTAAGATGTCGGACTTCATACAAATTAGTATATATGTATGTGTTTTGGTTCCCATAGTGCGTACACAGAGGGGTAATACCAACTAACAAGCAAGTTACTCATACATTGGTCGCGGCCCCAAAACACCAAAATCGGGAACATGGTCCAATTCCGATGATCTTCACTTGTCTAAGTGTCACCATACACTGTTGAACTCGAACACGAACCTGGTCGTTCCTGCGGCAGCCGGTTTTTCGTACCGTAACGACCCGTTTTTCAACGGCCAAGAGCTGCCAAACCCCCTCGATGCAAGAAGAACTGTAGTATTCGAAGCATCGCTACTACAACAACAACACGAACCTGGTACAAATGTCCACTGAATAGCTCAAGACACACACACACACACATACTTCACATAAACGTGAAGAGAACCGGTCCACTTGTACCATGTTCGAGATCGAGTTCGAGTTCGACAGTGTATGGTGACACTTAGAAACGACATTCGAATTGAATTTGTTCTCTGCGAATACTGCGAATTCCATTCACACAATTTACACACGATAGCAACTAAAAACTGGCGACCGCATAACATAGCTTCGCAGGAGCAACAGGACATAATCAGATCAAGGAACGCCTACCTCCCCTTCAAATTTCGAAAATTAAATATTCCTTTAACCACGATAACTTTCGATTTAATGACACTAGCGAGTTGAAAATTTGGTAGAATGTTGGTAGTAAGATCTAGTTAGTTGGTATTGCAAATCGCCAAGATCCGACCCAAGGAACCCCTACCTCCCCTACAAATGAAATTTAAAATAAGAGATGACTTACGATAAAACAAAGCTAGCGGTTTAAAATTTTGGTCAAATGTTTGTAGTAAGATTCGGCTGGCTGACATTGAAAATACGTAAAATCCGACCAACGAAACGCCTACTTCCCCTACAAGTGAAACTTCAAAGCAAGCCATAACTTTCGATAAAATGAAGCTAGAGACTTGAAATTTGGTTAAAATGTTTATAGCATGATCTACAATGGTTACAGTGCTGGGCAAGATCCGACCCAAGGAACTCCTATCTCCCCTACAAGTGAGACTTAAAATAAGCAATAACTTTCGACAGAATGAAGCTAGCGACTTGGAAAATTCGACAAATATTTGTAGAAAGGGTTAGTTAATTGATTTTGAGAATGGTCAAGAACCTCCTGAATGAGTGCCAAACTCCCCTATAAGCTGACCATATAGGAAACTCACTTTTAATGCATATGGTCGTTGCCAATTGGTACTTTTGGTATCTCCACAAGGTCTTTACACGTCTAGGATATATACGCTTCGGACTTAATGATTCGGTTTTCGGACTAACCGGTACTTTCCGTCTACAAAAACCGGACGTTTTTTTATAAAAAAATTACCGGTACAACCGAAAACCGGTACTTTTAAAAAATTTGACATCCCTAGGACGTACTGAAAAATCTTTTCAAAATACGTATACCCGTCACAATTTTTTTTCCACAGAGCCTCCTCATGAAACATATTCATGTTAAAACATTTTCCAAACTGAAACTGTGACTTTGACTTGTATCGGGCATATATCTACATAACAAGGTGGAAACCATTTAGGATTTTCTTGGTTTTTCTATTTTTTTCCAATTTCTAAACGGAAAAATGATGATTATTTCATCATCAACTACCTACCTAATTGACATCATAACGTTCGGGAACTGTCAGATAGATATCATGGCGACAACTTTGTAGATGGAATGGCACAATCCAGCAGCACAGATCCAACAGACCGGATCAAAGACCGGTCTGCAAATTTGTATGAAGATCCAATGGGACCTGGTGAAACGAATGCGCCTATTGTTGACAAAAGTACCTGATTGTTTGTGAGCTTACTTCGTGCATATATGAATCAGATAGATTACTCAGTGAAGAACAAGATAATATTTAGCTTGATTGTAAACAAACAGATAGACTCTGGACTGGACATGTATTACTAACGAGGACACAAGATGCTAAAGTTCTTTTACAAAAAAGTTATTCACTTGATTGCTTATCATTTATCGTCTATTCAGTCAAAATGTTGCCCCAAAAACAATGCCGCCAGTTATTGACCGCTTTAGAAATGTTGTTGATTTTAAAATTTTGCAAAAGATTACCCAGATACTATATGTCGTTGATTCATTGACACAATGATTGCTTAAGAATTTGAGAAACCCTACTAATTTTGCTGATGAAATCAAAACTTCAACATTGCGAATGATATCATATGTTTACTAAACGCCTCCAGACAGCTTCTAACTCTTCAGCTATAGATGTTGGACGAAACTAAGAGTGATCTGCTGAAATACATAATTGTCGCAAAAAGCTCGTGCAAAATGTTTAGTGGCAATTTAACATACAAGTACGCTTGTGCTCTATGCAAATATGTACATATCCATTCCATTTATACGTCATGGCATACGTACAGTACGTATTCGTTTTAAGTTACTGCCGCATGCCTCACGCTCGTCACGAATTCGCTTCTTATAACTGTCTTGGAAGCCAAACCACTCCATAAGTAACGTTCAATCCACAGTGCTGGGTTTGGAATAGGAATTCTGTTTATCACCATCGCACCATCTCTGTTTTAGATGTCATTGTTCAAAGATTGGGTCTGTGACCAAGTAGTTATCAATCAGATAACCCCTCTCATTGCAAATACATATGTATGTATGACTAAAGCTACCAACATTTCATAAACCGAACTTAATTTTTATCGCTACTCTTTCTTATCCATCAACGGATGATGAACCGGTGATGGATAAAGCAGAAAAAATGAGGCAATCCCGCTTTTACTTACCATAATGCAATTTTCATATTTCGCAAACGTGTAGATTTATTCAATGTTGGAAGCCGCGGCATTTCCATGCATTATACATACATACATACTCGAGAAAGAGCATTCAATTCACCATAGTGCAAGTCATCGATAATTGACCATGCCTTACAAAAACGTAATATGATGCAAAAACGGTAAGGGATCGAAATTTGAGTCTGTATCGATTGTTGCTAAAATAAAGTTGGAATATTCATGCGATAGTAAAAAAAAACAATATATTTTGTAGTAGACACATTCCGAAGGTCTTGGTTTCTATTGTACTTGCTCTGTGAATAATGCAATTGAATTTTAACAGTTGAATTGTTGCCAGCCTGGTTAAACTCTGCTAACTTTAGCAGATTAGGAATCTGATTCAGGATCAAAAGACTTTGTGAATAGTCTTCAGCAAGTCCTTGATATAATGGAAATAGGTCGCCCCCTTTTGCATAAAACTTAGCAAGTTCGATTACAAATACAGTGGAACTTCTCTATAACGAACTTCCATATAATCTATTTTATGAGCACTGCTTTTTTCGTTAATTTTCTAGATCAATTTGATCTCTATATAACGAATTTCCTTTTAGCGAATTTTTCTCTATTACGAATTTTTCCCCAGACTCAACTTGTACTTTCAGGCATTTTTAACTTCTTTATAACGATGTAGTAGTCCGGATGGCGCAACGGTTAGCACGTTCGCCTTCTACGCACTGGGCTCCGGTTCGATCCCTACTGAATGGTAGTTTTCGATAAAAAAGGGGATTTACGTGTCGGACTATGAGCCCACTCAGCTGTTAAATGAGTACCCATTTATGGGATAAATAGCTCGGTTAAGGGTGTTGCTGATCACACACCACTGTACAAGACAAACCGTCACGATCTAGAAAATGAGATGATGCTAACTCATCTCGAGGCCATGGTTCAAATTGGACTGTTGCGCCAGTTATTTAATTTACAATATAACGATGTTTTATCTAACCGTATTTGGCGAACCCCGTATTACGCAAATACCGATTGAGATTTATATAAATTAGGGGAATATAATAGCAGCAGAGCAGGTTAACACCACACAATTTCAAAAAAAAATAATAATAATAATAATTCTGTATTGCAAATTAAATTCATGGTACAAATAGTATTATAATTACTAGAGACCGGATTATATGCAAATGCATAACTTCATATGCATTTGCATATATTGGCTGTTTTTAGAGGTTTTAGCATATTTCAATGAAAATCCATTAATTTTGCATATTTTTAGGGAAATCGTTACGAGTCTTCTCATGATTTATCCAAATCTCATGTAGTGTGCAAGGGACATTTTGTGTTTATAAGCAAACACTGTGAAAACAGAGTGAAAGCTATGCTATGATGCTTGTGCTGGTGCTGATATTTTGATCGTAAACCCTCAGCGAAGAGAAACGTTCACGTGAAACGTGCTCATGGAACTTCCCCTACCCATGAGCTTAAGTGTCACCATACACTGTCGAACACGAATCTAGTACAAGTGGACCGGTTTTCTTCAAACCTATGTGAAGTGTATGTTTGTGTCAGAGGTCATTTGTACCAGGTTCGTGCTCGAGTTCGACAGTGTATGGTGACACTAAGATCGCATTCGTAATTGTCCGGTGATTTTCTATATAAAACCCATTCATAATACACGGAAAAATGAAGCCAATACACCAATACAATACAGCATTTGAAAATTCTTCTACATCATCAGAACATCCCTGCCATAACTACTCATTTTTCCCCACATACCCGAGTGTATCAAAAAACTTGAAACTCGAGGCTTCCAGTTGAATGGATCTATTCTTGCAGTTGAATGGATCTATTCTGCTGATTGAAAAAGTTCGTAAAATACACTCTGAATTGCCCAGACAAACTTTAAAAAAAGTTTGAAAACATTCTAAACAACAACCCAGACTTCGAGTCTCTGTGCCAGATTAATAGTTTTATTAATGGTACAAGTAGAACTTTGCCTGGGACAATATCTGCCAATACAGCACCCATGTTTAAGTATTGCCCTGTGACATCGGTGGACGTAGAACGATCTTTCTCAAATTACAAAACTATTTTAAATGATAAAAGACATAATCTTACAACTGAACACAGAACAATATATTATAGTAAACTTCTATAAAAACAAGAGACTGCTAAAACCATTAAATTTGTGACTTTTCGTCCCTTTGTTTCTTAATAAAAACATAATTATCCAATTTTTTTCTTTTATTTTATGTTGCATATTTTCACATTTTACTTGCATATTTTAAGCATTTTACATGCATATTTGCATGCATATTTCAGCCTTTTAATGTTGCATATAATCCGGTCTCTAATAATTACAGTTCATTCTTGCTTCTCTCCTCTAAAGACAAGCTTGTGCGAGGAGAAAATATATTCTTGAAATTTATGCAGACTAAGTGAACTTATTCAAAATTAAATAATGTTAAATGTGTGATAAGTAACAAATGAGATATTGTAGATATGTATATGATGTACAATACAATTAAAATGAGAGAAAATATAAAATGTAGCGTATGTAATTCATGAAATTATACTAATTGATCGGTGCAATGAAATTCAAATAATAGAAAGAAATTACTTAGAGCAAGGTTAAGTAGCCAAAATTTAGTTTTTATTTTGAATCTTTGGATGTCATGAATGTCAGTTCTGATGTTAATTGGAAGAATATTATAGAAATATGGACCGGTGTAGGTGCGGTATCTTTGTGAAAATGTTTTCTTCATGCACGGGACTATTAGTCTAAAGTTTCTGTGGCGTGTATTTGTTTGATGTGAAATGAAATTGGTGTTGAAGTGAGAGCATAGGTGACAAAGTGTGCTTTTGACGTATAGCTTCTTTATGTGTAGTACATTTACTAGCGCGAATGGGTTTTCGGATGGGAATGTCATGGGAAGATTAAATGCAGTTTTCAAAATTAATTTTTGCGTAGTTTTTAGGGATCTCAGATGGCAGTCGTACGTTCCGCCCCAAGCTGTTATTGCATATTGTAAGATTGATTGAACTAACGCAAAGTACACTTGTCTCATTTGCTGTTCTGTTAAAGTAGATCTTATGGTTTTGAATATATATATAGCGTTTTGCGTAGTTTTTGGACAAGCTGGGCGATATGGACGTTCCATTTAAGGAATTTATCGATAAATACGCCAAGATATTTAATACTATCGTGAGTATCTATTTGGGGACAGTTACATGATTTCTTGCAAGACTGTTGCGTTTGAGTTCTGCAGCTATCGTCGTGAATTTTAATGCAATTTTGTAACGGTTGTCTCGATATGTTTATTGAAAATGATAAGGCTTTGGTTTTGGTTATATTTAATTGAAGCGAGTTTTTTTGGAGCCATTTTCTTATTAGTTTGAAATCTTGCTCCGCATAATGGAAAGTTTCTGACCATGAACCAGAAGAAGTGATTAAAACTGTATCGTCTGCAAAGGCAATGATTTCGCTTTTATTAGTGGTCATGTTGCATAGATCGTTTACGAAAATTAAGTATAGCATTGGCGATAAAACTGTTCCTTGAGGAAGTCCAAAATGCTGCTTATATGTCCATCCACTGTAGGTGTTATCGATTCTTACACATTGTTTGCGATCAGCTAAGTAGCTTGTTATTAGTTTCAACGGCGTGGCGCATATACCAATTTTTAGGGTTTTGTATAAAAACAAAACCCTTATGAAATCGGTCATGCGTCCGTCTGTCCGTCTGTCTGTCCGTCTGTCCATGAAATATCTCACGAACCGCTGAAGCTACATGCATGAAATTTGGTGGACATATGTAGAAATACTATAATTCTCTGGAGAAAGCGATGCGTCGTAATAGGTCAACTTTAAGGGGGGGTCGCCATAGAGGGGAAATGAAGGTCGAAATTTTTTTTTCGTTTGGTATAGGCAAGTGGGGTATCGTAAGAAAGGTACCGTTGAGTACATTCCATTTCTGGAATTTTTTTTAAATTTGAAGGAAGGGGAAAAGAGGGAGAGGGGAAAATATGTTGTCCGAGTTTGTCCCCCCCCTTGCATTTTACTAGCATAGAAAACCGAAAATAATAGAATTTTTAAATCTCATCCAAAAAGGTTAATAATAGTACATTTCTATAGTTGCAGTTAGCACACCCCTGCACCCCTCAAGCACACCCTAGGTCAAAAATATTGATGGCTGATGATAACCAACATCATAGGCAATAATATCTCTAAGTTTCATTACAATGACATGATATTTAAAATAATAATAGTACATTGACTTAAAGTTATGCATTTTGACACTATCCATACAAAAAATACACCTACCGGCCTCACGCATAGATATGCGTGTACTACTTGCATGTTGTTTTTCGTAGTGCGAATTGCAGTTATTTAATGAACCTACTTTGGAAGGGTGAAGATTGGTGATTGGTGATCCTAACAATAACTATTCACACAGTTAATTTTTTTAGGGTTTTGTTGTTTAAATCTTACAAAATCGGTCAAATACCTGTCTGTCCGTCTTTTTGTGAATTGGCATGTAAGATACTATATCATGGGTAAACCATTTAATTATGGTGTTTTTATTCAGCTGAGGGATACCAAGAAGAGCAGGAAGCCAGTATTTACATGCCAAAATAAGCGCTTGCTACAAAACCCTTGAATTGCGGGCGTAGCCCTCTATATTCCGGTTTCATTCTTAGTTTGACCTCCATCAGCTTATGCGGTATCGTGTCGAAAGCTTTAGCAAAATCCATAAAGATTGCAATTGGTTTGTTATCAATTTCCAGTTCTGCGTGTAGAAAATCTGTTACTTTTAATATTGCGTCTTCTGTGCTCATCGCCTTCCTGAAACCGAATTGGTTAGGGGATAAGATGTTGTTATCGGAGAGAAAATTTTTCAACCTTGTTTTCAAGCTCCTTTCAAATAACTTCGATATTACAGGAAGTAATGATATTGGCCTGTAGTTAAGTGGATTTGTTTTTTCACCGTTTTTGTGGATAGGTATGACAATTGCATCTTTAAATATGGTGGGGAAAGTTCCCTCCTTTATGCATTTATTAAATACCTATATAATGGATAGAGGCATTTTTAGTTGATGTTTTATATTTTTCAGTAGTTTTACTGTGATGTTATCTATTCCGCGGGACGATTCATTCATTCACATTCATTCACAATTGCACTAACAATTTGATCTGAGCTATTCTAGATAAAAGCTTATTGCAAGAATGCTGCTCCGTTAGTATTGAAATGTAGGCGGCGCAGGTGTCGGAGCTTTCGGGCTGTTTACAGTTTGCGAAGCACATAAAATTCATTTCCTATGAATAAAGTGTTCGTTTTGTGTAATTATATGGAATAGTAAATATACAAAATGATTTTGCTGCATAAAGGAAATTTGTCCAATTGTATCTGTACTAAGGATTTAAGTTCCCTCTTGAAATTTGAGTCGACGTTTGAATATGCTAACTAAACCCAAGACACTCCCAGCAAAGACATGCCCCGTTTTCGTGTTCGCTACTCTAATCTGCTCTTGATTATTATATTTTTTGCAGCTTATCCTGCTCTTCTCTGCCCTGTATAAAAATAAACGCAGCTAATATTAATAAATTGAAGTCCAAATAAATTAGGGGAATACCTCAATAACACAAGAATCGATCGCTAACCAGACATATTGAGGGGAACTCATGACAACTAAAATACTTCCATTCCACTCATAGATATGTATGTATACCTATATTGAACAGATAGGAAATAGGCACAGAGTGGGGGTAAAAATTTGAATATCGAGTTATGGTTGACATATCCACGTCTGCGCAGTGAAACACGCACGTATAATAGATCCCTTGCATAGTTTGTAGCAAATTTTCTGCGCTAAAAACAGTAATTTTTATTTTTTGCAATTAACTGGAAAATTCCCGAGAAATAATTAAGAAAAATGGTTCAATTTCATTTTTTTTATTTTTGCAAGTTTTTATAACTTGTGGATCAGGCCGACAGCGTTGAACTTCAACAAATTAGTATGGTAACTATCAACTGATATGACTCTCATCCACTCTTAGCGAACTTCTCAATAAAATGCTTAAATTATTTTATTACACTATCTTGTTTGAAAACGTCATACATACTAAAATATAATAACATTCACATTTCGCCACTTAAACAGCTTCGTCCGGGTAATTTCACGAGAGTCCTGAACTTTTCAAAGATATGCATAACTTAAAGCTTAAAAGTAGCAGAACCAAAACAAGGAAAATACAAACATCGCACATGTACATTTTAAATCTTCGATTAATTCGCTGCAACTACACTCACGAAGGAAAACTTCTGTAATATAGTCACCGTTTTTAAATATCGTATTATTCACAACTAAATCGTGGTTGAACGAAAAACAACTGAAATGATTTGGTAAATTTTGTTCTCGAAATATACCGAAAGTTAATGGGTGGTATGCATAATAATGAGGATATACTCAAGAGTGAAGTCTATTGAGGACATTCCTGAGTCTGCTATGTTCGGTGAATCGAGTGAAAAATTTGTATGCATAAAACTACTTTCCGCTTCATAGTGAAAATTGAGTGGAATTCTGTCAACTCAGCTTTACTCCACTCGACTCACTTTATGCATACCACCCAATGTTAAATGCATTGCCCAAGTAGTGAATCAGTTGCGTAGTCGAAAATTTACCTAAAATTTTTCATCATCATCATCGTGGCGCGACAGCCCGACGTCGGGCCTTGGCCGCCTGGATCGTTGTTCTCCAATTATCTCAGTCACGTGACCGCGTCCTCCAATCTTGGAAGACCAGTAGTTGCGCGGCGTCCGCATTAACTGAGCTCTCCCAATGAGACCTCGGTCGTCCTCGCAGTCTCGCTCCGTCGACTCGTCGTGCGTTCACTACTTTCTTTGCCACGCGATCATCGTCCATTCGTTGTACATGCCCTACCCATTGAAGTCATTGTAGTTTGACAATTTTAGAAACTTCCAGCTCATCGTACAGTTCATACAACTCATTGTTGTACCGGATGCGCCATCCATCTCGATCGCAAACAGCCCCGAAAATTCGCCGCAGAACAGTTAGGGTCCATGTTTCGCAGCTATAGCATAGCACTGGTCGTATGATGGGTTTGTACACGCGGAACTTCGTGTTTCTGTGCACATGCTTCGATTTCATTACGGTGAAAACCGAGAAAAAAGTCTTATTAGCTAACTGTATCCGTCGCTTGATTTCGTCAGTTTCGTTGGCGTCCGTTGACAAGTTGCAACCCAGTTATATGAAGTCGTTCACGAACTCAATGTTGAGATCCCCCACATCAATGCTCGATTGTGCTGGTGTCCTTGTCCTCGATTGCATGATTATTTTAGTTTTGTCCTCGTAGATACGTAGTCCAATTTCTTTTGCAGCGGTGTCAAGCGTATCCAGAAGTTCTTCTGCGTCGACCAATCTTCTGGACATGAAGTTAATGTCGTCGGCGTACGCTGTTAATTGTGTCGACTTGGTGAGTAGCGTCTCGTTGTTGTCCATATTCATAGCCCGAATAGCGTATTCCAGTGTTAGGCTGAAGAGCGTCGGTGCCAGTCCATCGCCCTGCTTCAGACCAGCGTGTGTTTCAAATAGGTCAGTAAGTCTATTATGGATCCCGACCTATGAGACGGAGTTGTTCATCGTCATCTTTGTCAGTCGCACTAATTTTGCTGGTACACCAAATGCAGCATGATGGTGTGCACGATCCATACTGTCGTATGCCTGCTTGAAATCGACAAAGATTTGGTATACGTCAACGTTGAATACCCAGCACTTCTGAAGTATCAGTTTGACCGTAAATAGCTGCTCGGTTGTGGAGCGACCAGGTCTGAAACCGCCTTGCTATTCGCCAATGATTCGTTCTGCGTACGGTTTTATTCTATTTTTCAGAATTTTCGTCAATATTTCAAGGACGTACAGACTAGTGATATGCCCCTGTAGTTCCCACACCCTTTTTGAAAATTGGGCAGATGATACTTCTGCGCCAATCGTCTGGGATCACCTCGTCCTCCCATATTCGCAGGAGTAATTGATGTCTGGCATTAACTAGACCCGTTCCACCGAATTTTAGCATCTCAGCTGAAATCTCGTTAGCGCCCGGCGCTTTAATTCCTTTTAGTGACCGCAACGCGAGATCAACTTCCTCTACTTTCGGGGGTTGTATGGGTGGGACTAGATCAACAATATCGTCAAGAGCTTCTTGTGTGAGGATGTTAGATGGTCGATTCAAAAGCTTTTCAAAGTAAGTGGCCCATCGTTGGTTAATGCTATCAATGTCGCTGATGATTTTTCCATCCTTGTCCGTACAAAGGCTAGTCCTGGGTTGATAGCCGTTCTTTATTGTATTTACTAGTTTGTACACTTGTCTGGTGTTCCTATTAGCTAAATTTTCGTTAATATTCAGCAACTGCTCGTCAAAGTAAATATTTACGTTTCTTACGTCTAATTATTATATTCGATATTCGCCGTAGCTCGTCATATTTTTCCCTTTTGGCTCTGGTTGCTCGTTGAATCCATTTATATTTACAGCGTCCAATAGAAAGAAAGCATTGTACAAAATTTCAGCTTGATACCTTCAAAACTGAGAGACTTGTTTGCATAGAACCAGACAGACTGGTGAAACGCTGGAGATAGAATATGACGCAGATAGGGGCAGGAACGAGTAGCAGCCCGGATATATATTCAAATAGGCCAAGTGACGCCGATAGCTATCGGCGTCCTTCGTGCATTGCTCCATTACTCCCGAGGTGTGGCGTTCCGATTATTTTTGAGGTCCATATGTACGGCACTAAGAGTACACTTACCAACATGTTAAGTAATGCCTATTCTTATCTATCTCTTCCAGTAGTTGAGTAAGTGTTTAAACAATCAATTTCGATTATTTTTTGCACAGATCCGGCACGTGCGCTAAACGGCCACATGACAAATCTCCCACAATAATCGACATAAAACCGGCTTTACTAATATGTAACTGGCCGTCCAAATAATTTATTTCATGTGAATACAACGTTACAACATATCGTCAAAATGCGACAGTCCGTTAACCCTATACACTTGCTGAATTCTTCGTTTAAATGTTAATTTCCATGGAAGCTTTATGTTTATCGATTTTCATACTCTTTACCGCCAAGTGCTAGACTAGTTAATTTCATTTTCATTTATAAATTAACAAAGGCTTAAGTTATGCTTTTAGTGGGTAAACTCTTTTGATTTTTTTTTTAATTCTAGATCAGGGTTTTTTGATTTTTTTTTCAGTCGAGACCCCATTTTACCGACGAACTTTTTTCTCGAGCTAATTGAGTTTGCAAGTTGAGAAGATCAGAGTTACAATCTGAAGACGATTCAACAAGATGTTAACGTATCACGGTGCACATATTGCAAACGAAAATATCTCAAAATGAAGTTTGATCGCAGCATGATCCATCTGACCCGTTGCTTTTTTAGAGAGTATCTTATCAGTGCACACCTCAAGGCAAAAATCGTAAAGCAAACAAAAAAAAATTAAATGAAAAAACAATGAAAATCATTCACAAGCTACAGATAATGCGACTCAGATCAGTCCGAGTACTGCGATGAGCCATGAGCGAGCCATAGGTTGCGATTAAAACTTCGATCGTATGCATGCAGCAATGTGCCAAGTGCCCGTAGTCTGTAACTGATCTAGAGCCAGCTTGCGCTTGTGCTCACTATGCCAGCTATACCTAGTCCATAGAGTGTTTCATTGATCTTTGCCTAGGCTACAAGCTAGTGGAAGTAGGAAATTGACTTTGCTGCCACAGTCTCAAAGTCAGTTGATTATGAAAAGTCGAACTAAGTAAAAGTATCGGTGGCGCGCTCCACTTTTTGTAAGCTGTTGTGTGTGTCTGCCCGTCGTCGTCGTCGTCGCAGTCGCTAAGACCTTTGATACCATCGAATTATCGCGACTTAATGTCGAATCATCACAGTAAATCCGTGTTTATCCGATAGTTTGGTTTGAAAACAAACCCACCCAGATCTGTCGTCTGACCGGGCAGTGGGCGGAACACATCCGCCTAAGAGACAACAACCTACATACGCGAATTTATCAATGAAGCTCACTTGATATCACAAAATGTGTAGTTTTATGTAACCTGAGACGTGAAAATCGTAAGATTTTTGTAAGTGGTGACGTCTTTGCCATCCAACGCATTCCATTTTCAACGGACGCGAATTAAATTTAGCGCGAGTGTTAGCGTTAAAACGCCAGTGATACATACGTGTGTCGTGTTTCTGGGTTGTGTGATACCAAGATGCCTTTCGAAGCGCAAGCTATCGATGCATACAGCAAATGTATTGATTCCGAAGAAGAGCCCAAAGTTTCCTCACCGCAACGATCTCCCAATTTGGAGAGTAAATTTTGTCAGCGTCAATGTCGTAGCAAAACGCACGACATTTTCATGTGTAAGCTACTAATTTAAATTATGTTTCAATCGCACAGCACATAGCTTATCAATATTTATTTGCACACAACTTACGCTCTACAATCCGACCTCTGGTTTATTCAACCTAGTCAATGAAATTCACTAGCGAAAGTACTTTACAATAAAGTGAATCTTTGTCATGTATGTCTCTTTTTCTCTTGCTCTTTAAGATGTGCCTAGCTATTACTATGTTAGCCAATAATTTCTCATTTTTAGGTGTGTTTACTCAAACTATTTACAACATATAAGATTTGACCTCAAAGGTTGCAGCATTTGTTTTTTTGCAGCACAAATAAATCTAAACCCATTTTTTTTCGAAACAATGTGTAAATTTAAATTGTAATTTGGAATTTTTCTAATTAATTTATTCATTTGTTTCGTTTCAGCTATGCCATGGTTCGGTATGGATATCGGCGGTACATTGAGCAAATTGGTATATTTCGAGCCCAAAGATATAGCGACGGATGAGTTAGACCAGGAAGCCAAGATTTTAAGAAATATCCGGCGATATCTGACTAAAAATTCGGCCTATGGAAAGACTGGTCATAGAGATACACATTTGCAGGTAAGACCAATGTTTATTTTGCAGTGTATACGAGCAAATTATGAATATGAAAACCGGACCGAGTTATATAACAAACATGAGCGCAAATTGTTCTTGAAATATCCGCAAAAATATTCAAACTCATTCCAGCTTATTTGTCAGCAACTTGGAACTTGTTATCTGCCATAATTTCATATTTGCAAATACTTTACACATTTATGAGCCCTAATTGACCTATACACCTCCGAGCGGAGTGAGTTGAATTGATTTCGTATTGTTTGTTATGTAAGAATTGACGCAGTAATGTGCTTTTCATTAAAGGGCGCAAAATAAAATGAGTGTGAAGTGTAGATAGCGTAGATCTAGTGTTGATACTAAAACTGAATATCTGCAACGACGATATGCATTGCATATGCATATGTGGCCCCGTTTATACCGTGGAACTGAAAGGCGATTTAACTAAATCATTTTAGTGCTAGTACTTGTTCATGGTGTGTTTATACCGACCATATGAAAGGTACTAAACATAAAAGATGGCAGCTGTTGGTTTGTGACTTCGGTGACTTTGATTTAGAAAATGTCAAGAGGCAGTAGCCTCCTAATAAGAACGCGTTTATATCGCAACAATCATAAGATGAAAGGAATGCAGAGTTTCAGAAAAGGATGAAGTATTTACATATATCACAAATAAAGAATTTTCACCAACAACACCATTAGCGAAGGCAGCAACATCATCTAGTCCCAATTTTATAGTCCAGTTCTGCATAGCAAGTGGAGCTAAAACTAGTACCAAAACTAGCTAATGCGACATGTTTATGTCGTCGTGAGTTAGCTCGAGTTAGTTAATCCTCGAAGATAGTTCCGCGGCATAAATGAGGTCTGTGTGACTTTTCTTGAACTGGACTAAAATGATCGCACAATAAGTTTGAAAACCAAGCTATCGAGAAATTCACGAAAAAACCATCAACGGGAGCAAACCGTCGCATGAGGTGTGGTTTTCTTAATATTAACCCTGACAATTGAGCTGCGACGGGACGTAGAAACATTTTATGAATGGCAGGCGTTATGTTTTGATAGGGAGCAAAAATCCTCTTCCATAGTTTTCCTCGTGAGCGCCCCTGGAATTGCAGTAGTCGTGATTATTGGATCGCTAAGTCAGCGCTTCACAGTTGCTGACCAGCACATTGTGATTATTTTCGTGTTTTAGAAACGGCATACCGTCTGTCTCATTTGGCAAATGCCATGTTCAGTTTGGCAACTTCTTCCTGAAAAGGGCCAGACGAAGCATCTGGGGCGCCGAAGAAGGTGTCAAGAGGAGAGCTAAGTTTGAGACTGAATACACCTAAATTTAATATAGTTCCATTTATTTCGCGATTTATTCGATCGAAAGTGATTCGATTTCGAATCTTCGGCTTAATTTTCCAGTGAGAGTGACTTGCACTTGCCCATTGTTCGCGATTAGCGATCAATCCATAGAGCACAGGGCACACATTTTTATGTATCTTTTTGATCATCGCCTACGAACCACGCAGAGTGGTGTCTAGCAAAGCGGACCTTAAACACCGCCCGGATAAAAGTGGAGCTTGAAAAGTCGCTCTCACAACCGCCCAACCAACTGTTTGAAAAGAAAACGTTAAAATTTCTCTGCCTGCGCCTTAAGTTAGACTTTGCAGTCATCTGTTATCACAGAGATATATAGAAGGAGATGAAACCACCATATACTGTACACTAAATTCTGGACGTAATTCCACCACATACGAGCTAGTAAAAAGTAAACAATAAAGTAAACGCCCTCAACTGCGCAACACCCGCTCAGTCCATATTGGTCCATATAGAATCACATGAGATGTCAAATTCATATCCCCCCTCATACTTCTTCTTTGTGAACAATAGCATTCCGTTTTGTCTCTCTACCCCTGAACACCCGCCCGGTCCATATAGCCGACATCTGAGATGTCAAACTCCCCCCTCTTCCTACTTCCACACTTGTACCGAATTACTTCATTTCCTTATAATTCTCTGCAGCGTGCAGCGTCTGTAACTGGATGTTCTTGGTAGATGACTCAATTAGTTCAGAATCGTCTCACTCGTGGACTTTTGATTTCATCAGCGGTAACATCGGGAACAAAGCCCGGCATAGCCACAGGAGTAAAAAAAAGATTAGACTTTGACCGACCCTGCTACTGAACTCAATCTGTAAAAACGAGGCACTAGTCGGCACAATAAATCGATCTCCTTTATTGTTTTAAGGTTGTTCTGTAGTGCTTCAATACCAACTAGCGACTAGCAACTCTGTTAATTTCACCGATAACTGTGTACTTACCTTTATGTATCACTCAACAAGTCTCTACAGACATTTCAGCATAAATGACGATTAAACTTAATAAAGCTTGAGTAAACCTTACACCGTACCCATGAATGTGCACTGTGTAGCAATCCAAGTGGTTCCAATATGTAAAATAAATGAAAAAGACTCGCCTTATTTCACACTTAAATGAAACCGGAATATAGAGGGCTACGCCCGCAATCCGAGGGTTTTGTAGTGTCCCATGCCAATAGGAGATGAACTGTCCTACTTTTGGAGATGCTTAACCATTCATGTTAAGACAATATTGCAAATTGTAAGTTTGCATAAAAAATATTGAAAATAAATTGTTTGAATAATTATAGAGAATAGAGTCAGCGACGAGCATACCCCCCTTCCCCCTCCTCCACCTCTCCTACCAATCATTACCCTTTTGAAAATGGTTAACTCCAATTCGCTCTACGGAAAACAATATGCAATTATGTTGTACTCGTAGTACTAGTATGTATGAAATACAAGAGACCTGTTATGTGCATTTTTTGTATGGATGATATCAAAATGACCAAATCTAAATGAATGTACTACTATTAAATATTACGTGATTATTACGAAATTTGGAGATATTATTGCACATGGTGTTGATTATCGTCGGCCATCAATATTTTCGACCTCAGATGAGTTTGAGAAATGCAGGGGTGTGCTAACTGTAACTATAGATATATACTATTATTAACCTATTTTGAGAAGATATCAAAATTCCATAATTTTTTTGTTTTCTGTGCTGGTTGAAAGCCTTCTTCCTGTATGTTTTCATATTTCTAAGTGTAACGGTCTCGAAATGGTAAGGGGGGGTGGGACAAATTACAATATGATCTCATATTTTCCCCTCTGCCTCTTTTCCCCTTTCTTCGAATTTGATGAAGTCGCCAAAAATGGAATGTACTCTGTAGTTCCTTTCTCATGATACCCCACTTGCCTATATCAGATGAAAACAATATACCCTATACTATAAGTCTAGGGTATAAAAATGTTGACCTTAATTTCGCCTCTATGGGAACCTCCCTTAACGCAGCAACCCACCTACCTCCCCCCTTAAACTTCTCTCCCCTACCACTCCTATACCACCAATCTCCACCCTTTCAGAAGTGGTTAACTTCAATTCACTTTACGAAAAACAATAAACAATATTCAAGTGTGCAGTACTAGTATGTAACCGGTTATGTGCATTTTTTGTATGAATGGCATCAAAATCTCAAAATTTAAATGAATGTACTCTTATTAAATATTATGTGATTGTTATGAAACTTGGAGGTACTATTGCCTATGATGTTGGTTATCATTAGCCATCAATACTTTTGACCTCGGGTGTGCGTTAGGGGTGCAGGGGTGTGCTAACTGCAACTATGGAAATGTACTATTATTAACCTTTTCTGATAAAATTTCAAAATTTTAGAAATCTAGGTTTTCTACGCTAGTAAAATGGCGCTTTTCTGCAAATTTTCATATTTCTAAGTATAACGGTCTCGAAATGCAAGGGGGGGGGGGACAAACTCGGATGACATATTTTCCCCTCTCCCTCTTTTCCCGTTTCTTCAAATTTGAAAAAAATTCCAGAAATGGAATGTACTCAACGGTACCTTTCTTATGACACCCCACTTGCCTGTACCAAACGAAAAAAAAATTTCGACCTTCATTTCCCCTCTATGGGGACCTCCCCTTAAAGTTGACCTAGTACGACGATACGCTTTCTCCGGCGAATTATAGTAATTCTACACATTCCTACAAAATTTCATTTATGTAGCTTCAGCCGTTCGTGAGATATTCCATGGACAGACGGACAGACGGACAGACGGACAGACGGACAGACGGACAACAGACATTTGACCGATTTCATAAGGGTTTTGTATTTACTACAAAACCCTAAAAAAAACAACAAAAATATATTTTTTTTTTTTAAATTTAAAGAATTACCTAATTATAAAAAGTTTAATAAATGTGTCATTCGCATAGTAATAACGCAGTTTGTTTATATTTGCCTACCCATTTGCATTTATACAATATGTAGATTTTATGTTCACTTTCTTTTGTTCTGTTGATGTCAACAGTAGCATACCCAGCATTATGTCCTAGGAGGGGCTGTAAAAATATAAAAGCGGTCATGGATAATCTACGAGTATACAGGGTTTCCTGCTTCAGATGGTAAATACTTGAATCGTTTATAGTACCGTTCATTAGTGGAAAATTTACACCAAAATGGAATAGTTTTTTTTTTTTTTTGTGTAAATTCAAAAAGCTTAACCGGCCGACCAAAATCAAAATTTGACACTCTCTTAATCATTTAATCCGAGATTTCATCTCAGTATCTTTAAAATTTTATAAAATTTAATATAGAATGATCTTTTCTCGCTTGCGAAATTCACTGTTACTTCAAAGATACAACTGTTCAAACTGTAAATACATTTCAAAATCGATTTTTCTCCAAAAATTCAAATGATAAGTGTAATGAACCATATTCTATTCCACTGGCAGATCGGTGGCAGTGTCTGATGAGTAATCATCTATCTATCCTCAATAAGCTAAGCAGCGGCCTATGCTTGCTGTAGCTCAGTTCGGGAGACGTGGGCGGGGTTTTCGCCGCGTCGTTGCATTTAAGTGTTATGAAAAATTCATAGGCCTGGGGATGACAACACAAACGGGGGAGGCAAAAATGGGCAATACAAAAAAATGAGGCGATAAGGATGGAATGGTTGGTGGATGGATCACTTGACCTCGCGCTCGCATCGGGGTCCAGATGTAATGGGGCCCTCGGTATCTGGTTTCGTACCACGTACCACAGATCATTACTCATCAGGTACTGCCATCGATCTGCCGGTGGAAGCGGCACTTAGGTCGTTGAGGGCCTTGATTTTTTCACGCAAGCGTTGCCTTTTTCACCGTAAGCGTTCGTTTTTCCAACGCAAATACGCAAGCCTTGCAACGTTTTTTTTTCACCACAAGCGTTCGTTTTTTCAACGCAAGCGTTGCTTTTTTCACCATAAGCGTTGCTTTTTTCAACGCAAGCGTAAAATGCGTTGTCCGACCAACCAATTCTAGCAGTTTATGTATTCAATGTTCTTGCAATGTGCAAGTGCGAATTATTTCAGTGAAAATTTGAATTTTTTTTTGTGACACTTGGTTTTATTCTGCACAGCAACTTAGTATGCGTCTGTAGCTTAGCTCGGTAACGCACCGGGCAACCTGATGAGTGCTTCTATCCATACGAAACTACTTAGCTTGGAAAAACAGAGGGAATTTGAGAACAAAAGGTATTTGGTCGTTGCGGGGCTTGAACCGCAGACGACCTTGTTGCAAGTAGCAAAAAAATGTCCGATGCGTTACCGAGCTAAGCTACAGACGTATACTAAGTTGCTGTGCAGAATGAAACCAAGTGTCATAAAAAAAAATTCCAATTCTAGTAGGTTGCGGCTCCAGCTCCAGAGCATTGCTACCATTTGCTATGCCACAGATTAATACAGATAAACATATCGGAATGTGGTGCCAAAAGAAGTTTTCGAATCATTTACTATTTTCGAACTACCCGTCGACATTATTTGACATTTCAATCAAATTGTAATTATTAAATATAAAAGATAAAATAAACTGGATGGCCATGTTTAACAGAAGTCCTTCGATCATATATTTTTTACACCAGATGTCCTACTCGAGACCTAGTGTAGACCTAGTTGTGATAACTAAATCTTCTTTTTGCACCACACTCCGATATGTGTATCTAATAAATCAGATACACTTACCCCAAACTAGACCTTGATGTATTGTAGTTGTAGTAAAAAAGGCTTGCACAATTCCAAACGGCTTTCCTCCTCGTAGACCAATTGTCTGGCTAAGTATTGAGAAAATTCTGAAATAATGAAGCAACAATGTTGGGACTGCAATACGATCCGTAAAACCACTATGATTCATGACATATTCTTGTGAAGAATGAAGGTCACGCCCTCACCTCATGCGATAGTTTGCCTGCCATTTGCCATTATTTTCATGTATTTCTCGATAACTTCAGTTGAACAGTTGAAACAACGAAACTCAAAATTATTGTGCGCTCACTCCAGTCTAGTTCAAGATAAATTACGGCTAACTCCCAGACAACTGACAATAGGAAACAGTCGTTGCTACAGCACCATCTGTCATGTTTGAGTAAGCAGATTTCCAACTAGATCTTTACTTCAGGCGAAAACATCCCTTTTAGTTTAATATCCTTACAAAGGTACAAACGAAAATGATGTCGTTTAAAGTGTGTTATGCCATACCGCGTTCCACACAACTTTATTTACTTTCTTAACTTTCTAACCACACAGTCTCGTAGTACATTGAATTGAACTCTCAAGTTACGATATTCACGTGCGACATTATATTGTTCGTTTTAATATGTCTACTTCAATAAATGCATCAAATGAGCACACCTATTATTATACGAACATAGAACGTGTTTCATTTTATATTTTTATGGTAATAATGATATTTTGAAATTATTATTTAACTAATTTTTACTACAATGTACTCGTAAATGTACAAATCATATTGAGTGATTATTGACCATTGCTCTTCTGTCGAAGTGGAGCAAATTGCTATTATATTTTTGTTTTCTCGAAATGTGGCTATGGGTAGGTTTGAAACCCTTAGTGCCTTTTCACACGAAGAGCCACACGGCTCTCGCTCGCGAGTGAGAGCTTTTTTCGCTCCCACCTTCCATTGTTTCACACGAAGAGCCGCACGGCTCTCGCTCGCGAGTTCTTGATAAAGCGTGGCAAAAACCCCTGCTTCATCCTGCTTTTTGTTAATAGGATGAACCCAATACGCCCTGGAACGTTGACTAGTCTTTCCTCTAGGGCGGTAGTATACGCCATCGCCGTGGCATCGCTCAGAAGCTTATCAACCGCAAAGATTTTGGGAGGGCTCATTCTCGATTGGTGCACTGAGGAAATTCTACATCTGTAGGTCGTTTTCACCAAGTGATGATCTGAGTCGCAGTTTGCTCCTAGATTCCCATCTCCTGCAAATAAGGACCTGATCGATTTGGTTGACGGTATGTGCGTTTGGAGATTTCCAGGTCTGCTTGTGAATGCGTCGATGCGGGAAACACCGATAAGTCGCTGGCCGTTGTCGTTACATTCTTCATGGAGACTGTGGCCTCCAGTGGTCCCCCGGTGCCAACTTTCATTTCTGACTTTCGCGTTAAAGTCTCCCAGCGGCAATTTGATGTCGTTTGTTGGAAGTGAGTCGAAGAGAGTCTCAAGGCGGGCGTAGAACTCGTCTTTTACTGCGTCTTCTTTATCTTCAGTAGGGCATGCATATTGACGAGCCATAGATTGAAGAATCGAGTCTTAATGCGAATCGCACACAGCCCGTTCATTTATGGGTTTGAAGTCAGTAATATGCTGTTTGAGGTGATTGTTCACTATAAATGCTACTCCAAACTGTTTGCGGCCCGATGGTTTACCACTTGTAAAAATTGTGTGCGATTTCTTGTCATTGATCTCGCTGCCAAGCCAATTTGTTTCCTGGACTGCAGTAATGGTCAGTTTGTACTTTTCGACCTGTTGAAGGAGGACCTTCTCGGCCCCCGGTTTATTCAGGGAGCGTACATTCCCGGACCCGAAAGAATAATCCTTTAGTCGTTTGCGTGGTCGTCGTTGTAGATCCGTCCAATCCTAGGCTTTTGTTCCAGGTTTCTTGACGTGGAGTGGTCTTTACAAGGACGAGTTGTCAGCACATCGCTTAACCCCATTCAGGGGATGGCCTCGGAAGATATAGTAGCTGCTTCAGATGGTTTAATAAACGTACTGGAGTTCACATAACTATGTTGCAGGTCCAACTACGCAAGTCATTCCATCCTACTAAACCTGAGACGCTCAGGTGTTGGTCAGCCATTCAGGCTACAGCTATCTGCCTTTCTCCAAACTATCTATCTATAGACAGATAGTAAGTCGACCATGTGGGTTTGCATAGAACGGGTCTAAAGTATCGATGAATGTCGCTACTGCCTGTGTCATTTATGTAAACCGTGGGTATCAATGTTGAAGTTAGTTCTCAATTTGTCGCACGTGGATATTGTAATATAATTTTTTAACTGTAAGATCCAACGAGTTTTATAATCCAAATTAAAACTCAATAAATTTTTTCCAGCTTGACAATATTGAAATTCGTGGCCGAACGGGCTCCTTACACTTCATTCGTTTTCCCACATCAGAAATGGGAAATTTCCTAAATCTTGCCAAAGCAAAAGGAATGGCACAGCTTGTGACGACAGTTTGTGCAACCGGTGGCGGTGCATTTAAATTTGAAAATGATTTCAAGGAGGTAAGTTCACATCGAAATACTTCACTCTATCCCAATTCCATGCTAACAGTTAGTCCCGTCGTATGTTTGCAGGAAGTAAATATGAAGTTGGCGAAATTTGACGAATTGGACACATTGATTAAAGGAATACTGTTCGCTGAAATACAGAATCCTTCGGAATGTTACTATTTTGAGAATGCTAGTGATATTAAGTACGAACAGTTTTGAATTTTGCCAACTCCCTACTTATCTTGAATCTTGTATTATTTACAGTAAGAGCGAAAAGAAGGCATTTGACTTCTCACAGCCTTACCCATTCATATTAGTTAATGTTGGATCTGGCGTGTCAGTATTGGCAGTTTATGGCCCCAGTAATTATAAGAGAGTATCAGGTACTAGGTAAGTAAATTAGTCATGTTAATTTGAAGTCAAATAGAAGAAGGGTGGGTGTGTTGTAGTATTTGGTATGCAATTTTTCGCTATTCCTTACAGTTTAGGTGGCGGAACATTCCTTGGATTATGCTGTTTGCTGACTGGTTGCAACACATTCGAGGAGGCAATCCAGTTAGCCACGAAAGGCGATCACACAAAGGTGGATAAGTTAGTAAAGGATATTTACGGTGGTGATTATGAACGATTTGGCCTTCACGGAGATTTAGTTGCAGCAAGGTAAGGCAACTATCAATAAATCATTGAAATCTACCACTAAAATACAATTCTTATCAACAGTTTCGGACAAATGAACTCCAAAGAAAAGCGATGTAGTGTTTCAAAAGAAGATTTAGCCAACGCCACACTCGTCACAATCACAAATAACATTGGCTCAATAGCGAGAATGTGTGCGGTCAATGAGAAAATCGACAAAGTAAGTTTTACAAATATTCGAGCTATTTTGCCTAAACTTTGTATTACTGTATTACTTTCATCCCGCTCTGCAGGTTGTATTTGTTGGTAACTTTTTACGTGTCAATCCCATATCAATGAAATTGCTGGCCTATGCAATGGAGTATTGGTCAAAGGGTACGCTCAAAGCACTGTTCTTAGAACACGAAGGCTACTTTGGTGCATTAGGCTGTTTGCTACAATTCAATGGCGAACTATCGGCCGCCCTGAATGAGACGGAGGCAAAAAAGAACGTGGAACACGTGTGATTTATGAATAATTATTACGATAATAATATGGTAGCCTAATTTCTATTTGTTGACTGTTTTAAATGTTAATTTCAAAATTTTATATTAGTAAGAACATGGTTCAAATGTCAATTTTCAATATTATTTTCCTTTATTTTATACAGTTTGTATTTTCATATTTTGTATTGAATTTTATTCCATCTTTTTACAAGAAGAAAGAAGAAGAAAAAAAACAATGCCGACGGATGATAAGTTCTTTTGTGAAACTTAAAAACATCTTTGTTTTCTGCTCTATTATAATTCGGTGCTAGAAATTTAAAAAACAACCTGGAGACAATGAAAAGAGAAAAAATAGATAAACAATTTTATTTTTTTCCAATAAACCTGATGTATATGATGCACAAATATTATAGTGTGTGGTTTAAGGGATATTTCGCGTTTTTATTATTTCCTGCCTGTAAGTCGAGTCATCACGTCTCTGTATCAACGGGCAGCGTGGCGAAGAGGTGAGCGAATTTCTCTACCTAGATAGACGATTACTCGACCTAATACCCCACATACACGGAGCGATCCATCGCCCGATCGATCGGCCGACGGATCGCCACAAAATATCAGCTGATCTAAATTATATGGAGCTGTCAAAAAAATGAACGATAAACGCATACACAGGCCGATCGATGGGCCGATATCGACATCGGGCGACGGATCGGCCGGTCGATCGCCGCGTGTATGGCACGTTTTAGCATATTTGGAAAGTGGTGGTTGTGAAGGGTACATAATAATAGTAACAGCAAATAATTGAGAAGTTGTAATAATTGATGTTGGATATGTTTTTTTTTGCTGGCGGAGGGAGATTCCTCCGGGCCCCGGTCTTCCCGGATTTTTCAAATATAAGTTTCTTAGGCCCTTTGTAATGAATGACTCTTCTGGTGGTCTATTCGGATTGTTAATTATCAAATATGTTTCTTAAAATATTTGTCACATAAAAATTCGAATTCTTTATCAGGAATTTTTCACGAACGACAACTCTGTCAATATATCTCACTGCTGGTCGTTGACATTTGCAAACAATATATTCCTTTGAAGAGAGAGTATATGAGGAAGTGAAAAAGAGCGAGAGAAACGAAGCAATTCGGCACAAGTGAGGGAGTAGGAAGGGGGATGGAAATTTGACATCTCTTTTGCTTTTATATGGACCGGGCGGGTGTTCCGCGGCAGAGAGACAAAATGGAATGTTATTGTTCACAAAGGAGAAGTAGGAGATGGGATGACATCTTATTTGCTTCCTGTGCTTCTATATGAACTGCGCGGGTGTTGCGCAGTGGAGGGCGCGTGTCTCTCTGTTTACTTTTTACGACTGGAATTGCTTCAAATAGTTTAGTGTTGAGTATATGCGGATTGCTCCTCCATAGGTATTCTCTATGGTATATTCTGATGAAACACCTATGTATTGTAACGACTCTGTAGCCGATGAGGCCTGATGACCGTTTAGGTCAGCCAGACATATAAATGTCCATCATCCATAGCAGCTTTGCCAGCAGACGTGTGATAGCAGACTGCTCAGTACCGGTGAGATACGGGGAGGTTCAATTTTTAGCTCTGACGCTGCTACGTCTAACGCGTTACAAAGTTCCTCACACGTCAGGCCCTTGAGGTTTTAATTGAAAGGTATAAGAAAAGGACGACCCAAAAGCAGAAAAACTGCGTCCATTCAATAAAAGAAAACATTCACTCTACAAGTCACGGATGACGTGGTGACCCGGTCGCTTCATAGTCCCTACCTACCCTGTATTGCTAAAGTGAGCGACATATAAATACAATCTTCAGCCCCCAAAAGATCGCGGTTCACCTAATACCAGTTTATTCCATATTCAGCTGTGTCAAGGAAAGAGAAGGGTTGGAAGAGCTAAAACACTTTCAAATGCTTGTTAGTAATTCATTTTGTTATTTCATTTTTTTTTTTTATAAGAACAAAGATTATCATATTATCGAACAAACTTAGAAGCTTAACATCACAATAATATTAATTGGATTCAGGCATACAATCCTATTCTACGATTATATTCAGACATCAAAAGATTTTAAATTAGCATCCCACCTAACCCTGAATGTGCGCACATACGAGATAGATAGACATCAAGTGATTGTCGAATAGAATTATATGGTTATCCTATAATTTTAATCATAATTCTTTTTCCTTTTAGTTATATTTAGTAATTATACTGTACTATACAATGAGTAAGAAGTTATTTTAAAAATTCACTAGGATCTAGTTCCGGATTTCCACGCAGGGTATACTATTAATTTCACAGGAATGGCGTTCGCTTTTTATGTACCTATATAAATCCATATAAATTATTGTTGATTGCGCCAACTAAATAACTAGGCACAGCAATTAGCGGTACCATACATTCAGACGCTAGAAATACATTGGTTCGACGTGATTGCATGCGTTGAAGGACAATAGGTGTACTTCGACGGAATGACAAGACTTGATACGAAGGACTTTAAGTGCACTTCGATAAACTTATCTTAAATGCAGTGCATGAATGATACTGCTCGATTTGTGTATTATGTCCTGACGATATCTTAAAGATATCCATTAATTGTTGTTTCTTGCGATGCTTATTAAGTGGTTGCATTTCTTGCGATGTCTATAAAATCGTATTTCTGCAGCGTCTATTCAATGGCTTTTCTGCGATGTTTATAAATGTTTTTCTTGCGGTATTACTACTTGTATTTCGTGCTGTGTTACTAATTGTATGGTATTGTACTAATAAGTTGCTTCCTAGCCTGCACCGGCAGGGATAGAGGGGACTGTGATATATTTTTGTTCGTTCCCGCACATAGAATTGGTTATTGTAATTCCATCGGTGCAATTCTCCCCGTATCATGGCGAATATTTACTTCGTTCGATGTGTATTTATAGTGCTCCGTATGTTTAAATACGGGTATATAGCATCTGAAGAGCGACCGCTCGCAGCACAGTCTAGGAAGCAAGTAGCCCGGATTTGACTATTTGCAATCCCGACTGGTGCCTTTCGAGACTCGATCTGTGATTATTAAGGGAATCAATTCACAATCAACAACTTGAATCGGTTCAGATAAGTAATCGAAAATAACTACTTAACTGCAGTGAATAATTCTGCAAGTAATTATAGTATGAAGTTAAGTAATTATTTTAGAGTACCCGTCCGCACAACACAAATTGCCACTTTGGAATTAATTTCTTTAATTATTACAGTATGTGTCCTTTAAAAATTTACTGTTTGATGGTATGTCATCGACCTCGCCCTGTCATATAATAAAAAAGCGGGTAGCGACATTCGTTCTTCGCTGCGACATCCATATCGACTTTTATGCAAACGAAGAATTTCGTTGCATAGAACTCGATTGGCGATAAATTTTAGCCGATGCTGTGCTAAATCGGAGGTCGCGACGAGATACGCCTATCAAGCGTCCGCTGTCGTTGTGCGGTTGTTCGGCTCGATAATTCGTGGCCCATGAAATAATCATGTGCGAGTGACAAGATTCAGCTGCCCTAAAACAAATCCCACCCGGGGAAGTGAGCGCTTCGTTTAATTTCCAAATTGTTAAGTGTATCGCATAAGCCCGATATTATTGGCACCAGGTTGAGTCCGTTTTGAACAGAAACACAGTAACAGTAACAGTTCATGAGGGCACTAGTTTACCGCCCGAGAGACGTTTCCCCGAGATCGAGTTAGACAGTGATAACGCCATCATCACATCAGTGAGGTGTCCAGCTAGAGATTTCCGCAACACAATGCCGTGTTCCGTAAAGACTATACATAGATGCCATCCTAAATTTTAATTTTCTCTCATGTTTTTTTTTTAATCTCGAGTTGCATTTAAATTGTTTTTTTTTTTTGCTGCGCTAATAATTTTAAATTTCACTTTGCTCCTGCGTAGTCAGTGGCCACCAAAGAAGCAGGGGTAAGTCGATCTGTTAATTTATGTATATACGTAGTCTTTTCTGTGACATTAATTTCTTTCCCCTTTATTTCCATTAGCAATATATTTTTAATGTTTCCTTAATTTTTTTTTAATTCATTTTACTTACTTTTTTTTTAAGGTATATCAGTTTGGCAATAGTTTCTTTAATTTATGCAACTCCGTTATTGTTTTCTATTGCGCCTTAAGCATGTACTGGATGTCACAAATATTTTAATAAAAAAAGTTCTTTATTTGAACACTAGTTGAAGAAAAGTCCCAATGCTCCTTTTCAGGTGAAGACATAAGGTGAAAAGCCTCACTGGTATTTTGTTCGCTAGGGAGGTCTCGCAATTTTATGGCCATGACACCTCAAAGGCCGCGTGGGTTTAGAGGCCAGGACCCGCTCCAGTTGGCCGGTCGACGACCATTGCCTTTATGTAGTTTTATTTCTTTTCTTTGTTATTTCTTTTAGATCGCGGTGCCTTTGTGTTTGCTGTTTGTTACCCAGGCATGGGATTTGAATGCTAATGGCAAGGGGTAGCGAGAGGGCGAAAACCCCGCCCACATCTCCCGTCATGGAGCTACAGTAAGCTCATGCCGCCGCCTTCAAGCTGAGGAGTTTCACCTAATGGCGTCGCTGGACCTTCACGGTCACTTCGGCAACTCTTTACTCCGTCCCCATGGACACTTACCTGTCCGCCAGAAACTGATCGTTACACCTTTGTGCATATGATAAATTATGCTTTACATTTTTGGCCCGTCCTATATATTCATATATAGTAATTAACGGTCATATAATCCAATGCATGCTGTCCGTTTTGCGTTTATCCGAGCACTTCCCGATCCCGTGGTCCGATTTTAACCGAATTCAGTATGTAGGTTCCTTTTGTGACCCTGATGGCAGCAACTTCAGTCATCGACTGAACTAACGGTATATTTTGTTGTATTCAAAGGGGGTTACTTGCCTAAGTCTTTTCGGAAATCTCAGGCATTTCTCGTGGTCCGATTTGAACAAAATTTGATATGTAGCTTTCTTGGGCTATTACAAGGTAATATTTTGGTCCTGCCGCAGGTATGCGTCAAAACCAAAAGGACTCTCTTGATCATAAAATGAAACAGAAACCAAACCTGGTAGATATGGGTATCTCCTGATTTGGAATGATGAGACCAATCCACTGGAGTATCACCTTTGGTTTAGGAAAAAGGACATTCCCTTGGTAGATATGGGTATCTCTTGACTAGTGGCGCTAAGGAAAACATTTTTCAAAGCAAATCATAGACAACTGAAAAGCAAGTCGATCAAAATTTAGATGTAACTGCATGAAACGGGCCTAAAGTGTCGAAGTCAATATACCCGATAGGGAACAGTTCCCGATGGACCCAGGAAGGCGCTGAACCTCTACACGGATGGTTCCAAGATGGAAGTCGGAGTTGATTCAGTAGTCTACTCGACGGAACTTCCATGCAACGTATCCTACAAACTGCCGAATGAATGTATTTTAGGATTATCCAGACGGAATTGCTTGCGATCCAAAAGGCAGCCGAGGTGATGATGTCATCCCGGGAAAAGGGTAGAATCGTTATACACTCGGACAGTCAAGCAGTACTAAAGGCACTACAGTCTGTTACTATCAAATCGAAGACAGTGCATAACTGCCTAACAGCTCAACAAGCACTGCGATCAGCTGGGACCGTGGAACTCCGGTGAGTTCCGGGCCACATTATCATTTATATTATATGTATTATTATTATATTTTTAGGCCACCCGTATTTTAAATTTAACTTGAGTGAGCCGCCGATAAAATTTGGCGCCTCAGATATTGAAGTCGTGCCCAAACGACTCTAGAATAATGAAAATATTTTGGAGCTCTTATGACAAAAGGAAAACCAAAAGCCTATTAGGACTATCTAGAAGTCAGTGAGCACTATTAGTGGGCATACTAACGGGCCACTGCCTGATAGGGGAACACGCGTACAGACTGAATTGCTAGATACCGAATACGAAAGAAACTCTAAAGCACCTTCTATGCGAATGTCCTGCACTCACTAGAAGAAGATTAAAGTGCCTAGGAGCTTACTTCTTCAACGACCCTGGAGGAGTTGCAGAACTCAGTTGGAGAAGTCTTTTGAGCTTCGCCAATGAGTCAGGTTCCTTCCAGTTCAACAACGATCTTCTGGTAAGGTCTAGCAACGATGGACCCCGGCGGTCTATGCGGAGCCGTTAGGATGCCACCCTACCTAACCTAACCTACCAGCTTTATAACGCAGCAATTATCCAAATAAAGACTTAAAAATTGCATTTTCGCTATTTCTATATTTTAAACATTAACAAATATATTTCGGTAATCTCTGACTGTCGCCCAATCAGCTTTAAAATCAAATACTCTCAAATTATGGTCAGTTGCAACAAATAAAAACCGATTATCACATGTTACACTATACACTGGCGATCCCTGGCATTTTCGTAATGCCGGAAAATACATTTGTACAAACTTCTTAGGCATACGAATGTCATACAAATTGACACGACAAAAATATTTCATGCCGCACGCTACTCCATACAATCCATCGTACTCGAGGCAATATACAGACGCATCATACGGATCCATCCATATCGACTCATCTCGATTCGTTCGTCGATCAAACATCCTAAAAGTCGTATCAAAATTGGCGGTAAATATCGTATTCTCGTCTCCATATTTCAGGTCATAGATTGAAAAAGTGTTTGAGTTGAATATTGTTTTTGTTCCGCTGAAAAGGCAAAATAATATTAACTGATTTCCTGTAGCTCGAATCAATACACATACAACATCACTCACCTTTCGATATCAATCTCGTGCAACGCTCGCCTATCGAAATCCGTGTACTTGCCACACGCAATCTTATCACCACTCTCCGATATTCGAAGGCATTTAAAAGATTCATTATAATCTTTGACTAATTCCAAATTAACTAGACCCAGTTCAATGCTTTTTGACCACAACTTTGTTGTCTTGTCGGTGCAGGTGACAAAGGTGTTATCCATGAAGTCGACACAAGTCAAATACTCTTTGATTCCATGCAATCTTTGTTCGGTAACGTAATTGTTCTCATGAATGAAACAGCTACCGCACACACGTCCTGCGAAAATTGTCTCTCCCTTTTTGGTAAAATGGGAAATATCCGATTCATCCGGTGAACTTATTTCAAATAGGTATCGTCGATCGACAGCCTCGTTTTTCATTCGTCTGTGTACACGTATTGTGCCGGCATGTGACATATAGAAAAGCTTTGATTCTAGTAAGAGTTTCGACGGATACCATTTTCGATGATGAAACAGAACGGATTCTTTGTAGCGTCCTTTTATCCAATTTTGGCTGATTTTGATGCGTTCTCGATTGGATAGTCTGCTGAATGATCTGAAATAGACGATAACGAATTGGAGAATAGAATCGACAATTTTGAATTTTCTTCGATGAAAATAAAAAAAAGTGATGGATAATCTGTAATTTATAGATAAAAGAAAAAACATACTTTTTAGAAGAGCTGTGGGTAATTTCGCATAAGGTCGCGAAAGGAGGACGTAAGGAATACGTCCACAAATAGTCCTATGAATCTACAAGGCGATTCTCGTACCCATAATTGAGTACGGGGCTGTAATATGGTGAAAAAGCAAACTCCAGGGAGGATAAAGCTGTTGAGGCGTGGTTCAATTTTCCGCCGCACTTTCTTTTCAATTTAGAACTAGCACAGGAAAATTGTACCAAAATTCGTTAAGTATTCAAAAAAATTACGAAATCTTTGTAACTTTGTATACTCATGCGAAAATATATTCTATTTAAGAATTCGACGAGTCCCGAGCATAAGATAGTGTGCTAACCCTTTGTGGGGCATAGCGCGTCAATGTGGCCCAGTTGACGTTTCGTTGGCATAAATTGGTTTCGGAGAATGCAGTTGCCAGCATGCACCTCCTGCACATCAATGGCCACGAACGTCGTGGATGGGATTCGAACCCGAAACGCCGATAATCAACCATGAGACTGATGCCTCAACACACTGCGCTACCAGTCGCCCCCAGAAGAAACCCCCTGTACTCCACCCAGGCTGTCCTTTTCCGGTTGAGAATGAAAGGCTTGGACTCAGGACGGTCATCAATCAACTGAACTGAAAGTAGCGATGATCAGAGAACGAATGATCCGTCGACACCCTCCAATGTTTCATTAAGTTATAAATGGCCTCCGAGACAAGAGATATGTCTAGGATCTCCAGCTTGTTCTTAGTAACGAACGTAGGCTCGCATTCGCACTATTGCACAATAGCAGGTTTGTTTTATTAAAGTAACTCACTCCGATCGTTTGCATTGGAGCTGTCCCAAATAACATGGTGATCGTTTGAGTCGCAGCCTCAAACAATATCAATTTTCGACGTATTTGCAGAAGCGATAGCTCTCTTAGGTGTTCCGGAGGGAAGTTACCAAGGTGGTCATGAGGCATAGCTAATAACGCTTGATCCTATGTTCTAAACTAATAGCATTAGGGTCTTTTTCGCTGAACTCTGGAAGAAGGAAAGCTATTAGAGCTTTTTTGACAATAATGCACAACCGGGGCCTACCCTGGCCGACAACTCAGAAAACGGTATAATTCAGAGACTCTAGGCCGCTCACAAGATCACGGACCACCCAGGGCCCATCGAAAGAGACGTCAAGAGTTTCAAAAGGATTCCCCTTGACAAAAACGCATACAGATCAGCCATCGCAGCAATACATCATGAGGAGGTACAAACATCAATTGTAGGACTAGGTCCAAATAGAGTTCTCTCCATACAACCACCAGCCATTTCTCCCGATGAGAGAATACTTCCGAGAGCAGCGAGAACGACACTTGCCCAACTTCGTTCGGGCAAGGCAATTAACACGTAGAGCACTTCATTTCCAAGACCGTTTATACGGGAAGATGGTAATTGTGAAGGTGAGATGGTCAGTGTCACGCAAAGTCTACTCCATTAATTTGTATCAAACCAATGTATTCATTGACAGCTGAATCGACTGGAGGCAACTGGAATCGAACCGGCAACCTCTCATTAATTCAACTAAAGGCGGCGGCGAAATTAGCTGTAGGGAGACTAAGCACATATAAGATCTCCCCCCAAATTAAATTCAGAGCAAGACCACAAGCTCCATGAGGAAAAAAAGGATTAACCATCAGATTCTAACAATCTAACATCATCACCTAACAAAGGAGTTACACCTCAACCTACCTTTTCTCAACAACAATTTGGAATAGACAGGAATGGAACAGGAGTCATTCAGCTCTCTCTCGCAACACTGTCAAGAGGGTTTTTTTATGTTTATGCTTAAGCTTAGGGGATATTCTTTGATGTGAGAGCACAGCCTTGGCGGGAAGGAAAATAGGATAGTGGGACTGGGATGGGTTGAGTTTGAATGAGGTACCGGTGTACGTTTCGTCTGAATTTTTGCAGATCTAAATTGCGGGGAAAAACAAAAGATGGTAGGTTGTTCCACATTCGACTACGACTACTACTGAGCTCAAGAGAATGAGAATGAGCACGGCAGGCTAGCCGGGTGTTACACTAAGGAAGAGCAAGCTCAGATACTGGTGGCTAAAAATCAAAAATCGAAGGATATATATCGCAGACCCATCACAGTGGGTATTGATCCGTATGGTGAAGTACCCAACGACTTTTACTCAAATGACTCAAGTGGCCTTGAAAGCTCTCAGCAAAAAATTCCTGTTTCGTCGAAACAGGCACTCGTTGTTATGAAGCCCTCTGCAAAAACTGAGGTCTATATAAAAAAAGGTCACTCCCTGAACATTTCAATTAAAACACTGCCGACGAGTTGACTATAAGAGCTGCCGCAATAGCATTCATTGGACCAGAATCCTGTTGTGTTATCCCTTTTTTCACGATAACACACCAAATCATAAACTGTTGCATATTGGAACAGTCTTCCTGATCTCAAACAGGCAACTCCTCCAATCGAACTTTGGAACCGCTTAGCTTAAACAGAAGCAGCATAGGAAATATCTGCGGGCTCAACCTCAAGGAGTCATACAGAATTAGAATTACCTCAGTCAGACTCTAGGTGTCGGGGGTCAGTACGATGTTTCTTCCTACCGGTTCGTGGGTTCGAATACCGTCCTGTTGGTTATATTTGGTTATATGCTAACGAAACCTCAACTAGGTCTCTTTAGGTGTAAATGACGTGCTATGCGGGGATAAGACAAATAGTATAAGTTTCGCAGACCCTCTGTAAATGTGAGACACTCTCCCACCGGCGCTTGGAATGTCTCTGTGATGCTGCTGTCGCCAAGGCGATCGCCTCAATCAAACTTTGGCAGCAGATAAGATTTGTTGGCCTGATTAATCTCGACTGTCAAGGGTTTGTCTGTTGCTGCCGAGTAGGTAAAAAAATTTGCGTACACTCACTACTCATACAGACAAGATTTTCTTAAGTTTCATCGACACTAAATACTCCGTTTTAGATCATCTTCAAAAGTGCAGCAACTGTCCAAACATTTGTCATGGGACTTACCTTCCACAGCTGATCGGATTACCCTTGTGCCCGGTCATAATCAACTGCATACTTTGTCTATAATAAATGTTGTGCTCAATTATATTTTGCAATTTGCTGCACGTAAAGTACAAGTTCTCAATGTCGCCATCATCACAGAAGTCAAGAATTCTCATTAAAACGTAAACATTTAAATCACAGAGATTTATGCGTGACACTTTTCCAGATTTACTCATTTTAGGAACACACGATTCGCGGTTGGTCATTTTCATTGATTTCGTTAGAAATCCACGTCTTTTCCTGAAGAACGTGCAAAAAACGAAGTTTCAAGTGGACCAGGAGGCGACTACTACCAGAAACTGACAAGCAGGTTGACAGCGAACACTTAACCTAGAAATAATGAGGGGCGGGATTTGTTTTGAAAAACAAAATCATTTATTGGGTGCATGTTGAAACATTGGTCAGGCATTAATTATATTGTTTCAGGACAACGCAATCTAATAAACAGGACCATCATCCAAATTGTCGTCCTCGTCATTAAAGGCTTCGCCGTTGTCAAAGTAATTATTTCCATAGTCGTTGTCGTCGTCCATTTCTTCATCCTCATCGGGTCCGATTTCCTGAAAGCACACAACCGGTATTTAGGGTGCCTTTATTAGCATGAGACAATAAACCTACCTCTTCTTCATTTTCATCGTCAGTTCCACTGCCGGCTTTTTCAGCTTCTTCCGGGTTATCAGTCTTCTCCTTTTGTTCGAGCACCTTGAGCCGGTCCTCAATAGCTGCTTCCCTTTTCTTTTTATGAAGAGTCGGAGCAACGGCCGATTTCCGTCGCTTCCAATTCGGCTTGAGATCAGCTGGCATTAAATGCCAAGGAATTTCCGCCTTCGTCTTTGCTTTGCTACTTTCCAGGACATTCTTTATAGAATTAAAGAAGATTGGATTTTAAAAGATAATAGGGGAATTCACGCTCAGTGTCGTAAACGTCGTATTCGTCGAAAACTTCTGTTTTCTCCATACGACAAATACGACGTGAGCATGAGTAATTTATATGTCGTAGGTTTTTAGCGAAATTCGTCATTTCGTGAATAGAACTTAAAAACATCGTTTGCCGGAGGCATTCCATGCAGTGCCGGAAAATATGCTAACACTGTCATTGCACTATAAGCCGGCATTTCCAGAAACTATGTATATGGCCATCGACTTGTTAGTATTTGATTAAAACTAAAATAAAAAGAATCAGAATGATGTAAGGTATGTTACATTGCCTAAAGCGGCAATTCCCGCTTTAGGTAGTACGAACCTACCTTGCATACCTCACACCTGGCGGTAACAAATATTATCTAAATGACGAGCATGCTTAAATTGGGCATTTAGTGAATTGGCAGTAAACTGCCGATATTTTCCGAAATGGTAACGGTATGCAATGTATTCAAATGTATACATTGTTTGCTGGGCAGTTCGTGAAACTACGGGTTTCGCTAAAAGTCTACGACATATGTATATATATACGATTTACCACAACTTGATCCGAGTAGCTCTGGATGCTGTTGTTGTTGACCACGGCCGGCTCCAGATAGTAGGGAGAGTCACGCATTTGTGTAAGGAAATCTTCTTTCCATAGCGTCATGTAGTCTTGCACAGATGTTTTCTAGAACAATTTCATTCATAATTAAAAGAGGCTTAGAATGAAGGGAGTCAGTACTTGCCTCAAGGGGCACTGGTTTCGAAAGCAAGGTTGGAAATGTTGGCGGTGGAGCAGTTTGCACTGAAGGCATGTCCTTCCCGACACAACCCAAAACCTGTAACTGATCTTGAGTCAGCGACGAGCTTTGTCTACCACGCCCGCGTCCTGCCATTTTTGAACTCTACTATTTCCTTTAAATCCTTAAACTATGTGTCCAAAAACTATAAACAACCCAAAAACAAAAACACATGTTGATGTGCCTTGTTCTTGATGTTGGTTCCAAGAAAGTTGGTATGTTGATTGTCAGTGCAACATCGAGTCCATTACCCTGAGGTCGCGGCAATCGCATAAGTGCTGCTCACTCAAAAGCTCTTCTCCACATCTGGGCAGGGAAGTGTCATTACCTCATTTGTCAAAGCGGTGTCCACTTTACGGTGTCGAGTTGTACGATTTTTGTCGGCATTAAATTCCTCCTATAAGTCAAATAGTATTCCAATCGAACAATATGATTGCCAGACAACTTATCCTTCGTTCCTTGGCCATGCGAAATGGTAATACAAATGGAGAGAAAAGTGCAATTGAGATTGTCTTAACCTCCAATTACATAACTTTGTGCCCCATCGTCTGACCCTATATCTGTATCATTTCCTGTAGCTGGAACTGCTCCACGCGCCTACCATGGAGGACACCACAAAACATCAACCATGAACGATTTGCCAATTCCACAGGGCGACTGGCAAGAGGCCTATGCTAAGAAGCAAGCCAAATACAACGCCGTCCTCATCACTGGCATCGTCTCTTTGGCCACTGCAATCGGATTGGTACGTAGTTCGCTTGCGAGCGGACGGATTAATTAATAACTTTTGTTTTTAATTTTCTTTCTGTGTCTATTGGGAATTACAGGCAAAATCCACCGGACTTGTTCAACTTAACTACAGTCCACCAAAATCATTGGATTAAATTTATTGTGAGATCTGTGTTTCATCTAAGAAATAAAAAATAAAAGTAGTGCTGTACACTTGGTACGAGTTATTTTATCTGTAACATTTGTGTGCCGTGGGCAATTTGTAATGATTCATTATGTTATCGATTGCCGGAAAGAAATGTTTCACTTGACGCCGAATACGGCTGGGGCCCTATCATGTATATAATTCGATTCGAATCGAATTGCTTTCGAAAGGATGGAAATGGTATTATGCACAGTCGAGAACGGATAAGTGCAATAGGGTCTGGCAATGAAATTGATTGCACTTATCCGTTGCAAAGATATTCCAGTAAAATTGAATCAATGTGGGGGTTTTATAGGAAATATTTGTGAAATATCTGGAAATAATTGTAATCCCTTTTATGGATTCTGAATACTTGGAATCTGTGTTTACACAATCGCATAAGCCGAGCTTAACTTTTGGCAGATACAAATTTGAGAAATTTAAACCTTTTTATAAATATTTTTCTCATGACTTCTAAACGGTACCTCGGACTGAACAATTTGACAGGGTGTAAACTAAAGAGCGTTGAATTCTTCGTCCAATGCGCTGCTCCAAGACAAATTTCGATTCAACAGTATACATACTGAAAATCGATGGTCGCGAAATGGTAATTTTTGAAGCTTACAATAATCACATTCTACAATATATCAATTTTCAAGCTCAGTAGAATGAACAACCAGTTCAAACCGATAATCTTCCTTCACGCTAAACACACACAATCATCCATACTCCATCAAATCCACCATATCTTATCTCAAGATCACAAGAAATCCTCACTCATGCATGTGAGTTCTTGAATGTCCTCATATCACATACACTTGAAAGTATGATTCGTTGCATACATTACTCTGATCTAAACTTAGCACTCCAGACGGTCAACCGCTCATACACTGCCTGAACCACGAGAGTTTTCCCTACATCATCTCAAGCGGGTCTTTCTTGAGGCGCGTCTTACAATTGTGTATATGTCAGGAGTGACCGAGGATCGTATTCGTATACGTCACCCGCACAGTCGTCGGGCATACACATAAAATGTGACATGTGGTCTCAACGTCCTTCTAACAAAGACGACACTCCGTCACGTTAGACAAACCTATCTTGTTTAAATGAAATCTCACCCACAGCCAGTGATAGGCCGATAGGTAGTCCACAAGTGGTATAGATCGGCTCTACTCATGCGGGTGGTATCTACGTAGTCGTAGGTCTCATCAACTTGACTGCCGAAGTCTTGTAAGGTTGTCCCAGTAGTCGCATCCTTTTAAGCCAATCCGTTATGATTATCTTGCCAACTCCTCCAGGGGCGTAAACGTGTCAACATCTTTACCATAGCAATGCCTTGTTGACTTTTCGGTAACACATAATGGCGACGTTGCTAGCACACATCTCCTATTCGTATAGAAGTCTTTTACCGACAAACTTGAAAGTCGAAGTTTTTTTTTTTATTATTTGATTAACACGCCGGGGAAATGAACCCCTGACCACCAAACGAAACGGCTCGGATCCTAAAATTTTTGTTTAAAAAATTGAACAAAAATTTGCTTGCAAGGTGAAACGGTTTTTCCGCGCGCCACTTTCATCTTTTCAGGTGCATGACAGCGGCAATTGGAATTTCAGAACAGCACCCATTACCTATGCCGTGGTTTCGCTCTATTGGCCGTGTGCTGCTCTGTGCTTCTGACAGCTGACAAGTTTACATCTTTGGGATAATTCGCGTGGTCCGGCTTTTTTGCTTTATCTTTGTCGGCCGTTTAATTAGCAAAAGAGTCGTTCGTCGCATTCGCGGAATGTGTTGAAGAAAGCATCCAACACTAGAATATACATCGACTTGCCAAAATGTAGGCACCGCGACCACTTTAATTTAATTTGCAACGTTACATGCTCACACGGTCTTTTTGGTCTTTTGCAGGGTGCCTTCGATAAGGTGGTTGTTTGCCGCGTCAACACTTCTCTGCTTCAAATTTGCCTTCTCATCGACAAAATCGCATCCGATCACGACCCTTATAAACGCGAAATGGTCACAAACGCCTTTGTACATGGAAATCGCTGAATATTTGGCCGATCAGAATGCAAATATCTACTGGGACTTCGTGGAGGGGCTCGGCGCAATGGATACTCCCGTCGCCGAACTGGGTACGGACGTGCAACCGATATTTTTGCCAAATTCATGTTTTAATATTGACGCGCAATTTCTATTTGTAGAGACTGAGTCAAAGAGGTACAATGCTGCCATGCGAATTGTGCAGAACGTGCTGCCACCTTCCCATATATCATTGATGCGGCTGGCGATCTCAATGCACACTTTAACGCCCAGAATACAGGCACATTTGCAAATTGCCAGGGGAGCTCAGAGCAAAAAGGATTGTGGAGCACGGAGTTTCGTTCAAGTCGGCAATGAGGTGTACTGTAGTTTGGGCGAGTTGAAAAGCACACTTCCAAGTGTGGAGGCCGAGCCGGTCGAAGTATTCAGCTTCGATCATGTGTACCCGGGTACGGAGAACAACACAAATTGTGTCTTCCTGTACAGTGACATCGGATCAAAGGAGTTTCACGAGTATCATAACTACATCAAAGACAATGCCGCTACCTACAATGTGAAATACGTGTCGCGGCACTTTGTAACGGTAATATTAATTTCGTTCTCATCATGAAAAGTCGACCATCGATTTTTTTCTTACAGTCAATTTCTAAACAAAAAGTTGGTCTCTCCGGCTATGGAGTTGAATTGCACCTCAAATCAACAGAGTACAAAAGTCAAGACGATTCTAAACAGCAGAGTGATGATAGTGCGAAGGTCGATGACAACGACGCGGAGTTCGAAGTCGACGGCTTTGACTTTAAAACTTTAAAGTAAGTCCAATGAAATCATGATTCAATGAGTGTTATGTCAACATTTAAAATTCAAATGCAGATCTCGCTTCCCGAATCTCGGCCACTTTCTGGATCGTTTCAAGAGTAACCTTCTAGAAAAGACCGAAGAAATTGCTCCCTTAAAAGCGTGGGAATTCCAGGATCTCGGCTTGCAAGCAGCACAACGTGTTGCTGAAATTCAAGGCGACGAAGCTCTTCACATTCTTCAATTTATTTCTCAGAATTTCCCATCGCAGGTACGGATTTCCTCAACATGTTTTCAAGTCTGCATTTCTCATCTTCAATATTACCGTTTCAGGCTAAATCGCTAATTGCTCAAAAAGTGAGCGAGGACTTCAAAAAGGAAATGAAACAAAATATTGAAAGTTTGGGAAGAAATTTGAATTTACAGCCACCTGATGCGGCGTTATTTGTGAACGGCATGTTCTTTGATGCCGACTCTTTGGACCTTGTCTCGTTGATGGACACATTGCGCAGCGAATTGGATGTGCTGAGTGGACTTCACGACACTGGTGAGCTAGTCAACTCCACTGAATGATGTTAAGATAAACAAAAGTAATCGTAAATCAATTTTTCAGGTCTTCGAGGTTCAATTACGGCCAGTTTGCTCGCACTTGACTTATCCATGTCGTCACAAAAGGAATTTGCTATTGACATTCGCGATTCGGCTGTTAACTGGATTAATGATATGGAAACTGATTCACAGTATCGACGATGGCCATCGGGCGTTATGGATTTGTTGCGACCAACGTTCCCGGGGATGCTGCGAAATGTTCGAAAGAATCTTTTCAATTTGGTATGATATTTTGTATCGCAAAGATCTATAAAATGAGATGGTAAACACTTATCTCAAGGCAGTTCGTTGTACTGTGGCCCCCAGTATATTTTTATGATGAATATGTCTTGAGGGTCAGACTAAATTTTGCATCACGTCACGAAGGTCACGTAATGCTGTAGATAAAACAACCAGACTGAAAAATGAATTGTCGAAGTAAATTTCAAATGGAAAGGAAAAAAGTCATAACGGACTTCAATTAAGGACAACGTTCTGTGTCATTTTCTATATCCATACATCAACATCAATGGTTTCGCCAAAATGGGCCAAGTGAAGTATTGACCATTGATTTAACTGCCGATGCGACGCTTGGGTTGATGAAACCAGCACCCAACATTTATGAAACTCCTTCGGGAAGTTTTTTTTTCGCTTATTGGACAAAATATTGGATTATGTATATGTCTCTTTGACAAAGACGATATTGGCTGCGTTCCGGATTTCAGACCATGCGATTATAATAGAGTAGTTCAGAAATTCAGATTCATATAAGCTAAGAATTTATCACAACGATTCAAACGACACCCGTCCTACGGCAGCCGGTTCTACGCACCGGAACGACCCGTTCATCAGCAACGGCCAAGAGCTGCCAAACCCCAAATGGCGTTGGAGCGTTTGATCGACACACACTTGCGGTGCATTTTTGCATTGCATCTTCTATCCACTTCCCAGCACGTCTATTGGAAAAGACGATCAGTGGACACTGCTTTGCACTCCTTGGTAGGCTACATCGAAAGGTCCCTCGCGGCTGCCTTTCTCGATATGGGGGGGGGGGGGATGTTTTCAACAATGTACATAAAACCTAAGACTATTATCGATTCCCTCTTAACTCTATGCGGGGATGCCTCGCTTTGCCTGCGTCTCAGGTGGTATCCTCTAGTCTCGGTGCATCATCTCTACGCAGGTATGTAAGCAGCCGTACCCCTCAACGTGGTGTTCTCTCTCCCCTTCTATGGAATCTGGTGGTCAATAGGCTACTTCTAAGCCCGGAAGGTTTGGGATGCAAAGTTATCGCTTATGCAGACGATATTGCTATTGCAATCTCGGGAATGTTTCCCTGTGTTCTGAGCGATTTAATGCAGAATGCCCTATCTATCTTGGCGAACTGGGCTGGCGAAATTGGTGTTGGAGTAAATCCGCAAAAAACTGGGCTTGTTTAGTAAGCATGCTGTATCCTCTTTTGAACCACCATTAATGGAGGGGCACAAGGCTTGTACTCACTGATAAAGACAAATTCCTTGGTCTCATCCGGGATAGAAAACTATGCTGGAAGGCAAACATTCAGGAACGTGTGACAAAGGCAACCGTTGCACTATATTCGTGCAAGAAAAATGAGGCTTACATCGAAAAACGGTTTACTGACTTTATGTATCACTGCGTCCCATGTTAATGCATGGGATCATCGTCTGGTGGACGGCACTTAGCACCGTGTCGTACAGAACTCTGTTGGAGAAGGCCCAAAGACTGGCATGTGTTGCCATCATAGGGGCTCTAAGGACAGCACCGACTGCTGCTTTAGGAGTGTTATTAAATTAACTTCCCTTGGACATTTTCGCTGAGCAGATGGCGGCGAATACGGCTGTTTGCCTCCAGGAAACCGGTCAGTGGACCGCGTTAATCGTAGGTCGCTCGGCAGTACTGAGAAACATTGACATTCACGGAATGACGGACTACATCCCTCCGAAGCTTCTGTTCGACAAGTGCTTTACAAGCCTGATCCCATCGATAAATGAGTGGTCTGAAAGTGCTTTTTTGGGATCTGATGCCATTAGCCTTTTAACTGACGGCCTTAGACTGGAACGCGTTGGAGCTGGAGTGTATTCGGAGAAGTTCAATATTGGTTTGTCGTTCCGCCTTCCGGAATACAGTAGCGTTTTTCAGGCGGAGGTCGTAACAATTTTCGAGGAGCAAGTCTGGCTTGCGCATAATGGTATCTACTAGGGATATTGTAATCTTCACGGATAGTCAACCGGCAATTAAAGCGCTGAGCTCTGTCCTGGGTTACATCAAAGACGGTATTAGGCTGTCGCGACTCTCTCAGGGTGTGGGTAGTTTTCAACATACTATATCTCTGTGCCGGGCCACAGTGGTATATTAGCTCGGGCGGGAACGACTAACGAGATCAGGGAGTGGTGGCGTAGAACAGGGATGTCTCTAGCAGCTTGCAAAATGGTTACCCAGAATGTGGCGTATGCCAGAGCCAGCGCCAGATGGAGTAGTGGATCCACATGTCATGTAACTAGGCAATTATGGCCTAAGCTGGATCCTATCCGATCCTACGGGATGCTGATGCTAAGCAGACGGCATTTGAGAAATGTGGTGGAGCTTCTCACTGGACACTGCTTGATCGGGGAGCATGCTAGACTCCCGCACAATGATTACTGTAGGAGCTGCGTGGACGTAGAGGAGGAGGAAAGCTGCCATCACCTTCTGTGCACTGGCCCTGCTTTGGAAACGTAGGAGAGATATCCTTGGGTCCTACTTTTTTGTCGTTCTGGACGACCTAAAGGCAGTTAGTGCCAATCGTCTTCATCGCTTCATTTCCAGCTCTGGTTAGTTTAACGATTGAGATAAGCTCAGGTATGACGTATCTAGGGGGTATAACAACGGACCCAGTGGTGGTCTATGTGCACGTTGCTCTTCAATGCAACCCATCTAACGAATAAATTTTTATAGCAAGAAGTACTCGAAAAAATTCCATACTATAAGTGTGCTTTTTTGTGTAAAAGCGGAATTTTTCCCTATTCAAGTGGCCCAAGTTTAAACGTAACATTTATTACTGCATCAACACAATGTTAACGGAATATAACTGTTATTAATCAAAATCCCAAATTTTTCTCAAAAAGTATAAGCAACAAAGCAACCTTTCATAACGGATACCAAGTTTTGCTCTCTGAACTTAGGTACTGGAGATTTTGAATAAAACAATATTCTTGAAACGGCCGGGAGTGTACATTTCAATTTATTCAGACCCCCAGCCAAAAGACATATACATGTCAAAATTAATTTCCGATTTGAACTTTGAATAAATACTCATGATAAATCATCATTACATCGTCGTGCTCGGTGGCCGTGATCGTTCTATCAGCGCTCTACGATACTAATCTAGAGCTCGGAGATCAAATCTCGGCGCGATCAAAAACTGCCTGTGAGTACTAATAGAACTCTCACAGTGCTCCGGGCTTGTCAGTATAAAGACGGCGCGGATAGGAGGTGCATGCTAGCAACTGCACTTCCGAAAAGTAGATATGCTATTGAAACGTCAACAAGACATAGAAATGCTAGAGATGTTGATGCGCCGCGCCCATGCCCCTGGAGGGGTCAAGGCAATTAGAGAGAGAGACACCGACGCGAAAAGAATCGCAGCGGAAAAATTCGCTTTCACCTTGTCTAGTAAGAACTCACTGTTCGTTGTGCATTTTGGTATTTAAGAAAATGCATAAATAGTCCACTGGGAAACAACAACAAAAAAGTCACTTGCGAACAAGGAGACACGGCGTAAAGGCGAAAAAAATTGGTCTGCAGCAAATTTTGACGTCGCGAAAAATTTCGCGTTAGTGCGGGCATCCTCATAAAACGCCTTGGTCAGATTTTTGACGCCGCGGATTTGCCGTGCGATTTTTTTTTACGTCGGTGGCACAATATGTCATCAAGACAACCATTTTAAACATTCACCATTTCTTGATATCATAAATTCCATCCATTTCCAGGTTTTAGTGGTCGATCCTATCAATACAGATGGTCGACCTCTTATCAAATTGGCCGAAAGTTTCATCGTTCACATGGCACCAATAAGACTCGGATTGGTATTCGATACGCGAAACGAAAACGAAGATACGAAAGAAGCATATCGGGCGATTGTATGTGCCTTCAATTATATCATTCAAAACCAAACACCACGTTCCGCACTCGGCTTCCTCACCGATGTAAGTTTTTGTCACTTCGCGCCAAATATCCACTGGGCATTCGTACTTCAACTTTTCATGCATTCCAATTTCAGATATATTCATCTGTTAAGCCCACCAAAAGTGTTACACTCGACGACATAAAAGCGGAAATGAAGAAATCCTTCAAGTCGTTGAGTAGTACAGAAATCGATTCCATACTTGGTGAGGATTCCGAATATGACTATGGTTTCCAATTGGCAAGAGAGTTTATTGATCGATTGGGCTATGAGAGTAGTCCGCAAGCGTTGATGAATGGCGTACCCCTGCAAGATGGCCAACTGAAAGCTGACGATTTTGAAGAGGCTGTGCTCACGGAAATTATGCAACAGACGCCAAATCTTCAGAAGAGTGTGTATAAAGGTGATTTGGCCGATTCGGATAATGCAATGGATTTTTTGATGTCGCAACCGCATGTCATGCCAAGGTAGGTGATAATGTGAATGTAAGGATCTCGGTACACAGAAAAAAAATACTTAAATACTTGAACTATATAAAGTGGAAAGGCCTGAGATTTGATTTAATTGAGAACTCTCTAACTATCCATTTCTAGTCGATAAAAAAATCAAGTTTGAAGGCTAGGAACTGTACTACTCGTATGCGACAATAGGTCGTATCTGCTTCCAGCGATCGGCGACTTAGCCTCGGTGCACAGGGCCGTCGAGAGGGGGGTGCAGAAGGGGCGAAACACCCTGGGCCCGTGATTTTAAAGGGACCCGGAAATTTGAGTCATTGAAAGAAAAAAAGTCGGTCAGTTTTGTAAAAAAAAGGATACGAATCAAACATTGTTCCAGAATGGAGCAAGTGTAATTCTTCTGAATGAGCATGAAAATTTCGATATTACAACTTTTTTTTTAACAATGTTCAATTTCTTTCTTTCCGTGTTAAATTTTAGATCTGTCTCGGTGCAGGTCCGGTTGCCACTCGGTCCGTGCTCGACTTGGACCGATTACAGAGATAGCACTAGTGATCTAGGTCGGTGCAAATACGAGGGCCAGGGCTCTGAGTGGCGTTGAGTGAACTGGTACATAGTTATATTATATTATTCAAAATACTCATCCTATGACAAATAAAAACAAAACATTTTGCTCGTGGCAGAACTTGAACCCGCCACCGCTTGAATAAGAGATCATCTATCTACTCATCGAGCTACCGCAACTCTCATTTAGTGTTTTGGTGAAAAATTTAAAAAAGTCATCAGTTACTTAGCTGACGGTGTCATCAAGGTGTTTACAGGTGGTCGTAACTCCTGCCAACATCCGGTGAATGATAGTGATGGAAAGCTACTTATCTTGGAAGAAGATCAAATGAGGCGGTGAGAACACTTCGCCGCGGTCTTGAACCGTGTAACCTCTGGTTAAGTTCCCCCTCATATAGATAATTTAGCTAACCATCAAAATGTGCGTATACGGTCCACTGCCCCGACTAAAGAGGAAATAGTCGCCTCAATTATTGCGCTAAAACGAGGAAAGGCCGCCGACTCGACGGTATCCCTGCCGAACTTTATCAAGCAGTGCCAAGCGTAACTGCCGATTTGCTGCACCCACTTGTTGATAACGCGTGAAATACAGAGACCTTTTCCACTGAGTGGAAGGAAGGTTTGATCATCAAATTTCCGAAGAAGCCTCACAGACTCTAATAATTGGAGAGGCATTTGTGTGCTTCCTGCCGTTGCCAAGATAAAAGCTAAAATGGTCCTGGAAAGACTAAAGGCCCACTTAGAAATCACAATTGATTAGGAGCAGGCTGGCTTTCGATCCAGATTCGCCTGTGTCGATCACATTAACACCTTGCGAATCATTATCGAACAATGCGCTGAGTACGATTCTCCGCTTCACTTGCTTTTCATCGATTTCGAGAAGGCTTTCGATAGTGTGAACCGGGATTCTATATGTGCGGCCTTGCGCAGGAGAGGCATCCATGAGAAGCTTGTGGCTATTATTAAGGCAACTTATGACGGCGCGAAAAGTCGCGTTCTGTATAAGGGTAAGGTGTCGGGGGACTTTGAGATTCGCAGTGAAGTTGTTGTGGTAGCGATGCTTCAAATAGTGCAGTTCATCTTGCATCGAGGGGGGTTTGGCAGCTCTTGGCCGGATAAGTTGACCAATTTTCTGCAAAGAAACTCTCAACACAGTCTTTCTAAATACTAACTTGCTGAGTGAACACTTGCATGCTTTTATTGTAATACTTTCCTTTATACATATAATGAAATATTTTCTTCCTTTAGATTGAACCAAAAAATCCTCTCATCAGACGAGCCTGTCATCATCGACTTATCCGGCAAACCACGCAGTGATATCAAAAACGTCAATGCTCTCTTCCAGCTATCGACACGCGATATGACTGCTACAGTTCTTGATAACTTGAAATATTTCACTTCTAAAAATGACAAGCTTGATGGTCGCGAATTACACTTCATGACACTGTGGGTGTTCTGTGATTTGGAAACGGAAGGTGGTCGTGTCTTGTTGCGGAATGCTTTGGAGTACATGGTAACTCACTCGTTTTGAGAGTGTTCAATATTGTTTTCATACAACTGAAGTTATTTTCTTACAGAAATCCAACAGTGATATCCGCGTTGCCTTTATACCAAACACAGAAGGCCAGGAAGTTGCCCAAAAGAACAACTTGAATCGATTGGTTTGGGCCGCCTCTCAAGCACTCGCACCGTATGAAGCTACCTCTGTTGTTATGAAATGGTTGAATAATCCCGACAAGGACTCATTTAAAATACCGGTTAGTTGTGTCTGACTATATCTACTATTGATTGTTACTTACCTCCTGATTTTCACGTACAGGATAGCGTCACTGATCTTTTGCCATCCACCGAACTGCACATCAAAATGTTGCGCGTGTACTCGCAACGTGTGATGAAAATTAAGAAATCCGAAAATATGGTTGTGGCCAACGGAAGATGCTATGGACCAATCGCCGATAAGGAAATATTCAAAATCGAAGATTTTGGTTTGTTGGATCGATTCCATAGTCATCACTATATCGATAAAATCAAGAAAACACTACGTCAGGAATTAGATGACGACGGTTTGTGTTACTTTGTCAATCCTTTTATATTCTATTTAACTGCTCTCCTATTTCAGACTCTACCATAACGAGCGACACAATTTTGAAATTAATCACGAATCTGGTGCCTCGCCAACAATCTCGAAGTCGCTTCACCATTCCAACTGATTTACGTGACGACCATTCGGCCGTGAAGCTGCCACCTAAAAGCAAAGATACTCCACACTTCTACATAGTTGCGGTGCTCGATCCGGCTTCTAAAAGTGCCCAGAAATTATCTCCAATTTTGATACTGTTACGACAAGTGATTAACTGTGATATGAAAGTATTTTTGTGTGCCGTCGAACAACATAGTGACATGCCTGTTAAGAAGTGAGCACACATGAAAATTTTATATTAGTGGGGTTTTAAAACTGTCGTTTGTTTGCAGCTTCTATCGTTTCGTTATCGAGCCTGAGGTTCGTTTCACGCCCGATGGTAAAATCGGCGATGGCCCATACGCTAAGTTCACCGGCTTGCCGGCCAGTCCGCTGTTGACACAAAATCTTCAAGTACGATTCTAGATAATGCATTTTTTTTCGGAGTGAATAATGAAATTATGATTTGTTTAAGGTTCCTGAAAATTGGTTGGTGGAAGTCGTGCGCTCCGTGTACGATTTGGATAACATCAAACTCATAGACATCGGAGGACCAGTGCACAGCGAATACGAATTGGAGTACTTACTCTTGGAAGGTACGCTCAAAATACATTCGAAACTATTGAAATTGGTTATCTAGACCAACTGTAGCTAAAAATAATAATAAGCGGGATAAGCGACGTCCGTTTTCGATAAGATGCATGATATGTAGAAAATTTATTGACAGTTGATTATGCAAAAATCAGAAAACATAAAAGTCTACTCGAACACTCTCAATACTCCCACTTTCGATGGAACATCAATCCCGAAATGTACACTTTTCTCAGCCAGACCAGCTCCTTCACAGCATCCGATGCCCCAATTTATTCGGATTCTGTCGTTGATGGTGCCACCGAGCGTTGTCTCTCGGAGAACCAGTTCACCGGTGCATTGTTGAATAGAAAAATGCTTCCCGATGTCGATCTTCTAGTTGAGAGATCCCCAGCGTAATCCGCATCGCTGTATACGACTAAAATTCTAAACACACAGTCCCCGTACCAGGGCAGCGCCGTAGCCGCCCGTATATCGGGTACATGACCGGGCATTGCGAGCGAAACCACACACTACCCATACCGGGACCCAACCGTATGTTCCCCGTGTGTCGGTTTGGCGACGGTTCGTCGCAGGTGACTGCGGCGCACAATTCCATTCAATCGGCACAGTCGGCGATATTGTGTGTATGACTTGTGGTTACTTTTGGGAAGTGCAAACGTGTGTCTGTCCAACAATGTACATTTTCTTCGCCGTATGATGGCTACACAACGACCCACCCGGCGACGGTGATGTGTGTTCCGAATTTCTTTCCGTAGCGCACAGTGAGTGAGAAAAATTAAACCAAACTAAACGGGCACGTTCCGCCCTGTGATGTGCAGGCGACTTGTCTGTTGTCCGTGTGGGTAAGTGTGAACCAGCAAACTGTTTTATATTGTACAATTCGCCTAGCGTAGATCGCCTGTATACGGGCGACTACGGCGCTGCCCTGGTACGGGTACTGTGTGCTTAGACCTTAAGCCGCACTTTTTTTTTAACGAAAGAAAATTCCAACGTTTATCGTTCCTCGCAAATATCGCATGATTCGTTTTACGATGGTGACGTGTGCGTTCTTTGGTTGATGTCTGATGTCCGGTCGAGCTCACAGCTGTCCACAGCTTCCCTGTATGGGAAGTTCTCATCGTCTCCTGAATCCCTCAATTTGATTGTTATCCAACGGTGTCGCAACCGTTTAACAAATGGAGTGCGTTCCATAACGTAACTATAGTCAGAGCTGTAGTCAACTCTGACTACATTCATAGTCAGCTATAGCTATGGGTGTTATGGAACGACAATAGTCGTAGAGTAGCACAAAAACACCGCCATCTTTTCACTATACTCACATTTGCTTCGGTATTTCACTCTCCATGCAATAATTTTTAACACACAAACACTCTTTCGCACCAATTTTTCTCAAATTAAATTTAACGTACTTTAAACTGCATAAAACAATTCAAAATTAAAGCAGTAAGCAAGTAATTTTGCACAACATTGACTGTTTACTGTCAGTTTGACTCCGTGTATACGTGTGTGTGTGATAGCTACGATAGCTATCGATAGCTTCCCCTCATGAGCACGAGCTAAAATAGTTGACTACAGAGCAGACTATTGTATGTTATGGAACGACGATAGTCAACTACAATAGCTGACTATCGGAGTTACGGAACGGCAATAGTCAGTGATAGTTGACTATAGTCAACTATAGTTACGTTATGGAACGCACTCATGATGGATCTGAAATGTTCCCCTTCGGATCAGAATACTTTTCAGATTCGGAGGGGAACATTTTCACATCCGAAAATTGACAGTTGTCTGTACAAATTTAATCGGAGGGGAAAGGATATGGACGAGAATTCGAGAAATGGCAAATCGTGATCCGCTCGCAGGAACCCACCCAATGAGATTTCGTTAAAAAAATATTCAAATTCCAGGTCACTGTTTCGATTCAACGTCTGGCGCTCCACCACGAGGACTTCAAATAACACTGAACACACCCGATCAACCTGCCGCTGTGGACACAATAGTCATGGCCAATTTGGGATATTTCCAATTGAAAGCCAATCCGGGCGTTTGGGAATTGCGTTTGCGACAAGGAAAGAGTGCCGATATATTTGATATCACACAGTGAGTATTCCGCCCTTTTAATTTTTGAAATCGATTTATATAGTCAACTTTTCGTCCAATTCAGTGCTGACGGGATCAACACCATCCAAAAAGACAATACCACAAGAGTTGTGCTTAGCTCATTGCGTTCACACGTTATAAAATTGCGCGTAACGAAAAAATCACACATGATGAGTGCCGATTTGCTCGGCGACGATACAGAATCAAAATCAGGCATTTGGGACTCAATTACAAGTTCGTTTAGCGGGAGCGATTCGGAGTCGGCCGAAGTGGTCAATATTTTCTCTGTAGCGTCAGGACATTTGTATGAACGATTGCTGAGAATTATGATGTTGTCCTTGATGAAACATACAAAGGTAAAATCGGAGAAACTTCGAAAGCAATTTCAACTTATTAACAATAATTATTACAGAGCCCAGTGAAATTTTGGTTCCTGAAAAATTACCTCTCGCCCCAATTTATTGATTTTCTGCCACACATGTCGAAAGAGTACGGCTTCGACTTTGAACTGGTCCAGTACAAGTGGCCGCGTTGGCTTCATCAGCAAACCGAAAAACAACGAATCATTTGGGGCTATAAGATCCTTTTCCTGGACGTACTCTTCCCGTTGGATGTAAAGAAAATTATTTTCGTCGACGCCGATGCGGTGAGTTCTTGTCGTTTTTCTGATAAATACCAATAGCATGCCAGTCATGTTTTCCTTCCCGATCAGATTGTACGAGCCGACATCAAAGACCTCAACGAGCTCGACTTGAATGGCGCTCCTTACGCGTACACACCGTTCTGTGACTCTCGCAAAGAAATGGAAGGTTTTCGATTCTGGAAGCAGGGCTACTGGCGCAATCATCTGATGGGACGACGATATCACATTTCCGCTTTGTATGTTGTTGATTTGAAACGTTTCCGAAGAATTGCAGCCGGCGATCGTTTGCGCGGACAGTACCAGGCACTTAGTCAAGATCCCAACAGTTTATCGAATTTAGATCAAGATTTACCGAACAATATGATTCATCAAGTTTCGATTAAATCGCTACCGGACGAGTGGTTGTGGTGCGAGACATGGTGCAGTACGGAATCGCTGAAAAAGGCCAAAGTCATTGATTTGTGCAACAATCCGCAGACGAAAGAGGCTAAACTGACAGCAGCTCAGCGAATAGTGCCCGAATGGAAGGACTATGATTCGGAAATTAAGCGACTAATGGCCAAAGTGGAGGATCATGAAATGGAAAGTGATAGCAGTAGTAGTGGTAGTAGTAGTCGTGAGGAGAGTAGTAGCAAAGAAGAACACGATGTGAAACATTCGGAACTATGAGTACGTGTTAGACGTTAAGATTTGCAAATTAGTTCTGTATGTATAGTTGATAGTTAAATTGATTCATGTGATGAATTGCGTTGGAAATTTTAATACTTACGAAAGGAAGCCGATGCAGAATAAATGTCGTCCGTGTTTTGTACACTAATTGTATCAGGTGATTCATATCATGTTTTTTTTTTATTTTGTAATTTATGTTTTCAATGTGAATAAGACAGAAAGAAATTTGTCTGAAGAGTTGCGAACAATTTAATGTTTTCGTGATTGAATAATTGTGTTGAGGCGTTGCTTTCATGGGATTGCACTGATGATAATTTGCCATAAATATAAATTACATTCCAACAATTTTTTATTATATTTCAGTGTGTCCATGTGGCTATATATGTACCTCTCCGTTATTTACGATTTTATGTTTTTGTATGGCAAAAACTAAAATACAATACTCTATTCAACTTCGATTACAAGATTGAATTGAGACGTGGGCCGTTGTCCATGGAGAACCACGATCTATTGTGCTTCTGGCCGAATTTTCGAGAGCCGGATTAGATGTGGGATTTTTTTTTCAACGATAAATCGAGAGGCCAAGGAAATGCAATGGGGCTGGCAGTGTTTTAGTTTCCAGGGCCCGGGCTGAAGAAGTGACTTTTCACTCGGATTTTTGTCAATTTTCACTCGCGTCACTCTAAAAGTCCAGAATTTGCAGAAAAAAAAATTTTTAAGTTTTCATTTTTTATGTACTTATTTTTTTATTTTTTATAATTTTTACTGAATGTTTGGTGTGTTGAAGGCATGGAAAATTGGGCAAAACATTACTTTAGCGGCCTTGGCGAAACATGGTTTAAAAGAGCTGTTTTGTTGTTGTTGTAGCAGCGCTTCGAGCTCAGATAAAGATGTGTGTCAAAAATTTTGATTGTCCATGTTAGTATCCTCTGTGTCCAGGTGAAGAAAATCAGTTGCCTCGATGGGATTCTCCCATAATGCAATAGGTGTTAAACGCGTGGGGCTGCTGGACAATTAAAGATGTGCTCAACGTCGTGTGGAGCGAGGCCACATGCTGGGCAGGAGTTTTGAGTTATGAATTCAGACGCGAGCACCAACCAGAGCGGAGTTGAGCTAACGTGGTTCTGGCTGCTCTTGGGAGCCGGGCTTCGTCTGAGGATATGGCAGGTGGTTGCGCATTCAATACCTTGTTCGGTTTCAGTTCCGCGATCGCAGAAAGCACTTCTCCACTGGGTAGCGTGGTGATGGCCGACTTATAGCTGGGGTTATCGAAGGGAACTCTTTCAAACCTTTGGACTTCCCTTTCGCGGTCCCTCATGTGGCGTCTAACGTGACGCGGCGGTGGGGTCTTGTCCATCAGGTTTGAGTTGGGATCGTTTATCCCGTAAGTGGCCAACTAGATACTGCTTGGTGAGAAGAGTGTTGTGTCTTTTTAAGGGCATCATTTTGGTCTCTTGATGCACTTGGTCCTGTGCCGCCGACATTAGGCCGGCCGCATCTTGGACGTAGGCGGGCAGCGCAGCGCAGCGTGCACATGACATTGTTGTAAAATCCGATTTTGACAATTATTACAACAACAATGCCATGTGCGCGCTGCGCTGCCCTGCCTACGTCCAAGATACGGCAACAAGTATAATTCCAGCTTTATTTTCTAGTAGTCGTTCAAATTTCAATAAGGGGAATCCCAAATTCAACGTCACAGACCAATTTCGAAATGCTTCTTCTTACCACTCGCGGTACCACAAAATTGCCCACACAAAACGTTCCAATTCCATTTTATCGCCCCTCAGTCTACAATCCACTGTTCACTAGAGGTATTGTCAACAAACCCCTGCCCGCGCGTTGTGCGTGCGCATGGCATTTGCACCATTCCATGAATGTGCGTTCATTGTTCGTTCACCGCAGCCTGGTTGGATGAACAAATCGGCGACGACATAATAGGCGTACGTCAAGTGCATCATCATCCACTGTTCGCCGTTGTTGCTGTTGGTCGATCGCTGGCAGCCGCTCGCATTCGCTTTGAGACCGTAGTACGGTAACGGTTCCATTCTTAATTCGCGGTCGAGTCTCGATATATTATGGCAGACAGCTTGAGTGCTCCAATCGTCGCGTTCAAGTCGACAGTGCACGGGAATAGTTGGATGTCGCGGCACTTGTGCATTGTACGGTGGTGGTGATCCCAGTGATGCTTTTTATTTGTTCGGCGTTTTGCCTTCCGTTTGGATTACGTTGCGTTTCGCAATTATTGCGTTCGTCATTTAGCGCCGAGAAGTGCAAATTACGTGCATTAGATGCTCCGGCGCCCGTTGCACGCCATAAAGTGAAACTTGAAGCCGCGCAGCGCGACCCTTTCGTCACAGAAAGAGTTCTTTTTCATTAAGTTTGCAAGTGCCTTTTCGTCGGATGCGAATTTTGCGTTTTGTTTGCAGTAGTCGCGCCACCCGGTCGGTCGCCGCTTCCAATTTATTTGTTCGCACCCCCTCAGTGACGAGGTTACCTCCGCCCGTATTCTGTGTGTGTCCTTTTGTTCCCGTTCGCATGTGAATGTCGCCTGGGGCCCCGTGAGTTTGGTGTTGTTTGCTGAACACGGAGTGATCAGGATCCTGCGCGCAACTCACGACAACCGTTTGGCACCTGGACTCCGTCATCCGTCGTACAAAGTACAAAATGAATGCAATCATGCGAGGACTTGAGCTAAAACATCTTCTCGTGTTCGCGGCAATCTGCCTCGAGTGCACCTCGTACACGGAATCAAGCGCGCTGACGACAAATGCACCGGTGGCTGCTCCACCGCCCCCGCCGGCTGCACCGCTAGCGACCAGCATGCCGAGTAGTCCGACCTCCATCTCCTTCGCATCCAATTGTTCGGCGGTGGTGCATTTGCTGCAGGCTCGAGGACTCAAATCTTCAGATATACCCAGCGAACCGACAAAGGGTAAGTTGTGCACTCTCAATAGATAGCAAAGTGGAGGCGGAATCCGAAGAGCACGCCACGGAGCTCGTCATGTGCAGGTACTACTCGGCAAATACTAATTGGCATTGCCGCGACGACTTTGATGACGAGTCCTGTGGCTGTGTGTCTTTGACGACGACGGTTCCTTTATTTGTCCTCCTCGAATCTCATGCCCACAAGTGTCTTGTGTCATCTGCCTACATTACATGCATGTCCCTACGCACGGCTCCTTGCGTGCGCTGCTGCCTCCATCACCGCTCCCCACACACCAAGATTATTCCATTAATGAAGCAATCGCCGGCCTGGTGCATGCTGCTGGCCAGCAGGATGGGAATCGCGACTGTGACTGTCTATCTACCTGCCCACCTGCCTCCCAGAGCCAGCTCTCGTCATTCAGGTCCATATGCCTACGGGCAACCCACTCGAAGGAATTTCACATTTTTTTCCCATCGCCATTCGAACCGGATCGCCCGCTCCTTGACAGCCTAAAGAAAAAGAGATTTATTCACCATGAGTCACGGCGAAACCGGCCGCTGGATTTCTTTGGCGTATTTGCCCTGCTCTCCTCGTTCTTTTTTTCATTTCTTCTTTCCTCGCGATGGCAAGTTTACTTAAATTTTTAGTAACGCCGCATTCCATCGACGCTGGAGATCGCCATGAGGAGGCCACTGCCGCTGAGATCGCGAGGAGTGCGGATCGGACGATCGATGTGTGGATCCGCATCCACACAGTTCTCAGCAGAAGCAGCACCAGCACCAGAGCTCCATGGCCAACTCACATTTTTCGCAATGTGAATGCAAAATGCGCTGCTGCTGCCGAGTCGTGTCGTTTTCCTTTCTTTTTTTTATTTCGTCCATTTGCTGCCTGCGAGCCAACAAGAGGGCCAGCAGCTAGTGCCATTGCCAGTGGTGACTCCAAGTCCATAAATAAGTGGAGAATGTGAAACCGGATCGTTTGTAGTCCACTTGATTTATTTTAATTAGAACAGAAGGCGAAACAGGAATAAACGTGTTTCATTTAAGGCCAGAACGAGTGCGTAGTGCTCTTTCAACACTTTTCGATAATTTTTGCAGAGACCTGCTGCTGGTCCGCCCATGGCACGGTATTGAAATTGGTCCGGCGACGTCGAGTCGATGAATGTGCTGCAGCCTCAGTGCAAAGACGTCTCGTCCATTCATCTCAAGAATTTATGGCCCCCGAGCCAGCCAGCATTGAAATGCAAAAACGCCATCGCCTGGTCAACACCGTGGGAAAGTTATCTCCGGAACGTACACTCTACACCACTTACCACACCACACACTTGTCTTTCGATTACGTGTTCGCATGGTGTGTCGATATTTCGGTCCATTAATGCAAATCAGAGCACCCCTATCCTACTAACGATGTCATCATTTGCCTGGGCTCTGGTTTCTCTGGACCGTGAGGCATCATGAATGAGCCAGTCCAGTTCCCCGGCCACCACCACCATCATCATCATCACCACAAGACGCTCCGTATTAGAGGCTGCGATTTACCCAGAGATTAAGATATGGCCGTGGCCTGGGCAGCGGAACTATTTCATCTTAGCCGCCGTGGCCTGTACTCTGTACATTACCTGGCTGGCTCAGCTTTGGCATCCAGTCATACAGTCAGTGAATCTCAGTGCCCATTCATACCTGGGTGGGCCGAGAAGGGCCCTGAGAGCAGGCATTCCAATGGGCTAACGCTGTGTCGGCGGCCCATAAGACAACGTCCGAACAACGAGAAGAGACGTGCAATGAAACGAAACCGGTCTCGGACCACGACCTTCTCTTCGAAACCAAAAGGCTCTAAGTGCCCCGTGTACAGTGTGTGATATATTTTGTTGCCTTTGCCCCGTCTTCGACGTCGTCGCGACCTCTCACACCTCATCTCGGTATCACCATTATTGGGTTAATGCATTCAAATATCTCGTCTTGGAATTTCTTCAACGGAAAATGTCTGCTGCACGCTGCCGCCACCACCACCGTGCTGCACTATTCTCATTGAAATATTACAGAGATGAAAAAATGAGAAATAAAAAATAGCCTTTGAGAGCACAGCAAATATTTGTTGGGAATGAGTAATTACCTGGAAAAAGGGATGACAATGGCCGAGCGAGAACAATATTTCAGATGCACATAATCCAAACCAGAAACAGAAACGCCGGTGCTGGCGAGCATCGGACAAAGAACAACGAATCTTGTAGGCTGGCTGTTGCTGTGTGTGATGTTTGCGAAGCGGAGACTAGAATGTGGTGACGCAGAACGTAAAACTACTAAACAACTTCACTACACTCATTGTCCTGGCTCTCGGCTTTGACGAGTTTTGTATGCTTTGAGGCTTTCCGAAATGATACTCATGGCCTCGTTTTCGTTGTTAATGTGCATTAGCTTCAAAATCCGGAAAGTGCACAATGAAGGGACTTTTGCAAACTGCCAGGAAGGACTCTGTTTTTGTTGTAGCCTTGCTTTTCTTTGTTGACGTTAATCAGTGCTGCGTTGAATTTGGGTTTCACCTAATGCAAAAAAAACTTAATCTTAATGATGGAGTTCGATTGTACATTCAATCTGTCATGATTAAATGGTTGGTGCTCGAAAAATTTGTGTCAGTCAGTGTTAAGTAGCATCATGGCAGGAGCTAGTCACTTGCAAACAAGCTCGGAATGCAATAACCAGCCCTTTAGGCAGGGAAGCAAGAAAGGTACTCAGTTATAAATGGAGTACCCTAAGCTGGATAACTGCCTTGGTCACAGGGCATGGTAATTTTAAGGCTCATCTGGCCAAGATGAAAATCGGGGAAGATGACGTTTACAGGCTATGCCTGGAGGAGGCCGAGACGGCAGCACATATTGTGTGCGAATGTCCAGCACTGGCTAGCACGAGGTTGAGGATCACCTCTGGTACTGTCTGTGCTTTTGTATGGGAGCAGTACATGGAAAGTTTCCGTAAGAGCTCGCGCAGACGGTAAATAAATAAATAAACATCCGAAGATGTCCGTGGGGACGGAGCCTAAGGTAGCATAATAACCGTGAAGGTCGAGCAGTGCCATCTGGCGAAGAAAAAGGCCCCTCAACGAGCTAAGCAGCGCAGAACGCACGGTGGTTTATGTGACCGCGCACACAGCGATAACTAAATAGTTTAGTCTTCTGTGTGCACGGTTTCCGACTAAACTATTTAGTTTTTCCGCGAACTAAATATTTTGCCGTCTGCGCGAGCTCTAAGAGTTACCAGAAAGCTGCAAGTTTTCGTCCACTCATGTCTTCGTCGCGTTCTACGAACTGAGTTGCCGTAAAAATTAGATGGCAATCGATTAATTCATACGCAAGCGAAAATGGCAGTAGATAGGTCACACATTGCGGAAGGATGATAACTGCATTGCCTTACATGCTATGAAATGGAACCCCATTTATAACCAAGGCCGACCGAGAGTAGGTCCTAAAATCACATGGCGTCATAGATCGACGCCATGTGATTTTAGGACTGTAAGGCGCTGAGTAAATCGTTTAGGGAGTTGCGCCCCATTGCTCTGAACAGAATACGATGGCGCGCAGGAGTGGTTGACGCACTATATTCCACTAGAGGTTAAGGCAAAATAGTAAAAATAGTAGTGTGTTCTAAAACAGGATCAAAAGTAAAGTGCAAAATGACCCTAATTTTGGGATGATTTTTCATATGGCAATCGCTCCAAAATTTACAAAAAACTATCCTAGAAATATTGTCGAGTGATAAATGGTCCCAAATATTTAATCGTCTTCACTTGAGGCGACTCAAGCGACCGTGTGTCGTATTCGACTGGGCAATAATTGATATCAGTTCGAGCGTGAAAAGCAGAATTTAGAACGTAAAGGCTGGTATTCAGATCGCGTGAAAGGAAAAAAATGACAGCAGCCCTTTTCATCGGCGAAATAGCTCGTGGAAAATATTGTGTGGAACATATCATTTTTTTTCACTTTTCATCCGATCTGTGTACCGGTGAAATAAAATATTGGGTGTACAACTTTGCTTCCGCCGTTTTTTCCTGGAATTAAGAGCTTAATCGTCAAAAAGTACAATACCTAGTCTAGCCATAAATACTGTTACAAACTTTTTGAAGCACTGTTCAATAAAAGAGGTGTTATATGTTAAGAAATCATTGTTTATTTATTAAATGCATTGTCAACAACGGAAATTGCAACAAGTTATTCGAAGTGATTGCCTTTTGCCTTTACACAAGCCTTTAATCGAGCTGGCCACTTATCTATGGAAGCACGCACGACTTCAATCGGAAAGTTGGCGACTGCATGTGTAAGAGACTTCTTTAAGGATTCGATATTAGAATGTCTTTTAGAGCACGTCATTTGCTCTAAGACAGACCATAATTCGTAATCCAGCGGATTCAGGTCTGGGCTAGAGGAAGGCCAATCTTCAGCTTTAATAAAATCTGGAACATTTTTTTCAAGCCATTTTTGGGTTGACTTCGCCTTATGACCTGGTGCAGAATCTTGCTGGAAACTCCAAGGCTGATTTTTGAATAATGACGTGTTGAGAGGTTTCACTACACTTTCAAGGACACTTTCTTGATAAATTTTGGCAGACGTTTTGACGCCCTTCTCACAAAAATTCAACTTTTTCACCCCGTTGTAGCTAACACCCCACCAAACCATTACTGAGGCTGGATGATGACCTCTTTGAACCTTTTGGGCAACTTGAGAAGCTTCTCTGGCACTGCGAGCATAAACCCTATCGTTTTGTTTATTAAATGTTTCTTCGACAGTAAAAATTTTTTCGTCCGTAAACAAAATTTTACCGTGTTCTTGGTTTGCGTACCGGCAAAGTAATCGTTTTGATTTTTCCACTCTATTTTTTTTAACGAATCTGTTAGTAAATGCCCGGTAGATCTACGATAAGCACCCAACCCCAAGTCACTTTTGATGATACGTGAAATTGTTCTTTGGGGTATTTTCATCTCACGCGATAAAATTTTTTTTCCGAAGAGGATTACGGCGAATTCTCTCGCGCACGGCTTTAACCGCCACGGCCACTTCTTTCACGGTCACTTACTCCAGACGTATCATTAAATCTTTCAATAGCCCGATATACAAACATTCGGCTTATACCAAGGGTATGCAGAGTCTTAAAAATATCACTTGGTTCCATTCCTACTTTATGAAGTGCAATCACAGCAATTCTATCTTCTTTGTCACCCCAATCCATGTTCACTACACTAAAAATGAAACTCAAATGATGACAAATGCATCAAGCACAAGCGTACTATAGCGATTAGCTTAATTTTTAAGAAATGCAATATAACGGTTCCTTTCTGCAGGGTTGCCAAACCTTGTAACAATATTTATGGCTAGACTAGGTACTTACAGATGTATATTCAAAGTACTGTCCATCGCTAGCGACAACTTTCGCCCATCTCTCCGGCAATTTTCGGATCCCATCTCGGAAAAAGGATGCGTCTTTCGACGCGACTTCTCGTACGAACAAAAATTCTGATCAGCCAGGCCGTGCGCCATGGAACGAAACAGATGGTAGTCGGAAGGAGCGATGTCTGGGGAGTACGGCAGGTAGGGCAAGATTTCCCATTTCAGGGTTTCCAAGTATGTCTTGACCACTTTTGCGACGAGTGACCGAGCATTGTCATGCTGGAGGATGACTTTTTCGTGTCTCTCTTGGTACTGTGGTCGTTTTTCATTTAATGCTCGATTTAAACGCATCAATTGCGTTCGGTACCGATCTCCTGTGATAGTTTCATTCGGTTTCAGTAGCTCATAGTATATCACACAGAACTGGTCCCACCAAATGCAAAGCATAACCTTGGCGTCGTGAATATTCGGTTTTGCCGTCGACGTTGAGGTATTTCCGGGCATTCCCCATGACTTTCTGCGCTTGGGACTATTCTAACGGACCCATTTTTCGTCGCCGGTTACGATGCGATGTAGAAATCCCTTCCGATTCTGCCTTTGAAGCAGTTGTTCGCATGCAACTAATCGCCGTTCAATATCTCTCGGTTTTAACTCGTACGGAACCCAATTTCCTTGTTTCTGAATTATGCCCACGGCCTTGAGGCGTTTCGAGATGGCTTGCTGAGTCACTCCCAGTGATTCAGCTAATTCTTCTTGCGTTTGGCACGGATCTTCATCGAGCAGTGCTTCCAATTCGTCGTCTTTCAAAATTTTTTCTCTCCCACCACCATGCTTGTCCTCGACATTGAAATCGCCACTTTTAAAACGTTGAAACTACTCACGACATGCTCTGTCGCTCAGAGCAACGTCACAGTAAGTATCTGAGAGCATTCAATGAGCCTCAGCTGCAGTTTTTTTCAAATGGAAGCAGAAGATCAAAACTTCCCGCAAATGACGAGAACTTGGCTCGAAAACAGACATTTTGAATCGCGAATCTTATTAAAAATGCGAACTACTTTTACTAATGCGGGGATGTCGAACTATATTTTGACCAGCCTTCACCAATGCAGCCGTCTCTCGGAAAACGGCGGACGCAAAGTTGTACACCTAATATCAGTACTGCGTCCCATGTTAATGCATGGGATCTCGTGGACATTTTCGATGGGCAGATGGCGGTAAATACGGCTGTTCGCCTCCGGGAAACCGGTCAGTGGATCGCGTCAATCGTAGGTCACTCGGCAGTACTGAGAAACTTTGACATTCCCGGAATGACGGACTACTTCTCTCCGAAGCTCCTGTTCGACAAGTGCCTTACAAGCCTGACCCCATCGCGAAATGAGTGGACTCTCTCAGGGTGATGGATGGGTAGTTTTTTCAACATATCTCTGTGCTGGATACCAGGCCACAGGTGGTATACATATTTGGGAACTGTAAAGCTGACGAGCTGGCCCGGGCGGGAACGACTAACGATATCAGGGAGTGGTGGCGTAGAATAGGGATGCCTCTAGCAGCTTGCAAAATGATTACCCAGAATGTAGCGTATGACAGAGCCTGCGCCAGATGGAGTAGTGGATCCACATGTCATGGTCTATGTGCGCCTTGCTCTTCAAGGCAACCCATCTAACCTAACCTATCTATTTGTTATTCAAACGAGCTGCAGACTTGGTGCAACACATCGAGGGGTCTAGCGATAAAAGCGGTAGCGTTGTTAGCTATGCAACAACTGCTAATTTAGAAAGCTGCCAAAGTAGCAAGCTGTTAATCTGCAACACATCAGAGTGTTCAGCGAATAATTTGGAAAGTTTTTATACTGACAAACTGTAAACCGGCAACACAGAATGTATGAGGGTACAACTGCTAACTGTTATTTGTTATTTCTTGGCGTTGTTACAACTTGAAACTTGGTAGCTAAAAATAACAGATCTTATAATACTGCTTGTTTTATAAATAGCTAATTTGAAACCTGTAAGCTGAGCTGTTAGCCAGCAACACATCAGGATGTTTAGAATGCTTGTGCTGCTACAACTCCCTGGTGTGTATCTATCGATTTTTGACGTCGTTAGCAGCAGCAATAGTGAAAAGTTTCTCTAAAATAACATATAATATGCTAATAACAAGCCATACTAGCTGGATGGGAAGGTTTAGTTGATGTGGACGTACATCAACTACTGGGCTTTCGACATTCAAAAACCCATCATTTGACCGAGACAATTCCAGACGGCCAAGGTCCGACGATGGGCCACAGTGATGATGATGAACCTATTAGGGCTCTATTTAATTATCAAGAAATAAATTCAATTGGGGTTCACAGTCCCAATCGAAAATCCCCGTTTCTTGCAGAAAAAAAGTGGTCATCAAAAGCGATAATAGTCCGGATGGCGCAACGGTTAGCACGTTCGCCTTCTACGCACTGGGCCCTGGTTCAATTCCTACTGAATGTGGTAGTTTTCGATAAAAAAGGGGATTTATGTGTCGGACTATGAGCCCACTCAACTGTTAAATGAGTACCCATCTATGAGGTAAATAACTCGGTTGAGCGTGTTGCTGATCACACACCTCTGCACAGGACCGTCACGATCTAGAAAATGAGAATGATGCTAACTCATTTCGAGGCCATGGTTCAAATTGGACTGTTGCGCCAGTTATTTATTTATCAAAAGCGATAAGTGGACATGTACTTGCGAGTTATATATTTGTGTCCTAGGCGCTCGTATACATTTATTCTCACAGCCTATCAAAATCAAGGAAGAGAATCCCTCCTACTCCGCTAAAAAAGACCCTGAACTACACTAACACCAAATCAACCTTTGCCACATCACAATTCTTCTTGGTGTGAAGTATGAACCAAGACGTTTTTTTCATTTTACGAGTAAATAAAAAGCACAACATTAAATCGTCGTTATTATTGTTTTCTACGAATACGTACTGTGATTTTTATCCGCTCCGATTCAATCTGATATCCATCACTGAAGAATACGGGGAACATCTTGAGCATAACATTTCGATTTCACAGTCGATTTGTTTTCCGATAAATTGACGGCAGTATCATTATTATACGAAATTCCTTTGAGAATTGGTGTCTCTTCCGTTCATTTCAATTTTCCATTGACTTTATGCGTAAAAGGTATCTTTTTTGGATGCCGATGCTATTTTGGCCGAAAATTAGTGAATATAAATAAATCATCTCGAAGGATCAAAGCCTTATTCTAATGTCCAGTGTTGCGGTAGGTTAAAGATAAGTGAAGCACTGTGGCCTGTAGGGTACGTACAGCCTTTTTAATTTTTCCAATCTTTTTTTTTAGGACAACAACAACCATCTACCGCACTTTTAGTGGTAGTGTAGTGGACATTAATTTGTTTCCATTGAGCTCGAATTTCATGACGTGCTGTACATCGACTCAAGGATGTCAAGTGGTCCTTTAAGCGCCAATCGAAAATGTCAGAGGCGGATGTTTGTGTCGTCAAGACATCCCACTTGAGAGTGATCTCATAAAAAAGATGATTTTCCGAATGAAGACGAGTATTTCCTCGATGACACACTTCTGCGCTAGACATATGGGAGAAAGTGCAGAAAGAGCCACGAGCAAATTGGATCCGGTGTTATTTTAGGGAAACAAATAAAGTGTGTTTCGATTTCCGTTCTAGGGGAAAGTAACGAAAATATTGTTGACCGCAGGCATAATTTCTATTTTTTTATATGCTGGCAAAGTGTTATCCTTGGGATGCCAATTCGTGCTGAGCGAGTGAATAAGTGATACATATTTAATTTTGTCAAAAGATACCGTTTGTATGTGCTTATCATTCGGTTCGGAAATCGCCGTACGCAGCCTTTGTTTTGTTTCTACCTCTGGTCTTTGTCGGCTCAACATCTCGACATACGAGTATTGTTTACACGATGCGTACTTTTTATTAAGTGTTTGTTGATGCTGTCCGTCAAAGGGCCATTCATTCTTTATAAAAGATATTTTGCGCATGTTTTTCTTGTTATACTCGTACACTTCGATTGATGATCCTCCGGTTTGAAGATGGAATGAATCAAACATTCACATGGAAGTCTTTCAAAATATACAATTGGCTCCGCCTTTAGATTTTCGGTGCAACTTATAGTTTTAGGAATACTCAAGGAAAACTGGGGCCCCCTCTCCCTTACACTTCCGGACCCTCTTTCAACAGGAACTTGTTCAGAGGACTCCAATCATCCGAATTTCAAAACTACACTATTTTTTAAATTTTTCATTCGTAGCGTGGACTACTAGCCCAAGAATGGTCGTTCATACAAGCGACTGAGGTGGAACGTATAGCAACACTTTTCTTTTTAGTGGAACTTTATGTATTTTTGGGATGATGAACACGAATTCAGGGTTTGCCAACAAAAATTTGGGAAACATTTTTATTGGCAAAAATAAGGTTTTTTGCTTTTGAACGGTTATATTAAAATAACTTTTGCTTAATGTCTCCCAAATACGTATGTTAATTGCCTTGACCCCTCCAGGGGCATGGGCCCGTCAACATCTCTAGCATTTTCTATGCCATGTTGATGTTTCGATAGCATATCTATTGGGTTGTCCGGAAAGTCACTTGGTTTTTTTTTTCATGATTTTCAAACTTCTTTTATTAATACAAGCAACAAACATTAATCAATTATATATTGGCCATTTTGTTCGATGATCTTTTGCCATCTTTCAGTCAGCGGCATAATGCCGCGCTCGAAAGTAGTGTGGTCTTTAGAAGCAAAAACTTAATCAACTTATTTTTGACAGCCTCCTCCGGGACGAATGTTTTTCCATTTAAATGGTTCTGCAGTGAACGGAATAGGTAAGTGGTAATCTGATGGTGCAAGGTCAGGGCTATACGGTGGATGAGGCATCACTTCCCAGCCTAAGGCCAATCATTTTTTACGAGTGACCAAAGATGTATGGGGTCTGGCGTTGTCTTTATGGAAGATGACAACCTTACGATTTGCCAGTTTTCATCGTTTCTCCTTTGATTTCTTTGTTCAGTTTCACTAGCTGGCGACAGTACACATCTGAATTGATAGATTGGTTCCTTGGGAGCAGCTCAAAATAAACAACACCTCGGAAATCCCACCAAACAGACAGCATAACCTTCTTTTGATGGATATCTGGTTTTGATGTCGATTGTGCAGGTTCATCTCGCTTGCCCCAAGATCGTTTTCACACGACGTTGTCGTAAACAAACCATTTTTCATCGCCCGTTATGAATCGCTTCAAAAATGGGTCAGCCGATCGCAAACGTTCATTCTTTTGGTGAGGTGAATTTTCTTCAATTCGTGTGGAACCCAACTATCGAGCTTGCTAACGTCCCCCATCCCAGCTTCTGTAAATGTCCGTGAACGGTTGATTTGGATAAGTTGAGTTTCTCCGCTATCTCCCGTGTCGTACTGCACCGGTTAGCTTCGATCATTGCCTTTTTTTTTATCGTCATTGACAGCTGTTGGACGACCAGAGCGTGGTGCATCACGGACATCGAAATTTCCGGAACGAAAACGAGCGAACCAATTCTGGCACTGGCGTTCTGTTAATGAGTCTTCACCATAAACATCACACAACTTTTTCCGCGCTTGCATTGCGTTTTTGCCTTTTCGGTAGTAAAAACGCAAAATATGTCGAAAATGTTATTATTTTCCATTTTCAAATCGATGCCAAATAAAGATTTGTAAACAGAGGACCACCAATTTGTGACTGATTATAGCTTGAAATGTCAGCTGTCAAATGGCAAAAAGAAAATCTTGGCTAACGCCACCATAATTTTTTTCCAATAACAGCGCCATCCCTTGAAAGGTAGCGAAATGACTTTTTTTAACTCAATACTTTTCGGATGTGTAGTTGCTAGCATGCACCTCTTATCCGCGCCATCTTTATACTGACAAGCTAGGAGCACTGTGAGAGTTCTATTAGTAGCCACAGGCAGTTTTTGATCGCGCCGAGATTTGAACTCCAAGCTCTAGATTAGTAACGTAGAGCGGTGACCGAACGACCACGGCCACCGAGCGCGACATTCTTATTCTTATATATTGTTATCTAGGACGAATCAAAAGTATGTATAGTAGCTTTAACGGTCAGGGCAACCCTTGTATCATCCACCAACGGCGGTTCAAATGTAGGTACCCTGTATCTCATGGAGAAAAACAAGTTCCGTTTTAGTCGGATTCACGCTAACCCCAACCTCAGTAGCCCACTTCCTCAAAGTATAGAAGGCGTATTGTATTAAATCACTAGGAACACAAAGAAACTTTCCCGAGATGGCAATTGCAATGTCATCCGCGTATGCAGTGGGTTTTCATCCCAACACTTCTCTTCTCTTACTTTGTATTTAAAAAAAAGCCTTTTTTTTAAAGGGGTTGGGGCGCATATTTTAAAATTTGCCTCTGGTGAGGAGAGCTTGCTACGGCACTGATCGCTCGTTGCAGAGTAGCTGCGAAGCCGCTTCTTTTCGTTAGTTCATTCATCTTTGGCTGCGATGTCTTCCTCCAATCTTACACGCTAGTTTCGAAGGTAATTTTCATCCGGATATCTGCAGCTTTGTAGGCTGGATTTCTGACACGCTCGCCGATTAAGCAGTGCTCATAGTGAGGAACCGAGCTGAAATGTTGTATGGACGTAGAAGAACTTGTTGGGGCATCATCCAGCTTTGCTCATCATTAGTTGGCTTTAAATGCATTGGTTATTATATATTAACGAACGAAAATTCAACAAAGCTACTATTTCAGGATTCCTTATGTACTTCAAACACTCAGCATTAACAAAAGCGCACTAACAACAAATAGTATCGTACAAATCTGTGTTCACCACGTCCTTTATCCTAATCCTATTTTCAAAATGAAAAAAAGGACCAATACCAGACCTACCTAAACCCACCAACATGTTTATCCGTTTGTATATTGAATGCTCAGCAAACATCCGTTGAACATCTTCAATGAATCGAAATCATTTCGGGGATAAAACGGAAACGTCAATGTCCCGGAAAATCAGCCGCAATACAATCCCTTTTCACCAAATTCACCAACATTATGTAACAACAAAGTTGCACATGTATAAAGCTTACACGGTCGATTGAACATCACTCGTAAAAATAGAAAATGGCAATACAAATTGGGCCGAATTCCATGTGGTCTAGGAAAAGGGATATCTGTGAGAGACGCTTTCTATCAATTAGAACCCAAATTTGAATTTGAGAATCGACAACAAAAGACTATTGTAGGTTTTTTAAACCTACATTAGAGAGATGATGGGAGAGCAAAAAAGGCAAACTGATCAGGTAACTCAATACGGCTAGGTAAACTCCAAGGAGTCCTACATCATGTTAAATCCTGGAAAAAAGGACACTACTTTTTTTGCGGTGTGTGCTATGAAAAAAAATGCAAATCCCGACATTGTAGGTACATTGAATCGATTTGTACGGATACCGTCAGATTCTACTCTCTGCTTAGAATTATCGTTTGGTTTCTTTTATTCTTACTGCAAAAAGGCAATTGACATTGTTCGATTTTGACAATAGGATAAAAATCCTCGTCAACCACTCAATCTTGGGCTCACTTATTCCTCAATCGGCACTCATGAGAAGGCGGTATTACCACTGATATATGGAAATCCGGTAGTTATGTCTTTTTGATTATTAAGCCTGCTCTTTGCTCAAGTGGAAAATAAAATATAGAAGATTACAAATTTAGGTCCATAGGCTGGACGGATTGACGGTGGTCTAATGGCATAGTTAACTAAGTGGCATGATTTTTTTTTTTCGTTTTCGCTCGATAACCATGACAACTATGCAAGGATACAATAGGACTCGCGTTAATTTATTGATCCTTAGGAAAATGAGGAGAAATGTGTAACGAAAGAGATTTACTGGAATTAATTAAACGGTTTTCTTACATAGTAAAATAGTTTTATGGAATTAAAAAGGAAGAAAAACAACGAGCTTTCGATTAGCTTGTTTTGAAAATAATGACAATTGAAATGCTAGCAGCAGGTCAAAGGTTAACATGTAAAAAAATAATTTGATACTATTGTATTATACATGGAGCCAGTAAACCACGTTGGGATGTAAGCTCCATTTTTGCCTATAGTTTTCTTGCATGAATAAAGTTGGAACGGTTGCCTTAGTCACACGTTCCTGAATGTTTGCCTTCCAACATAGTCTTCTATCCAGGATGAGACCAAGGATCTTGCGGCGTAGGCAGGGCAGCTCGCGCACATGGCATTGTTGTTGTAACAATTGTCAAAATCAAATTTTACAACAACAATGCCATGTGCGCGGGCTTCCCTGCCTGCGTCGCAAGATGCGGCCGGCCTTATGGTGGTTTAAAAGAGGGTACATCGTGTCCCTTAGTAAAGAGAACAAGCCCGGTTTTTTGCGAATTTACTCCAACGCCAGCCCAGTTCATCAGGATATATAGGGCATCCTGCATTAAATCGCTCAGGACAGAGGGAAACATTCCCGAGATTGCAATAGCAATTTCGTTTGCATAAGCGATAACTTTGCATCCCAAACCTTCCAGGCTTAGAAGTAGCCTATTGACCACCAGATTCCATAGAAGGGGAAAGAGAACACCACCTTGAGGGCTATCCCTGCTTACATACCTGCGGTTGAGCCCTGCCTCTTTGCTTACTGGCAGGGCATGATTCAACACCAGATAACCTCAGTTCATTTCATCCAATTCTTGCGTAGTACATGGCTGACTTGGTGGAGAGGGGTAGCATATTTGCAAGATATCCCCTGTACTTGCCCCAGTCAGTTCTTTTGCGATTCACGATTACTGGGTTTGGTTCAGGTCGCTCATCCAGGCCAAACTGAAGATAGCGATGATCAGAGAATGAGTGCTCACCCTCCCAATCTCGAATCAAGTGTTGAATATCCTCAGAAACAAGAGTTATATCTAGGACTTCCTGCCTATTTCCTGTGATAAAGGTAGGTTCGCAGCCAACATTACAGATAATGAGGTTTGTACTCAGCAAGTAGCTGAAAAACTCATCCTCTCTTTTATTCGTGTCGGAGCTACCCCCACACCAAATAGATAGCAAAAGGGTCTAGGTAATCGTTGCAATAAATAAACCCCAAAATAGTCCTTGCTAAAATTATATGATTTACAGAAACCGCCAGAAAGGCGTATGGAATGCAAGCATTCTAAATTCACAATATATTTTGCATGCCCCGAAAAACGGTGTTGCCGCCGATGTGTTGGTATGGTGTTGGCAAGTGTAGGTTAGGTTAGGTTAGAGGGGCTGCCATGAAGTGTCACAGCTCACTTAGACCACAGATGGGTCCGTTGTGATACGCGCGGTATTTAACAACCTGCAAAATTAATCATTAAACCAGCCGGAACTGATAATGAAGCGAAAATTCCTACTGACATCCATATCCTTCAAGTCATCCAAATCTTCAAAGAAGAAAAACCCAAGAATCCTTTTCCTCCTTATCGCCAAGGCAGGACAGGTACAAAGGAGGTGGGAAGTACTTTCCTCCTCATCCTCGTCATCGCAACTTCTGTAAAAATCATTGTAAGGACGCTGGAGTCTTCTGGCGTGCTCGCCGATCAGACAATGCCCAGTGATAACTCCCACCAGAACAAGTGTAAAAACGCCCTTACATTTTCCCAAGCTCATGAAGGATCTACGAATGTACAAAATTGTTCTGTAGTAAATTAGGTACTCAGTAGAGAGAAACCTCCGGGTTTTACAATAGGCATATGTAGTTTCACTGAAATTGATGATAGCTCGCCTTGCGGCTGCAATCAAAACGATAGTGGATATTTGAAGGGTGCCGTCATCGTGAAGTGAAGTATCCGTATAAATTGTATAATGCATACCGTTCCGGTAGACTTATTTATTTTGATGCGACCATAGTGATATCCAAATGACTTTGCTCGTTTTTAAAAATAACTACGGAAAAAACCTTCTGAATATAGAATTGAATACCGAATCTCCTTGAAAGACGATGGGACAATCGGCGAGGCGTGACACTTATTTAGAAGTAAATATAGGTAGGATGTGTTGATGCGGTCACACGGTGCGAGTAGCTGCACTGCAGTAACTGACTAGGCCAGCTCGAACGCTAGTTCGCACTGTGTAACCAGGCTATTAGACTCATCAACTTGCCAATTTGATGAATTTTGATATGCCTTCAAGAGGCGAGGTCTTACCGTCTAAAAACGGCCATTTGAACCCATTTACAAAAAAAAAAAATCATCGAGTTGAGGATCCAACTGACAGACTTTTCATTAAAGTTTATGGATTAGTTATTCGAATTAATTTTTATCAACTCCATCATAATTTATAATTGGTACAAGCCTGTTGGTTGAAATACTGCATTTGAGCTCATGTTAAAAGCCATTGGCTAGTGAGTCGATTAGTTCATGAGTCGGAGAGCGACTCACTCTATTCTGAGATTTGAGTTTTTGCAGCCGAAGCGAATTTTTAAAGGACGCGTCAGTGTGGAGTCTCGGTCACCAATGTACGATGCTTTATCTAGAGAAAATGGGTTCGATCACCGGCGCGTCAATAAAGACTGCCTGTAGGTATTATTGGAACTCGCACAGCGCTCCAAGCTCGTCAGTAAAAGACGGCTCGGATAGGAGGTGCATGCTAGCAACTGCACTATCCGAAATTTAAATGCTATTGAAACGTCAACAAGGTGTAGTAATGCAAGAGATGTTGGCCATGCCCCTAGAGCAGTCAAGAAAATAAACAACATCAGCGAAGCAAGGTCATGGGGAAGAGCAAGGACTTGTTCGGAGGAAACAATAGATGCTGACTTTGAACAACAGCAGGGCTTCCGAAATTGGAGGACGCGGTCACTCGAACGAGACTGCCATAGCTCGAAGTAGGACTGTCGTGCGACAACGATGATGATAAAGTTCTTGCAGAAATAAATGCTCAGACATTGCCGCCGCTAAATTGACACCCCACATGGTATACCCGTTGAAATAAATAATGACCATGCAATGCATCGGTCTTGTGAATTATAGCCGTTTTTCATTTCATACCAAATTTCATGGTTGTTGCTTTAGCCCTTCATGAGATATTTTCGGACGGATAGACCGGATGCGCAGACTAAGAAATAGATTTTTTTCTCAAAACCTTTCAATTCGAACAGATCAGCATTTCAAATAAATATTATGTGCACATCCTGATTTAGCAAAAATCGTCAAATATTAAATTGTGAATTCCCGTTTTTGGACTCAACACACTTTCCCCTGCAAGCACAGACATATGCATGTACTTGATTTAAATTTCTATGACTTTATTTTGAAGTAAAGAGCTAAATTTCTATCTTAGTCCTATCGACACCACTTGAAAGTTGCGTTGTCCATTTCTTCATATTCTGCTGCTCTAAACTTTCTATGCTGATGACTGGGCTGGAACTTTTCTCAGCGTGTTGCAAGATTTTCTTATTGCACGTTTAATGGCAGATACATCAGTAATGTACGTCGCAGTATTTCAACAACATTATTGGGTTGGGAAACATCTGCTTTTAATTCGCTCTTTTTCACTCCTTCTGTAAGTTCTACATTAGCCGAGTTTCTATACTCCAGAGCCGAAAAAAAGAAACTATACAGAACATATCAGAATAGGGAAAGGGAAATTTACATAGAAAATGGAGTATTTCCTTGGTTCGGGTGTATCTTGGTTTAGTTAGCCTTCAAACCTCAACTCAAATTTTAAGAAAAAATTTGGGCCATTCCTAGTTCACCGGGCGACGCATAGTAGTAGTTCGCGTCTTTGACTAATAATGGGTTTTAAATTGAGATGATTTCACTCTCTCCTTGCGTGGGCTCCGCTCGGTACGCGAGCTCCGCGGCTTAAGGAGTTGGAGCCCTCAGTACCTTCTATACTGTTATGCTAAAGTGGCGTTGCGCTACAAGGCTACGTATGTAAGTACATAAAGCGACTACCTGAGATAGTGCTGCCTCCTATCTGTTACGCGATCTTTTCGGATGAAGCTCACTTCTGGCTCGATGGTTTGGTCAACAATCAAAATTGTCGCATTTGGTCGAGTGAGCAGCCTGAAGTGATGCACGAGACACAACTTTATCCGAAAAAATTAACTGTTTGGTGCGGTTTTCATGCCGGCGTCGTCATCGGCCCATTTTTCTTTATTGATGAAAACGGCGCGCCAACAAACATCAACGGCGATCGCTACAGGGCCATGATATCGGAGTATTTTTGGGACCAGCTCGACGCTATGGACTTGGACGATATGTGGTCCCAACAGGACGGCGCAACGTGCCCTACAGCGTACGACACAATCGAATTATTGAAGACCGGCGAGCGAGTTATCTCACGCAACGGTCCTCGCGAATTGCCGCCTCGTTCGTGCGATTCAACCCCTTTGGACTTTTTTTTTCTTTGGGGTTACATTAAATCGCTGGTCTATGCCAATAAGTCAGCAACGTTAGAAGAGCTGCAGGCCAATATCGAACGCGAAGTTCCTGGTATTTCGGCCGAATTGTGTGCTCGAGTCATGGAAAATTGGGTGCAGCGTATTCACTCGTGCCAACGCTTCCGCGGGGGACATTCGTATTCCATAATTAATGGCTTCGCTTGTACTTTCATTTGAAACAAAAATCATTTCCATAATTAACCCACAAGTCTTTTTAATGAAAAAAAAACAAAATGCGTCGCTCTTAATGAAAAAACCCTATATTTCAAAAGTTTCCCCAGTATGCCGTTAGATCTCGCCACTAAAGCAGCATTATAGAGTCTGCCGATGCTGCTGCCCCAACGGAATTCACTCAAGGGGAATGCGTGTTTTCTAAATACCCAAGCCACATGGGATACCGCTGCTTCTGCCTGCAATGAAATTTCCGCATAATGCCGGAACCAGAATGAAAGCAGAAAGCAGCGGCAGCAGCAACTACAACAACTGCTTTCGAAGCTGTCGATGCCGCTGCGTTCAATCTAGGTCGCGTATGGGAAACGCGTGCTTTCTAATTTGACATTTCGCTGGCGATGCTACTGCATTTTGCGTACATTCTGGTTCGGGCATAACACGTACACTTAATCCAGAACATATAATATACCAATAAAACGCGGCTTCTATATCATCAACTGAATTAGCCCAGCCGTCCACTGAAAGCGTACATAGTTGGACGAAGCTGCTACACGCGTCTATTTGCGACATTTTTTTCCAGCAATGTCAATGCCAAGTTATTAAAATTTGTTTTCCAAATCAAATAGAATACATATTTTCAATTCAAAACAACACTTTCCATTTCAATTGCAACTTTCTCTTTTAACAAGACGTTACATTTTTACGTTAAATTTTCAACGATTTACTTTTCACATGTAATCCTGTCTATATCGGCCGAATCCAATTCAAAGTCCGCATCAAAACCCTATCATCACCTTGAACTCGTTGAAATTTCATATAAACGTGCTAAAATGCTGAATACTTATGTCGTTTTTCAAATTGAGATGTGAATTGAATTGCCATATTTGATGCTAATTTAAAAGAATTTTTGTATTGACTGTCAAATGTCTTCACCTTGTCTTCTACCTCGGAAAGTTCTCAGACAGGTAGGTTGTTGCAACTACCCAGAGCTACAGCAGCCCAACGACCTAACCGGTTCTTTTAATGATCCCAAAGAAATGTTCAATTTGGAATTAATACTCATTTTATGGTCTTAGTTTTACAGGTGGCGTCATTCAGGTGGGTGTTGAATGTTGATACGGATGCCGAAATGAATTTATTAGGATGGGAAAGCAGCCACAGAATCCACTCGTTAACAAAGATTAAATACAGAAAGGGGTAGACAAAAAATCTTGCACGAGACGGAACTGCGTCTTAGCTGAAATTGGATTCTATGCTAAAAATAATGTGAAGTTGATAAGTGGTTAACTAAATAAGGTATGATTGGACGGCAAATATTTGCAGAATAGAGGTGCATAACCCAACTTAGAACCTGTCGGCTTACATTCGAGTTTATGCGAAGACGAGACAACGGTTGTCAAAGGAAAGACATTTTCACATTATTGCTGGAAACATTGAAAGATTTGTTGCAACGTCTTAGTCTTTCTGAATATAAATATCTTAAATATAGGGTGACTTTACTTATATCTTTATGCTCTATGAATTGCGGAAATGAACATTCCCCCTAATTTTGGGATGATACTATGAGAATATCACCCCCAAAAAAGACGAATGATTACCCTCAAAGTTTATGAAGTATCGTCCAAATCTTTTGAAAGACGAAAAGATTAAGGTACTGCCTATCATCGAAGGACGCTTGAGCCTTCAGGTGGATGAGTCGCTTTGCATACTGATTAACACTCTGTTAAGATAAAGGTTTGTTCATACAACCATGGGCACATCGTCTGGGTGTAGGCGGGCATGTGGGGGAACCCCCCCTGAACCTCCCCTTCTTTGTAATCTGGCGGTCAACAGATTGCTTTTGGATCTGTAGAAGATTGGGTGTAAAGTCATTGCATTCGCAGACGCTATTGCCGTCACGGGCAGGTTTCCTGATACCTGATAATGGAGTGGGCAAATCGGTGCGATAACGCTAACCCGGATAAAACGGAGCTTGTGCTTTTCACTAGAAGGCACACGATCCCTCTAATCGAACCCCCTACCCTGGAGGGCATTAAACTGGTTCTCACTGATAAGGCTAAATTTCTCGGTCTTATCTTTGACAGGAAGCTAAGGTGGAAGCTTAATATTCAAGAACGAGTAAGAAAGGCTACTATTGCACTCTACTCGTGCAGGATGGCAATAGGTACAAACTGGGGCTTGCAGCCCAAAGTGGTGTACTGGGGTCTTTTAGAAGCACTCCGTCAGCCGGACTAGATATGCTCCTCGCCTTGCTTCCGTTGAATATTTTTGGCGAACAACTGGCGGCAAATACGCGTCTCCGCGAAGCGAGCCAGTGGCGTGCGCTGAGTTTGGGACATTCCACTATGCTGTACAACTTGAATCTCCCTAGGGAGACGGGCTACATTTCTCCAAAATATCAGTTTGGCAGAAAATACTCTAGTCTGATTACGCCGAGGAGTCTATGGATGTGAGATATGCCCTTGACCACCGAATCCATAGGCATCTATACAGATGACTCTAAGACCGACGACGGAGTTGGAGTAGGCATACATTCGGAAGGACGGAAGATTAACCTTTCATTTCGTCTTCCCGACTTCTGCAGTGTCCTACAGGCGGAGGTTTCGGCGATCTCGGAAGCCATAGTGGCTTTGCGGTTAATTGCAAGGCGGATGAGCTGGCTCTGTAGGGAACAACTGGGGTGGTCGACGAAAGACGCAAGGTTTTTAAAATGCCATTTACTATGTGTAAATTGGCGATTAAAACCGCTGCTGTGGACAGGGCCAATATAAGATGGCTCAGCGGCAGCACATGCCAAACAACAAGGATGATTTGGCCGATATTTTATCCCGGCTTGTTGTTTGTCGTTGTCGTTTAACGGAAAATATATTAGCAGGGTGTAGGGGCTTATCACGGGACACTGCCCAATCGGGGAGCTCGCCTGGAGGCTCCGTATTCCTTATCACGACTTCTGCAGGAGTTTTGGAGATGTGGATGAGGAGGAGAGCGTTCTCCACCTTCTCTGTCATTGCCCGGGCTTGGGTGGCAGGATAAAGAAATTGCTGGGTTCTCGGTCCTTCCATGATCTGGGTGACTTTAGACACATAACCGCCACAAGGCTCGTTCGCTACATCGCCAGCACAGGCTGGTTTGACACGTACGTTCCAATGGCTGAACTTTCAAGGGTTGGATTTCCGCTTTAGGCAGTGTAATCTCACGGAAATCCACTCTACGTAATCTATGATAGAATTTAGCTATCTATTGCCCCAAATTTAGGCTATATTGAACCACCACCCTAAACTCGTACATGTTTGGGGCGATAATTCATTGAGCCAAATCTTTATGAACGGCCATTGGGTGCTAAAATTTCTACTCTGCTACTAAAACTACAAAGTTATTGGTCCGTTTCCAAGCGCCTATTCTTTCTGATGTTCTTGAGCTACACTTGATAAAAAATGATTGTCTGATTAAGTGAAACATGGCTATCAATGATTGTCGGCACGATCCTACCGATGTCAGATCTAGAGAGAAGAAAATAGATCGCACCCGCCGCTCCAGAGAAATGTTGACAAAACTTCCAGCCTACGATGCTTATAAATAAATCTACCAAAAATGCCGATCGACTTGAACAAGTCGACGGGAAACAAAGCGTAAATACTTCGCAGGTTGCCGCCGCCGCCGTAGTCGTTCAGGTTAAACAACCAGCAACAACAATCAATGTACATTCTAAGATATCGTGCCAAGTGGTTATCACCTATTTTGATCAAATGCGGCCGCCGCCAAACGCAACCTCTCCTTCTACTTCTTCGTCGAGATAAGAGTTTGCACAATGTACGTAGTACCGAGGTCCGAAATATTGTATTGATCATCATTTTCATTACAAAACACAAAGTATCTATCGCTCCTCTTTCACTTAATGGGTGCGTCAAGGGACGAAAAATATTTCCGCCAGAATAAAAAAAAATGTTATCTGTAGGTGAGTGACAAGAGATAAAAAGGACGCAAGAGAAATTCACTCTGAAACCTGAAGACGAGACCCAATATTTCGTCTTTTCGAGACATTAAGCAAATATCGTATGTTGGTAGATAAACCGTGAGACCGTGAAACCGTTCAAGAGCCATTTCTACGTATATGAAGTGTAATGATGTTGATGATGGATACTTAGGGACGACACAATCCTATTAATCCTGAGGTAAAATATACGATCGGAATTCACTGGGTTTCGTACTCATAGGTAGGGAATTGTATTATAAAATGAATGTTGTCACAGCGTAGGACTGGAATTTTCTTGCAGGAATGTGCAGCGTCTGCTTGTCTCTCTGGGGAAATTACAAATCATTATCACGACCTAGGTAAAATTATCTGGGTGAGGGCCGGACGTATGGTATGGCATGATTGATGATTTGGACCGGCATGTACAGATCATGTATAAAGCCGTATTAATGGTATTCTTGGCAACACACCTTAACCTTACCTATTCAGGGAGCAATCAAGGGAAGATCTCGGTGTCGGAGTTTTATAAAAGCGGTAAAATTTAGATATCAGGGAAATTGTCAAGTCATTGAATTAAAACAGGTTTGTCAAGTCTTTTTTGGCAGGAACATGGTGATTTAGGTTAGATCATGGTCAATTGATTGGAGCGAATGTGCAACCCTGCAGCTGATATGAAACGAGGTGTCGAATTGAAGTTACTTCGACAGCAGATGTAGAAGAATTTTAAATTTGCCGGTTGGCGATATTCGCTGCGTTTTGGCAAGCGGATCAGGAACAGACTTCTCCTCCATATGCTTTCGCCTCCGGTAAAATATGTACGGACAACTGTCAATATTGGATCTGAAAATGTTCTCCTCTGGATCAGAATACTTTTCAGAAACATTTTCAGATCCAAATATTGACAGTTGTCCGTACATATTTTACCGGAAGACCAGATATATACATTAAAAGAGAGCAGCTGAAGTCCTGTACATGGTTGAAATACCTGGGCTCGATGGTCAACAAGGAAGCTACCTGCGATGACGACATCAAACATCGCATCACTGTCGGTTGGATGAAGTGGCGAGAAAACTCTGGAGTTTTCTGCGACAAGAAGATGCCACAAAAGCTTAAGGGCAAGTTGTACAAAACGGTCGTACGTCCCGCGCTCATGTATGCGTCTGAATGCTGGACGACAAAGAGATGAAAATGGAACAAATGTCAGCCGGTGTGACCAAAAAGGATCGCATCCAAAGTACCCACATCCGAGGCAGCTTGTTTGTTGAGCAACCGATCACTGAAAAGCTCGAAGATCGTCGTATGGATTGGTATTGCCACGTTCTAAGGCGTCCGCCTGAGAACCCTGTCATGAAGACACTATCAATGAATATTCCATTTGCTGGACCCAAACCCCGAGGCAGACGGAAACACACGTGGATCGATCAGATGAAGAAGCAACAACAACGCCTTAATCTTGGCGATGATACGATCCAAGACCGAGCTGCCTGCAGAAGGAAGCTGAGATTATACCGCCAAAATGGGCGAAGTGCCAACACTACAGGCAGAGCAACGCGAAGCCGCAGAGTGGTATGAAAGGGCAATGATGAAGAAGAAGACTCACTATTTCTTTTGATATGACACCCAACATGCCTATACTCGCAGATATAAAATTTGGCTTTTTCGTCCTTTTCGGTCCCTTCCGATCAATTTTTTATGTAGCAAAATAAGTTTTAGCCTCTTCGGCCATGTTTAAATTTTTTCTAGCACAAACGTGTTATTGGATATTTTTATCACAGCAGTAGTAAATTTGTGTGGTGATGTGCTTATCATGTTCTCAAGTAATATTTCACATATATAAATAAATGAGCCAATATAACCCCATCCTCACCCTCATCCGTATCCTCACTTTTTCACTATAAAATATCCTCATCCGCAACCCCCAAAGGCAAACTATTTTTTATCCACATCCTCATCCGCTAAACAATATCCCTTACATCCCTAGTATATACGCTTCGGACTCGGTCTGGTTTTATAATAATGTTGTTTAGAATATTGATCGTGTTTATCAACATAGTCGCCAGACAAATAATTAGAGAGACGTAAAATTGTGTGTATCTTGATTGAACGTTAGAATTAATCAACTGTTTCTTGGTTGTATTGTTTTATGATCTGCCCATTAGGATTCTTTTCCGGAGAAAACGAATAGCCGCAGTTAAATTGTGTCATAACTTACATTGGGTTACAATAAAATTCTATCATTAAACTGAAAATCAATTTCGATCGTATACAAAACTATGTCATCGGCATGCAATAATTTGCCTCTTTCAAAAGATTTCTACAAAAAAATAAAACAATTTCAATTTAACTAAGTGATAGCCTGGTCGGCATGAAATTATTGCTGTTACATTTCATCACCACCGATAAATTCTTTCTAAATTTTGTGAAAATAAATAGTGCTAATAGTTTGATTATTTTGAAATAATTTTCCGACACTTGCGTTGAAATAAAATATTATTTTCTTTGGGCCCATATTTTACGCTCTCTCTCTCTCTCTTTCCACACACCATGCCGCCGGCCGGAGCGAATTGGCCCACGTATAAATCAGTGGCACTTTTCCAGCACTTGATATGTGGAGCGAAAGAATGTTGGATTTTGGAAACAGCTTCGTTTCGTACTACTATAAATTCGAAGCTATCAGATTGCGAGCCATGAGAAATCAAACCGATTATTGCATACTATGGGAATGCCTCTGAGTCCGAGCTCCTGCTCGATTTACTAAAAATTTATAGCATTTAAAGCTTATAATTCATTTCATCGCATGCTATTACATAGCGCAATGTTGTGTTTTGGGGAAATATCTTGTGTTTACAACATTAAACCGGTGTACTCGGTGGTGTACGCATAGATCAATGTACGTGTTGCCTTTAACGCGATAATGTTAATGTCGAAAATTGTTTATTTCATTTCTGTTGCCAGATGGCGAGGCTGTGTTAAGCCTTTTTTTTTGGTCCATGCTGCTGCTGTTGCTTCGTGCACCTTAAGATGAAGCTTGCTCCTCCGCTCAAGATCAGCTAAAATACCAGCAATAAGACGAACCACTACCACCACCAGCATGTCGTCGTCGTCTTAACAAGTTAAATTTAGAGGACTCTAGTGAAATTGTTAATGTGCCACCTCCCTCTGCCGGCTTGGCCGGAAGCCCTGAATTGATGATGCGTTCGCTTGTAGGTGGGTGAACTGCCAGCACACGCACTATTCTGGTTCTCACATTTGAAGATTGAATGGATTCGTAATGGATGAAATTGGTATCCTAAGGTGATATATAAAGTAAACAAATATACACTTGACTGTTTTTCCGGACTCCGGAATTGTTGATTTATTCCAGAAGTCGGCATCATTGGGGTAGAGACGGGTAAGATATGCCATAAAATATAAACCAGAACATTGAGAAATGTTAACAAATCTTTTATTGCTGACATATCTGCCCTCGGGGGGATGGAAGCATCCACGTCGACGGGGGGAAGAATTCATTGACGATTTATCTTATTGTAAATAAGCATTTGAAAATTCCGTGCTACGGCTGGTTTTTTCTTTCGACTAAATCAGTAAGGGACGAAGCAACTAATAGTGGTATTTTTAAGCAAATCGGAAAACAGAATCATGATTCTCACCATAAAGATAAATTAAACAGCACGGTTTATGATGCGCAAGGGATCTGTTGCAATCATCATAGCAATGTATAGATTGAGTCGAAAAATTAATGATCTCCATTGAAGTCTATCAAAATATTTACAAACTTTTTTTTTCCCCAGGTGTAAACAGCACTATTAACCATTCAGTCCTTCCATCCGAAGATTCGCAATAGAATTTTGAAATTTTTAACCATAATTAAAAGAATTCGTTCATAATTCAACGTTCCCCGCAAGTAAGCCATAAAGAAGGAATAAAGAAATCAGTTCCCATGAAATAATATTACGATGACTGAGAAGATTAACTCCAAATTATCGAGTACGAAAGAGTTCGTTGACAATGTTGCGATAACAACCAAACTCTTGGGTTCCGAACTCATTAAAAAATATGAAGCTTCATTCCGACATGAAAAAGGGGATTAGCACATCGTAAAGTGGTCGTTTTTATTACTATAGGTCTTCACCCAAACACCGACCACGTACATTTTCGTGCTCTGCATATTTAAAAAATGAAAACAGGTAAAGGTATCTAGATTCTTGATTGGCGGATAAGAAAAGGGTTTTGTGTTGTATTCGACAATATAAAATAATAACAGTGGCAATTTGACGGATGTAATTAGACAATTTATATTTCCCTAAAAAGAGCAGTTTCATTGGATAGGGAATCCTCAAACATGAAACGTTTTTAACGAAAATTCGATAAACATTTCATAAATTAACACGCTACATAGTAAAAAATACCTAGGGAAAATTCAACGATTCGATGTAGACCTGTTCGGTCTTAAGATTTCCGACTGAGTACTCGAAAACCGACTTGTTAAAAACCGACCGGCTCATGGTTAAAAAAAAACGGGTTAAAAACCGACTCAGTAAAAAAAACCGATTCATCAAAAAACCGGTTTTTAACTCGTGGGAGCCGGTCGGTTTTTTTGGTGAATCGGTCTTTTAACGAGTCGGTTTTTAACTTGTTTTTTTTTTTAACCATGAGCCGGTCGGTTTTCGAGTACTCGGTCGGGTTTTTGGTGAATCGGTTTTTTTATGAGTCGGTTTTTAACTCGTCGGAGCCGGTCGGTTTTTAACAAGTCGGTCGGTTTTTTGGTGAATCGGGTTTTTAATGAGTCCGTTTTTTACCGGTCATGAGTCGGTTTTATGATCAAAAGCCGGTTTTTTTTAATGATTCGGTTTTTTTCCAAAGCGATACTTGGAAATCTCGGGACCGGTACTAACAGAAGAACAGTATTGAACGTCCACCGATTTAATACCGGCCTTCTGTTTTAGGAACAGGCCTAGGTGGTAGCATATCGTTAGTATGAAAACGGAGAGGCCTTGCACAGTGCACAATTTTTCCGAAACATCAAACAGCATCTACACAACTAGGCTAGACGCTCCTATTAATGAAAGAGACGGATTAGTGAAACTAACCGTAACCGGAGTCGTGTACGAAAGCATTGCTATGCCCAAAAATAACTACAATCAATACCCATAGTTAATAAGTCGATGCTAGGGTTGCCGCCTCCTTCATAGTTACTAATTTAATGATTTTTCTTTTATTATCGTATTTTATTCTGTTCTTTAATGTGTCATTTTGTTTAAATCTTCCATAATCACATTTGGCTTCCAGTTGCTCCCGTGGTCGGTGTGACCTTAATCCGATTTCAGTTCCAATCTTGCACCATTCAAACTCAACAATATTGCCCACTCGTATTAATTAATGTGAAATAAATAATATATAATAAATAAAACTTTATTATGACACTTTTAGGCTAGAAAGAGAAATTCCACTGTCGACCCATGCACTGCCTTCACAAATATTTATTATTTTCCCATTTAAATCATCCAATTTGCATAGCTCGTTTGCTCCCTTCTTGAGGCACCCACAACAGTCTCAGACAGTTTTTCTTTATCGCAACGCACAGATCTAATGGTTTTAAAAGAAATTCGCTGCAGGGTCTCAACCTGCGGCTATATACGAGTACATACTTAAATTTAAGTTTTTTATGTATCGCGCATACGCACATTCGGGCCTACGCATATTTTCATAAAAATTTCAATAAACCTCCAATTTAGTATTAAAATTAATTTCGTTTTGTTTTTGTTTTCTCGTTTCAGATTCTGTTCATCGTTTTTGTGATGTACCGGCGACGGGAAGTTGTTGTACGTATAAAATAGAAACACATTTGTCGTCACACACGCGTGAAACATTTCAGAAAAATGTTAAGGATCTCATTGGGAAATTGTCGAATGTCTTGGGGACACGAGCTCATAAATTAAATGGTAAGTACGAGTAGTAGTAACTACTTGTTACAATATGAGTTGGCGATTAAACAAAGTATCAATAATTTATCAGAAGTATGTGGTCCGCATTTAGACTTTTCGTTTGTACGCGTGTATGTATCGTTCTCGTGTAATAAATCTGAATTCTTTTGTATACTTTGTAAATAAATGTTTATGTAATATACGATCAGAAGCTATCAATTCTATATTGTTTGGCAAATATTGTTGTATCTAATGCTAGATTGGAGATATTGATAATAAATGCTCTACCTATAAACTGCGACCACTTATCACTTATCTCCCGCCCTATTTCGATTTCATGAATGGGAATGTGATAAGATTCTAGGTGCAACTGCCTAGAAGATATCATATATTGATGACAATGCTGGAAAAGTCAATAAACACGTTCCGATTATACAAATAAACGATTGATTTAAAAGGGGTTTAAGAAACTGAAATATGACTTATCTATGTTAAATATTTCAATTACGCTATTCGAACGTGGCTTCTATTTTTAGGGGATATTATGCTATGATATTGCGTAAGATTACATTCGTTTTGTAACGGACTGAAGAAACCCATGTATTTAGTTTATATAGCTTTCCCTAGGCATACGAATTTGATGGGTCATCGCATCAATCATATGCCTGGAAGATTACGTTTATTTAAGATTCATATGCCATAGATGTGTTAATAGCCTTGACCCCTCCAGGGGCATGAGCGCGTCAACATCTCTACCATTTCTATGCCTTGTTGGCACTTACATTTCCTAATAAAAATCAACCAATAATTTCTTGACATATTAAATCAAAAAGAAAGACATATCTAATATATCCATACCCACACCTACTCCTGATGTCTTGTTCTTTCAAAACCTGTGTGATTATCTAACCAGAACTACTCCATTGATAGGGAACCTACTCCGGTCTGCGTATCTACTCAGCACTGATCTTCTGGTCTTTCAAAACCTGCGAATTTACCCAGACCTGTATTCGTAGCCAGATCTAGAGACCTATTCAGACCTGGTAGGTCTCTCCCAGACCTGGATACATACCTACCAATCACTAATTTTTTGTTCTTCCAAACCTGTCGATCGACCCAGACCCATAGACCTACTCAGCACTGATCTTCTATTCTTTCAAAACCTGCGTATTTACCCAGACTTACCTAGACCTGGCGACCTAGATATTTATACCCTTCACGGATGTGATAGGGTATATTAACTTTATCATGAAGTTTGCAACGCACAGAAGGAAGCATCTCCGACCATATAAACTATATATTCTTGGTCGGTATATGGTCGGTATGATGAGATGAGTCGATTAAGCTTTGTCCGTCTGTCTGTCCGTCTGTCTGTCTGTTTCTATGCAAACTAGTCCCTCAGTTTTAAAGCTATCGAGCTGAAATTTTGTACAGAGCCTTCTTTTTATTGCACGCAGTATATATGTCGGAACCAACGGAATTGGACCACTACGTCATATAGCTGCTATAGAAACGACCGTTCCAAAAATTCGTCTTTGTGAGAAAAACTTTTTTATTTCTAAAGATATCTTCTTCAAACTTCAGAGAAATCAACAGTATTTAAAGGTTAATCACATTCACGAATTTGGTTGAAATCGGATCTCTACATCATATAGCTGCCATAGGAACAACCGGTCCAAAAATTCGTCTTTGTGAGAAAAACTTTTTTATTTCTAAAGATATTGTTTTCGAAATTCACAATAATCAATAGTATTTTTAGCGAAATCATATTTCCGAATTTAGTTGAAATCAGATTACTCTATCATATAGCTGTCAACGAACGACAGCTCCAAATTTTGTCAGAAAAACTTTTTTATTTCTGAAGATATCTTTACTAAATTGCATATTATTCTATCGTATTGACTGCTAAGCTACGTTCCTAAATTTGGTTGAAATCGGCCCACTATTTCATATACCTCTTATAGGAACAGTGGAATCGGAACAAGTTTTACTACTAATTTCAAAAAGGCAAATGTACCTCAAAACACAACGCTTCGCGTGGAGGGTATCATACCTTCGGCAAGCTAGCCGAAGTCTAGCTTGTTTTCAAATCGTACCTACTAGACCTAGGTCCGGTTTTGAGCAACCATGACTAATGTAAAATGTACATGTAGGTGTCCCCTGAAACGAGATTTTGAGTTGCAGTCGCACCGATTCCGAGTCGATCTGTGTGCAGAGTTCGAGTCGGGGTCGAACAGACCTCGCAGATCAACTTCCGCATGTGCTTCAGAAAAATTAGATATTAAAAATTAGCACATTCTTCAAAATATCTCATTTCTAACTGCTAGACACGTTCTGTTTACATAATCCAGCTGCTCTCCATTTATTTCAAATACATATTTCACAATCAACACTGCTTGTCAACCCTCATTAACCCAGTAAGCACCATCATCGAATTAATCTTCATCGGTTTGTGAACTAATCTATGTATTTTAATCAACAGTTGCGACTACTATACATTTTCTATTCCCTTTCTATTTGCGTCAGACACTCGCCATAAGTCAAATCCAATCGGCTCCATGATAAATAGACAACAATTTATTCAAGCCACGAAGAAAAGATGCATGAAGCCCGCATTTTTATTTAAAGATGAACTTGTGACTTTTTGCAGACATTCAGCATGACTGACGATGCAATCGCACCACTCTACTAAACGTCTGTCTTTCCATTTGGAATGACACTAAACTAAACTGAGATGTTGCGCTTAGACACACATGGACACAGTCCAATTAACTTTGTTTGCACTTCATCCACCAAGATGGAATCGTTGTTGGCTCTGTCTTTGCACTTTGTTTGATTTCAAGAAGTCATCGACATCAATCTAAATGCAACCTTGTTGTGTTCGTTCTATTGCAAAATGGCAAATGCATTCTTGGGTGGAATATTGAAATTCAATATCGCATAGAATGGCTGCTCTTAAAACCACCCAAACCGATGTAAAAAAAAATCGCTATAGAGACATTAAATCCAATATCCACTAAAAAAAAGAGCTGCTTAGATCACGAACCTTGTGCAGTTTCAATTTACTTGAAGGGAGTATTGTTTCACCCCCAGACTCTAATTAACCAACTTTGTAGAGTCGCGTCGCGAAAATTGACACCCGCACCCATATGGATCGACGAATATCGGCTGTTATCTGAGATTATTCTTGAAAATAGATTTAATGGCTGAAAAAACTAAAATTTAAAATCAACAAAGATTGTCGTCATTGTACTATAAGGATTGGATAAAATAATCAATTTTGAAATTAAGAGAACTTTGGTAATTCACGATTATGCAGATGTTGGTGGCGGCTTGCTTTGTTGCCGAGTTATAAGAGGTCGAGTGGTCAAATGTTTACAATTCATGGAGGAGATTATTTCGTCTTGGTGCAACTAAATATTTGAGCTTTATTAAACAAAATCCATACACTTAAGATGGTGACCGTAGGAGGTTTCTTGGAAATATATGTTCAAGCTGTTTTTTTCCTTATAGAGGTCTGCCATTGGAATGGAATCATTGAATGTTAAGTAGCAACACTCGTCTCTTCGTCATGCTTGTGTACATGACATGTGTTTGCAATTCCAGACTTTGCAAATCAACCTTTTTTGTCTATTTTTTTTTTCAAACAAACCTAGTCCTCTGGTTTCAATATGAATTAACAATTTCGTTCTTAGAACAATATGCATAATGATTTCTAATCTGCAGTGGAGATATACTCGTATTTTACACCTACGTATGTTACGTTCTATCAGGTTTTGGTTAATGACCCGATGGATGAGGAACCCGATTCATATGAATGATAGTGTTGAATGTTTTCATTTTATGGAGACCAGCATCATGTTCTAAAAAGTCAGTATCGCTCTCATAATTTGCACGAATTCCAATTTAGTCAGTTGTGAAATTTAGCAGGTCTGCAATACCTAATAAAAATTATACATTGGAACACGTTCCTAAACATAGCTATAGTCGGAGCTGTAGTCAACTCTACTACTACTGTCATAGTCAGCTAATAGCTGCTATAGCTCTGAACCTCTGAGTGTTTTGGAACGACAATAGTCGTAAAATAACAGAAAACACTGCCATCTTGATTCATTACGCTGAGATTTTCGTCCGTATTTCACTTTCCACGCACCACGCAAAGATTCTTTACGCACAAACATTCTTTGGCACCAATTTTTCCAAATTCAGCTCTTAACCAAGCATTTACCAAGTATAACATTATGACCGTGTACAACTGTCACTTCCACTTTGTGTGTACGTGTGTGCGTGATAGCTATTGATAGCTAAGCTTATGAACACGAGCTAAAATAGCTGACTATTGTGAGTTTTGAAACAGCGAGAATCGACTACTATAGCTGATTATGGGATTTTCGGTACGGCAATAGTCACCTATAGCTGACTATAGTCAACTATAGCTGTGTTATGGAACGCACTCTAGAAGCAGTTCCGCGCTGTGACCCAGCGCCTGGAGATCAATGAGGGTGGTCTCCATTCCCAAATTGGGTAGCATAGCTATGGATGATCCTAAATCCTATCGACCTATCAGCCTGACATCGTTAATGCTGAAGACCATGGAGAAGATCATCGACGCTCACATCAGTCTTTGTGAGAAACCCACTTCACTACAGACAATTTGCCTATCAATCCGACAAATCAACTGAAACGGCTTTCCCCAACCTCGTTGTCGAAATTGAAGCGGCTATGTCAGCCAACAAAACGGTATTGTGTGCGTTTCTTGATATCGAAGGGGAACTTGACAATACCAATTTCAAATATGTACTCCTAATTATATGCTACACCTTGAAACAGGACTGCCCCTCCACTTTGATTATATCATATTTGGAAAATACATTTTTGTTGAAAGGAGACTGCCTAAATGGATTCTGCTGGCTGCGAAGGAATGGGATGTGTTGTGGTGCCAGAGCCTCTAACAACTAGCAAATGAGTTTGGATTGACATTGAGCAGGGAATTAAGGGCAGCTTAGGAACAACGAATGACATCGCGAAAGTTTAGATTCCAGATACCGTCAGAGCCTCGAAATAGCAACACTAACTTCGACGAGTCGGTCGATTTATCCTCTCTTAATCCACCACCAAGGACAGTTAGGCTACTACTTCGACAACTTCCGACTGGAACTTATTTCTACTATCTTCAAAGCTAGCTCGAGGTGAACTTATCCGCTTAAATTCGGTGCCATATAGAACTTTAAACTGTGCAATTGGAGAGTTTCAGAAGACATGTTCCATGTCCTAGCCCGATGCCCTATATACCGCGAAATCCGGAGCTTGTACTATGCGCAAACTGAGTTCAAGTTGGGTGAGCTGCTTAATATAGTATAGTATTTCCTCCCCTATCAGCCAAGGTCGAACGATGACAAAGAAGGTGGAGAACGCTCCCCTCCGCATCCACATCTTCGCAACTCTTACAGTACAGTCTGCCAATTGCCCTAACCCCTTGTGGGGCATAGCACGTCAACTGTTCCATGTGGCCCAGTTGACGTTTCGACGGCATAAACTGGTTTCGGAGAATGCAGTTGCCAGCATACACCTCCTGCACATCCATGGCGACGAACGTCGTCGTGGACGGGATTCGAACCCGAAACGCCGGTAGTCAAACATGAGACTGATGCCTCAACACACTGCGCTACCGGTCGCCCCGGCGTGGATAATATGCGGTTAAAGGAGTTTTATACATCATACCATTCCTGCATTCTAGCTATCAAACCAAACAAGGCCAGGCCTAACGACAGGTTTGATAGCAAACCCAGTTGGACTGATAGCAGGCCTGATGGCAGGTTGGATTGCTGCACTGGCATGACGTTTGAAAACCTCTCCAACGAAGCAGTACACTGGTTTACAATAGATACTGGTGCACCTAATGGATAATTGTTTTTGAGTCTCACTTTTTTGGCGTTACGTTAACGAAAAACTGTGTAAGTTTGTCGCCTTACTGTTAGCGGATTGAGTTGTCAGATAATGGCGCACATGAAAATGTGTAGAAGCATACCCAAAGATTGTATAAATCAAGCTCTTAGATATCGTCCGTCGCGTCGTTTGTCCACACGCCGTGCGTTTTAAAAAAAAAAATCGATGTGCAATCGGAGGTGGCCAAATTGGTTTTACTGAATGCAGTTGAAAGCAAATAAATTCCATTGAATTCACTTACGTCCCTCTCTCGGCACAACGTTCGCCCCTATGGGCACTCATTTTAAGTTAGCATTGTGTAACGGACCGTTTGGTGGGCATCCAAAGATGCCCGTGGGGACGGAGCCTAAGGTAGCGTAATGGCCGTGAAGGTCGGGCGATGCCACCTGGCGAAGAAAAAGGTCCCTTAACGAGCTAGCTCAGTTTGGGAGACGTGGGCGGAGTTTTCGCCGCTCGTTGCCCCAGTCCTTTACGTATTAACAAAAATTCAGAAGACTTGGGAAGACGACGATACACATATGGGAGGCAAAAATTAGGAGTAATAAAAAAAATGGGGCGATAAGGATGGAGTGGTTTGCGGACGGCGCAGATGCCCTCGTGCTCGCATCTTGGTCCGAGTGTAATGGGACCGTCGTCCTCTGCTTTCGTACCACCGACAGATCATTACTCATCAGGTGCTGCCATCGATCGGTGGAAGCAGCACTACCAGACCAGAATATGGTTCATTACAATTATTTACAGCTAAGCGATTTATTCATGAAGATTGCAGTTCATGCTCGTTGAATGAGTTTTGTCACCAAATCGTATACCCTGATATTGATTCTCTACTGGAAAGTGAGGAAGGAGCGATACCTTATTAATCGAGTTCTTTTCGCTGGATTTTGGTCTCAGACCGACCACGAGTGAAAAGAACGCCACAGATCTGAGACGAGCGAACTTAAACAGCCACCGCGTGGGGACGAATTGTGGACTCAGTATATGTACATTTAGATAGGGAGCGAAACAAGTTGACATTCAACCAATCACTTTTAACTCTGATCCGTTGAGATCCCATACGAGACCTGGATCAAAACCGGTCTTTCGTTTTGTATGGAGATAGACTAAAATCCGGTGAAACGAACACAGCTATTATTAGACCTATAATAAGCACATTTGTCCCTGCTATTCCATTGGTTCAATCTCCTAACGTTTCCTGAAATATTTCTTATATTAAAACTTAACATAAATGTGCTTTAATCCATTGCGTACGTAGACAAAGAGTTGCATAAAAATCAATTAGAACAACGAATCGATGTTTATGCAACTCTTTGTCTCTACGAACGCAATGGATCATCATTCATTTAAAGTCTTTGTCGCAATGGATTTACGCCAAAGTTTCGTCTTTATTGAAGAATATTTTCCCGCTTGCTATCTCACAGTACATGAAGAGTTGCCCATAGCCAACAATGAGCTGAACCGCACATTAAGTACTTCATAATGAAAAGATTATCCGATTTATGATGTGATGTTCTGTATGAAAGAAACTCAAAGTCTAGACGGTTAGATGCTGATGATTCAATTATAAAATATAGGTCGCGTGTCGTCAGTCATGTCATCATTATTAGTTAAGGAACTAACCATGTACGTATAATCAAAAAAATGCGTAATGTATTTAATGAAGGCCTCATCGTCATGACAGAATTTCGTAATATGCATAAGTTAGAACATGGCTTGAGTATTATGCTTTTCCAATCATTCATCATGAACGGCTTGATCAGTACTTCCCTCATGACTATTACTCAATTCCTTATTAACTCTTTAACAATATTATAAAATTACTCAGAAGATGAACGGTTCATCTTCTGAGTCATCTTATAATATTGTTCAAGAGTTAATAAGAAATTGAGTAATAGTCATAAGGGAAGACTTATGGCAGACCTAGTGGTGACACCAAAACTTCAAATATGCAACTGCCATATGCATTGAAAGTGTTTTCCTTTGTGAGAAAATCGATATTTATACTCTTCACGGATGTAAAAGGGTATATGAACTTTGTCATGAAGTTATCAACGCATCTCCGATCATATAAAACTATATAAAATATATTTTGGTCAGTATGATGAGACGAGTCGATTAAGCTTTGTCCGTCTGTCCGTCTGGTTCTATGCAAACTAGTCCCTCAGTTTTAAAGCTATCGAGCTGAAATTTTGTACAAAGCCTTCTTTCTATTGCACGCTATATATATGTCGGAACCAACGGAATCGGACCACTACATCTCATAGGTGCCATAGGAACGACCGGTCCAAAAATTCATCTTTGGGAGAAAAACTGTTTTATTTCTCAAGATATTTTTTTCAAATTTCACGCTAATCAATAGTATTTTAACTACTCCATATAGCTGTAATAGGAACGACCGTTCCAAAAGTAAGTTTTTGCTAGAGAAACTTCTTTATTTCTGAAGATATCTTTACCAAATTTCATATTATTCAATCATATTGACGGCCAAACCACGCTCTCAAATTTGGTTGAAATCGGCCCACTATTTCATATACCTCTCATAGGAACAGTGAAATCGGAACAAGTTTTACTATTAATTTCAAAGTGGCAAATGCACCATAAGTCGTAACGAAGGTATGTGTCATACTTTCGGCAACCTATCCGAAGGCTACCTTGTTTTTATATCGTTTAATGTCTAGGGTTTAATATAACATTTTATAGTCCTAATCTAAGTGTCACCATCCACTGTCGAACTCGAGCTCGAACCTGGTACAAATGTCCTCTGACACACACATACACTTCACATAGGTGTCAAGAAAACCGGTCCACTTGTACTAGGTTCGTGTTCGAGTTCGACAGTGTATGGTGATACTAATATATGATACATAATTTGGTCGGAAATTAAAAGTTCTGTGATCCCACCTTTTTTTGTAGAGCTCATAGTTTTCAAAATATTCAAGGAAAACAGAAAAATTGACCTTTGGCCCCCTTCTCCCCTACACTTCCGGACCCTCTATCAAAGGAAACTTTGAAGCATATATTCAGACGACTGTCTCCAACAGTTGTGCATTCAAAACTACACGATTTTTTGTTCCTATTTTTCGTTCGTAGCCGCCTATACATATGTATTTAAGCATCGTTTGTTAACTAGGATAGGCTATTCACATTAAAAATGAGAAGATAAAAGTTGAAGGGGATAGAAAATCATTAATATTTCTCGTGGCGTTTTGTTGAAATATTATGTTATGCAAACCAGAAATGAACCACATTTTCCAAGGTAAAATATAACGACAACCGCTTTTAAATTGGGTTGTGTCCATATTGACACAATTGGACATTGGTGAAACACAAACTCCGTAGCAACTGAAAAGAACTAAATATCTATGGTATTAAATGGAGCTAATATTAATTAATTATGTATAAACACACAGCTCTTGATAAACTGAAACTTTTACAAAATTGTATTTGTCGCTTTGCGACTAGCTGACCTGGGCCTTTTGGGCCGTTTTTCTAGAACCGCCTTGGCCCAATTACCGTGTCTTCCAGTTTGTAGTTGCTCGGTGCCCTTATTAACTGAGTTTACTCATCCAGTTCTCGGTCTTCTTTTTATTTTGAGAAGAAATGAGAAAAAAATGGGAGTAAGGCTTTTATTTCCGCTCTAATTCCTTTAGTTCCTGGATAGTCCTAGATTCATTATATACACACTTTTCCTAAAAGAAAAAAAAAAGTCCTACAGAAAAGAAGTCCCGAACCGTGGAAAATATTCGTGTCCTGAAAAATTTAAATCTGCATTGTGACAAGAGGCTCCGTCGTTCTGTTGAAATCAAATGTCATGTCTATTTTGCACAAAAGGACGTACTCAACTTTCAAACATGTTTCAATTAAATTATATGTATAGGTATATAATATGTATGGGGCGTCCGGTAGCTCAGTAGGTAGACTACGATCATTACGGGTTCAAGTCCCGTCCACAGCCTTCGTGCAAATTATTGTTCGTGTTGTCTTCTCCGTGTCGCGCGGGGTGTAATAATAAGCCACAATATCTGCCGAATTGTCGCTGGTAGGCGGCTAAATGGGAGCTGGAGATGCATGCTGGCAACGTGCAGCGTCGGAAACTGGTTTATGCCATCGAAACGTCAGCTAAGCTACGTTCACAAAACTTTAAAAGAACTAAATGTGTGAGTTCCAAGGCAGCGACTGAGCGACTTGCGTTTACGACTGTGAAAAAAGCTACCATAACGGAGCACTATTCTGGTGTATTTTAAAGTTTACGGGATCGTCGAATGCAGGCTGTAGTTGTACGACTGTACTTTCATAGTTGCTCAGTCGTTGCCTTGGAACTCACACCTTAAGAACCCTGAAGATGAGCATATGCCTGAAATATATCGGCTAAACAACTCGTGAATCGCCCTGGAGGTAATACAAAATCGCAACGAGTAAATTGCACCGATTCCGGCAATAACAACAAAAAATCATCTAATATGTGGAATAGTTATGTGTGTGTCAGAGGACATTTGTACCAGGTTCGTGCTCGAGTTCGACAGTGTATGGTGACACTTATCCGACACATGCTCCATGGAATCCCATACCCAATCCGAGCAAAGCAATTGTCAGTAAAAAATAAAGGAATATGGGTCACTTCAAAAATTGACTTGTATAAAATATACATATGCTCATACATATATGTACTGTACATATCCCTTATTTCTAGTCTGCAACTGATATTTTTGCTTGTCTATCGTCCATTTAAGTGGTTCTTAAATGACTAGACAAGTCTCTAAATCACAATTAACATTTTTAAGAAGGTTAACAGACGAGTAAAATGAAATTGGTGGTATCGAAAATATTATTCTTTGCTAAATTTCATCCAATTCTGAATTGCAAATTAAAAGCATCAATAACATACTCGTTAGACAGATTGAAATGTTTAGATTTCGACATTTGCTTCTTTTATAGAAGTTTATGCTTGTAATAAATTTCATGTTTATTCTCAATTAAGAACATGAAAAATTGAATCCAATTATGTGTGTAGAATCAATCGACTCCCTAGTATCGTTGGAAATATGCTAAATATTAAAATAAAGTTCTTTGATTGACCGGTTATCGTGGTTGCAGTAAACTGAAATATTTATTACTAATCACTGTTGAGATCATAAAATAAGAGCATTAACATAAAATAAAGAGCAACACATACCAACTCATAACACACACACTTCTTAATGATTCAGTCAATATATCGAAATTTTTTCTCGAAATACGATGTTGCGAAATTAAAAAAATTTGTGAAATTACATTTTTTGTGGTTTAATCTGTAGTTGTTTATTGCCTTGACCCATCCAGGGGCATGAGTAAAAGTAAAAATATTGAGCGGAAGTGTCCCAAAAAGGATAAAAAAAATTTCAATGTTTTTTATCCTTATTGGGACCGTTCCACTGAATATTTTTTGACGCAAACATTTTTCGATCCTCCGATCACTTCAGATTAAGCCGTCAAACATTCGGCCTTTGGGTACACATGTCGACCCTTTTTTATATCCTAAAACTTATAAAATATAGGGACTCATGCCAATGTACGAGTATACAGTGGCGGACAAAAGTCTACGGCAGCACCTTATATTGAGGTTTTGGTTAATTGGAAGCTTTAATCAAAAATCCGTTGATGCACATTTTTTCAGTAACGTAAATATATTTATAAAAAAAAACGAAAACAAAAACTTTTCATAACAAATTTAAAGAGAAATCCATAAAAACAAAAAATTGAATGGACAAAAGTCTACGGCAGTCAGTGCTTGCTGACTTATACACAAAAAATTTCCAACTAAACCTAACTGTATATCTTCGAAATTTGTTTATTTGATCTTACTGCCATTCAGTACATGTGCGGCTGCAACTCTACTATAGGTTTATCGCTAGTTTCGAACTGTAAGGACCGCAAAATGTCATCGCGAAAAAAAATTTCTAGTGATGTCCGAAATTTGATCGTCCAGTATAAAAAAGTGCTCGGAAATTGCGAAATAACTGAAACTAAAACGAAGTTCTGTTTATACCATTATCAAAAAAATTTAAAGCAGTGGTTCCATTGAAAATAAGCCGCGAACTGGCCGACCGAAAAAGCTTTCACGCAGAGACATTAGTTCAATTTGAAAAGAAGTTAACAAAAATCCAAAAATAAGTGCTCCAGATTTGGCGAAACAAGTAGCTGCGGTAAGGAAAAAGGATGTCCATGCAAGAACAATCTCGAGAGCATTAAATTTTAATGGGTTTCAAAGCAAAACTTCGCGTAAAAAAACCATAATATCCGCAAAAAACCGACTTCTGCGGCTAGAGTTCGCCAAGGCCCATATCAACAAGGGCAATGATTTTTGGAATCGAGTCCTTTTTACCGATGAGTTGAAATACAACATGTTCGGGTGTGATGGTCGCAGTAAAATATGGAGAAAAAAGAATACGGCATTAGAGACCGAAAATTTGATTCGTACTGTCAAGCACGGCGGAGGTAATGTTATGGTTTGGGGAGCCATAGCTGCATCTGAGGTCGGCAGATTGGCTTTTGTTGAAACTACTGTTTACCGCTATGTTTACAAGAGCCTGTTGGAACAACATTTAAGGTCATCAATTGAGAAGTTATGCCTTGGAGGGAGCTAGATTTTCCAAAAGGACAATGATTCGAAGCACACAGCACTTATTTCAAGAACTGGTTGTTGTACTACGCTCCCAGGCAGCTGAATACGCCTCCCCGAAGTTCGGATTTAAACCCAATAGAACATGTATGGGAGCTTCTGGGGCAGAAAATTCGGAAATGTTGCGTAAAAAATAAAAATTTGTTGAAGGAAGCGCTCATTACAGATTGGGAGAAAATTACATCCGCAGAAACTGGTAATTTAGTCGCATCTATGCCCCGAAGACTACAAGCAGTAATTGATGCTAAAGGGGGTCCAACCAAGTATTAAGCCAGCAAATAATTTTAAAAATTCCGACACGTTTAGTTGGAAATTTTTATTGTATAAGTCAGCCAGCACTGACTGGCGTAGACTTTTATTTTTTGTCCATTCAATTTTTTTTTGTTTTTATGAATTTCTCTTTAAGTTTGTTTTGAAAAGTTTTTGTTTTTGTTTTTTATAAATGTATTTATGTTACTGAAAAAATGTGCATCAATGTATTTTTGATTAAAGCTTCCAATTAACCAGAACCTCAATATAAGGTGTTGCCGTAGACTTTTGTCCGCCACTGTATATATAAAAAATCAGGCTCACCTCCTAATTCGATGTCTGTCTTCCTGTCCTTTCGCACGATAATTTTCGATAGAATGAAACTAGCGACTTGAAATTTTGGTCAAATGTTTGCAATAGAATTTAGTTGGTTGTAATTGGAAATCGACAAGTTTTGAAGCAAGGAACCCGTATCTCCCCTACAAATGAGCGATAATTTTCGATAGAATGAAGCTAGCGACTTGAAATTTTGGCCAAATGTTTGTAGTAGGATCTAGTTGGTTGATATTGAAAATCGGAAAATCTGACCAAAGAAACGCCTACTTCCCCTACAAATGAAACTTCAAATAAGCGATAACTTTCAATAAAATGAAGCTAGCGATTTGAAATTTTGATTAAATGTTTGTAGTAAGATATACATAGTTGGTTTGTATTGAAAATGCGCAAGATCCGACCAAAGGAACCCTTACCTCCACTACAATTGAAACTTCCATGAAGCGATAACTTTCGATAAAATAGCGACTTGAAAAATTCGACAAATATTTGTAGTGTGGGTTAGTTAGTTGATTTTGAGAATGGGCAAGATCCCACTGAATGAACGCCATCCACCCCTATCAACGTTAGTTCAAAGAAACACATACAAAATCCGAATGGATGAACGATAAAACTTCTCATTGAATTCACACACACAGCTCAAACTGACCATATAGGAAACCCACTTTTAATTCATAGCAATTGTTACTTTTGGTATCACAAGTATGCACAAGTCTAGGATATACGCTTCGGGCTCTTGTTTTTTATCCTTTTTGGGACCCTCAAATAATAAATAACTGGCGCAACAGTCCAGTTTTTGGGCCATGACCTCGAGGTGAGTTAGCATAATCTCATTTAATAGATCGTGGCGGTGTCTTCTGTGTAGAGGTGCGTGATCAGCAACACGCTCAACCGAGTTATTTACCCAAACCAAATGGGTACTTTACTCATTCAAAAGCTGAGTCGGCTCATAGTTCGGCACGTAAATACATTTTAATACCCTTCACGGATATGATAGGGTATATTAACTTTGTCATGAAGTTTGCAACGCACAGATGGAAGCATCTACGACCATATAAACCATGTATATTCTTGGTCAATATGATGAGACTAATCGATTAAGCTTTGTCCATCTGTCCGTCTGGTTCTATGCAAACTAGTCTCTCAGTTTTATAGCTATCGAGGTCGAATTTTGTATAAAGCCTTCTTTTCATTGCACACTGTAAATATGTCGGGACCAACGGAATCGGACCACTACGAGCTGCCATAGGAACGACCGGTCCAAAAATTCGTCTTTGTGAGAAAAACTTGTTTATTTCTAAAGATATATTTTTCAAATTTCAATTTCAAATCAATAGTATCTTTAGTCAAATCACATTACTGAATTCGGTTGAAATCGGGACTACTCTATCATACAGCTGTCATAGGAACGATCGTTCCAATAGCAAGTTTTTTTTAGAAAAACTTTTTTTATTTCTGAAGATATTGACCCCCCAAACTACGTTCCAAAATTTGGTTGAAATCGGCCCACTATTTCGTATACCTCTCACAGAAACATTGAAATCGGAACAAGTTTTACTACTAATTTCAAAGTGGCAAATGATACTCTTCACGCGAAGCATGAAGGGTATCATACCTTCGGCAAGCTAGCCCAGTGCATAGATAACGAATGTGCGTTGCGCCATCCAGACCCTGCCGCTCATTTTCTTTTTTTATGCAAACTCGTTTTCGGCCCCTCAGACCACTACAGAGTAAACCATCAAACACTCAGTCTCAGGGAAACTGTTCGTGTTTAAAACACCTGAGGATTAGGCTATAATACCCAGAATAGAATTTCCACAACACAATATTATACTGAGTGGGTTTTGTGGTATTTCCAGAAGTTTGATTTAATCATCTTTATGATGATCTCTAAAAATGTCAACGATGAAATATTGGAGCATCTAGAGTGGCGGCCTATTAAGATGGGGCTTCGTAATTTACGACGATCAGATAAAGATAATTTGATCTTTTCTTTTCTTTCGGATGTTTTATTCTCTCTTAATAAAATATTATGGTTTCAACTTATAATGTGATGTATCGATTGATTATTGATTTTTCGGTTTGATTTGAATTTGTTTTTTTTTTTTTTCGTAATGTAATTTGAATGAAATATGGGGCCAATAAAGTGTCTATTTACATTTTTCGATTGCCTGTCGGGTCGGATATTAGTGACGAATGATTGATGAAATAGAGCAGAAAGATAGTGCGGTAATAAAGGAAAGGACTAAAGTGGAATTAAATTTTTTACATATTTGCCCTGGCATAGAGTCATAGAGAGCAAACTGTTCTCATGTGACTTCGTTTAGTTGACATTTCGCTAGCATTAACTGGTTTCGGACGATGCATGTTGCTAGCATGGACCTCCAGCCCGTTTAGCCGCATGCCTGCGGTAAGTTGTGAAACGGGGAAGACAAGAAAAACATCCATGGCTACACTGGGATTCGAACGGTCGTCGCCGGCGAGACTTCAGACTGACGCCTCAACGCACTGAGCTACCAGGCCGACGACGGCTCTATATGTCTTACATTGCGCTTCATTTATTTACATAGTTTTTATTTATTATGATCGGTCTATTCCATCCTCAAAAGGACGTTACTTGAGTAACAAAAAAGTTTTCCTCACAAACACAAACATTTAGACCGGTCGTTCCTTGAAAGATGGACTCTCTACCCGTATCGATAAGTTCGTGATCGTATCCGCAGTTCCTTCTGTACATTGTTTTTAAGGTTTGCGTATTGGTTTTGTAGTAATACTACTTTTCTTATTTATTGTATCCATCCAGCTGCCATTAAAATTTACAAAATTCCAGTTATAATTCGATTTTATCCGTACTTATAATAAGACGATCACGTTTATATCGGGGGACTATCTTCCAGTATTAACTAATTCCACGTAACTCATCATAGTGTAAAAGTGTTGTTGTAGCAAATGATCAGTTTCCTCCGTAGGAAGTTGCAGGAACGTAGTCACTTCAATGGGTTTATCCCAAAGCACTATAGGTGTTAGGTGCTGCAGGGCAATCGAAGGTGTGCTCAACGTCGTGAAGAGAACTGTTGCATGCCGGACAAGTGTTTTTTTTTCAATGCTGTGGTCGATTCGGGACAACTACGAGTTTAGGCGCGAGCACCAGCCTGAACGGAGCTGTACGAGCGTGGTCCTGGTCGCTCTAGGCAGGTTTCGTTCTTCCGATGAAATGTCTGGTGGTTGAGCGTTAAGTACATTGTTGTTGTTACCTCCTCCTCGTGCAGCATAGCAATGGCAGATTTATAACTGGCGTTATCGAATTGGACCCTCTTAAATCGTTGGACTTCCCTTTCGAGGTCCCTTAGGTTTCCCCTGATGTGTCGTGGCGATGGATGTCAAGGTGGTTCGGCGAGACCATCGATATGCCATCTGGTTCTAGAGCTTTGAAGTTCTTACTATTTTCATGGCTGAAGAAACTTCGTTCGAAGAGATTTGAAGCGTATCGTTGGTATGGTTGCGAAATGCTTCTGTATATTTTACACTTTAGCCTGTCGGGTGGATGCAACTGCAACGATGATACGCCTTAGGCTGGCCTCAGCTACTCGAACAGCTAGAAAAGCCGCGTTCGCGTGAGAGTCAGTTCCCATTGGACAATGTTGATCAGGCCCTCACTTGCAATAAATATATCGGGAGAACTGGAACAAGTTCCTGTCAAGCAAGTGTGAATATTGTCGATCGGAGGACTGAAATCTGATGCATCCACTTGTACCGCTAAGATAACTCCTCTGGCGTCATTTTCAAGGTGGAGTGCCATAATTAGTAATGAGCGTTAAAGTCTCCCAGCAGAAGGCGGTATTGGCCAGACTGGAAGGGACTTAGGTTTACGTTGAATCCTGAGGGACAACTTGATTTGATACTGGTGGTATGTATATAGAAGTTCAATATCTCTATGTCCACATTGCCTGATTTAAATGTGATGGCCTGTACTTCCAATGTGTTGTCAACTGCTGGGAGGATAATCTCACGATATGACTCACTTCGATGGACGAGCATTGGTTAGCCTGTCCTTCCATATGATGTTAAAGTTGCCATAGGAGTTGAGGTCTCCTTGATAACGCCATGAACGCGGTGAGTTCTGCTGTTTTACGCTGCAACCCGTTGGTATTAAGCTGGACAATCGATAGGCTGTTGAAGTTAGCGACGGGTGGGACAGGAGTCAAGTTGTGTTGATTCGGAATAAGTCGTAAGGGATTGTTGTTCGCAGGTGTAAGAGGAGACATTTGAGAACTTGATTGCGCACTCGCCGGGACTGAAGGGGACTAGGTAGATGTTTATTGTCCTCTATTTCTGTAGAGACCAGCTGTAAATGTCGAATTCTACTGTTTATGGCGACTCAAACCGGAGCAGCCCTTCAGATGACACCACTTGTCGTTACATCTTACCGAGATTGCATTTAGGTAGAGAGTTGCAGACGAAGCAAATTCATGGACCAAGGTTTAGTTCGATGCCGGCGCGGTGGAGGAGGATTAAAAGCGCTGTGCCGAGATGTGAAGTTCCCAAATTTCGTAAAAAAACGTTGAAAATGTGACACAAACATATACTTTCCTTCTGCATTGAAGGGGTTTGGCAGCTTTTGGCCGTTGTAAAAACGGGTCCGTTCCGGTACATAGACCCGGGATGTAAAAGTGTCGGATTATGTATTGTATTGTAGTTATGTAGTTAGATTGGATTAACTTCATTAACTGGATTAACTTCATAGTTCCATTTGCGATGCGGTCCTGGACTAAAAAATTGGGTTAGTTGGTTGACGTTTTCATTGTTGACGGATGTTTTTTTCGGTGTTTATGTTTTGTTAGCGTTGGCGGTAATAAAGCGCTTTTATCCAGAAGCTGCTGGCTCTTTACATTTCTAAAAACCTCTTCAAATCGAAGTGATAAACAAACATCTGACATTTGCCATATTTTGTACCGCTCAGTATAAACACACCACGAACTGGTATTAACCCTAATACGATCTAATTAACTCTTTTTAGTTCCACGATATAAGCGTGTGGCCTATGATCTAAGTGAAACTTACATGATTTTTTATATAATCACTTGCTATAAAAAAAAACTGTATTTGATGGTTTGGAAGATTTATTTTTGCAATAAGCCTGCCACCACATTCTGATCATAAATCATATAGTATTAATATTTTCCTTCTTTTTTGTATATTTTCAGAATTATTCACTGAACTGTTGGTGGAATCGAGAAAGGAATTTCACAATATGTTCAAGCGAACATATGGCAACATTTACGAACAGAATTCTTATGTTTTTTCGAATCTATTCAACGAATTCGAGAACTATTTCAGTAGAGGCAAAGTGGATTTAGCCGTAGCGATGGATTCCTTTTTTAATGTTCTCTACGAAAAAATGTTTACCGTATTAAATTCGCAATATGATCTGGATGACAAGTATGTAAAAATATGTTGTGCATATATTTATCTCTTTTTATTTATTTTTATTTTAATGTATCTTTTTTTACTTTCAGATATTTGGCTTGTGTAAGTGAACATATGAAGGAAATGAAACCATTCGGTGATATTCCCGAAAAATTATCGGTACAAATAAAACGATCATTTGTCGCGACACGGACATACGCACAAGCTTTGAGTATAGCAGCCGAAATGGCGAAGGCATTAATGAGTGTAAGTATAAATTGGAATTGATCGAAATCTATTTTGGTAGAGGCAATTTAGTCAGTAAGTGATTACACAATTAAACAATCAATCGCGACTCTTGTACACTCATGCTCTGGTAGGACATAAATTTAAACACAACAACAATTCGTAGCGTCTTAACCCATGTACAGTGTACACAGAATAACACATATTTCGATGAGCCGCGGAACGAATGGTGATGGGTATAAATTTCACCGAACTGAACATCGAGCTGATCGGGTTTTTTCATGGGAGAACCTCCGGGGGCATTGCCGTTTCGGTAGCATATAAATTTCGGATGGTGCAGTTGCTATCAAACACCTATCCGTATAGCAGTCGTTTACTGACAAGCTTGGAATGTACGTTGAGAAGTTCGAGGAAAAGCCATTGATCCCATCCAACTTAGATGGACATCGGCTCGACATAATCCCTCAATTTTCAGAGTGAACTGGATATGTTCTTTCGTTTAAGTTAAAGTCGTGACCGTCGTTGTAAACTCTGAAAATTTGGTTCCAAGATTGGACCTTGGTTTCTGTGCGGTGTGTGACGGTGCATAGCTGCTGCTGTCATGCCAAAGCTGCAGGAATGAGAAGGAGATTGAAACTCTGATCCATTTCTCACGTAAATGCCTGGCTTTAGCGAGGGCCAGGCATCACGAATTGGGTAATGCTTTCTTCTTTGACATATCCGATATCTTCACGAAGAAGGGTATCGGGGAGATAATACGTTTTCTCAACTCCACGAGGCGGATCTGACGACGAAAACTTTAGAACGACTTTATAACGACGGTTATTCCACTCATGAGACGTGTCATGACGGCGTTAAAACGGCGCACACATAAAGCTACTTGGGTTTTCTACTGGGTAGTAAACAACCAATCTAACCAACCAACTAACCTCCATTAGATTGACATCCAGTTTTCTTCCAATTTGTTCTTCCTCGATTTTTTTTCCTACTCCTCAATTTATCACTTTGCCCCAAGTCTCGCAGTATCTCTGAGATATGTATACATAAATTCAGCATTGTATTTTCTTTGTTCTAGGTTCGAATAAACACCGATTGCATTGCAGCACTAACTAGAATGCAACAATGCAATGTTTGCGGTGGCTATGCTCAAAAACCATGTGCGAATTATTGCGTAAATGTTATGAAAGGATGCCTTCAACACTATACCACACTAGACACGCAGTGGGATAGTTTTGTGGCCAATATGGAGAAAGTGTCGGAAAGATTGCTTGGCCCGTTCAACATAGTTATGGTTGTCGAGCCAATCAACATAAAAATTTCAGAGGCCATAATGACCTATCAGGTAATGTTCTCAAGCACAGGGTCGTGTCTTATCATTGTCTAACAAAAAAAAAAACTTTCACTTTCAGGAAAAGGAACGTTCAGTGTCGGAAAAAGTTTTCAAGGGTTGCGGTGATCCGGTTTTGGGTCGACGAACGCAACCCGATCGAATAAAAAAATCAGCTTCTCATGAAGAAGATTTCACCGATCTACCAACTATGCACACGATGGAAGGCGCTGCTTATTTGCCGGTCAATAGAACCAGAAGATCAGTAGACACAATGCAAGAGGACAATTACGATTCGTCCGAAAAGCAGGCGTCATCGTCTCAAGTACAAAGAACACAACGAGATCGGCGAAAAAATAAGAAAAAAGGGTTCGGAAACAAGAAGGGTTTAGAGGAGGATACATCCAAAGAGCCATCGCTCAATAAGATTATAAAAGATATACGACAAAAAGTCAAAGATACGAAAAAGTTCTGGTCAAATCTGCCTTATCAGCTATGTAACTATGGTGAATTGGCTTCTGTTCAGCCGGCCACCAATGAGAGCTGTTGGAATGGGCACGAAGTAGTCGAGTAAGTATTTACTTTCTTCCTTGCCGTCCGATCAATTGTGCAAGTGTTTGATTTGAACTTTCTGTTTGTGTTTATAGGCAAGAAGTGATAACCAGGCAGGAACCTGGCGGTAAAAAGGAAGAGAGTATATCGCAAACGCCACAACAAAAAAATATGGTAACTAGTCAATTATACTACTTAAAAACGGCGGATAGCAACTTGCGAAATGCTTACAATGGACAGGATGTCGAGTGGCCTGATCAAGGTAATTTACGAGTATGAAGGCATTTAACGTGTTCATTCAATACAACGGCTTTTGTTGTTCCAATTTATAGAGGAGCCTTTTGAAGGCAGTGGTTATGGCGGATCAGGCGACGATACAGACGATGATCTGGAAACAGGTTCCGGCTCGCATTCATTTGAGGAAAATGTACCGAAACAATCCGAAACGCCTTCCGTTCCTGTCAGTACGGATAGTTCGGGTGTCACGATCGGCACGGGAACGAAAAAGACCGTGGGCGGCGGCGCGGGTGGTAGCACAACATACGAAAATGAAATTATTAAGGGCAGTAGCGCAACGCCAAATGCACCACAAATGTCATTACGTCGTGCCCTTATTATGTATTTATTCCCAATTTACATGGCATGGTTTGGCGGTATTATTTCAGATTTACTGTGATTTTAAGCGTTTTAACTAATTTAAGGTATATCTTATTTATTTTTAAGTGTAAGACGTAGGGAATGTAATCTCCAAAAAAAAAAGAAAACAGAAAGAAACCCACAACAAATACGAGAAAATAATGAAAACAAGTATAACGTAAAAACATACAGGACAAAAACAAATTTTTATGTGTGCAAACAAATTATTAATGAAAGCAGAAATTTTGCAAAAAAAAAATATAAAAAAATAATATATATATGTTTAAGATTTGTACGTGTTGCGTAATAATTTTTCTAGCAAAGCCTTTACATTATATACTACTTAGATATCCTCCTCGAGAAAGTGTGCCTGTATATTTGTGATTGCTCGAACAATGATGACATGATAGAGGTATAAATGAAAACAAGAAAAAAAAATCCACAAAAATTAACACAAAATGAGCAAATTGTGCAAACAAACACTCATCTAGTTAATAGCATTAATAACACTAAATTATGAAAAGCAAAACAACAACAACATAAATGTGTATAAAACAATATTAATTGTAATTTTAATAATATAATATGATTATACCGATATCATTTCTAAATGAATAATGTAATTTTAATGTCTAGATCAAAGTGAAACAACTAGGGAATAGAAAACAATTTTTTAATTATAGGTTTTTCTGATGTGAAAAACAATTGCGACTGATTGTAGAACACTAAAAAATTGATGCATTTGTATAGTTTATTATAAGCGTAGAAGAGATGAGAAAACACAACAGCAACAATTGTATTATGTTAGTGTTGTAACGTTATACACGTAAAAACTCGTGCGTAATTTTATCTTTTTTTCATTTTATACGAATAAATAACACACGTAACAAGTAGAATTCCAATGTGTTGTAATTATAATATTGTTAAACGGTTTGTTTTCATTCAAAGAATTCCACAGATATTTGTTCTTATTTTGACATGGGTAGGTACTAGTCATGGTTGCCAATTCACGAACCTACTCTTTTTAACCTACTCCGTACATCGGACTAGGTCGACCTACTCCGCAATCGAAAAATGAGCAGGTCAAAAAATGATTCAGTGTCGGAGCTTTCATTCTCCGAACGAACCCAGATTATACGGTTCCTTAAGGTTCAGGTCGGAGTCGGCCCAGTTAAAAAATGAACAGTGAATAGGTTTAATAATTCGGTCTGTCGTTATCAGAGCATGATCAGATCAGATTGTTTAAATTTGGGGGGAATAGAAAAGTAGATGAGAGAACTGAACTATTGATTAGATTAGATGATGTGACATATATACGATGTTGGTTTTCGTCTTTTATTGTGTTATGGGTGACCGTGGTCGATAATGGATCGGGTCGATTGTGAATCTGAAGTCCAAATGGCAAAAAAACCGAATGGGAGATCCATAATGGCAACACTTTTTTTATAAACACAACCAATCTTGCTGGAAAAAACTGGTAGGGAGTCGGTTGGGTCGCTGATTGCGAATCTGAAGTCAGAATTGCAAAAAAATAAAGGAGTTTCTCAGCGGCCACCTTTTCTTTCTCAACACACACGGCCAATCTTGCTGGAAAAAGTTGATAGGGGGTTTTTTGAGTCGCTGATTGGGAATCTGAAGTCCAAATGGCAAAAAACAAATGGGGGATTTAGAATGGCAACACTTTTTTTATAAACACGGCTAATCTTGCTGGAAAAAACTGGTAGCAGGTCGATTGGGTCGCTGATTGCGAATCTGAAGTCAGAATTGTAAAGAATCTAAAAATAAAGGAGTTTCTGAGTGGCAAACCTTTTTTCCTCAAAAACACGGCTAATCTTGCTGGGAAAAGGCTGATACGAGGTTTTTGGGTCGCTGATTGCAAATCTGATATCCAAATGGCAAAAAATCAAATGGGGATCCAGAATGGTCTTCTAATCTGGTCAGTAGTTCAGTTCTCTTATTTACAATTACGACTTAAACTTCGACGAATCTAGTTCACCCACTCTTCTGTTCTTCCACTCCATCTCCAAGTTCATGACTGACGACAGATTCGTTTCATATACGGAGTAGGTCTGCGTCTGTCGGACTGAATTTTTCGTCATGTCACGCTCTGCTTAAAACAATACAACTGAATGGAAAATGGATAGTCGAAATTGGAAAATTGTACAGGGTGGCGTAAAAGTAATCACCCTATCGGAAGATACTATAATTTTTGCAAATGGCGGCAAATATCAATTCTGCTTTGACATTTGTAAAGTAAACAGATGCTGAATACACGTCGATAAGCCATGGAACGCTATACTCCTCAAGAACGCGGAATAATTATTGATTTTTTTTTTTGCGGAATAATTATTCGTCTGTGGTTTGGGGCGACCGGTAGCGCAGTGTGTTGAGGCATCAGTCTCATGTTTGACTACCGGCGTTTCGGGTTCGAATCCCGTCCACGACGTGGCCATGGATGTGCCAGGAGGTCCATGCTGGCAACTGCATTCTCCGAAACCAATTTATGCCGAGAAACGTCAACTGGGCCACATGGAACGGTTGACGCGCTATGCCCCACAAGGGGTTAGGGCAATTGAGAGAGAGGTATTGGCGCAGCGCGAATTTCGGCGCAGATTTCCCGGCCGTGCGACACCAAGTTGGCAAACACTGCGGCGTTTAGTCGCTTGCATTAAAGAGGCTTGGACAACACGAGATATTGCCAGGCGTGACCGGCCCCGGAGCAGCCGCTCTGCTGAGGATATCGCCGCTGTGATGACCCCGGAATATAGACTAGACTTTTTCCTCCCTTATTTGGATGAATTGGGACTGGAGGACATATGGTTCCAACAATACGAAGCAGCAGCGCAGACTGCACGAGCTACGACCGAAATTCTGAAGGATGCCGTAATTTCTCGTTTTGACGGTTTGCAATGGTCGGCAAGATCAGCCGATTCGACCGCTCCAGAATTTTGTGGGGTTTTTTGTAGTCACGGGTTTATATCAACAAGCATCAGACTCTTGAAGCCCGCAAAGAGAATATTTTCCCAATAAATAAAAAAGTTTTGTGTTATTTTTTGAAAGTCCGTCGGTTCATCATCTCTGGAAAATATGGCAGCTGAACTGAACTTGTCCTTGTTCGTCTTCAAAATAGGTCCTAATTTAATTACAATGTCAAGTACACGAACTGGGTAACGTTATAGATCAGAACAAGCGACAAAACTAAAAACTTCATAAAAAAAACTTTTACTGTGCATTTTTGAACTATCAAAGATTTGGCAATAATGGCCCGTTTATACCGTGGAACTAAAAGACGATTTAACTAAATCGTTTTAGTGCTAGTACTTGGTGGTGTTCTTATACCGACCATACGGAGAGGTACTAAATATGAAAAATATCAGTTGTTGGTTTGTGACTTCGGTGACTTTGGTTTAGAAAATGTCTAGAGGCAGTGGCCTCCTAATAAAAAAGTGTTTATACCGCTACAATTAAAGGATGAAACGAATGCAGAGTTTCAGGAAAGGATGTCTTATTTATATAACATAAAATACAATTTTCAACAACAACACCATTAGCGAAGACAGCAACCTCAAAGAGTCCCAATTTTCCAGTCCAGTTCTGCATCGTAAGTGGAACTAAAATTAGTACCAAAACTAGCTAATGCGACATATTATTATATTGTCGTGAGTTAGCTCAAATTATTTAATACTCGAACGCTGCGTGGTCGTCATTGTTGATCCGTTCAATCCGAGGTTTTTTTCCAGGTTTCTTGACATGGAGTGGTTTTACAAGGATGGGTTGCCGGCCCATCGCTAAACCCTATCCAGGGGTAGCCTCGGTGATAGGTGCTTCATAATGTGCCAGAGTTCACACAACTATGTTGCAGGTATGACTACGTAATTCATGACACCCTACCGACTTGAGACGCTTAGGTGTGATTCAGCCATTCAGACTACAGCTATCCTTCCCTCTTGCTTTCATGGCTTGGGGCAGGCTTCTGCGGAGCAAAATTAATCAACCCATTCAAAAGTTACAGCTAAATAACGGTAACATTTTGTAAGCTGGATATCTAAATAACGGAAAAAGCTAGCTGACCCAAACTCGCCTAATTGGTGGACAAGGGTAAGTCCTTATCTAATTTCAGAGAAATTCAGTAAACGGTTTAACATTTACATGTATTTAATCTATTGAATTTAGCGTCCCCGTTAAGGAATTTATCCTCTCAAGAGGCTTGATAGCATACGATCAGTAAGGGCGGCGGCATGCGGAGATCCATATAAGTTGAGTGAAATCAATGGCTGTTGCCCGAATAACCGTTCGTTTGTGTGTTGATGCCACTAGCGACTAGCAAGAACACTATCATACCGTTAAGCGCGCGTATGACGTGAGATATAATTTGCATCCATGTCCTGTTGCCCGGTCTATATAAGGCGAAACAGCATCGGCCTGGTTGTTCCCGGTCGCGCCTCTCACACTGATCCAAAGTGGAGGCGCCTGACGAGACGTATCTCATGTCAGTGCTCGAAACCGGCGAGCATTTTTCTGGGTCCCCGTTGGATAATTTATCCTCTCGACTTTTCGATATTTCTTTATTTAGGGATTTTGTGACTGGCGTACTAGCTCGGATGTACTGAAACCCTAAGACACTTACGTTTGAAATCACTGAAAATTCAATATGGCAACACCACAAAAAAAGAAAACTTCAAACCGTATTCGAACATATAAGTAAGTTAATATTTGCATTTTCTAAAAAAAATAGTCGACTGAATTAATAGCAGCTGTAAACAATAAATAAAAAGCATAGGGTGCAAACAAGCCTCCCTACTGTAAAGCACTTACATTACATATATACGAATCTATTACGAACTATAGTTATAAATTAACTTATAATGAAAAAAAATACAAGAGGCTCTTCGTAGTGTTATGTCAAGAATTCAATAGATTTCTAACATGTTCATACATGTATAATTTATTAATATATTTTTTATCATATATACTTCCTCTTCTCTTCTCGGTCATCACTTATTACAAACACAATATTTAGAATCACTAAACAATTTCTTTTTTTTAATATATATGTATATATCATATAATAGAATTGAAGCTTGTTCAATAAAATCCTTTTGGTTTAAATTCGCATTCAATATTTCGCATTTCCCATTTCCAAAAATTTATATTTGTGTTCGTTAATAAAATTTTAATTTTCTTTCCTTTTACGTTTAACAGCGTCAAATGAGAGTTCGGAAAGCATAAGATTCTAGAAAAGAGGAAATGGTGAAAGGGCGAGTAAAAATTAAACAAGGAACGAACGAAACGATTTTTAATCTCTGGGTTTAAATGTGAAAACACAAGAAAATCGAATGAATTAATAAATACTAAAATATGTATAGAAGAAAAAATTAATTTCGTTGTGTAGGTGTAATTTACGCGGCATTCGTAAATCATTTTGTCAGGATATTCTCACAATCATAATGGATCGTATCGTACAGGATGTTTATGGAAGAGTATGAAACGAGTTTTCTATTGTATAAATCTTTGACATCAACGAGTTTTTTTTTCATTCTTTCCTCTTCTCATTCTTAAACGAAAATCATTATCTAACCATCAAATATTCTGTTGTCTGGCTCCTATCGATTCAACTGAAAGCGTTCATATTAGTTAAAAACGTACAAATTTGAAGTGTGATCGATAATTTGATCTTTGATAGTATAATTTTCATTTGAATTGTTTACGAAAGACGGTTCACTGTACCACGGATGCTCCGTTATGCGTCGTCTTCATACGACTGAGTCTTTGCGAATCCTGAAAATAATTTTATTTTAAATTTAAAGTTGTGTTTGAGCTGCGGAAGTTTTGGAACTTACGTACCACAAATAATTTTCAGTCTGAGGAGCTCGCATTACACCTACGCCGCCACCTAATCTCCTATAGTTCATACATCCGCATAAGCGCCACTGATTCGTTTCCGGATCATATACTTCGATTGTTTTCAAATATGCCGAACCGTCGAAACCGCCCACTGCATACAACTGTCCGTTAACCACCGCCAAACCAACCTTTTGACAATATAGTACAAGCTTTTAAAAATGATTCAAATATTTTTGATTTAATTGTAAATACCCCGCTACGTCGAGACGTCATTGCCACTATTGGACTCCAAGTATTCGTATGTGGATTGTATCGTTCAGCCGACGAGAGTTCCATACAGTCATCGCGACCGCCAACGGCATAGATATAATTGTTAAAAACAGCACAGCCTAAATGTTTTCGTCTCGTTGACATTGGATTGACAGCACACCATTTATTTTGTCTGCAAAGTGGGAGCATGGAAATCAGAGCACCGTTAGTGCTGGAGCCATCAAAGGAATACCAACCTCGGATCATATCGTTCGACTGTATTCAGTGGGCACTGCCCGTCTGATCCGCCTATTGCGTACAAGTAGCCGCCTAGCACGGCGACAGCGACGCCCAGACGACGTGTGGTCATTGGCGCAACCTGAATAATACACGAAATGTTCGAATTGTCTGCCATTAAAAAAAAAAAAAATTCAAGAAAATCACCTTTGACCACTTATTCTCTTTCGGATCGTATCTCTCCACATGATTCAAACACTGGACGCCATCCTGCCCACCGACGGCATACAAGAAACCATCCAAGACCGCCACACCGACACTAGTGCGACATGAGGTAGTTGGTGCCACATCGCACGACCACTGATTCGTCTGTGGATCATAGCGTTCTATACTATTCAAATAGCTTTGGCCGTCGTGACCGCCGACAGCGTACAAAAGATCATTCAGTACAGCCACACCAACGCCACAACGTCGCTTGCTCATTGGTGCAACCATTTTCCAATCGTTCGTTTGCGGATCGAATCGTTCCACGGAAGCAATAGCATCGCCTGAGCACCAACCGCCTACGGCAAATAGGACTTCTCCACGGCGTGTTGGCTTGCGAGGTCGAGTGCGTGGTCCCTGCATTAGTGGACGTTCTTGTGGAAGAAGTAGATAATTTTTCGCTTCGTCGACTAAATCTCTACATGCCTCATCGGAGCGTACGAGTAGATCGGAACCGACAGTTCCAACTAAAAATTTCGGACTTAGCAACGGAAGTCGCACGTGTTGTAAAACCTTCAAACAAAACAGACTTTAGTTTCGACATCCGTTACAGCCGCAAAATGTGTTCGCAATCTCACCTGAGCTAAATGCTGCCTTCGATCGGCAACATTGTACTTCAGCCACGACATTACAGCATTGAAAACTTGCTCTTCCGATCGTACGTTCAATTCGTCACTGCATATTATGTCGACCAGCTGTCCAACTGGCAAAAGTAAGAACTCCTCGCTCTCCATCACTTCCTGGAAGTTGTGTTGCGTAAATTTATCGGCAATACGCAGCAGTTCACGACACGAATGCGTATCGGCGAAGGCTCGAATTCCAAGACAATTGCTCGGATCCAACTGGCGTTTGAGAAATTCACAACAAATGTCCTGAATTTCCACAAGCTGTAGCAGACATGCGGCCGGCAATAATGTCTGCACGTTTGACTCTTCGACCACTATATGTGACGTATAGCAGAAGTCGATAAGCAACTCCATTGCATTCTCGTCTATGTCGCGTATAGTAACTTCGGTTTGTCGTGACTCCTCCAACTCTCCCGTGAACATCGCACGAAAGTACGGACTGCATGCTGACAGGATGACGCGATGGGCGAAGATCTTACGTCCGCCAACGTTCAGCACTACATCACATAGTTCGCGGTGTCGTCGCAGAACATTGAGTTCCGCTAACGTCACCTTCGGATGTTTTTCCGATGTATGTGATAAACGTGCCGGCGATGGAGGACGATCCCCCAGCAGTGCATCGTTCATTCTATTTGCCGCCAAGCGCAGCGGGGCAGACGCCCAGCCCCACACCGCGTCTATCTGTAAAAGAAAAGCAGGATAAATTGAAATATTAGCAAGATTCATGACGGAAATGAACTTTTGTGATTAAGGCAAGTGCAATAAAAAACATAGCGATTATTATATCAAGCCTGACGAAATTCCAAGAATATTTATTACTCACGCACTACCACTACAATGTAGTATACTCGTAAATAGGAAAAGTTATAGCTTTGCGCGTAATTGTAGCCAGACTCATATTGGACGCGACCCGTGGATACAATTTTTCTTCTTACATATTAAGTTTATATCAATGGCAACTGGGAAGAAGTTGATACGTCAGAAAACTCAAGAGGTTTTCAGGGGTGCAATTTTTAAAGTTTATGCCTTTTTCCCCGAAATCCTATACTGACTGAACATTACCAACTCCGGTGGCTATCGATATAGAAGAAGCATTATTTTGGCCTGGTTCTTCTATATGGACCGGGCGGGTTTTCCGGGGAAATGAGATGGAATTGGGGAATGTGAGTTTGGCAGACGGAATGAGGTGGAATTGCTTCAGGGAATTTAGTGTACATAGATTGTGATTATCCTTCCTTATCTCTCTCTTCTCTGTTATCAATGCTTTGCTTCATGTCTTGCATATCCACAGGCTTTATGAAAATGAAAACATTATGAAAATTTTTGACAAAGCAACAGTCTAGTTCAGAAATGTTAGCCCAGCCGCTGGAGATGTTCATGTTGTTCACGATTGAGGAAGTAAAGGTTAGTGGCTGCATATGCACATATGCATTTTGATTTTTTTTTTCGACTATAAGGCTTGTAAGGAGTCTTTTCAAAAAAGATAATGAATACTTTCTATTCAGGAAACTAATGTGGAAACCCAACATTGATGAACGGGTCAAGAAAGCTACTGTTGCCCTCTACTCGTGCAGGAAGGCAATAGGTAAGAACTGGGGCCTGCAGCCTAAAGCTGTATATTGGATATACACAGCTGTAGTACGTCCTATACTACTGTACGGAATAAGTGTATGGTGGACGGCACTCCGAGTAGCGGCCTATTGCAACCTACTAAGTAAGGTACAAAGGCTTGCGGCGCTGGCCATAAGTGTCACCATATACTGTCGAACTCGAACTCGATCTCGAACCTAGTACAAGTGGACCGGTTTTCTTCACACCTACATATGTGAAGTGTATGTGTGTGTCAGAGGAAATTTGTACCAGGTTCGTGCTCGAGTTCGACAGTGTATGGTGACACTAACGGGGGCTTTCAGAACAACTCCGTCAGCCGGACTAGACATGGTGCTCGGCTTGCTCCCCCTGGACATTTACGGCGAACAGCTGGCGGCTAACACGGCTTTACGCCTTCGCGAAACTGGCCAGTGGCGCACGTTGAGTGGCGGACACTCGACTATACTGGGTAACTTGGATATCCCTGTGGAGACTGACTATACTTGTGCGAAATACATTATCGGTCGGAACCACACCAGCTTGATTCCGTCAAGGTATCTATGGTGTGCTAACACCCTTATGACCACCGACTCCATTGTCATCTACACGGAGGGCTCTAGGACCGACGGAGGAGTCGGTGCTGGCATCTATTCGGAAGGATTGGGAATTAACTTGTCATTCCGTCTTCCCGACTTCTGCAGCGTCCTACAGGCGGAGGTTTCTGCTATCCTGGAAGCTCTGAACTGGCTGGGAAATCATGTTGTGACCACGAGGGACGTCACTATTTACACGGATAGTCAGGCTGCAATTCGATCACTTGAATCCGTCCTGACTACATCGAAAACCATCGCGAACTGTCGTTTAACCCTCAGAGTGATGGGTGGTTACTTCAACATAACGCTCTGTTGGATACCGAGCCATTGTGGCCTCGCAGGTAACTGCGTGGCGGATGAGCTGGCTCGGGTGGGGACAACCGGAGCTATTGACGGGGACCGCGCTAACCTCAAAATGCCAGCCTCATCGTGCAAACTTGCTATCAAAGCCACTGCGCGGTTGACAGGGCGAACATGAGATGGTTAAACGGCGTTACGTGCCAAACAACGAAGTCGATTTGGCCGAAACTCGACCCTAGTCGCTCCACCACACTGCTTTCACTGAACAGAAATCACATTGGCAGAGTTGTGGGGGTTATTACGGGGCACTGTCCTATAGGAGAGCTTGCCTGGAGGCTTCGCATTCCTCACACTGACTACTGCAGGAGCTGTGATGACGTGGATGAGGAGGAGAGCGTTCTCCATCTCCTCTGTCACTGTCCGGCCCTGGCTGAGAGGCGGATGAGGTTCCTGGGTTCCCGCTTTTTTTGGGAACTGGAGGACCTTAAGGTAACCAGTGCAATACAGCTCTATCGCTACATTGCCATTTACCTAACTAATACGCAGCGAGGGGCGAAATGCTAGAAATTGCATTTAACTACAAAACATTTAATATCGTTATATATGTATTAAACGATTGATTTGGAACTTGGTATAACTTAACTATTGTCTACAATATCGTTTATTATATGTATGAGTATGGAAATTTTCTACAAGCAAGTTAATAATAATAAATAGCATTAATTCCTATAACTTCGGTTATTTCTCACCTACGCTTCCTTGTTTGAGCCTGGGAATTTCACAACAAGCTAGTTGTATAAATATTTCCTCTCAAATCAGTCACACATCCGCATCCGAAAATTTCTCTGAGGAGTCATCTGCAATGGAAATTTGGGGCGATTTTGACGAAAGAATGTCGAAAATCACATCCATGTCTAACCCCATCGCTGCCGGAATTGCAGAATTAGACAAATAATTGGAGGAGCCATATGTCAAAGGAAGCAGCGATCCATTGTTATGGTGGAAAGAGCGGAAATTGCTTTATCCACGCCTTTTTAAAATTATGAACAAACGATTATGTGTCATGGCTACATCGGTACCGGGTGAAAGGGTTTTCTCGCAATCAGGACAACTTATTTCGGAGAGAAGGAACAGCATAACATCAAATAAAGTTTGACAGATTATGTTTTTGCATTAGAATCTTTAGTTATAAGTTTTATTTGACGTTATTTCCATATACACTTTAATTATAAAAAACTAGAAATAAGTTGATGTAATATACATGCATTTCACATAATTACGAGTTTTATTGAATATGTCCCCCAAGTCTATGGATTTGTTCAACTCTTTTTGAACGACTCAGTGGAAAGAGTTAGAGTGTATGTGCTAGCACAGTAGAAAGAGTCAATATGCCCATCACTAATAGTTAGGCCTACCATTCGAAGGTCGCAGCTCTGGCGTAAAGACACGGCGAACCCTACAAGTTGTTTCAGTTGTTGCAGAGTTGCTGTTCAATCCCGAGCTTCGGGCCTATTTTAACTAGATACAGCCCCAAGAGATAACCTTTGGGAAGGTCTGCGATCCACGTTTAATCACAGGTAATCCAGTTTCGGTTCAGAATTATGCTGCTGGGCCAAAATGGATTGAGGGTCTGCTGTCGGATAAAACTGGCCCGTTCCTGCGGCAGCCGGTTATACGCACCGGAGCAACCCGTTTCACAACGGCCAAGAGCTGCCAAAACCCTTCAATGCAAGAAGGAAAGTGTGTTTGTGTGTTACATGCCCATATCGTCTTTTTTTACATATGTTCACTGGGAGCAAAACATCTCGGCGCAACTGCTCTCAGAGCTACTTCTCCGCGCCGGCATTGAAAGAAACCCAGGACCATGGATATACTGCGTATGTGATAGAGTGCTGCACCCAAACGCGACGACGGTGAGATGCAATTGCTGCAATCAATGGTGCCACCTAAGACATTGTTCAGGACTCAACCATCATAGGCACTGGAATCCCTCCTTTACTGCCAGTCAGTGTAGGAACAGACAACAACAATTAGCAGCCACGTCCAACACGCCTCAACAATCAACACGTTCGAGCGTCCAGACAAGTTCACAGTCATCCCCAATGACTCCTGCTAACAGTTCTCACAGGATTTCCCAACACAATCTTACGCCTGCACCACCGATTGCCATCTTCAATACGCTCTCACTCGTCCAACTCAACTGCAATGGGTTGCAGAACAAGATCGCTGAACTTGCATCATTTATGGACAGACATCGCATCCAAGTTGGAGCCATACAGGAGACAAAACTGCACTCCAACTCGTCCCTAAACTCATATGGCAACTTCACTATTGTCAGGAAAGACAGGTTAACCAACGCGGGAGGAGGGCTTGCCTTCATTATTCACCATTCCGTGCAATACCGGGAAATTGATATCACCAGCAATGACAACATAATGGAAGTGCAAGCCATCGCCTTAAAATCGGGTAATGTTGATATTGAAATCTACAATATATACATTCCACCGATATCCAGCTGTCCCCCTGGATATCACGTAAATATCAACCATCTCCTCACTGTTCAACATCGCCTCCTGCTCGGTGACTTTAATGCTCACCATGAACTCTGGCACTCCAACCTCAACAACGACGCCAGAGGTATCTCAATAGCCGAACAGATTGATACCTCAGATTTCTGTACCCTAAATGATGACATCCCCACTCGCATCGCCGGTACATGTTCCAGTTCTCCAGACATCACGATTGCTAGTGCTGGCCTCATAAATGAAACACAATGGGGACCGGTCTTAACACTATCTTCAGACCACCTACCAATCGTGATAAGGCTTGACAAACCATCAAACATCATATCTTCCGAACACCGCACGTTTGTCAACCACAATAAGGCTGACTGGAACGGTTTTACCTCCTATACCAACGCCAAACTCCTCGCACTGCCAACGCCAACCGACATTCACACAGCCGAATCAAACATAAGGAAAGTCCTGAACAAAGCGGCTGCGAAGTTCATTCCTGCAGGACGGATTCCGAAAATTCGGCCTAACTTCCCAACCACCGCCGCTAGATTGGCAGACGAAAGAGACGGCATAAGGAGCGTAAAGCCGGACGACCCCAGAATTCACGAGATGAACTGCGATATCCAGAGACAGGTAGCCGAACACAGAAGATCTAAATGGAGCACCCATCTGAATAACTGCAACCTAACCACAGGGTTGAGCAAGTTATGGTCGACAGTCCGTACCCTCTCCAATCCACCAAACCAGAAAATGAACGTCGCCATACAGTTCGGTGAATATTCAACAAGTGACCCTACCCACTGCGCAAGTCGTTTCAATAAACAATTTATTGAACAACCCGCACCAGACAGACTTAAGCGTAAAATCCGTAGACAGATTCACAACCGAACCACAGATAGCATACCCGTTTTCACCACGGACGAAGTAATTGCAGCTATAAGGAAGGCAAACAACTCGAAAGCATTGGGACCAGATGGCATTTCAATGACTATGCTCAAACACCTCGATCTGCCAGCCATCAACTATCTCATGGCTACGTACAATCTATCCATCTCCTCGTTGATAGTTCCGGAAATTCTGGAAAAAAGGGAGAGTCATCCCAATACTAAAACCTGGGAAGAAAGCGACACTCGGCGAATCCTATCGTCCAATAACTTTACTGTCACCAGTTGCCAAGACACTTGAAGCACTAATCCACCCTGTTCTTACAGCCCACATCCAGCACGCTGATCACCAACATGGCTTCCGAAGCATGCACAGTACGACCACAGCCTTGGATGCCATTACATCCCGCATCCATAATGGTCTCAACCAGGCTCGTCCTTGTGACAGAACAATATTGGTGGCGCTTGACCTGTCGAAGGCCTTCGACACTGTCAGCCATTCAGCGCTTCTGTCTGACATCAACTGTTCACCGCTTCCGACGCAAATAGTGAAATGGATTGCCAATTATCTCGCTGGCAGGCAATCCTATACAGAATCCAGGAACAGCAAATCAAAGCTTAGGAAGATTAAACACGGGGTACCTCAAGGAGGAGTTCTATCTCCTACCTTGTTCAATCTATACCTCTCAGGACTCCCAGCACCACCTGAAGGGATCGATATTATCTCCTACGCTGACGACTGTTCCATTCTAGCAACAGGGAATGACATAGCGGTTATGTGTAGAAACATCAACGGTTATCTTGAACGACTAAACTCGTTCTTCATAAACAAGAACCTGACCGTCTCAGCGCCCAAATCCTCGGCAACTCTATTCACCACCTGGACGAAGGAGGTCAAGATGCAGCTTGATATCTCGATCGGGAATCATCCTATTCCTACTATAAACCATCCTAAAATCCTAGGAGTTACGCTAGCATGGCCACATCATCTCCCCATGCCTTAACTGTATGCGATAGGATGCGCAGTAGGAATAAGATCCTCAAAGCCCTGGCCGGTAGCACCTGGGGCAAAGACAAAGAAACTCTACTGGTCACGTACAAAGCAGTCGGAAGATCAGTGGCCAACTATGCGGCTCCTGTGTGGTCGCAGAATCTCTGTGACACGCAATGGAAGAAGATTCAAACGTGCGCTCTCCGCACTGTTACAGGCTGTCTCCTGATGTCACCCCAGGACCATCTACATCAGGAAACCAGGATGATGCCTTTAAGAGATCACAACCAGCTTCTTGCCAAGCAATACCTAGTGGGCTGCTATCGCAGTGATCACCCTAATTTCAATCTCATGGACCAGACGCTGCCGCCCAGACATGTCAGGCGCGACCTGAGGGACCTTGAAAGAGACATCCACAGATACAAAAGGGAACCATTTGATAGTAACGCACATAGGTCGGCCATCGCAGCAATACATCGAGAAGAGGTCAACAAGTCAATAGCAAGCTTAGGTTCGAATCCAGTGCTCTCGTCCATACCACCAACGATATCTCAGGAAGAGGAAAGACTTCCGAGAGCTACGAGAACAACACTCGCCCAACTTCGGTCAGGCTGGTGTTCGCGATTGAACTCCTACCTATCTCGCATAGACCAGAACGTCTCAAACATCTGTCCTGCTTGTAACGGAACCCCTCACGACGTAAACCATATCTTTCAATGCCCAGCTGCGCCCACTCACTTGACTCCAAGAGCGCTGTGGGAGAACCCAATAGAGGCAGCTAACTTTCTATCCCTCGACACAGGGGATAAAGACGAAACTGTTGGCATGTAACAGACAAACACATCGAATTCTGACCATTGCTACAACAACAACAACAGGTAATCCAGTTTCGGTTCAGAATTATGCTGCTGGGCCAAAATGGATTGAGGGTATGCTGTCGGATAAAACTAGCCCCATTTCCTAGTGTCCGTCGAAACGACTACCGGGTAATTAAACGACATCAGGACCAAATACGAGAGAGAGAACAGTCATTACCACCCAGGGGCGATGGCTCCTTCCGACAGCGAATCCTAGTCTAGCGTAATACCATCTTCTCTTGAATCATAGTCGAATATTTGTGGACAAAATGCATGGCCAGCATCCGTCGACCTAACTGCCGCTGTCGTTTCAGCGTCACCGCAAGCTATGCCTCCAGCAACGCCCCGCAGATCTGGTCGAAACAGACAGGCCCCACGATTTTATAACGCATCTGGGTGTGAAGGAGTGTCGTGCAAGTAGTTAGTTCGTGCACGTCGACTCACGCACCCAACCCAACCGAATATTGTGTACAATATGATACAAGGATTTATAATAAAGAATAATAACTCGCGTATATCTTAAAAAATACATAGAAAAAGCTATGACTTTTCCATTTCCTAGGAACAAACCAGTAAGTAACAAAACTATTTAAGATAGGGAAAAATGATTAATAATATTCTTTAGTTAATTTTTTAAAATGTGATCTTTAATTTTGTCTCAGAAAGTTTCTCACGAGGATTAATAGTTACGCAGATAAAACTCCCATTTAACCCCTTCCCTCAACAATCCCCGGTCCACTGGGGAGGTCGAAAACTTTAAGATTCATAATAAAGCCACAACCATATACAACATATCAACCAAAATCAGTTTCTACCCCACTTAATGCGAGGTAAAATGTCTGTCTATACTGAGGCACATCTCTCCAAATTTTAACATTTTAATTTAAATAGAATACATTAAGGTAGAGATTAAATAAGTTGAGTCTAGTTCGGTTATTGACTCAAAAACGATTTTTTTACAATTAATGTTTTTTTTTCTCATAGCTGACAGCCAACTAACTGCTTTTTACAATAATTTAATTTAGTTAATTAATAACTATCAATGGTTGCTAAAACCATATTACATGTATGTTCCATCCCCATAGGCAGACACTAGGAACGCACCCACTTTTCACTAAAAATTACCTGATCCGTAGGGCAGTTGATCACTTCTACGGTTTTAACGCAAACAAGAATGATCTTAGGAGCCGATGATGATTCTTGCGGGTTCCCCACTTGGAAACAGCGCACTGTTGTACTTTTTTTCCCGCCGCCTGTTCTGTTTTGCAGAAAAGAACTAATGAGGGAATTCATTTTGCAAGCGACACACACTCTTCCCAATTGGACAACTATTGGCAAACTCGGGAATGTACGCACTTCTTTGTTGAATATCGAGTGGAAATCGTTTGTTTCTGTACCCATATGGGTCACATTCCTACCACCAGAACTAACACAAATCGAAATTCTAACGCTAGAATAGATCACAAGTCCAAGGTCACGTTCTGCCCAAACTGGTATTGCAAGCGACGCGATAAAGCAGTCTTACTGCCTGGCACGTCATCGAAGCTTCCTGGCCGCAAAAAAATCAACGCACGATATGTTACCTAAATAAACAAGAGTCACTAGCATCGTTCAGGTGGATCGTAACTGATCGGGGGAGGGTGTGCATTGGGGTGTCCGTAATGGAGGCTTCTTCCGCTCGTCCCACATAAAACACGGCGGTAGGCCTCGTGATTGCACTCTGCCCATTTGAATATTCATGAAGGCAAGGCCTTTCTCCAGCTCAGCTCGGGAAAAAATTCACGTCGAAGACGAGACGACGAATTAGTGACAACCTTGTACCAAATCATCAGACTCCGATACGAGTTAGATTTTTGACAGCTCCGTAATGGGCCAGTGATGGCTCTCCGTCTTGTTGGCCGTCTGTGGAAAAGTCGGCCGCCGACACCCAAATGAATTTACGTGCAATGAAATGAAAAGCAGGGCCATATCCTCGGAATTTGCCCTACCGTGCGTAGAACCCGTACATGTGCCTTACCTTTGTGGTTCTTTTTCCAACGGAGGAGCCAAAACAACAAAACCAATTGCAGCGAATTTTTACGACTGAAATTTTCTTCCGTTCAGAGCGACATGATCCAAGAGCATTCTCCGCACACCACGGCACACACGAAATTTATTTTTGCGTCTGGTACGTGTCGAGCCAGACGACCGGGACGAGTTTTTCGCGACAATGCAAACGACACTTGCGATTTTCCGACGTGTGAACGTTTTTCTTTCGCCTACACTTGAGACACTTTTTTCTCGTAAAATTCGTACAACTTGACGGAGATTTGTTGATCTTGATTTTCTCTTGAGTTGTCAGTGAACTTACACATACAGATGCAATTGCCGTCTTATCCACAAAAAAGAACAGTACTTTTTGTGTTGGTATGGGAGAGACAGAGCAGGTCATCAATTGTAGTGATATTTGGAGTGGTGATGTTGGCGACTTTGAGAGCGGGATATTCGAATTTCAGTTAATATAGGGTTCACACTTGTTGCCAAGCCACTTAATCTGGCTAAAGGTCGCCACCCATTGACGAGCACAACCACGACCAAACTTCCATCGAACCGTCAATTTCATAGGACGTGTGGAAAAAAATTCCCCCTATTTCTACCGTTCTATGATATTTGATGGTTCGAAGGAAGTTTGGTCGTGGTTGTGCTCGTCAATGGGTGGCGACTTTAAATAGATTGATCAGGAACTCAAATTTGATTAATCGTATGTATCTGATCCGTCTTGATCAAGTGACTTGACCGCAGGTGTGAGCCGGACATAAAATGCGAAAAAAATTGATGGTTATTAAATACATATTTCAGTTGAAGCTCATCGGGCCACTATTTTATAAAATCGCCCTGTCTTTCAGAAGTTTGGGATAAAAACATCAGAAAGAAAATTCGCTGAATAGTTCCTTGTCGGTTAAAGTCAAGTTCAAAGCATTTTGGCAGCGAGCCAGAAAATAATTACACGAAAAGAGTGATGTTCATCGGTGCTTTATGGTCACCACAGACAATATTCTTGTACTAGCAGCCAGATCTGTTCGGTCGTAAGATTTCAAGACCGGTTTTAGGTTTTTATGAAAACCGGTTTTCCTAGCGGTCAACCGGATCATTAAAAAACCGGCTCATGGTTAAAAAAAACCGGGTTAAAAACCGACTCATTAAAAAACCGATTCACCAAAAAAACCGACCGAGTACTAAAAACCGACCGATTCCAACGAGTTAGAAACCGACTCATTAAAAAACCGATTCATAAAAAAACAACCGACCAAGTACTCGAAAACCAACTTGTTAAAAACCGACCGCTGATGAATAGGTTTTTTAATGAGTCGGTTTCTAACTCGTCGGAGCCGGTCGGTTTTTAACAAGTCGGTCGGTTTTTTGGTGAATCAGTTTTTTAATGAGTTGGGTTTTTTTACCGGTCATGAGTCGGCTTTTACGACCATAAGCCTGTTTTTTAATGATTCGGTTTTTTCGAAACCGGTACTTGGGAATCTCGGGACCGGTACTAACAAAAGACCGGTACTAACAGAAGACCGGTTCTAAACCGGTGGACCGGTTCTAAACCGGTGGACCGGTTCTAAACCGGTAGACCGGTTTTGGGAACAGGCCTACTAGCAACACCTGTCGCGTTCTGCATAAAGGTAAGGTGTCGGTGGCCTTTGAGATTTGCAGTGCATCCTCTCGCCGATCCTATCCCTCATAGTGATCGGCGATGTGTTGCATACAGTCCTATCCGGACTATACAGAGGAATTCAATACTACACAATTACCTTAACCCCTTGTGGGGCATGGCGCGCCAACTGTTCCATGTAGCCTAGTTGACGTTTCGTTGGCATAAACTAGTTCCGGAGAATGCAGTTGCCAGCATGCACCTCCTGCTCCCCCATTTAGCTGCCTACCTGCGACAAGTCGGGAGAAGCTGTGGCTTACTAATTCAGTTAGCATGAAGCTTTATGCAGTTCGCTTGTAGTATTGTAGTTTGTTGTAGACCAGTTTAGCACATTTTCTCATCTATTTGAAAAATAATCTTTTCAGATAGATGATTTGAGCAGTATCGTGGTCGTGTACGCGCGTAAAACGTGCCATACACACACCGATCGATCGGCCGATCCGTCGCCCGATATCGTTATCGGCCGACGGATTGGCCTGTGTATGTGGAAATCGCACCGATCGGCCGATCAATTTTGATCTGCCGATATTTTAGTGCGATTTTCGTGCGATCCATCGGTGACGATCGATTGGATAGTGTATGTGATTATCGCAAGTGAGTGTCAAATTGCCAAATTATTAAATGATGAAATTTGAAGGATTCTAATGATTTAAATGGCACTGCAATTGAAATATCAAATATGTGGTATACGAAAATACCACAAAAATCCAAATAATTAACAAAAATCAATATAGATTGCATTGGTAGTGAATCATAACCTATTTTTTGAATTGTCATTCGTTATCGCACGAAAATCGTACAGTGTGTGTGCAGTGGAGATCGGCAGATATTTTGTGGCGATCCATCGGCCGATCGATCGGACGACGGATCGGATAATGTATGGCGGCTATTAGTATAGTTTCGTCGTTAATTTTATAGTTACACAAGCCTACCAAATGTACGAGTATACTCTCCTATTTTTATCGAAAAGACTACGCCTTCAGTATTACTCGAGCCAGGGGCCCAGCGAACAGAAGGCGGACGTGCTAACGTCAGAATGACGCATCAATGCACTGAGCAACCGGCAACCGCTTATTGCGTGACAAAAACAAAATTAATCAATCGATGAATTTCACCAGCAGTGGGACCATTATAAATAGGTATCCTCGATTTAACTCCCGTAGCTGATTTCTTAACTCCCGCCCTATGCTACTAAAGTCGCCACCCATGGACGAGCACTACCACGACCAAACTTCCATCGAACCATCAAATATCATAGAACGCTGGAAACGAGGAGATTTTTTTTCTATGGAGTTTGACGTGGTTCGATGCATGCTCGCGACCAAAATGCTTCCCGTGGGTGGCGACTTAAGTTTAATATCGGGCGCATTCGGGCGTCACGGAAAACAGCGTAATGCGCTGCATAGAAATAGCGAATTCCTAAGCAGCACAAACCAATTTTTCTTGTCACGCCCGAATGGTATGCTGGCTCACCTGTTGTAAATTGACATGCCTGGATTCACAAATCGGTAGCGCAACTTGAGCGCTCCTGTTTTTGTCCCAATTTTGCACTGAATACAAAACAAAAATGGGAGCGCTCGGGTAGCGGTATGATTAGTGAACGCAGGCAGTTTGTTCGAACTGTCAAATCTCCGCTAAAAGCGCGTTGACATGATCAAACTACGGTTTGACAAACTAGCATTTGATGAAAAGTTGAGCACCGTCCAGCTACGGTTTGACAGAAGCACAAGACATCAAACTAGTTTGACAAGGGGTTCACACGTTCAAGTAGGTGGTTTGTCAAACCGTAGTTTGATCATGTCAACGCGCTTTAAGCCAAGACAGCGAACAAATTTTATGCTGCCTAAAAGTGTTAGCGCCTAGCTATTTGCGCTAAGTTTAGCAGGTTTAGCGCACCATTCGGAATACAAATCACGAGGCAGCACTTAAAGCTAGCTGGCAACCGTGACTCCCGAATGCGCCCATCGATTTATAGCCTGCATTCATGTGAAAAATTTTCGCTACAGAACGCCACATCCCCTCCACGACACATTTGAGGAGACGCTACCTGTCGACATTTCTTTCGTGATTGAACCGCTACATATGAAATGTCTGACAAACAGGTGACAACGCAAATATTTGACAATTGCCAATTTTCCATCGCAAAACATTTCTTTGGCACATCACGAAACAAGGAAATATCAAATCGAAGACGAGAAGACAGTGAATTTACATAGACGGGGATTCTATTTGCGCTTTTGATGTACACAAACGTCACAACACACATACCAGCTGCGAATTGTCAAATGTAGCGCTACATGCCCAGAGAGCGTAAAAAAATTCTGCTACCAAGGGGAAGTAACCGCTCCGGAGCGGATGGAAGGAGCAGTTGCAATCACGACCGGGAGGGGTTGTAGCGCTACGGAGCGCTCCGTAGCGATCCGGATAAAACGAGCGTGGTGAATGCACTCATTATGACGTTTGTGTACATCAAAAGCGCAAATAGAATCCCCGTCTATGTAAATTCACTGTCTTCTCGTCTTCGATTTGATATTTCCTTGTTTCGTGATGTGCCAAAGAAATGTTTTGCGATGGAAAATTGGCAATTGTCAAATATTTGCGTTGTCACCTGTTTGTCAGACATTTCATATGTAGCGGTTCAATCACGAAAGAAATGTTGACAGGTAGCGTCTCCTCAAATGTGTAGTGGAGGGGATGTAGCGTTCTGTAGCGAAAATTTTTCACATGAATGCAGGCAATAGTTACTTTCCGCGCTTCCATTTTCGGGAGTCCCCTTTTCCACTCCCGAATTCTCGTATACACATTTGTTTCAGCATTTAAGATTGAGTGCGTTCAGAAGGTGGCAAAAGAGCGGAAACCGCTCGCGAGCTGCTCCGGAGCTGCTCGGTTTGGAGTCTGCACCTGCTGAACGCTACTTCACCAGCTGAAAAATCGACCAGCTGAGAGCTGACGATGACAATTTCAGACGTCAAGTGCCGAAAAGTGGAACATACATGAATCCCACGCTGTCCTTTACAAAAATCACGAACAACGAGAAAACAAAATCAAAAGCACCCGAAAACCAAAGAACTAGAAGCCGAAAGCGGCGAAAACACAACAACCAACTTGATAACTGTCAAAATTCGAAAGTCGCAACTTGAGCGTGAGGTTGAAAAAGAAGAAGAAGAACCTGAGCACTGAGCACTGATCAGTGAGCAGAAATATTTCTTGCTCGGTGAAATTTGATCATGATCACCCGAGCGGAAGTTGCTCAGTCGCTTCTGAACCCGCTCGTTCTGAACATGTTCGCTGAGCGGAAGTTGCTCAGTTCCTTCTGAACGCACACATTATACGGAACCGTCCCCATTTCAGCAAACCATCCCGTTCCATGTCAAAAATTGACATTCGCGGCTCCCAGACGACGGAGAGAGTGAACAAAACAGTCGTTATCAGCAGATATTTCATCTTTGCCTGCCTGCACTTGGTCAACAAACAAAGGCACGCCACGAGGAAAATGCAAAGTGTCTTCAATTCAGTGAAAGGTACAGCCCTTGGTGTGGCAGAGTACCTTACGCCCGTCTTAAAGGTAAGCTTTTCAATGCAATTGCTCTCCTCGGACCATCGTATGCACAACACGCTTTCGTTTGCAATCGTCTCGTACAACTTCCGAGTGGTCTGCGTCATCGGACATTGGTTTCAATTTGTGCTGATCTTTCCCTGTTCGTTAATCTATAAAACAGGAAAGCAAATTTCGTGAAACTGGCGTACTGACTCCGGAAGAATTTGTTGCAGCCGGCGAGCATTTGGTCCATCACTGTCCGACGTGGCAATGGGCGTCGGGGGATGAGGCCAAAATTAAGTCGTATCTTCCGAAAGGTGGGTAAACATTTTAGTCAGACACGGCTCGCGTAGTATTGATTGACGCACTATTTACGCAGATAAACAATTTCTTATCACTCGCAATGTGCCCTGCTACAGACGATGTAAACAAATGGAGTACGTGGGTGAAGAGACAGTGGTGGAGGATGACACGGGCGATGGAGGCTGGGTCGAGACGCATCATTTCAACAACGACGGGACCGCCGAGCTAGAGGATAAAGTTTGCGAGATGACACTGGACAATGCCAAGGTGAAATCGTGAATCATTAATCAATTTCGGGGGGAAAGGGTAGATCAATATTTTTTTACTTTTTATTTTTTTTTTTAGATGGACGATGATGACGATGATCCACGCAAGGTCAATGCGGATGGTAACGACGATGAGGAGGACGACGAAGCCATCGACATGGAAGAGTTTGAGGAAAGTGGTCTGCTCGATTTGGTTGATCCGGTAAGAAGTACTCTTGTGTGCTTTTAAAAATATTTCACTATAATGCCGGGATTTTTGTAGGCTACAGCAACGACAACCAAAAATGCTGAATCTGAGCAAAAGACACCAACCGATGGAGGCGATGGCGATGCTGGTGATTCTGTAGTTCACACTAGAACGTATGATTTGCACATAACATACGATAAGTATTATCAGACACCGCGACTGTGGGTTGTAGGATATGATGAGGTATGTAGAGTAAAAGGATATTTGTGTACCAACTATTAGTAATCCCTTCGTTGTTGTTGTAGTAGCAACACCTTCTGGTGTTGAAGGGTTTTTGGCAACTTTTGGTCGTTGTTGATGAACGCCGGTTGCCGTGAGAGCGAGTAATCACATCGTCCCAATACTTGCTGTGACCTACATACACAAAGCAAAACAAATTAAAAGACCACTTTAGAAAACTCCGAAATCTTCTGTTTGATACGAATAAGAAAGCCAAAACTGTAAATGTTAGTATTATTGTAGAACGAGCGAGACGTAACACACATTTTAAAACATTAGTTTCCAACATAACGGTAAATTTTACTACATAGAACCAAACTTGTTGTCACGTTTTTTTTGTCGTTATTTTTGATACTACCGTCAGTGTTTACCGGTCCGTTGTGTAGTTTTCAATTAAATTTGGTATTGTTTAACAAGTGATAGATCTTCAACAAGATGCTAGAAGACATCTCAACGAATTTGAAATGTGTAGGGTTGTGACGTTAATAGAGGAAGGCCATGTATTCCGGGAAGTGAGCCGTCGGCTTGGAGTGAGTCATTCTGTCATCAAAAGAGTCTGTCCAGTGAAAAGGCTGCGATTAACAAGAAAAAACAAAATCGCCCGATATCGGTTTGTCAGGAAAAAACGCAATTTGAGTATGCGGTATTGAAGGAGAGTTTTTTTAGATCAATCAAAATTTTGTCTGCGCGGAAATGATGGTAGAACCTGAGCTCGGAGAAGAGAAAACGAACGTTTCCTACCCTGTGCCATTCAACCCACATCACCTTTTGGAGGCGGATCAATTATGGTGTGGGCGCTTCCTTAAACAACAAAAGCGATTTGTTATTGTAGCAATGCAGAAACTTAGTTGCAGCGTGTGTGTGTCATAAAGTTAGCGCGTCCGGCTCAGTTTCTTCCGTTGGAAGCTGCAGAAACGCAGCCACTTAGATGGGTTTCTCCCAGAGCGCTATAAGTGCTAGGTGCGTTGGTGCTGTAGAGCAGTCGAAGATGTGCTTAACGTCATGGGGAGAACTGTTGCATGCCGGACAAGTGTTCCGGATGCTGTGGTCGATTCGGGACAATTATGAGTTGAGGCGCGAACACCAGCCTGAACGGAGCTGTGCGAGCGTGATCCTAGTCGCTCCAGGCAGGTTTCGTTCATCCGGTGAGATGTCTGGTGGTTGAGCGTCAAATACTTTGTTGTTATTAAGGTCCACAATCGACGTATGTACTTCTTCCCTGTGCAGCATAGCAATGGCAGATTTATAGCTAGCGTTATCGAAGGGGCCCTCTTAAATCGTTGGACTTCCCTTTCGAGTTCTCTTAGATTTCGCCTGATATGTGGTGGCGGTGGGGTTCTGTCCATACGGTCAAAGTTCGGGTGGTGACTTCGATAGCAACCGACTAGATACTGCTTTGATAGCAGTATGTGTTTTCTAATGGGCATAGTTTTAGTCCCTTGGTGGAGGTAGTCTTGATGAGACATCAACAGACAGCCTGTGCGTGTGGTGCGTAAGGCTGCATTTGGACAGGTCTGAATGTGTTTCCAATTTGTGTCACTTAGATTTAGTGTTCACACTGGTGCCACATAGTTTGCTATAGATTTGTCGATCGCTTTGTAGGTAGTTAGTAGGGTCTCTTTGTCTTTACCCCAGGAACTACCAGCAAGAGCCTTGAGGACCTTGTTCCTGTTCCTCATATTGTTAGTTAGTTAGTTAGATGCGTGGGCTGATGATGTTGCCATGCTATCCAGAGTAACGCCAAGGATTTGGGTGGATTGTGTGGGTATTATGAGACCGTCTACTGAAATGTTCAGCTGCATCGATTTAGTTATCGTCGCTTACGGCAGTTTGACAGCTCAGCGATAGATCGAAGAAGTTTTTTTTTTATGTTTATACCAAAGCTTAGGGGGTAACCCTTTGATGCGAGAGCACAGCGTTGGCGGTAAGGGATTAAGGTAGTGGGGAGATGGGTTGAGTTTGAATACGGTGACGGTGTACATTCCGTTTAAATTTTTGTAGGTCATAGTTGCGGGGGAAAACAAAAGATGGTAGATCGTTCCACATGCGTGTTGTCCTAGATACAAACGAGTCATGGAATTTGGCGGTGCGACTATTGCTGAGTTCTAGAAGATGAGGATGGGCACGACTGGCTAGTCGGGTGTTACGTAAAGGAAAAGTACGCTCAGGAATGAGGTTGGCTATTTCATCAGAGCAACGGCGGTTGTAGTAGCGATAGAAGAGTGAGAGACAGCCGACACTTCGCCGGTGCTCAAGCGGTTCGATTTTAGATGTTATGGGTTCCTCGCCAATAAGCTTGAAGGCTTTCCGTTGAACTTTGTCTAACGCGGATAATGCGGTTCTACCTGCGCCTGCCCATATGTGGGAATTAAATTCAAGTCTCGGTCCTATATGAGCCTTGTAAATTTGAGCCAGATCAGATGGTGAAAAGTATCTTTTACAGCGATTCAGAAAGCCCAGACACTTCATTGCGTTTTTTGCAACGCAAAAAATGTGGTCGGACCAATTTAGTTTACTGGAGATGTTAATACCTAGTATGTTCAGTATGGGCGAATCAGGAATGCTGACCCCATCGACAAGAATGGGTTGGGCGGTAGGTGGAGCACATCGCTTATTGGAAAGTAGACAACATTGAGTGTTTGAGGCTTTAAACTCTACTCTAAGACTTCACGTTACTGGTGGAGCACATGCTGGTGAACAGGATTTCATTTTTATGCAAGATGGAACCCGCCCCCATACTACAAACATAGTGCGTTTGTTTCTCACGGCCAATAATGTCGACCTTCTTGACCGGCCAGCGTGCAGACCAGACTTAAATGCCATTGAACATTTATGGGACCAGCTGGGGCAACGCATCAGGACCCGTATAAATCCTCCTCAGATCTTAGGAGAGCTGGAACAAGCCCTAAAGGACGAATGGGCGAAAATTCCCCAGCATAATATCAGGCGTCTAATAATAAACATGCCTAGGCGAATTGAAGCTGTTTTTTGAGCTCGTGGCGGCAATACGCGCTACTAAGCAGCCGATGAAGCAAAATGAAAAAATGATAAAACATTAAAAAATATAAATAAGAAATCATAAAATATTGCTGGATGTTGATTTTTTTAAGAGTTTGTAAAATTTATATGAAATATACCGTTATGTTAGAAATTAATTTTCAAAAATGTTTTTTACTGTTTCCTCTCCCTACGCTTAAAAGTAGTCGCCTTGGCTTCCTTATTCTATTCAGCAGGAAGAATTTTGGACTTTTGCAAGTGGTCCTTAACTGCGGTGTGTATTAATATTTTATAATATTCTTACTATACGCAACAATGAAATAGATTCATTTACGAACTTTTCCCCATTTGTCGCGCTCGGTGGCCGTGATCGTACGGTCACCGCTCTACGATACTAATCTAGAGCTCAGAGATCAAATCTCGGCGCAATCGAAAAACTGCCTGTGAGTACTAATAGAACTCTCACAGTGCTCCGAGCTTATCAGTATAAAGACGGCGTGGATAGGAGGTGCATGCTAGCAACTGCACTTCCGAAAAGCAGATATGCTATTGAAACGTCAACAAGATGTTGACGCGCCCATGCCCCTGGAGGGGTCAAGGCAATTAGAGAGAGAGAGAGATATTCGATTTCTTTTTTTTTTCTTTTTTCTAGAATCGAAAGCCTCTTACAGTTGAACAAATGTACGAAGACGTCAGTCAGGATCATGCCAAAAAGACGGTGACAATGGAATCACATCCCCATCTACCGGGTCCAAATATGGCATCTGTGCATCCCTGCAAGTAAGAATTTATCTCCCGTTGTTCTCCCGTCTATCACAATGGGCTATCATTCGCTTTTTCTTCCAGGCACGCCGACATCATGAAGAAGATCATTCAAACAGTCGAAGAGGGTGGCGGTGAATTGGGCGTTCATATGTACCTCATAATTTTCTTGAAATTTGTACAAACTGTTATTCCAACGATCGAATATGATTTTACACAAAATTTCACTATGTAATGTATATGATCGTTTTTTTACGGCTTTTTAAATTTAACAACATGAAAGAACACACATTTGAAAAAAAAAAAAACAAACACATCGGCACAATGGAAACATTGATGTTAACGATGTGTAATTTTATCACATTATGATTCACTATTTTGTGCTTAGCATTTATATGTGTTATGATGATGCTACAAATCCATGTAATAATTATTATGTACATGTAAGTAATTGGGAGAACGAAAGAGATTTGTAATTTTAAATTAGGCAGACGGTAGAAGGATAGGATATTAATGAAATTGAAATAATGATGATGACGAGAATATTTAAGAATTTTTACGTGTTGAAAAAGAACAACATTTTTCCGTACTACGCTACATTGTTATATTGTCCTATTCGTATGTGTATAATGTCTATGTACAATTTCGATTCATTCGGAAACCGAAATTTATGATCAAGGCTTTCAGGCAATCGAAAAATGTGATTTTCAGCAAGCTTTTATTGCGAAATAAATGATCAACTAAGAACTAAAACTTTAAGAATGTAGTTTTTTTTGTGACTATATCTACAATTAAGGAGACCGAAGAGTAGATACCCTAGACCTGGTTATTGTTTTTGTAGTACAATAGCAATGGTCAGAAGTTCGGTGTGTGAGTGTGATACATGCTATAGTTCGTCGTCTTTCTCGGTGTCAAGGGATAGGAAAGTGGCTGCTTACGGGGTTCTCCCACAGCGACCTGGGAGAGGGAGTCAGGTGTGTGGGTGCAGCTGGGAAATTGAAAACGTGGTCCACGCCATGAGGTATACCATTGCAGGCGGAGCATGTGTTCGTGACATCCCGATCAATACGAGATAGGTAGGAGTTAAGACGCGAACACCAGCCTGATCGAAGTTGGGCAAGTGTCGTTCTCTCGTCGTTGCACTCGGAAGTCTTACCTCTTCCGGAGATATTGTTGGTGGTATGGACAAGATAAGTGGATTTGGACCTAAACCCGCTATCGATAGAAGTACCTCCTCCTGATGTATCGCTACGATGGCTGATCTGTGTGCCTTCCTATCAAAGGGTACCCTTTTATACCTCTGGACATCTCTTTCCAAGTCCCTTAAGTCACGCATGTTTTGGCGGCGGCGTTTTGTCCATGAGGTTGAAGTTTGGATGCTCCCTCCGGTAACAAGCCACCAGATATTGTTTGGCAAGAAGCTTGTTGTGGTCCCTTAAAGGCATCATCCTGGTTTTCTGATGTAGATGGTCCTGGGGTGACATCAAGAGACAGCCGGTGATAGTACGGACAGCGGCATTTTAGCACGCTTAAATTTTTTCCACTGTGTATCACACAGATTTTGTGACCACACAGGAGCCGCATAGGTGACCACAAACGAGCCGCATAAGTGGCCACTGATCTTCCGACTGCTTTTTACGTAACCAGTGGAGTTTCTCTGTCTTTGTCCCAGGTGCTACCGGCCAAGGCTTCGAGGATCTTATTCCTACTACGCATCCTGTCGCACACGGTTGAGGCATGGAGTGAAGATGTGGCTATGCTGTCCAGAGTGACTCCAAGAATTTTAGGACGGTTTATGGTGGAAATTGGATGACTGCCAATCGTGATTCCCAGTTGCATCCTGACTTCCTTCGACCAGCTGGTAAATAGGGTTGCCGAGGATTTGGACGCCGAGACGGTTAAGTTCTTACTTAAGGTCGCCACCCATTGACGAGCACAACCACGACCAAACTTCCATCGAACCATCAAATACGAGTATCATAGAACGGTGGAAATAGGGGGAATTTTTTTTCCACACGTCCTATGAAATTGATGGTTCGACGGAAGTTTGGTCGTGGTTGTGCTCGTCAATGGGTGGCGACCTTTACGAAGAACGAGTTAAGTTTCTAAAGATAACCGCGATTTGTTCCCTATTGTCAGAATGGAGCAGTCGTCAACATAGGAGATGATATCGATTTCTTCAGGTGGTGTTGGGAGTCCTGATAAGTAGAGATAGAACTCCTCCTTGTTCAATCTTCCTAAGTTTCATTTTACTGTTCCTAAATTCGGTATAGGATTGCCTACGACGAGCGAGATAATTGGCAATCCATTTAACTACTAGCGTCGGAAGCGATAAGGCGGTTTATGTCAGACAGAAGTACTGAATGGCTGACAGTGTCGAGGCTTTCGACAAGTCGAGCGCCACCAGAATTGTTCTGTGGCATGGACGAGCTTGGTTGAGGCCATTGTGGATGCGAGATGTAATGGCATCCATGGCCGTAGTCGTACTGTGCATACTTGGGAAGCCGTGCTGGTGATCTGCTTGCTGGATGTGGGCCGCAAGAACAAGCGTTTTGGCAACTGGTGACAAGAGGAGTTATAGGAGGGATTCGCCGAGTGTCGCTTTTTTCCCAAGTTTCAAAATCGGGATCACTCTCGTTTTTTAAAACGAGTTGTGCAGTGAGTAGGGTCACTTATTGAGTTATCACCGAACTAAATGGCGACGTTCCCTTTCTTTTTGGTGGATTAGAAATGTTGGAAGTTGACCAGAAGGGAGATGATTCATGTTTACTTGGTATCCTGAGGGACAGCTGGATATCGATGGAATATAAATATAGTAAACTTCAACATTAACATTGCGCGATTTTATAGCGATGCCCTGCACTTCCATGGTGTTATTATTGCTGGTGAAATCAATTTGCCGGTATTGCACGGAATGGTGAATAATGAAGGCAAGCCCTCCTCCAGCATTGGTCAACCTGTCCTTCCTGACAATAGCATAGTTAATATGTGTGTAATTGGACGAGTAAAAGCGTGTCGAAGATGGCGATCGGCGGTGCAGGCGTAAGATTGTTTTGTTGCGGCGCCACACACCAAACGATTCGCGGCCGCCACGCATCCCCGTCATATTTATAGAATTTACTGAGAAAAATTCGAAAAATTGCCACCATTCTCTTGAAATTGTTTGGTGATGGTCGCGAATTATTTGGTTCGACGAGTGTGTGTCGAGCTTTAATTCCGCTGGAATTCGGGGGATTTTTTTTCCTTCTTATTTTTCGTTTATTCTAGCCAAGAATTGTGATCGGATGTACTGCTGAATTTTGTTAAAAGATCATCATCATCATCGTGGCGCGACAGCCCGACGTCGGGCCTTGGCCGCCTGGATCATTGTCCTCCAATTATCTCGGTCACGTGACCGCGTCCTCCAATTTTGGGAGCCCAGCAGCTGCGCGGCGTCCACACCTACTGAGCTCTTCCAACGAGATCTCGGTCGTCCTCGCAGTCTCGCTCCGTCGACTCGTTCTGCATTCATTACTCTCTTAGGCATGCGATCATCGTCCATTCTTTGTACATGCCCTGCCCATTGAAGTCGTTGTAGTTTGACGATTTTCGAGACTTGCAGCTCATCGTACATTTCATACAACTCATGGTTGTACCGGATGCGCCATCCATCTCGATCGCAAACAGCCCCGGAAATTCGCCGTAGAACCTTGCGTTCGAAAGTGTCTAGCATGTTTTCGGAGGCTTGAGTTAGGGTCCATGCTTCGCAGCCATAGCATAGCACTGGTCGTATAATGGTTTTGTACACGCGGAGCTTCGTGTTTCTGTGCACATGTTTCGATTCCATGATGGGGAGAACCGAGAAAAAAGTCTTATTAGCTAACTGTATCCGTCGCTTGATTTCGTCAGTTTCGTTGGCGTCCCTTGACAGGTTGCAACCCAGGTAGATGAAGTTGTTCACGAACTCGATGTTGAGGTCCCCCACGTTGATGCTCGGTTGTGCAGGTGTCCTTGTCACCGATTGCATCATTATTTTAGTTTTACCCTCGTTAATACGAAATCCAACTTCCTTTGCAGCGGTATCGAGCGTATGCAGAAGTTCTTCTGCGTCAGCCAATCTTCGGGACATGATGTTGATGTCGTCGGCGTACGCTGCTAAATTGTGTCGACTTGATAAGTAGCGTCTTGCTGTTGTCCATATTCATGGCCCGAATAACGTATTCCAGTGCTAGGTTGAAGAGCGTCGGTGCCAGTCCATCGCCCTGTTTCAAACCAGTGCGTGTTTCAAATAGATCAGTAAGTCTATTCTGGATCCTGACTTGTGAGACGGAGTTGGTCATCGTCATCTTTGTCAGTCGCACTAATTTTGCTGGTATACCAAATTGCAGCATGATGTTGTACAGTACTCCACGATCGATACTGTCGTATGCCTGCTTGAAGTGGACAAAGATTTGGTATACGTTTACGTTGTATTCCCAGCACCTCTGGAGTATCAGTTTGACTGAGAAGAGCTGATCGGTTGTGGAGCGACCAGGTCTGAAACCGCTTTGATATTCGCCAATGACTCGTTCTGCGTACGGTTTTATTCTATTTTCCAGAATTTTCGTCAAAATTTTATAGGACGTACAAACTAGTGAGATGCCCCTGTAATTCTCACACCGCAATTTATCTCCCTTTTTATGAATTGGACTGATGATGCTTCTGCGCCAATCGTCTGGGATCTCCTCGTTCTCCCATACTCGCAGGAGTAATTGATGTATGGCATCAACTAGACTCGTTCCACCGAATCTTAGCAGTTCAGCTGGGATCTCGTCAGCGCCCGGCGCTTTATTTCGTTTTAGTGACCGCAACGCGAGATCAACTTCCTCTACTGTCGGGGGTTGAATGGGTGGGCCTAGATCAACAATATCATCGAGAGCTTCCTGTGTGGGGATGTTAGATGGTCGGTTTAGAAGCTCTTCAAAATAAGAGGCCCATCGTTTGTTAATACCATCGGTGTCGCTGATGATGTTTCCATCCTTGTCCTTACAAAGGCTAGTCCTGGGTTGGTAGCCGTTCTTAATTGTATTTACTAGTTTGTACGCTTGTCTGGTGTTCCTATTAGCTAAGTTTTCGTTTATGTTCAGCAACTGCTCGTCAAAGTATTTACGTTTCTTACGTCTAATTATTATTGTTAAAAGATGATTAGCCAAAAATTGTTCATCCAACGTTTGAAAGTCTCTTCGCGCGCTCCACTTGTACAGATGTCGCTAGCGCACATACAACTCAATTGTGACAACACACCGGGCAGCACCATTCCGAGAGATTGGGACACGCATTTCGTGTAGCAGCAGAAGAAATGGATGAGAGATTGCCGCCATATTTTTTTACTTGGGACAAGAGTTTGTTTGACGACTAGTGCAATTGAGAATTTCCCGTGAATAAATCGAAAAAGTTCGTACGTGTGTCGGAATTTGTGGACCCGTGTGGTGCAATTGTATCGTGCACGGTGGTGGCATTGTGCTAAAATGGATTTGTGATCGCCTGTGCGGGGAAAACGGCGCGATTCGAAAACGCGAAATTTCTTACTCTTTGCGAGCGAGGACCGTGTGTGCCGTGCGAGGATTTGTGTTGAGTTGGTGAGCGATAGTGCGAGTTCCCGTTCACGTCGCTCCAAATTGTGTTGTGTGTGTGCGTCCCGAGCAGTGGCTCTGGCTCGCGCAATTATCTCCCGTGTGCTCGGTGCTCCCATTAGAAATTCCCTCGGAAAATCATACGAATAAATTGCACAAGACAGCAGCAGCGCGGGCACGGAAACCGCGACAACGACGACGACGGAATCGGGAGATTTGTTTGGCAACAAAAGCAGCACCAGAGCCTGTGTACACGCACGGAGCAGCCGACCAAGGATACGCGCGAAACCTCCCGCACGACTGCATTCGTGCTGGTGGCTCGCCAGAGGCTCCGGCCACGACGTGTGTAGTGTTTTGCGACCGATCGACTGAATGGTGGCGCGCGCTGGGCGCATGCAAATGAAATGGCGCTGCCCATAAATTCACTGTACTCGCTAACGTGGAGCGACTACGGCACTTCGCTTGTGTCGGCCATTCAACTTTTACGCTGTCATGGCGATCTTGTCGATTGCACCCTGGCGGCGGGCGGCCGAAGCTTTCCCGCTCACAAGATCGTCCTTTGCGCGGCCAGCCCGTTCTTATTCGACTTGTTGAAGGTGAGCGCATTCATGCGACGTCGTGTGTGTGTAGCAGTGTAGCAAATGTAAATATTTTTCCAATTGGAAGAGGAACAAATGTGTTTTATCAGTTGAGCGTGCGCGCTCGTTCTCAGCCATTTCTCAGCAAATGTGTGAGGGGGTTGATCGCTCGACACGCGACTCACGGAGACATGCAGAGCGCTCAATTCTCACCCCGAACAGTACACGGCGGTGAGAAAGTGACACGAACTCTCCCTTGTGACAGGTGAAGAGCTATCACAAATGACTGCGGCGAGTGATTTTTTTTTTGCAATAGCAGGTGAATGGACGAAGGACGAGCAACAGAATAGGAGCGAAAAGGAGCTCACGACTACTCTTCTCCGGCAAAGTGTGCGCTCAACCCCCACAAAATACCGTGCTCTGCTCCTTGAGGCCATTGTTTACATTTCTGGCTGACTTGGGAATCCTCTGCGATGCCTCGCGTGAGACAAAGCGCGGGAAACGATTTTGCTTACGTGTGGGGAAAAAAAAAGTTGTTTGAGTTCTACTCTTTTTGTCTTTCTTTTCGTCTTCCGTTCTTCTGAGACTTGACGTAGAAATTAAGCAGAAGTGAGCAACATATGAAATACGATTTGCACTCTACTGGAATTGTTGTTATTTGAGACTATAGTTTACGGGGAAATGATAAAATAAATGTGGCGCCAAAATTAACATTTTTTTTTCTGTGAATGAAATTGGCCTTGTTATGCCGCGGAACTATCTTCGAGGATTCACTAATTTGAGCTAACTTACGACGGCATAAACATGTCGCATTAGCTAGTTTTAAGGCCGGTTGACATGTTCAAAGTACACTTTGCCAAAATATGCTTTTTTGATGGGACGCTAGAGACTTCAAAGTACTTTGAAAGGGGGTTGACACGTTCAAAGTAACCTCAAAGTAGGTTATCAACGTACTTTGCCAAAGTGTATTTTGATCGTGTCAACCGGCTCTTAGTACTAATTTAAGCTCAACTTGCTGGACTGAAAAATTGGGACTAGATGGTGTTGCTGTCTTCGCTAATGGTGTTGTTAGTGAAAATTCCATTTTATTTGTTATATAAATACCTCATCCTTTCCTGAAACTCTGCATTCGTTTCATCCTTTGATTGTAGCGGTAGAAACGCGTTTTTATTAGGAGGCTACTGCCTCTTGACATTTTCTAGGCCAAAGTCACCGAATTCACAAACCCACAGCTGACATCTTTCGTGTTTAGTGCCTCTCCGTATGGTCGGTATAAACACACCACGAACAAGTACTAGCACTAAAACGATTTAGTTAAATCGCCTTTTAGTTCCACGGTATAAATGGGGCCATTGATGGAATATTTTTAGTTTCCGGGGCCCGGGGTGAAAAAATCGTTTTTCACTCGGATTTTTTTGTCACTTATCACTCGCGTCACCCTAAGACTCTCATATTTGCAAAATAAAAAAAAAATATTTTTTTTTAATTTTTTTTTTAATTTTTTATTTTTAATCTTAATTTTTTAATTTTTTTCCTTATTTTCTTGTTCTAATAATTTATACTGAGTGTTTGGTGTGTTTAAAACTGATCAACACGCTGTTGCATGCAGAGCGAGCGAAGCGAGCGTTCATGTTGCGATCCCTTAAGCGCGGAGCGAGCGGATCCCACGCAAGGCGATTTGCGAATATTTCAATTTTCCATGCCTCCAATATTCCATATATTTTTTTTTTTGCAAATTCCTGACTTTTAGAGTGACGCGAGTGAAAAGTGACAAAAATTCGAGTGTTTTCCCCAGCCGGGCCCCGGAAACTAAAAGGTTGCCCGGAAGTGCACCTAGAGCGGCCGGGTCGGGGTCTCTGATTGTAGCTACCTTCCTCTCGAAACCTGTTATACACTCTTGACACAGTAGACTGACTCATTTCGAGCTGACGAGCGACTGTTCTCTGAGTAAGCCCATCCGATAATAGGGCGACGACTTGAGCCGCTTGCTGAGGCGTGGTACTCATGAATGACAAAATTGTGACTTTTATTGCGTTAAACTTATTCAATCAACCTTCCAGATTCAACTGACCATTGAAAACCCTTTGCAGACGCATTTATAGGGTTAAGATTAAGTTGTGGGCAGTGGGCCCGAAGGGCCCACGAGCACTGCGACAATAAGGTCTATTGTGCTACAGCCCTGTAAATCTAGAGTGGGCGATCGAGTTTGATCGAGACCACAAATCTGCTCAGCTGCCCAAGTTTGAAAGAGGCGATCGTTTTCGCTTCAGGGAATGCCTCACCGAGACTCTCTATGCGACGACGGGCGAGTGCCTCACACTCACAGAGGATGTGCTGAGAAGTCTCATCATCGCTTTCGCAAAAACGACAGTTGGGGTTAGAGACAATCCCCATTCTGTATAAGTGATCCCTTAGGGTGGAATGCCCTGAGAGGAGACCGCAAATTATTCTCACTCTGCTTCTGCCTAGGCACACCAATTCCAGGGAGCGCTTGGGTGATTGAGCTGAAATAAACAATTTCGATTGTCTCAGGCCAGGGAGGTTTTTCCAATGTGCAGTGGTTTCAAACTGTTCCTGCTCTCTTATGTGTAATTTTACCCTACATAGAGGGATACCACAGAAGGGTTCAGGCCCTGTAAACGGACTTGCAGAAGCCGTCCTGGCTAGTTCATCAGCGGTTTCGTTACCCGCAATACCAACATGTCCAGGGACCCAATAGATGGTAACTATATTAGCAATGCCAATCCTTTGTAGAGCTTCAAAGCAGTTCAGAACCACTTTCGATGAAAAGGATAATTTGCTAAGCGCCTTGACTGCAGCTTGACTATCAGTGAAGATTGCAATCCTATTGTCACGGTAGCCAGCTTCTAGACAAAAGTTCGCACATACCTCAATCGCGTGAACTTCAGCTTGGAAAACCGCGGTGTACTTCCCCATAGGAATAGACACTCTAATTGAGGGGCCTGCGATACCCGCCCCTGAGCCTTCTTCAGTTTTGGAGCCATCCGTAAACCATTTAACAGTACTGGAAGGAAGGGTTGAGTGCTTCATTTCCCATTCTTCTCTGCTCCATATAGTTGTAGAGAAGAGGTGATTGAAGCGGAGTTCCCTTGTTATGTGGTCTGATGGCAAGGCAACCTTTTAGTTTCCGGGGCCCCGGCTGGGGGAATCACTTTTCACTCGGATTTTTGTCACTTTTCACTCGCGTCACTCTAAAAGTCAAGAATTTGCAAAAAAAAATTTTTTTTTTAATTTTTATTTTTAATTTTTGTTTTAAGTTTTATTTTTTTTTTTATTTTTAATTTTTTTTTTCATAATTTATACTGAGTGTTTGGAATATTGGAGGCATGTAAAATTGAAATATTCGCAAATCCCCTTGCGTGGACTCCGCTCGCTACGCTCGCTCCGCGCTTAAGGGATCGCAACCCTCAGTATCGCACAAACATGAACGCTCGCTTCGCTCGCTCTGCGTGCAACAGCGTTTTGATCAGTTTTAAACACACCAAACACTCAGTATAAATCATTAGAACAAGAAAATAAAAAAAAATTAAAAAATTAAGATTAAAAATAAAAAAAAATTAAAAAAAAAATTAAAAATTAAAAAAAAAAATTAAAAATTAAAAAAAAAATTAAAAATTAAAAAAAAAATTAAAAATTAAAAAAAAAATTAAAAATTAAAAAAAAAATTTTTTTTTTTGCAAATTTGAGAGTCTTAGGGTGACGCGAGTGATAAGTGACAAAAAATCCGAGTGAAAAACGATTTTTTCACCCCGGGCCCCGGAAACTAAAAATACCCCCTTTTATTATAGGGGTTAGTTGGTCTTGTAATAACCCATTCATAAATGTTCAATTTTCCGACTTTTTAGCTCCAGGTAGCGTTCATTCATAAAACACTCATTAAATGGTGATAAAAAAGGTATCACTGTAAAGCTAAGATCTCAAACTTTCAAATGACATACGATTTGTAGGGATACATAACGTACTTTTAAAAATATACATACAAATACACGTGCTTTCGGTTTGATTCAGTATTTTTGCTCGCAACTGTATATGTTAAATTATGTAAATGATCACATTTATATCGTCATAGAAAACCATTTCAAACAAATTTCTACTTTGGATTAAACGCTTGATTTAGGTCAACAGTACCCGCTATAAGTCGTTTTTGCAATAAAAGATGATGGAGATGCATGTAAAACATTTCTATGAACCCTGTAATTTTTTTTTATTCTATTTTATTTTTCAAATTCAATCAAGTTGTGTACATAGATATATTTTTTGTTTATTATGTTTACTAGAACACTCCCTGTAAACATCCGGTTGTTATGCTGGCTGGCGTAAATGCCAACGATTTGGAAGCCTTATTGGAGTTTGTCTATCGGGGCGAAGTGAGTGTTGACCACTCTCAATTGCCTTCGTTGCTGCAAGCTGCACATTGTTTAAATATTCAAGGGCTGGCACCACAAACGGTTACGAAAGATGATTACACGACTCAAATACAATTGCATCCTATGATGCAGCCACACGTAAGTTCTCCTACCAATTCACAAAAAAAACGTATATTTAATGCCTGTGCAATTGCAGTATACGGATCACGATCAGGAACAATTAATTGCCACCATTGCCGCACCTCAACAACATACCGTACATGCACAAGTTGTCGAGGATATTAGTGCGGGAACGATTACGGGTCATGTTCAAGATGTTAAGGATGTTATTAATCAATTTTTACCGGCACGCAAACGAAAACCAAGAGCAAAGAAATCACCAGGTAAACTGATTGATAATGGCTGCTTCTTGACGAGCCTTTGGTTAAATTTCATGGATCTGACTTTTCTCGATTTCTCCTCCATATGCTTTCGTCTTGGGTAAAATATGTACCGTGAATTGTGAATTTTTGGATCTGAAAATGTTCCCCTCCGGATCAGAATACTTCTCAGGTCCGGAGGGGAACATTTCCAGATCCAAAAATTGACAGTTCGCGGTACATATATTTTACCGGAGGGGAAAGCATATGGAGAAGAAATCGCGAAAAGTCAGATCTACGAAATTTAACCAGAGCTCGCCAAAACGCAGCCAATGTCACACTTGGTTTGATGAAATGGAATATTATGTCTATTTGCTGCAGTTTCGAAAATCGCTCGGACCGATGGAATGGACACGGCAACGATAACTACACAAACGACAACGGAAAATGGCGAGACCAGTATCACGGCGACACCAATTAAGACCGAAACAACCTTGAACGATAGTGTGGGAGGAATGATGACACCAGACGCATCGGCAACAACACCGGCAACACCAAGTACGACAAAATCAGGAAATTCAAATAGTAAGTTTTTGGAGAGTTTTCATTGGCTCCAATTCGTGAATTATTGTTGATGATTTCCTTTCAATTTGCAGAACCACGGTCGAGATCTCAATCGGAGCAGCCTGCAACATGTCCAATTTGCTTTGCTATCATTCGGCAATCAAGGAACTTAAGGCGGCATTTGGAATTACGGCATTTTGCGAAACCCGGTGTTAAAAAGGAGAGAAAAGGTTGGTGTTTTGGGATTTGTTTGTTTGTAAAATCAATGATCTTGAAAAGTGCTAGGGCATTTTCACCACTAACTCATCAATGTCCTTCCGTTTTAGTTCCGGCAACGAAGAAAACTACAACTGGCACAGCAGCGACGACGGCTAATACGGTAACAACAACAGTACCCGCTACAAATGTTCCTACCGTACAAACAGTTCAAACATTACACACATTGCAAACGGTACAAGTGAAAAAAGAGCCCGATGCTATGGGATCGGTAGTGTCGACACAAACAACACCAGTTACCGTAACCGTTCAAGCGCCACAAACTCAACAAATCCAAGTACAAGCGCAGCAGCAACAACAACAGCAGCAGCAGCAACAACAACAGCACATACAGCAACAAGTACAGCAACAACAGGCCCAACAGCAACAGCAGCAGCAACAACAAACGGCGATAATTGACCAGACGGGGACAATAACAACGGCCGGCGGACAACAACAATTAGTTACACAGACGGAAAATACGGACGGTACAACATCGCTCTCTATAGCGCACGTACAAACATTACAAGGCCATCAGCTGACGCTGCAAAACCTCAACCAGGTGAATATCAATGAATTCCAGCATTGATTAAAATATACCGTTTATTATTCTTTGTTTCCTTTTTGTTGATTTTTTTATATGATTTCGTTTTTTTTTACATTTTGATATTTTTGTTTTGCTTATTTTCTTTTTGTTGGACTATTTTGCTTTCTTTATACTCATTTTGCATACTTTTTTTTTTCGTCGCTATCATCTACTATCATCCCACGTAATTTTATATTATGAATATTTGTTTTTTTTTTCTCGAAAATTTTGGTTTCCTTTTTATTTTCGTTTTGATTTTCTAAATTCGTAGAGTCATGTAAGTTAGAAATTGTTGTGTTGATATTTTTGGTATAAAGTGTACTTATACGTAATATATAATAACTCGTTTCAATTGTAATCCTTCTTTTCGAGTTTTTTTTATCTTGTCACACTAGTAGAGTAGTTGAAATACCTTTACATTAGTTTGAAATGACTCTACCGTGTTATGTAGAAATATAATTTCGGAATGCATTTCTATTTTTGGTTTCGTCTATCCTCTCGTAAATAAATTCATTTTATACATTAGATAGTTCCCTGTATGATGACGTCATTAAGTTGGTAAAATGATTTTCTTATGTTTTTTTTTTTAAATACAATAGCATTTGATACAAATATTTTAAAGGAGAAGTGAATGTTGATTTGTTTTTTTTTTCTTCTGAGAAGTGACTGAGAAATGTAAATGTTGACCGACCATTGATAGATTAAATTTGTAGCTAAACGAACCGAGTATCATTGGTTTACAGGATTGCTTCATTTCTCTGGCTCTTTTTCATTTCCTTCTAACCCTCTCTTTTGTGCTCACAGCACAGAGAATATATAGAAGTGTGCTGTTGTATTAAAAAGCTCATAGCTCACATTGTGAATTACTCATTGAATGCACAAAGGCAATTGTCTGGTTGTTGGTATGAACCACGGAAGAGAGAGTTAGAAGGCAATGAAAAAGAGCGAGGGAAATGAAGTGATTCGGAGCAAGTGTGGAAGTAGGAAGGGGGATGAGAGTTTGACATCTCATGTGTCGGTTATATGCGGTCCATATAGCCGGTAGAGAGGCAAAATGGAATGTTATTGTTCACAAAGGAGAAGTATGAGAGGGGGGGGGGGGGGAAGGGGTCTGTGAGTTGGACATCTCATCATCATCGTGGCGCGACAGCCCCACGCGGGCCTTGGCCGTCTGGATCGTTGTCCTCCAATTATCTCGGTCACGTGACCGCGTCCTCCAATCTTGGAAGCCTAGTAGCTACTCGGCGTCCACATAGCTCTCCCAACGAGATCTCGGTCGTCTAGGCAGTCTCGCTCCGTCAATTCGTTTTGCATTCATCACTTTCTTTGGCATGGGATCATCGTCCATTCGTTGGACATGCTCTGCCCATTGAAGTCGTTGTAGTTTGACGATTTTCGAAACTTCCAGCTCATCGTACAGTTCATACAACTCATGGTTGTACCGGATGCGCCATCCATCTCGATCGCAAACAACACCGAAAATTCGCCGTAGAACCTTACGTTCAAATGTGTCTAGCATGTTTCCGGAGGCTTGAGTTAGAGTCCATGCTTCGCAGCCGTAGCATAGCACTGGTCGTATAATGGTTTTGTATACGCGGAGCTTCGCGTTTCTGTGCACATGCTTCGATTTCATTATGGGGAGAACCGAGGAAAAAGTCTTATTAGCTAACTGTATCCGTCGCTTGATTACGTCAGTTTCGTTGGCGTCTCTTGACAAGTTGCAACCCAGGTATATGAAGTTGTTCACGAACTCGATGTTGAGGTCCCCCACATTGATGCTCGGGGTTTTCCCACAAAGATATAGGTGTTAAGTTTGTGGGCCTCTGGGCATTCAAACAGATGTCTGACGTCGTGTGGAGTGCCATTGCAAGCGGGGCACGTGTTGTTGATGTTTCGATCGATTCGAGACAGGTATGAGTTTAGTCTCGAACACCATCCAGATCGGAGCTGCGCTAGGGTGGTCCTAGTGCGCCTTGGCAGCGTAACTTCGTTGGAAGATATGTTTGGTGGACGGGACTGGAGTACCGGGTTGGAGCGAAGGTCTTGGATCGATCGTCGTGCCTCCTCAGTGTGTATCGATGCAATGGCAGTCTTGTAAGTTTCGGTGTCGAACGGCACGCTCCTGTACCTTTGGACCTCCCTCTCAAGGTCCCTTAGGTTACTTCTGATGTTTCTGGGGAGTTTTACCCATGAGATGTTGGTTAGGACGTTCGCTGCAATAGCACCCTACAAGATATTGCTTGGACAGCAGGAAGTTGTGTTGTTTGCCTGGTAGCATGTTGGTTTCCTGGTGAAGGCGATCCTGGGAGGGCATCAGATGACAGCCCGTCACGGTGCGAAGGGCAATTAGTGTCCTTGAGGTTCTCCGTCCACACAGGTGCAGCATAATTTGCCACAGATTGCCCTATGGCTTTGTACGTAGTAAGCATGGCCTCTTTGTCCATTCCCCAGGAGCTGCCGGCGAGAGCTTTTAGGACCTTATTACGGGCTCTCATTCGATTACATATCGAAGAGGCGTGGGCCGATGATGTGGCCATATTATCGAGGGTAACCCCTAGAATCTTCGGATGGTTGACTGTGGGGATTGGTATGTTACCTATGCTTACTACTCAATTACCCTATCCCCTTGTGGGGCATAGCGCGTCAACTGTTCCATGTGGCCCAGTTGACGTTTCGTTGGCATAAATTGGTTTCAGAGAATGCAGTTGCCAGCATACACCTCCTGCACATACATGGCCACGAAAGTTGTCGTGGACGGGATTCGAACCCGAAACGCCGGTAGTCAAACATGAAACTCATGCCTCAACACACTACGCTACCGATCGCCTCTGGGCCAAGTTGTGAATAGGGTTGCTGTAGATTTCGGCGCTGATAACTGTAGGTTACGATTGGCGAAGAAGGTGTTGAGTTCTGCCAGATATCCGTTAATCTTTGCACTCATAACCGGGATACTATTGTTCGTAGCAACAATGAAGCAGTCATCCGCGTAGGAGATGAGAAGCAGACCTTCAGGCGGGGATGGCATACCGGCCATATAGAGGTTGAATAGGGTGGGGGACAAGACTCCTTGCTTTACTCTCCTGAGTTTGGACTTCTTGCCTCTAAACTCTGTGAATGATTGCCTGCCAGCAAGGTAGTTAGAAATCCACTTCTTGACTTGAACTGGGAGAGATGATGACATGATGTCCGACAGAAGTGTAGTGTGGCTGACCGTGTCGAACGTCTTCTTGAGGTCAAGGGTCACGAGAATTGTTCTAAAACATGGACGTGACTGATTTAGTTCATTGTGGATGCGAGTCGCGATGGCATCTAGTGCTGTAGTCGTGCTATGCATCTTTCTGAAGCCGTGTTGATGGTCGGCAAGTCGAATGTGAATCTCTACTATCGGTTTGAGTATAGAGAGTTTTCGCGACTGGGGAGAGCAGAGATATGGGACGGTAGGACTCTCCCAAGTTGGCCTTCTTACCTGGTTTTAATATGGGAATTATTTTTCCGGTCTTCCATATTTCCGGTATCACTAACGACGATAGTGATAGGTTCAGTGTCGTCGTTAGGTACTCAATGGCTGGCGTATCCAAGTGTTTCAGCATGGTCATTGATATGCCGTCAGGTCCTGATGCCTTGGTGTTGTTTGCATCCTTAATAGCTTTGGCTACTTGGCTTGGGGCGACCTGAAGCATTTGGTCCACTGCTAAATTGCGGATGTTTCTTCGGATTGTGCGTTTGAGCTTGTCGCTGGGTGGATGTTCGACAAACTGCCGGTTGAAGTGGTTGGCGCACTTGATCGGGTCGTAGTACGATTTGTTTCCGAACTCGATGGCTATGTGTCCGCTTTTCTTGGGACATGATGTTGATGTCGTCGGCGTACGCTGTTAATTGTGTCGACTTGATGAGTAGCGTATTGCTGTTGTCCATATTCATAGCCCGAATAGCGTATTCCAGTGCTAGGTTGAAGAGCGTCGGTGCCAGTTCATCGCCCTTCAGACCAGTGCGTGTTTCAAATAGGTCAGTAAGTCTATTATGGATCCTGACTTGTGAGACGGAGTTGGTAATCGTCATCTTAGTCAGTCGCACTAATTTGACCGGTATACCAAATTGCAGCATGATGTTGTACAGTACTCCACGATCGATATTGTCGTATGCCTGCTTGAAGTGAACAAAGATTTGGTATACGTTTACGTTGCATTCCCAGCACTTCCGGAGTATCAGTTTGACTGTCCTTGCAAAGGCTAGTCCTGGGTTGGTAGCCATTCTTAATTGTATTTACTAATTTGTACGCTTGTCTGGTGTTCCTATTAGCTAAGTTTTCGTTTATATTCAGCAACTGCTCGTCAAAGTATTTACGTTTCTTACGTCTAAGTATTCGATTCGATATTCGCCGTAGCTCGTCATATTTTTCTCTTCTGGCCCTGGTTCCTCGTTGAATCCATTGTCTGTAGGCCTCGTTTTTCGCGTCAAGTGAATTCTTGCATTCTTCGTCAAAGAGAGGAGAGAGAGGAGAGCTGATTCACGATTGGTGCACTGAGGAAATTCTACATCTGTAGGTCGTCTGCACCAAGTGATGATCTGAGTCGCAGTTTGCTCCTCGATAGGAGCAGACATCCATCACACTAGACGCCCATCTCCTGCAAATGAGGACGTGATCAATTTGGTTGACGGTATGTGCGTCTGGAGATTTCCGGGTCTGCTTGTGAATGCGTCGATGCGGGAAGCACGTAGAGCTTACGATTTGAGTCCTGCTGCAGGCGAAGTCGATAAGTCGCTGGTCGTTGTCGTTACATTTTTCATGGAGACTGTAGCCTCCCGGTGCCAACTTTTATTTTCAACTTTTGCGTTAAAGTTTCCCAGCAGCAATTTGACGTCTTTTGTTGGAAGTGAGTCGAAGAGAGTCTAAATGCGGGCATAGAACTCGTCTTTTACTGCGTCCTCTTTAACTTCAGTGGGGGCATGCAGATTGATAAGCCAGAGATTGAAGAATCGAGTCTTAATGCGAATCGCACATAGCCGTTCATTCATGGGTTTGAAGTCAGTAATATGCGGCTTGAGGTGATTGTTTACTATAAATGCTACTCCAAACTCCTTGCGGCCCGATGGTTTGCCACTTGTAAAAGTTGTGTGCAATTTCTTGTTATTGATCTCGCTGCCAAGCCAATTTGTTTCCTGGACTGCAGTAATGCTTAGTTTGTACTTTTCGACCTGTTGAAGGGGGGCCTTCTCGGCCCCCGGTTTGTTAAAGGACCGTACATTCCAGGATCCGAAAGAATAATCCTTTAGTCGTTTGCGTAGTCGTCGTTGTTGATCCGTCCAATCCGAGGCTTTTGTTCCAGGTTTCTTGACGTGGAGTGGTTTTTACAAGGACGAGTTGTCAGCACATCGCTTAACCCCATTCAGGGGATGGCCTCGGAAGATAGCTGCTTCAGATGGTTTAATAAACGTGCTGGAGTTCACACAACTATGTTGCAGGTCCAACTACGCAAGTCATTCCATCCTACTAAACCTGAGACGCTTAGGTGTTGGTCAACCATTCAGGCTACATCTATCTGCCTTTTTCCAAACTATCTTATCGCTAAGACTTGGCTGTCGTTACCAGGGGGGCGCCCACGTGGAGGACTATGGAAAAGGTCTTTTGTCCCCCCCCCCACCTATAGTGTACGTGGTCATGTTTTTGAAAAAGCCGAACGGCTCCCCTAGTCAAGACAAGATCTGAATACACTTTTAAACAAAACAGAAGTGCACTTTATTGATTTTTCAAACCCCAAACTCCAAGCGCGATGAAAAACTATTCACAAAAGCGCCCGAATACGATCGTACAATATGTACATACGTTATTTCCCACTGCGCAACACAACACCGCGAGAATGTGAACATGGAGCACTCGGGCTGTCTTGTGCTCGTGCATCGCGGTGGCTCGCCCACGGAGCGAAGTCGGACGAGGCGAGGCAAGGAACAACGAGCACAGGGCGAGCGGGCATGCTTACATTCTCGTGCCTCGTCCTTTCTCGTGCTACTTCGCGAGAATGTTAATGGGCTATTATAAATTCAATTAATCTTGCGTGTTTACATTTTTCCTCATCACTTTAGGTCTGGTCAACGTTTACATTTTGAATCACACTGTGTCTATTTACAAATGAAAGCAAAAACCAAGAAAAGAAATAGAAAGTACCTGCAAATTTTTTTGATTGTTATTAACGAAAATCGAAATAGATTTATTGTTTTAATTGGCAATATAAATCTTTAAATAAAAAACTCAAATATACTTTAAAATCTATGAAATACAAATATAATACATATAAAATAATATATTTTTTTCGAAACAAGTAGAATAATTTATTGTTACAATATTATGATTAGAATATCCTTAAACATTTATTTTCTCCGTAGTCGTTTTTGATCTAATTTTGTTTTATTATTTTCCTCCTGGTTTATTTCTCCAAGGCATTTTACTGTAAAGAATAGAAAATATTTTATAATTATTATACGTATACGTTTATGATTCCCCCAGAATTTTTGGATGAAATAAAATTTGACTTTAGTAAAAATTAAATTGAAATATATATATACTTTTTTTTTATTGAATTATTTTACTCTATTTTTTTTTGTTGCGTATATACATACTCGTATAATATCTTCTTTTGTACATATAAAAATATCTATATGCAAATAAAATATAAATGACCAAAAATATTTTCATCATTGAAACAAAACCAAAAATAATTCGCTTACATGACATTTTTTTCTCGTATTTTATATTTCTCTATTTTAGCAAAAAAATCATAACATATTGGTAAAGAAGGTTTTTATTTTAAAAGGCGGCAATAATACGTAATGATGAACTGGCTTCAGGTATAATAGCAACGCATGAGCCAACCTTAAGACCCCATACTGAAATGTATCGTGTAGGTGCTGTATATACCATAGAGGAGCGTGAATTTGATAACAATAAACTATCATAGAGTAGATGACATTAATAATATACATAAATATAAATATATATATATAAATACATGAAATTGGAAAGAAACACAAGATAACGGAAGAAAAACAATGAAAAATAAATACTATATTAAATTGTAAAAAGAAAAGAAAACATGAATCATATATACATACATTATATATATATATTACATACATAGGAAACATGAAGAACGAGCGAGAACGGTAAAACTTAAAAAAGAAGAATTTTAGTATAAGGGAGAATTATTTTTAATTATTTTTTAAATATAAAATAGTGAAAAACAAGAAAATTATGTTATCATTATATTTTATCGACACGGATAATAATGAACCGAAATAAATAGAAAAACGAAAAAACAAACAGATAAAACATGATAAAATCGTGGCAGCACAAACGACAAAATGAATTTTCCGTAGTGAAAATGTTTGCATTAAATGTTCTACAGTTACAAAAAAAATGGCAATAATTTTTACCGACTTCGAGCGAACAATTGATTGCAAAATGAAGAAAACATCAATAACTGACATCTTTACGACGGTTTTTTAGTCTTTACTTTTCGTGTACTTTGTATATTTTCGTCATTTAATTAAGTGCAATTTTGTTTTTGAAGCGTCACAGCATTCGTTGTGGACGCATTCATTCATTCATTTAATCTTGTTTACTATAAACAATCAAAAATAGGTAGTTTATTTTCGCACCACGAGAATCACGTTTATTCTTAAACGTTCTTCTTAATTCTAATAAGTTTTCAGATGAAAAAAAGCCCACAATAGAAATAAATGCAAATATTTTATATCAAATATGAAATGTTTGCCATAATTTTATCAAGAGATTTTTTTTAGATATGATCTGAATTGAAATTGTATAAAACACGCAAAAATAATACAAATTAGATTTCTATATGAATGGCAAATGAAAAAAATACCAACAGCAAAAATGAAGTAGATTAGTGGAAAAATAAATTTTGTGGATAAATCATCATATTTTCAGATAATATTATGTATGCAGTATACACAGGTTGTCCCGCTTCAGATGGTAAATATTTCAATGGTAGATAGTATGGTTCATTTATGGAAAATTGACACCAAAATGGACATTTCGTCTTTAAGTGCTCGTGCCCACGGCAGACTTTTTAGTTCGCAGAAAAACTAAATAGTTTAGTCAGAAAAATAGAACACACGGTGTTTTATGAGACCGCGCACACAGCGATTGCTAAATATTGGGTTGCCCGGAAAGTCATTTCGTTTTTTTTTTCATGATTTTCAATTTTTTTTTATTAATACAAGCAACAACCATTAATCAATTATATTTAGGCCATTTTTTCGATGGCCTTTTGCCATCTTTCAGTCGGCTGCATAATGCCGCGCTCGAAGCAAGTGTGGTCTTTAGAAGCAAAAAAACCGAATCAACTCATTTTTGACAGCCTCATCCGAGACGAATATTTTTCCATTTAAATGGTTCTGCAGTGAACGGAATAAGTGGTAATCTGATGGTGCAAGGTCAGGGCTATACAGTGGATGAGGCATCACTTCCCAGCATAAGGCCAATAATTTTTTACGAGTGACCAAAGATGTATGGGGTCTGGCGTTGTCTTCATGGAAGATGACACCCTTACGATTTGCCAGTTGTGGTCGTTTCTCCTTGATTTCTTTGTCCAATGTCACTAGCTGGCGACAGTACACATCTGAATTGTTAGTTTGGTTCCTTGGGAGCAGCTCAAAATAAACAACACCTTGGAAATCCCAACAAACAGCCAGTATAATCTTCTTTTGATGGATATCTGCTTTTGATGTCGATTGTGCAGGTTCATCTCGCTTGCCCCATAATCGTTTTCGCACGACGCGACGTTGTCGTGAACAACCCATTTTTCAACGCCCGTTATGAATTGCTTCAAAAATGGGTCGATTTCGTTACGTTTCAGCAGCAAATCGCAAACGTTAATTCGTTTGGTGAGGTGAATTTCCTTCAATTCGTGTGGAACCCAAATATCGAGCTTGCTAACGTATCCCAGCTTCTGTAAATGTTCGTGAACGGTTGATTTGGATAAGTTGAGTTTCTCCGCTATCTCCCGTGTCGTACTACGCTGGTTAGCTTCGATCGTTGCCTTTACTTTGTCGTCATCGACAGCTGTTGGACGACCAGAGCGTGGTGCATTACTGTCATCCAAAATTTCCGGAACGAAAACGAGCGAACCAATTCTGGCACTGGCATTCTTGTTAATTAGTCTTTACCATAAATATCACACAACTTTTTCCACGCTTGCACTGCGTTTTTGCATTTTCGGCAGTAAAAAAGCAAAATATGTCGAAAATGTTCACTTTTATTTTCCCATTTTCAAGTCGATGCCAAATAAAGATTTGTAAACAGAGGACCATCAATTTATGATTGATTATAGCTTAAAATGTCAGCTGTCAAATGGTAAAAACAAAGATCTTGCCTAAGGCCACCATCATTTTTTTTTTCAATAATAGCACCATCCCTTTAAAGGTAGCGAAATGACTTTCCGAACAACCCAATAGTTTAGTTTGCTGTGTGCGCGGTCTCATAAACCGCCGTGTCTTTTATTTTTCTGACTAAACTATTTAGTTTTTCTGCGAACTAAAATGATTGCTGTGGGCGCGAGCTCCAACCGTTATAGAATAATCGCATTTTTTGTAGTGTTTCAAAAAGCTTAATTTGCCGAATAAAATCAAAATTTGCCATCATTTAATTCGAGATTTGACCTGACTTTATGAAACTATATAAAATTTCATGTAAAAAGACTCTTTCCTGGTCGCAAAATTCACCGTTACTTAAAATCTAAAAAAAATTTCGATTTTTCTTGGAAAATTCAAATGATAATTTTACAACGGTACTTTGAACTGACAAATCTGTATATTTGACAAAAATTGCCCCTATGTATTGGCTTTCCATCGACAGATTTCTTTGATATTGTCCCAAATTTCAAAACTAAGATTTTTTCCCCTATTTTTCATTCGTATCGTGGACTACCTGCTAAGTCAATGTTGAAGTAAATTTCCTTCATCTCCAAACGCATGCTTTTTTTTCCCTTAATGCGTATTGTTCGAATTTGAAATCCAAATGTATCAAAGAAATATACCGTTGGAAAGCTAACCTATTAAGGCAATTTTTATCAAATTTGCAGATTAGTCAGTTCAAAGTATCGTTGTAAAATTATCCTTTGAATTTTCGATGAAAAACCGATTTTGAATTTTTTTTAAAAGTTTGACCAGTTGTATCTTTGAAGTAACGGTGAATTTCGCAATCGGAAAAAAGCATTTTTATATGAAATTTAATGTAGTTTCAGAAAGTCAAATCTCGAATTAAATTAAATGATTGGGAGATTAGCAGCTTTTGACTTTGTTCGGCGTGTCAAGCTTTTTGACACAATTTACAAAAAAAAATGCAATGGGTGGTATGCATAAAGTGAGTCGAGTGGAGTAAAGCTGAGTTGACAGAATTCCACTCAATTTTCACTATGGAGCGGAGAGTAGTTTTATGCATACAACTTTTTCACTCGATTCACCGAACATAGCAGACTCAGGAATGTCCTCAATAGACTTCACTCTTGAGTATATCCTCATTATTATGCATACCTACCAATAACTCTTTAACGATTAAAGACTGAGTGTCCATTTTGGTATCAATTTTCTATAAATGAACGGTACTATCTACCATTATACTATTTACCATCTGAAGCCGGGTACCATGTATATATTTTTTTTTCTCCTTCGCTAGGACATTAGAAAATATTCAAAAAACATTTATTGTTCTTTTTTTATGATTTTTTTTGTTTAATTTTAATTAGATGAACGTTTTGATAGAATAAAGATTATGAAAAACAAGAAACAAACATATGTTTTAAAAGAAAGAATTCTTACATAGAATTATGGTTACTATCTTATTTTATGTGGAGGCAGTCAGATTACTTAGTTTCTATTTAGTTTATTTATATTATTAGGTGAGCTTCTTTATTGAATATAATGTTGTTTTTGGCGACGAAGGTGTTTTTTTTCTTCTTCTTTATACTATTAACCGCGACATAAGCGCGTCAACTACTTTTAAACGGTTTAGTTGACGTTATCCTATAACAGGTTTTAGAACGATGCATGTTGTTAGCGTACATCTATTGCCCATTTAGCCGCATTCTGAGACAAAACGGGAATGGCTGTGGTTTATTAGTTTATGTATTCAATGTTCTCGCAATGTGCAAGTGCGAATTATATTTTTAAGTGAAACTGGAATTTTTGTGACACTTGGTTTCATTCTGCACACCAACTCAGTATGCGTCTGTAGCTTAGCTCGTCAATGCACCGAGCATTTTTTGCTACTCGAAAAAAACACAATTCACAAAAATTCCAATTTCACTGAAAAATGTAATTCACACTTGCACATTGCAAGAACATCGAATACATAAAGTGAAATCGCCAGGGAACAAATATCTCCACTTCTTACCCCTCTCTCCACCCCATCTAGTTAGTTAATAAGGCGCTTCACATCATTTAGTCTAAAACAATGCTCCGACGTAGTAAAGAACATAGCAGCATTCAGGCTGAGTGCACGTGGTTCGCGTTCGCATGTCGCGTTCGCATGTTTTCTGTCAAACGAGTGTATGTGTGCGTCAGAGAAAAAGGACTCTTTATTATGAAATGAAACGGAAACCAAACCTGGTAGAAATGGGTTTCCCTGATTCGGGCGATGACAGGCATTTCGAGTCAGGACTGATACCACTTTGAGTCCTTTGGTGTGGAAAAAAGGACATTATTGGCAATGCAGCGATGACCAGCCAAGATGGTTATCATATGACTGGAGGTCATGAGCCGAATGCACTAGACTAATGTTGAGGACATTTTGAGTCCTTTGGTGTGGAAAAGGGACATTTTTGGCATTGAAGTGGTGTCTAGGTAAGCGGGGTATCATTTGATTGGGGATGTTGAGGCGAATGTGCTAGACTACTGCTGAAGACATTTTGAGTCCTTTGGTGTAGAGAAAAGGACATTCTTGGCAAAGAAGTGATATATGTATAGGCAAAATTGGTATCATATGACGGGATATTGAGGCCAATGTGTGGAAAAAGGAAATTTCTCGTAATGAAGTGATATCCAGACAAGATGGGTATCATATGACTGGGGATGTTGTGGCGAATGCACTAGACTACTGCTGAAGGTATTTTGAGTCCCTTGTGTGGGAAAAGGACATTGTTGGCAATGAAGTGATATCTAGGCAAGATGGGTATCATATGACTGGTGATGTAGAGGCATTTTGACTTCTTTGGTGTGCAAAAAAGGACATCGGACATTCTTGGCAATGAAGTAAAATCTAGGCAAGAAGGGTATCATACGAGTGGAGTTTTTGATCCAAATGCACTATGCTACTCTTGATGTTATTCTGAGTCCTTGGGTCAGAAAATGGGGACATTATTGCATTCGCCTGGTAGATAAGGGTATCCTATGAACCGGGGCGATAAGGACAACAATTTTCATAGCACCTCACAGACAACTTGAAAGCAAATAGATTAAAATGTACTTGCATGGGACGGGCCTAAAGTGCCGATGAGCATCATCGCTCTTTTTGTGTCATTATTCTTTAGTTTCTACTGGTAAGATATTTGTTAAAGTTTTCATATTTTTGGGGTGTCTATTGCCCTATTCTACTGGCCGCAGTTTTGGAGCTATTGTGTTTTCGTTCGATACTTTCCACGGTTATTTTGCATTATTTATTTTATTTGTGCAGGGGGGATTTTCCAAACTTATTATTCTTTTGAAAATTGTTTGATCACGCTCTGTTAGCACAGAGCTTGACTAATTGTCTGACAGGTAGAATGAAGTGATAACAGCGGATCCTCAAATAAAACGTAAAACTTCCTTGTTGAATGTACAAATTTTTTTATTTACATTAAAATAACATACAGTAAAATTTAAATTAACTAATCGGTATAGTGTGTTTGCAGGCTCGCAACAATTACTTATAAAAAATTCAACAAATTAAAAAAACTATGGTATACAATAATCAATCAATCAATAATAAAAGAACATAGCTGCGTAGTAGCATATGCCGTTCATATATGTTACATACATATGGCTTGATCTATATATTTGGCACTCTAAAACGATCAAATTTACACAATTTCAATTATTTTTTCTTCTTTAAACTTTTTCCTACCTTATAGACGATACACAGACAGGAAAATACCTAGAACTTTTCGTTTTACTTTTTAAGTACATAGACGATTTGTTTTTTGTGCAACTAGTTGTAGTTTCTTATATTTCGTTTGGTTTCCTAACGTTGCATTTAACATTTAGTTAAAACACTAAAAAGAACAAAAACAATGGGAACATTTTTAATCTTCCCATTGTAAACAATCTTTGAAGAATTTATCGAGCGAATGATAAAGATGTGGTCGCACATGACCTAGGCCGTGATCTTCATCTGGATAACTCTGAAATTAAAGAATTTAAATTAGCCTTTCCTTTTGAAATCAACGCAATACTATTGTTAATCGGGGATAAACTTACAATTTGTTTGAACATAATATCGTTTATTTCAAGAACTTTGGCAAGAACCATGGCTTGTTGATAATGAACGTTATCATCTAATGTTCCGTGTATCAACATGTATTTCTTGCCATCCAGCATGGTAGCAATCCTTGTAAGGCGAGCGTCCTCGTAGCCCTCACGGTTGGCACTTGGAAGGTTCATGTATCTTTCCGTGTATATGGAGTCTAGAGTTAAAATTATATTTCGGTTTAAACATAGTCAGATCTCAAGCATGACAAATTGAACATCTTTACCATAGTAGGCCCAGTCAGTTACCGGTGCAACGGATGTTGCACACTGAAACACGCCTTCGTTGTCCTTTGCCAGGGCCATAGCGGCAGCATATCCACCGTAACTCCATCCCCAAATGCCAATTCTTTTCGCATCAATGTAGGGCAGCGTTTGAGACAGTTTTCTGGAAATAGGTCCATCCGTTATATCATATTTTTTGAACTCACCTAAAACAGAACCTACTTGGCAGTCGTAATTTGATCATCGATTTCAACGGTTCCCAACTTCAAATAGACGGAATGAAGAAGCTTGTCACCCCGCAATCCAGATCCTCTACCATCAATTTTGGCATAGACTACCGAATGATTCGATGCCAAATATGATCCCCAGTCGAGAGACCATCGATCCACAACGGAATATGAATCGGGACCGCCGTATACATCTACCAGCATTGGATACTTGGTTTTACCACTCAAATCAGCGTTAGGTGGAAGCAAAAGCATTACTTGTGCCGAAAAACCATTCTCCAGATCGATTGAATGGAAGCTAGTCTTGGGCATTTTTGTTTTGGACACAGCTGAACGAACTTCACGATTAGGTTCCCAGTCTTTAAGCAGTTTCTTCGCTAGGTTGTCTGGAAAAAATGAACACTGTTCAATGTAATTTTATAAAAATGAAAGCGATATAAGTTTTCCCTTTGGGAAGAAATAAAAAAAAAATATTGGATCATGGATAGTATGTCTTATTTTTGGGTAGGAAAAAAAAAAACAATAAAGTGAGAGAGCTAGGCTTCCTGAACTCGAGAATTTTGTGTAAATATCCTATCGGGTTACGAGTCCAAGCCGCAAGGAGCCCGATAAGTAGCAATGCTGAAATACATAATAGAAACCTCTCCGCTACAAAGCATCGCAAATCCCAGAGTGGGTTTCCGCTTTAGGTAATAGGTATGTTACGCGAATCCATGGAAATTTACAATCTCAAAGTGGATTTCCGCTGCAGGTAGTGCCTACAGCAGAAATATTTTGGGATTTCCATTATTATGTATACACTGTACGTACCTACTAAACAACTCGAATTATATAATAACCTTTTTTTACTGCAACAACAGCCAAGAGAGGTCCGGAGGTTTAATAATGGCTAAGAAGTCCCGACATGGGTTCGGCTGATCTGGCCGTGATTAAGGTGAAAACAGTGGATGGAGCACTCTATTTTTCTTCCGCATAAATGGCACACGACAGACTTGCACTCATCGAGGAACTGCTTCATCTGACCAGAGTAGTGGCTGACAGGAAATCCAACCTACCAGTGGGAGGCGATGTCTATGCTAGACACGCCTTATGGGGAAGTTCCATGCCAAATGAGAGAGGTGAGTCACTTTTTGATTACATAATTAATAATAATCTCACTGTGTGTAATAGGGGAAGCAACCCGACCTTCACCATCCCGAGTACGGATAACGGATCAAGAGTGGGAGGAGGTCCTTGATATTACGCTGACGAAAAACTATAATGAGACCTTTAAAGTCTTCCTCGGATCACAGATATTTTTCTCGATTGCTCTCAAGATAGAGAAAGCTAAGCTCTCAAGATAGAGAAAGCTAATACAGAAATCCCAAGAAAATCGACTGGGAGAAATTTAGACAGGTAATAACCTCCAAACTCTCAAGGACACCTAGTCTTAGTATAGAGTCGGTACAGGAGCTGGAGTTCAGGATGGAGACCTTCGGAAAATCCGAAAATAATTTTAATACTAAGAAAAGTACAAAAGCTAGCTGGGCTGGGCATGACGGGGCTTTTAGAACTACCTCGTCAGCCGGACTAGACATTCTGCTCGGTTTGCTCCCGGCCGATGTTTGCCCGCGCCAATGGTTACTGGCAACAAGGCTTTACGCTTTCGCGAAACTGGCCAGTGGCGCACGCTGAGTAGTGGACACTCGACTATACTGGCCAACTTGAATCTCCTCGTGGAGAATGATTATACTTCAACAAAATACGTTTTAGGCCGGAACCAAACCAGCCTGATTCCGTTGAGAAGTCTATAGGCTGATCTGATAACACGCTCCGGACCACCGACTCCATAGTCATCTACATGGATGGTTCTAGGACCGATGGCGGAGTTAGGGTTGGTATCTATTTGGAAGAACTGGGGATTAACCTGTCACTCCGTCTTCCCGACTTATGTAGTGTTCTGCAGGCGAAGATTTCGGGATTTCGGGAGCTCTGACCTGGCTGGGAAATCATGCCGTGACCGCGAGAGACGTTACCATTTACACGGATAGCCAGGCTGCAATTCGATCACTCGAATCTGTCCTGACCACATCAGAAACCATCATGAACTGTCGCCTAGCTCTCAAGGAGTTGGATGTTCTTTCCATATCACACTATGCTGGATACCGAGCCATAGTGGCTTCGCGGGTAACTATGTGGTGAATGAGCTGGCTCGAGAGGAGACAACCGATGTTGTTGAAGTGTAACATCAAAATGCCAACCGCATAGGGTAAACTTGTAATTAAAGCCAATGCGGTTGACAGGGCGAATACATGATGGTTAAACGGCGATTCGTGCCGAAACTTGACCCTGTCCGCTCTGCCACACTATTCTCGCTGAATAAGAGGGACATTAGCAGGGTTGTGGGGGTTATCACAGGACACTGTCCTATCGGTGACCTCGCCTGGCGGCTCCATATTCCTCACAACGATTAATGCAGAATTTGTGAGGACGTGGATGAAGATGAAATCGTTCGGATTGGAACTGGAGCCATTCAAATTTCGGTGTCCCATTTTCAACTATTTATTTACTAGTCCCTTTGTGCTGTTTGATGTGACGTGCCGCTCAGAACGTGACGTAATGATTGTGGCATCACGCGTCAGCAAAATTCATTTTTACCCCCAGCCAGCGGACATACCCATGTTCAAAGAATTAATATTTGTGTAGTGGACTAATTATAGGCTCCGCCAATATTCGATACTTACTGTTTGTAAACGAACACTCATAGAGCATAGTTCTTGGAACGTCTGGACCCTGAGATGTTATCATCACATACTTCCCGCTTGGATCAAATTCGGCCGAGAAATATGTTTGTTGGACGCCTGCAAAGACCGAGACAATTTAGGATACAAATCGAATCCCCAGAGTACAACATTTACCATTAATCTTAATATCACAAGTTAGACATTGTGGTTTTTCGCCTCGTTCCGCTTTCACTCCATAGATGTGCAGCACCCGTGGCGATTGTTCCGTATTCGCCGAGTAGTAGATAACATTCGTGTCGTGGTCCCAGTATAAAATTTGCTGTACTACATATTTTCCGCTAGTTAAGGCGACTGGTGATCCTGGATTTCTACCGGTTCCAACTATTACCAGATGCCTATAATCGCCTGCATCCGATCCTTGATTCTGTGGCAGAATCAAAGCAATTTTGCTACCGTCCTTGTTGCGATGGGGCGCTGTAAATAGGTCGACCCAACCGGTGGATGATTCTAAGCTAAGGATCTATGAAGACGAGATATGTTTGCGAGAGAGAATTTCAAAAATGGATATATTACTCACCTCATAACGACTACTCTCATCGGAAACCTGGATATGCGCCTTATTTTGGATGCGATTCATGTAAACGGCGAGAAGGTCATTATCATTCAACCAAGTCACGGCCGTTATCAAGTGCTCAATATTGTTCAAAGCAGACGGTACTTGAATACGTTGAGTTCTGGATGGATCTTTTAGATCAACTTTATAGAGATCGGCCAGTGGATTATTGGAACCTGCTTTCGGATAGTACACTACCGATTCACGAGGATACTGAAATGTTAGGTCGCCGGGAGCTCCGTAGAAGCTCAGATTTATGGATCGTGTTGATGAATCGTCGAAACGTATAAAGGCCAATTTCGTTCCGGCCGGGTTGAACCATGACGCAATGTTGGAAGCGAAAACTTCCTCTGAAAGCGACCATAAAGCACTTAGTTTGACACTCATTTAAGATGTTGCTGAACTATACGAGTACACGTACCTTCATATACCCAATCCGGATGTCCATTCATAACGTTAGCCTTTTCATCGGTGGTAAGTTGAATCTCGGTGTCTTTAATGCCAGCTTTGTAGTACAGGTTGCCGTTAAAGTTTAGCAACAAAGCATTTCCGTGCGGTCCCCATTTGGCGAATAATAATGGTAACTACAGACAATGAATGTTAAGGTCAAAATTAAATTATGTAAGAGTCCTCTCTTTGAAAATATGTTTACCTCCTGGCCGTTGATCGTAATTGGATAGGGAAGCTTAGTCTCTAGATCGATCGCGTAGTAAGTTGCAATTAAGCTATGCCGAAATAACTATTGAGGGGAAATGCGTTTTGTACTAGTTCTGACTATAGTTATTAAGCTTTTTTACCTTAGCTAAGACCTTGGTGACGAGCATATATTTACCATCAGGAGACTTTTCGTGTAATATCGACAATGCAGATATCTGTTGGAAAAGAAAGATATTCATATATGAGTAATATTGTAGATAACAAAGTAATTTACTTTAAAAGTTTCGGTTGTCAATCACATGAAAGTTGTTTAACGCGGTCCTCCACTGCAAGCTTAATTAAGGGGCTTTGTGTTCTCGCGACACAAGCGGGGCGGAAATAAGCGGCTACGAGCGATAGGGAGCGTCCATTGCAGGCGCCTTAGGCGCGAAGGGTTGCTTAACTATCTCAACCATTGCACACAAAATCAGTCGACAAAATGTTTTTTTTTTCGAATACATTCCTCGAGGCAATGCGCGGCTTCGAGCGGCAAATTCATTTTTTTTAGATCAGGCGCGCGAGTCCGCTGGCTTGTAGCGGCTTCGGCAGGCAGCAGCCTTATTACACCTGACTGCTTGGCCATCTACACAGATGACTCCAAGACCGATGAAGGAGTGGGTGCAGGCATTTATTCGGAAGGACTAAATATTAATGTATCGGTTCATCTTCCCGACTGCTGCAGCGTCTTCCAGGCGGAGATTTCAGCAATTGCGGAAGCTCTGTCCTGGCTGGGGAGGCATGTCGTTACTTTGAAGGACATTACTATCTACACAGATAGTCAAGCGGCGATACGATCCCTTGAATCGGTTATTTCTACATCAAAAACGGTTGTAAATTGTCGCTCGACACTCATGGAAATAAGCAGCTTCGTCGATATTACTGTTTGTTGCATTCCGGGCCACAGTGGTTTCACGAGCAATTGCCAGGCTGATGAGCTGGCCCGTCAAGGGGCATTCGGATCCACTGATACATATCTCAGCCACGTTAGGACACCCATAACAGTGCGTGGAATGGCAATCGAGTCCGCTGCGGTCGGCAGGGCCAATGCTAGATGGGTCGACGATAGTACTTGCCAAACAACGAGGATGATATGGCCTAGGATAGATCCTAATCGCTCTGTCTCACTGCTGTCATTAAACAAGCATATTGACAGGGTGGTGGGGGTCATCATAGGGTTGCGATCATGCGAGGAGGCTTCGCCTTCCTCATCACGACTACTGCAGAAGTTTTCATGATGTGGATGAGGAGGAGAGTGTTGCTCACCTTTTTTGTTACTGCCCAGCCTTGGTTAATAGGAGGAGAAGTTTTTTGGGACTCTCCTTTTTCCAGGACCTGGCGCATTTCGTAAAAGTTAATGCGATTCAAATTAATCGGTTTATTGCCAGCGTCGGCTTGCTGGATACTTCGGGTTAAGAGTTTTAGGTAACATAATTTTGGTGGTATAACAACGGACCATGAGTGGTCTATGTGTGCTGTGGTTATGTCACGGCAACCCCTGAACCTACTCACGTACCTACGTACCTAACAAAGAGGCTAATTAAAGACCAGGCCAAATGGAGAGAATAAGTCATTTCCCCACGAATCTATACGAGAAGATACTTAGACGATGTACCTACACCATAGTTTTTTAGCATTGAAAATTAAAACATAAACTTAAAATAAATAAAACCATTTGACCCATCAAGCGAGGTTTTTTTTTATTTGAATATTTGAATGTACCTAGTCTAGCCATAAATATTGTTACAAGGTTTGGCAACCCTGCAGAAAGGAACCGTTAAATTGCATTTCTTAAAAATTGAGCTAATCGCTATAGTACGCTTGTGCTTGATGCATTTGTCATCATTTGAGTTTAATTTTTAGTGTAGTGAACATGGATTGGGGTGACAAAGAAAATAGAATTGCTGTGATTGCACTTCATAAAGTAGGAATGCAACCAAGTGATATTTTTAAGACTCTGCATACCCTTGGTATAAGCCGAATGTTTGTATATCGGGCTATTGAAAGATTTAATGATACGTCTGGAGTAAGTGACCGTGAAAGAAGTGGCCGTCCGCGAACTACTCGAACACCTCAAGCGGTTAAAGCCGTGCGCGAGAGAATTCGCCGTAATCCTCTTCGGAAACAAAAAATTTTATCGCGTGAGATGAAAATACCCCAAAGAACAATTTCACGTATCATCAAAAGTGACTTGGGGTTGGGTGCTTATCGTAGATCTACCGGGCATTTACTAACAGATTCGTTAAAAAAATAGAGTGGAAAAATCAAAACGATTACTTTGCCGGTACGCAAACCAAGAACACCGTAAAATTTTGTTTGCGGACGAAAAAAATTTTACTGTCGAAGAAACATTTAATAAACAAAACGATAGGGTTTATGCTCGCAGTGCCAGAGAAGCTTCTCAAGTTGCCCAAAAGGTTCAAACAGGTCATCATCCAGCCTCAGTAATGGTTTGGTGGGGTGTTAGCTACAACGGGGTGACAAAGTTGCATTTTTGTGAGAAGGGCGTCAAAACGTCTGCCAAAATTTATCAAGAAAGTGTCCTTGAAAGTGTAGTGAAACCTCTCAACACGTCATTATTCAAAAATCAGCCTTGGAGTTTCCAGCAAGATTCTGCACCAGGTCATAAGGCGAAGTCAACCCAAAAATGGCTTGAAGAAAATGTTCCAGATTTTATTAAAGCTGAAGATTGGCCTTCCTCTAGCCCAGACCTGAATCCGCTGGATTACGAATTATGGTCTGTCTTAGAGCAAATGACGTGCTCTAAAAGACATTCTAATATCGAATCCTTAAAGAAGTCTCTTACACATGCAGTCGCCAACTTTCCGATTGAAGTCGTGCGTGCTTCCATAGATAAGTGGCCAGCTCGATTAAAGGCTTGTGTAAAGGCAAAAGGCAATCACTTCGAATAACTTGTTGCAATTTCCGTTGTTGACAATGCATTTAATAAATAAACAATGATTTCTTAACATATAACACCTCTTTTATTGAACAGTGCTTCAAAAAGTTTGTAACAGTATTTATGGCTAGACTAGGTACATTTCGAGTAGAAGATACTGTATGTAATGCATGCCCCCTTATTGGTACTAATACTATTAAATCTGTTCGATCGCTCTTCAATTTAGCTCAATAATTTTTTTACCCTGAAAACATAGAAAAAGACGATAGGGATGTTTATTTACTAGTTATCATGACCAGAGTGACAAGCAGGGGGACAAATACATTTTATAACAAGCGAGAAAGTAGCGATGGTCATTGGGAAGTTGGACTCGATGCATTACATGTCTATGTGCACCTGTAGCTGGCTCAAATGCACACAAAATGGCTTAAAAAATATTCCATTGAGTTGGCTACACACCGATTTCGAAAATTTGTTATATTAGTTTTCCGTGCCACTTCTTGCTCTAGTCTAGCAGGTTCCGTTGGCTGCCTCCACGTGTGCGTACCGTAGCAGCATCTAAACAACCCTGATGCAAAAAGCGTCACCGTGTGGAGTTTAGGGTTCCCAACCACGTACCAAATTTGGTAGCAATAAATATAAAAGCTGGCTGACGATGGTGTTGATTCGGTTCAATACATTATTATGAAATTTCCCAAAAGTCTAAAAATGAGTTTTGGGGAGCTAGACAAAATAAATTGTAAGGCGGCCAAGGCCCGATGTGAGGCTGTCCCGCCACGATGATGATGATGAAACAAATTAATTTATTGAAAAAATAAATTGTTGACCACAATTTCATACAACTTAAAAATGTTCCCACACCCTCTTTAATGGTTATTCCCTTTGTTAACTCCGGCAGACATTGATGATATATTCTAAAAACTTACCTGATTCTCTCTCGAGACTTGAAGGTTCACCTTATCTTTGGCTATATCGTACTCTAACAAGTTCCCCTGTAAAAAAAGTCACGTTTGCATTAAAGGCACATCAATTTATAAAGACCTTCTATTACCTCAGTATCCTTATAGATGACGCCTCCCTCGCTAATACTGCCATTAAATCGAGCTGGCGATAGGACACCGTAAAGAATATCTTCTAGAGCTAGTGGAACACCCTTTTCTCCACTTCCAAATTCCGTATTATTAGCGCCGTCAATAACAAGCCAAATACCAATAGCAACTAGAATAGCTAAGACAATGGCCGTTGCAACACCAACTAGTATCCGCATTTTTCGTAGACGACTTTTGGATTCAACCAGCTCCTATAAGAGATGATAAAAGCGGGGCGTTAAAATACAAATTTTAGTACAATAAGTAATCATTTTTACATGAATATTTTGAAAAGCTATACCTAAATCAAATTTACCTATTAAATACATTGAAATTTCCTTCGGAAATTCAGATCTTAGCTCTTCCATTTTAGAATATTAGCAAGAGCCTGGCAAAGTCGGACGTTTAGCCGACTTAGTTACTCTTTCTATATTAGATGCGTTTTTTTTTTGTGCAGAGTTGAGCAGGCTAAGTGGCGAAAAAAACGATCGAGAGCAGATTAGGGTAGCAAACACGAAAACGGGGCATGTCTTTGCTGCGAGTGTGTGTTTTCAAACGTCAACTCAAATTTCAAGAGGAAACTTACTACTACTACTACTTCCTATAGAGTCGGGAAATTAGATTGAATTTCAGGAATTCGTCCAGCCGGAATAAATAGTTTTTTGCAGCTATAATGAATTTAATTTTCAGTCACGTGTATCGTGTAAATCTGAAGGGCAGTAAGAGCCGCATCGGTAAAATTCCTGAAGCTTGCCCAATCGGCTTTGTTGTGGTTCAGGAGGGTTCTGCGGTCAGATTGTTGTACGGAAGTTGGTCGGTCAAGTCTGATGATGATGGGGAGGTGGTCAGAAGAAATAGTAAGAACGGCTTCCCATTGGGCGACATTGATTAGGCCAGCACCTATTATAGATATGTCTGGAGAGCTTGAGCAAGATCAAGTCAGGCGGGTAGGGGTGTCTTCATTCAGAGGACAGAAGTCCGATAAGTTTAATTGCTCCGCGTTATCAATCCCTCGAGAGTCATTGTCGAGGTTTGAGTGCCACAACTCATGGTGGGCGTTGAAATCACCAAGCATAAGGCGGTATTGTCCAGTTAAGAAAGGACTGATATTAGTTTTATAACCAGAGTATTGTTTATATTGTACGAGTACGGTACGGCGGATAATAAGCGCAAGTCCTCCAGCTGCATTCATTAATCTGTCCTTCGTGGTTCTCAAGAAGATTCGCTAGTGTGTACGAGAAAGAGACATTCGATTTATTTGTAGGGCACAGTAGTGGGGCATGTAATTGATGTGGTATAGTGTGTTTTAGGGGTCTTGTGGGGGGAAGGATGATGAAAATACATATAAAGGCTGACTGGCAGTGGTGAGGCGAATGCTTGGTTTTTTCATCTTGGTGAATTAGGTCAGTTTCTTTCAATTTCTCTCCAAAACAGAAAGGGTGGTGTAGATCAATGAGTGGGGAGTAGGTCTACCAATCAAGGGATCTTTGATTCGAATTTCGCCTCGAGCGAATTTTTTCAGCGTGTATTTTTTTTTAAATACATATTCATCAACTAATATTGTAATTTATACACAGTTATGACTTTCGGATATCGTTTAATTGCAAAGATTGGTTTCTGGAATATGCATACTCTCCAAGACAATTTATCAGGACATCCCTGGGTTGAAATATGTAATATGACCGTAAACAGAAAACGATGCCACGTCTGAATAGTTAGCAAAATAGTAATACTCATATCAGATCATAATAGGTGGTGGTGGTTGATCCCCTCTATCGGCGCCCCTGTGCGAATGTGTCGATTTGTATAAAGTACATACAAACATTCATTCAAACCAAGTTAATTTTATACGAGCATTACGATACTCGTTTCATTTATCCTTGAATGTAGAAAACTCGGGGGCGGCCGGTAGCGCAGTGTGTTGAGACATCAGTCTCATGTTTGACTACCGGCGTTTCGGGTTCGAGTCCCGTCCACGACGACGTTCGTGGCCATGGATGTGCAGGAGGTGCATGCTGGCAACTGCATTCTCTGAAACCAATTTATGCCAACGAAACGTCAACTGGGCCACATGGAACAGTTGACGCGCTATGCCCCACAAGGGGTTAGAGCAATTGAGTAACATTACGTTGATGTTCCTGGCACTGTTACCGCAACTCCACTGTATGTATAGAGGACTGGAAATATAGTGGCTTTGCATCATTCAGAAAAGACGTTCATAGTGAGTAGTGGTCATCCGTCGGTTACTATACCTACATGCAAGGAATCCTTATCCTACAGCCCTTATAAAATCTAAACCCCATTTTGAATTTTAATTGTAAGAGCCTATTATGACATCGCATTATGATAATGCTCTTGGCGATGAGTTCATTAAAGAAATGTCAAGTACTCTTGCCCTCGCAAGGTTAATTTTTATGCAAATTACAAAAAGAATGGATATGTTAGTCCATGAACTACAAGTACGAGTTCATACTATGGTGTGGTATATGTACATACATATTGAGACATTATGTGGTTACATATTCTCGCATTCATTGTTAAAATGCAAAATTAAGGATATTACACATTTACATGTAATAGTAGCTACATATGTATTACCCGGAGGCGACGCGACGTACTTATCAGTTATATTATGAATGAGTCCTGTGTGCACAATTATGTAGTTAGTTACCGGCTAAATATGTTTAATCTATGTAACACAGATTTCGCACATGGAAATGTGCCAAAGTGTCAGACATTTGCTTGGGTTATCTGCTTTTTATCGCTATCTATCCAAAATTAGCTGATTCAAGGCAACGAGTTTCAATTCAATTTTACGACGCAAACACGTTTTGTAATTTGGGTGTTAGGCAGATTGCAAGGGAAATTTGTCCAGACGTTATCGAATTTTATAACATATTTAATTAGAGAATTACCCATTATACTGGGTCCTATCAATGTTCATAATACCTATCTGTCTGCAGCGAATAATTTTTTAAAATTAGGCCACTAAAAGTTAATAAACAAAAATTTATGTAAGTTAGGCTTTTCCCATATTTTGACAACCACACTCCGTTATGGTCCTTAGGAATAAAAAAAATGCCAGAAATGCAAAGCACTCGATGTTCACTTTAATAGGACCACCCATATCCCCTTACCTGATGAAAAATAATATTTAATATTAGTTTAGGAAGTAGTTGAGGACACCGAACAACTGCTGGGCGTCTAAAATTGGAGGATGCGGTCACTTGACCGAGTTACTTGGAGGACGATGATTCAGGCGGCCAGGGCCTGACGTCGGACTGTTGCGCTACGATGAATGCATTAGTTTAGGAAGGTCCTCAATTTTTATGACCATGGAACCTCAAAGGCTGGATAGGGTTTAGGGACCGATATTCGCGTATCAGTCACCGGGCATCACCGTAGTTATGTGCAATATATGTTTTTTTTCGGCACTATATATTAAGCAAAGAAAATAACATACATATGTACTGTACCTACTAACTTTGAGGCATTTGCCAATAAGCAGCCACCTGGTTTTTCTTGGAAGCTTTCAGTACGGAAGCTATTTCGTACACAACACATGTCTCCAATGAACTCATAAGATTCAATTATTTTACATACATACTACCAATATTCGATTAGTACTCGTATAATAAAAAAAAAAAGTTGTTTGCAATTATGCGCATATGTAGTTGAAATCACGATCGTTCGTGCAATTTTATTCAAGCCACGTGTGTACTATATTTTACAATAGTCGTATTGCGTAACGTTGCAAGTCATGTTAACTGATCACTTGTCAGTCACATAACTTACGTTACATTTCTATTGACCAGAGCTGCAGCAGATTGCAACAGGAGAGTTACTTCTCCTAAGCGTGCGTAGAACTGTAAGTGCCATGGACGATTTTTCTAGGTCGCGATTGTATTTTGTTATTGCGCAACAACAAAATACGAAGGAAAACCAACCGCGGCTGTTAAATACCGCCTGTGGAAAGCGGCACTAAAGCTTCGTCTGTTGTTTTGCAATTGGTTATAATGGTTGTATATCGACCGTATAGTCCATTTCCGACCGTATCCTCACAACCAGATTCAAAGCTAGGATAAGAATAATCAAAATAATTCAGTGCTACGCCCCGACTGAGCCAGCGAATCAATTGGCTAAGGACGCCTTCTATCACCGACTCGGCGACACCTCCGACAAGGCTCCCAAAGGTGACATAAAAATTATTATGGGGGATCTCAATGCCAAAGTCGGGTCTGATAACCTTGGCTTGGAACGCCTAATGCGCAATCACGATCTAGGCAACAGGAACAAAAATGGCGAGATGTTTGTGGAGTTTTACAACTCTAGCCAACTCGTCATTGGCGGTAACTTTTTCAAGCACAAATAATGCCATTTATCACCCTGAGTCTCTACGGATGGCAGAACAGAAAACCGGATTGACAATATAGCCGTTTCCAAGATATGGAGGAATTGTCTCTTGGTGCTGATATTGGCAGGGATCACCAGCTTATTGCCGCAAAAATGCGCCTACGAGCGGCAGCGGTCCATCGCCCTCAAAATGCAAGAATCTTGCCACGTTTTAATATGCAAAAGCTTAAAGATCCATCTACGAGTGACCAGATAAAATTATATTCACCATCAAGGAGTCCTATAGGAGGCGCAATGTCACGTCTACACAAGGGTAAGCTTTCAGATCCCTTCGAGGTGCACAACGAAGTGAAGAAAGGCTGCATTTTGTCATCTATATTGTTGTTGATTGCCATTAACGCCGTACTCTGTTGCGCGCTTCATGAACACCAGAGCAAAGGTATCAGATGGAGGCTATTTGAATACCTAAAGGTAGTAGATGAAGGCTGTTTGAATACGTTCAACACCTGATTACGCTGACGATACTTATTTTCTCTCAAATAAATCGGATCACCTAGTTCAAATGACGGATGCTCTGCACCGTGAAAGTCGCAATGCGGAGCTTAAAGTCAATGCTGTCAAAACTAACTACTTGAGCTTGGACCCAGAAAGACAGAGCGAAATTTGTGTTTCGGGGCAGACGGTGGAAAAAGTGGACGATTTCTGCTTTTTCAGTTTGACTTGTTTTTGGCGAAACAACAACATTTCCAGACGCACCAAACTTAGGATCTTCGAAACCGATGCAAAATCTGTGCTTCTATATGGCTTGGAAGGTGACTAAGGCGCTAACAACTAGATTGCAAACTTTCGTATATATCCTACACATACGCTGCCCAGAGGTCATTTCTAACGACGACCTCCTGTTAATTATTGATCAGGACAAGATAGACACCTCCATAAAAAGCCGAAAATGGCAATGTATAGGTCAGACACTTCGAAAAGTACCGGAAAATTACTAAATAGGCTCTCTATTGGAACCCACAGGGAACCGTTGCAAGTCGCCGCGTTGGACGACCTAGAAACACCTGGAGAAGATCAGTTGAGGTCGAGGGTAACTCAAAAGGCAAATCGTGGAGTCAGTTGAAGGCGATGGCGGCGAACTGGACGAGGTGGAAAGTCGACGCCGTTAATGCCCTATGCCCCACAAGGAGTTAACAGGAACCAGAGGGAGAAATTGGCAATTAAATCCGCTGCAGTGGACAGACTAGATGGCTCAACGGCAGCACTTGCCAATCGACGAGGATGATTTGTTACTGTCACTAAATAGGAAGCATATTAGTGAATCGATATTGGTGGTACTACAACGGTGTGCTGCGATGTATCAAGGCAGCCCTGTACCTAACCTAACCTATAGTGCGGTTGTTCATGTGTCTACACTACTTCTCAGTTAACCCGTTGTTGGTATAAGGGATGGCACTGTTGCCAAAATAATTAAAAAACACTGTGGTTCAGCAGTGAACAGTGGTTTAACAGTGTTATCCATCACTGGTTCAAATTAATGTTGCTTGTATTTCCTAATGAAGAGAACAAGTTCCGTTTTAAGCGGATTTATTCTGAGGGAGAAGTGAAGTTTCGTGTTTTTTTTTCTCACTGAGATCCAATAAACACAAAATATACAGGGTGGATGATAAATAGAATAGGTTTTAAAATCATTACTCTTTTCGAGTAGTATACAAGAGGGGCGCGAGTATTGTAAGGAAAGTTGCTAAGGGTCCTATCACATTACCAATATTTTATGGAAAAAAAAAATTGTGAAGATATTTTGAAAGACTTGGACCCCTCACACTGCACAAGTTTTTTTTCCAAAATTTCAGTATCGACACTACTCAAAATTTTGTTAAAAAAAAATCAGTATCGAAAAAAAGATTAATTTATATTTCATGTGAAAGAAAAATTTTAATTTGCAAAACTAACTACTTTTCACTTTAGAGTATTTTCCGAATCTCCAGCCTACAATGTTGCTGTAATTGGGTAACTCTGGTCACGTGTTAACGAATAATCATACTCTGATGATGGTGTAAAGAAATCGTAAAAAAAAAACAAATTTGGTATATAATCACTACAAAGAATAATTATATTATTATGCCAGAACTATGTAGTATCCGTAATTGTTGTTACGAAGCAGTGAAAGCTGGTGCCATAAATTTAATATTTCATTTAATTCGCGGGTGTCACGATTACCTATATTACTCGAGTCGTAAATATTTTAGTAGCGATAACACAATTCCCATTCTGACGTAAGAAGACCTTTAAAAATTATAAACCTTTAATTTTATGGTCGACAATTCTGAATATATATAATTGAAAGGAAAATATATTGGAAAACAAGAGTTGTTCATTTCAGTTATTCATACCTCGTGACTCTGTCCACTTTCCGCTCCATTTCCATTTGAATTAGTCATTATATTTTATTATTTATTTATTTTTACACGACCACACTGTGAACTTCAAATATTTCTCGCAGTTATAGTACGAGTATTTTCACTCGTCAAGGTTATTTTTAAAAGTTTGTTGAAAAACCATCCGCACTGATACACAATTTCTCCTTTAAGGGGTCTAACTAAAATAAATTAGCTAATATTATTTAATTGTTTTTATTTATTTATTTAAGTAGCACTTTAATCCTTACATCCACACTAGAAAGTTGGTGGAGGCTCTTCGACAAGAGTACTTTGACTGAGAGTACCACATCTACGAAATTTCGTCAAAAAAATATATATAGATGATATTCCTTGATAAATTTATTGTTTTCACGATAACATAATGTGGTATACATACAAATGTACATACTATAAAGATTAATAGCATCAACACGTTCGATTACAAGACGTGCGTATCATAAAATTTCAATTGATATTGACCTGTAATTCATTGGAGTAATCTTATATGGTGATATTGATAAATTATTGAGCTAATCAATTTAATTAATTGTCAATTATTAAATAGAAATAGCAAGCAATCAGCCATGCATCACATACCAATACCAGAGTTTGTGCTATTGTCGTCAAAAACATCTGCATTCAGTAGGATATACAGATAGTGATTTCAATTCCCCACTATCATATCAGATACATTTCCCTATGTGCTTATAATGTCCACGTCCAGTGGTACTCGTCGTGAGAGGTTAGCAACTTTTTTTCATAATGAAATTTTTTTTAGTTTATCTATCTGAAGGTTTTTTTTACGTCTCTTAAGCTGGCAGAGCAAAAGTAGCAGACAGAATTGAAAGAAGTGTACTAAATTCGGGCCTATTTAGTGCTAATTTCGTACAGTCGGAAAAAATTTATTACACTTTATGGTAGTGTCTTGCAGCTTAAAACTTAAGCTGGCAGACACTAACGTAAATACAATTTTTTATCACTAATTGCTCGTTATACTTAGCGCTAATTGCGTCCAGTCGAAAAAATATAATTACATTCTTTTCTAAAAAGTTACGGTAGTGTCTGCTAGCTTAAGACTTGAGGTGGCAGAGTATCCAAAAAAAATGTTGTTTTTTTTTTCACTAAAATTACTTGTTGTATTTAGTGCTGATTTAGTACAGGCGAAAAAAAAATAGTTACACTATGTTTTTTCAAAGGTTACGGTAGTGTCTGTCAGCTTAAGTCTTAAGCTGCCAGACAACCGAAAATTTTTCCTTGTTTTCAGTCAAAATCACTTTGTTGTATTTAGTGCTAATTTAGTACAGACTTTCACTCGGAAAAAGTATTCGGAAGTCGTGTTTTTCGCGAATTAAAGTTATCCATGTGACTATCCATTTCTTTTGTGTGGGCTCCGCTCGCTTCGCGCAATATGTAGTGTTTAACTGAAAAAAAAAAATTAAAAAAGGTTTGTTTGTCCGCCAGCTTAAGTCTTAAACTGGCAGACACTACCGTAGCTTTAAAAAAAAGTGCAACTATTGTTTTTCGTCTGCACTAAATTAGCACTAAATACAACAAGTAATTTTTGACGAAAAGAACAGCAATTTTTTCGATGCTCTGCCAGCTTAAGTTAAATTAGGACTAAATATAACGAGCAAATAGTGACAAAAAAATTGTGTTTACGGTAGTGTCTGCCAGCTTAAGACTTAAGCTGTGTAATAAAATTTTGTCGACTGTACGAAATTAGCACTAAATAGGCCCGAATTTAGTACACTTCTTTCAATTATGTCTGCTACTTTTGCTCCGTCATCTTAAATGAGCTGTTTTTTTCTCTGCTCTATACTTTTCTGCTGTTGCAGATGCATATGCACAAAATATTCATATTCTCTTAAAATCCGCATACTTTATGATGTGGGAATGAAGTATGTACAACAGCTATACCTCTTGGGCAGTCAAGCCTTTAATCTGAGAAGCAGTACTGAGTATAGAGATAGACATTTCCACATTTCCGCAAAACTGATGATATCTGTGCACATTCATTCACCTTGTGCTTCGTTTACACGTGAGCATATTCGGGTGCATTTAGGGAAAAACAATAATTAGAAACACGACGCGCCCTCGAAACGCATGCACCCATGCATGGAATGTGTACAAGATGGGCAGTAGCCAGCGGCAAATGGACGTATGGGCGCGGCGTGCGCCTACAAACTAGAAGGAGACCGACTGCTGGGAGGCCATCTCTGCGAACCAGCAGAACGCGAACCAAGGAGCTTCACCTGTGGCCAGGTGACCACCACCGCGGGCTCATGTAGGCAACGAATAATATGGTTAGATGGAATTTATACTTTTATTATGCGTGCCTACTACGAGATTGTAACATCACTAGCAACAACTACATCCTATCGCCCTATTCTTCACCACAGGTTTATCGAGCGTTTTCTTCAATTTGCGCAGGTCTCAGTGCAGTGAGTCTCAGACCAGTTCCATTGTGCGTGGGAATGTGATTCCAGAGCACAGAAGGGAACGCATTCGACTCAAGGGTGAGGCAAGTTAAAATCAAGGGGTCAGATGTGATGTCTTCATCATCTAATCGTCCTTCTACCCCACAGAAGAGTACGTACGAGGGTAAGGTGAAACGTTCTCGGCCTGAAACAGAAATACCGTTAAAATCAACAAAAATGTATGTTTCCTGCCTGGGTGCACGTGTCATTAGTTTCTGTGACAAGTTTCAACTTGTTCTCTCAAATAGTTTGTTTACACGGATTTTTGCATGGAATGGAATTCGCACTACGAAAAACAACTTGCAAGTAGTACTCGTACCTATGCCTGAGGCCGGCAGGTGTATTTTTTGTATGGATAGTGTCAAAATGCACAACTTTAAGTGAATGCACTATTATTAAATATTATGTGATTGTAATGAAACTTATTTTGCCTATGATGTTTTATCATTGGCCATCCATATTTGTGACCTCGGGTGTGCTTAAGAGGTGCAGGGGTGTGCTAACTGCAACTATAGAAATGTACTATTATCAACCTTTTTTTTCTATTATTTTTAGTTCTCTATGCTAGTGAAATGCCGTTTTTCCGTTTTTCATATTTCTAAGTATAACGGTCTCGGTCTCCCCTCTCCATCTTTTCTTCAAATTTGAAGAAAATTTCAAAAATCGAATGTACTCGACGGTACCTTTCTTACGATACCCATTGCTCATACCAAACGAAATCAAAATTTCGGCTTTAATTTCCCCTCTATGGGGACCCCCCTTAAAGTTTACATATTACGACGCATCGCTTTCTCCAGAGAATTATAGTACTTCTACATATTTCCACTAAATTTCATGCATGGAGCTTCGGCGATTCGTGAGATATTTCGTGGACAGACAGAGAGACAGACGGACACATGACCGATTTCATAAGGGTTTTCTTTTTACTACAAAACCCTAAAAAGGGTTCAAATTTCTCGGTCTTTCACCTGCACAGTGGCTCGTTCGCGAATTCTAAAATGGCTCCATCACTTAAATTGAAGCTATGGGTCCCACCAACATTCATACCAAACGGTATCTCTCTGTCATATTTTGCAAGGTTTGCGTCCACATTTGTCGCTTACCGTCCCAACTACCATGAAGTCACCTAATATATCCAATAAAGTAAGAACGAATCGTCTAGTACAGCCTTAAAACCATCGACACCCTTATGCAGATGCATCAGACGAATATGTACACGTTTGCACAATTTGCGAGCTTTATTGCATTGTACGAGTATAAAACTTTTTTTTTACTTTACTCGTAAGTACTTCCAACTCGGTAGGCATTCTACTCGTATTTAGTAAATTGATGTGATTGGCTAAGTTCATAACACACAGCGGAATCGCAACATGCTGTGGCAACAGTATCGAAGCAGCATTGCAACACGTTGTTGTGTTCTGAACTGCACTCGCATCTAGTCATCCATCAATTGTCAAATTTGCAGTTCAAAACTGAGTACTGTCGAAAAATCGTATGAATATGACAGCGTGAGCGTCATTTCAGGATTGTCATTATATGCTGGTCCTAGCCAGCGGAGAAATTTCTGTGATGGAGAAAATAACATTTTTCACATCATGTTGCGTCCATCAAAAACTCTGTGGAGAGAGTTCATAAAACAAATTGGCAACAGAAGCCATTGTTCCGAGAACGGTTACAAATCAGAGGAAGTGCATACCTAGCGTATCCTTTTCATAGAGAGTCTACGAAATTTAGTTAACTGCATGAAGTGTGTAAATTTCTCCTAAAAGCTCTGTTGTTCCGATCTTGTAGGAGAATATTCAAATAACAATGACAGGATAGTGAAATTACTTACAATGGTAACCCCTGGTCTCACTCTACACAGGTGTTATAGCCGTTGTTCAGCAAGCTCAAATCTGGACTTCCGGAGGAGAAGCCTGACGGTTAAGATTTGATTAAGAATTGGCCCGTTGGCACAAGAAGTCCACTAGTACTGCGATCAATTGCTCTATTGTACTATACAGAGTGTCCCGTTTCAGATGGTAATTACTTTAATGGTGGATAGAACTCTTCATTTGTGAAAAATTGACACCTGAAATGGACACTCTATCTTTAACCGTTAGAAAGGTATATCATTTTTTTTGTAAATTGTGTCAAAAAGCTGGACTTGCCGTACAAAGTCAAAATTTGTCAAAATTTGATTTTGTTCGCAAGTCGAGCTTTCTTTCAAATTGACACATGACATGGACACTCTGTCTTTAACCGTTGCGGTCATTCACCCATGATGACATCAACCAGATCCTCCGTATCCTCCGTCAGTGAAAATTTATAGAAGCAATGCCAAATGCGGGCGTGTGTCAATGAAAACTGAATGTATAATTGAATGTGTGCGCGCCACACGGTACCCTTAGTCACAAGACGTAAAACTCGAAATTTTGTTTAGACATTATCGAGGCTTTTTTCTTTCAATAATAAGTCAGTGATAATTTACAGTAGACAATAAAAATAGCCAAAAAATTATCGAAGAAGCCTGAAAATATTCGGCGCCTAATGGGGTGTCAGTGTACTTAGTGCTAGTTCATTGACTAGAGAAAATTACACTGAACTCACATTGGGCGCCGAGTTTTTCGACTAGTTCATTGACTAGATGAAATCATACTGATAACAATGATCTCATGATAAGTGCCAGAATGAATGTCACTGAATGCACAAAATGACAATAAATTTTGCTGTCCTCACTACTTCTCCATGACGAATTCAATTCCTGCTCATCCTGTCTTATCTGACTTGAGGTTGTTCCCTTGTTCAAACACATCGACACTTTTGAGCTTCAGTCATGAAGAATTTCAAAAAAACTTACTGATGAATTAGTTGATCTTAGTAATCGAGGATTTCATCAGCTACGAAAACGATTTCGACGAGTGCATTTGGCATTTGGTTTGATATTTACTTAATTTTTTTTAACGGCAGTTATGGGAGGCGTATGCGTAGAGGGTTGATTTTCACTCAAGAGGTGAAAGGTTGAAATCCAGCTCCGAGCGGATATTGAAAAAATTTTGTGCTTATGACATGCAGACGACATGTCCACAGAAATCTATCTACGCCAATTCTGCCCGACCTCCACGGTCGGTAATCTTAAGCTTCGTTACTACGGGTGAAGACCTCAACGTCAATTAAAAGTAAACAAAAAGCCGGTTCAGAATAAAACAGAACGAGACACCATTCAAAGAATCAAAGGATCAAGCTTCTTTTAACAATAAATATTTTTATTTCATGAGAGTACTCTGGGAGTATTTTCCTTTACCCTACTAGCAGGCATCTCTCTAACCATATTTAATACTCGTAGTGTAAAATGAACAACATTCATTTTTCATACTTGTATGCTCATAAATTAAAGGAATTGTTACACTTTTAAAAAGTCCATAACTCACAAGTTGTAAACAATACATTAATAGCTCATAGGTATTTCCTACAGAGTATATAAACTAGTGGAATACTCGTATTCAATTGCTATTTGCTAATTATAGAGATGAAAGTCTCAATAAATGGATGGAAATGACTATGTGCTATTTTGTTGAAAATTAATATTGCGAAATTTATTTGAAAATTTAGTAATGGAGCTATTAGTTGTTTTGGAAAATAGTGGCTTTTGGTTTGTTTTTCTTTTCAAAGCAAAAGAACAAAATATTATTTATGAAAGAGATAAAACCAGAGTCCGAAGCGTATATACCCTAGACTTGAACATACCTATAGTAGTGATAACAAAAGCACCAATTGGCAACGACCATATGCATTAAAAGTGAGTTTCCTATATGGCCCCTCGCCTTTACAGGAGAGGTTGGCGTTCATGGAGAAGGATCTTGACCATTCTCAAAATCAACTACAAATATTTGTCGAATTTCAAGTCGCTAGCTTCATTCTATCGAAAGTTATCGCTTATTTGACGTCTTACTTGTAGGGGAGCTAGAGGTTTTTCTCGTCGGATCTTGCGCATTCTTAATAAAAACCAACTAGATCCTAGGATAAACATTTGACCAAAATTTCAAGTCACTAGCTTCGTTTTTTCGAAAGTTATCGCTTATTTGAAGATTCATTATTAGGGAAAGTAGCGGTTTCGTTAGTCGGATTTTAAGTATTTCAATATCAGCCAACTGGATCATACTACAAATATTTGACCAAAATTTCAAGTCACTAGCTTCATTTTATCGAAAGTTATCTCTTGTTTTAAGTTTCATTTGTAGGGGAGGTAAGGTCCATTTTCAATATCAATCAATTAGATCATGCTACCGAAATTTCAAGTTTCTAGCTTCATTCTATCCAAAGCTATCGTGCGAACGGACAGACAGACAGACATAGCTATATCGAACCAGGAGGTGACCCTGATCATTTATACATATATATGTACATTGCTATACCTGCGGAGCATCCTTTAGGGTGTTACATATTTTCATCGAGGCAAAAACAAAATGCCCTAGACTTATAAAGTCTAGGCTATAAAGATTGATTAATTATTACTAAGAACTGATTCAAACGACGCGTCTGCTACGAGGGTAAGGTGAAACGTTATCGGCCTGACACAGAAATACCGTTACAATCAGCAAAAATTTATGTTTCCTGCCTGGGTGCACGTGTCATTAGTTCGTATGACAAGTTTCAACTTGTTCACTCAAGTAGTTTGTTGACACGAATTTTTACAGTAGACGTCTTACGTGTTTTCGTTAAAATGGAGAAACTTGAATATCGTGCGGTCATAAAATTCTTCGTTTTGGATAGATGAACCCCTAAGGGAATTCATCCGAAGTTAACAAAAGTTTACGGGAACTCTGCTCCTTCGATTTCAACCGTTAAAAAATAGGCAACGTGGTCGCACGTCCCTCGAAGACGATCCACGTGAAGGACGGCTAAAAACCGCAACCACACCGGAAACCATCGATATCGTGTTGGACGATAGGCGAATGAAAGTGAGTGATGTTGCTGAGGCTGTAAGGCCGGTTTCACACGGAACGCACGATACACGAGATTCTAGCAGAAAGCACCAGTGGCGAGCGAGCTTTGTATGTGCGATGATTAATTTTAAATTGCACTCGTATGAAAGCTCGCTCGCCACTGGTGCTTTCTGCTAGAATCCCGTGTATCGTGCGTTCCGTGTGAAAGCCGCCTAAGAATATCGGAAAAAAACGTGCAGAACATCTTGCACAAAGAATTAAAGATGCAAAAGCTCTGCGCAAGATGGGTGCCGATCAAAAGCAAATGCGCAAACGATTTCCGCAGCAATCTTTGCACCGATTCAATCGGAATTCGACCGATTTTGTGCGGCGATTTGTCACCATGGATGTGACTTGGGTCCACCACTACACGCCAAGAACGAAACAGAAGTCGAAGCAGTGGGTGGAAGTCGATGGTTCAGCGCCAAAGAAAGCAAAGCCGATCGCATCTGCCGGAAAGGTCATGGCCAGCGTGTTTTGGGATGCGAAAGGGATCCTGTTAATTGATCACCTTAAAATAGGCAGAACAATAACAGGCGAATTTTACTCCAAACTTCTTGACCAGCTGGATGCCGAAATTTGCAAGAAAAAAAAATCATCTTTCACCAGGACAACGCACCTGTACACAAATGTGCGTTGGTGATGGGAAAACTGCGGGACTTGGGGTACGATTTACTCGACCATCACCCCTATTTTCTTGATTTGGCACCCTCAGACTTCCACTTGTTCCCAAACTTGAAGAAATTTGTGTCTGGGAAGCGCTTCTCATCCAATGAAGAAGTTCAGAGGGCCGTAGATGAATATTTACATAGCCTTCCAGACTCTCACTCCGGGAAGGAATACTGATGTTGCAGAAACGCTGGACCAAGTGTGATGAAGTCAAGGGAGATCATGTAGAAAAATAAGATCATTTTTTAACTGAAAATCGCAGTCTTTCATTGTCAGGCCGAGAAATTTTCACCTTATCCTCGTACTTCACAATCTGGTGAATCTATAACTATAGTACACTACTTTCGCTTCCTAATAGTTATATATAACTTCTTTTGACTCTAACATTTGAGTCAAGATTTGCTTCAATTTTCATTCTGAAGGATTCCATCAAATTGGATTGAACCTCGCGAGTACTTCACCGCTTAATAAATGACCAAAGTGATAATTGGACACTAATCGCCCTGTTACAATACAATCCAATGCCATCCAATAGCTTTCCATCAAATGCTCACTCATCCCTGAATAATTGCTCACGAAATCCATTCGGCTCGAATACTTTCTTGTCCATAAAATTAAATTAATTTATCTAACATATACCCACAATAAAGGACCAAAGGAACAACTTATCTCTACTATACATGTGTCATTAAAACCCTTAAAATTGTTCAAGGACCAAAAAAAGATTCAATAAACTTCATTGCTAGATAAAAATTGGAGGTTTATGAATCTCGTTATCGCTGTCACTCCAACTTCAGCGAGAAAATTTGTTGGCATCCGTGCCAAAAAAAAAGAAGAAAATGATCAACCGGACGTCTTTGGTTCCGTTCACAGGTCCTTATTGGTTTCCAGAGTTGCGCTGCGGAGTTTGGTGTGTCAGTGTGTAGTGATGAAAGCATTCAGGAAGAGTTCTACATGTTTACGGTACACAGAGCACACATTATTCGAGGGAAATCTATTGGAAAATCATTATGTCAGCAACACAATCAATTACACATTCTCTAGGTCATTTGATATTATGACACTTCGATTTTTCATAGGACGTCGACGACGGAAATGATACATATGCAAGCATAGTCTGTGAGGACATGTCGTGGATGAATGCATCTTGTTTGCGAAGCAGGGTTGATGTGGATATGTGGTCTTTTAAGGATTATAATTAATGCGGGTTCTCATTTGTCTGCTATACACGAAAACTTAAAATGTAGCGTGATTAAGATTGGGGCTAGTTTTAATGCCGCCTTTGTATCCCAATAGCCTTTGCTGAATAAGCACATATCTTTTCGCTAACCAGCTCACCTTTTTCCCATCTTCCTTCATAAAAGGAAAATACCAGATAAGGAATGTACTCAAAGGGTTAATTCAACACCCATATTCAAAATGACTTTATTTCCTACAATGAGAATTGTAACAATTTTCGATAATGTATTGGCGAAAGACTCCTTCTACGAACAACTAATCGCCGTCCAGACCAGAACACCCAAAGGTGACAATATAATGGTTATGGGGGATTTGAATGCAAAAGTTGGCGCTGATAGATTTGTAGAGTTCTGCAACTTTCACAGTCTCTTAATCGGTGGTACTATGTTTGAGCATAAGGACCACAACAAAATTAGTTAGTCGTCTGTTGATGGACGCAGTACACAAAATCAGATCGACCACTTTCCATTAGTGCAAGATTCAAGAATTGCCTACTTGACGTGCGAAATAAAAAGGACGCGGATATTGGGATGGAAAGACACCATTATCTTATGATCGCTAATGTTCAATTGCGTATTGCAGCCGTGCGCCGTCCTTGCGACGAAAGACCCAGGTGCCGCAAATTCCACACCGCTCGGCTAAAACATCCAGCTGTCTTACAACAATGAGTGCGTTCAGAAGGTGGCAAAAGAGCAGAAACCGCTCGCGAGCTGCTCCGCAACTGCTCGCGAGCAGCTCCGGAGCGGCTCGGTTTGGAGTCTGCACCTGCTGAACGCTACTTCACCAGCTGAAAAATCGACCAGCTGAAAGCTGACGATGACAATTTTAGACGTCATGTGCTGAAAAGTAGAACATACATGAATCCCACGCTGTCCATTACAAAAATCACGAACAACGAGAAAACAAAATCAAAAGCACCCGAAAACCAAAGAACTAGAAGCCGAAAGCGGCGAAAACACAACAACCAACTTGATAACTGTCAAAATTCGAAAGTCGCAACTTGAGTGTGAGGTTGAAAAAGAAGAAGAAGAACCTGAGCACTGAGCACTGATCAGTGAGCAGAAATATTTCTTGCTCGGTGAAATTTGATCATGCTCACCCGAGCAGAAGTTGCTCGGTCACTTCTGAACCCGCTCGTTCTGAACATGTTCGCTGAGCGGAAGTTGCTCAGTTCCTTCTGAACGCACACAATATAATGACCATTTTGCGCAAAAAGCAGCTGAGATGACTAGTGGCCCAGATGGTGACATAAATGAAAACTGGGATGCCATAAAAAATGCATACATTGATAGCGCAGATACCATCCTTGGCACAATTTCGGAATGCCGGAATAAGCCCCGGATGTCTGACGCTTCATGGCAGCGGATTGTTGGAAGAAAAGAGTTGAATGTTCGTTTGGCTGCAACATCAGACGACAATGGAAGCAGCATCGAACTCCCTTACCGTCAGAAAAATCGAGAAGTTTAGCGCAGTGTGTAACGCGATTAAAGAGTTTATGCGAATTCTCTTCTAGCCTCAGCAGAAGAAGCCGCAAAAAGTAACAAGTTAAACGCCGTATACGGTGTCATCAAGGAGTCTACAGGTGGTCGTAACTCCTGCCAGCATCCGATGAAAGATAGTGATTTAAACCTTCTTATGTTGGAGGAATACCAAATGAGGCGATGGAAAGAGCACTTCGTCGCGGAACCGTGTAGCCTCTGGTGAAGTTATATAGATAATTTAGCTAACCATCAAAATGTGCGTACACGATCCACCGCCCCGGTTAAAAAAAAACGAGGAAAGGCCGGCAGACTCGACGGTATCCCTGCCGTACTTTATCAAGCAAGCGCCAAGCGTAACTGCCGAGCTGCTGCACCCACTTGTTGATAAAGCGTGGAATACAGAGACCTTTCCCACGGAGTGGGAGGAAGGTTTGATCATCAAACTTCCGGAGAAAGGCAACTTTACAGACTGTAATAATTGGAGAAGCATTTGTGTGCTTCCTGCTATTGCCAAGATAATAACTAAAATTGTCTTCGAGAGACTTAGAAAGTACAATTGATGAAGAGCAGGCAGGCTTTCGATCCGATTCTCCTGTGTCGATCACATTAACACCTTGCGAATCCTCATCGAGCAATGCGCTGAGTACGATTCTCCGCTTCACTTGTTTTTCATCGATTTTGAGAAGGCTTTTGATAGTGTGAACCGGGATTCTATATGGGCGGCCTTGTGCACTACAGGCATCCCTGAGAATCTTGTCACTATTATTAAGACAACCTATGACGGCGCCAAATGTCGCATTCTGCATAAAGGTAAGGTGTCGGCAGGGGTGCATTCTCTCACCGATCCTATTCCTCATAGTGATCGGCGATGTGTTGCATGCAGCCCTATCCGGACTAGACAGAGGAGTTCAATGGACTTTAACATCTTATTTACATCATATTGATTACGCTCACGACGTATGCCTACTCTCCCACAAAATCATAGATCTGTTCGCAATGACGTTAAATCTTGAGGGAGGCAAGCAAGGTTGGGCTCAATGTTAACACCAACAAGATCAAGGTTCTTAGCCCGCCAATTGCCATCAATATCAATATTAATGGGCAGCTTGTGGAGAAGGTGGATAACTTCGTATATCTGGGTACTGGGTAGCATTGTTGTCGAAAATGGTGATACGGAGCAGGATATCGCTCGTTGTATCAACATACTGTCCAAAATCTGGCAGAGCAGTTATCTCAGCATCAAAACCAAGCTGGGCCTGTTTCGCTTGCTGGTATACTGTCTTTGCATTTGTATGGGAGCAGTACATGGAAAGTTTCCATAAAAGTTACCAGAAGCTGCAAGTTTTCGTCAACTCATGTCTTCGCCGAATTCAATATCAAATCAAGAGCTAAGTCGGCGTAAGGAACAGATGCCAATCGACGAATTGATACGCAGGCGAAAATGGCTCACACATGGCGGAAGGATGGTAACTGCACTGCTTTGCTCTAGCTTCATTCTATCGAAAGTTATCGTGCGAACGGCTAAATCAAATCAGGAGGTGACCCTGATAATTTATGTATGTATTGTATGCACATTGCAATACCTACGGAGCCCCCTTTAAGGTGTTACACATTTTCGTCGTGACAAAAACAATATACCCTATACCTTATAAGCTGTAGGGTGTAACAAAAATTACCGAAAACGCAAAAACACGTATATCGGTCGGAAGCTCGTGTGCAGTGTGTGTCAGAAAGGATAAAGCTCTTTGGCAATTATGAACGATTTCTGTGAAGCTTGCTTTATAAACTTTCTGAATAAGCAGTAAGGTGAAATTGTCAGACATGTCAAAATAATAAAAATATACTAATATACATATAGCATTTCCATTTACGCAAAATTCCGATACAAATAGATGAATTTCCGAAACCAAATAGACAATTTTCGGGATCAAATAGATAATTTTCCGAATCAAATAGGTAATTTTTTGGACCAAATAGATAACTTTTCAGATCAAGTAGATAAATTTCCAGATTATATACTCAATTTCCTCGCTACAAAAACGCTACAAATATTTCCTCCGTTGTTTGTTCAGTAGCATAGCCCAGAATTTACAAGTAATCTACTCCCGATTGTCATTCTAAAAAAAAAACAATATTTGTTTTGGATTTTTAAATAAACAATTAATAATCAGATTGTATTGACGGAGCCAACAAATAACTTTACAAGGTAAATTTTTCTTATCATGGTAAATAAACTGTAACATGAGACAAAGATGTTTGTAAGAGTATAAATACTTGAGTAACTTATGTATAATTTGCAAGGGAGTCCTATGAATTGTACATTTTGTATATGCTTTGGTACTCTAGTATATTTTAGGGTTTGGCATTTATGTCGACGGCAAAATCCTTCCAATTTTGGAAGCCCAGTAGCTGCGCAGCGACCGCATATACTGAGCACTCCCAACGAGCTCTCGGTCGCCTTCGCAGTCTCGCTCCATCGACCCGTTTTCCGTCCATTACTCTCTTTGACATGTGATCATCGTCCATTCGTTGTACTTAACCTGGCCATTGGAGTCGTTGTATTGTAGTTTGACGATTTTCGAAAGTTCCAGCTCATCGTACAGTTCATACAACTTATAGATGTACCGGATACGCCATCCATCTCGATCGCAAACAGCCCCGAAATTTCGCCGTAGAACCTTACGTTCAAATGTGGCTAGCATGTTTCCGGAGGTTTGAGTCAGGGTCCATGCTTCGCAGCCATAGCAAAGCACTGGTCGTATAATGGTTTTGTACACGTGGAACTCCGTGTTTCTGTGCATATGCTTCGATTTCATTATGGGGAGAGCCGACAAAAAAGTCTTATTAGCTAACTGTATCCGTCGCTTGATTTTCCTATAAAATTTTGACGAAAATTCTGGAAAATATAATAAAACCGTACGCAGAACGAATTATTGGCGAATATCAAAGCGGTTTCAGACCTGGTCGCTCCACAACCGATTACTGAACGGTCAAATTGATACTCCAGAAGTGCTGGGAATACAACGTAGACGTATACCAAATCTTTGTCCACTTCAAGCAGGCATATAACAGTATCGATCGTGGTGTACTATACAACATCCTGCTGCAATTTGGTATACCAGCAAAATTAGTGCGACTGACAAAGATGACGATGCCCAACTCCGTCTCACAGGTCAGGATCCATAATTGACTTACTGATTTATTTGAAACACGCACTGGTCTGAAGCAGGGCGATGGACTGACGCCGACGCTCTTCAACCTAGCACTGGAATACGCTATTCGGGCTATGAATATGGACAACAGCAAGATGCTACTCATCAAGTCGATGCAATTAGCAGCGTATGCCGATGACATTAACATCATGTTCCGAAGATTGGCCGACGGATAAGAACCTCTGCATACGCTCGATACCGCTGCAAAAAAAGGTGGACTACGTATTAACGAGGGTAAAACTAAAATAATGATGCAATCGACGACAAGGACACCTGCACAACCGAGCATCAATGTGGGGGACCTCAACATCGAGTTTGTAAACAAATTCATTTACCTGGGTGGGCTGCAACTTTTCAAGGGACGCCAACGAAACTGACGAAATCAAGCGACGGATACAGTCAGCTAATAAGAGTTTTTTGTCGGCTCTCCCCATAATGAAATCGAAGCATGTGCACAAAAACACGAAGCTCCGCGTGTATAAAACCATTATACGACCAGTGCTATGCTATGGTGCGAAGCATGGACCCTATCTCAAGCCTCCGGAAACATGCTAGACACATTTGAACGTAAGATTCTACGGCGGATTTTCGGGGCTGTTTGCGATCGAGATGGATGGCGCATCCGGTACAACCATAAGTTGTATGAACTGTACGATGACCTGGAAGTTTCGAAAATCGTCAACTACAACGACTTCAATGGGCAGGGCATGTATTGTACAAAGAATGGACGATGATCGCATGCCAAAGAGAGTAATGAATGCAGAACGAGTCGACGGAGCGAGACTGCCTAGACGGCCGAGATCTCGTTGGGAGAGCTCAGTAGGTGTGGACGCCGCGCAACTACTGGGCTTTCAAAATTGGAGGACGCGGTCACGTGACTGAGATAATTGGAGGACAACGATCCAGGCGGCCAAGGCCCGACGTCGGGCTGTCGCGCCACAATCATGATGATGATGATGATACCGTGAAACTAAAAGGCGATTTAACTAAATCGTTTAAGTACTAGTACTCGTACTTGTTCGTGGTGTGCTTATACCGACCATACGGAGAGGTACTAAATATGAAAGATGTCAGTTGTTGGTTTGTGACTTCGGTGACTTTGGTTTAGAAAATGCCAAGAGGCAGTAAGTAACCTCCTAATAAAAACGCTTTGATACCGCTACTATCAAAGGATGAAATGAATGCATAGTTTCAGGAAAGGATGAAGTTTATATAACATATAAAATAGAATTTGCACCAACAACACCATTAGCGAAGACAGCAACACCATCTAGTCTAAATTTTTCAGTCCAGTTCTTCTAAAACTAGCTAATGCGACATGTTTATATCGTCGAGAGTTAGCTCGAGTTAGTTAATACTCAAATATAGTTCCACGGCATAAACGAGGCTATTATTGTGTATTGGAAATAGATAATTAGGTCAGAAAAGTTACTATTATACGTCTTAATGCTGCTCAGTCGTTTGTTTTGGCCCCCATTTCTTACCTAATTGTATTAGAACACATAATTAACACAGCAACTAACACAGTTCATACGATAATATCTGAAAATTTGAAAAACTGACAGAATTGCGTGTTTGCTGAACAAACCAAAGACGTAATCCGTTGACCGAAACATTCGAAAGGTCTGAAAACCTGTTATCGTTTATTTTTTTGATAATAAGCTAGAGATTGAATTTTTTTTGCAATAAATACAGGAATGTTATGATTCATTTTATGGTCGTGAAATTTACCCATAGCTCATAATTGTAATGGAACGGTTTATCCACAATTTAATTTTTATAGAAAGTTTCAAATTACTCGCATTTACCGTTTGTCTCGTGAATTATCATCAATTGCAGCCGAAGATATAATTATTATGGATATTACTATATAACATAGAGGCGTTAAATTTGGAATATTAAAATAAAACATCACAATGTTACCATCTTTAGAAAACAAAATTAATTAAAAATATGTTTCACTTCACCAGGCTTTCATTAGTGATTCTAATATAATCTTGACATTTCGCTCTTATAAGAGCATTATCAAAAGTCTACTTTTAATTGTAAAAATAAAACTGTTATAGCTATTGTAAAAAAAGAGAGATTTAAAATCAAGAAACAAATATTTAATTTACAAATATTTATTATATTTTAAAATTGACTTTTTATAATGCTCTTATAGGAGCGAAACGTCAAGATTATATTAGAGTCACTAATAAAAGCCTCGTGGAGTGAAAAATGTTTTTAATTAATTTTCTATTGAACACCAGTGAAGATTATACCAAAGAAATTAGAAAACAAACCTTTTCCTTTACCAGATGCATAGTAGTGGAAATTATTACAACTTTTATGAATTCTTAGGGCGTGTCGCTCTTTGTAGCTTCGGTCAAATTAGGAAATATGATTACAAAATTAAATGAGTTTTTGAGTAGCAAATGCCTACACGCTCGGATTATAAATAATTAAATTATTGTTCAAGTAGTGTTGTAGTATTCGATAGTAAAATTTGAAAACGTATTTCCAAATTTAAGTAAAAGTTTTTACTGTTTCCAATGAGGTCTTTACTACGATGTTAAGAGGGTGTGGGAGAATTGCGTGACAATACAAAACCACTTGTGGATCATAGATATGGTGGAGTGTACGAGGGGAAAATTTGCACTTCGACCATCATGTTTAACCACTAGAGTGTACATGCCGGTTTTGCACATTTTTTTTAACGCACTCTTGTCCAAGCGGCTTCATTGCCTGCGTTCACATTTTGGAGCGCTTCGGTTATTCAGCAATTGAAATGCATGTAAACGGAAAAATCAGTGATTTTTTCCGTTTACATGCAATGAAGCCGCTTGGACAAGAGTGCGTTAAAAAAAAATGTGAACGCAGGCATTATTGACGTCGCAAGGAGAAAAGTGGTTGTGAAAACGCCGCTTCTGTCCGGGTTGTTTTGCTTGGCACTAATTATCGTCGATGGAGTGCGTTCTGGGAAACTTTAAACGTTGCAAGTTGATTTCAACTCAATTCAATTTCAAGTGCAAAGTCGTTGGAAAGTTTCAGATCTTTTGAATGCGCCGTCTCATTTGGTTATCACTCGTTCATAAAGTCATGAAAATGCGAAGAAAAGCAATTGCGAAACCACCGATTTCTCCGGCTATTGGAGGCTTAGTCTGAAAAATAACTGAAAAGCGTGTCCGGGTATTGGAGCGTCCGGTTAAATGTTCTAATACACTAAACGCGTAAGCCCGTCGAGTGCGTCAAATCTACGATATCCGTCCCGCGTAAACAGCAAACGGGTTTACGACAACGCGTAACTTGACGGCTCCCGACGGGCACTCATCCGCCGTTGATGAGTCGATGAATCCAACAATGAGCATTTGAAAAAAGATGATTTCAGTATTCGCACATACACATACACACATGTATGTGTTGGACCGTAAACACACCTCGTGTAAACACAACGACGCTCGTGTACATAACTTCCGCGTCAGTAAAATTCGCTTTGATACCCCTTTCTGATGTTTCGTCCATGTAAACCCGGTTTACGTGTAAACATTAGTCGCGTTTAGGCCAATTCTCTTTTAGCGTCAGCAGAAGAAGCCGCTAGAAGTAACAACTTAAACGCCGTATACGGTGTCATTAAGGAGTTTACAGGTGGTCGTAACTCCTGCCAACATCCGGTGAAAGATAGTGATGGAAAGCTACTTATCTTGGAAGAAGATCAAATGAGGCGGTGGAAAGAACACTTCGCCGCGGTCTTGAACCGTGTAACCTCTGGTGAAGTTCCCCCTCATATAGATAATTTAGCTAACCATCAAAATGTGCGTATACGGTCCACTGCCCCGACTAAAGAGGAAATAGTCACTGCAATTATTGCACTAAAACGAGGAAAGGCCGCCGGACTTGACGGCATCCCTGCCGAACTTTATCAAGCAGCGCCAAGCGTAACTGCCGATTTGCTGCACCCACTTGTTGATAAAACGTGGAATACAGAGACCTTTCCCACTGAGTGGAAGGAAGGTTTGATCATCAAACTTCCAAAGAAGGGTAGCCTCACAGACTGTAATAATTGGAGAGGCATTTGTGTGCTTCCTGCCGTTGCCAAGATAATAGCTAAAATCGTCCTGGAAAGACTAAAGGCCCACTTAGAAAGCACAATTGATGAAGAGCAGGCTGGCTTTCGATCCGGATTCTCCTGTGTCGATCACATTAACACCTTGCGAATCATCATCGAGCAATGCGCTGAATACGATTCTCCGCTCCACTTGCTTTTCATCGATTTCGAAAAGGCTTTCGATAGTGTGAACCGGGATTCTATATGGGCGGCCTTGCGCAGGAGAGGCATCCCTGAGAAGCTTGTGGCTATTATTAAGGCAACCTATGACGGCGCGAAATGTCGCGTTCTGCATAAAGGTAAGGTGTCGGGGGACTTTGAGATTCGCAGTGGAGTTCGGCAGGGGTGCATCCTCTCACCGATCCTATTCCTCATTGTGATCGGCGATGTGTTACATGCAGCCCTATCCGGACTCGACAGAGGAATTCAATGGACTTTGACATCTTATCTGCAACATCTTGACTACGCTGACGACATATGCCTACTCTCCCACAAAATCATGGATCTGTCCGCAATGGCGTTAGATCTCGAGAGGGAGGCAAGCAAGGTTGGGCTAAAGATTAATACCAACAAGACCAAGGTGCTTAGCCCGCCGTTGCGAAAAAGAAATCCGACACCTATTGTCATCAATATTAATGGGCAGCCTGTGGAGAAGGTAGACAACTTCGTCTACCTGGGTAGCATTGTTGCCGAAAATGGTGGTACGGAGCAAGACATCGCTCGTCGTATCAACCAGGCTAAACGCGCATACGGCATGCTGTCCAAAATCTGGCAGAGCAGTTATCTCAGCATCAAGACCAAGCTGTGCCTGTTTCGCTCCCTGGTACTATCAGTGCTTTTGTATGGGAGCAGTACATGGAAAGTTTCCGTAGGAGTTACCAGAAAGCTGCAAGTTTTCGTCAACTCATGTCTTCGTCGAATTTTAAGAATTTTCTGGCCCGAAACAATATCAAATGAAGAGCTAAGTCGGCGTACGGGTCAGATGCCAATCGACGAATTGATACGCAGGCGAAAATGGCAGTGGATAGGTCACACATTGCGGAAGAGTGATAACTGCATTGCTATGCATGCCATGAAATGGAACCCCATTTCCAACCAAGGCCGACCAAGAGGGGGTCCTCGAATCACATGGCGTCGATCTGTGGCAAAGGAGTGTCAGGTACTGGGTAAGTCTTTTGGGGAGTTGCGCCCCATTGCCCAGAACAGAGTACGATGGCGCGCAGGAGTAGTTGACGCGCTATGCCCCGCTAGGGGTTAAGGCAAAGTAGTTTAGGCGACTCGGGTAAAAATGACACGATCGCGTCCCGTGTAGCAGAACCTTAAGGCAGCCTAATTTATATAATAATTATATGAAAACATGCAAAAAATGTTTGGGACTTAAAAAATAGTTTGCTTATAAGACCGGTTATGGGAAGTGTCCGTACAGGGAGTGTACACTGTATATGATTTTGCCCTACTAACAGAACCCAAATCCTTTTTATTTAGTATGAATTAAGCACAAAATCTACGAATTATAATTAAGGGGCTATACCAGTGTGAACGCTGAAAATTTGGGTGATTTTCGGGAAATTTTTTGGAAGAAAAGTATTCAATTAAATATTTCGGAGAATTAAGAACTTATTTGGCTATATTTGACTAATATTATATAATTTTTTCATAGAAAAGGTTTGGGATCCAAGCGACTTATGCGCCGGATTCGGAAGCTAAAACCGAAAAAGGAAAAAATGTCGTTAAACTGGAAGGTATTTTCCGTACAATGAAGTGGGATTTTCGAAAAATATCAAAATCTAAGAAAATGGCGTCGGTATGAAGAAAAAAGCCTGTTTTCTTGCCTATAGAATGGTCGTTTTTTCGTCGTCGTCGTATCCTACGTCATTGTAGAGTAAATATATTCAATAGTACTCAGTACAAGTTTCAAGTCAATCGGATAATTGCTCTTTGAGCTAGAATGTCAGCAAATTTGAAAAATCTCATTTCGAGAAAAAACCCGTTAAAGATTTAACTAACGAACTGCGTTGAACGACTCCAGAATACCTTTTAAATGGCAACGTTGTTTTCAAATGGCCCTATAGATATATTTCTCGCTTAAATAGTGCCCCTCTTAATTATGTACTTGTACTTTTTATGATGCCGAAAGATTCAGGTACCAACACGTCAAAGCTCCGCCTATAGGCAGATGGAGCATTTTATACCTGTGAGCGGTTGCTCTTTAGAAGGCTGCTATTCGGAGAGTATTAGAGATACGACCTTGAAATTTTTACAGGATATTTTTGAAAGTCTAACTGTTGATAAAGACTAAAAAAAATCGATTTTTTTAAAGTGTATAGCCCTTTAAATGACAGATTTTAATTTCTTAACACATAATTTATGCGATGTTTTTATACATGGCTAGCTCTTAATTCAATTGTATCTGAAAAGTGAAACCCAGATGCATTTCAATTGCCCACGGCATTTTAGTTAATTAAATGCTTTTTCAAGATGCCGTAGTAACAGGAGCACGTGAACTCCTCTATATCTTGGAACGGATACTTAAGATGACTCTTTTCAACTCCTCCAGTTTGTAGTGTGCATGTTCGGATTAAGTAATCTTGTGCAAGAGTTATACTATCCGTACTATATATGTTACATTACCCCAGTAGATGCAGATATAATGATAGCAATAGGAGACACTGAATATCCGTTACGGCATTTACATTTGCATAAGTAACAACACTTGAGATTATCCTGTACGTATGTTGGTTTCACTATCACTTCACCTTCACACAATTTCGCGCTTGCTTCTCCACAGGCTAACTTTTTCAAACTTTTATTTTTCACTCGTCTAATTGGACGATGGCATTTCTAATTGAATTGGAAACAAGCGAAACGCGTCCGTTGTCCAACCGTTTTGGATCATCCGTTGACTATGGTTAACACGCTATAACGTTTACACTACTAATGAGCTCCACTTAACTGTATACTCGTATACGGATCACAAAGGAACACACCATCTACCGCGCGCTTAATCTAGGGATTCTCTAGTCGTCTTGCTAATCTGTCCAACGAGCGTGGCTAATTCAATTACGGTCCGGCTGGATGCGAGGGTGTAAATACGTTTAATCGCGAGGGGAGCAATTTACATCTCAGGGAATGAAGTAATGATAGTGAACAGAGACACAATCACAGTTGGTTTCGTTGACGACTATGCGAAAAGCGGCGTAACCGCTGGGAAGTACTAGCTGTTGACTGGTTACTAATAGTACTGAATGCACGCGGCGAAGTCTTGGTCTCAACTGAAATCCTCCTCACTAAACGACTCGTCGGCAACAGCATATGATGCTCCTCTATCCAGCAAGCGAGTTCGCCTCACTACATCACGGCACGATACGGTCTTCATGCAATCGCATAGCTGGCATGGCAATGTTGCTCTTGCTCGGGAATGGTGGTGGGCATCACAATTCACCATCATACTCGTATGGCTTATTGGGATGCTCGATTTCGAATCATCGCAAACCTGCTAGCGATAGACTGCTTGCTTGCCCCAGGCAGCTGACTCTTCCAATCCTGACCATTCACTAAACTTATGGAATCTGATGCTGTGCAGCAATTTGTCGGATTTCACTTTAGTTTACCGCGAAGTGACATAGTGTAGAAGTACAGTGAAGTCGGTACGCAATCGGTTAAAAATATGGTAGAGCAGTAGACGCCTTTGGGCGATGGTTGTATAATCGAAAAAAAAAACTAATTTTTCAATAAAGGAGCCAATTCATTTCAGTGACTGAACGGATGATATTCCTACATGAAAAACTAATGCTAATCCCAAATAAAGGATACAGGATAAACTGACAAGTATCTTGTGGGAAAAACTGACGGTAATCTCAAGCCATGAGTAGAAGCGTAGGGAAAACAAACGATAATCTTAAGTGCTGTGGACGATTATGTACATAGTAATTTGGGCCAAGTGCTCTATAAGTTTGGCGGACAGAACGCGAATTTTGGAAATAAATTTCCACGATTTGAAGACGTCGTTCAGGTGTTAGTCTTTCCATTGTAATTTTCCAAAGTTATACTGAATAAAATATCAAAGACATGTGCCCAGAATTACAGCTGGTTTGACAGATATCCCAGTGGAAAGCTATATACCTCTAAAACATGGTCCGTTGCGCTACCATACAGGAATAATACTACCGATCTTCCTGCCCGTTGAAGCAGCCGGAGTATACAATAAACCGAATTGGTTAATCAGCTTCCACGCCCGCTGGGTTCTTGGTCCTGCAAATTAGTAAAAGTAGTTAAAAGAAGTCGAAGCCCACCGTGTGAATTACAGGATCGAACGGAATATTTTTAATATGGATGGGATAAATTTAACAGTAAATTTTTGACCCACCAAGTGCAAATACCATAAATATTTTGATTACATACATATTTGGCTATGTGGCCAAAGATTAACCATAAGGAAGATACCCTACTTCATACAAATTAACGCGACTGACTAGTAGTTGCATACGTGTTGGTTCTCATATGCGTACACGAAGGGGTAATGCCAACTAACAAGCATGTTACTCGCACATTGAAACTTTATAGGCAGTTGCCATTACTGAAGTGTTGCCGTCTCTATCTCTTTTAAGGGAATATACCTTTGAATTATTGGCAAAGATTAAACATGAGTGCATCCCGTTCTAAAAATTAAATCGTACTAAGTGAGGTATCTTAGTAATGTTTAATCTTTGATGTGGCTACATGTGAAATATGTATCTAATCATAAAACATATTTATGTGGGGTATGACATTTCGTTCTACATTAAGAGCGAATGTGGAGCGAGCCTATACATCACTTAATGAGTACAATGTGTTTAGAAAAGCTCAGTGGCTGATCAGTTGGTCAATGAGGCTTCCACACGGGGGTCCCGGGTTCGGTCCTCCATTTAGATTTCTTCTTTTATGACGTGACAACGACAACGTCTATGGGGTGTGTGTCGAGAAAGCTTGGGACGGAAGTAAAGTTGAAAGCGAATTGAACGCTTGGTGTTGACAAAAGCTCACTTTTGGACATGAAATTAATCTAGAAAACGCAGGTTTCTATAAATTGGGGTGATGAGGCCAATGATCTGGATTTTTATTGAAGGCGCTTTTAACCCTATGGTGTTGAGACGAACACATTCTTGGACAAGAAGTGAAACCTAGGAAATACGGGTGTCGTGTGAATTGGGGTGGTGAGGCCAATGCAATGCAGTGAGGTTGTTTGCGCTGTTAACCCTATGGTGTTGACATGAACACATTTTTGGATATGAAGTGAAATCCAGAAAATACGGGTGTCGTCTGAATAGCGGTGATGAGGCCAATACAATAGAATGATGTTCTACTTTTCGGAAGTGCAGTTGCTAGCAACGACCATCCGAAATTTATATGCTAACGAAACGTCAGCAAGGCATTGCTAGAAATATTCACGCGCCCATGCCCCACAGGAGGGGTTGGAGCCCGCGCAGACGGCAAACTTTTTAGTTCGCAGAAAAATTAAATGGTTTAGTCAAAAAAATAGAACACACGGTGTTTTTATGAGACTGCGCACACAGCGATTACTAAATAGTTTAGTTTGCTGTGTGCGCGGTCTCATAAACCGTCGTGTGTTCTATTTCTCTGGCTAAACTATTTAGTTTTTCTGTGAACTAAAAAGTTTGCCACCTGCGCGGGCTCTTAAGGCGATTAGTAAGTCTGAAAGTATCAAGTTTTCTATCAGGAAGCGTAAGGAGAACCTCCTCGAACCATCTGGGAAGAGATGTCTACTATTTTATGGGGACTTTCACCCTTAGAGCAAAATAGAGATTAGTTTGAAGACGGGCGATTGAGACGACCACTGGACAAACATGTTAAAAAAGTTGCAAAACTAATATTGGAAAACGCGTATTTAAAAAATAAACGACTTGAATGGTTGAAATATCACACACTACAACAATTTTTAACACTCTCCTTAGCCTAGATGGCTGCCACGAAAAATCCTTCGAGCTCTTATTCTTCGAACTAGTGGCGTGTTCTTCAGACAAACTGAGAATGTCCTACGGCCGCGATCACAGTAAAAGCATGAAGTCAAGAAAGGTCCGCTCATACATTTTCATAAGAAAACGCGCATGGCCACGAACGTTGTCGTGGACGGGATTCGAACCCGAAACGCCGGTAGTCAAACATGAGACTGATGCCTCAACACACTGCGCTACCGGTCGCCCCCAAGTAGTAGTAAAAGAAAAGCCGAACCGAGCTATAAGCGAATTTCAGAACGTAAAGCGAGAAAGGTGGTCGTGAAAAGCTTTCTCAGGTAAAGTCGGGCCGAGTTGGAAGTTAATTCTTAAGCGTAAGGCGAGAAAGGTGGCCTGTACTAAATAAAGTTGCCATTTTATTGCACAAGCAATCTAAAGATCGCCACACCCTAAGAACCAAATAGTTCGCGACCGCCACCGGACCATGTCACTTTCATAGGAAAGGGGAGATTTTTTTTTCGCATGTTCCTGTGAAAGTGATGTATGTAGTTCGGTGGTGATCGGAAGCCATTTAGTTAATTGTGTGTTGCGAGCTTTGGCTGCAAGCTCCGCTCGACTACTCGCTTGGTGAGTGAAAGTGTGAAGCCCTGCGAGAAACCGAACAATCTTCAGTTACAGTTCGCACTCTGAATCTGCCCTAAGGTCACCTACCTCACATTAACAAATGTTTGTAAAAAAAAAAAATTTTACAAAAAAATTAAACACCAGTGTTTGAACGAAAACATTGTTTGCGGTTAATATTTTCGTAAAATAAAATAGATAAATGGCGCAACAGTCCAATCTGGATCATGGCCTCGAGATGATTTAGCATCATCTCATTTTCTAGATCGTGACGGTGTATCTTGTGCAGAGGTTTGTGATCAGCAACACACTCAACCGAGTTATTTACCCCGAAAATGGGTACTCATTTAACAGTTGAGTGGGCTCATAGCCCGGCACGCAAATCCCTTTTTTTTATCGAAAACTGCATTCAGTAGGAATCGAACCGGATCCCAGCGGGTAGAAGGCGAACGGGCTAACCGTTACGCTATCCGGACTATTATTTCCGCAAAAACAGCAGAGTTTTAAGTTTCTTTTCAAAAATTTGTCTAAAAATTTACTAATGTAAGATACGTGTTTTTGGTTGCGTTTCGGCGAGCTTTGATTAGATTTCGTGGATATGTACCGTGAACTGACAATTTGTGGATTTGAAAATGTTACCCTCTGAATCTGAAAAGTATTTTCAGATCCAAAAAATGACAGACCCAAAAATTGACAGTTGCCAGTACATATTTTACCGGAGGGGAAAGCATATGGAGGAGAAGTCTGTTTCTGATCCGCTCGTAGGATAACCTGCTGCTGTTATTATATGTGAACGTAAAACTCAGATATGGTGAGTGGATGGAGATGCATGTGGGATAATCGAAATATCCTTCTCATAGCCATTTGCATGATGTAAACTGGAAGAGTCGTTGACGGATTGCTACAGAGTGTGGAACGGTGAGTTGGTTTAGATAATGTTTTGTATTTGTCACAGAAATCTGTACTGTACTGTGGCTGTCATAGTCTTATACCGGTGGCCTAAGATAAACTCTTAGGCAAAAACTATGTCACCCGGTCGATAATGTAGAAAATATCTTTTGTTGATTTCAAAGGGTGTAAAAGCGCATTCCCGATATATTTTTTCCCAAGGGGAAAAGTTTTCATTCCTTTCGGATTGGAATTTCACAAGCCGCAGATGATAGCATGGCTATACTCCACTGTGCTTTACGAGTATGCCTTTCCGTACAACACTCGTACTATAGGTTTCAGATGAGAGTGAACCATTTCACTTTCACTACGCGATGACTATACCACACTACGGCAATCCAACCCACGACATTACCACGCGTCACCACGGCTATTCATAGTACATGTACTCGTATTATCTATCATGTTGAGTGTATATGGAATTGAAAATTGTATTCATAAAATAAAAAGATATAAAATGTGTACTGCAGGAAGTCTGTTAAAGCTTGGTCTATGCATGCTTGTTTCGTTTATGGGACTGTGTGATTAAAAGCGAATTGACACAGCCATTAAAGCTGGGTGAGAATTGAAAGAAAGTGGTGGAAAAAAGATATGTCGCTATATCGGCATCACATCGGCATTACTCACTCAGCCACAAAGACGATTGATGGTTACATTCAAGAAAGATATAATCGAAACTGGTAAGTAGGCAAATTATGGCGTGTACTAACGAGAGTCAGTTGGAGACGCAAAAACGTTGAACATGAAAGTAATTTTCATCAATTTGGGAGGTAGATAAATTGCCGAGTTACATAAATGCTCGACTTCGCCTTACAATCTAAGCGGGTTTAAAGCGTTTGTTTTATTGTTTATTATATAATTTATATTAAAGATGTTGTTCGTTGTACCAATTCCAGTAGGAGTAGTTGACGTGGTACATCTTGTAACGACCACCTTTTTTTTTGTTATAAATAATTACGCGGTCACCAGTCACTCGGCGGCAGCTTCATGTCGGATGAGTGACCGGTGACCGGCAATGGTAGCCGTGAAAAGAGGAGTTGCAATTCACCCGCCAAGAAGAAAACTGGCTGGGTTTGATTGATTATCGCTGCAGTGCGATAAGAAAAAAAATAAAAGGAAAACGATTCGACCCGGTGAAGAAAGGCGATTTTTCGCACCTTTTTGACGTGACGACCGGATTGAGGAGTTTTATAAAAATCAAATCGCTAGACATCATGAGTGACGGTTTGCCTTTTGCGGAGTGACATATGACCCGCCAGCAAGAGTGGGCGGGTATTTTTTTGTGTTGACCGATCGGAAAAAAATATCACCATCAACTCACATCGGCTGTGTTTGGAAAAGTTATGTAAAAAAAATATCGAAAAGAATTCGCCACCAGCTATTCCCCATGTCGAAGGCAACACGTATAAAAGGCGTGTTTTTTTTGTACTGCGGTGTGGGTTAATTGGGGGTTATCCGGGTTAACTTACACACATTACACAAACAACATACCCTTGTTGAACGAACACGCCTATTGTTCGTGCCAAATGTTGGCTTCTGAGGGGCTACATGTGGCATGTAATGCTAACGTGTTCGCGTCAACAGGCGACAACAGAGCGACGGAGACGGACATTGAAGATCTCTTTGCAGTCCGCTAAATTCTAAATTGCCCAAACTTCTCTAGCGACGCATCCTTGTGCCTCTTTAATTGTGCTTGCGAGGTAGAGGAGATCTGCTTTTGGAAGTGACCTCAAATGACAGCTGGGTCACGGAATGGATTGCGTTGCCGACCGAAATGAGTGTTACCGCTTCCCTTCAAGAGGACAATGTTACAATACTCGAACCGAGTTGCTGAGTCAATTAAAATTTGTTATTTGTCGATCGAGTTCCCGAGTTCTGATATTCACGGAATTTGGTATGTAGGTTCCTTGTGTCACCTTGAGCATAAATCGGAGGCCACAATTTTGATCATTGACTGGACTAACGGTATATTCTGTTTTGTTTAAACCAGAGTTACTCGCCTCTTAAAGATTGTTCTTCCTGGGATCAGATTTCAACCAAATTTTGTACGTAGCTTCCTTGGGTTAGTAGCGTCAGAAAAAAAGGATTGTCTTTATCATGAAATCAAACGGAAACCAGACCTGGTAAATATGGGCATCTCCTGATTCGGGGAGATGATATCAATGCACTCGAGTACTGTTGAAGGCATTTTGAGTTGAGTCAGGACTGATGCCATATTTAATTTTTTGGTGTAGAAAAACGACATTCTTGGCAATGAAGTGATACCTAGGCGTGATGGTTATCATATGACTGAGGATGTTGAGACGAATGCACTAGACTACTATTGAAGGCATTTTGAGTCCTTTGGTGTGGAAAAAAAGGACATTTTTGGCGGGAAAACGACATTCTCGGCAATGACGCGAATGGGTATCGTATACATGGTGGTCATGAGGCGAATGCGCTAGACTTCTGTTGATTGAATTTGGAGTCCGTTGGTGGCAAAATGGGTGTCATATGACTGGGCGTGTTGATGCGTACATGATTTTTCTGTGATATTTTATTTATCTACTCCCGTTGCAAAATACTAGCAGAGGACTGATTTAGATTACGTCCAGGCTTGGAATCAAATAAATTTAATGCGTGAACTAAGAAATTTATGAGTCGTAGGTTTTGAGACTCCATTTGAATACGCCAAAAAGTTTGTAAATGTAATAAGCGAAGGTTTAGGCGAATGTTCAGCGAACGTCAAAAAGTAAAAATTGTATGGACAGTGTAAAAGATGTCGAGGTAACTAATTACAATGTGATTCTTGACAAAATTATTATGACGATCGAAAAACGTTTTTTAAAACGTGAAGAATTTTATAAAAGCCTAGAATGCTTCGATCTAGAAAGATTTGCAAAAATTACGAAAGATAGTTTACCAAATGACTCTTTGGTCAAAATATGTAAGTACACTCGTACAAACGAAGAAGAAGTTCGCGATGAACTCTTGTCCTTCTCCCGTCTTCAACATTCATTGTCACAAAAATCGCGAGAAAAATTCAATGACAGTCAAACAAAAGCAGTATTAGGCCGTGCTCAGACGGGTCGTCTCGTAATCGGCTCGTCTGCGATTCGAACTCCCCTTTCCAAGCAAATCGAGTCGCTTACGTGCCGACCTATGGACGACCCGTGTGCGCACTTATTATAAAAATCCCGATCAAAATTTTGAACCCAGCACGCCCCTGTTCACCTTGCTACAAATTTCAATTCAAATCCACTGTTTTTTACTACCCGGTACTAGTATTTGCCTCCGTTTGTCCGTTTTAATGGTTAAATTAAAACGGACTCATGGTATAAAAAAACCGGTACTGAAAAACCAATTAAAAAACCGGGTAAAAAAAACAGGTAAAGGTAAAAAACGGGCAAAACACAAGTAAAAAAACTGGGTAAAAGACCGTGTAAAAAAATAGTTAAAAGACCGGGAAAAAACAACAACTGAAGCATGGTTAAAAACAAACCGAAAAAACCGGTACTCATCGAGGTTGGTACCGGTACTGGAAAAAAACCGGCACCAAACCGGTGTATTGGTTTTAGGAACCCTGGCTGTCTGGATCCTTACTCGTTTGGTTTCGGCATTCGGTAGATTACGGTAGTTAAAGTTAAATTTGGCATCCTTATCAGTCGTAATCGCCTAGTAAAACTAGGTACAACTGGTCATTATATTGCGGACTTCATCTTAATAAAAACACGGAAGTATTAGATCCCCAAAGGTGAAATATTCGATCATCACTTGATCTCATTCATTTTCAAATATGTATCTACATATCTACATCCATCATTTGCAAGATTGTTCAACATCTAAAACCCCAGGCCCAGACTACTTCTTAAAGAATTCACAATTCATCACAGGTGACAGTCATTCATTCAGCTATTATGCAACAACTTATAATATTTCCAATCACAAACTTGTTCTTCGTACCGAATAAGGTATCTTCAGAGAATGCTACCAATGCCAGTCACATTTTATTAGTCTGTTTCAGTTGCCAAATTCGATGTGCATGCCAACTACCTGAAATTGTTTACATACCTCGTAGCTGTTTTCGAATTCCTGTCTCATATTGTAGGCTCCACGTTTGGTTACCATTTGTCCAATTGTTTTCGCGGATGACGTCGTCCAGTGCCTCAATCCGCCCGCTCCTTCATCTGAGTCGTTACTATCACTATCGCTAATGTCAGTTATCCGAATGCGTCGGGTATTTGCCGCGTCTTCTTGATTTAGAATCTTATATCTTATATCTTTAGCTTTTCGATTGTTGGCTACCTTACGACCTGTACGCGTTTTCGATTTCTCGTCAAAAGATAGTAATCGTGCTAGGAAATGTTTCATAGTAGCAATAAAATAGAAGTTAACAATTCGCAGCGCTCTTTTTAATGACTTTAAGTGTAGCACGTACGAGCATAATCACAGTTTCGTTGCATACTGGCGTTATCAGCGAGGCTCGGCTTAGGGCTGGAAAGAAATGCTTTCATCAGTGAAATTCCAAATAAGTAAGGAAATAAATTACGAAGCATGTGAAATTAGAACAATTTGTTATCAGCGGCAAATTCATTACTTTGCCACGTTTCTGGACTATTTAATGTAAAGTACTTTATAAGTTATAACCTGAGCCAATAAAACACCGAATTGTAGAATGAATGCAGTAAAATAGGCTTTAACCTTATAGCTGCAAGTTAACTGATGAAAATGATGGTGACAGGGTTTTCAACTTTCCGGAAAATCAGTAACATACTACCTACACTCAATAAACTGATCAAAGGACAACTTAGGCAAGGGAAATTCAGTGTGGAAAGTGAGTGATCGAAAATGGGAAACTGTAAAAGGAAAATAGAAAACGGATAATGGAAAATCGGAAATGAAAAAAGGGAACATTCCTGTTTCGCGAATATTGGGAGAATTCTCTCTATTGCATTTAGGGAGAATTTTTAAAATTTCCTAATTGCGCGATTTCCGCCTTAGGTAGTTCATTTCCACTTTAGGTGGTAAGAACCTCGAACCTATGCGGGTTCTTAAAGCGGAAATTTACCTAGGTTCGTGAAAGTTCTCTCTAATCGAATAGAGAGAATTCTCATAATTTTTACGAAACAGGAATGTTCCGAAAAAAGATATATAGTGAGTTGTAGTGAAATTCGAAAATCGAAATTCGAGGAAAAGTGTTCAAGCATTTGAATAAGCTGGAATATTTTCAGAAAACGTACAACAAAAGGCACTACATAGTATTGATAATAACTATTTTAAATTAATAATAAATTCGAATTTAAAAGTTCATTTAAAAAAATCTAAAAGTCCAAAAGTGGGCTACCTTTTTCTCGCAACAACAATCACATAATTCGCCCCTAAAATCTTGAGTTATTTTATTCAATGTTTAGAGCTCGCACAGACGGCAAACTTTTTAGTTGGAAAAAAACTAAATAGTTTAGTCCGAAAAATAGAACACACTGCGGCTTATGAGACCCCGCACACAGCGATAACTTAATAGTTTAGTCGGCTGTGTGAAATGTTAGAATTGACAGCTGGAAAATCCGACTACTTCTTAATTTTCGAATTTTCGGTGTAAAACTGACAGAAAATTTAACATGTTCCGCCCACTTTTCCAATGGATAATTATAGACCAAGCGCAATTCAAGTATTGTATAAGATCTATGGTCTATGGCCACATGAATACTGTTACTTCTTAATTAATTAAAAAAATATATCTGATTTGCATGAGTTAAAGAATAAAACCTCAAGTATAGATTGAAATCAAAACATTGAACAGATATTGTAAAAAATAATGATGACCTTATATAAATTATATTATTATTATATTAATTATATTAAATATGTGCATATATGAATTCTACTTTCGACGTAACCTTTACTAAGAATTTGAATTTCATAATACCAAGGTTATCGAGAAATGCGTTAAATAAACACATTTCTGATTCATCTAATGTGCAAATTAACGATCTGGTTTTACAATATTCGGCTTTCCACCGTCTTGGGGTTTTTATTATGTTCGTCCATTATGTACGTTTCTTTGTTGATTCACGTTCTTTTAGCTCTTTTAGCTCATTACAAAAGTTGAATTCTGCTTAAAATAGATAAGATTTTTGTTTGACATTCAGATGTGTATCTTAGTATAATTTCGTGGAAACATGTAAGTAAAGTTTCATTGCTTACGATTGCATTAAGCCTGTTCTTGTACATTCTTGCTTTGTTCAACAGAGCAGAACACAGCGAGTTAGCAATGCATATTGCACTAGTAATTTGTTAAGCAATCCTGCATTAGTGGCGGTTGGGCTTGATAAATTTCACGCTGGGTGGTGCTTGGAACTTAAATATGAATCAAAATTGCAATCAATGTTTCAATAACACCTTAAAGGCTGTAACGGACGGTTTGGTGGGCATCCGAAGATGTCCGTGGGGACGGAGCCTAGGTAGCATAGTGACCGTGAAGGTCGGGCCGTGCCATCTGGCGAAGAAAAAGGCCCCTCAACGAGCTAAGCAGCGGCCTATTCTTGCTGTAGCTCAGTTCGGGAGATGTGGGCGGGGTCTTCGCCGCTCGTTGCCCCTGTCCTTTACGTATTAACAAAAATTCATAGGCCTGGGGAAGACAACACAAACAGGGGAGGTAAAAATGGGGAATGAGAAAAATAGTCAATAAGGATGGAATGGTTGGCAAACGGATCAGACGCCCAAGCGGTCGAATCTGGGTCCGGGTGTAATGGGACCCTCGGCCTCTGGTTTCATACCACCAACAGATCACTACTCATCAGGTGCTGCTTCGATCTGCCGGTGGGAGCAGCCAGAGGCGCCGACTGCTAGAAAATATTGGGGGGGCACAACAACTTTTCATACTGACGGCCGGATTGCCTTGTTAGGTGATTTTTTTGCGATGGTATCCTCACAATAAACTGACCTATTCTTTAGATAACGAATCAAAGAAGACGCAGCTTTCCCAAACTACAAATTTGTATTTCTATTGTATATGTATTTCGGGAGCGACTTACCCCCTTCTTCAGTACAAAAGCTACTAGGTTTGTAGCTACTAGGTAGGTAGCTTTTGTACTGAAGAAGGGGGTAAGTCGCTCCCGAAATACATATACAATAGAAATAAAAATTTGTAGTTTGGGAAAGCTGCGTCTTCTTTGATTTAGTTGACAACTACAAACGTCGGGCAACACCTAACATCTTTAGATAACAAATACGTTAATTGTTTCACTGTAAAAAAAATTAACTGATGGTGGGTTCACGGACAGAACGGCCCAATAGCCCTAGCTAAGTAAGTCGACGTCTTAAAACGGGTAAATATTTGATATCGATACGAATGTATAGTCTCATACAGTCAATCAAAATGGTCTCACGATTGAGGTGAACCAATTTCTTCGTCAAGTCTCGAGTTGTTCGACCGTGCAAATCATCAGCGTTGTATGGAAATGGCGTTTGTTGTTTGTTTTTAAGAATGAAGCCAATTTTTCAAACATTAGTAAATGGAACCAAAATGCTTTTTTGTTTGATAACACAAAATAATGAATTAAATTTTAATTAAATTCAAACTCAGATATTTTTACCGTTCATGTCTTACCGCTTAGTTATATTGTGCGTGAAAAACGTCCTCAAGACGCAGCCAACGAAAATCATCTTTTCAGCCTGTTATAGTTAAATCTTCTGTCCGCGTTCGTTTGACACATTTGAACTGTGAAAAATTGACCTTCTAACAAAGTTGCAACATTTTTTTTTTAATTAAAAGTAGAAACATGCACTTCCAAGGGCATAACAGTAATTTAGAACAAAATAAATAGTCGCCCACATTTTTAAAACACAAGCATATGTGAATTGACACTTCGTGGCGCTTTGATTCCAACAAAGTTGAACTCGTCTTCGTGTGCCACGTATTGTTCGCGCAGAGTATACTTATCGCCATCTGAAATACATTGGTTCAACTTTATTTGACAGCAGAAGTCGTGTTCGTTACGCGCACTATAATCCCAGCCCTTAATATCATTGGCTGCGTTCCTGCGAGCGGATCAGGGTTTGACAATTCTCAAATTCTCCTCCATTTGCTTTCCCCTCCGGTAAATTTAGTACAGACAACTGCCACTTTTGGATCTGACAATTTCCCCTCTGGATCTGAATATTTTTCCGGTCAATTTCTAAAATCAGCAATTTTGACAGTTCCCAGATGTCACCAAAGCAACATAGCCAGTCATCCGTTAGCCAGCGTGCAGGACGTGTTGCGAAGTGTTTAGTGGTAGTTTACTGCGCCTTTAGCCTACAAACCTTGAATAGGAAGTCGTCCTATCGGGGAACTGTTTGTTCGAAATAATTTGCATGTCTGGGTCGGTTTTCGCGCTCAATCCCGTCCAACAAACTCCAATCGTTTGTCATGTTGTTATCCATGGCAACGCGCACTATATTTAGTATGCTTTGCACACTATTTACAATTTGGATATCACCGAAATCATCCAATCATTCCGCAATAACTAAATTTTCCATTTTGAAATTAAATACTTGACAGATCTTTTTTGACAAGACGGCCGTGTATGCCGTCTGTGGGAATATTTCTCAGATCCAAAAATTGACAGTTGTCTGTACTAAATTTACTGGAGGGAGAAGCACATAGAGGAGAAAACAGAAAAGTCAGATCCATATCAGAAGGCTTTCAGGACCGCGCCCATTATAATACATTAGTACAACAGATCCATTTGACAGTATCTTGAGGAATCATAAGCAAATTGAACGACGAGTTTTAATACGTTCCTGTGGCAGCCGGTTCTTCGTATCGGAACGACCCGTTTTTCAACTAATACCACACGGGTTCTCATGATCCGGGGCCCGGGAGATTGACGGCTGTCAAGCATTGTTTAAGGTGCATTACTATTAGGCACACGATCGTCGTACATTATTCGCGGTTAGCGATCAAGCCATATAGCCCGGAGCACTATTTGTATGTATCTTTTTGATCGTCGCCTGCGATCGACACAAAGTGATGCCTAGCAAAACGCACCTTAAAGCGCAGAATTCAGTGTACAATCTTCATATATATGTCCTTTCTTCCTTCCCTATTTGTCATAGCTAAATACGTGTTTGATTGTTTGAACGAAGATGTCGAGTGAGGATCGCTTTTCTTGCAAAACGATATCTGTGCCTGAAATATTGGGGGGTCGTTGCCCCCCCAATATTTAGATTGAGGGGGCAAAAAGTGCCTTGCCCCCCCATAGTCGGCGCCTATGGGAGCAGCACTACCAGACCATAATATGGTTCATTACAGGTGGTTCATTACAAGGCTCCGGGGGTATATAGATATACAGTCGACTCTTGATAGTTCGAATTCCAAGGGACCGCCAAATAATTTCGAATTATCGAGAGTTCAATTTAACGGAAGTTCGAATTAACAGGATGAATTTAAAAAAAAATTCGAATTATCGAATTGATTTTTTTCAAGTACAACAATGTGTAGTTCGGATGGCGCAACGGCTAGCACGTTCGCCTTCTATGCACTGGGCCCCGATTCGATTCTTACTGAATACGGTAGTTTTCGATAAAAAAAGGGGATTTACGTGACGGACTATGAGCCCAGTCAGCGGTTAAATGAGTACTCATTTATGGGGTAAATAACTCAGTTGAGCGTGTTGCTGATCACACACCTCTGCACAAGACATACCGTCACGATCTAGAAAATGAGATAATGCCAACTTATCTCGAGGCCATGGTACAAATTGGACTGTTGCGCCAGTTATTTATTTTTATAAAATACAATGTGGAAATATGTATACTCGTATAACTAATGAAATCAAATGCATATGGCGGAGCGTCTGTACTGTTTGCAAGGCTTCCTTGAATGTCACAGTGGGTATGGACTCTTCTTTATCATCTTCGGCTCCACATCCACATTTTCGGAAACAAATATGTAAATGTTGTTGTCGAAGTTAGATTTTTCCAAGCTTTGTTAATCATTATCATTGCAGTCAATACGTTAATGTTAACATTTGCATTATTTTCGATGCTGTCTAACGTCAATGTGACAAAACATTAGAGTGTGTTTTTTTAAAGGTATAGAAAGTTTTTTTTATAAATAAAACACAGAAAAATCAATAAAATGACTAATGTTTAGGCTTTATTCGCTTCCATGGTATTTAGGGCCGGTTGCTCAATATCCGATTAAAATTGATCTTAAGAATAAACTACCATGTAGCACAATTTGATTTTCTCAATGGCTGCGTTCCTATTTTGGACCGTGTTGTAAGCGCGTCGACACGGTTTCATAGATACTTTGCGAGAACGGTACGATTTCAGACACCGATACCAGAATCTTTTTGAAGTGCAAAAGTATCACGAATTTTTTCCGATCCGATTACCCCTTCAACGATTCCTAGAGTTTTGACAGTTCGCTCTTGACAAGTTCTGTCACTCCATTTGTAAATAACTGTTTGTTGGCCTCAAAGTGCGTATAGTGACCGGAAAGTCTGTCCTCGCTCGTAATTTTATTTGAAAATTGTGTTTGAAAGTGGAAATATCCCTTATTAAGTGGCGTATGTTTGTGTAAAATATATTCATGGCGGCAAGGGAATCGTGTCGTTCACCGGAGAAATCACGTATCGGTGAAGGGACAATGGATAAGTAGCGGATATACGATACTTTTAGGAACGCACCCAATATGTATCTGTTTAGCGTTATTAATCGGATAAACGCTAACCGTCCCCTAGCCTTCGATTAATTTCTTATCCAAAACCAAAACCCAACTCCTGGTCTCCGGTTGAAAATTTATCCTAAACAAAAACCCAACACCTGATACCGGATGCTGAGACTTTGAGAGCTGTTCACTTTTCCAAATTCAAATGAAAACCAAGAAAACGGCCATAAAGAACACAGTTCCTTCATTCGATAGAAGAGAATTCGCAACAAACTCAGCTGCAAATGAATATGCTGAGAGACCGTACTAATGCAAAGTCGATTCGTGGAAGGTGGAATTCCGCCAAGAAAATCAGCTGATTTTGCCATAATTGTGGTCTAAGATAAGTTCCACACTTTATGGCTTGGTAATTTGTTTGAGACGTATGAGAAAATAAAAGTGCTTACTGGCCTGCTTATAGTTTCGTTTAATTTGTGTCCCTGTTAGTTAACAAAGAGTTTAATCAGACATTGAGAAAACGGGCCTTAATAATAGGCATATGCCTATCAGAGCAAGAAAAATAGCAATGCTTTAATGTTCATGGCAAAGAAAAGATACGTCAAATGGCTTGATTAAGCCGGGATAGTGTAAACTCCTAAACTCACCATGTTTTAATCTGCGCGCAGATGAAGTAATCTGGGTATAGTGTAAACGTAATATAACTGTCCCCGAGCATTCGATTAATCTCTTATCCAAAACAAAACCCAACCCCTGGTATCCGGTTGAAAATTTATCCTTAACTGTCATTCGTCGGTGGAATCTTCCAAGAAAATACATGCGTTTGATGCAGTTTAATTCATAAAGACGTCTTGGGAAAAGGTTGCGTCCGCAACTGTTATAAATTGCTTCCATGAAGCAGGTTTTGCAGACCAAAGTGACGAGATATACGATGACGAAAATGATATTCCGTTAGCACTTTGGAGAACTATGATAGCAGCTATGCGAAGAGCTGACGCAACTAACGTTGGAGTCGATGACTTATATTAGATCTGCCATAGACTGTGCGATCTATCGTCAGATCGATCTGACGATGGATCGTACACAAAATATCTGACGATCGAAATTATATGGAACTGTCAAAAAAAATCGTCAACGATAGTCACATACACTGTGCGATCGATCTGACGATCACAATATCGTCAGATCGATCTGACGACGGATTGTATCGTATATGGGGGCTATTATTCATTATTCATGAAAACATTTATGTCGAGGACGATCAGCAAGACGCCGTCACTTTAAATTCAGAAGTCGAGGACAATGATGATGGCTTTGAGACAAAAGATTTATCAACAAAATACGACATCAAGAGCTACAGTTAGGCCTTTTCTTGTCTGCAGGGAATAAAATTATTTGCCTGCAAGAAAAATGATGGAAAAACCGTGGAATCTATTAGTGAGCTGCAAATGCATATTTCAAATCAGTCTCTAATAAGAAAAAAAAACAGGCTACAATAACAGATTGTTTTTCTTAAACAAAATTAATATTACTATTTTGTTTTCTTTATGTCTTATGTGAAAAAAACTTAATGGTCATGGTTCTAAAGAAGCATTTTTTTATTTAGGATACCCCTCTAACAACCGGGCACCTCTCTTGACCGGGCACAATTCTCTGGTCCCGCAGCTATCCGGTTATGGGAGATTAGACACTGTATATTCCAACTTCAATTCTTTCAATTCTTGTTAAAGATGTTTGAATTGAAATGTGTTAACTATTTACGCCACCAGTAATATTATTTATCTTCAAACTGTAAATTTTTTTCCATTTTCCTCAAAATCTCACCTTTACACACTCAGCTTGTCCGGAATGGCTGGAAAATATTATCGAAAAACAACGATGGATTTCTCAACAGGCCTTTGATGAAATTCAGGTTTTCTGGGTTTTCTTAAGAATGCTTCCCCATATTCCACACAACAGCACTACTCGTATAGACACAAACACGTTGCAGGTGGTACACACCGCGTAACTTGTGCAACACTTCTTTTTTTTACAGATCAAAACTAAGCTGCCTGATCTGATCACTATGACACCATCACACAAATCTTAGTAATCACCCGCGAGTTTGTAAAATGAACGCGATAGAGCCACATAAAAGGCCAATTACTCTACTAACTACCGCGAAATCACCTTCAGGTGAATTCTTGATTCGATCGGTGCTTCTGGTTATAAGTATAGTACTACCAGTACTACTAGCAAAATATACTTTGACTACAGCCGAGCCGACAACCAATTCTCTTAGCTGGTTTCGCATGAGCGGTCCAGCACAGCGTCACTAACCAGCATCAACTTTCACAAACCAGCATAACCCATGAGTCGGTCAGTAGTAGATATGGAGCTCAGGCGATAATCGCAACGAAATGAAAAGAAGATGTTTCCCAACGTGTCTGAAGCTCGTGTTGACTATCACCAGCGTCTTGTCGGTATCAGCACGCAATCTTTTCAGAGGTCTATGGAAGCATCCCCCATCATAGCTATCTTCCGTTGATAATGGCGAACTGAAATTTAGTAAACGTTGTATGTTGCGATGCTATTTAAGTCTGTAAACACTCTCGACTCCTCGATTCCGGGGGTGTTACAGTGATCAGTGACGAAAGCAGAAGCAAGAGACCAAATGAGAATCCGACGGTCGTGAATGGATGAATACTGGCGCACAGTTATGATAACAAGAACCACAGTATGTAGTGAGCAGTATCCATTTACCATCTATGCGCTTTACAATACTAGGAGTTGCGCAAATATCAACCGAACTGCAAGACAGTCTGCGGGTTCTATAACTGCTGATACTGAAAGTACTCGTTTGCTGTATGTATCTAACTATCTAATGCACAGTGACAAAACGCGACAGAGTTACCTTGAAATGGCCTACATGTGTAATTATTGCTCTCACCTTTCCAGGTTTTTTTTTACTTATACATATGGTAATTAGTATCTGTGTTGGTTATTAATATGGGAATTAAAGCAGAATTAGTGAAATGAAACTTTGTTGTATTGAAGTGTCGGAATGGAATAATTCCAACGTTTTAAAGCACGCGAAAAACGATATGAAATTGTTTTCCAAGTTGCGACAAACAAATTCATTACATATTTTCTAAAGTGATTCATAGAGGTTAATGGACGATTCATATTGGGAACAGAACGTTCGCACTGAGGGAATTTACGTAAGTCGAAATTTTACGTATGTCGAGGCTCCATCTAAAATACATAGCAATATTGTTTTAAATGGGGGGCAAAAGACCTTTTCCATAGTCCTCCACGTGGGCGCCCCCTGGTAACGGCAGTGTATCAAATCGCTGACGGCCAAGTGTTAGCGATAAGACAGTTTGCAAGAAGGCAAGCTTGAATGGCTGACCAACACCTAAGCGTCTCAGGTTTAGTAAGATGGAATGACTTGCGTAGTTGCACCTGCAACATAGTTGCGTGAGCTCCAGCATGTTTTTAAAACCATCTGAAGCAGCTATCTTCCGGGGTCATCCCCTGAATGGGGTTAAGCGATGTGCTGACAACTCGTCCTTGTAAAAAACACTCCACGTCAAGAAACCTGGAACAAAAGCCTCGGATTGGACGGATCAACAACGACGACCACGCAAACGACTAAAGGATTATTCTTTCGGATCCTGGAATGTACGCTCCCTGAACAAACCGGGGGCCGAGAAGGCCCTCCTTCAACAGGTCCAAAAGTACAAACTCAGCATTTGCTGCAGTCCAGGAAACAAATTGGCTTGGCAGCCAGATCAATGACAAGAAATCGCACACAATTTTTAGAAGTGGCAAACCATCCGGCCGCAAGAAGTTTAGAGTAGCATTTACAGTGAACAATCACCTCAAACCGCATATTACGAGTATTGACTTCAAACCCATAAATGAACGGCTGTGTGCGATTCGCATTAAGACTCGACTCTTCAGTCTGTGGCTCATCTCTGGCCCCCACTGAAGTTAAAGAAGACGCAGTAAAAGATGAGTTCTACGCCCGCCTTGAGATTCTCTTCGACTCACTTCCAACAAACGACGTCAAACTGCTGCTGGGAGACTTTTACGCAAAAGTCGGAAATGAAAGTTGGCACCGGGGGATCACTGGAGGACACGGTTTCCATGAAGAATGTAACGACAGCGGCCAGCGACTTATCGACCTCGCCTGCTGTACGAGTCTAGTCGTAAGCTCTACGTGTTTCCCACATCGCCGCATTCACAACCAGACCTGGAAATCTCCAGACGCACATAACCGTCAACCAAATTGATCTCGTCCTCATTTGCAGGAGATGGGCATTTAGTGTGATGGATTTCCGCTCCTATCGAGGAGCAAACTGCGACTCAGATCATCACTTGGTGAAGACGACCTACAGATGTAGATGATTTCTCTCTCAGTGCACCAATCGAGAATCAGCTCGCTCAAAATCTTTGCGGCTGATAAGCTTCTGAGCGATGCCACGGCGGTGGCGTATACTACCGCCCTTGAGGAAAGACTATCGCCTATGCTACACAACATCAGTAACACAGGTGTCCATGGGTTCTGGGAAGAACTCAAGGGTACCATCAAAGATGTCGCAGAGAAGGTCGTGGGAAGGTCGTGACTGGTTTGCGTTTGACGAAGAATGCAAAAATTCACTTGACGCGAAAAACAAGGCCTATAGACAATGGATTCAACGAGCAACTAGAGCCAAAAGAGAAAAATATGACGAGCTACGGCGAATATCGAATAGAATAATTAAACGTAAGAAACGTAAATACTTTGGAATTGTTTGTGACACTTGGTTTCATTCTGCACACCAACTTAATATGCGTCTGTAGCTTAGCTCGGTAACGCACCGAGCATTTTTTGCTACTCGAAACACGGTCTCTGCGGTTCGCGCCCCGCAACGGGACCAACTGTTTTTTATTCTCAAATTCCCTCTGAATTAATTTCTCTGAACTTAGTGGTTTCGTATGGATAGTAGCACTCATCAGGTCTTGCATCTTTGCAGCTATCCATGTGCAAGACGACCACGAAAGTGTGAGAATTCTGTTTGTATAAGCACGGTCGAGTTTTCAAGTAAAATCACGCCTTCACGGCTTATACAAACAGAATTCTCACACTTTCGTGGTCGTCTTGCACATGGATAGCTGCAACGATGCAAGACCTGATGAGTGCTACTATCCATACGAAACCACTAAGCTCAGAGAAATTAATTCAGAGGGAATTTGAGAATAAAAAATAGTTGGTCCCGTTGCGGGGCGCGAACCGCAGAGACCGTGTTTCGAGTAGCAAAAAATGCTCGGTGCGTTACCGAGCTAAGCTACAGACGCATACTAAGTTGGTGTGCAGAATGAAACCAAGTGTCACAAACAATTCCAATTTAAATTGAAAATGATTCGCACTTGTACATTTGCAAGAACATTAATACATAAAGTAAATACTTTGACGAGCAGTTGCTGAATATAAACGAAAACTTAGCTAATAGGAACAACAGAGAAGCGTACGAATACAATTAAGGACGGCTACCAACCCAGGACTAGCCTTTGTAAGGACAAGGATGATGGAAACATCATCAGCGACACCGATGGCATCAAAAAACGATGGGCCTCTTATTTTGAAGAGCTTCTGAACCTACCATCTAACATCCTCACCTCACCTACCATCTAACATCCTCACACAAGAAGCTCTTGATGATATTTGTTGAAATAGGTCCACCCATACAACCCCCGACCGAAGAGGAAATTGATCTCGCGTTGCGATCACTAAAACGAAATAAAGCGCGGGCGCTGATGAGATCCCAGCTGAACTGCTAAGATTTGGTGGAACGGGTCTAGTTAATGCCATACATCAATTACTCCTGCGAATATGGGAGGACGGGGTGACCCCAGACGATTGGCGCAGAAGCATCATCTGTCCATTTCACAAAAAGGGAGATAAACTGCGGTGTGAGAATTACAGGGGCATATCACTAGTTTGAACATCCTATAAAATTTTGACGAAAATTCTGGAAAAAAAAAAACCGTACGCAAAACGAATCATTGGCGAATATCAAAGCGGTTTCAGACCTGGTCGCTCCACAACCGATCGGCTCTTCACGGTCAAACTGATACTCCGGAAGTGCTGGGAATACAACGTAAACGTATACCAAATCTTTGTCGACTTCAAGCAGGCATACGACAGTATCGATCGTGGAGTACTGTACAACATCATGCTGCAATTTGTTATACCGGCAAAATTAGTGCGACTGACAAAGATGACGATGATCAACTCCGTCTCACAAGTCAGGATCCAGAATAGACTTACTGATCTATTTGAAACACGCACTGGTCTGAAACAGGGCGATGGACTGGCACCGACGCTCTTCACTGGAATACGCTATTCCGGCTATGAATATGGACAACAGCAAGACGCTACTCATCAAGTCGACACAATTAGCAGCGTACGCCGACGACATCAACATCATGTCCCGAAGATTGGCTGACGCAGAAGAACTTCTGCATACGCTCGATACCGCTGCAAAGGAAGTTGGATTACGTATTAACGAGGGTAAAACTAAAATAATGATGCAATCGGTGACAAGGACACCTGCACAACCGAGCATCAATGTGGGGGACCTCAACATCGAGTTCGTGAACAACTTCATTTACCTGGGTTGCAACTTGTCAAGGGACGCCAACGAAACTGACGAAATCAAGCAACGGATACAGTTAGCTAATAAGACTTTTTTCTCGGTTCTCCCCATAATGAAATCGAAGTATGTGCACAGAAACTCGAAGCTCCGCGTGTACAAAACTATTATACGACCAGTGCTATGCTATGGCTGCGAAGCATGGACCCTAACTCAAGCCTCCGGAAACATGCTAGACACATTTGAACGTAAGGTGCCACTGCGAATTTTCGGGGCCGTTTACGATCGAGATGAATGGCGCATCCGGTACAACCATGAGTTGAATGAACTGTACGATGAGCTGGAAGTTTCGAAAATCGTCAAACTACAACGACTTCAATGGGCAGGGCATGTATGTAAATACAAAGAATGCATAATGATCGCATGCCAAAGAGAGTAATGAATGCAGAACGAGTCGACGGAGCGAGACTGCCTAGACGACCGAGATCTCGTTGGGAGAGCTCAGTAGGTGTGAACGCCGCGTAGCTACTGGGCTTCCAAAATTGGAGGACGCGGTCACGTGACCGAGATAATTGGTTGATGAAGTTGATGTTTTAGAATGGGACAGGGATCCTGTTAATTGATTACCTTGAAAAAGGCAGAACATTAACAGGCGAATATTACTCCAAACTTCTTGACCAGCTGAATGCCGAAATCCGCGAGAAGATGCCTGGCTTGAAGAAGAAAAAACTTATCTTTCACCAGGACAACGCGCCTGTACACAAGTGTGCGTTGGCGATGGGAAAACTGTGGGATTTGGGGTAAGATTTGCTCGACTATCCCCCTATTCTCCTGATTTGACACCCGCAGACTTCCATCTGTTCCCAAACTTGAAGAAAATTTGTTTCTGTGAAGCGCTTCGCATCCAGTGAAGAAGTTGAGAGGGCCGTAGATGAATATTTTCACAGCCGTCCAGACTCTCACTTCCGGGAAGGAATACTGATGTTGCAGAAACGCAGAGCTAAGTGTGTTGAAGTCAAGGGAGATTATTTAGAAAAATAAAATCATTTTTTAACTGAAAATCGCAGTCTTTCATTGTCAGGCCGAGAACTTTTCTCATTGCTTATAATCTCAAGATTACTGATTAATTCAATAATATTGACAAACTGGGGTTTCATAAACTCCCAATCATACATGGACTAACGTTTTTTATCTTATCATCTGATAAAAGCGTCTTCGACAAGACACAATTCTTTCGTATGGTGCCTCAGAGACGAGTTTTCTTTCCGGACAATAATTTAACTGCATACTATATGATTAAAATGCAATCTTCTGTCTTACTGAAGTGCAATAAGTTTCAACGCCTTGCCTGCCTTGGCATCACTGGAGCTATGCGCACTTGTCCTACGCCAGCCCTGGAGGCGATTATTGGACTTACTCCGTTGCATATATTCATTCAAGAATCAGCAGCTCTAAATGCTCTCAGACTTCGTCTAACTTCCGACGTGCGTAGTGAAGAAAGCGGTCACATGAGCATTCTGAATCAAATTCCTGACGTGCAGATCTGCTTGAGATCAGATTACATGATCACGGAGGTTTGCTTCGGCAGAAAATATTCAGCCCTCATCCCTAACCGCTCTGAATGGGTAAATGGCACACCCTGTCCAGACCCTAGATGTATCAAGTGGTTCACCGATGGGTCTAAAACAGAACAGGGTGTTGGTGCAGGTGTCTTTGGACCCAACACCAGGATTTCGATCGCAATGGGAATCTCGCCCAGCGTTTTTCAAGCTGAGATCCACGCCATTGAGGTCTGCGCCAGGGTAATCTTGGAAACTGGACTTCGCGGCGCTCACATTGCTATCTACTCAGACAGCCAAGCAGCTATAAAAGCGCTCTCCTCATATAAGGTCTCTTCAAAACTGGTGAAGGAGTGTTACAATCTCCTTCAACTGTTGGCAACCAATAACCAAGTCTTCTTGTGTTGGGTGCCTGGCCACCAGGGCATTGAGGGGAACGAGGCTGCGGATGAACTTGCTAGACAAGGATCATCCAGTCGTTTTCATGGACCTGAGCCTTACTGTGGCTTTGGACTGGCCTCGGCCAAACTGCGGATCACTGATTGGTTTGCACGATTGCGTCAACAGTACTGGAATAACCTTCCAGGGCTTCGTCAATCAAAGGAGCTGATAATGCCCTTCAGTCACAAGGGTACTACTCGAATGAGTAGAACCCACCTAAGACTCCTAGTGGGGTACTTATCTGGCCATCACTTGGTCAGATATCACCTGAACAAGATGGGTCTGTCAAGCGAGACTGAATGCCGTCTTTGTCTGGAGGACGTGGAAACGACCAAGCACATTTTGTGCGAATGTCCCGCCATCGCGCGTTTTAGGATGTCACTCCTCGGGCAAGCTACTATCAGCACTGCAGAATTCAGGTTGATTCCTGCTAAAGACTTACTGCCCTTTATTAGAAGGGTGGACGGTCTTTTGGATTAATGAGCTACGGCACAATAGATCTTTATGGTCGCAGTGCCTTCCTGCTGGGAAAGTAGCTCGAATCTTTATATCTATCTATCTATCTATCTATCTATATGATTAAAATGATGTCAGTTACCAAAATATGCTCGATTCTTTCTATTTCTTTGGCTTTTTCCCAAGGCCAAAAGATCTCGAAATATGGCCATTAGTGGCCGTTACTGGCTTACGAAATGCATGAAGTTCGCCACAAAAATATATGGCGTCATTACCACATGGTCCATTTCCGTTTCATTTTCATTATCCCACATCATATTTCGTGATTGTCAATCAGCTGTGCTGTCTTTAATATCAAATTTGACATCGGTACCATTTGTCAAAAAGTCTGTCACAGTCAGTTCCAGAGTGGTTCCAGGGCTCTACGATTTTCGCCAGTCGCTGGTTTCATTGCATGTGATTTCTCCAAAAGTTTTCGTGTTTGCACATATACAATTCTTTCTGCATAAGGAAGCGATTGGTGGTGGACGTAGTCGGGTCGTGATCGTCTTTTTTTCACAGAGTATAGTGGTTGAATCGGATCGATCATCGTGGTCGGCCATTGTGGCGTTCCTTTTTGTGGAGTTCTTCTTAGTTGTATTCAATTGACGATTTTTCAACTTTGTGGTAATTGATATTCATATTTGATGTATAATTATTTTTGTCTTTACCACTGTTTTTATTACTACTCCTTACGCGTTTCGTTTTTTCAAACATCTTCAGAGGAATGGTTACATTTTTGTGCAAAAGGGACTTGTATACTACGAAACTTAATTCTAAGTTGCTACCTGCTATAAAAGTGACAAAGGTAATTAAGGGCGTTACGCTTATACCTGCGAGAATTTTAGGTTTAAAAGTCGGGAACGGTTGATGTCGGTATGGTCGTTGAAAGGTCCTTTCCAGGTATCCGACTGATTCTATTAATTTCCAAAGCTTCCAGCAGGTCAAGCTTTTTCCCCTTCGAGCAAACGTGCAATATTTCTGGATTAAAATCGACTCCAAATGTTATGACCTGACTCCTTAAGATGTTCATGGAAGTTTGAAAACTTCGATCCCCCCATATGTTCCTTGAACCTCGTTTCAAAGGACCGTCCTGTCTGACCGACGTAGGTTGCCGAACATTCGGGGCATTCCAGTTTATAGACTCCCGGCTTTTTGAAACGTTCGGATCGAGGTTTTGCGTTCAATAACCTTTTACCAATGGTATACTCCCGTTGGAACGCCGGAGTAAGACCTTCTTTCCTGAAGAAATTCCCTACTTCTTCGGACAGTGCGGGAATGTACGGCAGTGAAATGAACTTTTCGGAGCGCTCCACTGAGCTATTGGGATACACCATGTTTCGCGTTACCTGAATCCTTTTCTTGTCAATCAATTTCTCTATTGTCCTCACTTGGTATCCGTTATTACAAGCTATAGTTTTTATGGTGTTGAGTTCATTCTCTCGATTTGAGTCGGACATGGGGATTTGAAACGCTCTATGAATCATCGACCTATACGCTATTTTGTGTGACCATGAACAAAACGAGTCTTCGGTATAGTCACGTCGGTAAAAGTAGGCTTCCGGAAAATTGTGAAACTGAACTCCTTATTCGTGTACGTAATACTCAGGTCTAAAAAGTTAATATTGTTGTCGACACTCTTCTCCACGGTGAACTGGATATTCTTATTATATGCATTTAAAGATGTCAGAAATGCGTCGAGTTGTCTATCCGTCCCTAAGAAATCCACCAGAATATCGTCGACATACCTAAACCAGAATGCAATATGTTTCCTGGAAAGCAAGGATGACAACACGTTTATCTCTTCAGGAAAGAAGGTCTTACTCCGGCGTTCCAAGGGGGGTATACCATTGGTAAAAGGTTATTGAACGCAAAACCTCGATCCGAACGTTTCAAAAAGCCGGGAGTCTATAAACTGGAATGCCCCGAATGTTCGGCAACCTACGTCGGTCAGACAGGACGGTCCTTTGAAACGAGGTTCAAGGAACATATGGGGGGATCGAAGTTTTCAAACTTCCATGAACATCTTAAGGAGTCAGGTCATAACATTGGAGTCGATTTTTAATCCAGAAATATTGCACGTTTGTTCGAAGGGGAAAAAGCTTGACCTGCTGGAAGCTTTGGAAATTAATAGAATCAGTCGGATACCTGGAAAGGACCTTCTCAACGACCATACCGACATCAACCGTTCCCGACTTTTAAACCTAAAATTCTCGCAGGTATAAGCGTAACGCCCTTAATTACCTTTGTCACTTTTATAGCAGGTAGCAACTTAGAATTAACTTTCGTAGTATACAAGTCCCTTTTGCACAAAAATGTAACCATTCCTCTGAAGATGTTTGAAAAAACGGAACGCGTAAGGAGTAGTAATAAAAACAGTGGTAAAGACAAAAATAATTATACATCAAATAATTATTCTTAGTTGGTGAGATTATTCCATATTTGCATTCCGGGGTTGATTAGTTCCATCTATAAACAAGTTGTAGTGTTGTTTTTTTTCTAGTTAATACTTGGTACATAGAACGAATAGTGGTTGAGTGGTTTTAGGTTAGGTGTTAGGATGGAAGAACCGGATCCCCCGGACACCCGGGGAGAAAGTAAAAAGAAGAAAAAGACTTCGGGTGGGCAAAGATCGAGGGATGTAACCCCTGTAAAAATGATCGGAATAATAGACTCAGTGGATAACACCAATCATCATCATCGTGGCGCGACAGCCCGACGTCGCCTGGATCATTGTCCTCCAATTATCTCGGTCACGTGACCGCGTCCTCCAATTTTGGTAGCCCAGCAGCTGCGCGGCGTCCACACCTACTGAGCTCTCCCAACGAGATCTCGGTCGTCCTCGCAGTCTCGCTCCGTCGACTCGTTCTGCATTCATTACTCTCTTAGGCATGCGATCATCGTCCATTCTTTGTACATGCCCTGCCCATTGAAGTCGTTGTAGTTTGACGATTTTCGAGACTTGCAGCTCATCGTACATTTCATACAACTCATGGTTGTACCGGATGCGCCATCCATCTCGATCGCAAACAGCCCCGAAAATTCGCCGTAGAACCTTACGTTCAAAAGTGTCTAGCATGTTTTCGGAAGTTTGACATAGGGTCCATGCTTCGCAGCCATAGCATAGCACTGGTCATATAATGATTTTGTACACGCTGAGCTTCGTGTTTCTGTGCACATGCTGCGATTTCATTATGGGGAGAACCGAGAAAAAAGTCTTATTAGCTAACTGTATCCGTCGCTTGATTTCGTCAGTTTCGTTGGATAACACCAATGCATCTAAAAATAAAAGCATGGTTGACACGCACGTGGTTAGTGACGCCCAACATGCGGAAAAAGATACCGCTAAGTCATGTGATGACAATAACGGAACCAATAGCCGTACTAAGAGGACTTATAAATATCAAGAGGACTCAACCGAAAAAGAATTTGTTGTCATGATTCAAAATACCGAGGATAAGAGGATCTCGGAAATGGTACTTAGCGATTTCCTGGATCACTGTCGTGTTAGGGGACTAGTAAATATCCAATACGCAAATTTTCGGTCGGCCAAAGTGACGTTCAATAATCCCAAAGATGCCAACACGATTATATCTAATCCGACATTAACAACCAATGGTTACAAGGCGTATATCCCTCAAAATTATATCTCTTGTTATGGTATCATCAGAGACGTACCTAATTGCATATCCGAGGAAAACTTAATGGAAAAACTCCATGGTGCATGTGGCATCCTTAGCGTTTATCGCTTCAACAGGAAAGATAATGACGGAAACATCGTGCCAACTACGTCAATCAAGGTTGAGTTCGACTCGCTTAAACTTCCAAGTATCATATACTACGGTCATGCGCTCAAGAGGGTAGAATATTCCATCCCAAGAGTACGCTTATGCTACAATTGCGGCAGAATTGGACATGTAAGCAAATTCTGCAAAGCGAAAGTCAGGAAATGTTTGAAATGTGATTCAGATTTTGACACCTGTAATCAAACTTGCACCAATATTCTGTGTGTATTATGCGGATCTGAACAACATAACTTCTTCAACCCTGACTGCCCCAAGAGAAAACAAGAACGAAAAACGTTGGAAATCATGACGGTGTCTAATAAGTCAAGGAAAGAAGTACTCGAGGGAAACTATAGTAATTACTATAGTATATTAGGTTCTAAAAAATATGTCAGTGATTACCCGAGTGTAACAGAAGCCATGGCAAACAACAGGAAACAAGCACAAACTAATAATCGAAACCAAGACATTTTTAGAAACAGAGTTGAAGATGCCAATAAAGTCCAACTAGGAAAGAGGTCCTTTGCAACAGTAGCCAAAATGGACAAATATGAAAAAATAAGACAAGGACACGAGGACATCATCAGACCCGTAACAATACCTAATCAACTTGCTTTCATGTATCCAAACGGTAACAAAGAGATTAATAACAGTCTAACAAAGTCTTATAATACCAACGCGAATATGAATTACTATAATACCCCTCAACCAACGGAGCCTTGCGCGAGGTATAATCAGACACAATTAATAATAAATTTGGAAAATAAATGTAAGAATCTATTGGAGTTTATTGAAAATAACTGGGACCCTAATGACCCCAACATAAGGGCGTTTATTAGTAACTATTCTAAAGAAGCAAATATAGGCATTACGCAAAACGATAATCTAGATACAAACAGATTAAAAAGGCAGTGTACAAACCACAATGAAGTGTGTTCAATTGAACATACAGGGACTACGAAATAAGAACAAAGACACATTTGAATCATTTTGCCATCAGCACAAAATTTACATAGCATTAATTCAAGAAACATTATTAAATCCTAATAAGTTTAAACCATATTTTAGCAACTATTATTCTTTTTTTAATGATAGAAGTGATGGTTACGGTGGAGTGGCCATCCTGATTGTAAAAAAAATTAGATGTAAGGCAATTGAATTACAGAATCCTTTGAATTTTATTGTCGTCGAAACGACAAATCTCCCAGAGAATTTTATTATTTTAAATGTTTATATACCCCCTTCGAGAAATAAGGAGGAAGAAAGGGTTTTTACAACAAACCTTACAGATTTATTCTGTAAAATTCGGAACTACAGTAACAAAAATCTTTTATGTGTGGGAGACTTCAACGCTCACAAATTGGACTGGGGCAGTAGATTTGATAATAATAGGGGTGTTGTCTTGGATAATTTAACGGCAGATTGTGGCCTCAACATCTGCAACAATGGTGCATCAACATTCATCACCAATAATGGGAGACCTTCGGTATTGGATGTCACGTTTACTAACCGTACGGACCTTATTAAACACTGGCACACATTGAACGTGAGGATATTTGGTTCCAGGCACATCCCTATTATTTTTCACATACATAATAGAACTCCCATTAAGAAAAAGAAAATCGTGAACTACTCTATCCTGAAAAATAATATGGAAAAGATCGAGTTTGAAAATGACATCAACAGCTTTAATAAAGCCATGAAATGCTCGATTAAGGATGCTACTTTCTTTGTCGAGAAAAATTCGTATACCCCAAAAAAATGGTGGAACAACAACCTGAAAGCCTTATTTCTGGAGCTGAAACAAACATCTGCTAAATTTAAGCTGAATAATAATTTCGAAAATCCCTCAGCACTACAGGAGGCCAAGTACACTTGGAAGAGGGCGGTTAGAACAGAAAAAAGAAAAACCTGGAAGGAGACAATTAACCGTATGAACCTTTCCAAAGATCCTAAAGAGATGCATGAGTTGTTTAAGAACGTCCAACATACTTTCTTTTCTCAGAACGACTGTGGCACTTGGGTCACTGAGAGAAAGACAGAATTCTTAAACCTTTGTAAACCTAGTCGGCCATTGACTGCGTTAGAGGACCACCATCAGGATAATGAAGATGACAGCATTGAATTTGATATCTCGGATCTCTTGTGGGCACTACATAATAAGAGCAATAACTCAGCTCCCGGGGTTGATGGGATCTCATACAAACATATAAAAATGATGAATTCTGATGCCAAAAGTAAATTTTTAGAAATCCTAAACAATTACTGGGAATCCAAAACAATCCCGGCACTTTGGAAAATCATAAAAATTATTCCCATTCCCAAACCCAATAAAGATTTAAATCTTATTCAAAACTACCGCCCTATTTCATTACTGAGTGTCCTACTGAAACTAATCAACAAAATGGTGTTAAACAGACTAACTCAATTCATCAATGAACACCAAATATTATCAAAAAATTCATATGCTTTTAGGCCCAAAAAAGCCACCACACACTGTATTAATGACCTCATTAACACTGTTCAAATTAATAAAACTAATAAAATGGTCTCTGTGTGTGCTGTATTTGATATAAGCTGTGCATATGAGAATGTGGACCGATCCAAACTCGCCCAAACCATGAGTCGGCTAAACATTCCACCTGATATTACTAGTTGGATGAACCAGTTTCTAAGGGAACGACTGTTGATCCTTGATGAAGTTCAGCTGGTGGTGGATAATGGACTGCCTCAGGGCAGTTGCCTTAGTCCAACGTTATTCAACTTATACACCAATGAAATTCATGAATTGTCAGACGAATTCAATATCATATACCAATTTGCTGATGATTTCTTATTGCTTTCTCGGGGGAAAAATACCCAGGAAGCCATAGATAACCTTGAATTATTTGCATCGAAGTTTATTAATACATTAACTAATCTTAAGCTTCCGGTTAATTTTGAGAAATCTCAATTTTTTATTTTTTCTAAAGCTAATTGCTCACAACATAATATTTACGTTAATAATCAAACCATCACGAACTCTAACAAACTTAAATATCTTGGATTCTTTATATCTTGGAATCTATCGGTTCTTCCCCATTATCATGAAGTAATAAAGAAAAATAATTTTAATAAATTAACTTTTAATGTAATTAATAAACAAACTGAAGGTCTACATCCTAGCAAGGCGCTCACCTTGTTTAGGACCCACATTCGTCCCAAAATTGAGTATGCGAGAACAACTACGGCTAATATGAATAAAACAACTACCAACAAGGTAACATCCTACTTCAATCCATTTTTAAGGAAATGTCTAGGGGTCACCCCATCCACCCCGATAAATGCACTTTACGTGTTAGCCAATGAACTTCCGCCGACTCTTAGAGGGTTATGGCTCACGGCCAAAGAAATGGCAAAAAGAATTACATTCGAGCCAGAGTTTGTGGAATTATGGATTGAGAATGCGATCCTTGAAAATATTGAGTCTAGTTATGGGGAATGCTGGAGGATATTTGGCGATATTCTTAGAGACCTTCCACATCTTAAAAATAACACACCTGCGAATAAAATACTCATCTTTAATAAAGATAAAAAAATTAATATTGTTAGTGATGAGGATTTATTAAATGACAACCTGGGTTCCTTGCTGGGGCTCGTTCTGGATCCAAATGAAACCGCAATTTTTACCAATGCATCCAAAGACACGACCTCTGTGGGGGCGGCGTTTATTAATAAGTCTGATGAAGCCGTGGGTAAGTTCAGCTTACCTGCTGATACTTCAGTAGTGGAAGCGGAATTAGTAGCTATACTTAAAGCAGTGCAACATGCCGCTAACAGGAACCTTCCCTACGTATCTATCTTCACAGATAGTAATGTGGCCTGTGATATCGTTAATAAAAAAGACTGTGACTCTCCAACGGCACAACTCATCAAAGAAACGGTCCATTCATCTAATATAAATAGACTGATTTTAATATGGATCCCGTCCCATACTACTACTTTGCCTTAACCCCTAGCGGGGCATAGCGCGTCAACTACTCCTGCGCGCCATCGTACTCTGTTCTGGGCAATGGGGCGCAACTCCCCAAAAGACTTACCCAGTACCTGACACTCCTTTGCCACAGATCGACGCCATGTGATTCGAGGACCCCCTCTTGGTCGGCCTTGGTTGGAAATGGGGTTCCATTTCATGGCATGCATAGCAATGCAGTTATCACTCTTCCGCAATGTGTGACCTATCCACTGCCATTTTCGCCTGCGTATCAATTCGTCGATTGGCATCTGACCCGTACGCCGACTTAGCTCTTCATTTGATATTGTTTCGGGCCAGAAAATTCTTAAAATTCGACGAAGACATGAGTTGACGAAAACTTGCAGCTTTCTGGTAACTCCTACGGAAACTTTCCATGTACTGCTCCCATACAAAAGCACTGATAGTACCAGGGAGCGAAACAGGCCCAGCTTGGTCTTGATGCTGAGATAACTGCTCTGCCAGATTTTGGACAGCATGCCGTATGCGCGTTTAGCCTGGTTGATACGACGAGCGATGTCCTGCTCCGTACCACCATTTTCGGCAACAATGCTACCCAGGTAGACGAAGTTGTCCACCTTCTCCACAGGCTGCCCATTAATATTGATGGCAATAGGTGTCGGATTTCTTTTTCGCAACGGCGGGCTAAGAACCTTGGTCTTATTGGTATTAATCTTTAGCCCAACCTTGCTTGCCTCCCTCTCGAGATCTAACGCCATTGCGGACAGATCCATGATTTTGTGGGAGAGTAGGCATATGTCGTCAGCGTAGTCAAGATGTTATAGATAAGATGTCAAAGTCCATTGAATTCCTCTGTCGAGTCCGGATAGGGCTGCATGCAACACATCGCCGATCACAATGAGGAAAAGGATCGGTGAGAGGATGCACTCCTGCCGAACTCCACTGCGAATCTCAAAGTCCCCCGACACCTTACCTTTATGCAGAACGCGACATTTCGCGCCGTCATAGGTTGCCTTAATAATAGCCACAAGCTTCTCAGGGATGCCTCTCCTGCGCAAGGCCGCCCATATAGAATCCCGGTTCACACTATCGAAAGCCTTTTCGAAATCGATGAAAAGCAAGTGAAGCGGAGAATCGTATTCAGCGCATTGCTCGATGATGATTCGCAAGGTGTTAATGTGATCGACACAGGAGAATCCGGATCGAAAGCCAGCCTGCTCTTCATCAATTGTGCTTTCTAAGTGGGCCTTTAGTCTTTCCAGGACGATTTTAGCTATTATCTTGGCAACGGCAGGAAGCACACAAATGCCTCTCCAATTATTACAGTCTGTGAGGCTACCCTTCTTTGGAAGTTTGATGATCAAACCTTCCTTCCACTCAGTGGGAAAGGTCTCTGTATTCCACGCTTTATCAACAAGTGGGTGCAGCAAATCGGCAGTTACGCTTGGCGCTGCTTGATAAAGTTCGGCAGGGATGCCGTCAAGTCCGGCGGCCTTTCCTCGTTTTAGTGCAATAATTGCAGTGACTATTTCCTCTTTAGTCGGGGCAGTGGACCGTATACGCACATTTTGATGGTTAGCTAAATTATCTATATGAGGGGGAACTTCACCAGAGGTTACACGGTTCAAGACCGCGGCGAAGTGTTCTTTCCATCGCCTCATTTGATCTTCTTCCAAGATAAGTAGCTTTCCATCACTATCTTTCACCGGATGTTGACAGGAGTTACGACCACCTGTAAACTCCTTGATGACACCGTATACGGCGTTTAAGTTGTTACTTCTAGCGGCTTCTTCTGTTGACGCTAAAAGAGAATTGGCGTAAACTCTTTTATCGCGTCGCACACTACGCTGAACTTCTCGAGCTTTCTGACGGTAAAGGAGTTCGATGCTGCTTCGATTGTCGTCTGCTGCTGCAGCCAAACGAACTTTCAGCTCCTTTCTTTCAACAATCCGCTGCCATGAAGCGTCGGACATCCAGGGCTTATTCCGGCAATCCGGGTTTGGGCCAAGGATGGTATTTGCGCTATCAATGTACGCATTTTTTATGGCATCCCAGTTTTCGTTTATGTCACTATCTGGGTGACTAGTTATCTCAGCCGCTTTTTGCGCAAGATGGTCATTATATTGTTGTAAGACAGCTGGATTTTTTAGTCGAGCGGTGTTGAATTTGCGGGGCCTGGATCTTTCGTCGCTGGGGCGGCGCACGGCTGCAATACGCAATCGAACATTAGCGATCATAAGATAATGGTCTCTTCCCATCCCAATATCGGCACCCTTCTTGTTTCGCACGTCCAGGAGGCAACTCTTGAATCTTTTACTAATGGCAAAATGGTCGATCTGATTTTGTGTTCTGCGCCGATCAACAGAGGACCAACTGATTTTGTGGTGGTCCTTATGCTCAAACATAGTACCACCGATGAAGAGACTGTGAAAGTTGCAGAACTCTACAAATCTTTCACCGTTGTCATTACGATCACCAAGACCGTGTCTCCCCATCACATGTCTGAGCCCATAGTTATCAGCGCCAACTTTCGCATTCAAATCACCCATAACCATTATAATGTCACCTTTAGGTGTTCTGCTCTGAACGGCGTTTAGTTCTTCGTAGAAGGAGTCTTTTGCCAAGACATTGTCGGGTTCAGTAGGGGCATAACATTGTATTATTGAGATGTTCCTCATTTTGGTCCGGAACCTGGCGGTCAAGACCCTGTCAGAGACCGGTTCCCAGGATAAGAGACAGTTTCGCGCGGCTCTGGTTAAAAGGAGCCCCACACCTGACTCACGACGACTACCGGTAGCTTTACCGGAGTACAACATTACAGTGCTGCCCGTTGGAGAGATGAATTCTCCGCTGTTCCACCATCTTATCTCACTAACTCCTAAGATATTTAATTTGTACCTCAGAAATTCACTCTCTAATTGAAGAAATCGTGCGTTCTGGGGACCTTCTGATCCATTGTCCAGGAGAGTACGCACATTCCAGAATCCAATCTTTGTCATTGTACGATAGCTAAAAGTCGTAACCGTTGAGTCAGTCCTTATCCGAGGCATAGTTGACGTTTCGTTAGCATATAAAGATTTGGGATAGTGCAAGTTGCTGGCATACACATCCTGTCCTTTGATTGTCGGTTTTAACGACAGGCCCTCAAAGGGAAAGGCCGTGGTATTTTTTTCACACCCCACACCACAGGGGTACCTCAACCAAATCATCGCACCGCCATCACTGGCGGCTTGACGTTGGTTGGCAATGGTCAGTGACCACTGCCGTTCCAGGGGCGCCCACGCGGAGGACTATGGAAGAGGAGTTTTTAAAATAGCTAATCGCCTTATTATCAATCATAGTTACAACAAAGCTTTTTTAAATAAAATTAATAAGATCCCGTCTCCGGATTGCATTCACTGTAATGTGCCTGAAAACAACTACCATATAATAATGGAATGCCCTAGATATTACAATATGCGAGCTAAGTTTCCGATCCTAAATAGAATTAATAATGGTTTTGCTGATTCCCTAAAGGAAATAGGCCCGGAGGGTTGGGTAATATTAGTATATGAGATCGAAAAAAGAAATATCCCTTTCTGACGAAGAAGTAGTCATTTTTCTTTTCTTTTTTGGCCAAAAACCTATCAAACACTAGTCATAAGATAATAAAGTTTAAATTATTTTTTTCTGAAATAAGATGGAATCAGTCGATCATTTGGAATCTTGGATGAATCTCTGAGAACAGTAAAATATTTTATACTATGTTTTGTTTTTTTTTTCACGTAGATCTATCTCTTAATCAATATACTACCGGTTTCGCGTTCGTTAATTATCCGTCTCGAAGTTGTTACACTTAATCGGGAGTTACAATCCTTATAGGATTCAGCCAACCCGAACACATATACGCATCGCCTGTGCGGTTCCGATCACTGAGCTTATATCAGGGTTTATGCACGTGTGTTCAAAGGAGAAGGAAAAAAAAAGCTGTGCTGTCACATTCAAAACTATTGCGGTATTACGTTGTTGATGGCAGTGAAAATGGACTCAGTCGAGTCTAACGAAGCTTCGATTTATTTGACTTATTTGAATGGGACAGGATTTTGTTTCAATGCAGATGGTTAGTATTAAGTATTCGATTTCCGTGCAGTTAATAAAAGTAATTGTCCCTTTTACAGATTACATGAAAATTCGCACAGAATGTAGAGTCGTTGGAAGTCTGGTGGGTACTTGCAGTGTTCGTGGCTGGACACCCGATGTAAATGGTAAATAAATTATGTACACATTTATTGTCATATGAGTTCAAACATATACCTTTATTGTAGAATGGAATTTGTATCTACATTTGTGTTAAAAATCCAGTGAATTAATATCTTCAAAAATTAACTTATTTAGAGCATCTTAACCGTAAATTCCTAATATGTAGCTACTCGCCTATATCGCTTTCAATGTGAATTTTGAACAATTTCCTATTTTCCAGAGGGCAATTTATAATTACCTTACCTTACTTTCGATATCATATATACCCAAGCAGCACAATCGATTCATGCAACGGTTATTATGATCGAAATATCTTTGTCACATATTAACACAGTTAATCGGCTTTAATACCTTATTACGTTTAATTTCCCTTGGCTGTGTTTGTATGAAGCATATCCCAACAAATTGGAATAAAAATAATTCTGTGTTTTTTTTGTTTGTTTTTAATGCAGGTTTGCCCGCTGAATTCAGCATCTACGAAACTCGGCTTCTAGTTGAGAAGAAATTCGTACACTTAGTCGCCAAACATGCATTAATGGAAGTGCCAATTTCAAAACAACGAGAGGCATATGCGACATTTAAAGAAAAACGAATAGTAGAGCAAGAAACAATGCTGAAAGCTGAAAAACTAAAAGAATCCGAAAAAAATATTGAGAAAATTATAGCTGGCAAACGAAAAAAATTACTGAAGTTGGGTGTCCAAGAAAAAGGTAAATATGCATAATTGAACACTTATGCAAAATAGACAATAACATTAGGACGTTTTACAGATATTATTTTAACGCCCACATCTGTACTTCAGGAGATAGCAGAAAATGTGATTTTCGATTCGCGAAATGCACTTTTGGATATTCCGTATGAACATCCATTTCCGCATGGTATGTAATCCACTTAATTATTAAAGCGGAAAAAAGTAGACACGCTCGTTTTTCTTTGCAGAAGGAACTACTGTATCTGTTTCCGTCGACACATCCTTAAAATATCAAGTCTTCCGAGATCTCTGGGAAAAAGGAATGTACGTAACGTCCGGCGAAGCATTCGGTGCTGATTTCATAGCATATCCCGGTGATCCCTTGATGTTCCATGCATCACATATTGTAATTGTAATGCATGATAGCAAAATTTCTGCTTTAGAGTTAATAACAAAAGGACGATTGGCTGTAACTGTAAATAAAAAATGTACGTTTGCATATCAAAGTAAGGCGGCCTCTAGTAGTAATAGTGACGCAAGTACTAGTTCTAATAATGTTATCAAATATCAAACACTTTCGTGGGAAGGAAATATAAATGATACAAAAAGAACGTAATATACGAGGCGTGATAAAAAACAAAATAAGTGCCATTTAATTTTTTTCTACTGCTGGGAGATTTTAATGCGAAAGTTGGCATCGAGGAACCACTGGAGGATATAGCCTCCATGAGGAATCCAATTATAACGGTCAACGATTAATCGACTTCGCCTACAGTAGGAATCTTATCGTAAGCTCCATATATTTTCCGCGTCGACGTACCTATATTCACAAACTGACTTGGAAATCTCTAGACAAACGTATCGTTAACCAAATTGACCACGTCCTCATTTACAAAAGGTGGACGTCTAGTGTATTGTATGCCCGATCCTGTCGATTAGCAAACAAGATCCAAAAAAGAAAAATATGACGAGCTCCGGCGAATATCGAAAAGAATAATTAGACGTAAGAAACGGAAATACTTTGACGAGCAGTTGCTGAACATTAATGAAAACCTAGCTATCAGAAACATTAGACAAGCGTATGATGGACTACTAAATACAATTCTGCAAATCTAGGAGGACGAGGTCATCTCGGACGATTGGCGTAGGAGCATCATCTGTCCCATCGACAAGAAAAAAGAGATAAATTGCCTTGTGAGAATTACAGAGGCATTTCACTAGTCTGTACGTTCTACAAAATACTGACGAAAACTCTGGAGAAGCATTGGCGGGTATCAAGGTGGTTTCAAACCTGGGCGCTCTACAATCGATCAGCTTTTTACGGTTAACCTGATCCTGCAAAAGTGCTGGGAATGGGTGCGTTCCTAAAAGTATCGTGATTCCTTTACGTATCCAATGCCCCTTCTCCGATTCGTGATTTCTCCGGTGAACAAAACGATTCCCTTGCCGCCATGAATATATTTCACACAAACATACGTCACTTAATAAGGGATATTTCCTCTTTCAAACACAGTTTTCAAATAAAATAACGAGCGAGGACAGACTTTCCGATCACTATACGTACTTTGATGCCAACAAACAGTTATTTACGAATGGAGTGACAGAACTTGTCAAGAGCGAACTGTCGAAAACTATAGGAATCGTTGAAGGGGTAATCGGTTCGGAAAAAATTGGTGATACTTTTGCCCTTCACAAAGATTCTGGTATCGGTGTCTGAAATCGTAGCATTTCCACAAAGTATCTATCTATCTAGGTTCGTGTTCGAGTTCGACAGTATGTGGTGACACTAATACAGCCTAGTTTAATTTTTGTTAACTATTTGGATTTGTGTGGTATTTTCGTATACTACATATTTGATATTTAAATTGCAGAGCCATTTAAATCATTAGAATCCTTCCAATTTCATCACTTAATAATTTAGTAATTTGACATTCACTTGCGATAATCACATACACCATCCAATCGATTGTCACCGACGGATCGCACGAAAATCGCACTAAAATATCAGTAGATAAAAATTCATCGGCCGATCGATGCGATTTCCACATACCCAGGCCGATCCGTGCCGATATCGATATACAGTCATTTCCACAAGAGCGTATACTTTGTAACTTTTTAATGCACCATTTCTCAAAGAGTGGTGGGGGACTTTTAGTTACCTGCATTTTTCCTCTTTTTCGCATTGTATAAATTTGGTCATTCTAAGTTCAAGTAGGAGAGTGATAAGACGTCAAGTGAAATGAGTGCGATTTACAAAAAACGATTCGAAGCTGTGTTTTTAGTAAGTCATCCGAAAGGACCAAAAATGACACCTGCATCGGCCGGAAAGTACCTGAAAGTTTCGACACAGTTTGTGAATAAGTGGATAAAGCGTTTTAAAGATACTGGAAATGTAGACGATCTACCTGGTAGGGGTAAAACCCGAAGCACTTCAAAAACCCAGGATAAGGCCATCATTGATATTTTTAAGAAAAATCCGTCCGTTACTACCTTAGTGCAAGCAAAGGAAATGTTATCGAAGAAGAATATTTACGTGTCCTTGAATACGATTCGGCGAAGATTACAAGAGGAAAACATCAAAACCAGGTATGCCTTGATGAAACCATTACTTACCGAAAACCGGAAGCGAAGACGTGTAGAGTGGGCTAAGGAAAACATCGATCGTGATTGGGACAACGTGATCTTTACGGATGAATCAAGTTTTGCTGTAAATACGTTCAGGAGACGAGTGTGGGCACAAAAAGGAGAAGCTGTCGTGAACCGAACCGTTAAACACCCTGTGAAGGTCCATGTTTATGGATGCTTTTCTGCACGCGGTTTCGGAAAATTAATAACGTTTACCGGAATTCTTACTGCTGAAAGGATGATCATTTTGTACAAGAAAGGATTATTGAAGTCTGCTAGGATGCTATATGGCAACGACAACACCGATTGGTTTCTACAAGAAGATAACGATCCGAAACATAGAAGCCGGTTGTGTACACGCTGGAAAGAAGAATGGGATTAATGGGGATTAATGAAGCAGAAGCTTCAAGGAAAGCAAATAAAAGGAGCAGCACATTTAAGGCGAACGCTACAAAAAATTTGGAAGAACTTATCGACAGACTACGCGGAAAAATTGGCCGAAAGTTGTCACCGAAGATGCCAGTCAATAATCAATAGTGACGGCGATTGGACCATGTATTAAATATAATTGCTGTTCAGAACTTGTATTTGAATTAATTTTACATGACAACATTGTTTATATTTGTACTTGAATTACTAATCCGGTTTTTACTGTAAACCCAAATTAACGTACATAGTTCACAGCATGCACAGCAATGCTATTTTTTCTTCTCGTTCTTCACTTTTCGACTGTTGCACCGGCAACAACCATTTTTGTAAGTTGAATTAACATCAAATAATAAAAAACCAGAATAAATAAAATAACAAGTATTTTTATGTTGGCCGTTTCAACATAAAATGGTCCGTCGAGCCGGATCACGCTAATCAATAGGTATTCAAATTCTAATAATTAAAAAACTAAAATAATCCAAAGACAATTTCGAATTCAATTAATACTATCGGGTGTTAATTTTAAAACTTAAAATGGAACTTTTGAGTAAAAAACGTGCTACCATCAAGGGATTTTTAACAAGAATTGAGGCCTTTGTAGGCAGTTTCGAGCCTGAAAAGGTAACTGTCTACGATTTTCAGTTTCGTCTCGAAAAACTAGACGAAATGTTTGTGAACTTTGATTCAATTCAATCTCAAATTGAAGAGTTGGCCAAGGCAGATGAGTTCGAAGCGCAAAGTAAGGCCAGGGAAGATTTCGAGGGAAAATATTTCAGAATAAAAACATTACTCAAAAATCTGTGCGATAAATACAGTGAAAATTCGGAGCTCGGCAACAAAGCCAACGAAAGTATTCGCGACGCAAATGAGTTCGAAAGCATGGTTAAAACTTTAGTATCAAATCAAGTGTCATTAAATAATATCGTAAGCAAATTAACCGAACAAAGTGATCTGAATACCTCCACACACAATCAAGGTCCTGAAGAACATTCTTCTACCGTTAAATTTCCTCGAATCGATTTACCGCGATTCGGGGGTGATTATCGCGATTGGATGCCCTTTAAGGATTTGTTCCTCCCTCTTATCCACGAAAATCATAGATTAACTCTAGTGGAGAAATTTCAATACTTAAAAACGTCGCTGCATGGAGATGCCGGGTCTCTAATTAAGAATTTTAATGTTACTGAAGCTAACTATGTTGAAGCATGGACTCATTTAACGGAGCGTTATGATCGTAAACGTTATATCGTAGAGGCATATTTAAAGACTTTAACTTCGGTGCCATCATTAAATATTCCGTCTAGTTCCGATTTTAAAAAATTCGTCAACACTATAACTGAATCAGTGCGCGCGTTGAAGGCTTTGGATCTGCCGATAGATCACTGGGATTGCTGGCTGGTTTTTACAGTCACTAGCAAATTGGATCACGAATCAAAACAACTGTGGGCCCGTGCCACAACCGATGTTGATCTTCCCTCATACCCAGAACTAACGAAGTTTCTTGAAGGAAGGTTGTGTGAACTTGAATGCTGCAACAACGTTCGGGCGTCATCCTCAAAAGTTCAACATAATCCAGGTAATAAAGCAATTCAAGCAAATTCTAAGCCTGCCTATGTTTCAACTACGGAGCCAAACATAGTCAAGTGCGTAAATTGTTCTGGAAGGCACAGACTCTTCCAGTGCGAAACATTCATCAAATTTCCAATTCATCAGCGAAAAACATTTGTTCAAACGAAATCACTGTGCATCAACTGTTTTTCGCCAACGCATACGGTTCTTGACTGCAAAAGGGGATTTTGTCGACACTGCGGCAAAAAACATAACTCACTGTTGCATCAAACAGCAACAGATGCGGCGTCTACGTCATCAACTAATCAAATTCAAACCAGTTCAACAAATTCAGCCATTGTTCCAGAAGACTCTCTTCTTCCAACAGCTGTCGTACTAATTCGCGACTCGCGCGGTCAAATGCAAAGGTGTCGTGCTTTGCTCGATTCAGGATCCTCCGTGTCTCTTATTAAGGACTCACTTGTGCAAAAACTTGGAATAATCAAAACTCGTGCTAAAATCGTCATTAGTGGCATTGGTCTTACCAATTCGCAAGTAACCCGAGGTAGAGTGACACTAACTTTGCATAGTCAATATTCAAGTGACACAATTAAAATATCTGCTCTTGTATTAAAAGAACTAACTACCAAAATACCAGTGAATGAAATTCAATTCGTGAATCGGGAACAATTTGAGCAGTTTAATTTAGCCGATCCTAGTTATTATAAGCCAAGTTCAATCGATATAATAATTGGCTCCGACATTCTGTTTGAGATTTTGGAGCATGAGCGATATTTAGGCACATTTGGTACACCAATTGCCTTGAAAACTTTATTTGGATGGGTTTTAGCGGGAAGATATTCCCAAGAGGGACTAAGCACACATCCCACACTAGTTTGTATTTGCGAACAACCAGCTGACTTAGATCAGCAATTGCAACGCTTCTGGAACATAGACGAACTCAAGACATCTGGTAATACCTATACTCCCGAAGAACAGCAATGTATGCAACATTACGAAGAAACTCATACACGGCATCCAGATGGAAGATATGAGGTTCAGTTACCATTTAAGTCGGATTTACCTGAGTTGGGAAATTCTCGTAGAGCAGCATACCGTCGACTGTCTGCTCTGGAGAAACGATTTTTGCGTGATCCTGAATTCCACCGTGAATATTCCAAGTTTATGAGCGAATATTTAGCTTTGGGATATATGACGCTGTTAACCGATGCAGACAAGGAGTTACCGGCAGACGAGCACTACTACCTGCCACATCACGCTGTACGTCGGGATGACAGCCAAACTACAAAACTTCGTGTGGTTTTTGATGCGTCTCAAGTTACAGATAGTGGGCGATCTCTGAACGATAATCTAATGGTTGGTCCTACATTACAAGCAGATCTTTTGTCCATTTTTCTCAGATTTCGGCAACCCAGAATTGCCTTTGTAGCCGACATTAAAAGGATGTTTTGTCAAATCAGAATGCACCAAAAGGATGTAAACTACCAACGCATCGCGTGGAGATTTGATTTGTCAGAACCGATCTCCGAGTATAAACTCTTAACAGTAACCTTTGGAACCGCCTCTGCTCCCTTTTTGGCTACTCGTACACTTAAGCAGCTGGCCGAAGATGGACGTATGCTATACCCTGACGCAGCCGATGTAGTTGTAAATGACTTCTATGTGGACGATTGTCTTTCTAGAAGAGATTCATTGTCGGAAGCCAAAAAAGTAACTAAGGATCTTAGTAATTTATTAGAAGGTGGTGGTTTTCAGTTGCGGAAATGGAAATCGAATTCCAAGGAGCTTCTTGAATTTTTATCGGAGGAGTTTGGCAACGAAAGCGAGGCTTTTCAATTGGTATCAGACGAAATTACGAAGACTCTTGGAATTTATTGGCGGCCAAATGACGATATGTTCCTATACAGATTCCAATTACGTACAACCGAAAACATTCTTACAAAACGTACTTTGTTATCTCACATCGCGAAATCTTATGACCCGATGGGATGGGTCGCACCATCTATAATCAAAGCCAAAGTCTTAATGCAGAAATTATGGATTGCTGGCGTCGGATGGGACGAAATTATTCCGTCAGCTCTGGAAGCGGATTGTCTTGAAATTCTTCAACATATGAACAAAGTGGAACAAGTCAAAATTCCCCGATGGATTGGTTCTGCACACAATATCGAGCTGTTTGCTTTCTCGGACGCATCGGAATTGGCTTATGGAGCTGTTGTTTACAAACGAGAAGTCATCAACGGCCAAGTACTGGTCAACATCATTATGGCAAAGTGTAAAGTAGCTCCCATTAAACAAATCAGTGTTCCGAAACTTGAACTTTGCGGAGCTCATCTTCTTGTCAAATTGGTGAAGTTCATTAAAAACTCACTGCAACCATCAAACATTCAATGTTATGCCTACACGGATTCTCAAATAGTCTTGGGCTGGCTATCACATCATCCAAGACGTTGGTCATCATTCGTCGCTAATCGGACGTCTTTTATTCAAGAGGAGCTTCCAAGCAGCCACTGGAATCATGTCACGTCGTTGAACAATCCAGCAGACGCCCTAACAAGAGGACTGTCGCCAAGTGAATTAATTTTGTCGGAATTATGGTGGAGAGGGCCTGCTTTTCTGCGAGATCCAAACTTTCAGCCCTCGCCGAGACCTATAATTGCGGCAGCAGAAAATTTTCCCGAACTAAGAAAATCATTCTGTTTTAACGTTTCCGTGAAAAACGGCACATCAATCATAGACCGTTTTTCTAGCTACACAAAATTAATTCGAGTCGTCGGATATATCAATCGATTTTCAAGAAACTGTTTATTGAAGAAGAAAGGCTTTTCAAGTCAAACTGGCTGTCTTACAACCAGCGAGCTGAATAAAGCAAGAGAAATATGTGTGAAAATTGCTCAACGTGATACATTCTCTGAAGAAATAAAACTTCTTCAAAACAAACAACCATTGCCGAAACGAAGTTCCTTAAAATCGCTGAACGTGTTTATAGACGCCATGGGAATTTTACGAGTTGGAGGAAGATTGAACGCTGCTGAGATGTCATATCAGCAAAAACATCCTATTGTCCTTCACAAAACGCATCATTTAACAAAAATCATCGTTCAAAATTTACATCTTCTTTACATGCATGCTGGTCCACGCTTATTATTCTCTGTTGTTAATCAAACCTATTGGATAATTGGATGTCATCACCTAGTACGAGGAGTAGTACGTAAATGCATTATCTGTACACGGCATCGCGCATCATCCATGACTCAACAAATGTCTGCACTACCGAAGGCTCGAGTTCAACCAGGCCGACCGTTTTCGAATACTGGGGTGGACTATGGAGGTCCCATCACTCTTAAGACTTGGAAAGGAAGGGGAGCCAAGTTGATAAAAGGATACATCTGTCTTTTTGTATGTCTTGCAACAAAGGCGATTCACCTGGAGGCAGTTAGCGAGCTATCAAGCCAAGCCTTTCTCGCTGCCTTCCGTCGATTCATTGCTCGTCGAGGTTATTGTACGGCTATTTGGAGCGACAATGGTACGAATTTTGTTGGCGCTAATCGTGAACTTAGGGAGATTCTAAAAATCGTGAAATCGCCCATCAACGAAGAATCCATTGCTAATGAATTGTCGAGCAAAGGTATTCAATGGAACTTTATTCCGCCGTCCGCACCTCATTTTGGGGGTCTTTGGGAGGCGGGCATCAAAAGCGTTAAGTATCATTTGAAACGTACTATTGGAGAAGCTCATCTAACTTTTGAAGAATTTGCGACCGTCTTATGTCAAATTGAAGCGTGTCTCAACTCTAGGCCACTTTTATCCGTACCGACGAACCCTGGTGAAGTTGAAATCATTACTCCTAATCATTTTTTGATTGGCGGACCGGCCATGGTCGTTCCTGACAATAATTATGACGAATCTAAAGTTTCTCATTATTCCAGATGGAAATATTTACAACTTCTACAGCAATCTTTCTGGAAGCGTTGGAAAGCAGATTATCTAACGAGCCTACAACCTCGTCCTAAATGGGAAAACACGAAGCCAAATATCGCAGTCGGTTCCATCGTTCTCATGAAAGACGACAACTCACCACCAGGATCCTGGCGAATGGGAAAGGTGATATCGGTACATCCAGGTATTGATCATCTCATCCGTGTAGTCTCCATCAAAACGAAGGATGGAGTCTTTAAACGACCTATAAGTAAAATCATCGCACTACCTGTTGAACCTCAAAACAGCGCTTAAACGGTTCAAGGCTGGCGGGATGTTCAGAACTTGTATTTGAATTAATTTTACATGACAACATTGTTTATATTTGTACTTGAATTACTAATCCGGTTTTTACTGTAAACCCAAATTAACGTACATAGTTCACAGCATGCACAGCAATGCTATTTTTTCTTCTCGTTCTTCACTTTTCGACTGTTGCACCGGCAACAACCATTTTTGTAAGTTGAATTAACATCAAATAATAAAAAACCAGAATAAATAAAATAAGTATTTTTATGTTGGCCGTTTCAACAATTGCGAAAATGTATTTTGTATTTACTTTCAATAAAAAATAAAATTTCTTACTTGTAACATTTTGTTTTTATTTTGTGAGGTATACGGTCTTGTGGAAATGACTGTAGGTCGACGGATCGGCCGATCGATCGCTGCGTGTATGGCACGTTTAACAAAGATGACGATGACCAACTCCGTCTCACAGGTTAGGATCCAGAACAGATTGACTGATCCTTTGAAACCCGTACGGTGTAAAGCAGGGCGATTTACTGGCGCCGACGCTCTTCATCCTAGCACTTGAGACGCCATTCGGATAATGGATACGAACACCAGCGGAACGTTACTCATCAAGTTGACACAATCAATAGCGTACGCAGACAACTTCAACATCATGTCCCGAAAACTGACCGATGCAGAAGAACTTCACTTCTTGACACCGCTGCAGGAGAAGTTGGACTACGTATCAACGCGCACAAAACAAAAATAATGATGCAATCAAGAACCAGGACGCCAGCACAATCGAACATCAACGTAGGAAACCTCAGCATTGAATTCGTAGACGACTTCACATACTTGGGTAGCAAACTGTCAAAGGACGCCAACGTAACTGACGAAATCAAACGACGGATACAGCTAGCAAATAAGACTTTCTTCTCGGTCCTCCCAATAATAAAATCAAGCATGTGCACAGAAATACGAAGCTACGCGTATTTAAAACCATCATACAACCAGTGCTATGCGAAACCTGGACCCTAACCCAAGACTCCGAAAAAATGCTAAACATATTCGAACGGAAAGTCCTTCTGCGAATTTTCGGAGCAGTTTACGACCGAAATGGATGGCGCATCCGGTACAACCATGAGTTGTATGAACTGGAGGATGAGTTGGAAGTTTCGAAAATCGTTAAACTACAACGTCTTCAATGGGCAGGGCATGTACAACGAATGAACGATGTTCACATGCCTAAAAAAGTAATGAACGAACGACGAGTCGATGAAGCGAGACTGCCAGGAAGACCGAGAGGTCGTTGGGAGAGCTCAGTAAATGCTAACGCCAAAAAAACTACTGGGCCTCCGAGATTGGAGGACGCGGTCACGTAACCGAGATAATTGGAGAACAATGATCCAGGCTAGGCGGCCAGAGCCCGACGTCGGGCTGTTGCGCCACGATGATGATGATTTATTTAATCGTCAATATTAATGACGTCCCCTTGAAGGTAATCCTCATTGGATACAATAAACTTGTACGGTTTATTCAATTTGAGCACGTGAGTTAAACAACACCTCGAGGAGGGCCAGTTGTGAAACGGGGTTTAGGACACTACATCAGGTCTTCGGGTGCCAACCCATCATTGAAGAAAGTCATAGAATGAGAAAGGTATAAGTGATAAAAAAAGTTAAGGCCTGTAAACTAGATCCCTACGATAGCTACTTCATTGAGAAAGAAAATGCGGAGATACGATTAAATATCGATTGAATCAACGCGCATTCGTATCTTTTTTCACTAATACCAGACAATAGGTAAATATATTACGTAAAATATGGATTAGATACCTTCCTTTTGGCTTTTCTGAACAATGTTATTTATGTGATGTAAAATATGTATACTAAGATAAGATGCGGCTTTTTCTTCATACTTTGTTTTTCGAAACATGTAATCAACGTAAAGTAAGTTATTAGGTAATTTTGTAAGATTGTAAATATCTCAAATAATCCCAGGGAAATCGTGTTCACCTGAGTAAAGAAAGTATTTGAAAAAAAAATCATTTTCATCGACATAAAGGAAAGTTGCTAAGAAATGGAATTTAATTAAGTCGACGCAACCATACCGAACATTACTCACGAAAATTAATTTAGAAAACGTGATTAATATATTTTTCATTAAACAATAAAATACTTGAATATAAACAATTATTTAAACAAAATAAAAACATTAATCTAGCAGCAATTTGTGAAAAAAAAACTTTAAAATCGACTACATAAAATACTCGTATAAAATTTACAGCTCTATGTCATCTGCCGGAAGTCTAGTGTAAAAGAAATCCTTTTCAACATCGGGCGGACGACTGCAACACAAGATCACACGTCGCCACGATATACCTTTAAGTTTCTTTCTTTTTTTACTACAGTTCTGAAATTCATAAATTTCACCCGTGACCTTCTCCAACAATTGAGCGGTCGATTGATCCTCGCAACTCTCCACCATGATGCTCGAATCGATAGCATTTTCTGTATTGTCCGTGACACGTATTGAGTTGGAATTGGATCGGCGACGTAAATTGCATTCAGAATCTGTACGAGACATGCATTCTTCCAAATAATGGTCGTTGCACGACTTTTCGCCATCAATTTCGATATCTTCCACAGTGACAGTGGCGCAATCATTTGAATTTTGAATAGCATGACACGAATTCAAATCGAAATCGGTTTGGGTGGCAGTCGATACCGCACTGGACAGACTGACTGTGGGCGAAGACGGTCCACCGGGCAAAGACAGCCTATGAGCCGACACTGTTGGATGCCAGAGACAGTTCGATGGTAAGGACACCCGTCGTTCCTTCTCCTGCCTTTCCATCACTTGAATTCGCATGATATCAGCATTGAGTTTGACACGACCCAGCATGGCAATTTTCTCCTGCAAGATACTCTCCAAATTCTCGTTGACTGCTCGCAATGTTTGCACTTCCATGTCCTTTTCGTGCAGTAAATGTAGAATATTATCGTTGGAATCGAGCTTTGTGGGCTCATCCTCAGCCGTAATCGCTTCGCTGCCCTCCAGGCTACCAATTGTTTCGGGCAAAGATCTGTGCCGAAGGATCATTTTCCCCTTTCGATCATTAGCATTTATGTTGGCAATGTACTCCTTGACCTTACTTTTAACATGTTGATAGCGTCGTTTTGTATAGTCCGAGTGAAGATCCTGATACGATTGGGATTTTTGTTTGAATACGGTTCGTTTTGTGCGACATGGGCGATTTTCCTCAGACGAATTTTCGCTTGACTTCAAGTGGCTGGACGATCGTTCGGATGATAGTGTAAGCGATGCGGATGTGGAATCTGTTATCAGTAAATTCGTCGGTTAAATTATGACATTTGGAAGAAATCCGAAATCTTCTTTATCTTACCAATTATTTCATTCTCATGATTAGATTTCATGGAAATATCATGGTCCGGGAAGCTTTCTCTGCTTATGTTCATTATGGCACCGGAAATATTTTTTTATTTTTCACAAAAGCCCACAGTATGTTAAACGGCAAATAAAAATCGCTAATGACAAAGAATTTACAAAAGACAAAACCTTAAGCGGGCCAATAATTTAACAACAAAATTTCAACTTGTCACAGTATAAACTAACAGAGATAGTATTCATAAATAAAGCTTCACATATTCGATTTATAGAATCAAATTATCTTTTTTTTTTAACTTTTCGATTTAATTGTGTGACTGGCTTTATTTTTGATACACGGTAATGAGAATGAACTGTTGTTGAATTGTCATTTTGAAAATTAACGGCAATAACTTGTTATAGAGAGTTTGGTGCCTCTATGCTCTGTGCTCTCTGTTTGTTCACTGAATTCCTATTGCACTTTAGTGGATTTCAGAATGCAATATGTATAAGCAAACCTGTCGGCTATTGAAGACGGAGCCGAATAAAATCTGAAAGGTTTATCAAACAGAAAATAGCCTGCAGTACTTGACCACCTTTAATTGAACGAATTACAAATATGAATGAATGCCAGCTAATTTTACACTCACCAGTTTTAATGCTACGTAATTATTATAAAGTACGAAACTCGAAAGCATACTCAAAATTCATAAGATTTTGGGTTTGTTTAAAATATAAATTTTTATTTTTAATTTTCAGAAACCCGAATGTTGAACTTGGTATACAACATTCAAACCTGTATAACGCTTAATTTGCATTGCCGCATGAACTGGATGAGCCGCATGAACAGCATGCGGCGCATCCGGTAAACCATATTGGGCGACCAACTCAAAAGTAGATGGTTGGGGCGCAAAAGCAATGCTAAGTATTATACAGTTAAATATATTGCAATTAGTTTTAACCTATTTTTCATAGGCTTTAATAAACTTTCTTTTAAAAATAAAAAATTAATTGTTTGCATTTTTTTGGATATAATACTTTTTAGTGTCCATACAGCCTATACCTTATCTTATAAGGTCTAGGGTATGATCAAAACTATAACGTACAGTCATTTCTACAAGACCGTATACCTCACAAAATAAAAACAAAATGTTACAAGTAAGAAATTTTATTTTTTATTGAAAGTAAATACAAAATACATTTTCGCAATTATATTTAATACATGGTCCAATCGCCGTCACTATTAATTATTGACTGGCATCTTCGGTGACAACTTTCGGCCAATTTTTCCGCGTAGTCTGTCGATAAGTTCGCCTTAAATGTGCTGCTCCTTTTATTTGCTTTCCTTGAAGCTTCTGCTTCATTAATCCCCAAACATTTTCAATAGGATTGGCATCCGGCGATTGCGAAAGCCAATCAAGTACTTGAATGTTATTTTCTTCTTTCCAGCGTGTACACAACCGGCTTCTATGTTTCGGATCGTTATCTTCTTGTAGAAACCAATCGGTGTTGTCGTTGCCATATAGCATCCTAGCAGACTTCAATAATCCTTTCTTGTACAAAATGATCATCCTTTCAGCAGTAAGAATTCCGGTAAACGTTATTAATTTTCCGAAACCGCGTGCAGAAAAGCATCCATAAACATGGACCTTCACAGGGTGTTTAACGGTTCGGTTCACGACAGCTTCTCCTTTTTGTGCCCACACTCGTCTCCTGAACGTATTTACAGTAAAACTTGATTCATCCGTAAAGATCACGTTGTCCCAATCACGATCGATGTTTTCCTTAGCCCACTCTACACGTCTCCGCTTCTGGTTTTCGGTAAGTAATGGTTTCATCAAGGCATACCTGGTTTTGATGTTTTCCTCTTGTAATCTTCGCCGAATCGTATTCAAGGACACGTAAATATTCTTCTTCGATAACATTTCCTTTGTTTGCACTAAGGTAGTAACGGACGGATTTTTCTTAAAAATATCAATGATGGCCTTATCCTGGGTTTTTGAAGTGCTTCGGGTTTTACCCCTACCAGGTAGATCGTCTACATTTCCAGTATCTTTAAAACGCTTTATCCACTTATTCACAAACTGTGTCGAAACTTTCAGGTACTTTCCGGCCGATGCAGGTGTCATTTTTGGTCCTTTCGGATGACTTACTAAAAACACAGCTTCGAATCGTTTTTTGTAAATCGCACTCATTTCACTTGACGTCTTATCACTCTCCTACTTGAACTTAGAATGACCAAATTTATACAATGCGAAAAGGAGGAAAAATGCAGGTAACTAAAAGTCCCCCACCACTCTTTGAGAAATGGTGCATTAAAAAGTTACAAAGTATACGCTCTTGTGGAAATGACTGTAATTTGTTTGCAACCGGACAAAATGGCTACCGGACTGCTGAGGCCCGGTCCCAAGGAGACCAGTTCAAAGGGAGTGTGCTGTAACACATTAAATAATTTTAATCGGCACATGGCGAGTAGATATTAGACTGAAGATTTGTGGAGGAGGTGGGGAGCCTCCAAATGAAACTTTGCTGAGGCCTCGAAAACCTTCAGCACGCCCCTGCGTCTGGTCACCCTGAACATGCTGTTTCTTTGATTTCAAGTTGTTGCCATCGTTGGCTTGCGGTTTCATGATTTGGAAATAAAAAACACAAGTCAAGAATGTTTTTTTTTCATCATATATTTATAATAACGACAATAAAACTAAAATACAACAGGAATTCTTTCAAATACGGAATTTTAACGGTGCCTGCTAGGATAGATACATACATAATCTTTGATTAAAATTATAAAGCTAAATTTGTTATATTTCATGTATTACACATATATAATTGCATGTTTCGCTCAGGTTTAATATAAAATATATTTGCAATATCATTTTTATATCCATATACAAGAGACGTTTGCAGCTCAGTTAACGACTTACTGATCCTTCTTATTACCGAGTGAATTATAACTTGGTGGCGGCTCCTGTAAATAGTTACGTTCATATTTATTATTAGCAAAAGGATCAATGATGAAGCATCGATTTGATACTTACATAATATGCCGGTGGTGGTACATAAGCAGTTTGCGGTTGATTCGGATCGTAGTAAGCGCTCTGGGCCGCTTCCTCTTCTTTAGACACTGAAATCAAATTGATTGGAAATTTAAATATTTAAGTTTCGCGTTTATTTTGTTGTATGGTTAATTATTAATGGTTCATTCTACATGTTTAGATGTATGTCTTACAATACATAACCATCCCCGGCTACAGGTGTCACAAAGTGGTTAGCATTTAATAGGGAACAAATTTCAAAGAATAAAAAAAAACTGTCGAGCTCTCGGTCTTTTAGTGGGTGCTATTAATTTTGCCAGAAGTGCAAACAAAAATCTAAGCATTAATACTCTGCCATTGTTATGTAGTGTTTACGTAGAAGTGCATGCAAATTATGGTTTCCTCGAAATAAAAATATTATCCTACGCCTGCTAATTTAAGAACGCTTTTCCAATAGAAAACAGAATTTCTAAGTTTGTTTTAATCGAAATTTTCGACTTAGAGACTTAAATCAGTGTAACGTGAATGACCATAACGATGCTAACTAAATTACAGCAAAGTCTAATCATCTAATCATACGGTCAAATCTTCCTTCCAAAATTCAACTTTTCTCGGCAAGCAGTGCCCATGATTGGCGATCACTCTAAGATATGTACTTGGATTTATACGTTTATAAACCTTAGAGCCGGTTTCTCAATGTCCGGTTAAACTGCCAGTTAATTAACCGGGACATTAGTCTATCGAAGCGCTTAAGGGTATGCATCATATCGCGACACTCAAAATATGACAACCACAGAGATATATAGAAGGAGATGAAATCAATATATACTGTACAGTACACTAAATTCCGTGACACAATTCTACCACATACGAGCTGGTAAAAAGTAAACACAGACACAAGCCCTCTACTCTGGAATAGCCGCCCGGTCCACATAGTCACCATATGATTTGCCAATCTTAGTTCACCTTGAACATCTGCGCATGCGCAAGTAAACATTCGAGCTCTGCTGTCAAATGAAAATGTTTTAACTACTACCTAGTCTAGCCATAAATACTGTTACAAACTTTTTGAAGCACTGCTCAATAAAAGAGGTGTTATATGTTAAGAAATCATTGTTTATTTATTAAATGCATTGTCAACAACGGAAATTGCAACAAGTTATTCGAAGTGATTGCCTTTTGCCTTTACACAAGCCTTTAATCGAGCTGGCCACTTATCTATGGAAGCACGCACGACTTTAATCGGAAAGTTGGCGACTGCATGTGTAAGAGACTTCTTTAAGGATTCGATATTAGAATGTCTTTTAGAGCACGTCATTTGCTCTAAGACAGACCATAATTCGTAATCCAGCGGATTCAGGTCTGGGCTAGAGGAAGGCCAATCTTCAGCTTTAATAAAATCTGGAACATTTTCTTCAAGCCATTTTTGGGTTGACTTCGCCTTATGACCTGGTGCAGAATCTTGCTGGAAACTCTAAGGCTGATTTTTGAATAATGACGTGTTGAGAGGTTTCACTACACTTTCTTGATAAATTTTGGCAGATGTTTTGACGCCCTTCTCACAAAAATGCAACTTTGTCACCCCGTTGTAGCTAACACCCTACCAAACCATTACTGAGGCTGGATGATGACCTCTTTGAGCCTTTTGGGCAACTTGAGAAGCTTCTCCGGCACTGCGAGCATAAACCCTATCGTTTTGTTTATTAAATGTTTCTTCGACAGTAAAAATTTTTTCGTCCGTAAACAAAATTTTACGGTGTTCTTGGTTTGCGTACCGGCAAAGTAATCGTTTTGATTTTTCCACTCTATTTTTTTTTTAACGAATCTGTTAGTAAATGCCCGGTAGATCTACGATAAGCACCCAACCCCAAGTCACTTTTGATGATCCGTGAAATTGTTCTTTGGGGTATTTTCATCTCACTCGATAAAATTTTTTGTTTCCGAAGAGGATTACGGCGAATTCTCTCGCGCACGGCTTTAACCGCTTGAGGTGTTCGAGTAGTTCGCGGACGGTCACTTACTCCAGACGTATCATTAAATCTTTCAATAGCCCGATATACAAACATTCGGCTTATACCAAGGGTATGCAGAGTCTTAAAAATATCACTTGGTTGCATTCCTACTTTATGAAGTGCAATCACAGCAATTCTATTTTGTTTGTCACCCCAATCCATGTTCACTACATTAAAAATTAAACTCAAATGATGACAAATGCATCAAGCACAAGCGTACTATAGCGATTAGCTCAATTTTTAAGAAATGCAATATAACGGTTCCTTTCTGCAGGGTTGCCAAACCTTGTAACAATATTTATGGCTAGACTAGGTATGCCCGTCCATAGGTAAGAGAGTAAGATGTCGACTCATTCCCCTCATACTTCACCCTTGAGCAAAATTGCATCATTTCTCTCGGACAATTTCATTTCCTTCTAATCTCTCATCTCAAATCAGCTGTTTTTCTCGGGGAATTCTGCCGTCTGTACCACTCTATTATAGGTTTATACCGACTCTCAGCATTCATTTGTGGCTGAATTGGTTCCAAATCCTCTTCAATCTAGTACTCTCTTCTTTATGGCCAGTTTAATTGTTCTCGTTTCAGGGAGCAAACGTAAACAGTTGGCTGCAAAATCTCAGGAGCCGATATCAGCTGTTCGTCGCGTCGTTAAATTTTTAACCGGAGTATAGGTGGCGGTTAGCTTTTATCGTTACGTTAAACTTTAACTGGACATTGAGGAACCAGCCGTTAAAATATTTTTTTCATAGCCGAAACAATTTATATCGAGGTTGTTACTCGAAGTGCTTGAAACTTCTATATCTGCAGAAAATTCGTATTTCCAAGTGTGAATTGCCTAAAAGGTCCACACACACTTGCGCCCAAAAGCCAAATTGATCCCGGTCCGCAGTCATCCGTTAGCCAGCGTCCAGGGAGGACGTATATGGCAAAGTGGCTGTTTTTTTGCAATCCAATTGTCGATGCGTGAAATTAAAGTGAATAAGTGGAAATTGAATTCGTCATCGAACTTGAGTTTTAAAATGGCGTCTGGCTTGCGATGGCTCGGTTCCGCAGTGTATGACCTCGAAATTTGCATCGGAATCATTTTGAGCGGGTCCATTTTGATCCGCGTTCAAATGGGCGCATGTGTGTGTCCGCCTTAACAGTTGAATCCTAGTGATGGGTGAGAAGACAAGGACGCCTAAATAAAATGCTTCCACGAACAACGACAAAGTTAAAAAAAAATCCTATCAAGCAAAAAGGCAGGTTGCGATTCAATTCGGCAACACTACTAGCAAAAAATTCCAAAGCCCTACGACCGGACGGTATGTAGCGAACCTTATGTAATGAACCATACTATGGTCTGGTAGTGCTGCTTCCACCTGCAGATCTCTGGCAGCACCTGATAAGTAAGGATCTGTCGGTGGTACGAATCTACAGGTCAGGGTCCCATTACGCCTGGACCCCGATCAGAGCGCGAGGGAATCTGCGCCGTCCACCAACCACTCCATCCTTATCGCCCCTTTTTTTATCATTCCCCATTTTTTGCCTCCCATGTTTGTATTGTCTTTTCAAGGCGTATGAATTTTTGTTAATATGCAAAGAACAGGGGCAACGAGCAGCAAAAACCCCGTCCAAATCTCCCGAACTGAGCTACAGCAAGCAAAGGCAGCTCTTAGCTCATTGAGCGGCCTTTTTCTTCGCCAGATAGCACAGCCCGACCTTCACGGTCAACTATGCAACCTTAGGCTCCGTCCCCACGGGCATCTCCGGATGCCCACTAAACCGTCCATTACATGGTCTTACTAAGACATCTTGACACCCCAGCAGTTCATTACATAACGACCACGATTAACCTATTCATCTCTTCGTCAGTCGTTCCTGAATACTAGAAAAAAAACCAAGGGTGATCCCTATTCCAAAACCTGGAAAGAAACTAACACTAGGCGAAGCTTACTGTCCCATTACTCTCCTGTCCCCTGTAGCAAAAACACTGGAAGCACTACTCCACCCTATTATTACGACGCATATCCAACTAGCCGGCCACCAACACGAAAGATGCACAGCATCACGACGGCTTTGGCCGCCATAACAACAATGGCCTTAATAAAGCACGTCAATGTCAAAGAACCATCCTAGTGACGTTCGATTTGTCAAAGGCTTTTGACATTGTCAGCCACTCGTTGCTCTTGATATCATTGGTACATCGATTCCGTCGCAATTAATTAAGTGGACCCAAGGAGTAGTCGTATCTCCTACCCTGTTTAACCTATACATGTCAGGACTACCAACACGAACTCCAAATCATCAGTTATGCTGACGACTGTTCGACTGGACTGGGCTGGACCCGGCAATCATATCACCCAAATGTGCGAACAGATGAACGGATATCTCGACGAACTTAACAACTTCTTCGTCGAAAAAAACTTAAGGTTATCAGCTCGGAAGTCCTTCGCTACCTTGTTTACTACATGGACCAAAGAAGTGAACCAACAGCTGAATATCGCAGTAGATGGTCAAACTATTCATTCACCACTGACAGCAGTGCGTCAACCATTAGTGACAAGATGAGAATCAGGAATGAAGTCCTCAAAGCTTTAGCTGGCAGTTCCTGGGGGAAAGACAAGAAGACCCTACTAGCGATATATAAATCTGTCGGGAGAGCTGTGGCCAACTATGCGGCTCCTCCCTGGTCTGAAAACCTAAGCGACACCCAATAGAAAAATATCCAGTCCTGCAAAATGCTGCTCTGCGGACTGTGACTGGCTGCCACTTGATGTAGTCACCTGATCACCTACACCAGGAAGCCAAAACGCTGCCCTTAAAAAGACACAACACTCTTCTTACTAGGCAGTACTTAGTTGGCTGTTATCGGATTGACCATCCAAACTACAATTTTATGAACAAGACCCCATCACCACGTCACGTAAGAGGCGATATGAGAGGCCGCAAGAGGGAAGTCCAGAGATTCAAAAGAGTTCCCTTCGATAACGCCAGCAACAAATCAGCTATGTCAACATTGCACAGAGAAGAGATGCTTTCTTCGATAGCAGACCTCAAACCAAATACTTGGATACTTGATCCACAACCAACTGCCATGTCTTCGGACGAAATTCGACAATCTAGAGCGACCAGGATTACTCGTACCTTGGCTCAACTACGCTCAGGGAAAACTCTATTGAGGCGGCTGCTTTTCTCTACTGGACTTGAGGATAACAACAATACCGAAAGTCAAAATTTATGACACACGCATGTAGCAGAGTTTCGAAATTGCTACAACAACAACAATGCACCGGAGCGACCAGCTCATCAGCAACGGTAAACGACTGCCAAACCCCTTCAACGTCAGTAGGCGTTGCTACAACAATAAAAAGCATGTCAAAAATGTGTAATTATGTCGGAAGTTGATGGTTACTTAAAGCCATCGTAATCACGCTGCCATATGAAGTCGAGTTTGTGAAATGTATGATGTGAGTTACAGAATAAGTACATATAGCAGGATCAGTTTGCTTATTCCAACGCGTTACATACTCGGGCTGTACTAAAACCTCTTATAAAGATGTTTGCAGCGCAATTGCTTTAAACTACAAAACCCGGAATTCCCAGGCTCAGTGCTTTATTATTTCAAAGACAAAATAACACTAGCCTTCACACCGAATAACAGAACTGTCATTAAATTCTCAGTTTTGTTAATAATGCCTTAAAGGATACGCACTATGTATCAGATAAGACAATTTTAGTAGACCTCAACTTAAGAAATTATACACAGAACGCACTGTTTAATATATAAACAGAAAATCCGTTAGCCATTTTTGTGTGTTTCCCTTATTTTAAAATGAAAGCCATAATACCAATTGCAAATCGTTAGCAATAGATTACATAATGTGCATCGGAAAAATATCGTTGAGCTTACCAAACGCCAATAATGCAAGTTTTAAATACAAAAAACTGGTATGGGGAAGACATAGAAAGGTCGATAAGAGTAAAAATAATCTGAAATAAAAGTTTAAGGCAAATTTAAAGTATCGACCATTTTCCCAATAGATAAAAAAAATATTTTTTTTTCCATACTATCAATTTAAAATGCTCTCGGCAAGCTATTCTACTGAGACAACCATCCTTGTTCTGAAACATACAATGGCAAAGTAAGCATAAATAAAAATGTATATACATATGTAGTACAAACAGAACTGAAACAACACTAATAAAAAAGAAATTAAATGAAGCTTACTTGGGCGCGAAGGTCCCTGCTGTGGCGGATAACCACCTGATTGCGCTCCTCCATATGGTGGTGGATATGATCCTCCTTGCGGTGGTGGATACGATCCTCCTTGTGGTGGTGGATATGATCCTCCTTGTGGTGGCGGATAAGCACCTCCTTGCTGTGGTGGATAGGCGCCTCCTTGCGGTGGTGGATAAGCGCCTCCTTGCTGTGGTGGATAAGCGCCTCCCTGCGGTGGTGGGAAAGATCCACCATGCGGGGGTTGATATGGACCCTGAGGTGGTTGCGCCCAGCCACCTCCTTGCGGATAGGGACCATTCGCCACATTACCACCATATCCTGGTCCAGAGTACCCTTGCGCCTGTGGAGCTATTATGGACAAATGTGATTGAGCAACATAAACATAAAATTGCAAAAGAGAAAATATTCGTACTAATAACTTCCCGTAGCGGGGAAATAACTTGCCGAGAACTTAATGCCAATTCATTTCTAATTCCGAGAACATTAAACGATTTGTAGCTATACTTACGTGGAACTATTCCAGGATACGGTGGTGGATTGTCAGTCATAAATACCGAATTTGGTGGTGGTGCATTGGGGAAAGCGTGTGTTGGTGGAACCCATCCGTAATAGCCTTGTGGATTTGGTGCATAGGCTGGCTGCGGAGCCTCATACCAAGCTCCGCTTGGAGGTGTGTACGGTGGCGGTGCATCATTATGGAAATTGCGTTGAGCCATACGCGCCGCTTTCAACATAGCCTGGCCGAAATCAATTGCTCCACCCGACTTGAAGTATAGTTTGAATTTCGCTTCGCCGATCCAATTACCGTTTGGTTGAGCCCGTACTTTGCCTTTTATGTAGTTGGCACCGAATGTCGGTTGTTCGATGTCCACCTGCGGAAAGTACGTACATTTAGCATAGAAAGATCATTTTGTGTACACTTTTGGCATCGGGAACACGCCATGTGACTTACATCATTTAAAGCGACAAACGGAAAGCTGAATGACTGTAGAGGATCACTTTGGTTTTTGGCATTGAAAATCATTCTGTGTGTTGTGAGATATATGCGTCCACTTTTCGATCCCTTGAAGAGGGGATTGTCTTGTCCGGAAAATTCCATTGTGACATTGTCGCTGAAGAGTAATATGCTAGAAAAAAGATTCGTTGTTTATTAGATTGAATTCTGTACGCTTATAGCTCAAGTAATCAGAATGTGTTCAAGTAAATTTAAAATAAGAAACCGTCCACTTGAAAAGGAAGTAAAAATTAGTACATATTATGTATGCACAAGACTTAGAAGTTATTTAATCATCTAATATGCAAAAATACGCAGCACAGGTTAATCTGTATAAGAGCCCCCGACATACTGTCGATCGAATCGTCTGACTGTTTAGTTGTATATCAAAAGACTGTGGAGTCAAATTGGGATCCGCATACTACCGACTCGATTGTTAGAATCAAAGTATCGCCGATGGACTTTTGACAAAGCATCGGCCAAATTCGATTGACAATTCAATGTCCACGGGTTTATAACTAAATATATGGTTCTTTACTGTCATCGTGAAGATAAACACTAGCGTTAGCGCCAAAGCTGTGTGAAATGGCTCGATAGGACTCGGTTGCTGTGTTAACTGTGGCAAAGATTCAAGAGTGGCCGGTGGCTCAGTGCGTCGAGTTGTAAATCTGTTGCCTCATACTTCCAGTCAGTTGCGAATTCGAGTCCCGTCCGCGTCGTGGCCATGGATGTTGGTGTTGTTATTCTTGTAGTAGTAACGCGTCTGGCGTTAAAGGGGTTTGGCAGCTATTGGCCGTTGCTAATGCAACAGTACGTAGAACCGGCTGCCGCAGGAACGAACGATGTGTTGTCTTTCCCCGTGGTGTGGGGCGCAATAATAAGCCACACACTTTCCCGACTTGTCGCAGGTATGCGGCTTAATGGGCAGGAGCTACATGCTAGCAACATGCATGGTCCGAAACCAGTTTATGCTAATGGGCGAGTTGAGAGACATATGCCTAGTCTCCCACAAAATCATGGATCTGTCAGTAATGGCGTTAGATGTTGAGAGGAATGCAAGCAAGGTTGGGGGCCAAAGATTAATACCAACAAGAACAAGGTTCTAATCCCGCGATTGCGAAAAAAATTCTACACCTATTGCTATTAATATTAATGGGCAGCCTGTGGAGAAGGTGGACAACTTCGTCCACCTAGGTAGCATTGTTGCCGAAAATGGTGATACGGAGCAGAAAATCGCTCGTCGTATCAACCAGGCTAAATACGCATACGGCAACTGTCTAAAATCTGGCAGAGCAGTTATCTCAGCATCAAGACCAAGGTGGGCCTGTTTCGCTTCCTGGTAGTGTCTGTGCTTTTGTATGGGAGCAGTACATGGAAAGTTTCCGTAAGAGTTACCAGAAAGCTGCAAGTTTTCGTCGAACTCTAAGAATTTTCTGGCTTGTGTACAGGTGCGTTGTCCTGGTGAAAGATGATTTTTTTTAAGCCAGGCCTCTTCTCGCAAATTTTGGCATCCAGCTGGTTAAGAAATTTGGAGTAATATTCGCCTGTTATTGTTCTGCCTTTTTAAAGGTAATCAATTAACAGGATCCCTTTCGCATCCCAAAACACGCTGGCCATAACCTTTCCGGGAGATGCGATCGACTTCGTTTTCTTGACGCTTAACCACCGGCTTCGACTGCTGTTTCGTTTCTGGCGTATAATGGTGGACCCAAGTCTCACCCATGGTGACAAATCGCCGCACAAAATCGGTCGGATCCCGATTGAATCGGTGCAAAAATTGCTGCGAAAATCGTTTGCGCATTTGCTTTTGGTCGGCATTCAGCAAATGCGGCACCCATCTTGTGCAGAGCTTTCGCATCTCTAATTCTTTGTGGAAGATGTTTCGCACCCTTTCTTCCGATATCCCCACAGCCTCAGCAATATCACTCACTTTCATTCGTCTATCGCCGAACACGATATCACGCACTTTTTCGATGGTTTCCGGTGTGGTGTGGTTGCGGTTTTTGGCCGTCCTTCACGTGGGTCATCTTCGAGGGACGTGTTATTCCAGCAGATGAATAACATCGTCCAGTCCTACTGACTGTTAAAGCTGTGAATAGCCCATGCAATTTTGACATTCGAGAGAATAGAGTGAGAGCCACAAGGGGCCATTCCGGTTCGGGAGTTATCTGCCACCCCACCAGATGAGCTATCAAGGAAGTGAATATCAAATAGAACCCCATTAGTTTCCTCACTAGAGGTAGTCCACGTCTCATCTTGTTTCAGCAAATAACTTGGAGCAGTGGATAGGACTTTTCGTAGTCTGGAAGCGTCGATGCGGTGATGTTAATTGCTTTGACCATTCCACGGGCATTTATGTATCAAAACTCTTGGATTACTATGCCTTGTTGACGTTTCAATGGCGTATAGATTTCGGATGGTGCAGTTGCTAGCATACATTTCATTTCCGAGTCGTCTTTTACTGACGAGCTTGTGGGAGTTCTAATAATACCCACAGGCAGTTTTTTATTAACAGATTGGTGACCGAGACTTCACGGCAACCGCGTGTCATGCTGCAATGGCAGTGTCCATTTGGCACAGTTCCCACACTGTGGGTTCCCGCAATTTTCATGCCAACCCTTTTAGTTTATACCTCTATGCTCTATACTAGTAATATGAACTTGCAAATGAAACAACACTGACAATTTAACAAGAAAATATGAACATGCAGTTTTAATCGACTTCAAATTATGATTTCCTTATGGGCTTTCCGGTGATGAAAACAAGTCCCTCCCCTCAGCTGGCACCAATCGTCAACCAATTGGGAATTTCTCGACATTTCCAGAAATGCTGAATCCACTACCGTATACAAACAAATTGCTCAAGTCATAAAAACATTGCAATCAAAGTACATTCGTCTCTGATAGCCAGCTAACAGTCGAGATAACAAATTTTCATTTTGCTCGTCAACCATTTTTGTTTACTCGCCGTGCCAACGACGTTTTCTTCGCCAAATTGCTGAAAGGTCATCCACTGAAACCGGACAATCGAAGGCTCCCAAAAGCTGAGTGCCAAGCCTATGATGTCACATAGCAAACGTTAATTGGAAACGGCCTACACACGCAATTTACAAGCGCAAAATTTCACAATACAAATTGCAACTTACTATTCGCCAGCGTGAATGAGAACGCCGTTATTGGCGTGAGCGGTATTAACGGACATCTTTCACCTCCACTGCTTTTACACGGACAGAAAGACAATTTCGAGTTGTCTACCGAAGCTATCCCGTCGGTCGATGGATTTTTTGCAAAAAACGAAAATTCGCGAAAAACGCAATTAACACGACCGGAGCTCCCAAAAAACTGTATTGGAATGTCAACTTGACGGAATAATGTTGTGAGTCACCCGGTCACCTGTTTTCGTTCCGTTTGTGTTTCGTTTCGTGTGGCTCCGCAGTGTCTCGCGGAATACGTGGAATCTCGAATAATGCAGTGGTGTGTTTCTTTGGTGGTTTGTGAATAGGCTGCAGTAACATGTGCACACAGGAAACGGAAGATCTGTTTTCGACCACACTGTAGCATTTTTTGTTTTTGACGAGATGCTGTATATTAGAGGGATTTTCCGTACGTTGACACGTCGAAATAGTTGTGCGACTAAATGTTCTCGTGTGTGGCGAGTTTCTCTTTCTACATCATGCTTTGTTTCCACGTGAAAATTTCTCTCTCTCTCTGGATCCAGTCAACCAACCTCTTGTGGGGCATTAACCACGCCGACTTTTCACCTCGTCCTGTTCGCCGCCATCGCCTTCAACTGACTCCACGATTTGCCCAATGACTTACCCTCGACCTCAACTGATCTTCTCCAGGTGTTTCTAGGTCGTCCAACACGGCGGCTTGCATTGGTTCCCTGTGGATTCCAATCGAGGGCCTGTTTAGCAATGTTTTCCGACCCTTTTCGAAGTGTGTGACCTGTCCATTGCCACTTTCTACTATGAACAGAAGGTCGCCGTTAGAAATGACATCCGGCCAGCGTATGTGTAGGATGCGCCGTAGACACTGGTTCACGAAAGTTTGCAATCTAGTTGTTATCGCCCTGGTCACCTGCCAAGTTGAACAGCCATAAAGAAGCACATATTTTACATTGTTTTCAAAGATCCTGAGTTTGGTACGTTTGGAGATGTTGTTGTTTTGCCAGAAAGGAGTCAAACTGAAAAAAGCTGCCCGAGCCTTATTGGCCTTGTTTATGCCGCAGAACTATCTTCGAGGATTAACTAATTCGAGCTAACTCACGACGACATAAACATGTCGCACTAGCAAGTTTTGGTACCAATTTTAGCTCCACTTGCTATGCAGAACTGGACTGAAAAATTGGGACTAGGTGGTGTTGCGGTCTTCGCTAATGGTGTTGTTGTTGAAAATTATATTTTGTTTGTTATATAAATACCTCATTCTTTCCTGAAACTCTGCATTCGTTTCATCCTTTGATTGTAGCGGTAGAAACGCGTTTTTATTAGGAGGCTACTGCCCCTTGACATTTTCTTAACCTATGTCACCGCAGTCACAAACCAACAGCTGACATCTTTCATGTTTAGTACCTCTTCGTATGGTCGGTATAAACACACCACGAACAAGTACTAGCACTAAAACGATTTAGTTAAATCGACTTTTAGTTCGACGGCATAAACGTGGCCATTGATGCGAGACAGTACATCAGCATCCGCACCACCATCAGCTGTAACTACGCTTCCGAGGCAAAAATTGTCCCCTTTTTCCACCGTCTGCTCCGAAACACAAATGTCGCTCTGTCTTCCTGGATCCAAGCTCAAGTACTTAGTTTTAGCAGCATTGATTTTAAGCCCCGCATTGCCACTTTCGCGGTGCAGGGCATCCGTCATTTGAACTAGATGATCCGATATATTTGAAAGAAGACAAATATCGTCTGCGTAATCCAGGTGTTAAAGGTATTCAAATTCAAACAGGTTCCATCTAATACCTTTGCTCTGGTGTTCATGAAGCGCACTGCAGAGTACGTCGTTAATGGCAATCAAAAACAATATATGTAGGTGACAAAATACAGCCTTGTCTCACTCCGCTATGTACCTCAAACGGGTCTGAAAGCTTACCCTTGTGTAAGACGTGACATTAGGCTCCGCTATAGGAGCATCCTTGATGATGAATATGATTTTATCTGGTATACCTCTCCTATGTAAAGCCTTCTAGATATATTCCTGGTCAACGCTGTCAAACGCCTTCGCGAAATCGATAAACATGAGATGTAATGGGGATCTCCACTCTGCGGATTGTTCAATGATAATTCGGAGGGTGTTGATGTGGTCGCTACATGAAAAGCCCCCTAGAAAACCAGCCTGTTCATCGTTCAGTGTGCGGTCAAGTGTATGCTTGATCCGGTTGAAGACTACTTTTGCCATCAGTTTGGAGACTGCGGGGAGGAGGCGAATTCCACGCCAATTATTACAATCCTTCAGGTTACCTTTTTTCGGGATCTTAATAATGACGCCCTTCTTCCATTCTTTAGGGAGAGTTCCGGTTTCCCAACACTCTTGGATAAGGGGGAGAAGAATATCCACAGTAGCGTTGATATCCGCCTTAAAGAGTTCCACCGGAATTTCATCTATCCCCGGGACTTTACCCGCTTCCATCGATTAGCCACAGTCAATTCCTGTTTAGATGGTGGGCTGGTATCAACTCTGGCTATTTGCGGAATATTATCTACTTCTAGTGAAGATGAGTTCAAATGTCCAAAGGTGTTGTTGAGGACCTCAACGAAGTGCTCTCTCCACCGTCGCAGTTGGTCTTCATCAATGACCAGTATGGACCCGTCTTTATCTTTCACGGGATCTTCAGTTGTAAAAGATTTGCCAGTTAATGGCTTTGCGCTATATGGACTACAAAAAAGCTTAAGTTTTAAGCTGGCAGACACTACCGTAATTTTTAAAACTAAAGTGTGATAAATTTTTTTCGACTGTACAAAATTAGCACTAAGTAGGCCCGAATTTAGTACACTTCTTGCAATTATGTCTGCTACTTTTGCTCTGCCAGCATAAGAGAGGTGAAAAGTTGATCGGTTGTAGATCGGCCAGGTCTGAAACCGCCTTGATATTCGCCAAAGACTCGTTCGGCGTACGGCTTTCCCTTTTGTGGATGGGACAGATAATGCTCCTGCACCAATCTTCTTGGATCACCTCATCCTCGCAGAAGTAGTTGATGTATTGTATTTAATAGACCCATCCCACCAGATTTTTAATAATAAAAATAAATAACTGGCGCAACAGTCCAATTTGAACCATGGCCTCGAGATGAGTTAGCATCATCTCATTTTTCTAGATCGTGACGGTCTTGTGCAGAGGTGTGTGATCAGCAACACGCTCAACCGAGTTATTTACCCCATAAATGGGTACTCAGTTAACAGCTGAGTGGGCTCATAGTCCGACACGTAAATCCCCTTTCTTATTGAAAACTACCGCATTCAGTAGGAATCGAACCGGGGCCCAGTGCGTAGAAGGCGAACGTGCTAATCATTGCGCCATCCGGATTTTAGCAGTTGTGTTTGTGTGAAAAATTTGCCGCAAACACCTCTATTCTGGTCCAATCTTTTAGCACAAACACGAGAGCTTCAAATTTTGGTCCAAAAATTTGCTAATGTGAGGTGTGAGCGGATTTGGTTGTAAGATTTAGGATCGGAAGTCGACTTTTAGGAGTGTCAATAACACTACCGATAGCATGATTTTGATATCTGATGCGCCAGATTTTATCGGCGGCTCATTTACGCTAAATCTAAAATGCGAGTGGCCCGAAAATATAAAAAATTAAGTTATGATATATCATAGTAAGTTCGCAACTACCTAAAGCGGAAAATTATTTATGGGAAAATTCAGTGCTAGAATTGTATCACTAAATTTTCCGATACAAAAGTTCCTACTTTAAAGGTAAATACCTCCAAAATGGCTATGAGTTCGCGAGAAAGGACTTCAGATTCGTTAATTTCAGACTAAATCCGATTGAAACCCATCATTAAAATTTGGCGCCTCAGATATCGAAGTCGCCTCCTACCCCTACCGACTCTTCTTCAGAGCCCGATAATACTCCAAGTGCACCCTTTAATATGAAGGAACAAATTGAAAATCCAATGACAATCGTTAACTGATTAAATGCAACATCAGATATCGCAGAGTATTTTAAGCGGTGATACCAAGAGTCAGCAATATCCTATTTAACTTGTTTGAAGTTATGAGAGCCCTTCCAGTCTATCAATGAATGTATGGTGAAATCTAAAGAAAATCTAGCAAGAAACAATACTCGTTTGTCCTAAACCCTAGAGGGGCAGAGCATGTTAACTTGACGTTTCGTTGGCATAAGCCAGTTTCGAACGATGCACGTTGCCAGTATGCACCTCCTGCTCCCATTTAGCCGTCTACCTGCTACAAGACGGAATATTTTGTGGCTTATTATTACGCCCCGCACCACAGGGGGAAGAAAACACAAAAATCCATGATCACGAACGCCGCAGACGGGACTTCAAACCGTAACCGCCGTAGTCAGACACGAGACTGACACCTCTACGCACTGCGCTACCAGTCACAGTCACCCCAAGATACAGGTACAGTGTATTACAATCTCATCAATGTCGGTTAACAATTGTTTTTGAATCCTAGCTGATTTTTTAAAGTCAAAATTCGATGTAAAATATTCGGAAAATTAATATGTAATGTTAAATGTACATACTAATTTAAAACTCAACTTGGATTGAACTACGATGTAATAATGCAATGTATGAGAATTCAAGATAATGGAGTGATTGCGATAAATAATAAATAAATAAAATAAATAATGTTTCTTCTAATTTCTTTCGCGACCCCAGATTTTAGGTTCGCCATTCGACCCCATTGACGGTCGCGACCCATAGTTTGGAAACCCTCGGACTGAAGTATTGGAAATTTGTAATTTTAGTATCATCACTAGGCCCATCCTAAGTGTAGGTTGGAGGCACTAGTTCATAATTTGTAATATGGGAAATTGGCTTATGCCCACGAATATCTAAAATATGACCTTTCGATTCCTATGATAACAAAAAATCACTAATTTTCCAAAAGTGTACGAGAATAAATCACATTTCCAATGTTAATTGGATTAGATCAAAAAAGAAATGATATCGATTAAAATTATCCAATTTCACGGAAAACGGTACCCCTACATTAACCCTAAAATTTGTTAACAACAGGACCGCCCGTCAATTCTTTATATAGCGTAAATTCGCTCTTATTACATTGACAGGGGTCTACGACACCCTTCTTCTTTCGGCTCGCCACGATCTTTTTACTCTTTTTTTTTTAACTTTCCGCGGCGCGGCGCCTTGGAGAGCATACTATCAGGGTAGAAAAGGGAATTTCGTGAGTTACACCGAGGTAGTTGCACTCAAGGATATCCGATAAAATGACCAGAGGGTTGAATAACACCTGGCAAAAGTCTTTCAAACGAAAACAAAATATCAAAAAAAGTGTTGTTTCTTTTTTTTAAATAATTTAATAAACTAAAAGGGCCGAGGGGTAGAAAAGATTTCGACTTGGCAGTGTTTATCAGTTGCTTGTCGCATTGTGTATGCGTAAGGGATTGCGGGGACAGATGTTTTTAGTCATGGAACAGATTCTTCATGCAATGAAGGGAACGTGTCAGATCCACACAGTTTTCGCTATACCCCTAATGGTGCGATATCAAATTCTAGGGATTGTCCTTTTTACTGCATTCTTTAGAAACATGGTCCGTTGGATTCGATCGATTATGAATGGAACTTGATATGAGCAATCATATCAGTTTTGGCGTTTTAGAAGCAATGGTTTTTATTTATACGAGTAACTACGTGGCTTAATTGTGAAGGATCTTTGAGGATTATCGACTAAATGGTGGCTAATACAGAATTTAAAAAATAACTGATGTATTGAATAGTAACTTTATCTTATCGGTTCATTAAACTAAGGCAAATTAAGGCTCGCGGTAAGTTATTCCTGTAGGGTTTACAAGTTTGATTCTATTACTTCCATTATGTCAATTATCCTTTACTTTAGTTGGAGTCCGTTTTTACTTTCTTACAAATCATGTGCAGGGAAGCCATTACATTATATTCGCCATTTAAGAATTAACAGCAGGGACATGACAACGCATATCATGTAACAAGCTGCGTTCGTTTTACCGGATTTTCGTCTATTTCCATACAAAACGATAGACTGATTTGTATCCAGGTCTCGTATGGGATCCCATCGGATCAGAGTTGAAAGAGAATTGGTTGAACGGAACGTCAACTTGTTTCGCCCCTATCCAAATGTATACTAGGTTCGCAATTCTCCCCCACGGGGTGAAGTATCTCTGTATGGTGGCTGTTTAAGTTGGCTCGTCGCAAGTCCATGCCGTTCTTTTTAGTCGTGATTGGTCTGAGTTCAAAGTCCAGTGAAACAAACGCGGCTAATATAGAAGCTAAAAACTATTGAAGTTTTTCAAACGGGTTGGGGGGGGGGGGGGGGGGGGGTGGAACTCATCCATAGCCCTTTTCGTGAGCGCCCCTGAAATGGCAGTGGTCGTTGACCATTGCTAATAAAGTCAAGCCGTCAGCAATGGCGATGCGACAATTTGGTTGAGGGAAACATTCGCCTGTGGTGTGGGGCGTAAGGATAATACCACGGCCTTTCTCTTTATGGGCCTGTAGTAGAAACCGACAAGCAAAAGGCAGGATGTGTATGCCAGTAGCTTGCACTATTCAAAATCTTCAATATGCTAACGAAATATCAACGATGCCTCGGATAAGGACTGACTCAACGGTTACGACTTTTGGCTCTGAAAATATGATAGACACATTTGAACGAAATGTCCTTCGGTGAAACTTCGGAGCAGTTTACGACCGAAATGGATGGCCCATCCGGTACAACCATGAGCTGTACGAACTGTAGCATGAACTGGAAACTTCGAGAATCGTGAAACTACAACATCTATAGTGGCAGGACATATGCAAGGAGTGGACGATGACTGCATGCCTAACAAAAATATTGAATGGACGACGCATCGACGGAGCAAAGCTGCGAAAATGACCGAGAGCTCGCTAGGAGGACTCAGTAGATGATGACGCTGAACAACTGTGATTGATGATTCTAGTTTGCTTCCTTCTAAGCGAAATTTAGGAATAAGATTCCTCTAATGGGCAAAAGGCACTAAATGATCACCAGAAAGACTATCTACTGAACTAAATAACTCCAAGAGTTGTTTACGGTTTCTTCTCCCAAATTGACACCTTTAACAATCGAACAATTATATAGCGACAACTTTGTAAAAATATCTAAGCTCAAAAACAAAAATTCAAATTTATTCCATTATGGCAATTAGGCTCTCAGTCTCGAAAATTCAATGAGATGAAATTCAGAGTGCCCCATTGAAAATGTATCAAATTAATTCTTCATCAATTTAATGACTAAATTAGAGTCTCCCACGTCCCTCCACGCACACACTTCTAACAGGTCTTACTCCATTCATAGACTTCGCCACCATCCAGGACATGATTTAATCAATTAAATTACCATCACTTCAATAACCACGGAAAATCAATTCCGCTCTTCTAAAAATAACGAGTATTCAATCACAGCCGTTAAATTTTGACTTTAGCATCATACTTAGAGCAAAAAAAAATCTGCAAGGATCTTTCAAGGAATGTGATTTTCAGCTTCACGTATAACACTTGCCGAATGCAAATGAGGTTTTGATGGAAATGTTGGGTCTGCATAAATTGAGCGAGCGTCAATCCCATATTGAAGCAGTGAACGCACAAAAGCTGTAAGACACTAAGCAGGGGGTCAAAGGATTCTTTTCAGGTTAATTACATGGGCAACCACCTGAAGTGAATGCTTGTTGCCATATAGTCATCGGCTTTGTCGTTTCTATCGTCATTATCCTTTAGGCATGCATGTGGTAGGCTCACGTTAATATTGCCAGCTACAGCTCATGTTATGAGATGACGTGGTGATTTATCGTTGTGTTCGGAAAAAGTAGGTTACCTTGCTTTGTTTAGTTTTATTATACAGTGAAAAAATGTGAATAAAAAAGGGAAGCCTCAAGAGGTGTGAAGAGTCAGGTGAATGGCATTTGCATTTGCATGCCAAAGACGGTGCTTTCCTTCGCAGAATTGCATTCATTGAAATCGGCCGGCGGTGTGGGATTAAAGTTCATTGAGTGCACTCATATGAGGTGGAAGTGAAGTTCCTAGAAGAGCGCGTTTGCATGGTTATGAAACATAAGAATCATAATTTCATTTGCGCGCTTTGTTTATAGGAAGCTGCGACAATTGAAAGTCTAGCACGAAGTCTACCAATCATGCCTTTATTTGATCCAAAATAGAGGCCTTTGCATTTCCGCACTAGAGAAGTACATACTTAACATATTCATACGGCTCGATATCTGAAAATCTGCTCGCGGCCTAATAACATTTATTTTTAGTCCCCAGATACTGCGCTTGTATATAAGCAAACCCTCTCAATTTTCCATTCATCCGGCTCAACATCAACACAGAAAAATTCTGTAAAGGAAATTTCGGAAAGAGTCAAGCCAAAAAATATTCAGCTGACGGCCAACATTTACGGCATGAATCATCACAACTCAGAAAGCGCAAAATGCTTGACTGAGCGATTGTGCAATCGCTCCACAGCCTTGTAGGTTTTTCGACTTCTTCTAAACGTTCCCATTCAGACAATTTTATAGCTGAATTATAGTCTGCGCGAACAACGCGGCTTCTGCTGTCAAATAAAGTTGAACCAATGTATTTCATATGGCGATAAGTATACTGTGCGCGAACAACACGTCGCTCACGTCGCGAAAGTTGAGACGAGTTCAACTTTGTCGCAACCAACGAGCCGCGAAATATCAATTCACAATAGGCATGTGGTTTAAAACTGTGGGTGATCATTTGTTTTGTTGTAAGTTACTGTTATGCGCTTGGAAGTGCATGTTTCTATTCTTAATTCAAAAAAGTGTTTCAAGTTTGTTAGGAAGCCAGTTTTTCACAGCTCGAATGTGTCAAAAGAACGCGAACAAGAGATTTGACTATAACTGGCTGAACAGCTGATTTTCGTTGACTGCGACTTGGGGACGTAATTCGCGCACAATATAATTCCGAGGTTAACATATCAACAATCGGTATAAAGATTTCACTACTACCACCAGGTGCTTAACATCATAGTGGCGCTACGGCCTGACGTCGAGCCTTGGTCGTCTGGATCGTATTCCTTCAAACGTCTTGGTCCAAAGACCGCGTCCTCCAGTTTTGGAAGCCCAGTAGTTGTACGGCGTCCGCATCGACTGAGCCTTCCCAATAGAATGCGACTTTAATTACACACTTAGGCATTCGGCTGTCATTCATACGTTGTATAGTATATGTCCTACGCATTATAGTCCTTCCAACTCGTCTGAGAGGTTGTGCAACTCCTAGTTGTAAAACTCATGGTTTTACCGGATTTGCTATCCATTTTGGTCGCAAGATGCCCTGAAAATTCTTTGATGAATCTCCCTTTCGAAGGTGTTCAGCATGTTTTCGGGAGCTTGGGTCAGTGTCCACGCCAAAGATTAAGCATGAAAAAGATACCCTACTTCATACAAATTAAGGCGACTGATTAGTTGTTACATATGTATGTGTTGATTCCCAAATGTGTTCACAAAGAGACAATGACAACTAACAATCAAACTTTATAGACAGTTGTCGCGGTCGCCTAGGGCGCCGCGATCCGGGGGCGCCGTGAGTAAAAAAAAATATATTTTATGCGTTTGTAGTCTAAGGCACTACTCACATGGGGATACTCAAGTCTTCGATATTTGGTGAGTGAAAGGCGGAGACTTGGAGTCTTGAAACTATAGTCGTCCGTCATCTTCACACGGCCGCTACTAAAGTCGCGAGTTGTGCATGTCGTTGAAGTGCTGAAGCTGAAGTGGTCATTGTAATTGTACACGGCTATTTCACCACGTCATAAAACCCTTTTTGAAACACACATGCATTTCTCTTGTACCTCTTTTTTTCCGAAATAACGTAATGTAAGATACTTTTACATGTAAGTTCGATTTTAGATCATAGAAACAACAAAGTCACACCAAAAGAGGTCTTGTGTATGATCAAAAACACACGGGGCGCCGATTAAAACCTTGCCTTGGGCGCCTACATACCACGCGACGGCCCTGACAGTTGTCATTACTGAAGTGTTTTTTAAATCGTTCTTATAGCATTATGAATGTTTTCCGTTTTTTGTATCATGCTTCAAGAAACTTTTAAGAACTAGAATTTAGTCGGAACAGCTCTTTATGATACTAACGTGTTACCTGGATATCATTAAAAGAAATATTAAACAAAGTGCTGAAAAATTAGGCTTTTTATACAATTTTGGCCTGTACCAGGACAACGATCCAAAGCACAATTCGCAGCAATGTCGTCTTTGGGCTAGTTATAACTCTCTATTAAGATACTATTATTAAAACCCCGCTCAGTCGCCGGACTTAAACCCAATCGAACATTTATGGCATCATCTCAAAACCAGAGTTGCATTGCGAAAGGTAAAAAATAAAAAAGGGCTCCAAGATTTCATTATTGTTGAATGGAATTAAATTTCACCTACTTATTACAAAGAATTAGTGAAATCGATGCCGAAACGACTACGCGAAGTGATAAAAATGCGAGAAAGAGCTACAAAGTATAAGTTTTAAATTGATCACTTTAAAACGATTTAAATAATTTTAGATAAAACTGTGTTGTGCCTTAGTTTTTTTTGCGCAATTTTGGATTATCAGTGAAAAATTATACGTTTATGTTGAGAAAATTGTTTCAGTCAAAGTTTTTTTGATATTGTTCTTAAAGTAAAGGCTTTTAAATAAAATGCAAAAACACCGTCATTTATTATTAACGTAGCATTAAAAATAAGTTTTTTGTGCTTACTGAGAGTTCGTGCCTTCACTTTTTTTACCCACTGTATATGTAGACATTTTTTTTTATCAAAATAACTCCGAAATTTTCAACCGTGTAGCTTGCACTACTACCACTTTTTATTCATACCAGCCAATATCCCCTTTGATATCACACCCCACATAGTTGATGAAACAAAATTTGACCCCACCCCCCTTCTTTCGTCATTTTCGGAACCTTCCGGTAAATATTTTTTGTAGCAAAACGATTTTTAAACTCTGCGACCACTACAAATTACTACCAATAAAAAAATTGGCCTTAGGTTAATTTTTGCCAGGTTAAATCTAATTTGATTGTACTACTCATCTTACGGCCGGCACGCTTTTGTACCTTTTTTGTGTTGGGTGGTGGGCGACCGAATGAAGAACTCTGCCAGCAGCTGCTACAGCACAGCACTCTCCACGGCAACTCAACAACATTGCCCCACAAGCAATACATCGCACAAGCACATCGAGATCAAGCAACCAGTTGCTGGCGAGAGTTCGTTTCAGGCGTTACGTTCCGTTTGCACTCGCTTCCATTGAGTTCTTGTATGTAGTACGCATTGTGTTACTGCTGGTTTGTGTCTTTCTTTTATTTCTGTGATGTGCTGCTTGTGTGCAAAACTTCTTGAGTAGCAGAAGGAAAAAAAAGTCCCGCGCATTTCATCCACATTCGCCTCCACCACAATTTTAGACCATAATCGTGTGGCGTGTTATTAATCTGCTCCGTTCAGTTGTTGGATTTGAAATCATCGTCGGTTGGTTGGCGCGCAATTAATCGATCGATTTCACGTTCAATTACAATTGATTGGCGCACTAATTGTCGAGTGTTTGGTTGCAAATTTTTCATCACTGCAACTGAAGTCCGAATCTGTTTTTTTTCTGCTACTTTTTAATTTTTTTTCCGTTGGGAGTGTCAGCGAAGTGACTACGTCGTGTGGTGTCGCATGTGTGTCCTCAACCAGTTCTGTTCTAAATAACGCGGATGACGTCACCTTCTCAAAATTGAAATTTATTCGCGGATCGAAAGATACCCGAAAGTGAAACAAGAAAAAAAAAGAAAGATCTTTTTTTAATGTTTTCAGCTTCAGTTGATGGAAACTTTTTTATTGTCTGTTCTGGTGATGTTGCCAATCAAGTGATCTTTGAATAGCCAGTCTCATCCTTTGGGAATAAAGTTAAATTTTAACGGAAAAAAAAATAAAAATATAACTTGATGGATACAGTGGTGGACGTGGTTACTGAATGTTATAGTGTGTTTGTGGCGTTAGTTTAGTTTTATTTTTTACAAAAATTTATTGTTGTATTGTAATTGATTAGGATTTATAGTGTTTTTGTTTCGGCGATTTTCAGAAGTCGGATTTGGACCGGATTACTGTGTTACAACTAAAGTGTATATGTTTTTGTTTAACGTAAGGGATACATAAAGATATTAAGTGACTGTCATTGGTGAGTGAATTTTTTTATAAATATGTACATGTACATTATTATCATAATTATCCTAAGCAAAGCTCACACACACTTCAAATTTTTGAACAAAAATTTTAGGCTATTTGTTCATGGGCAACTACTCGTCTTAGGCCCGTTTTCTCAATGTCCAGTTAAAATTTAAACTCGAGATAAAATTTGTCGTTGTTGTTGTTTTCCCTGTAAAATCAATGTCTGTTTAACTGGAGCTTAAATTTTAATCAGACATTGAGAAAACGGGCCATAAGACTAGAACTTATTCTCTACTCATACGATTTAATCTATCCTCTGAACTCTGAGGTCATCACGGTCGAATAAAAAGAAAAAAATAGGCGGGACCTTCCTGAGCTGTGTAACTTCCTAAAATTAAGGAGTTAGGATAAAATGCGGCTAGCACTAGAACCATTTAATCACAATGAAACAGAGATTTTATTAAAAACAAGCTAGCCTTGGGCTAGTCATTGTGACTTATGGAGCATTTGCCACTTTGAAATTAGTAGTAAAACTTGTTTCAATTTCACTGTTCCTATGAGAGGTATATGAAATAGTAGGCCGTGTTCAACAAAATTTAAGAATGTGATTTGGTTTGTCAATGTGATTGAATAATATGAAATTTGATAAAGATATCTTCAGAAATAAAAAAGTTTTTCTAACAAAAACTTGCTTTTGGAACGGTCGTTCCAATGACGGCTATACGATAGAGTAGTCCACTTTCAAACAAATTTGGGAATATGATTTGACTAAAGATATTATTGATCATTGTGAAATTTGAAAAAGATCTTCAGAAATAAAAAAGTTTTTCTAACAAAAACTTGCTTTTGGAACGGTCGTTCCTATAACAGCTATACGATAGAATAGTCCAATTTCAACCAGGGAATATGATTTGACTAAAGCTATTTTTGATTAGTATGAAATTTGGAAAAGATATCTTTAGAAATAAAAAAGTTTTTCTCACAAAGACGAATTTTTGAACCGGTTGTTCCTATGGCAGCTTTATGACGTAGTGGTCCGATTCCGTTGGTTCCGACATATATACAGCGTGCAATAGAAAGAAGGCTTTGTACAAAATTTCAGCTCGATAGCTTTAAAACTGAGGGACTAGTTTGCATAGAAACAGACAGACAGACGGACAAAGCTTAACCGACTCGTCTCATCATACTGACCAAGAATATATATAGAATATAGTTCCGTGAAGGGTATAAAAAAAGACACCTGGCGCAGTGAAGCCAGAGGAACTGATTTTTGATATGGTATGGGCTAGGTTAGGTTAAGGGGCTGCCGCGCTACGCACAGCACACTTAGGCCTCCTCCTGGTATGGGCTAATTCGGGATCATTTATGAGTTGATGTATAATTATGATAGGGCAGTTGTTAGTAGCAGAGGTGCAGCTACAGAATTATGTACAGTCGAGAACGGATAAGTGCAATCGCCTCTGGCAATGAAATTGATTGCATTTTCCGGTTTTTTTACTTATCCCTTGCAAAGATAGACCAGTAAAATTGAATCAATGTGGAGGTTTTATATGAAATAATTGGGAAATATCTGAAAATAATTGTAATGCTTTGTTTGCATAGTTGCATAAGCTGAACCCTACTTTTGGCAGGTGAAAATCTGAGAAATTGGCAACCTTTTAATTTCCGGGGCTCGGGCTAGGGAAACCACTTTCCACTCATGCCACTCTAAAAGTCTAAATTTTGAAAAAAAAAATTTTTTTTTTTATTTTGTGATTTATACTGAATGTTTGGTATATTGGAGGCATGGAAAATTGAAATACATATTTGTAAATCCCCTTGCGTGGGCTCCGCTCGTTCCGCGCTTAAGGGATCGCAACCCTCAGTATCGCACAAACATGAACGCTCGCTTCGCTCGCTCTGCGTGCAACAGCGTTTTGATCAATTTTAAACATACCAAAAATTCAGTAAAAATCACTAAAACAAAAAAATAAGGAAAAAAAACTTCAAAATTAAAATTAATAATTTAAAAAATATTTTTTTTTTTGCAAATTTGAGAGTCGCGAGCGATAAATGACAAAAAATCCGAGTGAAAAGTGATTTTTTTACCCTGGGCCCCGGAAACTAAAAATATCCCATATTTGGTATTGTTTAGCAAGTGATGGATCCTCAACAAGGTGCTAGAAGACATCTCAACGAATTTGAAACGTGTAGGTTTGTGACGTTAATAGATGAAGGCCATGGATTCCGGGAAGTGAGCCGTCGGCTTCATCATCATCGTGGCGCGACAGCCCGACGTCGAGCCTTGGCCGCCTGCCGTCGGCTTGGAGTGAGTCATTCTGTCACCAAAAGAATCTGAGAAAGGTTTGGAGACTACTTACAAGAAGACGAGGACGGGGCCGACCAAAAGCAACATCTTACCGCGAGAACAGATGTACACGTTTAAGCGCACTTAGAAATCGTCAAAACACGGAACCTTTCATACAAAATGATCTCAGACACGCTACAGGAACCGTTATTTCAACACTGACCATGCGTAATAGTTTGAGGGAAACTGGCCTGCTTTTCCGATATCGACTAAAAGTGCCGCGATTAACAAGAACAAGAAAGCACAAAATTGGCGGACATCGGTTCGCCAGGAACCACCGCATTTGGAATCTGCGGCATTGGGGGAGAGTTCTCTTCTCAGATGAAGCAAGATTTTGTCTGTGCGGAAATTATGGTTGAACCAGACTCTGGAGAAGAGGAAACGAACGTTTCCTACCCTGTCCCCTTCAACCCACATCACCTTTTGGCGGCGGATCAATTATGGTGTGGAGTGCTATTTCCTTAAACGACAAAAGCGATTCAGTTGTCATTGCTAACGGCAGTTTGACAGCTCAGTAATACATTGACGAAGTGCTTAGATTTGACGTTACTGGTAGAGCACGTGCTGATGAAGAGGATTTCATTTTTACGCAAGATGGAGTCCGACCCCCATACTGCAAACGTAGTGCGTGAGTTTCTCATAGCCAATAATGTCGACCTTCTTGACTGGCCAGCGTGCAGCCCAGACTTAAATTCCATTGCCCCAGCTGGTCCCATATATGACCAGCTGGAGCAACGCGTCAGGACCCGTACAAACCCTCGTCAGAAGCTGTTATTCGAGCTCGTGGCGGCAATACGCGCTACTAGGCAGCCAATAAAGCAGAATAAAAAATCATAAAACATAAAAAAAAATGGAAATAAGAAATCATAAAATTTCCCTGGATGTTGTTTTTTTAAGAGTTTGTAAAATGTATATGAAATATACCGTTATTTTAGAAATTAATTTTCAAAAGTGTTTCATACTGTATCCCCTCCCTACACTTACATCAGAAATAGTCGCTTTGGCTTCCTTATTCTATTCAACAGGAAGAATTTTGGATTTTGCAAGTGGCCCTTTAATTGTTTTGCGATGTGTATGTGTGCTTGCAGACTGACCACATTACTATCGTATTTCCCACAATTATTCATCGCTAACATTCCGCCGATAATAATAGATTTTTCAATGGAAACGAACACACATTACCCCGGAATATAAATTAATCGACAGCTAGTAATTGTACCAACAATAATCGCTCAACGCTCGAGCGGCATTATGTACAATACAACTCATCCGTCTTAAGCGAAATTATTACTAAAATATTAAAGCAAGATTTCCGTTACATCTCTCCATCATACCATGGCATTTATCATTTGTGACGAACATACAAATTCTAATTATGTGCTTAGTACGTGTCCTACTCCGATAACATTCTAGCTCTAGCATATGCAAATCGAGTTACTGTATCTTGATGACACGATTATGCCTTTCATTCAATCGCCTTAAGTGTTTGCAATACCAATTTGCATCAAAGGCGATCTTTTTATGCTTCCTTTTCTAAATCGAATCTTTGTTTGTTTACAATAAGTTATTTTTTGCCTATATCTCGATTCCGAAGATATTTTTACACGAATTTTGTTTATGTTAACTTCTCGAACGTGCATAAAAATGTTTTCTTTTAGTCGTAGTACGAGCATCCATTGCTCAGCTATTCTCCTGATATAAAAAAACTTCAAAATGCGCTGATGTATATTATTCACTTGTTGATTGAAGTTTACTCGGTCAATTTGTACGCCTACATCTGGAATTTTGACTGCGGGAGATTCGTCTTGTTATGGTTGGTCAAGTACTTTTCCAGGCAAGCAAGGTAAGCGGTTGAAGGAAATATAATATTGATCTGCTGTGGAAGGTGCAGGACTGCATCCATCGGACTCACGGGAGCTCTAAGCTCTTGTCCAGGCTATTTTACACTTACTCCCTCCCTCGACCTACAAACAAAGTTCAACGCCGCGTGTAGCGCCGTCAGATTTAAGGAGTCTGCGTACTGGACAGCGAAACCATATGGGCTTGGGCATAGCAACATTTTGTCCATCCTGGAGGGTGCTGTGGACAATATGGTACCAACGGACTACATCGTACCAGACTTCGAGAAACACTTCGCTACTGGATATTCAACTAGAGCGGAATGTGTGACGAAGATGTGATGTCGGGATATGACCTGAGGATTTTTACTGATGGCTCGAAAATGCCTTGTGGAGTTGGTGCAGTGTTCTTCGCTGAAGACCTCGCAGTCTCTAAGTCGTTCTGCCTCCCTGATTTTGCTAGTGTATTTCAGGCGGAAGTGCTAGCAATTAGGGTGGCCTGCCGGATATCACGGTTACCACAAAGGATATCGCAATTTTCACGGGTAGCCAGGCTGCCATAATGGCCCTCGAGGCGGCGACGGTGCCATCAAAAATAATAAAACAATGCCGTCAAGAGCTGTACTCTCTGGCCACCCTTAACAGAGTCACCTTCCTCTAGGTTTCGGGTCATTGGAGTATAGCGGAAAATGAGCAGGCCGATCACCTGGCGCGGTTGGGCTCTGCCCTTGACAGATCGTATGCAGTGGCTGTCAATGCGCCACTTAGTGCCACTAAGAGGGAAGTACATAAATCCTACATTAACCTTGCAAACAATAGATGGGGCGGGGCGCATTAAGGACGTGTATCACCTCTAGGAAAATATGGCCATCCTATAATACACAAATAACTAACGGCCTTCTGATAAGGACCCGTTCAGAGCTGGCCAGGATTGTCGCCGTTACGACGGGTCTCTGGTCTGTGAGAGAGCACGCAGCCAGACTTTGTATTCCCTGCAACGAGTGCTGTCGTAGTTGCAGGGACAGAAGGATACTCTTTTACACTTTCTTTGTAGATGTCCGGCACTGGCTAGGGCGCGGCACTGTTCTTTGGGTAGTGCCTTTCCTACAGACATAACCGAGATATCCTCTTTGGAAACAGGCAAGATACTTCATTCATTTCCGAAATTCCACAGAGTGGATTTGAGGAAATATCCCGTCTGCTCCTTCTGATAGACTTAATAGCATCGTTTTCCTCTTATGAGGTTTGTGGCATCCAAACGATGCGCACCAGCGCTAATTGGGTATTCCCCTTTTGGGGGCTCTACCGCCACCTAAACCAACCAACCAACCAGACCGTCTATTAGACCGCCCATTAGACCGTCTATTAGACCGCCCATTAGACCGTCTATTAGACCGCCCATTAGACCGTCTATTAAACCGCGCTTTAGACCGCGAATTAGACCGTCCATTAGACCGCCCGTTATACAACGTATTAGAGAAGCTATTTTATTATAATGATTTATCATTATAAAAATCAAATAGCTGCTCTGATACGTAGTGTAGGCGCAGTGTAAGGTGCGGTCTAATAGACGGTCTAATGCGCGGTCTAATGGACGCTCTAATACGCCTCTAATGGACGGTCTAATGCGCGTAGTTGGGTTAGCGTGTAAAAACAGCATAATATGTCACGATTTTGTTAATGGAAGTGTAAAATCGTTGACCACTCTTTAGAAAGCTTTCATTTATCTCAACAACTCGACCTCATACTCAATAAAATTGAATTTTCGTATAATCACAAAACCAGTGCCGTTTAATCCGATTCTCATCACATTCACTTCATGTACGTGTACATATGTTGTACGTCCAGTTTCTCATTATTTGAATGTTACGCAGAACAGGGGCCGTTCGATCCATTTCTGAAAATTTTACACTCCAAAAACCAACCACGATGGTTGGCGATTACAAGCACTATCAAAAGACACAAACACAAATGAAAAGTACCGTGAAATCCCATACAAAAACGCAAAATTTTTCCCCGATGAAAACAGACGTGAAATTGTGTGGAACCTGGAACCTAAATTTCATTCCACGCGATCTTTGATCTTGAAGTGAAAAGTCAAGTTTGTTGGTTTCAGGAGGATGACATTTTTTCTCGTGCCAAATGTACGAAAAAAATTTTCCCTGACAGCTCAGCTGTCTCTATCGGTGTCATTCAGGTTGTGTTGTGTTTTCCCGGTGTAGTTGGACGATAGATAAGTAAACAAATTAGTCGTTGTAATATTTGACATGATTCATTTCCCCGGTACACAGATCGGTTGAAAAGTGAAAAAATGACATATTCCACACACTTTTTTTCCACGAGCCATTTCGCCGATGAAAAGTGCTGCTGTCAATTTTTTCATTTCACGCGATCAGAATACCAGCCTTTAGAATGAAAGTAGTCTACAGTGGGTGCGCCACATTTTTTGGTGGAGCAGTGTACATACTTACTTGATTACATACATACATATTTCAAAATTAGTTTGGAATAGCTTTACATAAACTCACAAAATTTAAATCATATTCGCGTTGATTGATTTTTTACAGTACTTTACTAAGTAGGTTTTTTAAAAATTGGAATTTGCCAAATACATATATTCATAACTGCAATACATACGATACGAATATGTATGTTTATATAAGACATACTGAGTATTTCATGAATTGCAAACCGTATCGATCTGCAATCAAAACGAGAACGCCTGAAGCGTGGATATCCTAGACCTGTGCAGACCTAGTGCTGATATCAAAACTACAAATATATAATTTGGGAGCTGGGTGTTCCTTTTGTTGGATCATGCCCATTTTACTATTATAAAACGGAATGGACTATGTATGGTGGAAAAGAGCCTATACAGTATCTAGGAGATCTACCCTAGGTAAAATTCAGTGACTTGCTCTGTCCCGTCCAAGCTAGTGCGCAGCTGCCAGAATATATTACAAAAAAATTGGCTCCTCGAACATGGTAACGTTATACTGGATTCCAAGCCACGTCGGCATTTCTGGGAATGAACAGGCTGATGAGCTGGCCAGGATGGCCTCGGACACGCCCTTCTGTGGGCCTTAGCCCTTTTGCGGGATTCCGCTAAGTTCCGTCAGTAAATGCATCAGAGACTGGGAGCGTACTGAGGCTACCGTCCAATGGGACTATGTTCCAGGTCTGAGGCAAGCCAAGATGTTCATATCTGGTTACTCGCGCAGCAGGACATATGAACTTTTAAAAACTAACCGCAACAGGGTTAGAAGCATCTGTGGCCTTCTAACTGGAAATTTTTGCCTAAGGGATTACTTAAAGATCATGGGTATAGTATCGGACGCTAGCTGTGGGCCTTTTGGCGCCCGCAACCCCTCTCTCAATCTAATCTACACCTTATACCACAGGGCGAAGACTACCCGAATAACAGCCACATCAAGATTCGAACTCGCAAAAGAAATTAGATATCAGACGGAGCTACTCCATTTCCAATGTGTGGTCGGTGTTATTTTATCTAATCAATGAAAACGAAATATGCATTTCGTTGGTCACAATTTTTTAGACCATACTTTCAGGCTACCCTGATCTCCCTTAAAGTTGCCATACCTCCGGTGCCTTCTTTAAGGTTTTACATATTTTCTTTGGAACAAAAACAATATGCCCTATACCTTTGTAAGGTCTAGGGTATAAAAACTAAGAAAACCGGTTCTTTGCAGCCTTTAGAAAACATAAAAAATCTGAATTTTACACGTGGCCTCGTTGGTCTTATGCTCCACGTTCTGTTTCGGATATCTTTCGCACAAATATATTTCGAGCATTTTTCTTTTTCTTTTTGGAGGTGTAAGCATCTCATCAAGCTTCTTTGATTGACGACTAGTGGCATGAAATTCCGCCCGTCAATAATTGAAGAAAACACAAGTAGCTGGAATACGCCTTTCGTTTGGTGGTTAAGTAGACTCACAGTGAAGATTATCTTTACATCAGTGGATTTTTCTATGATTATAGTGTAATATGTAGTAATAGCAATCTGAAAAAGAAATCCACTCATCAGATGAATTGACTAATAAAAGTTTATCTGGATTGGGTTATTTTTAATTATTATAGTCATGATATGGGTTTTTCGTTTCGTTAGTTTGCTTAGTTGTGGTAGACAGTTGAGTGATCCGGAAGAATTCCAATAATTTTATTCAATTTGAAATGGCACGAAATAGCAAATTTTGATAAACGAAAATTGTCATTCAGCCATGACCGCTCAGCGATCATCGTCGAGCATTATTGGTATGTGTATTCGATATACAGCTGTGTTCCTCCGAGCGACTGCGGCTATAAACGCAAGCTAAACAATTAACTTAAAGCTTAAATGATTTCTCACTTAAAGCTTAAAGCGCGATCATCGTTGAGCTATCATAGCATTGGTAGCTCCGAGGAGCACTTAGCTTTAGCAGTATACGAAGAATCGCGTGATGATGTCCATGTACGACGATTTCTGGACACACTATATGAACAATTACGTAGATTTTTTTGTGAGTGAAAGTGATAAAAAAGCTCGAAACGTCACTTCTTATCAATCCATAATCTTCAATATTAGCTGCATAACTACTTAATTCGGTTGTCTGATCTCATTTTTAATAGGATAATAACTATAAAGACCTTTCGAATGAAATGCAATGGCATACGAGTTTAGTCTGCGAACGAATGAATTTGCAAGAATAAATGCGCTGAATTGTTCACGAGTTGTACTCGTAATTCAATTATAAGATAACAAATGGCACAATTCTCGTCACACCGTGAACACTTCATTGTTCAGATTAAAGATTTGATTGTTAAAAGAAGGGTGTGGTGTGCAGACACTATTCGTACATGTTGGTGAGAGCGAATTGCAACAATTCATGCAAATTGTTATAATTTCGGTGAATTTAAAATGAAATTATTTGATTATGTACAGAGATTCTGGAACCATGTAAAATTGTATTGAAGTTTCAATTTATTATAACACTTACTAACGTGCTAACTAGGTAAATGGTAACAAAAGAAATATTGTTGAAGTCTTCACAATAGTTCTGTGTCAACAGTCAACACTTAGAAGCTGTGGAGTAAACTAGCTCGGTCAAATTCACGACATGAACTAGGTTAGGTTAAAAGGCTGCCGCGGATGACGCAGCACACATAGGCCATCAAAGGGCCCGTTGTGATACCTACCAGGATAAAACCTATCCTATTGAAATTACTATTCATTGAATCAGCCAGAGCTGGCAGTGAACCGATAAAGTTTGAGCGGGCTCATGCCCCTTAGCTCTTCCAAATGAAGTAAGAAAGAGTCCCCCAGAAAGACCCGCCTCCTCGCAGCCAAGGCAGGACAGGTGCATAGAAAATGGATGGTACTCTCCTCCTCGTCAGCATCCTCGCAGCTTCTGCAGAAGTCATTGTAGGGTAGACTTCGCCTACTTGTCTGCTCCCCAATGGGACAGTGCCCAGTGATAACACTCACCACCGCACCAATGTGCTTCCTATTCAATGATAATATTGCAGCAGAACGGCCGGAGTTCGCTGTGGGCCATAACCTCACGCACCGTCCTCAGTCCATCTAGCGCTCGCTTTATTTTCCGCGTAAGAGTTGATAATTCGCTTGCAGATTGCGAAAGGCACTCCGATGTCCCAACGACCATCCTCAATTGCCTCAGTCGTCCCAGCCCGAGCAAGCTCATCAGCCACATAATTACCAGCATAAGCACTGTGACTTGAAATCCAGCACAATGTGATTTCAAAGTAACGCCCCATCTCATTAGGAAGCGATCGACAGTTCGTAACCGTCTGCGATGTCGAAAGAGCCGATTCAAGTGATCGAATTGCAGCCTGACTGTCAGTGTAAATAGTGAGTTTCCTACCAGTTGTGACATTATATCCAAAATCTCTGCCTGCAGCATGCTGCAACGATCGTGTATGCGGAAAGATAAACTAATCTCCAACGTCTCCGAAAAGATACTGGCTCCCACTCCAGCATCCATTTAGGATCGATCAGTATATAAAACGATGGAGTCTGAGTGAGTGATTGCCCCTGTTTGCCACATGTCCCTTGAGGGAAACGACATGAACTACTTCCCTGATATGATTGAACTTTACTGTCGTTGCAATTTTGGCACTACAGACTACATGTAAAGTACATTTTCTGGAGTTAAATTTTTTCACTTTTGACAAATGAGTCGATTTTTAGACTGATACGAGTCTGGCTTAGCGCTAGTCTGACGTCTGATGAGACGTGATTCGCACCAGCGGTCGAAACCGGCGAATCATGTCTATATCTGCCTTTTTTTTGTCCATGCACAATTTTGGTTTCAAATCGAAATAACATTGCGAAGGAAAGCAAAAATGGCCATTGTAGTCACTTTTGTTTTAAAACGAAATTGAGCATTGAGTTAGTGTCCATGCATAGCCAGCTTCGGTTTCAGCTGAAATTGTCCATTACTGGCAGTTTCATGGTGCCTTTTAGACTCTCTCTAGAGGTTTAGTCTAGAGTTTCGTAGTCTGCAGACTTAGATTGCAGGTAGGGTATAATTTATATATAACAATTTTTAGGAATGTGATTCAAAATTAGTGTAATGAATCTATCTTCTACGCATAAAATATGTTCCTGCGTGTTTTTCGCATTTTAGGGCTAAACCTCCGTTATGATCCAAAACAGGTTCTAGCGTTTTGGTTTTCTCAATGTGGTCATTGTCCCCACCTTTCCTTCTCTCACAGGACGAATGAGTAAGGGTGAAAAAAATAATGCCCAAAAGATCGATTTCAGTATATAATCTGTAATTTTCAAGGTCGCTAATATTTGCTAGTGGCCCACACGATGCCGTAGGCTGCCCCACTCCTCTCACATGGGGTTGAGAAAGCGTGGAAAGAATAATATCTAAATCGACCGGGATTAGCGTAAAGTCAATAGTTTCCGGGGTCGCTGAAAGATAGTGATGGAAAGCTACTTATCTTGGAAGAAGATCAAATGAGGCGGTGGAAAGAACACTTCGCCGCGGTCTTGAACCGTGTAACCTCTGGTGAAGTTCCCCCTCATATAGATAATTTAGCTAACCATCAAAATGTGCGTATACGGTCCACTGCCCCGACTAAAGAGGAAATAGTCACTGCAATTATTGCACTAAAACGAGGAAAGGCCGCCGGACTTGACGGCATCCCTGCCGAACTTTATCAAGCAGCGCCAAGCGTAACTGCCGATTTGCTGCACCCACTTATTGATAAAGCGTGGAATACAGAGACCTTTCCCACTGAGTGGAAGGAAGGTTTGATCATCAAACTTCCAAAGAAGGGTAGCCTCACAGACTGTAATAATTGGAGAGGCATTTGTGTGCTTCCTGCCGTTGCCAAGATAATAGCTAAAATCGTCCTGGAAAGACTAAAGGCCCACTTAGAAAGCATAATTGATGAAGAGCAGGCTGGCTTTCGATCCGGATTCTCCTGTGTCGATCACATTAACACCTTGCGAATCATCATCGAGCAATGCGCTGAACACGATTCTCCGCTTCACTTGCTTTTCATCGATTTCGAAAAGGCTTTCGATAGTGTGAACCGGGGTTCTATATGGGCGGCCTTGCGCAGGAGAGGCATCCCTGAGAAGCTTGTGGCTATTATTAAGGCAACCTATGACGGCGCGAAATGTCGCGTTCTGCATAAAGGTAACGTGTCGGGGGACTTTGAGATTCGCAGTGGAGTTCGGCAGGGGTGCATCCTCTCACCGATCCTATTCCTCATTGTGATCGGCGATGTGTTGCATGCAGCCCTATCCGGACTCGACAGAGGAATTCAATGGACTTTGACATCTTATCTACAACATCTTGACTACGCTGACGACATATGCCTACTCTCCCACAAAATCATGGATCTGTCCGCAATGGCGTTAGATCTCGAGAGGGGGGCAAGCAAGGTTGGGCTAAAGATTAATACCAACAAGACCAAGGTTCTTAGCCCGCCGTTGCGAAAAAGAAATCCGACACCTATTGCCATCAATATTAATGGGCAGCCTGTGGAGAAGGTGGACAACTTCGTCTACCTGGGTAGCATTGTTGCCGAAAATGGTGGTACGGAGCAGGACATCGCTCGTCGTATCAACCAGGCTAAACGCGCATACGGCATGCTGTCCAAAATCTGGCAGGGCAGTTATCTCAGCATTAAGACCAAGCTGGGCCTGTTTCGCTCCCTGGTACTATCAGTGCTTTTGTATGGGAGCAGTACATGGAAAGTTTCCGTAGGAGTTACCAGAAAGCTGCAAGTTTTCGTCAACTCATGTCTTCGTCGAATTTTAAGAATTTTCTGGCCCGAAACAATATCAAATGAAGAGCTAAGTCGGCGTACGGGTCAGATGCCAATCGACAAATTGATACGCAGGCGAAAATGGCAGTGGATAGGTCACACATTGCGGAAGAGTGATAACTGCATTGCTATGCATGCCATGAAATGGAACCCCATTTCCAACCAAGGCCGACCAAGAGGGGGTCCTCGAATCACATGGCGTCGATCTGTGGCAAAGGAGTGTCAGGTACTGGGTAAGTCTTTTGGGGAGTTGCGCCCCATTGCCCAGAACAGAGTACGATGGCGCGCAGGAGTAGTTGATGCGCTATGCCCCGCTAGGGGTTAAGGCAAAGTAGTAGTAAGTCCCAACAGTCATGTATAGGAGGGTGGGTGATGGTGAGAAATATGTAGATGCCCATCGGCTTAAGAGTGACAAGCGGTGCAAATCGTATTGCCCAAATTGACTGAGGTAAGTGTCAAATCAAATAGATATGATCGGATCACATGCCTCTGCACAAGACACCGTCACGATCGATAAAATGAGATGATGCTAACTCATCTCGAGGCCATGGTTCAGATTGGACTGTTGCACCACTCACTGAGATGTGGAGTAGATCGCGTAAATTTAAAGGAAGCCGGGTACTTTGGCTAGTAATTTATATGTTGCAATTGATGTGTGAAAATGGCAGAACTATTCCGAGGAGGTAGTTAACTTTAAACGCAAAAAAAAGAAATAATACTGGTTTAGATTATTAGTGTGTTTAGTGATTATTCGTAATTCTTTATATTTGCGAGAATTCTTTTTTTTTGGCGACTATTGCTAATTTGTCCTCATAACAAAAATGTAAAATGAATCACTTATAAAAGTCACTATACCAGTAAATAAGAAAGTAATTTTTTAAAATCTGTAATGCACTATTCAGAAATACATATGTACATATTCCCCAAAAAACTGTTCATCCATTAATCAATCACCTTTAACTTTATAGACAATCTAAAAAAAAAACAAATTGTGTAAACATTTTTTTTTTTCAATTTCTTCTTCTTATCACTGATCTCTAATTGAACGAGGCAAAAAATGTAGATTGTTTTTCATTTTCACATTGAACCCTGCGTAACCCACCCAAATGGCTCTCTCTCATAAATTTACTTAACAGTCGATGATGAAAATGATGCTCGATTGGATGAAACTAGGTCATGTCTCACAATCCTCAGACAAAATGAACTCAATATTCTGTATTACGAATAGTGTGTGTACATACTATACATATCAAAGATTTTTCGGAATTCACCAGTATTTCAACTCTTAAAATTTCACAATACTCCTAATTTTATATTTGTGGTCGGTGGATGAGGTGGCCAAGCAAGCTTCGTCAACATTCCAATCAGTTTTATAAACATATAGTGACTAGAATCTAGGAAAAGACCCCCAGTGATCAACCGCAAGAAAGATGAACTGAAAATGATATTTTTAGAAAAAGAAAATTGATGAAAGTGAATGTTATGAAGATTTGGCGGAATCCAATATATTGTAATTCATGACAAGGTCCAGCCAAAATATTGTGGACTTTGTATGGGCGTGTGGGTCAAAAAATAGGGTGAATAGTATGGGAGCTTAATTTTCGTCAGACAGCAGATTACGAAGCTGCCGGCGATCTTGTTTGACGTTCAAATATTCGTAAGAACTTTGAAAATCGAATTTTAATTAGAAAAGAAAAATGTTCGAAGTGGTACAATGGGACCAAAAGAAAATGCGGTAGTTATTTTTATCGGCTACCCTCAGTTGTTACGTGGGTCTAGTCCCAGCAGACAATTTCTTACTATTTGGAGGGTAAATCACCCAGATGATACGATGGCGATATTTTTGTATTACTTTGCAGATATCCTATGGGCGAATGAATTGCGATGGGATTTCAATTCGCAAATATATCGCCAAGTTGATATATCACCAATTGATCCTCTAATAATGAGTGGATTTCCACTTTAAACAGCACGAATCTACCTTGTTTACATCATAACATTTTCTTTTATTCTACGGGTAATTTTAACAAGACCATGGATACGCGATAATTGGCGTCACATAAAGTAAAATTTTGCCGAATCAGGCAATTTGGTGTTTGGGGAGTTTACTTGGAAATTTTTATTATTTTACGATGTTGTGTGATTTCCCAGATTGAAAACCTATTGTTGTCATTTTTAAGAGGTCATTTCAGTTTCAGTCCAAAAGGAGGCTTTATTTTGTGATTTAGACTGCATGTCTTAATTCGGATTAAGTCTTTTTTTTATATGGTTTGTGAGAGAAATCCATGGCTTTAATCCCGAGGTATGTCGTGTGATCTTAACGTGAATCCACAGTCCGATTGAAACTGAAGTAGTCGTCTGAAAAAATATTTTAACTAGCTGCATGTGCATTGTTCAATTTTACCCTGGTCACTTTGTACAAGTGACACTGTGTTAAAGCAATGGTTGCCAGTAAACTCTTGTCAAAGCGGGCCCCGTATCTGACCAACATCCCGCGATACCCACCGTATCCATTATTTATATAGCTTCATTATGCATTAACACTTTCAGTACGTGCGCCTAAATTTTCCTCTAAATTATGCATGTTGTCTACAACTTAAGGTCATTTACACATTTTTAAACAGGAAAAACTGTTAATGAGGCAGACCCAGCATTTTTACAAGCAACATCTGTCATATGCTGTAAAAGGAGAAGTCTGCTTGAAGGCACCTGTTCTTCTTCCCCCAGGACGGGATAATATAACACACGTATTCACGAGTATACAGTGCTCGAAAAAAATGTTGTTCAAACTATTCTATTCCCTCTTTCGCTAAAATATTAGGAAGTATGTAGTTAGAGCACAGCAGAGCAAATATACTAAGAGCGTGAACTCAGTACAAAATAAGCAAATGTTGCTCATAATGTTTTAGCTGCGTACGTATTGTGTTCACTAGTCGATACACAATGCATACGCAAAAAGTTAAAAGTAAAGCTCCCCCCCCACCCGGCGAATCGCATGGTATATGGGGGGCCCATATACCATGCGATTCGCCGTCAGATCGATCTCAAGATACTGTGATCGTCACACTGATTGTACAGTGTATATGCTTATCGTTGACGTTTTTTTTACAGTTCCATATCATTTTGGCCGTCAGATACTTTGTGGCGGTCCATCTTTAGATTGATCCGAAGATAAATAGCATTTTCTTCTGACGATGAATCGCATAGTTCGTGGGGGTCTGTGTGCGTGAGATTATTTGCATCCTGGTTTTAGAGCCCGCGCACACGGGCAACTTTTTAGTTCACTGAAAAACTAAATAGTTTACTCAGAAAAATATAACACACGGTGTTTAATGAGACCGCGCACACAACGATAACTAAATAGAGTTTAGTCTGCTGTGTGCGCGGTCTCATACACTGCCCTGTGTTCTATTTTTCTGACTAAACTATTTAGCTTTTCTGCGAACTAAGAGGTTTGCCGTGTGCGCGAGCTCTTAATATTATTTTGTACAGATCTCCAGCTCCTTGTATTGTTACTTTGTGGTTAGAGTTCCATGTTTTTATTAGATCAGGTAAAAACAAATTATATGTATCCTGCCTAGAAATAGTAAAAACTTTTCTAAGAAATTAATTCAGTTGGTGAATACAGCATAATAAGCGAGAAAGTACAATTTGAGTGAAAAAATGAGAAGAAGTTCATGCGGAAAACAAAAGCAACATTTTCGTTTTGGTGCGAAAAAATCGAACTACAGTGAAAACTCTCTTGGGCGGACACTCACCGTCAGCCAGTTTTTGTCCGCCCAAGAGAGGTGTCCGCTCAATAGGGGGGGATGTGGATGTTTTTTTTTTTGTTTTTTTTTTGTATTTCAATGATACCAAATATACAAATTTTGAATATTTATTATATGTTTGCATTTAAAAAAAAAAAGAAACATTGATAATTCACGTTATTCATTAGACATGTACGTATGTAACTATCATAAAATAAATATTGTACACGCATATTTCAAAAATGTAAAAAAATACAAAAATTATTATGGAACAACCTGGAAGAAATCTGAAATTGACGATTGGCGAAGTTTTGGTTGATTTTCTTTTAATAATCTATCTTCCATATGACTTTCCAAATTTTTAAGGTGCTCAAAAGCGATGAAGTCATCTTTGCAAAATCGCTTCAAATGACCAATATGAATCAACGCTGTTCGTACTGAATCTACCTCTTGGTATTCTTCTGTTGTAATTTCTGGGTCACTATCATTACTATCATGAATTTCTTCGACAACCTCAATATCGCCATAATCAATTTCTGGATTTTCTGTTAACAAATTTGCATCTATCGTCAGAAATTCGTCACAATTCGTAGAACATTCACCAAAACATCCAGGGAGTTGCAATATCGAAGCCAACGTTGCCAGGGGCAAGTCGTCCTCAGCGTCGAAATCAGGTGGTTCAATCTCGGAGTTTTTGTTAAAGCCCGCTTTTTTGAAGCAGTTTTTTATGACCTCTGGTTGAACATTAATCCAGGCCGCTTGGATAAAATTGAATGGCCTCCAAGACATTTAATGATGTCATTGTCAAACACGTCTCGATATTTGCCAAACTATGTTTGACAAGATGGCTGCGATAGTGGACTTTAAAGTTTCGGATAACACCTTGGTCTAAAGGCTGGCAAACTGATGTAGTGTTACTGGGAAGGAATATAATTTTTATATGTTCGAGTCGCAAGTCACGGGGGTGGGACGTGGCGTTGTCTAAGAACAATATTATTTTTCTGTTTTGCTGGCCAATCCTGCGATCAAAGTCCATGAGCCACTCCGCCATTATTTCGCGTGTCATCCATGCCTTTTTGTTTGACTGCCAATCTATTGGAAGCCGTTTAATATCAACAGACAGAAATGCTCTGGGACGTGCGGCTTTTCCAATAACCAGTGGCTTCTCTTTTTCTCCTGCCATATTTACGCAAAAAAAGGACTGTAAGTCTGTCTTTGGAAAATTTTCCACCGTGACACGTTTCATTCTTGAGTGCAAATGTTATGTTCGGCAAAGCTCTAAAGAACAGACCCGTCTTATCGGCATTGAAGATGTCATTCGGACTGTAGCCTATCAGCATTGATGGCAGCTTCTCCAAAAATTGCTCCACGTCCAAAGGGTTTACTGCGGCCGCTCCGCCAGTCACACACCGAAAAGTAATGTTGTGCCTCTTACGCCACCTTTGCAACCATCCATTAGATGCCGCAAAATCATGTATCCCGATTTTGTCAGCAATTTCCTTAGCCTTTGCTTGGATGATTGGCCCAGATACGGGAATTTTCTGATTTCTCACTTACGAAAACCACTCAAAGTACATGGAATCAATTTTGTTACCATCTGTATTTAGAAAGCTTCTTTTTCGATTGATGTTTCCACCGGCCATCCAGCTTGAACGGATTTCCTCTTTTTGGCGAACGATGAGTGCAGCTTGTGTTTTTCCAATTTTAAACCTTTAAATTTAAAAATGCTCACTCGTGATTTTGTTTATAATGTCTTTTAATACATTACCTATTTGCTAATTCACGCACCAGTAGATTTTCTTTCTCACTTGCATTAATAATTTCCATTTTTTCTTTCAAAGAGAGTATTCTTCGGACCATTGTGATAACTTTTGAACTAGTTTTCGAAAACCTGACTGAAACAAGATAAACGAACACAGCACAAATACCATATACGTGAAATCCCCCATTTTATTCCCAATATGGTATGTACATACCAAATTTTGTCCGTTCAAGAGGAGTCCGTGACCGGCCAAGAGGGGTATTTTGACCGATTTCATGGAAATCTGTTGTCCGCGTCCGGGTTAGAGGGGGTCCACCCAAGAGGGGTTACTTTGTATGGAAAAGTCATTCTAAAAGCTGCGTTTTGAAAAAATGTCCGCCCAAGAGGGGTGTCCGCTCAAGAGGGGTGTCCGCTCAAGAGGGGTGTCCGCGAGGCGAGTTTTCACTGTACTTGCAAAATAGGTAAAATACTGGATATTTCTCAGAGTCTTGTGCCATCTCTCTAATTGCCTTGACCCCCCCAGGGGCATGGGCGCGTCAACATCTCTAGCATTTCTATGCCTTGTTGACGTTTCAATTGCATATCTACTTTTTTGGAAGTGCAGTTGTAAGCATGCACCTCCTATCCGCGCCGTCTTCATACTGACAAGCTCGGAGCACTGTGAGAGTTCTATTAGTACTCGCAGGCAGTTTTTGATCGCGCCGAGATTTTATCTCCGCGTTCTAGATTAGTATCGTAGAGCGGTTATCGAACGATCACGGCCACCGAGCGCGAGTGCCATAGTACTTGATGAAGTTTCCAGAAATAGGCACCACCGACCGAAAGAAAGGCTTTGGGCGCTCCAAAAAAACTACTCCAGATGTAGATCGCTTCTTGCCTCTACAAAGCCGTCGGAATCGCTTCAAAATTTCTTCTGACATTAGGAACGATCTATTTCTAACAACGAGTAAGAAAACGGCTTGTGAAAGCTGGCTAACGTTCACTAAAACCAGCCCATAAGCCAGGCTTTCCGTTAAGAACCGGGCTAAAGACGTTTGCTATGGGCTCAGGAGCATGTCATCGACTCAGGAACAACACTGTCACCTTTTTGGACGAGCCAAAATTAAACTAACATACATGTTGGCGACGGAAGAATGTGCGTTCGGCGGGAACTGTAATAATTGGCGAGGCATTTGTGTGCTACAGTTGCCAATATAATAGCTAAAATCGTCCTGGAAAGACTAAAGGCTCAATTTGAAAGCACAATTGATCAAGAGTAGGCTGGCTTTCGATCCGGATTCTCCTGTCAGGTCACATATTGCGGAAGTATGATAACTTTACATGCCATGAAATGGAACCCCATTTCCAACCAATGCCACCAAATCACATGTCGTCCATCTGTAGCAAAAGAGTGTACAGGGCGGGGTAAGTCGTTTGGGGTGGGGGCAGAGTAAGGCAAGGTAGTATGGCCCAGGACGCTGAGGAATATCCAGTCTTTCTCCTACTTTACAAGTACATACATAGCTCCTTCTTCTAGCACCAAAACAAAAATATTGCTTTCGTTTTCCATGCGAATTTTTTCGCTCAAATTGCACTTTCTTGCTTATTATGCTATTTTCATCAACCGAATTAATTAAAATTGATTAAAAAAAATTGAATAAAATAAAACATCGAGACTCTAACTATGTACTTCCAAGAATTTCAGCGAAAAAGGGAATAAAATGGTCTGAGCAACTTTTTTTTCCAGCACTGTATATGTGCTCGTTCACCCATATTCGATTACAATGCAGTCATTCATTAAAGCATTTTGCTCTTCGGTGTGATGCTGCGGTTATTTCCATTTTCATCGTCAAACCGTTTGCATGACTTCAGTCATGTCATTCATTTGCATCTCATTGCCATAAAATCGGAAATGAAACAACACAAATGGTCAATAAACATTACGTCATGTGGCGAAGGTTAACCAGAATATAAGAAACCTGCGCCTCGTTCCAGTCTCATCCATCTGTCTATTCGCCCAGTATTTGTCGCCGGTTGCAGGTTTTCGGTGAGCTTACAGCAGTTAACAGATAATCTGCTTGAGAAAAACATGCATGGACAACAAAATCTAAAATTAATACGTGACATCATTCTTTGGGCGATTGTTGTCATTCAGATTAGAAGAGTGGACATGTGATAGTTGCAACAGCACGCCTCCGAGATAATCCAGGTAGGTTACATACATATGGAGTCTGATTGGAAGTATCGAAACATATTTTATGGGCGCTTGGCTTGATAGATGCTCCAAAAGGTGTTTGATCGGCATTGTATATTAATCACTCGTACTATCTTGTTGAGGTATCTTCTGTATGTGGGGCAATATTCAGGGTGCTGCTAGCTTACTCAGATACACTCGCATGATTTATAAACGGACTTTGTCTGCACTCTGAACTGAATATAGAAAGTGTTCTTTACCGGAAAGAAGAATCACTAATGTCCGATGTCTTTTAGACCGGAAAACGCATGAAATCGCCACTTGCTTCTGCTCTCTATGGATTTATTAATATTCATCGAAGAGGAAACACGGCAGACTAATATCATATCTTGAGCTTAACATAATACATAGAAGAAATCAAACAGCTTCGAGTTTTTTTTTTCTAATGCTCATGTATCATAGCTCGTCGCAATAAACCTTAGAAATGGCAACGGAAAAGGTTCTATTCATTGATTCATTGGTTCCCACCTCTTGAAGTCACTTACCTGGAGTAACCTTGACGATGATTTCAGTGAACTCTAGAGAATAGAGGCATGTCTTGAAGAATTTTCGCAATCTTGATTGGAAGAAAAAGATAAATTACCTTGGGCTCGAAAGTTTCAATACCAATCAATATCTTGAAAAGACGATCTCGTTATCTGTTTAATATAGCCAGAAAAGTTTTTTGGTTAAATTAAATAACTGCTATTAATATTCAGAAGTTGACTATATAAATATATTATGGGCCGTTTTCACAATGTCTTGTTAAAGTTTATCCTATAGATAAACGCTAAACGCCACCCATCCTTCTACACAGATTATCAATGATGTAGGCAACGAAGACAGAATTCCTACATATGTGTCCAGGCGAATTGAAAGAGATCGGATACTCTCCAATGTTCAACCTTAAATACAATATATTGATCTATCAGTAGTGTGACCGACGTAGCCTCCTGGACTGGCAACGATATGGTACTACTATACATCGAAGCTAACCAAGTTTTGTCAAAGCATTTGGTCGAGACAATGAGTGCATTCACGACACTCGTTTCATCCGGAGCGCTCCGTAGCGCTACTACCCCTCCCGCTCGTGATTGCAATCGCTCCTTCCATCCGCTCCGGAGCGGTTACTTCCCCTTGGTAGCAGAGATTTTTTACGCTCTCTGGGCATGTAGCCGCTACATTTGACAATTCGCAGCTGGTATGTGCGTTGTGACGTTTGTGTACATCAAAATCGCAAATAGAATCCCCGTCTATGTAAATTCACTGTCTTCTTGTCGTTTGATTTGACATTTCCTTGTTTCGTGATGTGCCAAAGAAATGTTTTGCAATGGAAAATTGGTGAACGAAAGTTGTGGAGGGGATTTTAACATGTTAACATAATCACAATTGTGGTTCAATCACGAAAGAAATGTTGACAGGTAGCGTCTCCTCAAATGTGTAGTGGATGTAGCGTTCCGTAGCGAAAATTGTTCACGTGAATGCAGCCAATAAGATAGTTGTAGCCTGACTTGCTGAGTTCCCCTATTGGTTGGCTTTTTTTATTTATTTCTTTTGGTTTTTATTTTATTCGTTGAAAACGGGTTGACAATTAGAAGTAGATGGAATTACATACAGTATACGAGTATAGTATTTATAGATGAGCGACGACCCGAGCTTGATGTAGCTAAATCGGGAAATTTATGCGGGGTTACAATATGTACATATGTATATATCTTGACCATCCTCTTACATAACTTTTGGTAACCGGTGTGGTCACTTCCCTAGGATATAGGATTCCCTGTGATTAGTCAATATGAAGTAGTCAATATTGAAAAAATACATAAGAACCATATTTCGCCAGGAATAGAGTATTAAATGAATTGACGGGGATTCTTTAGTTAGAATTAAATCCATGACCTTTTCAACCGCCAAATTTTCCAGCAAATTTACCTGACTTATTGAAACGAAATATTTATACGGAGACCCATCAAATTATTGCAAACTCACGTTGAAACCAATTGAATTATCCCCAAAAAAAAGAAAAGAAGATCGTTAAATTTAGCAATCAAGTCAATTCTGTCGACAAGTTTGATACGCTAAAAGCCCTTGTCAGAGCTATTTGAGTTATAAATTGAATGCCCGAAGGCATTGCCCAACCGTGTCAACTTCCATTGCGTGCAAGTCTATATCTGGGCACTTTTTTTTAACGATGACGGGATGCTCAGAAATTTTGCACGCTCCTATTCCATCCGAAACTATCCAACATAAGCAGCACGCAATCCAATTAAATGAAAGAGGAATCATCCATCCGCCAGTCAGATAATAAAGAAAGCCAAGAAAAAGAGAAGAGGAGCAATCATGTTATGGAAGACGAATGGTCAATTCACCTTTTTTTTATTGGCTGTCTTGCGGATGAACTTTTTATTTCACCTGGATCGGTCAGGGGCAACTTTGGATTGGGTAACCTTTCCGGTCAGTAATGAGATCATGTAATGATGGTGAGTACAGACTGCGAATGCGAATGGTCTCATACTGGACTGAATCTGTTTTGGTATTGAATTCACATTTTGTAGGTGCAATTTCAAGGGATCCTGGAAAGGATAACTTGTTTTGGGTGTGACTGCAAACGGCTATCAACTTCCGATGCAACGTTGGTACAACTTTCATGTTTGTATTTACGTACATACAATACAAACATACTCGTATCTTCCGGCCGCAAACATGTTACGATATTGGGTCATCCGTTTCTTAGTAGTCCGTGAATAATGCAGACACTTTGTATTACCCAGCAGCATATGTTAACAAGTTCAACAGGTTTCTTGTGCACGCTTTTATATAGAAATTTAATTTATATGCATACTCGTACAAAGTGTTAGAATGTGGTCTGTGAACGTGATGATGATGACATCATTGTTCGGTTGCAGAACTATAACGATGGAGACCGCTCAATTTTCCTTTCTGCCTTGCCAAGTTTATGAGCCAATAACAAAAACTAATTGAAATTTGTAAAATGACGACATGTACGAGTACACATGATCTGCTGAGGGTGTTTCTCATTGACATTAAAATTAAGGTGGAACGATCTGAAATCTCACTCGTATGTATTTCATGGTTAATGATCAAAGAAGTTCCAGGCGGCCAAGGCCCGACGTCGGGCTGTCGCGCCACGATGATGATGAAGTTACTACAGATTTGAATGACCAAATACTAGGATATGTTAATTTACTTTATTTTTCAAGACAATTTCCAGAATTTGAGATACAATGAAATTTCCGTTTCTTAACAAGGTGCTCCAGAAGCAGACTCTTCACCATGTAATTCCTATGCTAAGCCAAAAAAATAGTAATCTTTTTTCTAGATTTTAACCCTCTAGTTACAGGCATTTGACTTAAAAAAAAAAAGTTTTTTTTTTCAGTGCCTTAGTTTTTTTTTGTTAAATTTAAGTATCAAGGTAAAATCATGGAATCGTATGCAAATACGAGGCTAAGGTGAAAAGTTATCGGCCTGATACAGAAATACCGTTACAATCAGCAAACATTTATGTTTTCTGCCTGAATGCACATGTCATTGTCGCGCTCGGTGGCCGTGATAGTTCGGTCACCGCTCTACGATACTAATCTAGAGCACGGAGATCAAATCTCGGCGCGATTAAAAACTGCCTGTGAATACTAATAGAACTCTCACAGTGCTCCGAGCTTGTCAGTGTAAAGACGGACGGATAGGAGATGCATGCTAGCAACTGCAACTCCGAAAAGTAGATATGCTATTGAAACGTCAACAAGGCATAGAAATGCTAGAGATGTTGACGCGCCCATGCCCCTGGAGGGGTCAAGGCAATTAGAGAGCCTGGATGCACGTGTCATTAGTTCGTATGATAAGTTTCAACTTGTTCTCTCAAGTAGTTTGTTTACACGAATTTTTGCAGTAGACGCCTTACGTGTTTTTCGTTAAAATGGAAAAATTTGAATATCGTGCGGTTGAAAAAATTCTTCGTTTTGGATGGATTAACCCCTAAGGAAATTCATTGCATTTATTGCATTGTGCAATAGAAGTTAACTCCATCATTATCCATTCGTTTCTCTCAATTCTCTTTGTGGTCCCAGACTCACTCAAAATGAGAGCGATCAGCTGTGATAACGGGTTTTCATGCGAAATAAAATCCAGTCCGGTTTCGTGCGGAATATATTAGTACCAAGGTAGTGAAATCTTTTCGAGCGAATTAAATTTTTCTATAAAATTTCGCGCGAAAACCCGATAGTATTATTCTTAAATAAAAAAATATGTAATAAAAAAATAATAAAAAAAAAGTTTTTATTTTTATTTAATTTCTGCATATACATACATGTATTCTTTTGTCTGTACTTATGCATAACCTAATTATTGCTTCTGATCTCACCTCGGTAATCGCTGATTGGGAACTTTTTGTCAAAAATTATACATCATTCATTCGACCGATTCGCTTCGTTTCCCACTATATACGAATACCTGATGTATTCGTATGTTCATTTCAGTGCCAACTCCGCATGACCGCGTTCAAGTTTAAGCCCCTTTTTATCATGCCTCTCACCTGAATCTGAATCCATAACCCAGGCCCGGTGCATGGTACCATCCGTCGACGTTGTTGAACCTAAAGCTAAACGAAAAGAGGGAAAGTTAATTACCTGTAGAAAAATTATGGTTGGGCTGTTAGGTAAGCGAGTATCTAGATGTCTTATTGTTCTGTACAAGAATGTCAGTCTATGCTACGAAGGTATATTTAGAATACTCATGACGGAGGAGTTCGAGGTTCACTGCTTGCCTGTAGCCGTCCCATTCTGTTTTTATACATACTAGTTTAGTGTGAGTTATGTAGCTGGAATATAAAAAAATTTGGTTGTTATTATTGCGGTTAATGCTTGTTTTTTTCGAAAACTTTGCTAAACAGCTAAGTGTGGGTTGAATGTTCATGCATTGTTTGCTTGGAGTGTAAAGCTCTACGACTAGTTGATACTATCTTGCTACTTCGACGTTAGCGGGACTATCGACATTACTATGTAGCATGAACAAAATTCCTTGAAGAGCTGTCTATGATGGCATTTTGTCAAGTTGGTGGCACCCATTAAATTTCATTGGATGCTTTGTAGTTTTTCCCACTGCACAACTTGCTCTTATTGTTTCGAGTCACGCATGTTGCGTGACGAAGCGTTAACTTCGAATGACCTACGTGTAGCACTGCTGCAGTCTGACGGGATGAGACGACGTTGCTAAAATTATTCTGAGAAATTGGGGAACTTATCGATGTCATCTTTTGTTCACGATCGTGTTACTTGACCATTATGGAATATTGTTATTGATTGAAGGGTGGCAGAGGAGGTTGGTATTTTGTTAGTTTTGGATCATTGTTTTTATTGACAGTTGCTGTATTTTCTTAGCGGACATTTAACGGACATTCTTTAAAGAACATAGTTGTAAGGTTTTGCGCGGAACGTATAGCGTAGTAGTCCAGTATTTTCAGGATTTGGCGGAGAAAAAATATAGAAGTCTTTTTTCCCAATTTCGGTTTTTTTTTGAGGTGCTGAATCCGAATTTCAATTTTGCCACCTCGAAAAGTTGGCGCAATCCGATAAAACTGCGCGAAAATCGCTCTTTTTTTCAAAATGTCATAATACAAAAATAAACTATTAAATTTCCAATAAATAGCCCCACGAGGTTTTTTTCGTCAGACGAACGGTTTAGCCGCTAGAGATCGTTGATATCGGAGAAAAAATTTAATTTCGTCGAAAAAACAGTTTTTTACCTGTTATTTATTATATTTCCTACAAATTGGATTTTTCAGAGTTTTCATCAGACTGAACGGCTTAGATGCTAGAACGCACTGAATGGAAAGAGACTGGCCGAGACACAAAAACCTCACGAATCGGTTCGCGAAAATAGCACTTTTAGCAGTGTTGAAAGACATTTCAGTCGAAAGACAAAGTATTGTATTGTCTCTCGACTGGTATGTCTGGCGGTGTATTTAATATTGTTTCGAGGAAGTGTCGTCGGTCTTAAACGTGTGTGTGTTCGTAGTGATGTTTATGATGTTGTGTAGAGCAGGTTAAACGGCAAGCGCAGTGTGTTCAGGCATCAGTCTGATGTTTGACTACCGGCGTTTCGGGTTTGAATCCCGTCCACGACGACGTTCGTGGCCATGGATGTGCAGTAGGGATGGCGGTTATTGGAAAATCTACCGGTTGTCCGGCTTTTCCGGTTATTTTCGCCATCGGTTTAACCGCTTCGGTTTAACCGACCCAATCTACCGGTTATGGGAAAAACCGGTTATCCGGTTATTTAATAATAATAAGTTAATAATTGTTGACAAGCTTGCGTTATATTGTAGATCCTTTGGCATACATTTGTTTGGGGAGCAACTTAGTGTGTAAAGTAATAGCCGCCATACATCATGCGATCCGTCGCCTGATAAATCGGCCGATGGATCGCTACAAAATATCAGCTGATCAAAATTATATGGAACAGTCAAAAAAATCGTCAACAATAGGCGCATCGGCCGATATTGATATCGGGCGACGGATCGGTCGATCGATCGGTGTGTGTATGGCACGTTTTAGACTTACAAAATAAGTAAGAGTTGCACTGAAGAAAAGTTGCTTCCCAAACACATGTATGCCAAAGGGTCTACAAAATAGCGCAAACTCAAAATCTTCACTTTTCACAAATCAAGCTTTGGGCCAATAGTTGGTATCCAGTCTATTCATAAATACTCTTTCGCTAATATGTTGATCCGTTAGATACCACCCACATCATTTAAAGTTGATACCAGTCGTTCAGAGGCCATGGAACTCCCGATCAAAGCTAAATATTTTTGTGCAATAAATGACAAACCCGGCATGGAGGCATTGCTCGTCTCCCAAAAATTGAAAGGATCACTTCCCCTATGAAGTAACGGCTGCTGAAGATACAGCTTCAATTCATTTGGAAATGATTCCACTGGAGCACAATTGGCTACTTCCTAGTCACGTGATAACCAAAAAGGGTTTTAGTTGTTTATGACCTCAGCCTTTTGAGGTAAGGGTGAAAGTTTGTCAATGTCAGCACAAGTGGTGCTTAACTTCTTGGCTAAAATGATGGCTTGGCTGGCAATAATGGGGCTCAAGCATATTTTTGTTGGTGCATGTGCAATGGCTATTTAAAAAAAAAACGGTCCTATTAAATTTGAATCAGAAGGAACAACGGCTGAATTTTACTTCTTCTCTGGCGTCGAACGATTTGAAAAAACAAGTTAGCATTTTCGCATGTCGGTTATTTTTCCCCGGTTATTAGATTTAGAAAGTAGTACCGGTAAAAAACCGGACAAAAATAGTACCGGAGATAACCGGTTATTCGAAATGGAAAATACCGGTTGTCGGAATAACCGGTAGGTATTTCCCATCCCTAATGTGCAGGAGGTGCATGCTGGTAACTGCATTCTCCGAAACCAGCTTATGTCAACGAAACGTCAACTGGGCCACATGGAACAAATTTTCACTTTGATAGCCTTCGGTGAAACCATACATTACCACCTACGAGTCTATACATGAGCATCACTGACGAATTCATCAAGCCGGCTTTAATCAATTCGTCAGTGGTACTCATATATGGACTCGTAGGTGGTCATGTATGGTTTCATCATATGCTTGAAAAATACATAAGTGACTTTAGTCCCGCGGCTAGAACAATGGTCATGATGCCTTTCATCCAGACCTGGATAATGAGCGCATTGATGTCTTTATCATGATTTGGTTAGCAGGGTTACTACTCAGATTCTACTCCACTTCATTCTTATTTTAAATAAGGTATTTATGCGCTTATGGATGATTAATCAGAAAGATTTTCATTGGAATATAACTATGTACTTTTGAATTCAGCAATTCTTAATCTTAAGGATACAATTATGTACAATACGGCGAGATGAAAACGTAATAAAGTTAGTTCTAACGAGACGCTTGACTGCGTTTTATTTCGATCGCTTAAGTGAAATTAAATCAAAGGGGACCTATGGCAGTTTACTTTGCCGGTCCTAGATCCAGCATCATCGGACCAGTACAGTATAAAAACTCTCTTCCACTTGTTTCGATGAGAATCTATGTGAAGAGAGAGCCTTAATGGCTGCCTGACTATCAGTGCAGAGTTAGCGCCCTTGAGTTTTTTGTTCTTGGCGCAGGCCTCAATAGCATGGATTTCAGCTTAAAAACCCCTAAGCCAGACGCCAATAGCGATGGAGATGCCGGTGTTCAGTCCATTGACTCCAGCATCAACTCTCTGCTCCGTTTTTCATCCGTCGGTAAACCACCTGGTATACTGGGGGACAGAGCCAAGAATGCCACTATCTCATTCAGCGCGAGTGAAGATAGAGACCGAGAATTTCCTACCAAAACATATTTCCGTAGTCATATAGTCGGATCTCGAGCAGATCTGCATGTCAGCGATCCGTTCCAGAATGCTCATGTATCCCTGATTGAATACATGACCGTCATACATATGTTAGATGCATACGAAGAGCGCGCAGAGCCGCAGACTCTTGTATAAAAATATGCAGAGGAGTAAGTCCAACAATCGCCTCAATAGCCAATGTCAGACAAATACGGATGAATCCTGCCATACCAAGGCATGGAAGCCATTGTAACTTACTACATAGCTGTATGGTGCATCGCTAACTCGTTTTGGGTCACCAAACTAGCACCACTTATGTCACAACTGGTCGTACAACCATCAAATGTAGCCACCCGATTATTTCCAGGGTGAGGCGCCAAGCTTTGCTAAACGGAGACCTGCAACCCCACTTGATCCGAGTGGCCTTACCGATAACAGCCTCGACGTGTTGCTCCAATTAAGCCGCCAGTCCAACAAAGTGCCTAAGCATTTGACTTCAGTGGAGAACTGAAGTACCGTACTGCCAAGGCTGACAGAGCTTAAGCTTAGATTCTAGACGGTTTTTGGGGGTTGACGATTCACTGGTATTCTATTAGCGACAAAATTTACAATATTATTTATGTAGATATATGTAAATTGTCTCAAACTTTCTTCCAATTATTATATTATATATATATATATTCCAGTATTATCCAGAAACAGCTATTATCACAACATTAACACACAGCCTGTGAACTTCACCTTAAATCAATCAACCGACGCGACGTGACATGAGAATATGACCAAAAATAGAAAAAAAGCTGTCGGATTTTCCTTAAACTCATGTTAATTACTAAAATTATACATGTTACTTTAAGTATACAATACATTTACAACCGTTTAAACTTGAACCCAGATGAAGAACTTATGTTCCTACAACAATATTTTACCTTAAAATAAATCCGATAAACATGTTGGAAAAAGGAAAACAGAAAAAACACCATTAATGGGTCGTGTGAAACTTGTTGCATTCGTGAAAAGCTGGCACAAATTGGAACGGCACCAACGAAGGAACCAAAACAAATTAAAGTCGCCAACATTGGATGAACTTCTGCTGGTGCCTCACAACGGGTCCAATTTGTGTCAGGGGGCTATTTCTGGACGGTTGATGTGATGGAATTTATGTCAGGCATACTATTCACTCTCGACTTGGACGACACGGCCGATGGATAGATAGATGGTGACAAGGAGACATCAACCACCACCATCCACCCACTCACTCACCCATTCAATAGAAACTGTGTTAAGACTTCACCCAGATGACATCACAGATCAGCTATGCATCTTCCCTAGACGCATGTGACGCAGTCGACCACTGCGCCGCGTATAATTAGACGACTTAATGAATTGATTGAATTATTGCTATTGCGTCGATGTGAAAAATGTTAGCAATGACTTAATTTGGAATTAAGAAATTAAAACGAATATGGTAGGAAATTATTGGTTGGAATTTAAAGCGGACTCTTGTTAAGAAAAGTTGAAATGCAGTTCGAATTTCAAAGGCAAAACTGCATCTGGGATAGCAGAAAAACGACACTTCATTCGTAAATATTGAAATTAATTGAAATTGTTATTTATTGACACATATTTATTATTCATTAATTATTCGAGCAAATCGGTACCCTTTGAATATAGTTTCTTCCTCCATTTTTAAATGACAGAAGGTCATGTTGATCGGCCCGGTGCGACGAGTGTAGCGAGTAAAAATCGTCTTCAAACGAGTCGCATATGAAAATGAAACCGGAAAATAAAGGGCTACGCTGGCAATCCGAGGGTGTTGTAGTGTTCCATGCCAATAGGAGATGAACTGTCCTACTCTTGGGATGCTTGTTACAACGACATTGCAAATTGCAAGCTTGTTTAAAAAATATTAAAAATAAATTCCTCTTCCATAGTCCTCCGCCCCCTGGAACGACAGTGGTCACTGAGCATTGCTAACCAACGTCAAGCCGCCAGTGATGACGGTGCGATGATTTGGTTGAGGTAAACCTTCCCCCTGTAGTGTGGGGTGTAAAAATAATACCACGGCCATTCTCTTTATGGGCCTGTCGTTAAAGCCGACAATCAAAGGACAGGATGTGTATGTCAGCAACTTGCACTATCCGAAATCTTTATATGCTAACGAAACGTCAACTATGCCTCGGATAAGGACTGACTCAACGATTACGACTTTTGGCTATCGTACAATGACAAAGATTGGATTCTGGAATGCGCGTACTCTCCTGGACAATGGATCAGAAGGTCCCCAGAACGCCCGATTTCTTCAATTAGAGAGTGAATTTCTGAGGTACAAATTAAACATCTTAGGAGTTAGTGAGATAAAATGGTGGAACAGCGGAGAATTTATCTCTCCAACGGGCAGCACTGTAATGTTGTACTCCGGTAAAGCTACCGGTAGTCGTCGTGATCGATCATATTAAAACCTTGCGAATCATTATCGAGCAATGCGCTTAATACGATTCTCCGCTTCACTTGCTTTTCATCGATTTTGAAAAGGCTTTCGATAGTGTGAACCGGGATTCTATATGGGCGGCCTTGCGCAGGAGAGGCATCCCTGAGAAGCCTGTGGCTATTATTAAGGCAACCTATGATGGCGCGAAATGTCGCGTTCTGCATAAAGGTAAAGTGCCGGGGGACTTTGAGATTCGCAGTGGAGTTCGGCAGGGGTGCATCCTCTCACCGATCCTATTCCTCATTGTGATCGGCGATGTGTTGCATGCAGCCCTATCCGGCCTCGACAGAGCAATTCAATGGACTTTGACATCTTATCTACAACATCTTGACTACGCTGACGACATATGCCTACTCTCCCACAAAATCATGGATCTGTCCGCAATGGCGTTAGATCTCGAGAGGGAGGCAAGCGCAAGGTTGGGCTAAAGATTAATACTAACAAGACCAAGGTTCTTAGCCCGCCGTTGCGAAAAGGAAATCTGACACCTATTGCCATCAATATTAAAGCCTGTGGACAACTTCGTCTACCTGGGTAGCGTTGTTGCCGAAAATGGTGGTACGGAGCAGGACATCGCTCGTCGTATCAACCAGGCTAAAGGCGCATACGGCATGCTGTCCAAAATCTGGCAGAGCAGTTATCTCAGCATCAAGACCAAGCTGGGCCTGTTTCGCTCCCTGGTACAGTCAGTGCTTTTATATGGGAGCAGTACATGAAAAGTTTCCGTAGTAGTTACCAGAAAGATGCAAGTTTTCGTCAACTCATGTCATCGAATTTTAAAAATATTCTGGCCCGAAACAATATCAAATGAAGAGCTGAGTCGGTGTACGGGTCAGATGCCAACCGACGAATTGATACGCAGGTGAAAATGGCAGTGGATAGGTCACACATTGTGGAAGAGTGATAACTGCATTGCTTTGCATGCCATGAAATGGAACCCCATTTCCAACCAAGGCCAACCAAGATATAAGATAGATATACAAAATCCATAATTTTTAGTTTTCTATGCTAGTTAAAATCCACCTTCCTGTAAGTTTCCATATTTCTAAGTGTAGCGGCTTTGAAATGCAAGGGGGGGGGGGGGGACCAGGGCCGTCGGGAGAAAATCCGGGCCCGGTACTCAACTTTTATTGGGGCCCATACATATATGGCGACCGGTAGCTCAATGAACAAAAAAAAAAAAACAAGTCAAAGCGTACGTTTTTTTTGTGAGGGCCTATATATGGCGACCTGTAGCTCAGTGCGTCAGAATGGGATGAAAGGGCAAGGAGCAAAAAAAAAGCTCAGTGCGTAGATACGTTTTATTTTCTGTTTTTTTTTCAATTTTTCAAATTTTCGGGCCCCCGAGAAAAACACGGGCCCGGGGCGTTTCGCCCCTTCCGCCGCCCCCCCCCCCCCTCTCGACGGCCCTGGGTGGGACAAATTATGATCTCATATTTTCTCCCTTAACCCTTTTTTCTTAAATTTGATGAAAATGACAAAGATGGAATGTAGTCGGTGGTCCCTTTCTCATGATACCCCACTTGCCTATACCAGATGAAAAAAACAATGTTGACCTTAATTTCCCCTCTATGGGAACCTCCCCTTAAAGTTGGCCTATTACGACCCATCGCTTTCTCCGGCGAATTATAATAATTCTAGATACTCAATAACTGTTATTTTAAATCTAATGGTAGTTAAAGTTGACTACCTCCTTTGTCAGTATAACAAGTATAACAAGTTCTTATAATTCTAGATACGTATTTCCACAAAATTTCATATACATATGTAGCTTCAGCCGTTCGTGAGATATTTTACGGACAGACAGACATTTGACCGATTTCATAAGGGTTTTTACTACAAAACCCTAAAAAGAACAACCGGCTCCGGCGTTTGGATCATGCCTTGGGAGAATATGGGTTAAAGAAGAAAATATCACTTTTGTTTTCAACCACCAGATGAATGATGAATTAATACATTATTCTAAAATTTTACTTACAGAAAAGAATGACACAAAAATAATCAACTTGTGTTACTGCAAGCTTCTCGCTTCTACACAAAAGAATAAAACTAACCATTCCGATAAATTTTAAATAACGTATTCTTCTATAACTAAAAGGCAATCAAATACTTGGCACACCTTTTCCAAATTGGTTTATCTCCAAAATTTTATTCAAATTTGTTAAATTCGCCTCCAGTTCTGCTTATTGTCTGCTCTCATTGATTCCGCTTCAGCTATTGTGGGCTCATAATTGCGTTACAGTAGGCTGACAACAGTTTAGTTTTCTTTCAACTCTATAGTTGTTTTAATATCAAATTTATTCTGAGTCGATATGAATGATGCACATTTATAACATGATGTCATTGACATCCTCATCGTGCCTGTATCTTCATATGGCGCGATTTTCAAATGTATCCGCCTACCGATTTTGGGCAATGACAACATCATAAAAAGCGAAAAACACGCATAGGGTAAAGAACTGCATTTGTTTAAATAGGTAGTATCTCGTTATCTTTTTTAGCGTTGGATCTCGAATAAAAAATGCGAATGGACAAATTAAATGAACAATTTGTTCAAATGAGTCACATTTTTGGTGTTTTGCAATTTCTTTTATGATTTGCATAAAATTCCTTTATGAGAGAATTTATTCCTTTTGCAAAACGCTTGTTGAAAGGCGGTGATGGAAGGCATTAATTAATTCGTACAATTTTTTTCGAGCGATACTTACCAAATATTTTGTAAAAAGTGTGGCCAGAAAATCTGCGACTTGAGTTGCCCAAAAGTGTCCAATAAAATTAGTGTACATTTCAACCATCAACCGCCTCCACATTTAGCCAATTGCGTTATTCGTCATTTGAATATTAGAAGGCGATGCCGACGATGAGTGCGTTTTAATTAAAACAACCTTGTGATTAAAAGCGGCTACTGGGTGTTTTTGCAATGGAGGAGCAATAAAAGCACTGTTGGCGTTGACTTAATAAAAAAAAACGTTCTTAAAAAATAGTCGTTAATACATTATATAAATAAGTGTATTTTGGTAAATGTTTTTGTATGTAGGTACTACTTTATATTGAATTCGAATACTTTTCCCAGTCAATGGCCTTTTTTGCATTATAAAAAACTCAATTAGCATTGAACACTTGCACTTAGAGCAACTTTTTTTTCTCACATGGCTCATCCCCTCAACAATTTACTACCGCGAATGCGACAAGACAGTGGCGTAGATAGCTTTTAGCGGAGGGAGAGGATATGTCATCGACACTACATTTTTTCCAATTAGTGCTTGGGGAAGATCTCGGACCCCTCACTCCTTGAGTGCAAATCAACTCTGTCACAACTGTCTCTTTAGAAGAAAATTGAGAAAATGTCAAACTAAACATCAATGAGTTAGCTGGCGGCATTTTTCAATATAATTGCGAGGTACTCATTAAGAACAAGTAGTTAATGAAACACTCAAAGAGTGTCATCAATAAAATCATCAGGAGGTTTGTAATGATATTCTTAAAGTAAGATATAGAAAGGTTTCGGTTTTTGTGTGAATAACGATACCATGCACCAATTCGATTGAATATTTTCAAGCTTTTGAACTATTTTCTACAGTAAGTTCTCACTTACGTGGGATAAAAAAAGCCATGAAGTAACCTTAAGATAGCTAGGGTAGATTAAGGTAGCCTAAAACAACTTCAGTGATTGAATTTCCGTTGCAATGCTTGGCAGAGAAAACTCCAGTATAATGTGAATCTGTTTAGCCCGCCGGCTGACGAAATGTCCCACCCCCATTGATGTTTCAGATTAACGTGTTGTTATTGTTGTTGGACTGAATTGCACTGCAGAGAAAACAGCTACTACCTTCTGTGACCAGGATTCGAACCCGAAGCGCCGGTAGTCAAACATGAGACTGATGCCTCAACACACTGCGCTACCGGTATGGGACACTACAAAACCCTCGGATTGCGGGCGAAGCCCTCTATTTTCCGGTTTCACTATAACTTTACTAGAATAAATGTTAATTAGTCTATTAACTATTTCAGTCGTTGGCCTTCATTCAATAACCTGGCGTATCATTGTTCTTATTTTTACTATAGCACGATTCAACGAAGAACAAACAAGGTCAACCCTTTTTACGTCTATTTCAGGGGCGCAATGTTGATTTTAATATTCTTTTGGAGCATAGGGCGCGTGGCAAATTAAGTAAACGTATCTCGTAAAAAATAACCTTCAATCAATTGATTGTCTATCAACATCAAATGATATATTGTACGCAGTAGATATTTTATGTTGCTTCAAGGCATCTATCATCGTAGCACATTCCAAGACCATCCAATTGCGATTCGTCTAAAAGAAAAAAAAAATCAATCACAGTTGTTGCTAAAGATCTCCCACGCATATGGATTTATGCGAAAAGTACTATGTATACAATAGCCGCGTTCGTTTCACTGGATTTCGGTCTCAGGCCGACCACGAGAAAGTGAATTGGTTGAACGTTAACTTATTTCTCCCCTATCTAAATGGACAATATACTCGACTTCGCGATTCGCCCCCACGCGGCGAAGTATGTATCTGTATGATGGCTGTTTAAGTTCGCTCGTCGCAAATCTGTGGCGTTCTTTTCACTCGTTGTGGAAATCCAGTGAAACTAACGCGGCTATCGTAATATACATATATACGATTGAAGGATCTATTTATGGATAAAAAATTGGCTCATTATTTTTGAGATGAATCAAATTCATGCAAGAATACACAACTTGTATTGACGGTATGTTTTTATTGAGTCTATTCATATAGTTTATTAATGTAATAAGTACATATGTACATACATATGTATGTATGATACTTTATATTTTAGTAAATGCATGCTGCGTGTATAAATATTGTTTTGGCTGCTATATGAGTTCTAATTGTCATTCAACTTTAGACTATTTTAATGATAGTAAAGACTCCAAAATTTAATGGAAATATACTCGTGTTAAAGAAATGCTACACTCGTACTTGTAAATAATTAAATACCTAATGGCCCATGATTGCCTATTTCGTCGTCTACGATTTGTACAACTAAAACCAAATGACATGGTATTCTTTTTCTATCAAAGTAATTCTCATTGACGATTAACCATGAAAAGTGTAGAATGTCATGGGGACAGTATTGGATATGATGCGACGAGTCAACCTTGTTATTATAACGACAAGGACGAATTGATAAAATTTTGGTGCATTTCATGTTCGTGTATAGAAAATAAAAGTACTTAAACTTATATGACCGTCTGAAAATCCCTTTACATTAGGCGCGTTTTTGTGCACTCCCGCGTGTATTGCAGATTCAATGTGCAAAAAAAAAGTGCACTGCGACCCCTGGCGGTATTTTTTTATAATTTTTGATTGTGGTCACTAGATTAGAAATAATAAAAACTGATTTTTTTTTTAAATAAGTAAAAAAATATCTGCGATATGTATTTTAACTCAAAAACTGAATACCAAAAGTCAAATCCTGTTTCTCCATAATAAATTCGCCATTAAGGTATAATCGGCCTTACTAAACTGCTTTCAAACTAGTACACGCTTGTAGGCCACCGCTTCATTCCACCAGGGCACCCTTCGTCCCGGTCTGATGTTGCGTGCTACGGTACTGTCTCTATTGGAAGAGGATAATACTTGGTTAAGTTGATTAGCCGCTAATTCAAATTTATATATTATTAAACTAATAGTGGTAATCAGCGAGTCAGTCTTCGAGCTGACTAGCTCACGAAACTGATTCCAGTTAGTCTTTCTGTGATACGGAGATGCTGACTGGAGTTCAGTTTTTCCTGGGATATCCAACCTGATGTATTTGTAGTCCGACAGGGACTCTTCATCAGAAAGATACCGGTTAGAAACGCATTCGGTAAAAATACTGCTGGCAAAGTTTAAATCAAGCACCTCCTTCCTTGCAGCAGTGACGAAGGTAGGTTTGCACCCTCTGTTAAGGACACATACTTTATTTCACATAAAATAATCTAGAAGGCGCTTACCTCTGTTGTTGTCATCGCTACTACCCCACATCATGTGGTGCGCGTTCGCATCCCAACTGATCACAAATTGTCGGTTTTTACGTCGGCAAAAGTTGACGAGCTGCTGGACTTTTATAGGTGGTATCATTTCGTTGTCAACAGAAAAGTAGGCGGATGCTACTGCTACCAATTAACACCCATTGATAGTGGGTATTTCCATTATTGCTGCAGCTAGATCTCCGAAAATGAAATTCGTAAGTGGAGTTTGATTTACGCATTTGTCAATTAAAATTGCCACATGAGGACAATCAACTGACCTGTCGTAAATCAACATACCTGATGTATCATTGAGACCACAGATTCGGACACGAGCCACCCAAGGCTCCTGAATGAGCACGAGGGTGGTCTGTTTCTCGGCGAACAACCTGGGCGATGCTCCTTTGGCATTATACAGGTTCGCCTGAAGCACCTTGATGGCAATCATTTGGTATACTTGTCCGGTGTAGGTTTCTTACTCCGATGACGTAGCAAACCCCATAAATCGTTAAGGCAATATAGTAAAAAATCGTTTGAGCTTGTGACGCGTTGGTGAATCGCTGATCGTCTGAAAAGCTTAATTTGAACTCATGTTAAAAGCCATGGGCCGGTGAGTCCAAAGTCACTCATCGTATGTAAACACTAATTTAACTCTAAATTGATCGTGAGCTCGGGCTAAAACCATTCAGAATTCATGGACTCTTCCTGTGAAACCACAATAAGAAACTAAAGAGAATAACCTCAGTGGCGCTTTGTGAATTATTTAAAACATTTTTATGATTATTATAATATGCTTTACTCCTACTACTCGTATACGTACATACAAATATGTATGTATGTACGTACGTGCACTTATAGCCTTAGAGTGCTTATCTTCACAAGGGTGTGGTCCGGTCTTACTATCCAATGAACCTCACCTTTAATAAATTACATTGGTGTCATCCCGAAATCCTCCTTCACATAGCCTACCGATGCTTTCTCTAAATGTTATCATGTAGTCAAGGTAGTTTTACTCACGCGACATTTTCCCTATACACACTCGCATTCGTTGTTGAAATGTTCCGAACACATTCTGAAATATTCGTGAAAATCACACTTTTGCTTCGACTATGGAACACGAGCACTTTCAAGGATAATATAAAATTCCTGTGCAGGATATACGGAACAGGAACACTCGTTTTCCTAATGGATATTGGGGCTTATGAAGAGGTTATAAATGTTGCATGTTAGCCATGAATGCAACTAAGTAGGGTAGCAGTGTCAAAGGGGAGTGAACCCTTTACGATGGCGAAACAGACAACGATACCTGTTGGGTATGGTGGTGTTTTCCTTTTGCTTTAGGGTTTCAAATTGACTCCAAAGAGAAATGGGAACTAACCATTAAGATTGTTATGATCCACCATTTGGCTAGAACTATATTTTGTATCTATTCCTTTGTTTCAGTCTTTGGATATGAGTTCCGAAGGCCTCCATTTTTTAATATAATTCCAATGAATTGAGTTTAAGTTTTTTTTTTCAATCGCACCAATGAATTAAATCCTTATAATTATGTTCTGTAGAGTTGCAAACCGAGACCCCCTGGTCATAAAGTTAAAATATTTTTTTCAATTTTTAGTCCTACCTACCCCTAAAATATCTACAGAATTTCTAAAAAAAAAATATTCTATCGTCACTTGTATAATTTATTCAATTAGCATATCTTCTGTATTATATCATTCATACTAAGTACTTAAACTGGAACTTTTCACTTAAATTTTAATTTCTCTTATCACTACAAGCAGTATATTCAAGTAAATTACCGAGTATAAGAGCGTGTGCCGATTTAAGTAGATTACTTTTAGATGCCACTTATTATTTTTCATTTTGGCTGTGACCAGATAGAATTGAGGCGAAAAATAAAATTACATATACTAAAGTTTACAATACGAAATGTATATTTTTAGAATATTTCTACTCAGTGGTGGCGACTGCTGATCAAATCACACCAATGATGTCACCCGCAAACACTCAACACTGAATCAGATTTTCACAATATTTCGAACGTGACTTTTAGGCGCCTTAATGTCGAAATGATGTCAAAAAATGCTGTCGGAACTGAAAATAAAAGATTATATTTATTTATTTATTTTGCAAGCTGCGCTATACATACTTACAGTACTCGTACGTCAAGATTGGAAGTAGCTCGGTGAGAAAATAACTACTTTGCCTTAACCCCTAGCGGGGCATAGCGCGTCAACTACTCCTGCGCGCCATCGTACTCTGTTCTGGGCAATGGGGCGCAACTCCCCAAAAGACTTACCCAGTACCTGACACTCCTTTGCCACAGATCGACGCCATGTGATTCGAGGACCCCCTCTTGGTCGGCCTTGGTTGGAAATGGGGTTCCATTTCATGGCATGCAAAGCAATGCAGTTATCACTCTTCCGCAATGTGTGACCTATCCACTGCCATTTTCGCCTGCGTATCAATTCGTCGATTGGCATCTGACCCGTACGCCGACTTAGCTCTTCATTTGATATTGTTTCGGGCCAGAAAATTCTTAAAATTCGACGAAGACATGAGTTGACGAAAACTTGCAGCTTTCTGGTAACTCCTACGGAAACTTTCCATGTACTGCTCCCATACAAAAGTACTGATAGTACCAGGGAGCGAAACAGGCCCAGCTTGGTCTTGATGCTGAGATAACTGCCCTGCCAGATTTTGGACAGCATGCCGTATGCACGTTTAGCCTGGTTGATACGACGAGCGATGTCCTGCTCCGTACCACCATTTTCGGCAACAATGCTACCCAGGTAGACGAAGTTGTCCACCTTCTCCACAGGCTGCCCATTAATATTGATGGCAATAGGTGTCGGATTTCTTTTTCGCAACGGCGGGCTAAGAACCTTGGTCTTGTTGGTATTAATCTTTAGCCCAACCTTGCTTGCCTCCCTCTCGAGATCTAACGCCATTGCGGACAGATCCATGATTTTGTGGGAGAGTAGGCATATGTCGTCAGCGTAGTCAAGATGTTGTAGATAAGATGTCAAAGTCCATTGAATTCCTCTGTCGAGTCCGGATAGGGCTGCATGCAACACATCGCCGATCACAATGAGGAATAGGATCGGTGAGAGGATGCACCCCTGCCGAACTCCACTGCGAATCTCAAAGTCCCCCGACACCTTACCTTTATGCAGAACGCGACATTTCGCGCCGTCATAGGTTGCCTTAATAATAGCCACAAGCTTCTCAGGGATGCCTCTCCTGCGCAAGGCCGCCCATATAGAATCCCGGTTCACACTATCGAAAGCCTTTTCGAAATCGATGAAAAGCAAGTGAAGCGGAGAATCGTATTCAGCGCATTGCTCGATGATGATTCGCAAGGTGTTAATGTGATCGACACAGGAGAATCCGGATCGAAAACCAGCCTGCTCTTCATCAATTGTGCTTTCTAAGTGGGCCTTTAGTCTTTCCAGGACGATTTTAGCTATTATCTTGGCAACGGCAGGAAGCACACAAATGCCTCTCCAATTATTACAGTCTGTGAGGCTACCCTTCTTTGGAAGTTTGATGATCAAACCTTCCTTCCACTCAGTGGGAAAGGTCTCTGTATTCCACGCTTTATCAACAAGTGGGTGCAGCAAATCAGCAGTTACGCTTGGGGCTGCTTGATAAAGTTCGGCAGGGATGCCGTCAAGTCCGGCGGCCTTTCCTCGTTTTAGTGCAATAATTGCAGTGACTATTTCCTCTTTAGTCGGGGCAGTGGACCGTATACGCACATTTTGATGGTTAGCTAAATTATCTATATGAGGGGGAACTTCACCAGAGGTTACACGGTTCAAGACCGCGGCGAAGTGTTCTTTCCACCGCCTCATTTGATCTTCTTCCAAGATAAGTAGCTTTCCATCACTATCTTTCACCGGATGTTGGCAGGAGTTACGACCACCTGTAAATTCCTTGATGACACCGTATACGGCGTTTAAGTTGTTACTTCTAGCGGCTTCTTCTGCTGACGCTAAAAGAGAATTGGCATAAACTCTTTTATCGCGTCGCACACTACGCTGAACTTCTCGAGCTTTCTGACGGTAAAGGAGTTCGATGCTGCTTCGATTGTCGTCTGTGGCTGCAGCCAAACGAACTTTCAGCTCCTTTCTTTCAACAATCCGCTGCCATGAAGCGTCGGACATCCAGGGCTTATTCCGGCAATCCGGGTTTGGGCCAAGGATGGTATTTGCGCTATCAATGTACGCATTTTTGATGGCATCCCAGTTTTCGTTTATGTCACTATCTGGGTGACTAGTTATCTCAGCCGCTTTTTGCGCAAGATGGTCATTATATTGTTGTAAGACAGCTGGATTTTTTAGTCGAGCGGTGTTGAATTTGTGGGGCCTGGATCTTTCGTCGCTGGGGCGGCGCACGGCTGCAATACGCAATCGAACATTAGCGATCATAAGATAATGGTCTCTTCCCATCCCAATATCGGCACCCTTCTTGTTTCGCACGTCCAGGAGGCAACTCTTGAATCTTTGGCAATGGCAAAATGGTCGATCTGATTTTGTGTTCTGCGCCGATCAACAGAGGACCAACTGATTTTGTGGTGGTCCTTATGCTCAAACATAGTACCACCGATGAAGAGACTGTGAAAGTTGCAGAACTCCACAAATCTTTCACCGTTGTCATTACGATCACCAAGACCGTGTCTCCCCATCACATATCTGAGCCCATAGTTATCAGCGCCAACTTTCGCATTCAAATCACCCATAACCATTATAATGTCACCTTTAGGTGTTCTGCTCTGAACGGCGTTTAGTTCTTCGTAGAAGGAGTCTTTTGCCAAGACATTGTCGGGTTCAGTAGGGGCATAACATTGTATAATTGAGATGTTCCTCATTTTGGTCCGGAACCTGGCGGTCAAGACCCTGTCAGAGACCGGTTCCCAGGATAAGAGACAGTTTCGCGCGGCTCTGGTTAAAAGGAGCCCCACACCTGACTCACGGCGACTACCGGTAGCTTTACCGGAGTACAACATTACAGTGCTGCCCGTTGGAGAGATGAATTCTCCGCTGTTCCACCATCTTATCTCACTAACTCCTAAGATATTTAATTTGTACCTCAGAAATTCACTCTCTAATTGAAGAAATCGTGCGTTCTGGGGACCTTCTGATCCATTGTCCAGGAGAGTACGCACATTCCAGAATCCAATCTTTGTCATTGTACGATAGCTAAAAGTCGTAACCGTTGAGTCAGTCCTTATCCGAGGCATAGTTGACGTTTCGTTAGCATATAAAGATTTCGGATAGTGCAAGTTGCTGGCATACACATCCTGTCCTTCGATTGTCGGTTTTAACGACAGGCCCTCAAAGGGAAAGGCCGTGGTATTTTTTTCACACCCCACACCACAGGGGTACCTCAACCAAATCATCGCACCGCCATCACTGGCGGCTTGACGTTGGTTGGCAATGGTCAGTGACCACTGCCGTTCCAGGGGGCGCCCACGCGGAGGACTATGGAAGAGGAGTTTTTGCCCCCCCCCGGTGAGAAAATACACACGTATAAATGAAATTTGATTTTTTGGAATTGTTAAACTTCCATATTTTTTAAACAACAAGAATTGAGTACCTTCATTAGGCATGACCATGAGTTGTGGTCATCAGGTAAAACTTACAAAATGATAATGGTTTTGGAACATTTTGAAAGCAACGGTAAAAAACTAGCATTTAAAAGTGCCAACAGACGTTAGCCGATGAAGGAACCTTTGTAGGGAAGGTAGGTGTCATTTTGAGACGAGTGAGCTCTTCTTACCAGAACGTTATAGGGGAGATAAGGTCTTGCCCATTTCTAAAACAAACAAAAAAAAAGAATTGTTGCGCCACTAGCGAGAGTTTGAATTTTAGCCTTTGCACTCAAGTTAATAAAGTTAACTAACAGAATAACAGGAATGTTTGGTAGTGTGAGGGATAACAAAAATTTGCGTTCAGAAATTTCTATGCTGTACAACTTTGCTTCCGCCGTTTTCCGACAGACAGCTGCATCGGTGAGGGCTGATCAAAATACGTAGTTCAAAAGTCTCACAAAGTGAGTTTGGACGTCTGTGAACGTATCGACATCCCCGCATTAGTAAAAGTTGTTCGCATTTTTAATAAGATTCGCGATTCAAAATGTCTGTTTTCGAGCCAAGTTCTCGTCATTTGCGGAGAGTTTTGATCTTCTACTTCCATTTGAAAAAAAAACTGGAGCTGAGGCTCATCGAATGCTCTCAGATACTCAGATAAAATACTACTTACG